>JBAMJR010000075.1:485000-1795070 GCA_038501785.1 Myoxocephalus aenaeus | reverse complement strand
TGTTTTATGCTTTGATACGGTGTTGATTCTCAAAAACATATACATTTTTTTAGTTTACATTCAACAAACTGTTATGTTTGTTGTTTTCCATATTATCTATGTTTATTGTTTTTATTATATATCTATTTTTTTAATTCTATGTTTATTGTTATGCACCTTTCACCGAGTCAAATTCCTTGTATGTGGCCCAGAAATGAGTCTGAAAGATTTGTGGCAGAAAGTTACTCATTTTGTGTCATTTAATGTCCCCGACCGCTAGACAGCAGCGTTATAGTCTATCTCCTGTATTCATGCGTGTGTAGTGTGAAACAGAATGTTATCACCTTGCTTCAATACATCTCATTATATTGAACTGTAATACTGTATCTTGATACACATATTGGAAGATGCTTGCCAATACACAGCCCTCCCTACACAGTAGTAAAGCATGGCATTTAGTTTAATATCATGAGAAACCCAAATTATTGAATTTGGGATGATTGCATTACCATATGAACAGAGAGATTGTTTTAAGATAAAATCTCTACGAGGTAGGACACTACTTCAATTATTGAAATCGTGACCGAGAGGGAATTGGGTGGGCCAAAAAACGACTATCTATTAAAATGTCTTTGAACAGAGCTCATTATTTGAACTTTAATAATATTGGGGTTCATACCACCATCACACAGATTTCCAGTGGATTTTGTGAGTAAAAAAAAAAGGAAGCTAAACCTTCTAAAAATCTCAAGAATGCGGGAAAGGACGGCTGCACCACAAACACATTAGTCTGTCATCTGCAGAGAGAGAGAAACGGTGATGACGAGTCTAGTCTTATTGGTTTGATGACTGATCACTGCCTTAATGCCGGGGCTAGTGGTTCCATTGACAACAGATATAATACAGACAGTGCTTTCCAGAAATGTGAGAGCTAAAGTATTTTTTTTCCACTCAGATGAAGAACGTTTCGTGTTATATTTATTCATCGTATTTCACAGTTTCTAAGAGCAAGAACCGCCGTGAGGAGGAGTTCTACATTTGTCTCTGATGAAGCGCTTCACAGGCAGGAGAGGCACATCAACCCAGCCGTGACCGCGGCACCGACGTCCCAATCCCCTTCAAATATAAAGTTCAATAGTCCTAGTTCAGTACATCTAGTTGGAAATCAATGCACATACTGTAGCATTCGATATCGGCTACCTTCTGTCGTACTTTCCCTTTTATTCAGTCTACTTTTACTGCGCGTGTCTCTCTCACTCACTCACTCTCTCTCTCTCTCTCTCTCACACACACACACACACACACACACACACACACACACACACACACACACACACACACACACACACACACACACACACACACACACGATTTCCCAGAACTAGATCAGAGTGCTTTTTAAAATGTATTTTTTACCTAGAATTGGATTAAATTCCCAAATCTTTCCCTGGCCTCTCATAATTCCAGAAGTAATTCCATGACCTGCGCAGACCGTGGTGGATGGATGTGTCACAGAGGACCACATCCACGGCCGGTCCCATCAAAACCATCACCCAAAGGACAACCCCCACCCCTGCTCCTCTGTACCTGCCCAGTAGCTCTTTAGTCAAAACCACTTCGGCAAGCGTGGAGAGTATTCTCAAGGAGCTCCTCCACCGGCTTCCTGAGGGCTGTTCAAATATTTACCCCCCTCGATAACATTTCCTCGAAAGGCCTCCTCAACCTGTGCGCCGCCGTTAATGGGTTTGTTTTGCTAATACCTATGAATGTTTGCTTTCGCGGCCACTTAAAAAGGAAGTGCCTTCGAAACTGTAGCGAGCATTCCCATTTGCTTCATCCTGACAAATTAATTAGCGTGTAAAGCAATGCTGGGAGGAAACCCACCCTCAGACACGCGCCAGGCCGAATTACCGTAGTGTTACAGTTCATTAAGGAAGAGCCCTATTGCTCAGACTAATGCTGGCAAATAATGAAGGTTATGAGTCAAGAGCAGAAAAACAATAGTGAAATAATGTGTTCCCCCCCCCACCTTGATAAATTGACACAAACAAACGTTATGGCAGAAGTGTTTCCGAGGTGAGAGAGAGAGAGAGAGAGAGAGAGAGAGAGAGAGAGAGAGAGAGAGAGAGAGAGAGAGAGAGAGAGAGAGAGAGAGAGAGAGAGAGAGAGAGAGAGAGAGAGAGAGAGAGAGAGAGAGAGAGAGAGAAGGTGAGGGGGAGAAGCTCCAGCTGCCGTTTCCCCGGCTCTCTTGATCAACTCGTCTTCAGAGGTAATGAGGCGCGAAAATGCTAATCCGGAGTTTAAAAGGCCTTTAATTTGCTGTCATTTACCAGCGTTAAAATCATCACAAGCTGGATAATCTTAGCCCTCGCACACCCCGAGTGTGTTTACACCACGGCGTTTCATCTGTCCGTGGGGGCTTTTGATTTAAAGATTACTCTGGATTTGAGATATCTAAGTCAACAGTCCGTTCTCCACTAATCCACATCTCGCTCCCCGAGGTGGTGGGACTGGGGCCGCTCTCTTGTTTAGCTGGGGGAAATATTACTTTCAAAAAACACACACTGGCTCATGAACCACTTTTCTCCAAACTCTGTCCGTCCGGCAGGCTGCTGGGTTTCCTTTCAACGGTCAAGTGAATTTTAAGAATAAAGAACGCATTTAAGGCGCGTTTCCATCAACTGGCTCGGGGGGAATAAACTCTGCTGCAGTGTAGTTTTGAGATTACGCTGTCGTCATATATAGATTTTTTTCTGCAACTACTGAACGGAAGTGACCATATTGGAATGCGGCGGAGTGACGTAGAGACGGCGTATATAGCAACCTGTCAATCACAGTAAGCCCCGCCCTAAAGCATAGCCTGCTTTATGGGATTTGACTCTAAATGGACCATTATGTACTAAATGAACATCATGCTGTATTGAAGAAGACTTACAACTGGAGATTGAGACCTTAAACTCATGTTTACAATGTTTACTGAGGGAACAAATCAAGAGAGAAGTCTATTTTCTCATAGACTTCTATACAATCTGATTTATTTTTGCAACCAGAGGTGTCGCCCCCTGCGGGTCAGTAGAGATACAACGCGTTTTAGGACACTGCCGCATTGGATTCACTCGACAGGACCGGAGGTTGCCCACTGGAAACAAAACAAAGTCAGCGTGGCCATTTAAACCCTCAACGAGAGAAAAATTGGGCAAGTTCTAATTGTTGACTCATGTCAGCAACCATTTTATAGTTATGAGACTAACCAAGAAGAACAGTAGAAACAGCTGATCAGTCGTGAGTTAGACGTTCGCTGGGTCAGAACTTATTTCAGCAGAGGCGTTTCCATCATCATATTTGCGTATCAACTTCTTTTCCGTGAATAAACTTTCCTAATGCAATCGTGCAAAATGCACATTAAAAACATGGAAATGGGAGCTGAAGCGTGTGTGTAAAGGGGGTTGGGGGGGTGTGGCGCTCCTTGCCGACTCACCTGACTGCAAAATCTTCGTTGTGTCACGAACGGCCGCGGATGCCATTGCAAAGTGTCTGTAGAGCGGGTAGCACAAAACCCTCCGTCCAAACGACGCCAGGACGTCTTGCAAGGAGCTGTACGTCTGCAGGGCAGAGAACAAAGGAAGTCAAGCCGGCTTCTCCAGCACACACAAAACAGACCATGCTTTTATTCAATAATGGAAGAGAACTGGAGATAAAGCTGACAGTAAAGGTTTTGATCCGGCCATATATTTCGAGCCCTTCCCCTCCTTTTCTGTATTTAAGACTGGCTCCCATTGTTGTGCCTCGCAGTCTCCGGTGCGCTAATTACTCCCAACAACTCCTGGAGAAACAGGGGCTCGCAACTCTTAAACGCCTCTGCAGCCCCGGCCCGTTAATTGCTGCTTCTCTCCAATCACTGCCGCCGCGCTCAGATTTCTGCACGAATGGACACGCGACAGAGGCAGAGACCCTCTCCTCTGGCTTTCCTCCGTGGCTTGTTAGGGACGTGCTGCGAGCTCGCGGGCTGCGTGTCATCCGGGATCACGCTCTCCCCCCCCGGGGCGTGTTCGGCAGGAGTGTAAATAAGGTCTGCTGCTGCGGGGAGCCGCTCACAGTCGCACCAGCGCAGTCGACTGAGGACAAGCAAACATGCAGCAGATGGAGAGAGGGGGAGGAGGGGAGGGGGAGAGGGAGGCGAATGTTTGGCACAAGGGAAGAGAGATAGACAGTGAGAGCTGGGGGGGAGCAGAGCGGGAGAGTGAGGAAGCAGAGCGGATTTCAGCGGTGACACACAGTCAGCCAGACAGGCAGTCAAAGGCGGAGAGGAATCTATTGTGGAACGCAAGGTGAAGGGAGGAGGAGGAGGGGGGGCGGGGGGGGGAATAGAGCGAGGCGGGATCGTCAATGGGAGCCGACAGCTCTGCTGACTGACTGACGAGCAGTAAAAGAGCTGCCAGGCAGCTGGAGACTGTTCTTAACTACACTGTCGACGTGTGTGTTGCGGGGGGGGACGAGGAGGAGGACGACTACAAACACTCAAACTGGGGTCAAGGTCCCGGCAACCAAACTCCTCGATGGCTTGTTTGCCATTCCGATGGTTGGACCACACCTCATGGGGGCGCTCTGGGACACACCGCGGTGTAGTTTCAACGTGCAACATTTCAGAGGAGCGTCTCAGATGCGTCTTTGGCAGGCGGATATCTGGCAACAACAACAGAATCAAATACAATACAAACACATGCCTGGACCACAGAAACCAACGTGTTGCAGTGTAACTGCTAACGCTTTACGACATAGGTGACTCACACCTTTTCTCAAAAATGTGATTACGTACACTTGGTACAAAAGAAGAAAAATATAAAACTGCATATGAATATGATCTGAATTTGAATATATGAATATATGAATATTTGGTTCCTTGATAAAAAAGGTCAACGCTACAAGTCTGTCCAAACCTCGAGGTGGACGTGAACAATGATTTAAATAAGTCTTAGTGTTTACTTAGTGCTTACCTGTGGGCTAAATACCACATGCAGGCAAATATCTGATGGGCCTCTTCTTCGTCGCCACAGTGGCCGAGGCTCATGGGTATTGTAGTATGTAGACACGTCCACCATGCCAAACTGACAAAACATGATACATGAATATGAGATCTTTCAAACTGGTGGCCGGAACATAAAGCGCCATGATCCGTTATATTATCTGGAAGTGAAAATCGAAACATGCGCCATGAGTATCTAACCGTCCCATTACCCTCTGGCATCGAGGAGTACGAATCTGGCTTTACACGCGATGCATTCTGATGCCAGGCATGAACGGCAATTTATGTCATGTGGATGTGGCACACGGCTCCGATGAGGGCCTTTGTCAGGCTTCTCTGTCCCAACGAGGCGATTAGGCGCTTGAGCTTCCCAAGGCGGGAATCTATCAAACTCAAGTAAGTAAGTACATACATACATATATACATACACGCGTATGTATGTATGTATGTATGTATGTATGTATGTATCTCAATAACACATCTTACTACTAGTAATGTTGGCGTATATAATACAAGATCTTACGGCAGTAGCAGCCACACCATCAACATTTCTTGCGTAATTTTCGAGTTAAGTTTGTTGCTGCATTAAAAAAAAAAAAACTAGTGCTGGGCAAAGTTGAAAACATTTAATCGATTAATCGCATGATCTTTCTGTTCCAACAGCCATAAATCACATTATGCGCAAAATTCAATAATGAATGAAAAACTAGTGTATTGCACGCTTTTATTTTAAAGTAATGTTATCAGAACAAGGCACTCTCGGAGCAACAGCCAGTTAAATCTTTTTCTTTTTCTGAACAGGTACCAGAAGAAACATTTGTCTGAACAACATCAACAGTCTGTTCAGTAGTAAGGGTCCCGGTTAGTGACAGGCGACTGCTTCTTTTGTCTATGTTCAGTTTGTTGCTTACCTTAAATATGTATGTTAAAGACCAGCAATTGATTAACTTTATACAAAAGCAATAAGCGCTTTTGACGTTTGAGTTCAGTTCAGTTTTTCCTTACTCAGTGAGAAAAGTCCAGTCTGTGTTGGGCTTGAACGAGTGCATGGAAGTCTGGTTGAATGTCTGAGGTGGAGATGCGAAGGACAGCTGAGAGGTGATCATCAGTGAGAGAAGATCTGGAGAACTTCATCACTGAGAATGTTTGTTCTCATGTAGGTAGATCCAAAGAGAACCAACATCTTCTGAGCAGGCCTCCTCATTTGTGGAAAGTTCTCCTCTTTGAGAGAAGAGTAACGATCCAGAAGTGACACTGACTTAAAGTGCTCTGCCGTAGTGGATCAGACGGCAGGTCAGGATCAGTGGCGGCTTTGCGCGATTAATTTTCAATCTGGACGCGGAGACTGCGGCTGGGAGTGGACCGCCTGCGAGAGCTTTGGGACGGCGGAGGGGCTTGCGGCAACACCCGGTGCTCGTTGAGGACAGAAACTTGGCAACACTGCACGCACACACACACACACACACACACACAGAAATCGCCTTCAAAGTAAAAGCAGTGCCGTTGTATTGCATTTATGGCGTGCAACTTATTTCTTTCTCTTTCTTTTTTGATTGATCTCACGCGGGCTTGACTAAAATGCCCAGGTCTGAACTACGCCGTCTGGTAGAGATTTAAAGTGAAAATGTCGATTTAAAGTGCTAAGCCTCTCCCAATGCTAAAAAAAACAAACATGCTGTTAACGCATGATCAAATCATTGTCGGCGTTAATGGATTGCTACGTTAACACGTTTATAACGCGTTAACGTGCCCAGCCCTAAAAAAAACAAACATACATTTTAATTATAATTCTTGTTGCTAGTGTCTGATTTATTGTTTTAACAAGTTAAATAACTGTGTCTATTTGTAAATCTTGCTTTAAAAAACAGAAAGAAAGCGATGTGCGAGACAAGCCCGATGATGCCTTGCATGCAGAACGTATGACCACGACTCCAAACTGATCTCATATTTGTGTTTACACTGGAAACATTATTTTTTTTTAAGTTGCAAACGGAGTGATTTGTCTGTCAGAAACAAAGCGTCCCCGTCTACCACTTGCACTACATGCGGCCGTCATCGGCCCCGGGAGGAAGGGGGGAGATTTAACGGTTCCCTGCTGTTTGGGAATGTCAAAGTGGAACGCGAACCTCTGTGCAAATCATGGCGTGTGAATGGATCCCAGTTTGACACAAAACATGTCGTCCTGGCATGTCGCATTGCTCCCACGGGCGGAGATGTTGAAACTCCTATTTATAACGCCAGTCACGCATCACTCCGAGTGGCGGGCAGGTTGTGAGCAGACAACACACACACGCGCACGCACACGCACACACACACACAAACAAACAGGAGCCAAGTCCGACCAAAAAAATCCCTGAAGATCCGTGTTAGCTTCTGGATCGGTAACATCAGAGCAAATATCAGTCTCTCATGTGTCATCAAACCCTAATGCAGCTGTCAACATATGGACACAGAGTGAAACCGCATGTGTGTGTCACACACACACACACACACATTAACACGTCAATGTTCACCTCAAGAGTCTCTGATCATTTCACAACGCATCCAAAGGCAACCGCACGTCTGAGAATCACAAGAGAGTTAAAAAAATAAAAATAAAGCGATACGACATTCATAGTCATATTCACATCGTTGCTATTTCAAAGAACCACGGTTCGGTGCGCTCGCGTTGGGACTCACAATCGACATTCCGTTATATTTTGCTTATATTTTCTGTTAAGAGGAAAATAAGCCAAACGCCAGATGCACCAAATGTTCATAACCACCACATCTGCTGTTAGCCGGGTGTGCTGAATGACAAATATCACATGATCTTAACTATGAGGCCTGTGGCCGATTGTTTATTATTAGCATAGGTAACGCCCTCCCCCCACACTCCATATAAGGGCAGGTGTTGTGCTGTGTGCAAACACTCTGGCACATGGCCAAGAACTGAAGAGACGCCACACAAAGAAAGCTGTGAGAAGAAGAAGAACTTCAGCAGTAGGGAAATCAGGGTACTGTTAAATACATTTAAACTAATTAACATGTGACTTTCCAAAGCGTCCTAACTGGTGTTACTGGGAAATTTAAAAAAGTAAAGATTTAAAGCAATTTGTAAGCCATTCTGAAGCTGAACACAACCGATATCATGCAACGGTCGTTATAATCTTAATTTTGTGTTAACGGACCACACAAATTGAATAATCCAATCGTTAAAATTAACTAATATAATAATCCAAATTTGATTATTATAATCACGGGTGACTTTATGTTGCTCAAATATGAATCAAATTATGGGTTTCCTTGCTTTGGACAATGATTAATGGACTGTAAAAACAAGATCTCGGAACATTTTCTTCTTACCCGAGATAAAAGCAAAAACTAGAAAACATTGGCGAATCCCAGTAATCAATGGGGACTAACTTGCAGATAGCGCGAAGAGGAAATTTGTTTGATCCCTTCCTGCTTGAGGCTCATCGTTCTTTTTACAAAGTTTCTCTGACGGCTGAAATAACTGTTGAAATGAGCGGCAAAATAAGGTAGGAATGTTTTTTGTTTGTATCTTATCCCGCTTCACAACCAGTTCCTTGTCAACACAAACTGGAAGATTAGAAGAATTGCTTCTCCGAGAACGCCACCACTGAGATACCGGGCAGACCACTCAACTCTGGCCGCCAAAAAAAAAAACTTCTGCGCTGATTAGGATTCACTTCAATGGAAATCATGCCCCGTTTCTAACATGCCCCCCTCCTCCCGTTCCTGACAAATAAGCATTTGTGTTTGTGCTGGCTAGTTGAAAAGCAGGGATGGGAATGAAACACAACTTTATTTAGTCTCCCACTCACCTCCAGCCAGCAGAGAGTCCCGCTGAGTTTTCTGATAGTCCACGGGGACTCAACCTGCGGGGGACGAAAGGGGACCACTTATCACCACAACGATAAAAAGACAGGAAATGAATGAAATTAAATGATTTCTGCTTGGACAAAAAAGCATGTTCACAGAAAAGAGCAGGCTGGAAGCGACTTCAAATAAACTAGGGGGCTCTTTGTTCAACTCTATCCATATCACACAATATTGCGTATGGAAATTAAATGTTTGAATTCAACGTTCTGCTGTATCGAACATCACTGGTATTTCATGTCTTTTGACAATGGAAATCAGGCCCGCTCACCTTGCCTCGCTGCCGCTACCTTAAGAGGAGTGACACAAAAGAGGCCTGGCCTGAGCCCTCGGATCTGCTGGTAATCTCTTAAGGCTCTGAATGAAACGGAAGGGGGTCTAAAGGATTTGAGGATAGAGGGCTTTGTCATCCAGGGCTAAGTGCTGCTCCGGAGGAGTCGCCTCTTCACTCACACACACACACACACACACACACTCACGTTGTGCTCTCCCTCCGTAGAGCGCGCTTCGTAGCAGTACGCCAGCAGGACGTCCACCAGGCTGAGCCACGCTTGCTGCCGGGACGTCTTGTCCAGCAGGTAGGAGCGGTTGGCGAATTTTCTCAGCTGCTCCTTCTCGTCGTCGGTGAACGACACAGCTGCACAGGGAGAGCGAGGGAGTTACAGTTTGATTTCAAGTCACCACGAGGCAGAAGAATACCGTAGAAAAAGAAAAAAAACTGCCGCATACTTGTCCCCGGACGAGCGGTCCGACCTTGAAATACAATTTGTTGTGGTGAAATAACCGGATCGGCCGTCCAGCTGCAGGTGATTTTACACTCTGATGCGGCAGAAGGTGTCAAAACGAAATGACATTTAAATCGCACCATCAGCGCGCAGAGCGGACGGCGACAAGTCGATGTTACTGAACGTCCAAAGAACCGTTCTAACCAGCAGGGGGCGACGGACTCAAACAGCTGCACCATCACCGATGTTGCTGCTGTGCCTCACCGGGCGCTGCCAGGCAGGGTTCACACACACATTCTGACCAATGGATTTCCATGACTTTAAACCAACATTTCCATGCCCAAACAGTTTGTGAAATCTCGGTGTAAACATGAAAAAGGGAGAAAATGTAGAATTCAAACTAACAATGAGAATTCCAAAGCATACAGTAAACCTTAAATGACACAAATGAATGAGACAATAGTTTGATTAAAAGAATAAACATTTATATAGATGCCTGTATGTATGCCTGCTTATATTTTGAGCGTCTTTCTTTTAAAAGCATATTCATTATTTCAAACTCAGCGTAGAGTAAAGACATGAATATAACACATTTCCATGACTTTTCCAAAACTTTTGGGATTTTATTTTTTTCAAGGACTTTTCCAGGCCTGGAAATAACCATTTTAAAATTCCATGACTTTTCCAGGTTTTCCCATGACCGCAAGAACCCTGCCAGGCCCGCGCACACAGCTGAGGGCTGCCGGTTTTGGATGCATGTGAACGAGTTGTTTTTCACGGTGACTTCTGCTCGAGGTTTTAACGCCGTTTTTATTCCCCTCGGAAACTCTATTGTGGAGCAGTTAAGGCGCAAAGTGACGGGAGTTGATGAGGAGCAGACGGGAAAATGAGGTCATTAATTACATTAGTAAAGCCAGTCCCATTTATCCATTATCACATTTGACGGCCGAACAGCCCGAAATATAAAAGTTCCATCGTATGAGAATCTCTCCAAAACCTCTGCTTCCCCTGCTCGCTGCAAATTCACTAACTGTTGCCTTTTGAAAGAGACATCTGTCTAATGGAGGTGTGGGGGGGGGATCTGTGGCAAGCCTAATGGGGCGACACAAACAGACTTCAATCCCATTTAAGCTATCTGCGTGGCTCTGTATTGAGAGGCGCGCTGAATGCTTGCAGGAGCGTGCTGTAACTCAACTGGTTTTTTTTCTTCTCTTTGCCTCCCAGCAGCTTATAAAACAGCTGAAAGCAATTGCTCTCGCTCTCCCCCTCTTTCTCTCTCCCTCTGCATGTGGAGAAAAGAGTCCCTGCACTGATGTGTGCAAGCTGAGATGCTGTGTATTGGCTGGAGCACACACAAACACATAAACACACACACACACACACACAGCGCTTCAGGATGATCTCCCTGGTTGCAGTGGGAACTTGGCTCTGCTGGGAAGGAGATTCCTGCTGCATTACGTCAGGTTCCAGCTCCCTGCAGGACGCTACCTGAGTCCCTCGTCAGCGCAGCTGCAGCGAGAGAACCACGGACGAGCAGAACACGCACGTGCACACACACACACACACACAACCCGCATCTGCACACTGTTCTTCAAAGCACTTACGGGAGGCGCACACACACAGTGAGAGGATTTAACCACATTGCCTTGCAGAGGCACGGGCAAACAGATATGTAAGCAAATAGCAAATAATACGACTTCACAGGCACTTGAGAGGCAAAAAGCTATAAAAGGAGCAAAGACGTATCTAGCATTTTATTTTATTTTCTGGATCAGCATTCACACAAAAATACTCCACTCCACCAAATGCAGCATATAAACGCAACGCTAGGCAAGTTGGACTCACAACGGCGAGATCTTTTTTTTTTTTTCCTCAATAATCCCGCAGCTGATGGGAGGTTAGCAGACCGGATAGATTCACCCAGCCAGCCGTCTCCGCTGTGGAGCCCGCCGGGCCCATCGAGCATTAGCACACAGCGCGTGGCGGCTTGTGCTGATTGCAAATTAATTTCTGACCTAATTCCTCCAGTTGGAACGGCGGGCCCGGCTCTCCGCTGCTCTCTGCAGGTCCAGATGGCCGGATGGCATGGAGTAAATAAATATGCTTTGTGGAAAACACCGCAGAGGGTTTGGAAAAAACGCTTTTCGGAATTTCCTCACAAGCGCGAAGGGGGGGGGGGGGGGGGGGGGAGGGTTTAACGTGCGACCTCGGACAGCAGGTACAGTTCATGTTGACACGCTGTGATCATGTAAAGTATCAAATCATATAAAAATTAAAAAAAGGGGCACTCGACGACACACAGTTGTCTCAAGTGTTGCCCCTATCGAACGTGGTCCGGTTTCTAAACCCAGCCATAACAAAAGGTAGAGAGACCAGTGTGGGAACACAAGCCTCCAGTGGACAGCTGTGGCCTGTCAGTGTCGCCCCCAGACACTGGAGAGCACAGAGGGGCCGTTTTTTATTTTTTTTATTTTTAACTTCATTAGCACTTGTGTCCACATCCATCTGTCAGGTGACACATAGACTTAGCAGGAGCGAAGGGAGGGGAAGAAGAAGAAGAAAAAGTCAAAAAGACCACGCGGAGGAGTCACAGTCGCCATTTAAAAAATATATATACGACAAACTGTTAAAAATCATTAGCCCGCTCAATGGATTTGATGGCAGGCCGCTTAAATGTCCTGACTGATGCCATTCTTCACACTCAGCTGAGGCTAATGCCATTCGACCCGTCAATCAAGCCATTAAGTTTAATTTGGCCCATTTATCTACGCCTGGGCACCCGACTGAGGCACTCAGCCGGCGGCGGCGGCGGGGGTGATGGGGGTGGGGGTGGGGCGCTACGGGGAGCCGTCATGTCCCACAGAGGCTAAACTCGGGCTGCGGCTAATGGCCCTTGCTGACTGACGGCTGTTCATCAGCGACCGGGCGCACCTCGTGCCGGTGGAACCCCCCCCCCCCCACCGCGATAATGCTATCTGTTTAATCTAAATCCACTCGCAGGAGCACCACACCCCCGTGCACTGCACTACACATAAGCTGTGGCTGGGAGCCACGCGCCTGCTTAAGCCGTGGAGGTGCTGGAATTAGCAGGCGCCGGATGGCACAATAAAAAAAAATAAAAGTATCCTGCGGCGCCAAGGCTTCGCGAGCTATCGCTCCACACGCAGGCGACTGAGCGGAGATGCAAAGCCGCGCGTCTCGATCGAAGAGAATGATTTTGAAATGGCGGTGAACGAATTGCAAAAATAACATAACAAATTCAAGAAGTTCAAATGATTGGCTTTTCAATTTGAGTTGCCGCATTCTAAATCTGCGGCTGTTTAAAAAAATTGCAACGGAGAGACTTGGTGATTAGGGAGAGCTCCAAGTTCAATTACTCAGAATGGAAAGTGTCTTTCCTGTTTAAGACCCCCGAGGCTCTTTGGTGGTGGGGGGAGGGGGGGGGGGCCTGTTGCTTTCAAAGCCGACCTCCCTCTAGAAAAAGGAGGCAGTGAAAAGACTCTTGTGTCCTTTGGGGATTCATACATTGTCAGAGAACAATGTCAGCGTAAATCACGGCCAGCGGGCTCCCGTTCAGAACTCTGCGTGAACACTAATACAAGAAACAATAT
The DNA here is from genome assembly GCA_038501785.1 of Myoxocephalus aenaeus. Classification (NCBI taxonomy): domain Eukaryota; kingdom Metazoa; phylum Chordata; class Actinopteri; order Perciformes; family Cottidae; genus Myoxocephalus; species Myoxocephalus aenaeus. Next base: position 1,781,850 of record JBAMJR010000075.1, on the reverse strand, counting down.
ACTACTAGTGGACATTCTGGAGTAGTACTACTGGGGGATGGTAAAACAAATATTTATTTATTTATTTGGTCAAACACTATCAACAAAACAATCCTCTCAATTTCTGCAACTTTACGCCACCTTCTGGACAGCTACTGTGTTTAGAAAGCAGGCACATCGTCGATTGCGCCACAATTCAGTTTAAAATGTCTGCCTACCCCCCAAAAAAATAAAGAATTATGAAGTGAGGACTCACCGGCTTCCCCCTCCTGATCTGGCGAAGGACTCAGCTTTTCCCACCATGGCCTAAACTTCAGCAGCCCCTTGATCTCATCGTCCTCAAAGAAATCAGCCCTGAAATGACACCAGAGATGTTAGCGGACAGGACAGGGCGGGCGGGTAGAGGACGGGACGCTCGATGGGCGTCAGAGCTTTTGACTCACAGGTAATGGTCAGGAGAAAACGCAGCCGCCTCGGCGTCGAGACGTCCCCGCCTCCTCTCTGCTGCCGTCGTTCCCTCTGGGTTCTTCACATCCGTCACGTCGCTCAGTTCCTCCTGTCAGGGCAGTCCCAACGTTTAGCACCAACGTTGTCTTAAGAAGTGTGTGTGTGTGTGTGTGTGTGTGTGTGTTAGGGCTGTCAACGAATAATCGAAATTCGAATATATATTCGAATAGTTGTTAAAAACAGAATTTCGAATGTGAAAATTAATATTCGAATGTAAAAAAAAAAAAAAAAAAAAAAGGATTTCGGAGGATAATTATCGTGAATCTGGCAACCCCCGCCGCGGCCGCAATGAAGTGTCCTCTTTGTGTGTGTGTGTGTGTGTGTGTGACGAGCCGTTCGGGGCAGAGTCTCTGACCCGGAGCAGACGTGAAGCTGGTTGAGGCTTTCACGGGGTTTTGCTGTTGTTGTGGCGTAGGCTACGGTCCACAGTAGCCTGTTCTGTGTTCCCTTAATAAACACCCTGTAAGCCAGCTAACGTCTCGTAGCTTTCCTGACCCAGGGTCGCTACACTATGTAAGCTAGAGTTAGCTTACCATTCAACGACAAGCAACTTGAGGCCACATCTCCAGAATGGTCACCCAAGAGAATATGGCATAAAATGTGGAACTTCAGAGAAACAGCCCCGTCTGGATACGTATTTTGCGCCGTCCGCCACAAGTTCGTTGTCTGCGGCACGACAGGAGGCCTGCACGCAAACATTGATTTCGTTCGTATGCAAGGACATGAGGGCTTCAGGGAGTTCTGTGAAGCACTGGAACCGAGGAACCTTATCCTTGATCAGCACTCAGCATGTGTTTATTGTTGCCGTTCATTTAAACCGCTATGCGCGACCGACGGTGCGGGGGGGGAGTGAACACCTAAACTGAAGAATTTTGTATTTACACATATATTCGAATATATGTGTTTTTTTAAAGGGAATATTCGAATGTCATTTTTTTGCAATTTTGACAGCCCTAGTGTGTGTGTGTGTGTGTGTGTGTGTGTGTCGCTCAGGGGGATGAGTGGTCGTCCCGCAACCACAAGGTAGCCGGTCCGATCCCCAGTCCCCCCCATAGCTCACATGTCAAAGTGTCCCTGAGCAAGACACTGAACCCTTAACTGCTCCCCGGGCGCCTCACAGGGCTGCCCACTGCTCCCTATCCAGGGATGGGTCAAATGCAGAGAAGAATTTCCCCAAGGGGATTAATAAAGTGCATGTTTCTTTTCTTTTCTTTTTCGTTTATGTATGTATGTATGTATATATATATATATATATTTTAGCTGTGTTTAGAAGTTTCAGAAAAAGTGAAACTTTTCAGCGGGGAGTCGCGCCGCTCGTCAGCGTAACACTCGGCCCAGGCAGCCAATCGGGTTCTGTCAGGTTCTTTCCATAATCTTGCCGGACATTCATAACAACAAGTCATCGTTATCTCCAACCTCACCTGTAATCTTGCAAACACGCCACACCTCTGATTGCCAAAGCCATATTTCTGCAGAACTCCCAGCTCCTCCTCGGAGCTCTCCTTGTACGCCTCCTGCTCGACCTGCCAGTCAAAGTCCTCCTCATCTTCTCCTTCTTCTCCTTCTCCTTCGTCGTCACCGCCCTCCGCGCCTTCACCGCCTCCTTTGAAGTGTGAAGAAGCTGAAGAAGTTAGTTCTCGCCAACTTCAGTTATGAAATGGAATTAAAAAAAACAAGCCGTGTAGGTTTGACTCACCGGTGCTCAAGTCCTCGATCAGTGGTCTTGCTGAACGGGAGCCTTTTGGGGCGAGGAGACTCGTGAGCATCTGGAGCCCCTCAAAGTGCTCCCCAGAGGTTTCCTTCGGGACCCGAAGAGTGACGAGACCTGCGGCAAGACGAGGGGGATGATCATCAACCATTACAGAGCTCCTTCTCTACAATAAGAACGTTTCCCTCAAATACACTGGACACATATATATATATATATATATATATATATATATATATATATATATACTGAAAATTAACCAATTAAATAACTGACAGTTAATCAACCAAAGTTATGATATTGATTCATCTCAAATAAGATCATTGGTGAATGAAATCTATTTTTGGGACTAGTGACTGGACAGAAAAGTCACTTCCAGCCCTGGTAATTTCAGTTTGGATATTTTGTAAAAGGCCATTCATACGTAAAAAAAAAAAAAAAAAGAAAAACATCAGATGACAAATGGATTATGAAAATAGGCATTACTTTCTATGGAACAATACATTTAGGATTTATTTTTTCTTCCCATTCCCAGTATTAACGACACATCAATTTGACTAAGTTGAGAAAGAAATTACCAAATATTGTTTCTAAACTGACATGCGATATATATCAGAGAGAGGACTCGGAAAAATATAAGGCACCAGCAAGTCGGCGATCACAGACTGCCCATTTGGATCCAAGAGAAACAAGGAAACTGTGACTGATCGCTTCTCTGTGCGCTCATAAAAATGATCTCCTGATCACAAACAAGTGCTTCAAAATTATTCAAACTAAAACAGGCAACCCATTGTTGAAGAATTAGACCGGTTTGGCCAGCCCACAGAGAAAAACTGAGTCTCCTGAAGATCTCATAAAATGCAACCCCCACCCCCAAGTGTGAGAGCTTAGATGTGCTTAACGATGGGAGCGGACTAATTGCTCGAGTTGCAGAAGTCTGAAAGAAGGATCCTAATGATCACTGATCGTTAGAAGTCCAAACAAGGACACTCATTAGTGCAGCTTTATTAGCAGATGTTACGGCTTATTTAGTTAACCGGGGCCACGCTGACAGACGTCGTGACAGACACGAGGTGTCAGAGTCCATAAGGCAGATGTCCCCCATAAAGGCAACTTCGTTAAAGCAAACCGCAGTGCGTCAGAAAGCCAGGTCGCGGAGACGCCGGTGCACGTCAGCCCTCGTCGTATATAAATATATATACACACACACACACACACACTACCGTTCAAAGGTTTGGGGTCACCCAGACAAATTTTCTGTTTCTTCGCAATTTCTGGCATGGAATAGCCTTCATTTCTAAGAACAAGAACAGACTGGCGAGTTTCACATGAAAGTTCTCTTTTTCTGACCATTTTGAGAGTATAATGGAACCAACAAATGTGATGCTCCAGATACTCAACTAGCTCAAAGGAAGGCCAGTTTTATAGACTGGCCTTCCCTTGGGGAAATTCTTCTCTGCATTTGACCCATCCCTGGATGGGGAGCAGTGGGCAGCCCTGTGAGGTGCCCGGGGAGCAGTTAAGGGTTCAGTGTCTTGCTCAGGGACACTTCGACATGTGAGCTATGGGGGGACTGGGGATCGAACCGGCTACCTTGTGGTTGCGGGACGACCACTCATCCCCCTGAGCTACAGCTGCCCTGAATATAGCTTCTCTCACCAGCATAACTGTTTTACGCTGTGCTAACAGAATTGCACAAGGATTTCTCAAGGGTTTTCTAATCATCCATTAGTCTTCTATGCGATGAGCAAACACAATGTACCATTAGAACACTGGAGTGGTAGTTGCTGGAAATGGGCCTCTATACACCCATCTCTTCTCTCTTCACCTGTCCATCTCATGAATCCTTCTCTGACCCATGAGGGTTGATTGACGTGTAATGGTTTGCCTTAGTTTCCCATCCATGCAAAGAAACATATCAGAATCTCTTTGTACAATTTCATTAAAAACCAGACGTTTCCACCTAGAATAGTAATTTACCACATTAACAATGTATAGTGTATTTCTGATTAATTTAATGTTATCTTTCTTTGAAAAATAAGGACATTTCTAAGTGACCCCAAACTTTTGAACAGTAGTATGTGTGTGTATATATATATATATATATATATATATATTTATTTTAAGAAAATCTGACAACAGACACTGCAGGCGCCTGCGAGTTGTAATCGTGGTGACGTTACAGATGGCGCCGCTGGCCCTTTAAATGTTTTTTTTTTTTTTTTTACTAGAACAACGACCAGTCGGTTAATTTACCCCGGCTTATTGACTGAAGCACAAACTAAATGAACCCACCCCCCCGGTCAACAATATCATGCACATCAATGTTTTCCAGGAGCCAGATCATACCAAGTATGTACACGCTGCTGCTGCTGCTGCTCTAAAACACCGTCAACACTGTTCTGTGTCCACCAACTGCAAACACCACCCGACACATCCGAGTTGCAGGCCACATTCACTCACATCCCCTCCCAGTACACGCTCATGAAGCTCTGCTGTGATGTCGTTGATAACCGGGAATCAAAAAGGTTTACTGAACCTTCAATTTATTTATTTTATTTGACTGATTGTGACTGAAGAAAGACATGAATCACAGTCAAGTTACTAATTTGAGGCGTCTCGGTGGACTTGAGACACATACGTCCTTGGGTTCAGCCCCAGCCAGGGGAGACACGTGTCTCTCTCTTTTTCCTCCCCCTCTACCTCCCCCTCTCTATCGTCACGGTGAAACTATCCGATAAAAAGGTCACACCGTCTTTTAAACCGCACACCGATGACTGGAATGAGATACGGCTCCAAATGTTGAGACAACATTTGTACAACTTAGAAGAAGAAAAAGCTGTTGAAAGAAAGGTCAGCACATTCTGACAAACACCGGGGGAGAGAAAAACTAAAACAAGACAACAGTTTTTTAGAACTCAGAAAATGTATCCTTTTACTTGTTTTCTGTGTCAACAAAACCACAGAAGAAATTAAAACGAACAGAAGACATCCATCTGGAATTCCATGCAAAAATAAAATTAAAAAAAATGCAACAGCTGTCTGTGCATTTACTGAAATACCTCAGCAGGCTTTTTTTCTTCTGTAAAGCCACCATGAAACTGATACGCGTCGTCATCGTTTTAATAATGTGACCTACCTTTATCGATGTCAAACTTGGCCGTTTCTCTCCCATCCTCCACTATTCTTCCAGGAAGAGACAATCTGAAGAAGAAGAAGAAGAAGAAGACAAAGCAGACCCAGACTGTTACTGTCGAAAAAAAAGCCCCCATTTGTTTTGAGCCTGTCAATCTTCTACTTCTGTGGAGACATAACAAACTACTGCAAAGTCAAGTCAGAGAGAGAGAGAGAGAGAGAGAGAGAGAGAGAGAGAGAGACTTCGGCAGTCTCCCTTTCCTCCAAGCCGGTCAGCTCACCTGAGGAAGTAGGGCTTGGCAAAGAACTTGAAATCTGCTCCATCCACGTGAAGGTCGAACTCCGCTGTTCTGGTGTAGGGCACGCGGATGCTGAGGATCAGGAACTCTGGATCCTGGCTCAGGTCGAACGCCGGAGTTAACATCCTGAACACCGATTGTAACGCGGACCCTGCAGCATCAAGACAAGGGGGGGGAGAGAGAGAGAGACCTCAAGCTCCAGTTACAGTGAATAAAAGGCCCGCATTCCACAGCGGTCTGCCGGGCCAGCCTGTGTTTGAACGGCGGGCCGACTCCAGCGCCCCCTTGTGGTCGTTTCTAGTAAGCGTCGCTGCAGTTCGTCGAGCAGCAGCCCACGTGTGCCAACAAGGGTGACGTGAGAACTGTAAACAGAGCTCTGTTCATGTCACAAACAGGCGTCTTAACACGAGCTCGTAACCATTTATTTCCCTTTCCCTCCGTCCATTCTTGCTCAGAAACGACTCGTTACCTAACTGCATTTGAAAATCCAAACATTTGAAAAGGTTTTACACTTGTTGACAGACGTGTGCGTCGCTTTATCCATCTCACCAAATCAATGGCTTGTAGGTCTGTTCGGCACGTAATTAGTTATCTCTTCTGGCTACACGCGGGTTTTAAAGAAACTTGCCAACGTTGAATGTTATTTACTTAAACTCCCATGGAGCTGAGAGGGGGGAAGTTGAGGGTCTAAATGGAGTTACAGTGAGTTGTCATTGGCCTCAATGCATTCTGAATGAAACACTTAACTCACACAATCAAAATAAATTAACATCACATGAAGCGACCACATCGTGTCGATGCCGCTTTGTGTCGCACAGACTTCACGGGCGTGTTATTAACTGACGTTTTAGCTGTAAGGTTAGCGTTAGCTCGCTGCTAGCATAGCCTGCTCCCTGAGCTAACGTGGGTCTCCTCGTGCTTCGGCTAACGGCAGCAGCCGGGCTGACACCGCCCGCTGCCGGTCACCTGCACAGCGCGTGCGGCGGGCACGGGCTGTTTGAACCCCTTCATTGGCGGTCTCTAAAAGACAGCACGCATTAAGGACACCGTTAAAGAAGGACACTCACCAGCAAACCACCGAGTTATCCCAACAGGCTTCACTGGCAGCTCGTGGATGTAGCGCCCATCTTTTACCGTAGTAGAGAGTCTAAACGGGCAGCAAAAATGTTCTGACAGAAAAAAAATAATGTCTTCTCTTCCTCTCACAAGAGATACCTTTATGGACAATACATATATTCGGGTATGTCAGTCTGGCAATAGGAGTGTTTAATTACTAGAAGTGGCACACGTGTCCCCAAGTTGAGTTCCAAGGCTAAAAGGTCCTTGAAGAGGTGACGCCAAATAGTTAAATTTCCTTACACTTTTTGTTTTGCCCCTGCCGTTCCCACTCAAGGTTGCTACATTGTTGCTACATTCAAGGGCCTGTCTGCTCTCACGTTCCTGCACATGGTGCCCCCACGACAGAGGATAAATCCTCTGTCGTGGGGGAACCAGTCTGTATTTGCTCATACTCCATCTCAGCTGAAAATTGGGTGTGGGACACAATACATATAGCTTTACCTGTGTGGTTCCTTATCACAACTGATTAAAGAGTCTCTGCTCAGATGGTCTTGCAAGTGATTTTGGAAGAGAGAGAAGCTTTTGATGATGATGGAGAGGAAGAGGCTCTAACCTCAAGGTGCTATGCTCTAACTTCATGGTTCTATGCTCTGACCTCATGGTATGCTCTGACCTCATGGTTCTATGCTCTGACCTCAGGGTTCTATGCTCTAACTTCATGGTTCTTTGCTCTGACCTCATGGTTCTATGCTCTGACCTCATGGTTCTATGCTCTGACCTCAGGGTTCTCTGACCTCATGGTTCTATGCTCTAACTTCATCGTTCTATGCTGACCTCAGGGTTCTCTGACCTCATGGTTCTATGCTCTGACATCAGGGTTCTATGATCTGACCTCAGGGTTCTATGCTCTGACCTCATGGTTCTATGATCTGACCTCAGGGTTCTCTGACCTCATGGTTCTATGCTCTAACTTCATCGTTCTATGCTGACCTCAGGGTTCTCTGACCTCATGGTTCTATGATCTGACCTCAGGGTTCTCTGACCTCATGGTTCTATGCTCTGACCTCATGGTTCTATGCTCTGACCTCAGGGTTCTATGCTCTACCTTCATCGTTCTATGCTGACCTCAGGGTTCTCTGACCTCATGGTTCTATGCTCTGACATCAGGGTTCTATGATCTGACCTCAGGGTTCTATGCTCTGACCTCATGGTTCTATGATCTGACCTCAGGGTTCTCTGACCTCATGGTTCTATGCTCTAACTTCATCGTTCTATGCTGACCTCAGGGTTCTCTGACCTCATGGTTCTATGATCTGACCTCAGGGTTCTCTGACCTCATGGTTCTATGCTCTGACCTCAGGGTTCTATGCTCTGACCTCAAGGTTCTATGCTCTGACCTCATGGGTCTATGCCGACCTCAGGGTTCTCTGACCTTGTGGTTCTATGCTCTGACCTTGTGGTTCTATGCTGACCTCAGGGTTCTCTGACCTTGTGGTTCTATGCTCTGACCTCAGGGTTCTATGCTCTGACCTCATGGTTCTATGCTGACCTCAGGGTTCTCTGACCTCATGGGTCTCTGCTCTGATCTCAGCTATATTCCAAAATGAAGATGAGACCAGCCCGTCAGCAGCCAAGTGAAGAAATATGGATACAAAAAAGTTGTGAACGCAGGCTTGGGAGCACGCGTCTCTAAACCAAAGCTCTGCATGTGTGAAGTAACTGCTCAGATTTATAATTGCAAACCACGAGGACACAACCTCCTTTTAAAAACGAGAAGATAGCCTAAACATCCCCTTTGAAAAGACAATAAAAAGAGGGTAACAATGAAGTGAGCGTTCATCAGCTCACGTTTTATGTGGGGTCTGCAGAAAGAAATCACGCAACACAACTTGACCAGCAGATGTTGGCAATTATTGTTTTACAAATGAAAACTGTTGTCATTGATTTTTTTATTAACACCTCTTGCGAAACGTGCTGTGTCAATAGTTCAATCTCTTTTTTTTACAGAGACGCACTCCAACCCCGACACAGCCGTTGCACTATAATGGTGCGCTAGTACGAGCGTGATTACGGTAAGGCGGGAGGAGCCACGCCTCCGCGGTGTAATCCTCCATGGACGTGCACAAGCTCCTCTCCGCTCTCCATCATCATCATCGTCATCATCATCTGCAGAAAAATGCGAGCGGGGAGCGGTAACAAAATGTCAACTCGGGCTGCGCTCCCTCGCCCGCAGACATGAGCGGGGTCCCGTCTGCCTCTCCCAGCCGCAACAAGTCGCTCTCGCCATGCGGATCCACTGCAAAGTAGTTGTGATCGCCGTGTGTTTCGGAGTTTTCCTACTTTTATACTTTTTGGGAGGCAACGCCGCGGACGACCCGCTGCCGAAAGAAGTTGTTGGGGAGCAGGAGGAAGAGGCTGCAGTAGCGGCGGCGGCGGAGGACGGACTCTCTTCTCGGTCGCCGCCGGAGCCCGGACGCGATGTGGCGGCGAAGTTTGCGCAGAAGAAGAAGAAGAAGAAGACTAAGAAGCCGCCGCCACCCGCCGGAAGAGTCGGCGCGCGTGCGGAGGAGCCTCCCGGGGGACGGAAAGAGGGGAGAGCGGTCAACGCCGGCGTGAATGTGAATGCAAAGAGGTGAGGGGTAGTTTCGGGTGTGTTTTTTCCCTCCTCGGGCGACTTCCACAGCCCCGGACGAGCCCGTTTCCGTTCGTGCACACGCGAAGGCGTCGCCCACTACTTTTTTTTAGTGTCGCTTTAATCTCGTCTTTCCTTCCCTTTTTGGGGAAGTCACGGGAGGGAGCGCGTCCCGCGTGTGTCCGGGCTCTGGAGCATGAAAAACGGCCCACATTGTGCTCAAGGACGCCGGCTCCACAATACACTGATCTGTCAAAGGGACACTTGCATATCTGCTGCTTGGCTGCATTTTACTGGCAGTATGTTTTTAAACATGTTTTTTAAATTGTATTATTATTATTGGACTGTGAATCACGCTATTGCAATCAGGGGGTGCTCACATGTCTGGGCTGAAATGTGAGTATAGAGAGCAAGACGGTTGGGTGGAACTATTGGCAGAGAGGACCAACAGAGTAATAATTAGCTGACCTCCACATCTTGATAATTTGACTGCTGCGCCGAAGGGGGTAAAGGTCACCTTGAAAGAACCACATAGCAATTAATAAGGAATACAAATGAGCACAGACTGGTTGTAAGTGGCCTGCTAACATTAAGTCTGCCAAAAACCATCTAACGTGGGAGTTGAAAGCATGTCAGGTGGGATTTTCTTTTCCTCTTTGGACGTCGAAAGAGAAGCTGCACGCTGGCAGACGATCTGATTTTAGTTCTCGTTTGCGGCCCTTTCAAATTTAGACAAGGCAGAGTTTGTCAGTTGCTATTTCTGTTCAAGAATGGGAGCCTTTTTTATTTTTTTATTTTGTATTATGTCTTCCAGCCTTGCACATCCCTTACGGTGCCCCCACCCCCACCACCTGGGCTGAACGCCAGCCATGCCATAATAGCCACAACGTGGTTGTGGAGATACCAGCCAGTAATATGTATTCTACTCCAGAAGCCAGGCGGCAGGTTTCGGGACGCTGTTCGCTAGATAAAAGCCGTCAAGGCGTTACGTTTGAGAAAAGGACCTTTTGCGTCCTCCCAGAAACCACACTCCTCCATGTGTGCTCGGCACTGATAAGGGAGACGGGGTGGAAGGGGTCACCGGTGGCCTCCGAAAAAGAAAACACCGCCAGGTTTGGAAAGCGCTCAAGACTGACTGCTGAGATTAAGGGGAAACGAACTGAGCAGCTGGCCAAAGCCTCCAAAAAAAACAAAAAAACGTTCTCCCATTTAATTGCGTGAGCTAATCAGATGGCTGGCAGTAGAAAAGCCAGAGGAGTCCAAACAATGGGCTGTAGCTTTCAAGCAACACGCCTCGGCAGAAAATAGTGAACGCTAAAGCTCTTAAAGTGGGTCATAGGGGCAATAAGTCCAACACGTAGAGCTGAATGATCGATTTTTAGGGTTGTACACTGTGGCCTCTATATCAAACGGATCATATCGATGTGGTTCTTTGCCTCCGACCCTCTTCATCTGCGGATCTGAGCGGCGGGCAGATTTCCTGTGCGGCGTGCTTTGTAGACAAACATCCCTGAGAGTCGTATCATTTCCTCTTGACACATCACACTACTTCCTGTGGCCTAAAATAGAGATCTGCCCCCACCGGACAGACACCCTGCATAAACCACAGGCTTCCTATAAGGGGATATCATACCGATTTGAGCCACACATCTTCAGCTGATTAATCAAATAGTGAAATGAGAGAAAGTTATCAAAACGCATACTGGTTGCAGATTCACAAATGTGCAATTTTGCTGCTTAAAAAAAAGAAAGTGGGAGATCTTTGGGTTTTTGGATCGTTTGTCGGATAAAAACAATTAATTTGAAGCTCTGTGAAATTCCTTACTTTAAAGCCTTTTAAACTACGAACAGTTGATCGACCTAATGGAAAAAAACACATCAATAATTGATCATGAAAGCGTGGAGGTTGCAGCCCTAATAGCCATGCACACACACAACAGCCTTTTAAAATGCATATCCCTTCACTCTGACCTGTTGATCACCTTCAGTGTTGTGTTTCACTTGCAGACTAATACAGATGTGCCCCGCCCCTCTATCTGCTTCGTTACTTTGAATTAAGGGCCCTGCATCTGCAGGACTTGATGGGCGCAGATACTTTGTCGAAACAAATCCCCCGGCCTTGTCACTTCAAATAGAGTTCAGTCTCGGTGCCCCTCGCAGTAAAGAAGTCGCTCTCTCACCGCGGCATTATGCATAGCTATAAAAATGTCATCTCGCATGACTGAACGCTCTCTCTCTGCCGGGAGTGTTTTGAAATCTCCACACTTGCCTGTGCAGCGCGATGTGGCGGTTGGAGAGGAGTGTGTGTGTGTGGGGGGGGGGGGGGCTGTTTGAGCCTCATCAGGGGCAGTTAAATCTGTCTGTTAGACTGGCTAACTCACTTTTAATCTACTAAGTGAATGAGTCATACAGGGTGTGGAGGGAGAAAGTAGAACGGTAGGAAGACATGCTATGGGTAAAACCATTTCTGAGGAGCAGGATTTAAGACAATAGATGGCCGCTTTTTTCTTAACGGTTACGGATCCAGCAAGTGTAGAAACGGTTCATTGATTAGGTGATGAGTCGGCGCTAACATCCCCCCGCTGTAAAGCACAGTGTCACTATCCACGCTTTCCCCGGTGTAACTCGCCTCTTAAAACACATGCCATGGTTGTGCCACAATGCAGATATAATTCAAGTGTATTCGTATTCAGTACAGGTGCCGACCTCCAGTTGTGAAAAGGGAAGCCAGTGCTGAAGTGTCTTAAACTTGCATTCTCTCTAATGGCCAGCAGGGGGTGACTCCTCCGGTTGCAAAAAGAAGTCTGTTTGTATAGAAGTCTATGAGAAAATGACTCTACTCACTTCATTTGTTCCCTCAGTAAACATGAGTTTATGGTCTCAATCTCTAGTTTCAAGTCTTCTTCAATACAGCATGATTATGCAAATGGTCGGGCCCTAAAGCATTCGATTGACAGGTTGCTATCACATGCGTTGTCCGGTCTGGGAGTTCTGTTTCTTCGTCTTTCAACTGTAAATTAATAGTTAAAAGTTTCCAAGCCGCGAATCGGTCTGAAGAAGCACCCGTAGCTTTCATCTACATGTGGCATTGCATTTAGAGAAAGCAGAAATCTGGTCGATCCCCCTATAGAGAAAGGGACTGATGGGGGACATGTTCAGTTTTTCAGTCTTCAAGCCCACTGGTTCAAACCAAAGTGAACATGCTGGATACAAGTCCACCAAATGACTCAGTAATATGCTGACTAATTACATGCCTTCAAGGTGTTCTTTGGTGTAGTCTGTACTCTGGCTTTTCATTCTGTACATGATTTAAAAGGGTTGGCTGTTGTGCTTTGTAGGCAGGCAGAGGGCTCCTTGTGTGCTCACTCTGCAGCCAGTAATGAATTCAATCCTTTTGTACCTCCTCTGTGCTTTTTTTTTCTTCTCTTTTTTTTTTTGACTGCTACCAGATGTGGGGAATGCTGCCATCACACAAAACATCATGTGTGCGGCCAAATGCATAATGCAACAAAAAGGAATTTGTGTTTTTCTTTTGTCCGTCCAATTTTCCCGCAGAAATCCGTTTCAAGGGCATTTATTTTTGCATGACTAAGTGCGACGTAATTACACCCCGCCGTGTTGAGAGATATGGATTACTTTTTCCCGCGGGAGAATTTGGAATGTGTGTTCAACAACCTTGACAGAGCGACGGCCTTTGAAGCGCGGCGGACAAGATTTCTCAGCACCTTTTTCTCGTTTCACCCTAATCTGCGGTTCATCATTGTCCCTCGGCCATGCAGAAAACGAAGTGTCACGCTCGGGGAGGCCCCCCGGCAAAACCCACCTGTCACATTTCACCCTTCCCATCCGGTTTTATGGCTGCTTCCCTCCAGGCTCCGCGGAGATGCATGCCGTTCGGAACGCGCAGTCTTTGATGGTAAAACGATTTACCATCCACTGTTTTCCCAAAATAACGCTTCATGCTGAAAATAAAAGGTTCTCTGTTCTTCTCTTTTTTTTCTTCATGTGCCAGTCTCCTCTCCCTAAGGCTATGACAACATTTATGTTGAACATGCTGTTATCACAACCAGCCCCATGGAGCATGTGTACGTGGAGGACAAGTAGACGATGTTGCCCCCCCCCCCCCCCCGGGTGTATTTTAACACAACAGCACTACTAGCTCTGCAGAGAGAGCACATTTTTTACATCAGATAAAAGTGTGTGTGAGTGTGAGAGAGAGAGAGTGTCAGTCAGTCAGATTTTTCACCTCATCTGTCTGACAAGGAGGATGAAAGTGATGATCTGCTATTTCCTGGAATGCGTCGCTTTGTTTCACCGAGCTTGATTCTCAGAGAGGGCAAAATAAATGTCTGTGCTTCCAGCGTGTCCATGCCATTACTGTCGGACAGTGCACATGTTGACAGGTGAGGAGAGCCGGAATGGATTTGTTCCCGAGCGGAAATGTTTTCAACAGACGTGTTTGCTGGGTGTCCATGGAAAGCCCTGAATAAATTCTGGTCAGATACTGCACATAAAACGCACTTTTAAAGCGCAAAACATTCTAAAACTTTTACAAATGCAAAGGTGAATTAATAAGCAGCCGCTCAGGTTTTTTGTGTGCAGATTTTTAGCCTTAATTTGTCTGGTGTGACCAGATAGTGGCTAGCGTTAGCAAACGTAATTCAACCGTTTCGCTGAATAACAATTTTCTCCTTGTGCTACTGTCACATTATATTTCAGCATTCATCGTTATCCTAGGAACTGTTTCTCAGAATTTCCAGTGTCTAATTTTACTTTAAGGCTAAACTGTGTAACTAGCATCATTAGCAATGTCCTAACAAGCCAAGAGAGATTTATTTTAGCTATGTTGACTAGCAACCGGCTAGTTAGCCGTAGCTAACATACATTGTAATATTTATTTACGCATGCTACTTTTTAAGCATGGAAAAGGTAAGCAGTAGATTGGATCAAAAAGAGCACCCGGGTGGCGAGTCTTCGGGTGAAAAGTGTTATTTTCTTGTTTGCTAGCAAGAACGGTAGCTGTTAAGTGAGTGTAAATGACCAGCGGCTGGCAGATAGTGGAGAGTAGTTGTTATCTTTCAGTCAAACTTAGAAGCTCATAATGTCATTGTTTTTAAACCTTTTAACTGGAACACATCTGCTCTTTCTTTGAAGCAGCTGGCCATTTCCTTTATTAACGCAAACTAACATTAGCTCAACCTGTAACAGAAATGTCTTTTTGTTCATAAAATCATCGTTTTTTAAATTTCAATCACGTTATTAGTAAGAAAAAAAATTATAGTTGTAAAACTCAAGTAGGTCAGCCCTACTTGAATCCTTTTATTCTATCCCTGAGTCTAAATTTACATGACGAGCAGCTGAGACTTATTCAAATACCTAAAACTAAAATTGTCAGTTATTATGTTGTCATTGAAAAATGTGTGTGTGTGCGCGCGCAATGCGCAACACATCATTTTCTATTTGATGGATTTATGCAACCAGAAATAAAACTGTCTGAGTGTTATCTTTATTACAAGCATGATAAAGGCTATGTTCATGGGCGTATTGTTTCCAACTCTTATTGTTTGGTGACTTAAACAAATCAGAGTTTTGGTTATCAATCTTCAAAATTCCATATCTACTATGGAGGCGTTGAATTACAGTTTCCTTTACGAGTGAAGGAAACCATGTTGTGTAATCGGTGATCCAAACCTCCTCCACTTTCCCCAACACGTGGCCTTGGCCCCATTTCTATTCGTAAACAATGTTGTAGGCTGCATCATTTGTTCACTGACTGAGGTCCATTTGTATCTCCCTGTCCTTATTGTTGCTTTGAAAACATACTCTCATGGAACTGTGTTCAGTTTAAATAATCTATTGTACATTTTCTGTTCCCTTTTTCTTTGTACTAGTCTCCGAGCAATTTTTCATTCCTGTCTTTTTGCATGTCTGTACCAGCAAACGGCGGAGTAACGCGGCCCGACCTGTGACCAAGCGCAAACGGGCGGAGGAGGAGGTCATGCACCTGGCCGTGGTGGCCTGTGGGAATCGTCTGGACGAGACCCTCGTCATGGTCAAGTCGGCCCTCCTGTTCAGCCTCAAGAGGATCACGTTTCACATTTTTGCAGAGGACCTGTTGGCCCCGCAGTTCGAAGAGAGGGTGAGAACCCTTTCGTGGCCCCGGTGCCAAAATATCTACAGTGTCAGGTTTTTACAAAAAAAGCTTGGATGTGGCGCCGCGGATACTTTTTTGCTATAAGCGGCACTCTTTTTGGTTTGTTTTCTATGTGCACTTCTTTAGTAAATCCTCTGACTTCTCATATAATCCAGCTCACGTTATCCCCCCCCCTCTCTCTTGTTATTGATGATATCAAGATCAGAGCAGTTTTAACTCCCTCTAGTACAGACATATAACCCTTTTATCTCAAGGCCGGGGTGTCGTATATCACCAAGACGCCCTGCTCTTTTTCTTTTTTCTCCAGCACCATGCATCACTTCAAAGTCACCTTTACAGAGGTGCCTGGCGGGATTTCGATTAGCTCCACTGATATGGTAACTCGCAGTCTATTAACACCGCGTCTAGAAATGGTCCTTAAACAGCTTTTGAATCTGAACTCTAAACCAGTGTGCTTGCCGTCGTGTGTAGCGGTGAATCATTGCCATGTGTTTTAAAAAGTGAAAAAGATTCAAAATGTTTTCCTTGTGGGCAACGGGGAGTTTTGCTAGATAATAGGGCACATTTGCTAGGTATGCACAACAATGAGCTTATGTCCGGCCGCAGTGTGAAAAGACACGGTGAACACGTGCTGGGGGAGATGGGTTTGTCCATAATCTCGGCACAACCGCTGCCAATGGCCTTGCGGCGCTCCCGCACTCGTTTCAGGGCCAAGCTGATGATAATTGGGAGGGAGCCGTCCCTTGTTTAGGCTGGAGCTTTTTAATCAAAAAAACAGCTGGTGGCTCCATGCGCACCGTGCAGAACCACACGGCGACACGTGGCTTTGTCGAGTCCAACGGGCAGTCTTTCGCGAGGGCGATAAGTATCAGAGAGAGAGAGAGAGAGAGGTTGGCTTTCAGAATAGTGTTTACAGTGGCTGTTTCTCCCCACTTTTCCCCACACCACCTTCCGTCAGACAGTTCCTCCTGTCTAAAATGTGTCTCCTTACTTCCAGCTGAACCAGTGGCCCCGCTCCGTCTCCGCCAAGTTCCAGCACCGGATCTACCCCATCACCTTCTCTGTGGGGAACGCCGACGAGTGGAAGAAGCTCTTCAAACCCTGTGCTGCTCAGAGACTCTTCCTCCCCGTAAGCCTGCAGCACTTATCTCCTCTCCTGTCCTCACCGTGCAAGAACGAATGTCGTGAAGCCATTAGGTTTTCCACTGACACAGCATTTTTCGCCCCTCCCCTTTTTGTTTCAGCCCAGCGCATGTTTATAGTTCATTCATTACTGCGATTATTGACGACTTCACACTTTTTTTTTTTTTCTGCAGCATTTACTTAACGAGCGGTCTCTAGAGGCTTTCATCGAGTGACGGCCATTGATTTTTCTTTTTCTGCCGGTGTCCATTGAAATAACTTAGTAAGCTTACTTGCCGTGTAATGAAGACGCTGCAGGTCAGACTGATCCATAGGTGATTTATCTAGCTGCGAGGCAATCAATGAACATTCCCTCTTCGCTTTGTTGGCAATACCATTTCAAAAGCTCGTAGCCTCTCTGCCTCTATGGATGGTCTGAAATATGGAACGGCTGGATCGGTCCATCCTGATTTAGTACCGTCCCGTCCTTTCACAGATGTTTTGGCAGTTAATGCAAATCAACACGTTACACTTTTTTTTTTTTTTTTTTTGTCACCAGCCGTAACTTCAGGTGTTGTAGCCATTGCCACGGGTTCTGCTTTTGATTCCACTGTTCTCCCCGGCGCTACGGGGACACTGCACCGCAGCCCACAACTTTGATGTTTGATGATATGTGAATTCTTCCACAGATCTTATTATTATTATTATTATTATTATTATTATTATTATCATCTGAATTCTAGAATCTGAGGTGCTCAACCCTTTCTGAACTGTGTGAAATTATTAAATGTTGAACTATATGTAAAGCTGTGGATATAACCACATGAAGCAGCACTTGCTCCAAAAGCCCCTAAATCTACCAAGACGGCCGTTTTATTAAAATATTGAAGCTTCGGGGTTTAGTTTGCTGTTGATTCCCACTCCCCCCACACCCCAGACATTACATTGATCTGATCCAAACCGAACCTCTTGATGCTTGCTGCATAATGTATAGTTTTATGTTTTATTAATATGAGAGTTGCGGTCTGGGAGAGCGAGCTGTATGTGGCAAAGAGGAGGTGCACCTAACGGTGTAAGTATGTCACTGCGGGAAGATACAATATCACGGACGTAGTAATGCCCGCTCTAGTTCGTTTTAGATGAAAAATTGCGGGCCGTGAATTGTATATATTCACGGCCCGTGTTTTTATATATATATATATTTTTATTTTTTTATTTTTATTTTTTAATAACGATGAATGCAACCGTGTCCTCCCAGGTCATCCTGAAGGACGTGGACTCGCTACTCTACGTGGACACTGACGTGCTGTTCCTGCGACCCATGGACGACATCTGGGAGCTCCTGAAGTCCTTCAACAGCACCCAGCTGGCCGCGATGGCCCCGGAGCACGAGGTCCCAAAGATCGGCTGGTACAGCCGCTTTGCGCGGCACCCTTTCTACGGAGTCACGGGGGTCAACTCCGGCGTCATGCTGATGAATCTCACAAGGATCCGCAGCACGATGTTCAAAGTAAGCGTACAAACATGGCCCTATTTCCTCACACTCTGATTAGTGTAAAAAAAAAAAAAGTCTATATAATAATAAAAGCTCAAATGAGCTGTAATTTCACTTTTTTTGCATTCTGAAGGTTATTTTCTTTGAGCTGCGAGTGGGCCGCTATTGAAGCTGTCTGATTACCGCGCTTGAAGCACAGACTTCTGCCCTCAGAACTCAATTTAGCAGCTCTTCGGCTTTTAATGCTGCCAGCAGCTTGCAAATGGAAGCGGGAATGTAAATGTGCTCCTCCTTTGATGATGTGTTTTTATTTTTTTGGGGGGAAGGAGAAAAACAAAGATTTCTCTGGAGCTGTTTGCGAGTCAATGTTTGCTGTTGGTATTTCAGAACAGCATGATCCCCAGTGGCCTCTCATGGGAGGATATTCTACATCCACTCTACCAGAAGTACAAGAACCACATCACCTGGGGAGACCAGGACCTCCTCAACATTATCTTCCACTACAACCCAGGTAACATTTTTTTAATTTTTTTGTTCCGGCGTATTCATGTCTTCTACAGTGATCATAGAACACATCATGTGCCCATCTAAAGAGGCTTCAAAGCGCTCCATTGAAGGCCCACAAGAGGCGCCACCACAACATCCAACTGTGCACATCGTGAATTCAACACGGCAGAGTGAACATGTTCAACATCAATGCCGTCTTATTTCGCTGTTGATGAACCGGTCTACGTCATGAATCTGGGTTAGCGAGCAACACGGGCGGCAGCGTGGCTGCAGGCAACGGCAGACTGAGCTCCAGCTGCAGCGGCCAGATGCGGGCCTGAAGCGCTCAGAGCGACGTTGAGCTGGCACAGCCGATGAAGTGTTTGTCTTACACGGTGCGGCTTTGAGCTCCCCGCAATCTCCGGGGGAGTTTTCGATTCAAGTTGGTCCATAAGCATAGTTCGGATTTCTTTTATTTCTTTCCTGCTTGTTCTGCAACCAGGAAAAGCTTCTAATTGACTGTGGTCTTGCCCACAGTTTAGGATTTGATGGAGAGTTTTTTTCTTTGCATAATCCCCTTGTAAATTTGATCTATACGGTAGTTCCGAACTAGACATTTATATAAAGTTAGTCCTCACTGTGCCCTAGTGTCGTATTCACATAAGATACAGTGCTTGTTGTACGACATGGCAATGATGTGTTGTTTGTGTTTTGTTCTTTCCCCCCCCAGAGTGTCTCTTCATATTTCCGTGCCAGTGGAACTACAGGCCAGATCACTGTATGTACGGGAGTAACTGTAAAGGGGCGGAAAAGGAGGGTGTGTCCATCCTCCACGGCAACCGCGGAGTGTATCACGACGACAAGCAGCCGGCGTTCAAGGTGGTCTACGACGCGATACGGGACGTGAGTATCCCTGTGGGACATGTTCCCGTTGTACTGGGACAATGTGGGGTCGATGCACAGTTCTGGTGTTTAAAACCGGACCTGGTCACTCAAATACGGTAACCAACTATTCTGATCAGTAGAAATAAAACAAATATATAATATATGTATGAGCCCATCTCATTCCCACAAGCCCTCAAAACTAAATGAACTTAGATAGAAAAGTACACGCATGTGCATTTATGACATACATTTATTTGTATTTGCGTGAGCAAAAACATCTAAGTGAGATAATGGCACAGCAGAAAAACCCAGGTGTACCTAATCACGCTAACGATGGCTGCCCTTCCTTCAGGTGCGTCTGTCCCAGGGTCCTGGTGTTCTCCATCGTTAACGCCGATGGTTACACCTGTAGCTTTTCCATCTCTGAGGCCTCCTGAGGTTGTGGACCGGAGGAGTGATATCATGAACAGTATCGTGATATCTTACTGTTTGAGTAATAAGCCCTACTTAGTTTATAACAGGCTTTGATTTGTTAATGGTTTATTAGGGAAAGGTCAAGTTATATTATGTGGCTGTAGCGTTAGGACCTAGACAGCTGTTTTCTTACCTCGCTTCTTAAATGCGTTCAGATTTAATGTGAATATACCTAGCGTGTAGAGGAGTGAATACCCTTGGTTACTGTATAAATAAAGAACATAAAAGCTCAATACAAATGTTAACTCCGTGCTCCAGAATACAGTCTTTGCGCTATGCTTAGCCTAGCAAAGCGCAAAGACTGGAAGCGGGGGAGTGTTATCCTAGCCCTGTGGGGAAAAATATACCTCAACTGAGAAGCAACTGATATTTTTCATTTTTCACTTTTCACCTGACTCTAAGGTTATGTACATTATCACATTATCCCAAAATGTTGCACTGTTCCTTTAAGGCCGTTAGCAAGAAAAGAAAAAAGAGCACCTTTGAGTATTTTCTCTGTGGTACAAAGTCTATATTGCTTGCATGAAACAATCTAGGTCATTTTTTTTGTCTTTTAATTTAGAATTTGTTTTCTCCGGCTGCAGAGTCAGTTCCCCTCCCTGCTCCGCGGAGATAAGCCTCTTAAAGACGAGCCGGGTCATAATTTATGATTAATACAGAACACCCTCACCCCAGCTCTGCTGATGGAATTTGTAAACACCATTTAGCCCGTGATATGTTCCATTTAAAAACCCATCAAAATGAAATAGCATTGGGATCAGAACTGACACAGGACAATGACTCTGTTCCTGCAGTATCCCTTCGAGGACAACATGTTCCAGTCGCTGTTCTACCCCATCCAGACCAAGTTCCTGGACACGGTCAACACCCTTTGTGGTCGGGTTCCTCAGGTCTTCCTCAAGCAGATCGAGAAGACCATGCGGAAGGTGTTCGAGGACAAAGTGGTGCGACGCATCAGGCCGCACAAATAAAGTGATGGGAGACATGGACTCCCTGTTTTCAACCGGACAACGGCGAGGACCGTGGATCGTGTGTCGCACCGCCGTCTCCCAGACCGAACTGTGGGTGCTCTGTGTTTGCTGTGTATATTCGACACATACCACGTCCTGGATTTGGTCTCGTGAAACGTTGGTGTGGGGTAATAAGCCAATGTATACAGAGAAGCATACAGTGCTGGTCAGTGATGCCGTAGAATAGGTTTTGCCTTATTACCGTCTCAAAATGTTCACGTCCCAGTTTTTTTTAGTTTTTTTTATCAAGAATTATGAAACTATGAGTTCTACATCTCAAGTGTGGGTTGAAAGCAAAATAATTGAGGCATATTTACATCAACTGAGAGTTTTAGAACATTAATAAACCCGCGCCTCTACAATCATGTGAACGTTTTACCGGCAAATAACTTGAACCGTGAGCTCGGAGAGGCACGAGTTGCCAAATGCCACCGTCAGTATTCAACATTACAGCACAACCGAGGAAATGTGGAATTTCCTGTTCAAGAGCCGAATGTTAAAATGCACTTTCAGAATGACATTGAGACTGGATGGTTGTTTGCACGCAACATGTCCACATCAGATGCTACACTGTCCGAGGGAACCAAAACCAAAAGTGCTAGCTTTTAAGTGTGTGTGTGTGTGTGTGTGTGTGTGTGTGTGTGTGTGTGTGTGTGTGTGTTGTATGAACTGTTGTGAACTCATGGGTCACATACTTTTAGCAGCATTCCTTTCAATGTGGTGATCTATATGTGTCGTTCATACCGGAAACTGGACTTGGCTGTGCAGCCTCCATGTTTTTTCTAAATAAATCGATGCAATGTGCCGAGTCTCGTTTCATGTGTATGCATGCGAACTCATGGGAATGTAAATGTATAACGGTATGCAGAACGTGTGAAATGCATTCTTCTCACAGGTGCGTTACGCAGTAAGGTAAGGCGCGTTGCTCGATCGTAACACAAACCTTGACATGACTTGAGTTGTGATGTTTGTTTTTCGATACTGGACTTCATCTGAACTTCCCCACTGCACTGCGTGTGATTCACCAATTGCTTAGAGTGGTGATGTAAGATATTGTAATGCTGGAGGCCAAATAGAACATGTTGGGAGTCTCTCCCCCTCTTCTACCCCCCTATACTGTGCCTAACGTGTTTTCAAACAAATCTTTTAAACTCTTTCAGTTCCTGATTCCATGTTGGGCTCGTTGGGAACAGCAAAGTAGCAATGATGAGTCGTCTGTTTCACACAAAGCGTCGTTCAAAAGGGGGTCAGTTTCATGTCCTCATGCCCCGAACCCCACACACACCACCGTGAGCAGCAGACGAGCAGATGTGAAACAACTGACAAAAAGAACATTCGGCAATCCACAAGCGAGCTCAAAATGGACATTGTTGAACGAAGTCTGGCATACATTTAGCTCTGATATTACTGATCCATAACTGGACACGTATGCGCATTCACATACTAATGTTTAGAATGAACAGCCGACAAATCTGTTCAATCTTTTGATCTCTAGGCAGCCCAATCCTTTATATGCTCCTTTTACATTATGAATCCAAAATTATATTCTGAATATCACTCTGGGTCCAGGTGACATTTGATTTAGCTTTCACAAGATTCTCTGCAGTCAGAAATGTTACAGTATAAACTGTATTGTGTACAATTAAACTTCATCGGGGCTCATTGGCGATGTGTCAAATGATAACGAGAGAATGTTTCTGCAATAGCAATACTGTGAAAGAACTTTGGCACTTTAATGTTTTTTTAACTGCAAACACTTGTGTTGTATTTGTATTCTTTATTGCATGCCATTTACTTTCATTGAAGTGTTACTGTATTGTGGTACTGGTGAGAAAATCATTGATGTGGCGCAGTGGTCTGAGCGTTGTCTTTGTTTTAAACCCTTAGAGGGACCAGCCGAAGGTCATGTGGACAAGTGTCCTCATCCCAGCAGCCCACGGCTCGTCCTGGCTCCTCACCTCGCCGTGACCTTGGCTTGAAGGGTCCGGTCTGCCC
Source organism: Myoxocephalus aenaeus (assembly GCA_038501785.1). Classification (NCBI taxonomy): domain Eukaryota; kingdom Metazoa; phylum Chordata; class Actinopteri; order Perciformes; family Cottidae; genus Myoxocephalus; species Myoxocephalus aenaeus. The sequence continues at coordinate 1,758,910 of JBAMJR010000075.1, read as the reverse complement.
ACTGAGATAACATGGTGAGAAGGCCAAGGACGCCACAGAACCTCATGCATTTAGTTTAGTACTTTATTGTTTTTTTATAGTCTTCTAGACAGAGGTTCAAATTTTTACACTTTTATACAAGTCCCATTTATAAATAACCACGAATAAAACAAAAAGGCTTGGGTTAAATTGGAGTAATATGTTATTTTAAGGAGTCTATTTGGGGGAGGGGGTGACTCTTATTCCATTGTTTTAATGTGATCTCCGTTTGTAAAGCTTAATTTAATTGGCTTTATTTCATTTATTTTGAGTACCCTAAAGGGTATCTGAGTATAGGTGAACTGTGATAAAGCTTCCAAACAAATCTATAACTTATATCCCCTTAGCGCACCTGAGTGGTGCACTTGGGGCCTCGAGGGAGTCATTAGCGAAGTGGGAAGATTCAAAGGATTTGCAAATCTTCAAGGAGTCGCGTGGAACTGTTTTGAACGTCCACGTCTTCAACACGACTGTTGATATGCAGAAGGAACTGTGAAGAGTAATTCATTGAAAAAGGACGCATTGGCCAGAGACAGTTATTCAGTACAGTAGCATTCACAGTATTGTCATATAAATAAATCAAAATTCGGGAAAAACACCTGGCAGAGATGTGTACACTGAGTGCACGTGTGTGTACTTCTATTCTTTTGTTTAATGTATTATTTATTGCAGGACATTTACTTAAATTAAATTAAGTGTTGTTGCATTGTGACAGTGATCCTTTTATTCAATAGTTAGTCCTCTGTAGGATCCCAGTACCAACCCCCCAGACTGGCTCCTCACCTGGCCGGGACCGCTTGGTCTTCCTGTGCACCATCCCCTCGACTCTTCTTCTCGCTCCTCTTCTTGTCTTTCCAATTGCACCGCGTTCCCGTGTGTCAGCCAGATGGGCAACTCGGCAGAACTAGCCAAAAGTGCGTACAGTCGTTTTCTCAGAACAATATTTCTGGCTAAAAGTAAACCAATCGCATGAGGGGAAAAAAAAGACCCTGAAACCATCTTTCAGCTCAGACAGTGCTTCAGGGAAACATCTGGACCGGTCCTTCATCCCTGCCCGAAGAGCTTCTGAACCGTAACACACAGTTGGTAGACTGTTTTTCCCTGGAGCCGGAAACTTGCATATTTCTTTTAATTCTGTCAAAATTGTTGTTTAACAATTCACTGTTGCCATCCTTCCTGCAAACTATGCTCCGTTTGTATCAAGAAAGCACAATGTTGAATGTTACAATATCAGCAACAGCATCATGGTGTATGCTTTAATTTGTTACTATATATATATATATATATATATATATATATATATATATATAGTATGTCTGTGTGTGTATGTATATCTATCTCTGTGTGTGTATGTATATCTATCTCTGTGTGTGTGTATGTATATATATGTGTGTGTATATATATATATATATATATATATGTGTATATATACACGTGTGTGTCTATGATGTTTATCTATTTAATATTTATTTTTAGTAATATTTCATTATACCTCATAATAAATATATTAATTATACCTCACAATAAATATATTGCAATATTGTTATTCCTCTTTAAAAAATGTTTTGTTGGAATCTATTATTGTTCTGTATCTTATTGTATGGGTTATTATTCCATAACGATGCTCTCGTCGTTGCGGTGCCTTATCTGTTGCTGAACAGGCAGTGACCTCACGGCGCCATATTAAAATGCTCCCTCCTCTTTGCCTGTGAGGTCTTAGCTTCGTTAGCAGCAGCTAGACGGCAGTCTGCTTCTTACATCCACTAGACGGACAGAGAGCGACGGCGTGATGGAAATTGACTCGCTTCAAGAGGCGCTCAGAGGTCACTTCTGCTCACTTCGATATATTTGGTGTTTTTTGAGACCGCGCGTTGTGCGCGTGGCCTCCGAACGCGCTGTATTATGCGAAAGCAAACGGATTCTAGCTAACAAGCTAACGTCGCTCGCTAGCGGCTACTCGCGAGAAGCTAACGCTAACTGTACGAGCGGCTTTCACGGAAATGGGTCCGCTCTGTCCAATTCATGAGCCAGGGAGGAAAGCGCACTAAAACATGACGCTCCTCTTCACCCGTGCGGGCGAACGTCTTTGTATTTGTCCTTCAATAATTAGATTTTAATTTGCTGGCGCACGTTATTGGCCGCGTTGAAATAGCTGTCCGGTGTCACCGGCTAATCGGTAGACTGCTGTTTGTGCCGGCTAACTTCACATGCTAGCCAGTGCGCTAAACTTGAGCTAGTTCCAGCTAGCAAGGGACCGAGACGGGGAGTACCCGCTAACGTTACGTTGTGTAGATAGCTCACGTTAAATGGACAATGTTGTCGCCTTCGACCAAACTGTCGCCACAAAACCCCGCTAACGAGCTTCGTTTCGTGCAGCTCGCCAGAATACCGACGCTTTATATGATCACAACTGGAGGTGAAATCAAAGCCTGTCCTCCTCTGAACAGGCTCGTACACAACGTAATGTCGGTGTGTGTTTTGTTTTCCTCTCCTCCAGATTTTGATAAGAAAGCAAAGTCGGAGTCGTCTCCTCTTCTGGAGCAGTTTCTATGTCATGTTGCCAAGACTGGAGAGACCATGTAAGTGAACATAGCGGATCAATAATGGCGTCACTGCAATACTACAACACATAATACTGCTGTTATGATTCATGATGTAACTGTTTTCATAACCTTTGTAAATGTGCGGTCCAGCAAAAAATGTTTACACAGAATTTGCAGGATTTTGTTTTTGTTTTGCAATTTTGATGTTGCCTCTTTCTGATTAACACGTTTCCATAGCCTATGTGACATGCAACCATTGCATGCTTTTGTGCCCCCCCCGTTTTTACCTGTATGCTAATGCATTGATCCTTATTCTGCTTACCGTTTTCCCCTAGGGTTCAATGGTCTCAATTTAAGAACTACTTCCTGTTTAAATTGGAGATGGTGATGGATGACTTTAGCGCCTCGGCAGCTGAGCAAAGAGGTCCTGCAAATCCCAACGTGGAATCAATTCCATTTGAAGATATGAAGGAGAGAATCCTGAAGATTGTGAAGGGTTACAATGGGTAGGTAACCAGCTGAAATAGCACGTATCGGTAGTAGTAGTGGTGGGCTGGAGTACCAGATATAACATGTATGGCTCCCTGTGACTAATGCACAGGTGCCCTCTAGTCCCGCTCACCCAATTTTCTACACAGATATATCTACTCTAAAACATAATTGTTATTAATTTCTTCCATCTTCTGCTACGACTGTAAAATTGCACAGTATGGCTGTGGCAATGTGTCAGTGATGGTGCAAAATAATGATTCATGGGTGACAAAAATCTCAGTTTACTCAAGCTGTAGCTGTAGATTTTTTTTTTTTCCTCCGCAATGATTGTGAGGTTGCTCGGATCCATTTTGATATGAGATGTGTTGATACGCAGACCAGTAACCCAGACCCAGTAAGACAAACTATAATTTCGACCCGGCCCAACACGTGTGAGGAGGTTTGGTCTCGGTTTACTTTGAAGTAAGCGGGCTCATGAAAGCTTCTACATGAGACGCTAACGGGAAATAAAAAAGTGTACGCCGCTGTTCCCATGTTCCGTTTAAAAACACGTGGAAAACGCTAGCCGTGCCGCTTTCATTCTTTTTATCCAAGGTGCTTGGGCGGTTGCCCTCCTGTCGCCCCTGCTGTTACTAACCAACCAAAATATGGGCGCTGCTATGATGACAACATTGTTTAATTTCACAGTAAACCTCACTGACTAAACTAAACAAAGTCAAAATGAAGAAGAAAAAAATAGATTTCCAGCACAGTAAATCCCTCACAGTGGCTTTGCTGCTCGATTTGGCTGACCTTTCAACCAGATGTTGTGATGTCTTTGGATAGAACGGGTGAAGCAAGAGAAACCGTACATGGGACAGATTCTAAAGCTCACTAAAATGATTAACTACGGACTGATATTTACTGAAGAAAGAAAAGGGATCTGCTGGCTGTGATTGGTTGTTCCTGACACGTGGTGCACTCTGAGGGGTTCCAAAAGTATGAGTTTTTTTTAATTTTGTATTAGGATATTTTTGACCAAATACCTCTCGTGACATTGGTGGTTCCATAAAAAATGTACTCTGAGATTTTTGATAAATATTCAACAGCAATGTGGATATATCATTTTAAATTTGTTTAATGTAATTGTGTGTGTGTGTGTGTGTGTATGTATGTATGTGTATATATATATATATATATTTTTTAAGTGATTGTTTGTAAAAGTTAAGATGTAATTGAGTGACACGTTTAATGGGTGTAAATGATCACAAATGCAATTATTTGACAACTTTCATGTAATCATGCTACAGTAATATGCAATTACCGTAAAATGCGGGTTATAAGGCGCACCCTTTTATAAGCCGCATCTACTAAATAAAATAAAAACGCCGTATTTAGCGCTGACAACACTGTTTACTTTACAACGAGCGAGAAGCGCTAGCTAGCACAAGAATTGTGTCTGCACTGTTTGAGCTCAAGTAAACAACAGTGTTGTCGGCGCTAGCTGCAGCAGCTAGCTGGGTTACGACCCCTGCAGTCAGACCTGTTTTCCATCGCGCCTCCTCGGGTGAGCGTGGCAGCATTGTCAGTGGGTTCCTGGCGGGGTGAGAGGTGCCGTGGGGCGCGGAGGACAGCAGGGAGTTTGGCTGCTGCTGAGAAGCCCCTGTTTTTTTGGAAATATTTCACGTGAATTCTGTACCGTATGTCTCTGCAACTGCTGCTAGATTTAGAATCGGAAAAATCCACAAATGCACCGATATTTAAGCCGCATGGGTCAAAGTTAATAAAATGTAAAAAATAAAGTAGCGGCTTATTACCCGATTTTTACGGTGTATATATATTTTTCCCTTTCTAGTGATGTTGATGCGCAACAACATTTGCAAATTAGTATAGAAGATCACCTAAATGACAGATTGTCCATTCACTGCATATTCATTCTGTCGCTTTCCCCATTAATTCTAGAATTCCATTTACGATCCAGCGCTTGTGCGAGCTGCTCACAGAACCCAAGAGGAACTACACCGGAACTGATAAGTTTCTTCGGGGGGTGGAGAAGGTATGTCCCAATCATCGTGGCTGTTTAAAAAAAAGTTTTTAACCTGCTCTCACCTGTTATCACTCATTTGGGTATTCTTGTTTCTGTCCAGAATGTAATGGTGGTAAGCTGTGTTCACCCAACCTCAGAGTAAGTGTCACGTCCAAATGAAACACTTTTTATTTTTTTGTATAAACTAAATAACAACTGAATATCATGTTTGGGGAATCCTGTTTTAAAGGGTTTTTGTTTTTCTTAACTTGCTCTTACAGAAAAAATGGATGCAGTGCTGTCAACAGAATGAATGGAGTGATGCTTCCTGGGAACACATCTGCTTTTACAGAGAGGTTGTGTTGGGGACAGATTTGGCCCTTGATTCTAAAATACACATAAAAAGATCGTAATTTTCATTATTGTAAAAAAAAAAAAAACACAAAAAAAAGATTTCTTTCCTTTTCCTCATTTTTCCTGATGTTTAAAAAAAAAAAAACAATGTAGGAAAGTGAACGGTCCTGGAACTCCCCGGCCGCTGAACCGACCGAAGGTGTCTCTGGCTAACTCACTAGCAGCCAATGGCCTGCCGGACAGCACAGACGACAAAGACCTCAACACAGAGCAAGAAGAAGATGATGACGACGATGACGACAAAGACTCCAGGTATGTCGCCAGAAAATCTGTTCGCCGTGTTCGATGTAAACCCACCGGAATCCCATTTTGTATCTCCTGCTTCTCTTTTGTTCGCCAGCGAGGTTTCAGCATCGGGGGGTTCCCTGGGGAGCTCGGTGAAGAACAAACACCAAGAGGACGAGGAAGAGGACATGGAAGCCGACCACCAGGAAGTGAAGAGGCTTAAGTTCAGCAAGGACGACGAGGAAGAGGACGACGACGAGGATGACGAGGAAGATCAGGAGGCCGACACACTGAGGCCTTCAAGCGCCGCCTGCCTCTCAAAAGAGGCAGAAGCCATGGTCCAGGAGGACGACGAGGAGGAGAAGGCTGGGTACGGCAAGGAGAATGAAGCCTCCAGCAGTGCGGCTGCCGCTGAGGACCAAGGTAGTGTTGTTTTCTTACGTGCCGTGTGTTCATTGGTTTGTAATTGCTCTTTCTTTATTTGGCTGCACATTACACTCCGGTGTGATGCCAGTTTGTTAGCTACAGGTGCGTTATACTGACACTTGTTTCTATAATTTTGCACACCCCATTTATATCAATGTGGGAAGTCTAGATAAAAAAAAAAACCACCTCTGTTTTCTTCAGTTGCACGGCACCACAAACTGCAGCCTCCAAAATGATCATACGGTTGTTTCAACACATTTATGAAACAGTTGACCCAAAACTGAATATCGTAACCTTTCTATTGCAGGACTGTTTATTAGCCTGCATTAGTTTTAGTAACGTATTAACTGCTGAATATATCGAACCGAACATGTGCCAGACTGACGACTGTGGACATGCAGTTTCCCTTTTTTGTTCTTCTTTTGATGCTTTTGAATAATAAATATCATTTTGTTGAAGCTTTTTTTTGTTCATATTACATGAGCAGCTTACTTTTTTTTCCCCAGTGATGAACACATACGCATTTTTAGTTTTGTGTACACTTGTTTTGGTTTAGCATGTGCGCAACAATGAGGGAGACCCAACACCCGATGAACTATGTCACTCCCACACATTATGTGCTTTGTAGGAATGGGCATTTCAAGCAAAGAATTATTTCAGTCTGAAACTCAAAACACACTCTGTCATCCCATCTTTTGCACCACAGAACCAACGAGCAGCACGCAGGCCGAGGTGTGTGCGGGCTCCGGTCCGGAGGCTGAGCAGGCCGAGAGGGAGGTGCCATGCGGCTCCCAGGAGGAGGGCACTGACATGGATCAGACGGAGCAGCAAGCACCTGCAGGCGTCCTGGAGAGCCCCGAGACCAGCAGGGACAGCGAGGAAAGCAACAGTGACCCAGTCAGCAGCAGCAGCAGCAGTAGCAGCAGCAGCAGCGGTAGCAGCTGTAGCATAGAGGAGAGTGCAGAAGCCACCAGAGAAGACATAGCCCTCGCTCCCTCCAGCAGTACATCTGAACCTCCTACAGAGGGCGCCATGGAAAGTGCCACCTTGAACACTGGGACCACTGAGGAGCCCATGGAGCAGGACTAGACTGAATGCCCCTCCCCCTGCAGCCATGTGTGACCATGAACCAGCTTGTCCTTGAATCCAGCTTGACTGTCACTGGGAATGAGGACACCTATACCTCGTACACAGGACGGACGCCTCGTCCCACTTTTGGACACTCCTCCAAAATGGCTACCTGGCATTGATGTGGGCATACAAATAAATTTTCATTTGAAGTTTTCTTTCTTTTTAACTGGAATATTTTATTGATCTTATTATCCTCTGTTTTAAAGTTTCTCTTTTTAAAAGGGGGTTGGTTTCAGCAGTTTTGAGTTTCGTGGCTGGATTTTAATTTTTTTTTTTAATGCTCAGTGCGGTCGTTCGGATGCTGGGGTGGTCCGGTTCTTTTTTCTTCTACCACTCACTCCACCGTGTGGACGTTGTGACGCGGCAGTCAACGTTACGCCCAGTGTACCTCACTGCCAGGGTCAGACCGGAGCCTCTCCAGCCGCCTGGTTATTCATGAGATGGTTAACGATATGAGCGACCACCACCAGGCTGTTGAGAACCTACGTTGTTTTAAATAAGATTTCTCTATCCTTATGCGATGGGAGACTTTTTTTTTTTCTTTCTCCCCCTTATGTCCTTATAATTATTTTAACCATATTTTGTTTTGCATTGATACACTACCAATCCCACTAACAATACAATGACATGCTACCTTGTTGAGGCGTCTTCTGTAAAATGATATATTTTGGATGCATAAAACCACCATAATTTATATGATCATTTCAATTCAATTAGTTATTTTGGAGTATGTTTTTCTTATATATATTTTTGGTTTTGTCTGCCAGTTGTAGTTTACAAAACCAGCTGTAAGTACAAAGATGACTTCTGCTTTCTTTGTATCGTGATGTCACCATGTTGTTTCACCGACCGATATCCAGAGCAGTCTCTGGTTCCAGTTCTACACCTGTTTCTGCAGCTGTACTTTTTGATATTTAGAATTTTAAATTTCTGTAAAGTAGATTTTTGTAGATTGTAATACAGTATGTGTTCACTGCCTTTGTGAAACCATATATAATTGTATAATTTCTGTGTATACTCTGAATGCTTCTGCTTTCAGTGCGTTATTCAGAAACGGCAATAAATGTTAAAATTTTTACGCGTGGTGGTCTTGCTTGCTTTCCCACGCGGCTCTCGGCATCGCCGACACGGGAGCCGACTCGTTAGCGGCGTTGGTGACCAAACGCGCCTGAGCTTTTCCGCCGACCAATCGCATTCATCGTTTTGACGCAAGCGTCTCGCTTTGACACTACCGCTTTTCTCCACTTCTGTTTTGGAAGTTGACTCGAGCGCCACAAACCTCTGCTGTGCCCACACTGCGGACTAATTGTTGACGGCATGTACCGGTGTACTCCTTCATTGTGGTCTATTAATAGCGAGTGATGCCAAAATGCAGCTTCAGAGCACCGCTGCCAATTGTCGAATATTAAAGCCAAGTGCTTTTCAAAGAGTTTTCTTTCGTGAGCGACTCCAGACTCCAGACAGGGCAAAGGCACGATGGCAACAGCTCAAGAAGATGGAGAGGCGACACAAGATGCGTTTGGCAAACTTCTCCCGCAGAGGCCCTCCATCTGTTATGGGGCTCTGGTCCTAAAACAGAGGGCCGAATAAATTAAGTCCTCAATATCTGCTTTCGCTGCTGAAATGTGCCCCGGCTCCCGAAGGAAATAAAGAGAGAAAGTGGGACTGCATTAATCTGCGCCGCTTTAACCGGTGGGCTTTGAAGACTTGTCTCCGGGGAAACAAATACCAGGTCAGGAGGGATATTAAAAAACGGCTCGACACGGACCCGCTTTTAATCTGACCACAGCTTTATGAGCGGCAGATGATTTAGACGGAGGAGGAGGACGGCGGCTCGGGGGAAGGGTCCACAGACTTTAGAAGAGACGTCGGACGCCTGCCGCTCGGCATTTTAGTGACTCCTCACTTTACAGCATCGTCACTGCACTGATTTTCTTTCCCCTCCGGGTCCCAAAATGATATCTTCACCGCCTTCTGCGTCTGCAGCCGTGGGGAACGGGACTCTTATTAGCAGGGTGCAACATTTTATAAAAGGTAAATACACCCGCCTGGTCGTTGTGAGATCAGCAAGCCGCCTCTGGCCTCCCCGAGAAAGCAACACAAATCCAATTAAAGTGAAAGTGAAAGAAAACATCCTGCAGGGCATTTCCTAGAAAGTGTGGCAGCATCGCTTTACTTTGCATTCCAAATAGTTTTTAAGAATTATTAATGTTGGTGTTTATTATAGTAGTAGTTAGTGTCTATGTGTGTATACATTAAATAGCGATAGCTGCAGTGAGTAAAGTGAAGCCTTTGATCAAACTAGTCAGTAAAGTAACTATGAAATTAAACTCTTCCTCATTTCACTTCTGACCCCTGTGGAGGCCCCTCGTGGACCCCGGGGGGCCTCTGGCCTACACACACAAAAACACTGGGCTGCCGGATGTAGTTATACTCTCGTTTCATGCTTCACCACCTGCCTCAAGAGAAGAACTTCTAAATGGATCCGTGGTCAGCGTTGGTGCGTACCAAATCCAGCTAATTGTCCCGAGTCATCAGGTTCGGGTCCTTCAGTGTCGGACACACTTGGTGACACTGACGAGATTAAAAGTAGAAATACATCAAGTCCTCAGAAAGTCATTATCACGCAGGAGTTTCCCTTTTAGTCCAAGTCTAGAGTTTTTTCACGCGTGCGTATTGAAGAGGATTGAAAAGTTCACAGATGGATCTCAGACCGGGGCAATCTCCGTGTCCGCCAATAGAGGGTGCTGTTTAGTTTCCCGAGCCAGACCCCAACATGCTTTGCCTGCCCTCTGCAATTCAGAAGTGCAGGCCGAGTCCTCCTGCTGCTCCTGAATGCAGGCTGTGACACGTTCAATATGCCTCCTTACACACTTGCCTCGAGTCGCCTGGGAAAAGCACACACAGGCACCGTGACCCTCCTCTCAGCTCCAGCCGGCGCTGCCCGCTCCACGAACCCTCGCCCGCGTGCTCCGGGAGAGCACGCTGTTTGTGAATGAATCCGAGGCGGCGTGGCCATCTTTTTTCTTTATTCGTCCAAATGCCAGTTGGTTTCTGCTGCCGCTTGTTTGAACCTGTGACACATTTATCACGCCTCCTCCCCCTCAAAAAAAAAAAATCCCACAGACGTCGGTTCGACTCCCACGCGTGTAATTTCTGGCGCTTTTATCAGAGGACGAGTATTCCGCTCGTAAACGCTGGTTTTCTTTCCTCGTGGTGAATCGCTTGGCCTCGTCGTATATTTCATAGGAAAATAAACAAGCTGACGTTTTCTCTGCATCGGTTTCGGCCACGAGCCGATCCAGGGTCAGGTGGGGAGGGGGGTTGCATTATTTGGCATGCAGACGGGTCAAACATTCTGAACTAGTCTGACCAAATGGCAAACGGCAGCAGTGGGTGCGACGCTGTTCAGTTTGTTGGCCGACTAGAAAAGTCTGGGGGTGTGGAGCATAAACACTTATTTTCCCCCCAGTTCAAGAATACCAAGTCAACCCTAAAACTGGAGGCAGCAGAGGAGGCTCCACCGCAGGAGGCCTCAAGACAGACTTCACAAGCACCGCTTAGGCAAAGTGGGGGCGGTGAGAAATACTACCTAATGTTCTGAAATGGTCAGTGAAAAAAAGAAGGAAAAAGGTAGAGATTCAGTCGTTCTGACGTCGAGGCTCCAGCGGGTTGGAGGAGTGGATTCCTAATGTGGCTCAGTGTGGGGGCGGCACGCTCAGCGGGCACTAAACCTCAGGTGGCTGCTGTTTGAATTTCCACTCCTCTGTCAGAATGGCATCATCACACAGAGAAGAGGAACTGCGACTGCTTTGATTCAGCCGGCCTATTTTTCCGTCGGTGTCGTTGCCTATCGGCGTCCTCTCTCAGATGGACTTCAAGTCCCGTCAGAAATGCCAAGATGGAAAACTCGAAGACATCACAGGATACACAAGGTGTACGGTTGGTGCGCAGTAAGAAAAAGGAGAAGAAAAGAAACCCTGGCTGTGAGCGTGGCTCGGGGAAATGACGGCAGTGTTAAAAGAACTGTAAGCAAAAGAGCGAGTGGGAGTTTGACTACTACAGAAGCTCTTTTACCTTGTGTTTCAAAGACACGCATCTTGGTATTGCGGACACATGAAAATACCATGCAGTTCACGAAAAACACATCCAGGACAATCTTTCAAAGCATTCCGGCACCCAGGAGTTTCACCAGCGTTTGGTTTAACCCACAAGGTGACCTGAGATGTCTCATTTTGAATGAGCCGGGTCACGTGGGCTTAACAGGCATCACTTCTGAAACTACATGGAGGCCCATGTAGATATCTGAGGAGGAGAAATCAGGTCACATTGGACTTGTTAGGGCTCTAACGCTGCGTTGAGGTGTTCTGAATGTAGCTGTCGACGGCCCACAGCCTGTTTAAGTAGAACAGTCAGAAGGGCCACTAACCTCACTAACTATCCAGAGAAATATCTCTGCTATTGATGGATTGCCACACAACTTTGAACAGATATTCGTAGTTCCTGGATAATGTCTCAGCAACTATTGGATCAGTTGTCATGGAATTTGTTTCGGACACTCCTGTTCCCCCAGGGTATAACTGTAATAACTTCTGTGAACCTTTTTTTTCCCCGCGCCATTATCAAGTCAAAATTTAAATTTCAACTTTGAAAATGAACTTCGGTTCATGACGAAACATCTGCAAACCTGACGACGGTCATCGTCCTCAGCTCCATCTTGTGTTTCGTGCAAAGTAGCAAACTGTAGCGCGCTAACACACTAGACTGCGATGTCCACCCATCCATCCATTAGCTTCAGTCCGCTTGCCAGGAGGGTTGCTGGGCCAATCACAGGGTCTAAACTAAGATCTGAACACGGTTAGCATTATACCTGCTGCACATCAGGATGCTATGTTAGCGTAGTCATTGTGAGTGTGTCAGCATTCTGGCGTTAGCATTTAGCTTAAAGCACTGCAGGGCTTCAGGGTGGTGTTGTCGTGTTAGATAATTAACGGGCTGTTTTAGTCATGTTGACGACACAGCTCAGGAAAATAAGGGCGGATTCAACCAGGGCCGGCGATTGCTATAGGCGAACTAGGCGACTGCCTAGGGCGACAAATGGGTTGGGGGCGCCCTCACAGCGCACATTTCAGCACTGTGAGCAATTCGCGACCACGGGCGCTGGCTCCCGCGAGCAGGGACCAAGATACGTCACATCAAAGATGTTCTATTACGGAGAACACAACAACTCGGCCAAAAATCTGAATTTTTTGTCGAGAAAACGGGACGCTGATTGGCCAAGACGCGACACGTCACATCAAAGATCTTCTATTGTAAAGATGACTCACTCCAAAAAAAAAAACGTTTGTGCGGTCTGAAAAATGTGCGCGATCTGAAAAATCTATTGCGCGGCCACTTTGACTGGCCCGTGACATTTGCAAAAATGAAGCGGTCTAAACCATCTGGAGCACAGGGACGAAAACAAAAAAAGGAAGAAGAGGAAAAGAAAGTCAAGTATAGGTTTGTTCAATAAACATATTTGAAAAAAAAGAGTGTTTTGCACAGTTTATGGAGTTAATTTAATCCTAACTTTGAGTGTGTAATAAATTATTTAAAATAATAAAAAAGAAAATGTTTTTAAACTATTCTGGTGTTTGTTGTCCATGCACCATTTATTGTTGAACTGCAATGTAGAATAGTAGAATTATAAGTGGGTGAAAAACTGCTGTGCAAAGTAAAGCAGTTAAGTTAATATATGTCTCTTCAGTGATGTAAAGTATTGTGTGTCTGTGGGGGGTGGGGCGCAAAACTCAATCTCGCCTAGGGCAACCAAAGGGCTAGAGCCGGCCCTGGATTCAACCATAATTACCTGTGCATTACTTACCGGGGAGAGACAACGGCTAAATGAGAACATATTTCCTCACACAGGAAAGGAGCACAATAACAAAAATTTTGTTTTGTCTTTGTTGAGATGAGGAAAGTCTTTAATGCATTCAGCTCTTTATGTCTTTAATGCATTCAGCTCTTTATGTCTTTAATGCATTCAGCTGGCTAAATGATGGTACGTTTAGCATTTTTTTTGCCACACTGTTTCATACTGCCATATCTCAACCAACCCACCTTCAGCTCTTTGTAAGCATACATGTGTCCCACAGAATAAAAAATGCTAAATTTCTCAATGTTTTCTATGTTTCTGATGCTCAAGTAAGGACAAAATAATGTAAATGTTGTCCATGTTCATGCTTAAATATCCCTCATACATTACCAGTATTCCTCCGGTTCTGGCCTTTCTTTTATTACACCCTAATGAAGTACACTAATTGATTTTACTCCACATGTTGGCAGCATAGGGCCTGTCTGCCTCCACACACACACACACACACACACACCGCCCCCCCGCCACTCTGTCTAATGGCACTGAAGGGTCTTGTTCATAACAGCCCCATGCTTTTAGAGGCCATTTTCACAGATGCGAACTGCTCTTTGCGCCGGGTTGTAAAAAGTGTGAATGGGAGACTAATAAAGCTGCAATTACAGCAATTGTGTGTGTGTGTATGTGTGTGTGTGTGTGTGTGTGTGTGTGTGTGTGTGTGTGTGTGTGTGTGTGTGTGTGTGCGTTGGATGCTTTATGATGATGATAATGGCTCGTTAGGCCACACACCGGAGAGGCTCGGTCTGAGCCGCTATCTGTCCAAGCAAACACTGATAAACAGGGGTAGGTCAGGCCTGCGGTTCAATATGTCTGACAGTAAATAAATAAGAAAGTGACTGGGCGGCATACTCTTTACACAACATGCAATTATTTATTTAAACTCCTCAAAAGCAGCTAAATCTACTTTTTTGTTTGGAGATGGACGCTGTATTAATTTGACTTTCAGCTGGAAGAACATGAAGTTAAAAATATAGCGAGAACATGTCATGGCCATTTTAGAGGAACTGCTGCTGAGGAAGGCCACAACGCCAACCGAGCCTTCGTCCCATTTAGAGCTGCTTGTCGTACGCTAAATCGATAGGCAGGAAGTAAGACTTACTCACGGAGTCTGTCACACAGCCGAGGGTTCTAGGGACAGCAGGATTTTATGTGCACAGCACTTGAATTACGTGTGATACGTCATGGCACATACATTATAAATGAACAGAGGAAAGGGGGATAGTAAATATTAAAAGGCTGACATCTAAATTGTAAGAATCAAGTGTTGCTAAATATGTGAACTTCCGAAGCCTTACCTCATGCTCTCTAGGGATATTAATAAGTGCTAATGTTCAATAAAAGCCCAACCGAACTACACACATACACAAGAACTACAAATGCGCTCTGTCCTGTTAATATACTGCACCAAGAATGTGCTCTTCAAAAATCTGAATCTTGGATGTTTTTTTTTTATATAAACGAACTACAGTGTGAGCACACGTTTTTCTTTCAGCAACTGATAACATTATGTCTTTGAGAAGTCTCTCAATTACGGCCTGTATCACGCTGAGATTGTAATTCCTTACTCCAGTGGTTCTCAAAGTGGAGCCCTTGGCGGGGATGCTTTGAAACCGAGGAGCAGTTTAATTTTACCATAGTTTAATTTAGCAATTACATCGTTAGCTTGTAGAGCTCTCAGAGGGGCAGACTGAAAGTCAAAAGCCAATATAATCCTTGGATTAACTCAAATGTTTGACATGGTCAGATTAAGCATTTAGGGCTCAGAAAGGCTAAACGTTGTATTTCTGTGGGTTTTAAACCTAACCTTGGGCTCAGAAGTAAAGATACCCAACAGCAAAACATATTTTTGGCAAAGGCCAAATTACTACATCCAAGGCCATGTTCACACCAGATCAGGTGGTGCGGCGAACATACCAGTCCTCCCACTGAGTTGAGTTGGAGTGGTGCATTTGGGCTTTTACTGTCGGCAGCATGGTGATGGCGGAGAAAACACAGGGCAGAAAAGTTCAATTATGCACTCAAAAATCCCACACTTTTTCTTTTTACTTTCAGCACATAGTGCAGCTGCCCTTACAAGTACTGTTGCATGCAGTATGCATTCAACTGGGACATTCTACTTCCTCATTACCGCACCTTGGACCTATAACCTTTGGCTAAATATACACGCTATGCAGAGGATCGTGGGTCAGAATACCCAGAAAAGCATGCTGGTTGGAATAGTGTTGTAGGCCATTTGGGTATTTTTGCCATATTGCATTTGACGTTCCATGTATTGGGACATACAAAATCTTTTTTTTCGACCATACTAAATATTATGGTAGTGTGATAGCACGTTGCTAGTCTTCCGACCACTCAAAGCACTTTTAACACTACATGTCATCATTCAGGGCTGCACGGTGGTGTCACTGTCACCTCACAGCAAGATGGCTGATCCACGTCGGTGTCGTTGGCTTTACCGGGGGGATGGAACCACCGATCCTCTGCTTGAAAGACGACCCGCTCTCACACTGAGCCACACACCGTCGCCTGTCACATGGATATCTTACAAATATGAGAGCCAATATGAAGCTGATCTTGTTTCCTTCATATTGGCTCCACTCCCAGTATGGGTCTTCTTATCTGTCGAACAAAATCGACCCCATTGGAAGCATCAGGTCCAATCCTATGGCTTAGTGGAGTCTGGATCTTTTTTTATCTTGTGCTGAAAGTTTGCCGGAAGTTTCATGGAACGCACAATGAGGAGGTTTCACGATCCGGGGAGCATAACTAATTTCACGGCAGTCTGCTTGTTCCTTTTGAATGTTTCTTTTCCATGGGATGTGATTGGCCGTTTTAGTCACACCCACTTGTCCAGCATTGTGCAGATCACCCCTGGAGATACTGTTTCCCAAGAAAGATGCCGGGAAGTTCAAGTGCTCATTACAAACAAGGACTAATGGTCTCTGTCTTTACACAAAGATGCAACAACATCAACATCCTGTGTGTGGGTTCTTAGTAAGAACTCACTCAAAAGTGCTTCTCAGACAGTGAAAGAACAGTTAAAAAAGAAGAAGCTCTGTTGTGTCTTTTGCTTGCACAGCCTCCATGTTGTGTATTTATTTATCATAGCCCAATATCTGTGTTCAACCTCTGTAACTCCAAAACTCCAATCTGCTCATTTCTCGGCGGCTGTGGTTTCATCAGATTCATGCAGTCAGCCTGTTGTGACAGTTCTGTACCTAACACTCAATGACGTCGGTGTTATCAAGCTCCGCGCTCCGCGGAGCTCCTTTGAACGCCAGCGCCGATCCCCTCTGCACAGGGCGAGCTAAATCATTTGGATCCAGTGGGAAATGTGGTGGCACAGAGGAAAGAAAGCACGCCTTCTTTCCCTTTCTCTCTCTCCTTCTCTCCTTCCTTGTTCAGTTGCCGCCATCCTGCTGACTGAAGCCTATAATTTGGAATAATGGATAAATTAGCTGTCAACCAATAAATCTGCAGAGCGGGAGACATAGAGGTTCATGCGATCTGACCCGGGGAACTGCGCCGTGAGAATAGTCGAGCGGGAGAGGGGACGAGCTGTGGGAGGACGGACGGCGGTGAGTTACGGCTCCACGGGGCCATAAAAACACGAGCAGCGGGCCCTTTGAAGCTAACAAGACAATGCAAGGGTCAAATACGTAGTTAGAGACATTTACGTGTCTTTGGCATTCAAAGAGTTGGCTTGCATTCCGCCGCATGCATGTGGTGGAAAACATGTTAGGAGATGAGACAAATCTTTTTGCTAAATTCATCTTGAAGAAACGGAACGTGTACAGTGTGGTGAGCAGAAGGTCCAGCACAGTCTTCTCATACAAAAACATTAGAAAGAGAAATTAAAGGTCTGGATTCATTTGTAACCACTCATGTTTTGTCATTTTAAATGCCCATTTCTGCCAGTAAAAGAAAAAAATTATCTTATGAGATAAGAAATTCGAAATTATGAGATAGAAAGTTTAAATTATGAGATAGTAAGTGTGCATGCGCTTTTTTCCCTTCCTGTTTTTTTATCTGGTGATTTTTTCTTTCGACTTTCTATCTCATAATTATGACTTTCTATCTCATAATTATGACTTTCTATCTCATAATTACGACTTTCTATCTCATAATTTAAATTTTCTATCTCATAATTATGACTTTCTATCTCATAATTTAAACTTTCTATCTTATAATTCTTTTCTTTTACTGGCGGAAATGGGCTTCCATACCTTCCTGTCCGTTCAGGTGAAGGTTTGAAGGTTTCCGAGACACCTGCGTTCCTCGAGCTGAGCTTAACACTCGCTGCCGCATTTCCTCTCCTGACCTTTCAGTCAAAGTGCAAAGAAATGACAGAAGCATGAGCAGCCCACAGGCCCGGCTACCGACCATCACGGTGCCACCGCTTGTTTCAGACCACTGTGAAGGTCGCTCAGAGCTCAGAGTTGTGGAATCTGAACTTTCCAAACAGGCTTTTCTTGACTTTTAAGTCCAGGGGGTCTAAGGGGGTGAACATAAGCAGTTACACATGCAGACTTAGACCCCTCCTCTTTTTACAGTCAGAAAACTAACGTTATAAAAAAAAAGTCCACATAGAGCTGATCAGCAAGGCCTTGAAGAACAACTGTCAAAATGTCTTGTTCACTAATGTGCAATATGATTTAAATCAATATATGTGATTCAATTTCCATGTTTGTTTTTCTTGGCATTTATGAAAATATAACTATTTATACATTTATGTGACATCCAGTGCCGCTCCTGCCAAATCTCTCAGCCGGGGGCAATTGTTGCGATGATAGCTGAGGTGACCTGTTCAATAGGTATTTTACAAATGACGTTGGACAGTCATTTTATCCAGGAGATTATTGTAAAAGTCTTGGGTAAAATGATATCGGCTCTACAGACTGAACAAGCTACTGCGGTTGTCAACAGATTGCCATTTATCAGTTTACCCTCACAAATACATTTTAATGTAAAGAGAGACCTGCTCTACCATTAATCAAATGAAATTGAGTAAGGTATTCACTCTCACAATAATCAGATTCAGTCTTCATCAGATAACATTTTATTTCAGTTGCAGCAAATCTTAGAAAATGTATTCGGTAGCTTCTGATTAAACAATGAAACGGATGCAAGCAGAAGCTACTTCCTAAAGTTACAGTGCACATCACATACCCACTAGATGGCAACACACATACGACAACCTTCCCTTTCTATTGTGGAGTTTGAAGAAGAGCTTTGCTAAAGCAACACGTTGCCCGTTAACTCCAGCTGGCTCTAAGCTGCTTTTATTGTGAAACACTTGACCCTGACACAGGAAGCTGTTCCTGATTAAATCTACTGCTGATTTCTTCTGTTCTTACTCAACTGTTGCTCAGAGGATCTTTGTCTCTTTCAGTTGTCTGTGTTGTTATTCATGTACAAAACATGATCTGCAAACCCTTCATATTAAATTCAATTAACATATATTTGTAAAGAATACACCTTTGGACGTAAAGGCAACTACTTCCTAGAGTAAAAGAAAGAGCAGTGACACTGGGGCTGAATATGTGCAAGGAATACAACTATTTACAATTCAACTTTCGGATATATAATAAGTGCAATCGTATAACTTAATATTTAAATGACATTACTCACTTGTATTAAGCATTTCAAAGCAGCAAAGTGATCAATTACCCTCTCACTGAAATCAGGCATGTTATATATATATATATAAAAAGCCTTTACATGAAAGTCAGAGCAATTTGGGCAATTTTGCTCTACTGCACCACCTCTATTGTTTTTGTACAACGTTTCTTAATCAGTGTGGTGGAACTGACTGAGGAAATGTCTTTAAAGAAGACAAAGACAAAAATAACCCCCAGAAAGTCATTTAAAATGGGAGAAGCATTTTGAGGGTCAGGCGGGTCAGAGAATTAAAGACCCGCTACAGAAAACACGTATAAGCTGAAACACTAAACACAAGTGAACACGCATATCTCAAACATCTCGGGCTTTGCAGCTCATATAAATGTCAGCGTAACCAACACTGACTCAAGGAAATCACATATTGGGAGTGGAGAAAATCGTTTATTTTTTATTTTATTAAAATTACATGACGTGCATCAACGTATCAACTGCATTGGTTTTGTTTCAGCAGTTAAAATCATTACAAACTGTGCATCCTTAACCCATATCCTGGATTCTGTTTTTTTTAATGTTGGGCAACTGAGAATCAATATCATCAAAATGATCACAGGATCAATATTTTGACTCTGTTGTCCGGCTCTTATCTCCCGCTCGGCCTCGTGTTCCTCTCCTGCTCGTCAATCATCGTAATGTCTCGGTGTTGTTCCCTCTTGTACTTGTGATAAATCAGGGCGGCCCCTGGGTTTTATTATTCATTTTATGTCTGTGATATATTTCGTTACGTTTGGAGAGTTGCTCGTCCATCCCGGCTGTCACATGCAACTTCACAGCGAACGTGTTGCTCTGGAGTGAAACAGGAGTGATAAAAATGCTGTAAAATACAATGAAGTTGTCACTTCTTGAAAACAATCCCCAGCTGATCAAACGCTTGTATTTCACCACTGCCATGTTTGACATCGCTGCAGGCAGCATGAAAGATGAGGTCGGCCGAGACACAGATAAAGGCAATTTACGGTTCTTCACAGAGTTGTGTGTAAATACACAGCAATTGCATTGCCCCAGTCCATCGCTCACTTAGAGAGTGCAGTTTGATTTCTATACGTCTTCGTTCTAAAGTCTAATTATGTCTTTTCTATTGTACATTAAATAGCAATGTTTCTTTTGTATTTTTGCCACATTTTTCAAGGTTATTACAGTAGTCTTGGTCCAATGGACTTAAAACCACTGATCATTCAAGCATCTCTGCTATTTTATTGTATTGTATATATTGAGTATTTTTCATACTTAATATTTGTATGTTTACTCTGTAACGTTGCTTGCTGCTACAAACAAATCCCCCCCTGGGGATGAATACATTATCTATCTATCTATCTATCTATCTATCTATCTATCTATCTATCTATCTATCTATAGCTCAGAATGATTGCTCTCAACACACACATATCCACCAATTAAAATATTGGGAAAAAACTATAAATATCACTGGTGAAGATATGTGCACGATCTACTTGCCGGAAACATGTGGCCTCAAGTTCGACTAACATTTTGCGATTTTTCCATTTTCCATGCAGAGCTGCAGTTTTACTTCAGCAATATTCCTCCGGCTTTACATTTTATTGTGAACATCACACTTTTTGGAACAAAACTCTTCAAATATTTAGAAGTCAGAGACCGAAAAGCTCCGAGGACACGCCCACACATGTAAGAACAATCTTTCTGGCTGACGTTCAGACAGGGTGGCGGGAATCTGTGGTTCAGCACTTCTTTCTGTTTATCCAGCAGCCTGCTTCCTTTAATCCAAGATGTGCTAACACAGTCTCAACGTTTTTTTTTTTTTACTTGCTGGAGCGATGCTTCGCCTCAGAGGTTTCCTATAATTTAGGTCATGCAAAAAAAAATAAAAAATAAAAAATCATACACTACAAGTTGCTTGCGCCCACAAACGATCCCTTGAATTGAGTTTGTCCGTCAAAGTGAACGTGGTAATACGGTCTTGTAAATATGTGAGGGATAATATCCGGCTTGTCGAGCAGCTCCTTCAGCGCCTCTCGGTCCCCACGGCGAAGCAGCATCAGAATCAGCAGAGGGGTCGCCTCCTTATCAGTTAATGGATGAGTACACTGGAGTGCCTCTTTTGGACCGATGAGTCCCGCTCCTCGAACACGGGACGACGAACACTTTCATGATTTATAGAAATAAAAGGTATCAAGATCAATCAAGATAATACAAATACATGGGGTAGTGAAGCCAAGTATGTGAGCGCACTAATCTAACAGCGTTCCGTGGGGAGGGGGATCCCAGAATTGATTGCCAGAGCTTTTTGTTTGCCTTGCATGCCATATTGTTATCTCCCATTAAAAGAGTGTGTTCAGAGACTTGTACCCAGCCATAAATCACAAGGCTTGGATTTGGTCAGGCTTAAGGAGGAGTAATCAATTACATTGCTTACTCTCATTAGCATAACCCCGCCTTCCAGTCAAAATGGAGAGAAGAGACGCATGCATGAACCAGGTCTGACAATTATTACAAACTGAAGAGAGCACCTTGGTTTTTTTAAGCAGAATTACTGTCCTTTATAATAATAATAATAATAATAATAATATGTTGTTTTACATAATTCAACAATTAAATTGAGTAATAAGCGTTGCATGAGGCGGGGACATTTTGTGGGGTGTAGTTGGAAGATGTGATGTCAGTGACCATGAGAGTGAGGTGACAGATTTCTTTATTATATTTACAGTTAACCCGATGATAGTAAATCAATCCCAATCAGAAGCCTTCATGGGAAGTGTACTGTGGGATTAACAGTTTGGGGTTATTGGTTATTGGGAATATGTCAACCTCCGCTGCTTCTATCTTCTTGCAATTCGTCCCATTTCATCACAGTAAAATACTACATTGCTGAAGTTCCCCTCTGAATAGCATACTCAGAATCTCGAGACTAATGTGGTCAAACAATTTAAAGCAGTAGTCATTGATTTTCTTTGGGGCCTTTAGAGGCAGCAGAACAGGCTCTAACCATAACATCGATATAGCGTTGCCTTACTATATGTACAGATCCAGCCGACACGGAGCAACACAAGCATTCATTTTGTGTTTCTGCCTGGACAATATTGATTCTCTTTTTAGCTCCATGTTTGCTCTCCACCAACCTGAGAAACATATCTGGCTTTTTAGCATTAAAACGCCTCAATACATTCACATTTGGTGCTGGCCAGATGGCATTTAGTGGGTTTATCAGAGCTAACAGCTGCATGTATGCCGTTACAAGAACAAGAAACAAACCAGTGAAGATGCGGTCTGCAAATCCAAAACAATGAGCTGAAAGTCACTAAAATGCTCCATGGAGCTGAGAAAAAGTGAGTCAGGTGGTAGTTCTATGGAGGCTTGTCACATAGTACACAATCGATTAACACATTGTTGATATGAACATATTGAGTAGTGCAGCTTTAAGCTCAATCAAATGATCAGAGTGTCATACATTTCAAAACAGATTTGTAAAAGATACAGATCAAAATACTGAATTTGCAAATGCACTTGAGCATATGTCTAAACACGCTAAATGCATATTAATGTTGCCCTAATTTGTGTTGCCTCATCAAGAAAACCCCACAAAAGGTGTGTTTGATGGAGGCGCGATGACATAAGGAGTGCATCAGCAGAGTCTGAGCTGCCTTTGTCCTCAGTAATGAGGCACTGAGCTGCTAATTGCAGGATCATATGGGACTGAGGGTACCAGGTCCCTCTAACAGATGGTGGGAGTCTTGAGTCAGATAAATAAACCAAGGAGACGTCGCCATGCAAGGGCGCCTCATGCCAGTGTCCCGGACGACTTGGTCCCAACACAAAACAACATGCTGCTTCAGCACTATGGACACATTTGTGTAAAAGCAATAAAAGCGGATGGAGGGCAGCCATCACGGCAAAAATCATTGGGAGCGAAGGACTGTCACAATGACAAGAGAAAACAAAAGTTGTTAGCCTTCAACCATTTAGATCTGGACAGCGGGGATCTGTGCTGATTGGATCGTTTAATGTCGATGCCAGTCCGACATGCTGTTGCCTTACTTGGGCTCCGGCATGAGACGCAGACAGCCGATAGACTTCTCTTTGCCTCAGGATTCCTGGAATCATTACGGCAAGTTGGCGAATGTAAATCGAGCAGAGAGGTCTGATTGTGCGAGTCCGTTTACGACGCGCATCCGTTATTAAAAAATGCGTTAAACAAGAGAGCAATGGGGGCTTTTATTACCCAGCGTTAAACAGTAATGTTGAACAAGTACCAGAAGGAAAGTTGGATCGGAAGCGAATTGAATCCCGTGTCAGCATTTGTTCTCAAACCCGGGGGATATCCTTGTGGGTATTCTGTCACATGGACCACCCTCTGACGGATTATTGGACGCTGCACACTCAATACAGCTCAATAAAACTGGGTCGAGTTGTGTTTCACTGTAGCCACCCTCACCCATTCATACATACTGGGAGATATATTCTTATTTCCCTTAAACATTTCTGGCAGTCCAACAGCGCGCACAAACGACAAATTCCAACAACATTTGAAAGCTCATCATATATAAAACAATAATTTATTATTTCTCTCATTTTACAAGACATCAAATTGTGAGGCTAACTAAGGATTTGTTATGCTGTTATTCTGTCCAATACATGAAACCCTAAGAAAGCGAAAGCGACTACGACGTGCGCCTTAACAAACACAGACATCTTTGTCTAAAAAGGTAGGTTACATGCACAATGATATCACGTTATGACGTCCTCTACATTATGTAACAGATGGTACATCGCGGGCGGTATTAACTTTGGGAAATCAGCACCATTAGAGAGAAATTTTAACTAAAAAAGTGGATTTGTTACAAAGATTTTTATTTTTTTTAATTTACAAAAGTCCTTTTGAAAAGGAGTACGTGTTCTACCTTGCAGGAAAATAGCATTGTTTCCATAAAAAGCATTAAGTATGCATAACAGTAAAATACTGATAAGAGATATATAGTACGAACAAAATAATGTAAAATAGTGTAAATGCTGGCTGTTTATGTATGGCACGCGGTCTTCACACACACCTTAAAAAAAAAAAAAAAAAAAAAAGTCTCATGTTGTGTTTCTGATTCCAAAACAATATTCAAAAGAGCAAGCACAATAAAAGGTAGAAAATGTTATTGAAAGAATTTGAAAAACAAGAAAAAAGCTTTTCAAAATCATCCTCAAAGCCGTGACCCATTCGCGTCAAAATCCAACCATCGTTATAAAGACCTTCTTTATGTTCGTCCAAGAAAGGCTCTCCTTATTTCCTATTTACAAAATGTTGCCACATTGAACGAGGCAGGAATCTCTACCCCCACCTGGTAGCGTCCTATGTACAGTCCGTTACTCCGGCTTGGCCCGCCCACCTGAACTCAGAACCTCACACTGTGGTCACGGACAGCAGTGAGTTGTAAACCCTCGTGCCGTCTGGTGACTTGGTACCGTGGGTCAGCAGTTCCTGGATGGTCATCCAGTTGTCAAATATTTTCTTATTCCTCTTTTTATTCATCTTTTTGTGGCTGAGTTCGATGATGTTGGGCTCCTTCCTGTCCTCCGGGCCCGACTGCTCCTTCAGACAGTCGGCCCGGCTCTGCTTCATGAACTCGCGGCGCTGCCTCTGCTCTTTGGAGCGAACGGCGTGCTGCTTCCTCTCCTCCTTGCTCCAGTAGCGGCCCATCTTCAGCTCGCTGATGGCGTCGTCGTCCGTGGTCATGCCGCTGCGCTCGGCGTGGATGCGCAGGGCGCGCTCCCTCAGCAGCTTGTCCCGCACCGGCCGCTTGGTGATGTAGCGCGTGCCGTCGCTGCGGATCTTCACCTTCCACTCCATCTTGGGCTCCAGGTCGCCGACGGGGTCCCGGCACATGCTGACCAGGCTCATCTGGCTCTGGGCGTACTCCACGGCGGACTTCTGCTGGATCAGCTGCATGTAGCTCTGGTAGTGCTGGGCGTGGGCGGGGATGTGGGCGTGCTTGTACGGCGAGTGCGGCTTCCGCTCCTTGCTCTCTGGCTGCGGCGCTCCCTCGGGATCCTTGGTGGAGCCTCGGCTCCGGCTGGGGACGCGGGGTTCTTGGACGGGAGACAGGAGAGGTTTGAGGACCCTGCCGTTAGAGCCGCCGGAGCCGCTAGAGCCGCTAGAGCCGTTAGAGCCCGCCGCTCCGGCCGGACCCTGATTCTCCGCTCCCCGCCGGAGCGAGTTGTCTGGAGACAGCTCCAGCGTGAGAGGGGTGCTGCGGCAGCTCTCGCCCGTGTTGTACGCGCTGGAGCTGTCTTTGTCCGATTTCTCCGGCAGCTCCGTGATGTCGGAGAGCTCATGGCGGCCCGCGTCGCTGCTGGTGTTGTAGTTGCGGAAGCCGCTGTCGTGGAGCATCCAGGACTCGCGGCACTGCTCCCTCAGCTGCTGCATCTTGTGCGCGCGCACGATATTCAAGCACTCCAGCTCGATGGTGCGCAGCTCCTCGTTGAGCATCTCCAGCTCCTTGTCCACGCCCTCTTGGTCCGGACCTCCCGCCCCGCCGCCCTGGTAGTAGAGACCCTGGGCCCCGCTGTTCCGCATCTGGCACTTCAGCTCCAGGAGTTCCCTGAAGCGCTCGCACTCGTCGGCCGGGATGCCCAGGAAGTCGGCGTCGGCGTAGTCCGCGGAGGTGAACGACTCGCCGCCGAAGGGCAGGTCGGCGCTGCCGAGGGTGTCCTGGCTGTAGGTGAGCTTTCGGCAGCTGCCCAGCGTGTTGGAGGCCGTGGTCTGGTCGTCGCCGAGGTTCTCCTGCTCCGAGCTCTCGTCGTTCCGCGTGCTCTCGTCCGTGCGACCGACGCCGCTGTCCTTCTCGTGGTGGTTGGACAGCAGCGTGGCCGTGTCCGTGGTGCCCCCGTCCTCCTCGTGCTTCTTCTGGTTAAAAAAACAAAACAACAACGACAAAATGATTTAGAAACAGGGTTACATGTTACAAATCATCAGCGCTATTAGATTTTGGGTAAAAGACACACATATATAGCATGCATAATATAATTTGGGTCAGGGATGATAATAAGGTGAATTCCATCTACTCTGACTACTGCCAAGAAAAATGCTACTTTATCGACACCAACTCAGAGAACTTTTCAGCTTGAAACAGTTTTTGTGCGACAGCCTCCAGGAAAAGCGTTGCCAAAAGAAAAGTTGACAACAACAGCTGCTCCTCTGTGCAGAGAGGGGCTCGGCCAAATTAATCTATAGATGAACATATGTGTGAGTGCAGACTGATGTTGCTGGTTTGCCTCTACACGCTGTGTGTGTGTGTGTGTGTGTGTGTGTGTGTGTGTGTGTACCTGCTGCAGCATGCTGGCGGTGAACTGCATGGCCTGATGGTGCTGCTGCTCCAGCATGTCCATGTGGAGGTCATCCAGGAAGTCGTTCCTGTCATCATCCATCCAGCCCTCGTCCAGCTGAGACGCAGTTGGGGGGAGAAGAGAGGCCTCATTAGAAGCAAGTCCAGAGCAGAAGCTCGACAGAAAAATATGAAACTCTGCTGTTGAAAGTCGTACTGTTTGTTTGTTTGCATTGGAAACTATATTTGGTTCCAAAAGTGACCATATGAGGATTTAATAGCCTTGTTGTCATTAACCGTTACTGCGTTTATTGAGGACATTCTCAGTACCTGGATCTCTGGTCTGGCCACCAGCAGAGAGATGTTCTGGTTCCCCTCACTGGTCAGCAGCGCTACAGCATCCTCCCGGTTCTGGATCTCAATACCATTGATCTTTTGGGGGACAGAAGAAAACAAATTGCAATTCCTGTTTCTTTTTTTACATGCATGTTCATTTTAACTCCAGATACCACTTCTTAAAGAAACCTAACATAGGTCAAATATTGTTTTTCCATATTTGTGATTAATTGACAACCAAGCAATGGGGTCCTAGAAATATACATCAACTGTATGTTGAGGAAACAATTACAACTGCTGAGACTTTCAGTGATCTTACCTGAATGATTTTGTCCCCTTCTCTAATTCTGCCGTCCTTCGCGGCAATGCTGTTTGGATCAATCTAAAAAGGAAAGAGAATAAATAATTACTCACATCGTCACTGTTGACAGTCCTAGCAGTCACCATCTACGAGCTGAAGTTGGCCACATACCTCACTAATGTAGATCCCAGCCTCGTCCTCGTCATCGGTCCTGTAACAGATCGTCAGGCCGAGCTTGTCTTGGATGTTGGCTCGGTATAAATCCACTTCCTGGTAGGGCACACACACACGCACAAAATAATATCACATCTGTCTGAAATTATTAGCTTTTTTAAATTATTATAAATTCTTTTTCAGATCGAGTAGAAAACGTGTGTTTATTTTCTCATGTTTGTTTCTTCTGGACGGACTAAATTTACTGAGTACGAAATGGGTTTGTGGGGCAACAGTGATCCATCAATCACTGTAATGAATCTTTCAGCCGGACGCTGGGAAGCCATTGGCGTTCGGAGAGGGCCCCGCTGACAGGATGAGAGACGAGGCAGCGGGCCGCAGACGGGCAGAGCGCCGTTTCTCACTTGTCAGCGCCTGTAATCTCACAGATACAGATAAAGATACGAGCGGCGCTGTTCTTCGAGGGCAGAGGGCGGACTCCGAGAGGGTTAAGCCCGCCCCCGAAAAAAAACGGAGTCTCGGCTGAATGCTGAAGACGATCTTACAGGAATAGTTTGACATTCTGGGAAATAAGTTTATTGCTAAGTAAGTTTATTTTTTCCCCCACCCAACAAGAGATAGATGAGAACTCGTTTTTATGGCTAAGCTCTGGGGTCACATGGTAGAAAACTGTTTTCTCAAAAGTTTTGTAAACTGTGCTGAACAGCATCAGCTCAGGGTGGCCATGTTGAGAATGCCTCTAGGTGCTCTGCAGTGGGCTCAGACGTCCTGCCACAGTGTCTCCATAACATCTTTTATCACCGGCCATTGTGTATTTATGGCACTCAGATAATCTTATATGACCTCGCTGTACTTTTGGGCATTTCTTTTATCTACTATGGTGTCAATTTAATACGGTACTGTAATATTCCTATTGGGAGTTGTATCAGATCATGCAGTGTAGTGAGTTTATAGTCACCATATTATGCTCATAGAGCAGAGTGCATTTTGTTTTCCATGTTGTGTTTATTGACTGAGGAGTTTCTATTGCTGAAATATTTATTTATTTATGAATAATTTATTCATTTATATGTTTAGTTGAATGATATGGGTTGATGTCCTGGACAATGTTACTACAAAACTAATATACTATTTTTTGCTTTTAACTCAATGGTATGACTGTACCGTGATGAAACGCATTAATGCTGTCGTTTGTTGACATTTATTTCCGGATGTATAAAATATAAAAAATAAAAATAGAATGCTAATGCCCACTGAGCAACTCTTCCTATTAAATATTTTAATATGACTAACTTACTGGTAGTCACTGTACAGACATCCTGTTATCTCTAATCTATTGCTACATCTATTCTTGTGCGATTTAGAAACCTAACGGTGTACACAAAGTGACAAAGCATGAAATAAAAACTGATCTGAGGCAAGCGGAGCATCACTGGATCGATCAGCTGTTCTTTTCCAGGTCTGCGAGGCCGCCGGGGGTTACTCTGTTAAGTCTGCCTTAAAGCCACCCGGAGCGTCACCTTCCTGGTCTCAGCCTCCCAGCTCCTCCGTGAATATTATTAATACCAAGCAGTGGGTGGCTGGGGTTCTTAATGGGAGGAGGTGTCAGGAGTCAGCGGAGGTCACTGAAGGAGCACAGCGGAGGCCTGATCATGGCCTCGTTCAGACGTTGTTAGCGTGCATCATCAGAGTCATCCCCGCAGACCTATTATCTGTGCCATCTAATTATCCTCCAGCCCAGGAAGACATATTAGGCCTTGTCACTAAGAAGTAATGATGTCACCGCTGTGCATCTGTTGGAGCAAACCGGCAACTCGATCCCCGTCTGGCCTACATCTCAGTGTCTGTACAGAGGGAGAGTGCCCCATTAATAACTGGGATATATCAGTACTTGTGGCCGCCAGCGAGGCCATTGGACTGGAGACACGGAGGCGACCTCGGCTCTGCTTATGGAGCAAATGATGCGCGGCTGTCTGAGCGGAGACGGAGGGGGTGGAGTCGCTGTTTACCTCATATTCCAGCTCCTCGCGCTCGATGTCCTGATGCATGACCTCCAGGAAGTCGTTGGGGTCAAAGTATGCATGTGGAGGATGCCTGAGAAAGGAAACAAAAGAATGTAAGATACACCGGAAAAGAGTAAATGCTAGTTTGAAAATAAAAAAAGTAAAAGAAGAACACATTTTACCAATCCGGATTCAATTTTTTCCCCCCAGATTTGTAATGTAATGAGAAGGAGAGAGGAAGTAAGACCAACTCAATGTAGAAATCACTCTTGAATCAGATATATTGAAGCTTCACCCCGAGGCTAATCACAAATTAACATGCCTTGTTATTAATTTGACTCAGAAATCAATTAAAGGAATCACACTCATTCATTAAAGAGCAACTGCTGCTGCCATGGGGTTTGAAATGCAGCCAAACTCTCTGAGCTCCGGAAGGCTAACGCACACGCACACGCACACGCACACACACACACACACACACACGCACACACACACACACACACACACACACACTAGATGCAATTTGTGAATATGCAAATACGGCTGAACTGAACCATCACTTTAATGCGGCTGTGTGCCCCGGAGGAGCTGTCACCTCCCGTGAGTGACAGGGACATTTCCCTTTCAAACTTCAGACGCGTCCCGGGTGTTCACAGCTGTGTGGTCTGGAGCAGAAGATAAGCTCTCTTAATTAACTGTTAAAGTGAAAGGTCTCTGAGAGTGAGCTTTAATTTTTAATTTTCAATTTTTAATTTTAACTCTTAATTTTTATTTTTATTTTCTCTTCTTTATTTTTATTTCTCTTTACCATTCACTCCTCTGCACACCGCATACTTAAACACTCGTCACTTTAACATACACTTTAACTTAAATACACACGTCACTTTAACGTACATTCACATTAACGTATCTGTTGACTGAGCACTTGCTTATCTTACACATATTTTAATACCAATTGCACTGTTGTTTTCGTTGATTGTTGATTGTTGTTTGTCTCGTCTTACGTCCCATGTACATGTCCAATGTATGCACCTTCCGCCTCAAAAAATTCCTCGTTTGTGTGAAAACATTCCTGGCAAATAAACGGTTTCTGGGGGGTTCTGAGCTGACCTTTTTCTGAAACCAAAGCATTCCCGTACCTTCAAAGTGCAAGCGGAGTGGGCTTTCTGGAAGCCCGTTTAATAATCTTTCCGTTAGCACGGCGGTACTGCAAGTAAACGCTGCTTTTAAAACTCAGTTTCAGGTTGATAGGAATTCAGTTTTCCTGGATGATATATAAAACATTATTATTTTCTACCTAGCAGGCAGCATCCTGCTCGGTGATGACAAACGAGACACCGAAAGACTACCTGCACAAGGGGGTTATAATACTCGGTTCCGACGGCAACAATGCTGTTGGCTTTCATTGCAACAATTGCAACATTACAGTGATGCAACAGAGGAACAGCTTCATAGCATTTGGACAAGAGTTGAGCAGGATATAACTGTTCTTCATCAGCACCTTCTCAAGGTCAAATTCTGGTCTGATCTCTAAGATATCTGTACATGAGTGCAGAATTTAAGTATGGGAGGCGTTTGGTATTCTGATTTCCGTTAGTGGTCCGAGTCGTATGGACCAATCACATTTACGGGCATCCAACACGGAGAGCAAAAGAAGCCTTGGCCTCAACGGAATCTCCGATCGCGCCGCCTGTGGTTTAACGACGATGTGGATTTTCATTAGTAAAAACTAAAACTGCTAACTGCGTGAAAAGTGGCCACTTGTGAAATAATTCGGGAGTAGACATCGTCTCTCAACGCCAAATCCAGTTTTGCGTTGCCAAGTTGCTAATCGGCCTGTAAACAATGACCGGTGCTCGAAAGAAAAGATCCTTGGCCTTGATATTTGTTATTCAGACCAACGCAAGGCTACAACGGAACTATTGGAAATATTGTCCGTTACCCTCACACCAATGGTTTTGGAGACTCCAGCACCCCGGGCGGGTCAGATTCAGGCCACTGAGGAGCCATTTTGGCAACCAGGTCAATCATGAATTTCTAAGCTGACAAAAGAATATTTCTGAATTCTTTATTGAATTTCACAGGAGGAGGGCCTGCTTTGGCAGGAGCTTTGTCCCTTCTGCCATGGGGAAAAAGAAATACCCGGTTGACTTTAATGTGCGTACGTACATGGGTTTCTACGTGGGCGTATACAGCATGTAGGGGCAGTAATGTGTATACTATTGTATGTATTATGCAGACAACAAATACATATGCTAGTGCTTCAATTTCTCAGCCGCCTACTCATTCTAGCATGAACTACTTCTTCGTGAACCGAGTGGGCACTTACTCCTCTGGGAGCAGATACTCCTCCAGCTCCGTCATGGGGGGTGAGGAGGGGGAGAGCTTCGTCAGGGCCATGATGTGCTGCAGGGTGATGTCGGTCTGCGTGCTGATGTCCGAGACCTGGGCGTCACCAGCCGCGCCGACCCCTTTGGGATGCGGGGCTCGGCGCAGGACCTGGACCACGATGGGCTCCTTGGCGGTGCGGAAGGCCTCCACCGCCTGGTCGTGGGTGGCCTTGGAGAGGTCCTTGCCATTGACCTGGAAGAAGATGAAGAAAAGGACAAATCAGCTTATGTTTAGATTCAATATGTTTTTTTTTTTAAGGAGAAGAAACAGGAAGGAAGGACGTATGCACACTATGACAGATTTGATTCCATTTGCTATCGTGGTCCCTGAGACTGAAGATGATGTTAATTGCTCCGCACTGATGTCATCATTACCCGAGACAATTAGGGCCTCACATGAAGCACTGCGCCACACACACACACACACACACACACACGACTCACCGCTGCCTCGGCTTGTTTTACAGGGTCACAGTCGGGCCGAGCCGAATAAGACCGTAATTAGGACGAGTCTCTCTTTAATCAATCAAGGTCATTAGCCGAGGAGCCCTCATTTAGCAGAGTAATTTCTCAGAAGGAGATAAATATGACTTTGCCGTCGGCGACAGAGGAGTGGGTGCCGCGAGATTAACTCGGGCGGAAAAAAAAGGGCTGCGTCGCGTCGCAGAGGAGAGGAGAGGCTAATTCGTATGGTTGAGCCACTTAAGGCCTCCGTGTGCTGGTGGAAGATGAGCGCGGACCCTTTAGAGCTCTCAATGAGACTTAGCGGTAAATAAAGAAGACTTTAGTCTTCACACAGATCTGTCAAAAAATGTCAGGCCGAACCGCGCGGATCAAATTTAGATTCGGCCCAAGTGCCACTGTAAGTTCTCCAAAGCATCGATTGTGGGAGACGCAAAACCCCCCAAACAAGCATTAACCCGGTGCCTGCACATTGCACATCCCGGGTCATCCCACTGGCCCTCCTGATTATATCAGGGCTCACTCAGAGCCGCCGTCCCTCTGTCAATCACTCCATCGTGAAGACTTTTGTGATTCCTGGACGTGTCGAACGCGTCGATAGGATCTCAGGCCCGGGGGCTCATCTCATTTCCCTTCCTCCATCACGCCCACGCTCAAAGCGCCCTTGGAATCGAGTTACTCTCTGCCGCTTGGAGTTGCAGGTCAGAGATCCTCGCCGTTCCTTTTCACTCCTCCCGACATCTAACATACATGCGAGTCTGCGTTCAAGGATTAATTTTCTGATAAAACGCGTTGGCTCGTCTGCCTTCCGGCCTCGAGTGTCTCATTCGCATTCGCGGCACACTTTGCAGACTTAACTGTGGCGCTGCGCTTAAATCGGCAGCGATATTAAATCTCCTCCGGGGAATGAATGCTTTGTGTGTACACACAACCTGCCTTTGACCCAGACAATGTAAAAGCTGAGGACGTGTTTCTATAAAGGAGTACATATAGAAACCACAGGCAGTGGGCTTGTGTGTGCTTGTGTGTGCTTGTGTGTGTGTGTGTGTGTGTGTGTTTGGAGGAAGGACGAAGGAGGCAGGAAAAGGAAGGAAACTTAATGCAGAAGTCAGAGGCGGCTATGTGCCCACTAATAACCAGAGCTGATTAATGCTAATCCCGGGTCTGCAGGATAATTGGATCATCTCAGCGGACTTAAACTTCTACCTCTCCTACATCAAAACTTAATAGCTCATCTATTCACAGTTTTCTCTGAATAAAATCGAGCCGTTATCATATCACAGAATGCAAATGTGAGGAAAAACCTGCGGAAAAAGAAACAACAAAAAACACAAAGCAACCTTGAGGTGTAAGACGCTCTCTCCTCAAAGCCAAAAACACCCCAACAGAAAGACAAACTGGCCTTGGCGTAAAAAAAACAACTAAACCAAGTAACACCAGCACATAAAAGAAGACATCAGAATTCCTGGGTGCGGTTGCTGCTGGTATCGGTAATAAATAAATCCTTAAATCACGCGGGGACCTCACATCCGCAGCCATCTTTGTTTCCCACAGCGAGCCGCGATGTTGTACATCAGCTGAGGAATACAAGCGCCTTTGTGTCCCCGCCTCTCTGCATGCAGGCTCCAACAATCAAACCTGGTTGCCAGGAATCCCGGGGGCTACTTGGAGGCAGTGAACCGGAGACAAAGCCTTTAGCCCCCCTCGTCTTGTTGAGCCTGAGTATTCTGCCTCAGTGCTTTCAATGTTGGGGAGGTGGGGGTCTCCTCCCAGCTGTGGAAGAGGGGGGGGTCCCCACGACCTCCATTCACCGAGCTCACCTCTGACACGGAGCGGCCCTTTGCGGCACACTGGGGGGGGCTCGTGAGGAGCGAGGACTTGGAGCTGATGCGGCGATGAGCCAAAGAAACCAGACTCCTCCCTAACTGGACCTGAAGGTCAGAGTTACCTTTGCGAGGACCGATCACTCGAGCTGTTGTTCACTTTGACAAAAAAAGAAGAAAAACGCCCGGCAGGAATGACTCCGGTGCATCCTCCGAGAAGGGGGTCTTCCCTAAACCCGTTTTAATGACAAGAGGGCCCGACTTAAAGGAATACTGATTAGGTCTAAATCACACGTCTGTTTGGTGAGGAATGTACACAGCTGTGTCTTTGTTTAATGGCTGTTGTCATTAAAATATCACATCTGACCTGGAATGCAACCGCGGACATCGCTGGACCCGTGTCCCTGCACAGGATTTGATTTGGGCTGTTTTCGGAGCGAAGAAATAAAGAATAAAAATAGGATTTTGTTTTTTCATGAGATATCTATGCCAGTCTACAGCCCGCTGGGGAATAATTAGGAGCAGCAGGGATATCTTCCATGGAACGCACATCAAGCTGGGTTGAGATGCTGATGTGGGAATATCAATATGTGTGTGTGTGTGTGTGTGTGTGTGTGTGTGTGTGTGTGTGTGTGTGTTTGTTCAGCGATTGCTAACCTGCTGCCAAAGATGCTTATCTGCCTGGCGGCCAGCGCCGTCTCTTTCATTATTGTCTTTGTAATACGGTAGACGGGCTGAGGCTGCCTCAGCTTCCCCCCCCCCGTTTATTCTTTATTTAATCAGGCAGTTTCATTGAAATCAAGCTCCTTAATCACGAGGACCCGGATATAAAAAAAGAGTATTAAATACAGGAATCAATCAAATCAGTTGTCAAGTCAGTTTGTATTATAAGTATGAGAAGATGTGTGTTTTTATATATATATATATATATATATAATTTTTTTCCAGTTTTAACAAGAAAGGAAAATAGTCCTCTCTACATCTAGGACCAGTTTCCACATAGTGCGGATGTGCTAATGTCAACTGGGCTCTTTTTTCCAATGTAACCTGTAAACCATCAAAATAATGGCGGATGAAATGCTCATTGGCCTCGGAGGAGAAGACGAGGTCAGCAGTAAAGCTCGTGGGCCAAGCATGCTGACATGCCATGTCTTTTTCATTTTTCTCCGTGGTTGCAGTGCCGAGGTTCACCACCGGTAAAATAAAACAAGGGTCAGGCGGGTCAGAGAATTAAAATCCCCCTCCAGAAAACACAAGTGAACAAGCACATCTCAAACATCACAGGTTTTGCCGGTCGTTAGGGTTGCTAAGCTGTATGATTGGGTTCAGAAAACGGGCATTTATACGGCGACATAAATAATAAAACTAATATTTACATACATGAACGCAAAAATGTGTCAAAAAGAAGAGCCCAATGTTCTTCCCTTATCAAATAGTAAAGTAAATCGTGGGACATTCTATCCATTCACTGACTCATTGTGTCACGTTAGTCTTGGCTGCGGTCGTTTACCGGCCGCCTGATCCTTCAGTAAAGAAGAGGAGAGCGCCATGAAAGAGCCAGTGTTTCTGGTCCTCGGGGTGAGCACAGAGGAAACTCTGGGCCGGGCGAGCGGACGACCTTTTAGAGGCCGAGGGGAACCCTGGGAACTTCGCTCTGTACGCCGAGCATTTTTATTTTTTAACGGCGCCTCGAGAGCCTCCCCTTTCTGTTCGGATGCACTTCTTAGACGGATTCTTCAAAGTCTGTATTTCGGAAACGGAGAGGAGCGCTGACGTGATGGAGAGCATGAAGACTTGAAGGCTTTCTTTTTCGGGGAGAGGAAGGGGAGTTGAGGGGGGGCTATATAGCGTTTGAGTGGCAGTTTGAATGTGGGTTGTTCTGAATGAAAAACACAGTTAATCCCTCTTTTATTTCACTTGTAACAATTTTCATATGAAAGAAAGAAGATTCAAGGACCAGCCAGTGATTTTCTCAGAGTGTGTGTGAGTGTGTGTGAGTGTGTGTGTGCGCACACTTTCAAGTGTGTCTTGAAATCGGCAACATGTTTTCTTTAAATACAAAACGGAGTGGACAGAAAAACTCTCCGTGCTGTGAGGCTTGGAAACACAGCGGCCTTTATTTGCCACAGTGTGCGAGCTTACTGAGGATTACAGAACAAGCAGCCAAAAATGCGGACTGAAAGAGACACCACTGTTTATCGCTAATCTCATTAAAGCGCGGGGCATTGTGTTATCTGCCGTTGATCAATTAAGAACCCAAATCACTTCCAGTGAGCTTACTGCTTCCCCTCTCTCTCTCTTCCCCACTTTCTCTCTCTTGTCTAATTGAAGCCGAATCGAAGTTTAACAACCGTCTGCTGAACTTCACTTGAAATGAAATACATTTTCTTTCACTTTTAAGCTCTTTAACGATCACCCGTTCCACCCATTTGGTCAAATCTGGACAAAAGATTTATTTGTCTACCTCAAGAGGGATTTCTTCGTGAAACACACCAGCAGTATCCTACCATCGTGACGTGAACCTTGAAGTGAGAGCGGACAAAACTCTTCTCATCGAAAACTACTCAAGTGAAAATACATAATAAATTGGTCAATGGTCTGATTTGCAGATAACTTGAGGCATCTCAAGGCTCCCGAAGGAGAGCGGACTTCGCTCTCTGCCCCTCAGCACGGACGCGGGAACGTCGTATGGAGTTTAATGAAGGCCGGAGTTCACGGGGGGAAATCACACACACACACACACACACACACACACACACACACACACACACACACACACACACACACACACACACACACACACACACACACACCTGTGAGCCAAGTCGGTTTGCTCAAGTCCTGGGCTTTAGGTACCGGCCGATAACAGAGTACCGATCTGGTGCCAATGTTTGATCAATAAGCTTCAATAAGGTTTTGCTTTCTTGACTTAATCAAACAAAATGTTACAAATAAATGCATTGATATCAATTTAAAATTAAACGAATTCCACGAAACCCGATCCAGCTATTCGAGTCTGTATCGGCGCCCGATAACCGATACCAAGTGGGTGTTAATGCTATGACGTTAGAATCTGCTGCTCTTGCAAAACAACAACAACTCCTTGAACCGGATGCATCTGCACAAAGTGGGACTCCTCTCACCTCAAGCCTCCTTGTAACATCCGGGACAGGGGTTTTAAAGTTGTGCGGACTTTTGATTTTGCTGATGAAGAGCTTTGGTTGGCCCACATGGGACCCCTGGGTACAGTGACCTGGAGCCATTTGTTATAACGTTGTCCGCCACATCTACATGTATATTGAGGGACATCTATAAGCGGCGGGCATTGCTAAATCTCTGTTTGGTTTCGATATGCTTCCTCAAAGCTTGGTTTGATCCCCTTTGTCATTTGCTATGGACCGACTGGTAAGTACACACGGGCTCCCGCGAGTGGTCCCCTGCGGCCGCCGGCCACCTGCTCCAGTGTGTAACAGATGTGGCGGCCAACGATCTGAGCCGTTATTAAAAAACACACACAGTTCAGGCTCCGGTGGCCGCGCTCTGAGCTGGTCTCCGTACGCCGTCTGTGTCAAGCCTCATTATCGGGGAGGCCGAACGGGGACGAGCTACATCTTTGCGAGTTCCTTTTGATGACCGGGGTCTCTGACAGCGGGGCAGGGGGAGGGGAGGGGCAGAGGATTGAAGGGACGGCGGGCCGTCTTGTACAAATATTTCCATCTAATTTCTCCGTCGGGTCTGGGCCCGAGACGTGTCACACCGAGACCATCTGGCGTT
Organism: Myoxocephalus aenaeus; assembly: GCA_038501785.1. NCBI lineage: Eukaryota > Metazoa > Chordata > Actinopteri > Perciformes > Cottidae > Myoxocephalus > Myoxocephalus aenaeus. Next base: position 1,721,520 of record JBAMJR010000075.1, on the reverse strand, counting down.
GTGACAACTCGGCTTCTCCATGCTGAGCGGGACATCTTCAACCAGGAATCGAGCTAATTAGGCCGCCGCTCTCGCTTCCAGAGGGCTCATTTGTAAACTTCTATTGCGCAGCAGATCAATCCAGTTTTTCGGCTGAGGATCCTCTGCGGGGAACGGGGAGAGGGGTGGACGACGAGAAAGAAAGCGACCGACGTACAGAAGACAAAACAATAGTCCGGATCAGTTCAGCGTGGACCCGCGTCCCCGGTAGCCGGCTGGCGCTGAGGCTCTCATTAAGCTCCGGGTCTCGTAAGAGCCGCCGCACGGCGCCACAGCCATTACAGAGTGCTTCTGGAGAGATTAAGAGCCCCGGGACTGTCAAACAGAGTTTCCAAGGCCTCCGCCTGAAAGTCCCTGACAAAAGCGGCGGAGCTTACATCTCCACATGGCGCTTACCTTCAGCTTTGAAGAAAGGACCGAGGGGTCCGCCGCTGTCAGAGGGGTCAAGTTTGAAAGGGAGCGCTGAGCCCCGTCGCAGCTCAGGCCTTTAATGATCATAACAAGAAATGGGGAGGACGCTTATCTAGAACGCCACGTTGGCTGCCTTTAATAGACCCGAACAACGTTTGATCTCCAGCGTGGCTCCATTGACTCTCAGAAAATTGATAGGAGCAATTCCTTTCGAGGGAAATAATGTACACCAAATCTCTTAATTCGTTCTATCCAAGCAGACTGCTAAAGTTTTATGTAAAAAAATTAAATCAAGCGAGCGTTTCTAATCCTGCCAGGATGGATAAGAATGCCTCCAGGTGCCGTCTGTTGACTTTCATAAAAAAAAACGTGCAAAAGCATATTTTTCCACGCTTCAGACACGGGAGTCGGAGCTGAGGTGTTTAATGAACTGGAAAGATTTCAAGTGTTGGCGGATTATTAAGTCCTTAGAGAGATGAAGGGGGGGATGTGTGTGTGTGTGTGTGTGTGTGTGTGTGTGTGTGTGTGTGTGTGTGTGTGTGTGGGCGCCGTGCCAGGCCTACCGAACAAGAGGATCTGCCTGTATTCTATCAGGAGGGAGAAATAAGACCTCCCAGAATCGAAGTTAGGGTTAGTCTAAGTCAAGTAACACAGGAGCCTTTTTTCCTGCAGCTGACTACGAAATCGCAGCACTGGGTTGAGCAGACGGTGAACTTTTCACCTGTCGAAGTGTCTTGCGCGCATATATCTGAGACCAATCGCTTCAATGCAGTTTGAAAAACTAAAACCAAAAAAAAGAAGAAAAAAAAAAAAACAGACAGAGAACGTAACGGCCGTGCTGGCAAAGGCTTTACAGTAACCTGCGCGGTGAAGGCGGGCGCGACCCCGTCGGTCATCATTAACAGGACACATGCGTCATGATTACACATAGTGTGTCAGACCGGTTGAGTCTGCTCTGTAATGTAGAATGGTCATTGTGGTGTAATTGGCTAAAACCCATGGAAAAACTCACTGTTTCTCATAGTGCTGGGTACACGGAGCCACTGTTAAGCTCCTAGTTGCATTATTACGGTTATTCAGTCACCGTCGAGGTTAAAAGGCAAATAGGTCACACGTGAGGGGTGCGGCCTCGGAACTTCACAAGGTCAAACCGGATTGAGATTTTGCTTTTAAAACTCGAGTGAGTCTCACAGCATCAAGCCTACGCTCTGCAGCGCTGCTGCTGCTCTCCTCCCGACTGGCAAGAGGACAACCTTTCAGTTTTATTGTTAGTAACGACTCAGGAAACGATGGCGTCACATGGTCGGCCGATTTCATCAGGAAAATGGTTAGACGGAAGAAAAAAAAAGCGGAGCTGCAATGATTGGTCGATTAATCCATCGCTTGAAAGTCCCAACTATTTTGACAATCAACTCATTGTTCAAACTCTTTTTTTTTTTTTTAAACATTTCACAGACTAAATGATTAAACAAGACTCGAGAACACGATCCGCAGATTAATGGATGACGAAAACAGTCGCAGCCCAAAAACTAAAAACAAAAAAGGGTTCAAAACATGGTTCACCTTCAAAAACAACCAGAAAAAAACAAAACATCAAAAGAAACAGAGTCACTAACTCCTTCCCCGACTCTTCTGACAGCATCGCCATTATTAACCGCTTCAGAGCGAAGCGACTGTCAGAAATCATCCGTTATCTCTGCTGTCACATGAGGGGATGGGGGATGGGGGGCAACATGACAAATGACTTGTCGTGTTAAGACGCAGCACGCCGACTTTCCCTGCGGAGCGCCGGCAGCAGACGGCGCAACCGACAAAAAGGAAGAGAGCTCTGAGAGACAGACAGCAGGAGGGGAACGGATAACTGACAGGAGGGATGACTCTGTGGCTGAGGAGGAACAAAAGAAGTGACAGCTCTCTTCCATTAGCCATGTTTTTTGTCGTTATTAGTGGTCTGTTTGGGGGGGGGCTCTGACCCCAATATCAGCACCCATGATCCATTTATTATGCCACTGCACAACATCTTTTCCTCGAGACACGCAAACACCTCTTAGTCTTTGTTGTTGTTGCTGTGTGTCTCATGAACAGACCTGATCAAAGCAGAACTATTTGCAGACACACAATGTCAGCCCCCCCCTTATCTTCCCCCTGTGACGGGAGGGAGAATAATGAGCGAGATCCGCAGCAGAGAGCGAGATCATTACGTTCATTTAAACCAGCCACTGGCCACCCGGCAGCCCTGTGCGGCAAATTGAGATGTCATTCGGTGTGATTGGAGGATAACACGAGGTCGGGCTCCATTATGGATGAAAAGAACGAAGAGGAGAAGAAAAATAAACTCAAAAGATGTGCAACACAGTCTGCTGCGAGATGTTTTCACTCATTAGACCGGACTGCCACTTGAATCCAAACACACTCTCAGATGAAGAGGCCGGCGGTCCGAGAGAGGCAACACGTTGTCGGGTTGTTCTTTGTATTTGTTTGGGGGCACCACACCTGAGGGAACGGAGAATAATTCAGTCGGCCACGAGTCTCGCTGTGACTTTCTTTCCAAATCTACAATCGAACGCTTTTCTTAACAGCAGAATTGGAAAAGGTGGGTTCATGCCGAGTTCACCCGACGGCGCGGAAGATCCAGACGGAAAGGCTTTAGATGGAAATGACGTCTGAGGGAAAAAATAACTAACGAAACAAAGAGCGTTTGATCATTTTCAACACGAGTCCATCAACAGAAATAAAAGAACTTCAGGATTGGGACTAAATCGTCCATTTATCGGATAATATTATCAAAGAAAAAGTCCACGATGAGGTCTTGAGGTTTGTTAGTATTGGCTGACCAACAGTCCAAAGACATTACATTTCCAACAATATAAAACAAAGACAAGTAGTTCGCTGGAAGCTTGAACCAGAACCATGTTTGCCATCTTTGCTCGATGAATGTCAGTGAATCAACCGACCAAAATCATTGTTTTCCAGCACTCATCGGGTCTTTCAGGTTTCAGAGACGTGTCCCCTCGCTCTCGTGAAAGCATCCTCCCTCTGAGGTAATGCTGCGTCTACGGCTCTGCTCCCTTTTTCGTTGGCGGAAAAAAAAGAAGAAGAAAAAAAGTGCAACCCAAGAGCGGCGCTGTTAAATATAAACTTTTCTTTAGATTGTGTGTGTGTGAAAGTCAAACAGTGGTTAAAACCAGGAAACCTCCGAGTCTGCATTCAGTCCACAATGAGGAGGTGGGCAGCGAATCGGCGCACACACTAGCAGACACATTGAGAGAGCTGTCACCTCTTCATCACCCCCCCCACCAACCCCTCCTCCTCCTCCTCCTCCTCCTTTAAACGCAGCGCGCCACCTCTCGCTGACCCCCGCGGCCAGAGTTCAGGCTGCTCAGCTGCAGGAGCTCCCAGCCGGCAACAACTCCACTCCACTCTCACACTCAGCCGGTGACCCCCCCCACCCCCCCACCTCCGTCACAACAAAGTCACAATAAAATAAAAACAAAATAGCCTAAAAACTGACTGGGGCTTTTGCCGAAAACAGAAATAAAGAAAAAGTACAATAATACAGAGAGTTTAAAAAACAAAACTTCCCCCAGAGGCTTGGGTCACAGTACCTGGCGGACTTCATAGAGTAGTTTATAATGCTCCTCGGGCTTCTGCAGGGTACAGAGGCTGCATCCCATGGTGGAGGAGATCACACCATCCAGGCTCTCCCTCCGGCCACTCCAGACAGTGGAAGCTGATCTCTTCTCCTTCTCGCTCTCCACTGACTGCCTCCGTCCGCTCGCAGACACACGATTGACTTCACTTCACGATTGAATCACTGAGGGACCCGGGATTGACTTCCCACCCCCGGCTTCTCTCTCTCTCTCTCTCTCTCTCTCTCTCTCTCTCTCTCTCTCTCTCTCTCACACACACACACTCTTCTTAATCCCCACCTCACCCTTCCTCGCCTCACACGCTCCCTCCCTTCCTCTCCGACGTCCCTCCAGCTCTCTGCCTGAGCTTCACCGGGGCCCGGCGCCAGAGCTCGGCCCAGCACACGCCCCCACGCCCCCTCCTCATGTTTATTAAGTGGACGCTCATTGATTATTCATGAGTGGGCGGGGGCAACTCATGAACGAGACAACGTGCGAGACGGAGTCCTCCTTATTAGCAGCGGTTCTAGACTTTTAGTTTGAAATCCAAAGTGTGACAAGAAGACGTTCCATCCAAGGTTTGAGGATCAAGCGGCAAAATATTTGGTGACTCGTGCGTCCGAAGCTTTGCTTATTGCAGCACCTTTTTGCCGAGCCCCGATTAAAATAGCACCCGAGGACCCACGGTGTACTAATCCAGCAGAGAGAGAGAGAGAGACACACTGAGCATTCTTTCCTGTCTGTCCAAATACACAGGCCCAAAGCCAGGGGAAACAAATAAAGCAGCTCGGTACGTATGCCGCCCCTCTCCAGCGCAGGCCAAAGGCCTCACCAGCGGAGACCCGCGTGCAGACTGCGGGTACGTCTCCACAAGCCAAAGCTGGCATCCGCCCGCTGTTTGCTCTGGTGGACGACGCGCAGCCAACCAAAAGACAAACGTCAATTTCAGGGCAGTGAATTCCATTGCCTCGGTTTTGTGAGGGTCAGAGATGGAAAACTTTACTTTTCTTCGGGCAGAAGATGTGATACAGCGTTAACAGTCCCATTCTGGACCGCAGGAACTTTCCCCCAAAGACTGGAAACCTTTTAAAAAGAAGTGCATTTTCCACCGCAGGGACCAGGGTCAAAATCAAGTCCCTGGGACATTTTACCCACCCCTCCCCAAAAAAGACTGTTCAGGGGGGTGGCACTTCCTGAAAGAACTTTTGGTTGGTTGGTTTTGAAGTTACGTTTGTCCCCAAGTTGGCTTCAACTCGTGTAGCGCTTCATTCATAAAACCAACCAGATTTAGGACCATTTTAGGACAAGTGGAGAGCATTTGTCGCTCACTTTTTATAACATAAACATTAAAGTTGGGCTTTACTGTCGGCTTCCCGACTCTTAGAAAAGAAGAAGAGAGACGGCGCGGCGGTGCTGTGAGTGATGCTCTGAAGGACGCTGTATGGACATGCAGTGAGCTGAGGGAACCTTTTAGTTCCTTAAAAACTAGTCCCGGGACTAAAATCTCGAGGAACATCTTGGCGGGTTAGGGTTAGGATTCATGCAGGACAGATCTCGTGGCAGGAGGGGGGATGGTATGTGGGAGGAACCGCCGACTGCTGGTGATTTCCTCCTGCCAGATGTGTCCACTGATCCCTATCTATCAGCACTTCCTGCGTCTCTCCAAGACCGTAGCGTTGTTAGTGAGGCTGGAAGCTCTCCAGTCAAATGTCAAGCAAATTGTATGTAAATCTTTTCAACTGCCACAGCAGACATCAGAGACGCCGGGCAAAATGAAAGCGGTTCTCATATTGTACACTGGTGTGATGGTATGTTCAGCATTTATGGAAGGCTTTGGTATGGGCATTTTACTTTCTCAGAATTCACCATTTCTATTCCCAATTTCTAATTTACATACAAATACTTGGATGGGATTTTGGCTAATGAGATTTCACTTTCCCATTTAATCTCCATATTTGTATTCCGTCCAACAGCTATTAACTTAAAGACCGTCTTCAAATAAATCCCCGTCTTCCCCCCCCCCCCCCCCCCCCTCCACCCACAACCATGAACACACAGAGTACTGGAAAAGAAAAGAGATCTTAAAATGATATCTTTCAGGCAGAAGAAACGATGTGACAAGAAGTTGCCTCGGGGCAAACAGTGAAGGTATCCGTGTGAACGTAACAATCATTCATAATTACTGCGGGCTGTGCTCGTCTGGGCGCGAGTGAAGCTCACGCTCTCATCCAGCAGCAGCGTGGCAAACTCATTCTACGCTGGCATTAGCCGCACCAGTTGTGCCTGGGGCTGGGATCGGCGGAGAGTTTTAGCCACGGTTAAATCTCGCTCTCACACCGAGATTATCCCATTCACAAAGTAAAAAAAAAACACACAAAAATGCAGACGGCGCTCCGATATGAACGGCCGCTCGAAAAAGGTTACGGCAGCTGTTGCAGAATGAAATAAAACAAATGTAAGAAAGATGTGGGTATTAATGAATGTCTGCGGTAAAACACAGAGAAGTCAACTGAGGACTCGAGTGCACACTGGCCGCCATTGTGTTCTGAGATTTAATTTAGCAGGTGCTGATTACATTTCTTGCCCTGGCTGGTGACGGAACCGTTCTCCTCCGTCCCCGGGGTTTGATCTGTGGGCTCAGCGGAGGGGAAACACGCACACTTCAGCTTTCATTCATTACTGGTCCAGACGGTGACACCGTGTCGGAGGTTCCCGTCTCAGCGGGACCGAGACCAAACGATAATAATGTCATGCGGTTTGTTAGAATAAACATCAACATTTTTTCTTCTTTTTTAATAGAGACAGGCGGGTTAAAGGTCACCACATACCCGACCAATTAGCAATGTGGGGCTTGTATCCTGTGCATTTGATCTACGCTCGGCTGGATCATTGATATTCATGGAGAAGGCCTGGTGTTGTTTCGGCGTCCCGCTGGGCCCAGTTTAGGAGTCATGGCTTTAACTCGAGCGCCACGGTGGGATCGGGTGGCGTCGACTGCGGCTGTGTGGTTCAGAACTCTCTAACACCTCACATCTCACCACAAAGCCAGTGAATCACTGTCTGTCTGCCTGTGTGTCCTGCGCGTATCCCGAGGGCCGTCCAACTGATCTACTTCCCACTTGGCAAGGACCCAAGGAAGTGCAGGAATTACCGTTTCACGGTATATGCAACAGACTATTTCTTTGCCGGTAAAGAAATAGTCCGGGATGGGGCAAAATCCGGCGATTTAGGGTCATAACGCCAAGCAGCAGCAGAGCAATGGCCGTCTCTTGTCCCTTGTGGATGGGTCGTACAGCTCTGGATCGTCAGGACGTGATTAGCCACCGCAGCTTGACATCGCGCTGCATTTTTCCAACTGTTTCAACTTTTCCACACAGACCACTTACTAAACTAAATTAAAAAGTTTGGCACCGCCTGTGGTTCAAACCACTGCAAGTTAAACACACAACTCTGGGCAAAGATGGTGATAAAGCGCATTTCCCAAAATGGTGAACTCTATACCTTTTCTGATAACCTTACGTTTTACAGTGTGTGACTGAGGAGTAATTGCATATCCATGACCCTCAACGTCTTTAGTCCACTGAAATTAACGTAACCCGACCTCAACGTTTCACCCTGCCGTCGGGGGAAAAAAATGGCAATCCACGTAGCTCTACATCGTGGGAAGCGAGATCTTAGTGATACAAACGGAGAAAGAATTATTATAATGTTGTTTTTTTTAAAGGTGGATTTAACAGAGTGTGGAGCCAAAAGTCTGCAGAAGGTGACAACGTGGCAACATGTGAAGAAACAGAACACCGATGGCTGATTGTGAGACACAAGGAAAGAGCATGATGTCCAGGCGTCTCACACGACTCTAATGCGCGGTCCAGACGGCAGGAAGGAGGGAGGACGAGGACCGACAGAGTGACGGGGGGGAAACTAAATGGGCCACATATTGTGAATCCATGAAGAGAATGCCTGAGTGTGGCTCGACAGTTGTATATAGAGAGTCATTGCTTTGTGCATCAGCGGAGGCTGGAGCAACGTCGCTCCACGTCATACTACTTAAGGTCAGAAGAAAGAAAAGAAAATCCTGACTTTCCGCTGTCAACTGTTCCTTTTTTTTTTGCGTGGGGTGAAACCACAAGTGCTGAGTAACACAAACAGGCAGATGCTTACATTTCCCTTTTTCCGACATGACTGGAGGGACGCCACTTAAAGCCAAGTGTACCACTTTCTAGTAAAGGCTTTATGAGTTACAGACAACTTTTCTGTTTACATTAAGTGTCACTCGCCAAAACGCATTATGCGTATCCTTGAGCTCCAACAAAGGTGTTAAATACATTTCCTTTTTTTTTATAAATTATTATGCAAAGCCAAGATGGGTTTTTTTCTTCGCCTTGGAAACGCCATTATTAGCACATCCGTGTTTTCTTGTCAGCGGCCTCGTTCCCTGCTCATCCCTGTTGATCAGAGAAATAATGCGAAATGCAACGTAGCCACCGCTCGTCTCTCGTGTGGTTAAAAAGACGTCGGCATTCTTAGGTCGTGGTATTATGGAGAATGTGGGATCCATCATGTTTCACACAAGCGATGATAAGTAAAACTATCTCGACTGCTGCTTTGAATTTTAATCGTCCATTTTTTTATCCGTCTTTCGCAAGTTCCTGAACTTTATAGAAGTTCAAAGCTAAACCCCAAGAATTCCCCTTTAATTAAGTATTTCATAAGACTCAAAAGCAAGATCGGGTGTCATGCTGGAGCAGGAGAACGCCAGTCGACATTGGCAAACCAAAAGTTATTAATAATGTTTATAGTGAACCTATAAGAACATAATTATCCATCAAACTTTAATAAAGCTATGAGTTACAACTTGTGGAACCTTTACGAGGTTCACTGGATAATGTTTCTGCCTTATTGGAGAGTGGAACCAAGAAAAGTTAGCTTGAGAGCAGTACACAAAAAGTACGTTACACTGAACTACTAGATAAGACACTTTCTGTCTGGAGTATGAGTTTTCTCTGGAGACCGGGATTAGAATGAATGAATGAATTAATTAATGAATATATATATATATATATTTGTCCCCATTCAAATGGTTTGGTTTGACCCTCCTATCAGCCCTCTGACCTGCAGGGGTACATGAGGCTGCAATGCCGCCGTGTTAATGGAGGTATTAGATGAGTGAACAGGAGCGTCAAGAGGCAGCGAGAGCGAACACACAGGATGTTAAAAGAAGGTGTGAAGAAGAAGAAGAAGAAGAAGAAGAAGAAGAAGAAGAAGAAGACGGACACATGAGATGGAGAGAGACGCGCGGTAACCGAGACAGAAGCCAAATGTGTGGGGGAGTTTAATGAGTCTCCAGTCCCTCTCAACTGTACCACTGGGGCCTGAGCGGCATGAGGATCAGTGTATGCATGTGTGTGTGTGTGTGTGTATCCACCTTTGAAACACTGGGCTGTGCATAATTTATCAGACAGCTGTCAGCTTTGTACTCCTATTTACACTGCCAGCCAGATCCTGTGCCAACACAGAGCCCAGCCAGCAAGAATGACAGCCACCGAAACAGTTTAATTGGACACTCAAACAACTAATAATGCCATCACTATCACTTCGGCGTAATTACTTAAGTACGAGGGGATGCTAACAAGACTGATGTGTTAAAATCCTAATGTATGACACTGGATATTTTGGGAGGATTTAAATTTCCGTTCACAGAAAATGTTAATCTGTAAACCTGTTTACTCCTTTTTTTAGCTCCTCTGGGCTGTTTCCTATTATCCAAAGCCTGACAGTCAAATTCAAAGAATTTCACTCTCTGCTGTAAAAAATCATCATTTTTTTTTTTGGGGGGGGGGTCTTGGGAAGAAACAAAACATAAAAAAAACAGCTTCAGGCATGTGCGGTGCGGCCACCGAAGAGCCGGTTCACACAAACACAACGACGCAAAAGCAATTATCAGTTTTGTGTGTGTGTTCAGATCAGACTGGGACCTCTGTCCCTCTGCCACCTTGCAGGAATATGTCCCTACTTTAAACCCCCCACCAAGAAAATTCTCAGCTTCTTCAAATAAAAAAAACAAACATCACTCGTGAAGGAGTGTATAGAGGAAAGCTTTCTGGCTTTCTAAATGAGCCAAGTATTGGTGCCAAGTGGATGCAGGCATGCGGGCGGGAGGACTTGAAGTGTAAATTAATTGGGCTTGGTGCAGACAGACTTAGCTCTTGCAGTGATTCTCTTGGTCGGGTCCCTTGTAACCCACCACCACCTATAAGAGACCTGTATTTAGCTCCATAATAAGCAGAGTAAAATGACCACCTAACCTTTGCTGTTATAACAAATTAAACATTGTGATGGCGAAGTATAATACAATACTATTTACAGCTAATCATCCAAATGCCACGACATTCCTGCAGAAGGTAACTCACGGCGCTTGTCAACACGGTTATTAGGCGGGATATTAAAAGGAGTTCATATTTCATCCCCTCTGCTGCGCCGACAGCGGGGCTCGATGACGCAACTCTACTGCGAGGGTCCCTGCAGGCCGCTCTGTCAACTCCGGAGTCCGTGCAGAGTTCCTGTCACCGGCTATAATTCCCCCAAGCCTTCATCGCTCCCGGCTGCTCCGGCATGTTGGCAGTCAGTCACCAACGGCAAAAAAAAAAAAAAAGAAGCTTCCGGCCACACTGGTTGCAGAGTGAGGACACACTGCAGTGAGGACACACACACACACACACACACACACACACACACACACACACACACACACACACACACACACACACACAGCTGGTACAGTCAGCAGAGGTGGGCGCTCAGAGAGAAACGGCTCCGGACTGAAAAGGCATGGAGGCACTCTGAGTGTTTGAGTATATTACAGTGTTACGATAATAAAAAAAGGGATCAAAAAGTTATTTGTCTCTCGCCATTGATTACTGTACATATTCTTTTTCCCAAAATAAAGTCCCATGAGCCACATCTCCGAGGCAAACTTGTATTTGTGATGTTGGGCTATATAAAATAAACTGAATTGAAATTGAATGTGCAGAACACCCAAACACCCACCGGGGTCTTTTAACTATTTGGAACTTTTCCAATCCAACCTAATTACCCATCTAATGAAACCAGCGCTGCCTTCATGACAATAACAGCAAGCAGGAGAAAGCCAGAAGAGACTATGAATCCAGACAGCTACATCAACAGGAAACAGGTGAAACCGAGACCAGCCCGGTGGGTTAAGATGAGTTACTTGCAACATGAAGGCTATGTGTTCACATTTTCCACAGCCATTGGCAGCTGCAGAAGGAACCTGCAGCGTATTATCACCTCCTGAGGTTCTCCCTAAAGCAAGGAAATAACTAGAAATGGAAATAAAAGCAGACCCCTCGACAATGTCTACATGTTACGGTACATTGAGCTTCGTTCCTGTTGTTGAAGCAAGGGGTAAACCTGTTTGAGCTAGAGGTTCCATAAAGTGAGTTATAGCCAAAGGTCCATGTTCAGGCCTCACTCTCATTACATTACGGTGCTCCTCCAAATGAAAAGCTCTGAGTGGCTGGAGCGGAGGTCACTGAGAGGTAACTGGCTGACGTGTTGGCTGACATCACTCATACGTCTCAATAGCCAGACGGATAGCCGGGTTCAACTGCACAAAGTCAGCGGTGATGAATGGGGGGGGACAATGTTATTTTTTTTACACACAATGTCTTTGAGCGTTCCACGAGAATTTGATGAAATTGCTCGCGATGCTAACTGGATGTCTTGACCGCTCAGTAAATCTCTTTTCTGCGTGACCCCCCGCGACCCATTAGACGGGCCGAGGCAGTGACCTCAGAGGCCTCATGGGCAGCGGGGGCCGGTTCACAGCCTCCCTGTTGTTTTTCTGCTGAGCCGGTCGGTAATTTGAAAGCGAGATGTTCAAATGTGTCAGACTCCACTGGATGGATGGATCATCGCGAATGATGGCTAGCTTACCTCAATACACAGTCCAGATGGAAGAGCTTTTAGCCATTACGCTTTCATTGCTGGGCTTTTTAATATTCAAATATTGGGAGCCTCCAACGCCAATGTAATGGCTGGCAACGTTGTGCTTTAAATGAACACTATTTAACTATTATAGGACTTTTAAAAAAGGTGTGCAATGAGTTATACACTGGATATCATAATTAACCAAGAAATCCCACAGGATACCCCGAGACAATCTGATTTGATGATGACAGCTGACCTTTAAGATTAGACCAAGCCGACGAATTCATTTTCTCCTGCCACCGGCACGTTGGAAGTTAAAATGTCTTTGAGCAACACATTTAGCCCTGATATGGTGACTTCATCTTATCTGTCCTTGCTCTTAATGCTTTATCCTTCACATGTAGCCACAGGGTTGGTGTTTAAAAGATTACATTACAGAAGATTGCATTGCTCTCATCGGAAAAGGTCAAGCTGCAACTGGTGTAAAATCAAGGAAATCTATCAGATTTCCTAAAATGCATTTGGCTGATACATTTTACGATTATGTGATAACTATCAACATTTCAGAGCTTGAATATGAGTAAAAATAGCGGTGTTCACTACAAATTTTACCATAAAAGAAAGTAGCAGTTTAAAAGTGGCAGGATTTTACATCGCTGATTATGCTAACAGTCATGAGTAGTCTGTACTAAATCGATTTCGTCAATATACTCCTCAAATGCTTCCCATGACACATCTGCTCATGGCAATACAAACCAGATTTGTCCGAAGTAAATTGAATTAGCAACTCCCAGGAAATCTAAGTGTGTGCAATATCCCATTCTCCAGTCCTGATCCAATGATTGCCCTGACCAGTGGGCCTTTTAACGAACAAAATGCTAATGGCGTTATCCCGAAGGGAAAATTAATTTGCGACATACGTCAATAGATGTACTGAAATGATTGTGCAAAGTGGTTCTTAGAATGCAAATGGAAGCATTCAGTTCGCCAACGTGTCCTAATGCTTTGCAAAGCATTCAGGGAGTTATGAATTAAAGTGAAAACATGACCGCGACAGCAAAAAGATGTTATTTTCCTGTCTCTTTTCCAAATAGACAAAAGTCTTAGAGCTTTTACCAAACAACTCAGTGGATCATAATGAAGCCTTTTGTTCTTCTTCTTTTTTTAGCATAGAGGGTTTGAATGAATGAAAGACATTATATGCTTCAGTCACGGTGACACTCTTGGCTGCCACGACAACAAGAACATACTAATGTCAATATGGTTGAAAGCATTTCATTTCAGACCCAGCCAGTGGGCTCAGTGCACTTCACATCAAAACTGGGAATTGGAAAATGGCCCCAGAGTGCAGGTTTCTCCTTTGACGCTCTGAGCGTCATTAACCCAAATATAATTTCTCGAGAACTGGTCCCCCCAACACGCCTTCAGAAGGAGTCCATCTGATTGAAAATAACAACAACAACTTGCAGCTCCCTCCCCCGAATTTCCCGAAATGGAAAGAGAGAGAAAGAAATTGAAGCTTTGCTTTCAAGCAACCCGAGCCCGTAATTTCCATCTCGTTCCGACTTCATTTGCGCTGAAGTACCCTGCGAAGGCTGCCTTCACAGAGCGCAATGGCGTGGTGATGCTGAGAGTGTACCCAGTCCATTAAGAGCGGGAGGGAGAACCATCTTCTCTTTGGAGAGGAGCAGGGGAGCAAGGGGAGGGGGAAAGACGCACACAAAAGAGCAGGGGATGGGGGGTGGGGGGGTAATGCGGGGGAAAGATGGCTGTGGTTTAATGAGGAGACAGTGGTTTTTAGGGAGCGAGCAGAGGGGGGTGGCTTGATCTTTGACCTCTCAGATCCCTCGGTGCGTGTGACAGGCCTGGAGTTCAGACGGAGGATTAAGGTAATCAAGGGCAGTAATGAGAACAGAGCACACATTCATGAGCCCGGAGACTCCCCGAAAGCAACAATTATGCACCTTACTCGCCGCTCTCCTGAGTGTGTGTGTGTGTGTGTGTGTGTGTGTGTGTGTGTGTGTGTGTGTGTGTGTGTGTGTGTGTGTGTGTGAGAGAGAGTGTGTGTGTCTGCACCAAGACATCATCGTTGCCAGTGGTGGCTTTCTTCATGACAGAAGGGGGCCGCTGCAGACGGATATAGAGATGTGCGAAACAATGCCCATGGAACCCCACCTCTTCCAATAATGGGACACCTAGCCTTTGTCCCACTTTCCAAGGACACGTGTCTTTTAGCCGACAGCCTACAGATGACACTTCAATCCAACTCGACAGCAATGACTTATTGGAAAGGGGATATTTGAGATTCGAAAATCACCTGTGACAAAATGGGATTTTTCAAAAAAATATTTTTCATTTGATCAGCAGAAACACCTTTTTCTGAAGTTTCATGGACCAAAAAGAAGGAAAAAAGAAAATCAACAGATTAATTGGCTACGAAAATAACTAGTAGTTGTCGCCATACTTTGCAGATAAATCAGAGAAGCAACTAATGATTTTTTCCGTTAAAGATTATTTTCTCGACCAATAATCCAGGTCAATCAATTGGTCTAAAAAACACCAGACAGCCTGAGGTGAGGTCATCAAAGCTCTTATTTTGTATGAGCCAAAGATAATAAAGGCGTGACGATGATATGAAAAGGAAAAGTTTGGTATGTTTGCCTTCATTCCAAAGGTGGGTAGATGTATATTAGAACCCACTCCACTGTCATTACACAAGGGTAAAAGGCTGCTTTTAATGATTAATAATAATGGATTCTGTCTTACTTAAGGTCTGTATGTTAAATATTTCTCCTTTTGAGGTGCATTACGTTTCCCCATTAATCATGACCAATCAAAAGCTCGCAAACTGAATGTGCGCCAACAGTTTGGCTGAAGAAGGTGAAGAGAGAACATTCAGTTACTGTGGAATTTTTTTTGTCAGAATCGTGTGATAAGCTCCGTAGAAAGGAATGAACCAACTCAGTGTTGGGAAATCCTGAAAACATTGTTTTGGCACTTAAAACTGGACCAGTATCTGAAGGTTGGTTTATTTTTGGATTAGGGATTTGCAAGTGAGGATACACTGTAAAGAAATAAGAAATCCCCCAAAAAATCCAACATAAATAAGGATATTACAAAAAGAGGCTAACTGGACTTTGTAGACCTTTTTTTTTTTTTTTTTTTACAAATCCTCAACACAGGAGCAAGAAAACATAACAGCCCGTCTGTTTTCCCAGGAGACACCCCGACATGGCCAAGGGAGAAGAGGCACCTTAAAAGGCTACGCTCTGTCTGCAGCCGACCGGTGGAACATGACTTCATTTTGAGGTCGGCACAATCCTTTCAACAACTTCAGAAATCCAGGCTCCGGCCTTAACACCTACAAAAGGGGGACGTTTAAGTCCTCGTAATGAGGATGCCACATGCCGGTATCATCTTTCACAGGCTCCGTTTGACCGGTGCTCCTGTTGGATGGAGTCACGTTCAGCGGTGCACATCCCTGCCTTTTCTTCTTCTTCTTTTTTTTTTTAAATCACATGTTTTCAATTACTCCGGGAGTGCACAGAACCGACTCGTGCTGCAGTTCAATGAGGGCACAAAGCGGAGTGGTGACAGTCGGACATTGTCCCGGGACAGCTGAGTGACAGGGGTGAGTATTTTTGGACCTCGGAGCGTACAGCGGTTACTTTGTACCGGTCACTCAAGCTGTGACACGGACAGCCTGTCAGGGCACTCGGGGGAGGGGCCTCCAGAGGTGAGAGGTCCTCCGCCACGGAGCAGACCCCCCACCAGCAGGTGACCCTACGGCTTGAAAAATACAAAAACGTCACATAACAATAAGAAGGGCAGAGCAGCTGGCTACCGCGACACAGCAGTCGAGCGAGTCGGCACGGATGTGCACTCTGGCTCCTTCAGTGACGCTTCAAGAGCAGCCAGGACGACGCTGAACACAAATAAAACAGCCATTAAAGACCGGCTTTCCACTTTATGTCATTACCAGGCACAGAGAAAAAAAAATGTAAGTGCATGGACATTTTTTCACAAAAACGTTATGCACTTCTTGAAATTCACGGTTTAAAAAAATCCACGACAAAGAAAGGTCTGATATCGTTATGCCAGCAGATGTGTAAAATGGATCTTTTGCTAACATGGTCATTAGTTTTGCAGGTATTTTGGTCATAAACAAAATGTACTGGCCAATCCACCAAGTTGACGTGGAGATATTGCCCTGAATAAGTGAAAACGTTGCCATGCTGGTCAGGCCGCATGTAAAGACATGGCGTCACCAACGTCTTTTGGTTACATTGTTGGGGTGCCACGACTGTCTTTTACCAAACATCAAGACAATACCTTTCATAGTTCTCAAGACTACGTAAAGCAATGAATAATGAATTAATGTGAATGTCCGTTGCTTTAAAAAAGGAGATTTTTCTTCAACCATATGGGGATGAAAAGGCTAAATGTCTGCGTACCTTTGGCCGTGTAGTGAATAGCTCACAGGTAACTACAGCGCAGTACAGTCCAGCTGAAATATGCCAAACGGAGAACTCTGAAGCAAAGAACGATCAATAATATTTCACTGCTGCTGCTGCTGGATGTAGTGCTGCTCTATTTGCCGGATCCAAGAGCACCACTCTGCCAGAAGAAAGTCAGATTTCCTCTCCAGTGACGCTCACACTGCTTCGGCCCCATCTATCTCTGTCAAAGCTTCTCACTACAAAGTACTCCTTCCCCCGGTCCACCGCTGACTACTTCCTTATCTACCGCTCTCAGCTAATACACCATTATTCAGACTGCTGCCGAGCCAGTGGACGTCCCTCAGCCGAGGGAAGAAAAAAAAAAAAAAGGAAAAGAAAAAAGATTGATTTTTCCCGCTGAGAGGTAGAGGTAAGGAGGTATTATGTGCCAGTCACGGCTGGCTGGGCTGCCAGCTGGAGGGAACGGCTGCGGACAGCAGATCACACAGGGAGAGGCCTCGGAATAACACTAACAACCCTGAAGATAAAAAGCTGAATACAAAAGCAAATTGTAAAGAATAAGACTGGAAACGCTGGCGGATTTTCTGTCGGTAGAGTCCGGCAAAGCCTGTTATAACTGAAAACAGCCACGAGAACTGATGACGCCAGGGAGTGTTAGTGCACTGATAATGGAGGCCGACAGAAAAAAAACGACGATCTTAAAAGTGCATTGGCCGTTAGTTTAGACTGTGGCTGGTAACCAATCTTTGAAGATTAAGTTCATAACAGAGGAACGTCCTGAAAAGCTTTCAAACTCTTTCAGACTAAAAAGGTACGCTTGCATTTTGATTTCAAAAGATGAGATTCTGCACCAAAAGCTCGGACGACTGCTCTGTATTAGCAACCTGAGCAGAGGTGTTGGAAAAGGTTGGAGCGGAGCATCCTTGAGTGTTTCCAGAATAATTGTGCGATTGTCAGGGAGGACGATCCTCTGAAACAGCTTTTAAGACCACGGCCGCTTTGTACTGGAACAAACTTTAATTCTTTAAGTGTAAGTAAGCACTTTGAGGCGGAGAGTGCTGGTGCATTGAGTGGCGGAGGGACCTCTGGGCACATCACTGACTTCATATTAAGTAAAAAAGCTCAAATGAATGAATATGCAACTTGAATAATAATCACTGATTTTGCAGACCCAAATCACACTAAGCTAGACAAAAATAAACTTGCCAGTTCATATTGCCTACAAGCCAAAGGGTGGAGGACGGCTGGTTGTCTGAGCTGGACAGGGTGATCCGACCTCAATGTGGGCACTGAGACCCGTATTAATACCCGGTGTAAATGTAATCAGGTTATAGATGCACTCTGGATGCGAGGCACAGGTGTGAAACCGTAGAAAGGTGTCTAAAAAAAAACAGATGGGAGGTAAAGAAAGACGGACACTTTTTCAGAAATTGAGAAATAAATGATGCAAGGAATTTTCTATTAGATTCAGCCATAACAACCTTGGTGAAAGTTGTTTTTTTCTCTCTCCAAGAACACCTCCGTGTGTGTGTGTGTGTGTGTGTGTGTGTGTGTGTGTGTGTGTGTGTGTGTGTGTGTGTGATGACGAGCCTGTCAGGCAGGCAGCGTCTGAGACGACAGCAACAATGAAGCAAATGCACATGCCGGGCAAGACCCCCGTCGCCAAGGAAACACAACCTGCCTCTGACCGTCGCCACGGAAACCTACATCCCAAAAACAACGAGGGCTCTCTTCAAGGGACCGTGTCCCACCGTTACAGATTTTGCTCTCGGGGTTGTCCGTCTTCATCAGACAAATCGAAAAACAATTCAAGATTGCGCAAATTCCACGAACCCTCTGAGGTCACTGTATAATAATTAGAGATAATCCTCTCCGATCAGCAGGAAAGGAATTTGGATGCTGAAATATCACTAAAATGTGCCAAGAAATGCTAATTCCGATGTTTTTTTGTTTTGTTATGAAAGCCGGCGCTCATTGGGCACGCTTGGCCGCTCAGAACCAGCTCAGCGACTCACAAAGTCTCGTTGCTCAACCCGGGAATGCGTCTGGCTCTAATGCCGCTCTTGATGCGTAATGAGTACGAGGGTTCAGGTGAGCTGGCGCTTTTGTTCCCTTTGGTAATGAGATTATTGGTTCAGATGGGAGTTGGGAGGGGCAGAAGGATGGCCGAGCTGCAGATATATATATGAGGGGGCGGAGATTAACTCCTGATTACATCACAAACCTGCCCCAATCCGCCATCCTCGGCCAATACTGAGATGTGTATTGTAGAATCCACCCCTTGTGACACACACACACCAACACCCACACACACACACCAACACCCACACGAAGCTATCGCTCGCATTCCGGCACCGACTGGGTGCCGGGAGAGACAACAAACAAGCTTGCTCATGCAAAAACATACAAAATAAGTGAAAGGGAGAGGGGAGGCGAGAGGCCACGGAGAGTTCAGCCGCCGTCCAGACTAAACAACCCGCGGCGAGCTGCGACCACTTGATCTCCACTCAGTCAGGGCGGTCGTGTCACTCGAGAGGGGATGGGAGGAGATGTCCAGCTCGGGGGGGTTACATCAACAAGGTCGGACCTTTCACGGACGGCAAGAAGGAACGAGCGGAGGGTCGGCCTGCAGCGAACCGCTTGGGCTCTTTAAAGCGGCAGGGAGCTTGTTCAGAGTGAAGTCTGACAATGGTGTGTGGCAAGAGCAATCCATAGCGCTCAGTGTAAAACTGTACACTGCAGTGTGTGAGTATGATGTAAATGATTCGGCGGGAGAGATCTTCCCCGATGATGAGCAGCAAATCAGCTTTCATCCGCACAAACTACCAACTTTCCTGAAGCACGTTTGATGATCGTCTGTCAAATACGTATTCATCCATCTCGTTAAGAGCAGCCACGAAAAAAAAAAAAAAAATCAAGCAGTTGGGAAACTTTCTTTCTTTCTTTAAAAAGAAAAATCACACAAAAGCAGCAACAAGACTGTTTTTGCTGAAGGGAGATGGGATCAAATAAGGGCAAGGAAGAAAGGCTATTTACTAAAGAGAGCTGTGAGGGGAGCTTCTGAAGAGTCACATCGCCACCTACTGGTGACAGTTATACCGCCTTGGGAGTGAACCACGCTGATGCTGGAGCAGCAAAAGGAGCCTCGCAAACGTTCAAAGCTCTCTTGCTTTGCTTTTCATGCCGCGCGTGTACGTGTTCAACTGGGAGGACTTTGGCAGATGGTCGGTGCCGGGGAAGCAAAATTAAGAGGAAGTGGAAGGGAAACATAAACAAGTGGATGGACGCAAAGTGAGAGTATGAGGGGGGCGTGTTAGCAAACATGGGAATTTGTGGAAGCAGCTTCAACAAGTGGCCTAATCTGTGGGGGAGAGGGAGTGTGTGTGTGTGTGTGTGTGTGTGTGTGTGTGTGTGTGTGTGTGTGTGTGTGTGTGTGTGTGTGTGTGTGTGTGTGTGTGTGTGTGTGTGTGTGGTCACTGGTGTTTACCTGCTAGATTCTACAGCAGGCCATCAATCTCAATGTGGGCCTCGCACCGCCCGCCCCCTACTCCTTCTGACATTTCATCACTCCTTCTGTCCTCCCATCAGGTGCCTCTCCGACATGTCTGTGTGTCTGTGTGTGTGTGTGTGTGTGTGTGTGTGTGTGTGTGTGTGTGTGTGTGTGTGTGTGTGTCAGGAGCCCAGCTGGTTATGTCGGCGGTGGGAGGAGAGGTGGGAAGGAAAAGAGGGAAAGGGAGCTCGGGGAGCCGGAGCCATGGCTCCAGTCTAGCATGACTCAGGCTGGGTGCATCCATGCCCCGAAGGGGAAACACACGAAAACATGTAGCAAAAAACACACAGCTCTCACCCTCTGTAATCAGTGTGTTCAGATGCTCTCCCCTTACTTTTTCAAAATCCCCCTTTTAACAAGCATTTCCATGTCTCTCAGCCCATCTGCTCGGCGGGGTAATAACGGCAATGACAGGAGGGCGACTGGAAAAGCATTAGTCTGTTTTTGCAAAGAGAGAGAGAGAGAGAGAGAGAGAGAGAGAGAGAGAGAGAGAGAGAGAGAGAGAGAGAGAGAGCTGGGAGGGAATAAAAAAAAAAAGACTCCTGCTCCAGAAGGCTCTGCTGCGACTGAGGGCCGAAAAATGCGACGCCCGGGAGAGTGCACGAGCTGGACGACACAAGAGAGGGGGAGAGAGAGAGAGCATTTTACAGCCCCGGGGGGAGGGGGCGGCCCACCTGTTCAAACAGCCAGAGCTATCCCGAGGAAATGAAAAGGTCCATCTCTGCAGAGCGGCGCAGATCCCCGCGCACCAAATCCCTTCCACTTCCTCGCTGGCTCACTCGCTATCTTCTGTTTCCACAGCTGGCTCCAGGACCGTCTCTTCCCCTGTCTAATCGGCACAATCTAGACCCGGCACAGAACCTTCAAATAATATAAAAATAAAAAAATCCCTCGACTCATTCAGGTTGGAAATGAAAAGCCTTTTTTTTTTTTTCGCGTCACGTATATGCCTCTATAGCCAAAGGTTGTGGGACGTAAGACGACTTAAAAAGTGGGTCACAGTAATTGTTTTACTCTCGCGCGGAACGCTCCGGTGAAGCGGTGGCGGTCGAGGTCCTAAACAGAGCACAGAGACCAACGGGAACGTCATCGCTGAAGGCGCGAGATGGTTCTCAGGGTCGAGCCGGGTTACGACCCTTCATGACCTAAAAAGGCAAGGCAAGTTTATTTGTATAGCACATTTCAACAACAAGGCGATTCAAAGTGCTCCACATAAAACCATTAGAAGCATCATAAGGCCAGAAAATGGCCAAAAATATACGTTTTTTTATGATGCATTAGGTGCTCCCCTAACTGCCGTAAACCAGTTCACGAGGCTGAGAAACACTCGTCATTTACTTCGCCGTTCCGTCGGTCAGAAGACAGTTTCTCTTGCACAACTTCGCCCCGAGGCGAAAGCAAACGTCTTCCAGACCGTGCGTATTAACCTTGAGCCTCGGGGCCTTATCAGCAGACGCAGACTGCTGGCGTCGGAGCGGGCAGACAGAGGTACCTGGAAGCAAACACCACCTTTAACTGCAGCCATCGCCACAGAGACACCCGCAGAGGGGGGAGGGGCCAATGACAATACCTGACAATGGGGGAACAGCCTGCCATCAGCTCTTTTTACGAGCAACTAATGTACTCCCATGCCTCGGTCCGTCAGTACCGGCGTCCACTTAGCCCCCTCAGGCAGACTCATCTGATGACTCATGCAGAGGAGGAGGTGTTGTTCATGTATTCTGTCACCTCATCGCAGGTATACAATCCTGAACCTTTGGGTGTCAGAAAGAGAGGATGGAAACGATCACAGCTCTGGCTGGTCTCTGTTTGACGTGACAGCAAAGAGACACCCCACCTTTCTTTCTTTCTTTCTTTCTTTCCCCCTCCTCACCCCGGAGCTTTCAACAGAAACCTCAAATTACACCTTTCAGACGAGTCATAAATCAGAGCTTGTTGGTTAAATGCTTTTGTGTCAGACATAAAACAGGAGCATGACAGGTGGCAGAAAAGATAGTCAGCGAGTGACACGAAGGGGATGGAGTGGAACTGCACGAAAAAGAACTTCACACAGCAACCGAGGAGCACACACACACACACACACACACACACACGCACACACACACACACACACACACACACACACACACAAAGCTCTCTTTCCACCGTGGGACTCGTCATTTCGGACACGCCGCTGTTTGTAAGTGCGCACGGTGGCCACCAGGGGTCGCTCCGACCCTCCACTGTCGAGATGCGAGGGCAAGGCCAGCTGGACGGGAGTCAAGAGTGATCTTCACCGGACGGAGCCTCAGTGCAGATACAAAGACGGCAAGGAGCCTGCAGAGCCAGAGGGTCGACCTGCGCTCCTTTTGACAGACACACAATAAATGCATATTTTTAGGGAGCATATAAAAGCTTTATAGAACCGCCACAGCTGGCACAGACACTTGTAAATCCCTTCTCATTTGTGAAAACATCTGCCAGAAATATGCCTTTGTCTTGGGGATTATTACTGAAGTACAACTCCAGGGCTCCTTTGGGGAACAACGCGAGAAATAAAGCAAACGGAGAACAACATGTTGTTGGGGGCCACGCTCCGGATGGGTTATGCAACGGGCCACACCTGAGAAAAGGTAGAGAGACAGAGACACGCGCGCGCACACACACACACACACACACACACACACACACACACATCGCTCCCTGCTTCACATTTAACTCTCTCTGCAGATGTCGGTGACAAATGTATCTCTTTCATTACAAGAGTTCAAGAGAACAGCAGAGAGCGTGGGAGGTGGAAAAGTAGAGAAACGGAGCCAGAGAGAAATAGTTAAAGGAAATAATAAAATAAAAAATAAAAACAGTTGGATGTTTAAAGCCCTTTTGCTGGTCCCACAGGGCATTGCAGGAGAAGCTCACGGCTGACTTGGTCCATCGTGGGCGCATTCGTACTTTTCCAGCAGGCAGACAGGAAGCACCTGGGTCCAAGGGCCCGAGAGTGGCGGTGTGTGTGTGTGTGTGTGTGTGTGTGTGTGTGTGTGTGTGTGTGTGTGGACCCGACGCGACACATCATCAGCTCGACTTGAAGGATCCTGCGCCGGCTCCGTAGCACTAAGCATCACTCCCTGGCTGGCTGTGCGTAAACAAACATGCCTCCTCTGCAGGCGGCTCAGGGGGAGAGCGTGCTTTCATTCAGTTTCCACCCTCGGGCGCAAGAAAGCGGCGCGTCGGCTCTGAGACCTGCCTCTTTACACTAAAACCGTCAACGAGCTAAACGCTTCTCCCTCAGCGGGGTCTTGATATCCAAATGGCAGAGAGCTGCCACTGGAAAGAGGAGGGGAAAAGCAAACAAAAAGAAGAGGGTTGTGTGAAGACTGATGGAGCTCTGTTGGGTATTTATTTTTTGGGGGGGGGGGGGGCGGCGCACATGTGGGTCGTGTTTTTTTATTTTTTTTGGGTGACTGTGCGGCTGCTCCCGCTGGGCTCGATGGGGGAGCGAGAGGCCGGCCACAGCAGCCAGAGGCGAGTGGCCCAGTGTAAACAGCTCATTGTGGCGGCGAGCAGCTGAGGAGGCTGCTGTAATTACCGCCGGTCACGAGAAGATGGATCGAGATTTAGAGAAAAGGGAAGAGAAGAAGTAGATGAGGAGGACGTGGGGTGGAGGCGGGATGTGGGGCGTGGTTCCACGCCCTCGCGTCGATCTTTATCAACGAAAGATTCCCAGGGAAAGAATCACACGGAGACCCCCTAAAAATCGGGGAAATAAAACCATTCCTTGAAGGAAATGGAAACGGCAAGAGCTAGACCTTTAAAGCACGCCGACTCATGTCGTCGCTCCTGATGCCTTTCTGCTCGTCCTTGTCTTCGCACAACAAAGGCCCGTTATCAAACCCCACAGTGCGAGCCAATTAGCGGCTGTTTTTCTTCTTCTTCTTTTTTGTTGCAGCACGCAAACCTTGATCTGAAGTGAAAAAACAAGTGAAAACCACTCAGGGGGCTGTTATTCTTTGAAGGAGCTTCTACAGCCGACGATAGCGGGTTACTCTTTAACCCTGGGTAACAAGTTACAACTCCTGTGTTGAATGATAAAAGAGCCCCTTTGTCAAACATTCCTCTGAAACCCGGGGTGTTCGCTAGCCGGTTCACCGCGGGCCACAGGCTGATCCAGAGTGTTACTGCTCCGTTGCTGTATTCACATCGGGGCTCAGTTGGCTTCCTAATTGATCAACCATTTGATCTATGACGTTGTCAGACAACAGTGAACAATGCCCACCACTATTTTTCAGTCAAGGAGAGGTTTGGCTTGTTTTGTCTCGCCAATAGTCCAAAACTCAATCAGGCAGCCCAACTAAATGTAGGATTAGGACCATGTTTTACCATGTATTTCTGTAATCCACCACTATGTCACACATGCCCTCATGCACAGTTCAGAGGTTGGAACTCCCCCCTCCTGACTAACGACTCTTCCTCTGATCCCTGCTAGGCCTTTCCCCGAACCCGAGCTCTGATTAACAAATTAACGAGCTCTGGTATTTATCCGGGCCTCAGGTAGCGGCGCAGGAGTATGCGGAGGATTAGTGCTCTTTTATACCCGGATTACACAGCATTTAGAGACCCCCGCCCCTTGGCGGAAAAGCAAAAAGGGCGGGGATGCTGTGCGTTTTGTGGGAGTCGGATCGAGGAGAGGAGAGGAGAGGGGAGGGGAGGGGCCTCAGGTGTGGCCCCTTGCGGATTAGCGTAAAGCTCCTGGTAATGAAAGAAACGATGACCGCCGCTCACCCGCGTCGCCTTTGAAGTCTGATCAGACAGGGGAATAAAAGGCATCCCCACCAAAAGAAAGAGCCCCTAGAGGATCAGGATCCACGCACAGACTCCCAGAGGTCGGCGCTGTTAAAGTGGACCAGGATTAGACCCACCCGGCCTCGAGATCTCTCCGTCTCTCCCTTTCGCTCGCCACTCAGCCCCCGTGTACAGTCTTCCTGCCGTCGCGCCCGCTAATTGAATTTGATTTTCCCTATATTAGGAGCAAAAGAGCCAAAAGACAATGGTGACAAGGGAAAGTCTTCTGGCTGCTGATTGAGTTTGCCAGTTACAAAAGGTCAGCCTCTATTGCTGAGACTACAGAGAGAGAGAGAGAGAGAGAGAGAGAGAGAGAGAGAGAGAGGATGTGTGAGAGGGTGCGATACAAAGTCTGGGTTGATCCGCTTTTTCTTTTTTCTTCTTCTTCTAGCAAAGCAGACCAAAGCGGACAGGAGGAGAAGGTCAGGATAAATTCTCTCAACGCCCGCCTCGTGCACATTAAATAAGGATTTTTGAAAAACCAGCATTAAGACTCTGAAACCCAGGGCTCGCCGACGGGGCAGCGAGGGATGTCACTGATGGACGTGTCTGGCATTGTACTAACAAGCAGCCGCTGGATTTGTGCAGCACACTGAACCACATACGCACGTGAACATATTGTACGCTGCACAGACAAATTCCTGTAGCGCTATCCTTGTAAAAACCCTCCGTTGACCACAATTATCTCCCCAACCCCTAACCTCACTAGGTACGCCTGTTTCATTTATAATCCTCAAGATTTTTATATCAAATCCCATTTTATTTTTACACCATTCTTCACCATTAGAATTTTCTAAGAAATAGCCACTCAGCATATTTGCATTTAGCCAGTGCTTCTTTATAGAGTACTTTTAGTGATTAACTGGAGTCTGCCATGGTTGCCATTTCCACCAGTAACCGCAAATGACGCCATATAAACCAGACCTCAAATCTTAAAGAATTTGTTGTTAACCTTTATTTGTTATTCCATCTACCAATTTTATATATAAAGCTCAGGGTACTCGTCATGCGGAGTACTACTAAAACTGTAAAAGTGGTCTCTGAGGCAGGCTTCTGGACGTTTTAAGTAAATAAATACTCCAGATGACGGCTTCAAGGTCATCTTGGTTTGGACTTGGAGATGAGATATTTCTAACAGCAGGCCCTGCCTTTTGAACTCGGTCTGTGGAGCTGGAGGTTACCAGGCGTGACGGGTCGGTGGAAAGATGCTATCAAGTTGCACTCTGGGAAACGTAGGATACAGTGTTCTTGGAGCTTTACCTACAGGGACTGAAAGTCAAGAAATCTTGGCATCCGCTGCATCAATTTGGACCATTCTTTCTTTAATACGTCTATTGCGATTCCCTGAACCTTATAGAAGCACAATACTGAACCACTGGTATGCCTCCAACATAAAAAACAGGACTTATTGCTAAAGCTACATTTTTACAAAATTTCAACCACGTGCAACCGTAAACAAATCATAACTCTAACACGACGGTATAACCCAAAATTACCAACAGCCATGAGGACAGGAAAGGTTCTCAGTCCTCTCATATTTGTTCAACGACCTATGGTCCTCATAAAGACAGAAAACTAAATTTTTCTCTCGGAGCAACTACCACCTGATCCAAAAGCTGGGCTCTGTTGCTACATGGAGGGTTTTAAACAGTGTGAAGGATCCTCTGAGCAATCCCTGCCCTGAGGGAGAGGAATGCACCCTTGTGTGTGAGCCGCCCTGGGGGGTTTACACAATGTTCTAGCAGAGGATTTGTATCCAGCGAAACAGGGCTCCCTCCAGCTGTGCGGCAGTCCAGCGGGGTTAAATTAAAGGCATTCTACACAGTGTTGGCACTCTTTGTTGAACCCGGGATCTCTTACAATAGGCTGGCTCATTTTCAAATGATCTTCTCCTAGATAAATGTCAGTGACCCCGCGTTCGTTTTCCAAAAGGCTTTAACTAACAACGCTCGGCTGACTCTCGAAGCTGGATTTGGCAGTTTCGAAGGGTAAAGTGGCATCTGAGCCAGATCCGTCAGTACGCTGCCATGCCAGGCAGTTACGACTCGCTGTCATTCCACTATGCCAAGGCGCTGCCATCCTTCACCCTGATGAGCCGGAGCTGCTAGCTCATCGCGAGCCGAGCAGTAATCCCCGTTCCTCTGACCCTTCGTTAAAGTCATCAGCGAATGGCCCCCATCCTCCCACTCTCGGCATCTTCACTTGACCCCTGGCTGGTTGAGGGGATTTGGAAAGAGAGATAGAGAGAGTAATGGAGGAGAAACTGAGAGCGAATACGAGAGAGAGGTTGATGAAGAACACATGCTTATTCACAACCCGGAGGAGAGGGCTGCCAGCCGGTTCGTCATTGGTACTGTAGACGAAGCACAATCAGAGCGGCAGATGGTACTGGTAGCGTGGAAGTGTCTAGGAAGGAGGGGTGGGGGATGAATGGGGGGCGCTAAGACAAGGCTCATTATCACCTCCCTCTGTGTCACATCCCCCCCTTTCCATCGCCATCCGCACCTCTCGCTCCTCGTCTGATAACGGTGCATTACTCTCTCAGCACGGCCTCTCGGCCTCAGCAATTCTGCAGCGCTCTCTCTCCCTGCTCTGTGACACCGACACGTTTGGCCCACGCCAATTAAAAAAGGAAACAGGCAAATCTGAAATCAAACACGGCGACA
Source organism: Myoxocephalus aenaeus (assembly GCA_038501785.1). Lineage (NCBI taxonomy): Eukaryota > Metazoa > Chordata > Actinopteri > Perciformes > Cottidae > Myoxocephalus > Myoxocephalus aenaeus. The sequence continues at coordinate 1,693,997 of JBAMJR010000075.1, read as the reverse complement.
AGAAAAGTTCTCTCGACCCCGTTTGCCACCCCGAGGATTCACTTCAGATGTCTCGGCATTGTGGGGCGCGTGTCCTTTATCAAAACATTTCTGAATCCTCCGTGGTTCCCAGGGAAAGAATCACACGGAGTACCCCCTAAAATCGGGGAAATACAACTATTCCTTGAAGGAAATGGAAACAGCAACACCTAGACTTTAATAGCACACCGACTCATGTCGTCGCTCCTGATGTCTTTCTGCTAGTCCTTGTCAAATTTCGAAATGTTTCGAAATGTCCCCTGGAAATTAATTCAACCATCTGTTTGTCTTCACACGGGCCTTTTTGCGACGCCACTGCACTCCTCCTCACACGGCGCAACTACATTTGAAAAGCTCAAAAACTTGCACGCCAGGATCTCCGACTCTGCCGCGACCTTCTTGGCCAACCCCATTCTGGACACCCAACACCGGCCTGGATTTGATCTGTCCAAAAGAGGGCTGAGCTGCTCATGTGATGTTTTATCTCGGCTGCTGCCGCCCTCTTGTAACCTCCTGCTCAACCCATCAACCCAGCGTGCATCTCTATACAGTCAGTCCGGCCAACACCGAACCGCACCAACAGCCCGCCGGTAGATTGAGCAGCGCAAATTTCGGTCGACTTGACAGCCTTGTTGCTTTTGACCTCCCGGAAAATTACAAATTTCAGATAATTTCATTGAGCAAATGTGATCATAACTGTTTATAAATACTGAGGGGTACCTCAAGCCCTGCTCGGTTGTAAACCCAAAATGCAATTGAGGGTAGTTAGCAGCCAAGCGAGGCTGAATGTGATCCCTATCTGAGGTCGTGACTGCGCGGTTGTGTGTAACGGAGAGCAAGTGCAAGCCAGCAGAACTATCGACGGTTAAGGATGTGTGGTCTGGCCAAAGTGAATGAAGGTTTGGAAGGGAAATGAGGTTGAATGCGAGACTGCACAACACGCTCTGTTCCTCGCTCCCAACGGTCGGGTGTTGGCTGGCCCTCTGGGGAACCGAGTTCAAATGTTTCTATGTAACCGAGGCACCGAAATACACCCTCAACGTGGTTTTCGGGGGGTGACGCAGCTGTTTCTTCTCAAGAGACGCAAACCTAATGGGCAAAACAGCGATGATGTCAGTCAGCGCAGGCAGCGCGCGGACAGAGCTTGGTCGCGGAGGAATGTCCCGGGGTTTGAAATGTGGTGAGATCAGAGGTCAAAATGTAGGATATTAACAAGGGCTCTTTACAGCTCAAGTGCCGGGCTCTTGCGCTTGGCACCTTGGTCTGAATGGAAAGACGTTGCGTCGCGGTCAGAGCAGCAATTTCCGTTTCTGCTCTTGAGGTTGCGCATGGACGGCACCATCGGGATTTGCCGCCCGCGACTGCGATACGCCGCTACGTCACCCTTGCATCTCGACCAGCCACAACAGTACAACAACGTTACCTGCCAGTTCGGGAAGAAAGGCTTCAGTTTGACTTCTGTCCCCGTGGTCATAAACACTGCAAAACCCCCCAGGAGTGAGCCAAAACCTCTTTATTTGCTTCCCATTTTTCCTAAACGTCGATATCTCCTTTGTACTGCTTGTCAGATTCCTTCAGCCGTCTGCCAACACCACAGAATCAAAACTCTTTCCATTGTTGACTCAGTTCGTTGTTAATGATAAGAATGTCTTTCAGCTTGCCCACAATGTCAGAGTAAACACGCTTATCTTGAACAGCCCCTTGTCATCCCCCCCTCCTCCGCTCCCTGTTGCTCCCAGGATGTGTCTGAGGTCGGAGAAAGGCAGGTGGGTTATGTAAGCAAGAGTCATGGGTTTACACTGGTGTGTGTAGGTGCTGATGGAGGCGTGTTTCAGTCTGAGATTCTTCGTCTTTCTCCTACTACAACCCCCGCTCAACATACACCCACCGCTCTTTAATCCTTTAGATCTCCCCGTCCCGTCTGGACAGATACAGACAGTGTTCTTTTTCAAAACCTAGACGCTTACAGCTGACACTTTCATCCAGAGTGCCATAAAAAGCATTACATTTTCAGATAACAAAAAGAAGCTTGTGCAAAAGAGTGAAATAAGAGCTACGAAAAGACAAAAAGGAAGTCTGGAATCACTCCTAAAGACCTAAAGTTGTATTTCCTCTCTGAACCTCGCTCCCCTCTATCTTTGAGCCCCGGGCCCCTTAGGAAGGCTTACAGCCAGTGTCACTCATCTGTTTACCTCTGCGCTATTAACTTGTAATGTAATCACACGCTCCCGACTGGAAGTTACTCTTTAGCACTGGCTTAAGGATTATGCAAAGGAGGCGAGTCAATACAGGTTAAGTCTCCATTATCGCACAGCCAATAGTCGCCTCCTGGCGCCAAATTGCCGCCGGTAACAGCTCCATTTGTGGGCGTCTGCACAATAGGAAAAAGGAGCGAGGGGGAGGGAGGGAGGGGTGGAGACAGCGTCGCCGTGTGCCTGCAATCAGCGGCCAGGTTTGAGTGACGCGCGGCATTATTAGCATGACACAGGCTAAGGAATGGGAGCTCCCAGATTACAATTTACACGCTATCTTCTAACGCCGCTCAAGTCAAGAGCCTGTCACAACAATAGGTACCCAGGGGATCTCTCTCTCTCTCTCTCTCACTCACACTCACACTCACACACACACACACACACACACACACTCACACAGGCGATGTCAGAGAAGGAGGAGGACAGGATAGAGAACCTAAAATCGAGACACTTTACTTACAGGGTGGATCACAAAGGCTTTTGTAGCACAGGGAAATCTTTCTTACCTGCAGAGAAAGAGAGACAAGAGATAGAGAATGTTAAGTGTATTTCTTTAGCGCAAGAGTGTTCATGTCACTTGTCGGCCAGTTGCTTTGGGTTCACTCTGGTCTCCCTCGGGGAGAGGGAGAGGGCGACTGGATGTCCATATATGGCCACGTGGGCGCTCCTCAGACGGTCTCTGTTTAATAACAAAGTGCCTTGGTCTCAGCTGGTTGGGCTGATGGGCATAATTCCTCTCTCGCTCGCTCTCTCTCTCTCTCTCTCCACTTTAACTCTTATCTTCAACACACACAAACACCACAGGCCAATGTACAGGAATCAGTTAAGTTTGTGTAAAAACTAAAATGAATGCTCCTAGTTATGAGTACAACTAATCCCATCACCAGAATCACTCATGTTCTACCACACTGCTACAACTATTTATTCTATTAATGCTAGTGCTACCAACATAAGTCACCACTACTACTGTTATTTGGTAGTAGTGCTCTTATTACTGCGCTCATTGATATTTTTGTATCATGAACGGATGACATACTGATGCATGAAGGGAAAAGGGGTCACCTGACGCTGCAGTTTAGGATTGTTCAGCTAATTCTTTTGGTTTCAAGGCCCGCAGCTTTACTGCGTTGGTTCACTTTTGCGGATAAAGAGACAGACATTTCCCTCGGTCAAGACCAAAAACAGAGCAAAAAGGAAAGAGAGAGAACGGAAGACTTGGATTCCCGAGGGGACCAGGATCACAACTTCAAATGAAAGCTAGTGTTGCGTCTTGTCTGTTGGATGTGTAGATAAGCAACGACTTGATAACATGTTCTCTACAGCTTTGTAAAGGAGATGTGAGATGTGTTGACAGCTTGTTGCGTTGCCACCAGTCGCGCAAAGAAATCGGCTTTGGGACATTGATTCTTAATTCCATCTTAAATCCTCGGGAAAAGACAGTTTTATTATGTTGCTGAAACACATGGAAATTGCATTTCCGAATGTTACATAAAATAACCTTGAGGTCATATTTCATGGACCATTTGGTTGTACGTGTATTGTATTTTTGGAATTTCTAAATGTACGTTATCCCGGTACATAATCGTGCTCATTCTAGTCGCTTCGACGTCACAATGCCACTGCCAGAGATTAAAGCTATGAACAGCAAACAATTCATATATGTGTGTGTGCGTGTGAGAGAGAAAGAGAGAGAGAGAGACTCCTCTTAATTCCCTGTCTAATTACTCGTCCCCGGCTCACCCCAGGTCAAAGACCCTGCAGGTCCCACTCTAATCCGGCTCCTCTGCCCACTTCAAAGGGCCCTGATTACAGGGAGGAGAGGAATGAGGTGAGAGAGGATGGAAGGATACAGGAAAAGGGAAGGAAGGTGGACGGAGCCAGAGTGGAGAACACACACATATGTCTGTCTTTGAGCTGTCTGCCTTGTGAGGTCCGTCTAGCTCCAAGCTGAAGCTTCTTCGCTGGCTTAGCTCAGGAGGGCACAAGCCATGTGGGACTCGGCCCGGATCTGCTGCATTCGAGAGTGTGAGGCACTCTTTTTTTCTTTTCTTCTTCTTTCCATTGTCATATAAAAACAACTGGCAGACTGATAATTCTCATGCGGCAATAAAAAAAAAAAAAAAGAGTAGACAAATGTAGCATAATAGCGTCTCTGTTCTGTGAACATCTGTGTGTGTTTTCCAATCTTCCACTGAGACGGTCTCCCATCCATTACATGACTCGGAGGAGCCAAAGCATCCAGGGGAGAGATAAGGAGAGGCTGTGCGAGAGCATCGGGGGCGGGGAGCAAACATTTCCCAGAACAACAGACTATTATTATCATAACCCTTAGCATGAAGTATGTCCAGTACAACGTGTCCGTGTCTACCTTGTTTCAGGGCTTTCATTTTACTCAAGACTAGCAGCCACATATTTTCTAATTGCCACTTTCACATGTTGTGTTTAGTTTTTTTTGGTACATCCAATCATGTCTGTTTTCTTGGATGGTCTCCTGCCACCGGCCTTTTCTTTCTCCAGGCGTGGAGACAATCACCGCTCTTGCTTCATATTTTATTCACAGCTATTCCAAACAAACCAATTTAAAAAAAAAAAAATAAATCTAAAAAAATCTTCTTCTTTCATCAGGGAAACATTCTCCCCAGGTGTTCATAAAAACAAATGAAAACAGATTTTGTACAAATTGAATCACTGCCACGTCAGATCCATCACAAGGAAAAAGCCAAATGTATCCGCTGGAAACCGCAGTGGATAATTAGTAAAAAACATTACGACTTTTCCAAAAGCCAAAAGACGGTGAAGAAAGGATTGAATGGGAAGTGGATCCCACTCGCACTATGTATTTCACCTCAACAATGCTTTAAGTACTCTAATGTGGACAGGTTTTTTTCCCTTCTTTTTTCGCCCACTTCTGGAGCGTCTGGAGGCCGGAGAACATAGCCAAAGTTATAAAGTATAATTTCAAAGCTGGAAGAAAAACAGATGAGGGAAGTGAGGGAGAGCAGAGGAGGGAGTGAGAGGAGTAGGAGGGCAGACATAAAAGGCCCGAGGCCGACTCTCTCTCTCTCTCTCTCTCTCTCTTTCCCTTTCTCTCTCCATGCCGTGGATGATCAGCGGCTGGAATGAGGCCGGCCGCTGGCTAGACTCGTCTGTCCACAGGTTTAAATTTAGGCTGGATCAGACGGCCCTCGCCCTCGCGGCCAGCCAGGCGAGTCACTCGCGGAAGCCGTCGCTGACCACATTATCATTTCTCCTCACCTCTCGGCGAAAGGAGGACATCAATAAGTCATTTGAGGACCCTGTTTGTAACAGAGGAATTCAAGTGAAAGTCTGAACTTGTGCAACGAGGCTGACGGCAGAAGGCTGATGAATATGCTATTTGGGACATTAGACACTTTGATTAACTACAGCGTGAAATTGCGAGTTATACGTTATACTTTCTAAATTCTACCACATTTCCTCTGCACGCCAAAAACAGATGTTTCTTCTTCAACGCAGAAAAACGTGAAGAAAACAAATAAAACAATCGTGGGCGATAAACAACTGCCCCGTGTGATTCTGCAGCGTGCAAACTTCTGACCAGCATTCAAATCAGCAAATGAAGCCTAATTGTTGACGGGCTCATTCAGGTACGCGTCTCTTTCCATTTAAGAACACGAGTATCTGTTTACAAGCCCCCCCCCTCGCCCCCTCTCTCTCTCTCTCCTCTTGCAGGCTTGTTTTCCACATTATGCTCTCGTCTCTGTAATTGCGCCTTATTATGCCGGAGCGATAAGGGAGCGACGAAACGGGGACATCGCCTCCCGTGTAAACATTTGGATGTGATTCTAGCTTGCGCTTTCTTTGCTGTTTTGTGTCAGTGTCTAATGTTTGTCTGTGTGTGTGTGTGTGTGTGTGTGTGTGTGTGTGTGTGTAAACCTCCGACGGGAGACGAGCCGCGACCTTCTCGACAGCAACTGAGGAGAACAGACAGCGTGGAGTCTCTGCAGCTGTTCCTCCGCGGCCGCAGAGGGGGCGCTTTTAATTGAATGTGAATGCAAGTTGCACAGGCTTTTCATTTGGCCTTGGCTGGAGACACACACACACACACACACACACACACACACACACACACACACACACACACACACACACACACACACACACACACACACACACACACACACACAACCCCACCTCACCCCTAGTGTCTGTGTGTCTGTGTGTGTGTGTGTGTGTGTGGGGGGGGGGGGGGGGGGGGTGTTGAGGGGAAGAGACCCCCCCCCCCCCCACACACACACAGACACACACCTCTAATTACTAGCCATGGGAAAGCTGGGAGAACAACATTTTACAACAACAACACCGACGAGACATTGTGATGTGCAAAGATCAAGCTGCAACATCCGCTGAGCCAGGAATCAAATTAGGGAGTGCGGTCCAAAAAAAAAAAAGAAAGGAAATGCAGAGAGGGGGGCAGAAGAGAAGACGAAGGAGGAGAGAAAAGGAAAAAAAAGGAGGCTCAGCTGTATCCTTGCGTAATGAGCAGCGGGACGGACACGTGATTGGCTCCAGTACGGCGGGCAGGGGGGAGTGTGTGTGTGTGTGTGTGTGTGTGTGTGTGTGTGTGTGTGTGTGGAGATTTGGTCAGTGTATGTCAGCTACATTACAAGGCATGTCTATCTGTTTAAACAGATGTAATTGTGTGATATAGCTCCCACGGCTAGTTGGGTGACGTGGAGCAACCGAGGAGGGCCCCATCTCTCAGTGTGGGACCTCAGCGGGAAAGCTTTTTGGAGCCACATGGGCCTCATTTGCACTCGGCTGTCGGCAAGAAGGGAGAAGGAGACGGACAGTCAACAGCCTGAGATAACTACAACTCCCATCAGCGCCTCAGACTCGGCTGACTTGCGTGCGCTTGAAATACGTGCGGACGCGGAGCCAGCTCTGTTTGCTTTCCTCCCAGAAATATGGGACTGTTTAACATCCCTGATGAGCCCAGTTTGTTGTTATAGGGACCCCCCCCCCCCACCCTTCTCCCCCTCCGTCCGCCTTCCCTACACATGTGAGTACACACACATAACCATACAAACACAAGCAGACAGGCGAGAGTGGGGGTCGGGCCCTGTGTACCCATCCATGAAAAGCACACATACTCGGCGCTCCTCCGCACCGCCGGGCCCCGGAGACAGAGCACCTTTTCAAACCAGCAGCGCAGCACTAACTCATGGGTGCCGCAGTTAAACTGCCTCGGGGGGGGTGTGTGTGTGGTGGTGGTGGTGGGGGCACGGCAGCGGTGTGAGGGCCAAAGGCGTGTAAACGCCAGACGACAATGAGCGGACTGACCAGAGTGCACGCTTCTGTCATTCAAGCCCTCTTTACAGCCCTGTTCCCACAAGCCGCGCTGGAAAACAATGCGCTGCACTCTGCATCGCTCACATTCTGTCAAGTTAGGGCTCCGAGTGGAGGGATGTTGAACTGGAGGAAGTAAAAGGGAAGGAAAAAAAACCTGCGCATGAACTCGGTGGAATGCATCCCTGCTCGACAAAGACGAGCCTTTGAGGAGTTTTTGGGGAGTTTTTGCCAGTGACTTTTCCTGCAAAAAAACTTTAGCGCTAAAAGCTGCGGAGAGAAAAATATCATCTTAAAATCCTCACGAGGCATTTTGTTTGGACCTTTTTTTCTTTTCTTTTTTTTTCTTCTTCTAAATTACATCTGGAGATGTTTAAATGTCATTAAAATATGTGCCGGCTGAACGGGGGTCGGGCTCAAATTACAGCCCCAAAACGTGCGGGGGAAACAAGCGCGCTCGTCTACGGCGTCGATCCTCAGACGAGAGACTCCTTCCACGCAACTTTTATCGGTCTTTTAGGTGTGAAAGGTGTGAAGGAGAAAGCAGATAAAAATCCTGTTTCTCTTTGTAAATCCATGAAGACGAGAGCAGAGGGGGAGAAAGCAAAGAGAGGCGGCGGTGGCGGGTGGAAATGGTTCTGTGTGAGTGTCTGTGTCCGGCCCTTGCCAAGAAAAACAAGGCCTGAGAGACGCTGGGATCTGATTTCAGCACGGAGGCATGGCAGGAAACTGGTTCCTCTGGGTGGAGGGGTTGGGGTATGGGGGGGGGCGAAGCGGTTCGCTACATTTCATGTCCTCCCAGAGAAAAAGAGACAGAGATTTAGAGGCGGAATAGCCGTCCCCGCCGCCATGGCGGCTGATGCACCGTCACCGGTCCAACCCCTTCCCAGTAACGCGTATCACAGGGATGTGCACAACAGCCGGGGGCCCGCGAGGGTCCGCGCAGTGTTCCACCGAGAGGTCAGCTCGGTTCAGAACCCCCTTGTATCTGCATCTGGGTCTCGACCACGCTGCTCGAGAGCCGGGAGGGACGGACACATGTGCAGAGCGTTAGCGCCGGCTACGCAGCCTTTTTTGTGTGACTCAGGCTTCGTCCACATTAACGCGTCTCTAAACCATGTGGCAACCTTTGAAAACGCACATCACGTGACCCGTTCACGCACACTGGGCATGTGCGTCACGGTGTAAACAGGAAGCAGGTTTTTCTACACACTGCAGTTAAGTTGCAGAAAAACACTGCGGCGGAAGAACGGCAACGGAGAAAAGAGCGACGGGAGATTTCTTCGCTCGGGCCGGCCGATGAGGTCGAACCGCCCTCAGAGTCATGTGATCGGGGATCGACGGGAGTCCGGTTCAACTACAAGTGAAACAAGAGGGAGGAGGATGGGACGGAAATGGAGATGATGGGAAATGAAGGTTCTGTGTCGATAAGGGTGCGAGGTGCGCTGGGGCTTCTCCAGAAGTGAAGAAACCTTTGTGTGACGGGGGTGTTTGTGTCAGAGGTATGTTCCACATAAACAAAGCAAGAGCTTTTGTTATTCTTGCACCACATTTCATCGGAATTTTAACCAAAGATTTCAGAGTTAAGAGTTTGAGAAGTTTGCAGGAGGAAAATTGGAGCTAGACCGATAAATCGCCCATGGGCCGAACATCTGAAATGTGTCTGTTACAAAGAACCCTATAGTTGTCAGACTTTTTTTCCATTCACTCAAATATCAATATTGGTACCAGCCTCCAAAAAAAAAAGTATACAATACTGTGTAAATAAAGAACAAAGAATACGTTAACAAGAATCTGACCGGGCAATCAATGCCAGCTCTGTGGCACGGCCCAGTGTGTTCACAGAGGTGGTGCAAACTCTCATTATCAAAAATAAAAATCACTCAACGCAAAACAAGTGTTAGCATGGAGCACAGAAACCAACTGTTCTCAGCGCTCCAGAAGAAAAAACAAACTCCCCAAACGTTAAACGCTGTCAAACACAAGCAACCAAACGCAGTTTAAATTCAATGTAACTAGGATTTAAGCAGTGGAGTTACTTCAGATTCTCATTCCTCTCACTTGAAAGATAAATCACTCAACTCAACAAGCGTTAGCGCGGATCACTGGAGGCAAACACGAAGACAGATTCAGTTCTGGTGCTCTCGTTGCACAAACTTGGGCTGGGAACAGTTGGAAATCGATTGATACTGGGCAGACACAATACTAGTTTTGGAGAAGTACCAACGAGAAACACTTTTGCTATTAATTACTCTTTTCCATTTCACCAAAAAAAAAAAAAAAAAGCCAAATGCTAAAGGGTCCACATTTACAGCGTCCTTAAACAGCAATACGTTGGTTTTGAAAAAATTAAATTGGCAATTTTTTTTCTAAAATTCTGATTTGAATAAAACCTAGAGAGGAAGAATAAGAAATTTACAAACCTAACTAAAGCCTGCCTCGGATGCACTTTTGGTCCTAGTGTGTGACATTCTGAGCTTTGATAGATAACTAGCATGGAGCACTGAATATGAGCCACCAATGTTGCTCTGATTTCCGGGGGCCCCCCGTGTGCTGGAAGACCTCGGGGCGCACAAAGGGCAAGAAAACAAACACCGGGGGTGGGTTAGGTTGGGGGGCAGCAAACACAAACAGAGCATCAGGTCCCCCACCCGTCCAAGGTGGAAGTAATGACACCCCATGTGACCAATCAGGCTGATAAAGAGCAGGGTCTGCTGTGGGCCGACGGAGCACAGCTGCACCCACAGCTGTGCTCCGTCGTCAGGGGCGAGAGAGAGAGAGAGAGAGAGAGAGAGAGAGAGAGAGAGAGAGAGAGAGAGAGAGAGAGAGAGAGAGAGAGAGAGAGAGAAACAGCCGTGGTGTCCTAAAATAATCCCCTCTTCAGATCTGAGCATCGACATCTCTGACAGATCCATCACTTTGAACCTGGACTTTGTCGCTGTGTTTCCAAAAATTCTACTCTCTTTGTTCCGCTCTTTTCTCCCCCCTCTCCCCCTCCCTTCTCCCCTGTGCCGGCACAGGGCCTGCTCAACACATTAGCAAGATATCCTGTTCTGACAGCAGCTTTAGCCCAAATCCAGCCATCATGAAGAGTTATGCCATGGTAGCGAGCTGAGGATTTGGGAGACATAATACGACTCTAACCCAGAGGGACCCGCGGGGAAGCAGAATGAGGAGAAGAAGGAGGAAAAAATGAAACGGCAACAATGACGGAAAACTGGAGGAGCCGCATCATGCTACTGGGTTTGAATACATTTCTGTCATTGGATCTGAAATCGGATTAAAGACGGAGGCAACGTTTCTCTGAATGATGCATACGTTTGTGGAAAATGCATGTGATATACGCACAACGTTTTTTTTTTTATGTTCAGCTCCCTTCCTGCTGAAATTCACTTGAAAAAATAAAATGTCTGCAAGAAGGGTCAGATAATTCCCCACCACGCCCAATGCGGTGCCACATCATTCAGGGAATCTCTAGAACCGAGGGGGAGCCCCATGACTTTACATTGGGAAAAAAGTCACTTCTTTTCACTTGTTTTATGAGAGAAATGCAACTCGGTACAAGCTGACACGGTTGGTTTTGTTCCTGCAGGCCGCTCACATCGTCGTCCTTCTCAGCCTTTAAAAAAAAAAAAAAAGGCACAGGCTTTGTTTATTTTCCTCTTGCCTTTGTCCATCAGTCTCCCCTCTTGCCTTCCTCGGAGCTCCGCCATCTTGTGTACAATCTGACCAAATTAAGATAGAGCTGCAGCAAGCTGCCAGACTTTTTGGTTTGTTTTGTTTTTTAGATAAAGTGATGTGATGTTTTCCTCTCAGAGTAAAACTTTTAAAAACACACACAGAAACAAATCAATAATGTCCCGTGTTACTTTATCTGAGGGGCGGCTGTGTTGTTGGGATCTGCTTAGACGGATGATTCTGTTGACACACACTCTGTCAACTTAAAAAAAAGGACTTGCTTGCCAGCTGTAAAAAAAAAGAAAAAAAAGAAGCTGTTTTTCGAAGGTGCAAGGTGCAAAATGAGAGTAATCATGGAGTGCATCTTCAGGGCAATTACTGTGATTGTTGCGTCGGTGTTTTATTCAAAGCGAGGTCATCGCCAGTGTAAACACGACCTGATTACAAAACACCTCGCTTCCCGCTGGATCTTTCAATTTTCCTGTTTGGACGTGTAAATAATTTACTTTATTCAGATTATCATCATAACACGTGGCGACAACCGGCACCTCGGCCGCAATTACAAATCTGTCTCTTTGTTTTGCAAGCAAGCGGAGAGGGAAATTAAATAAAATATGAACACCAGGATTTTGCAGCCACTTCACGTGAACGAGACGTCGGCCTAATCGAATCAATCGAGGTAAATGGACCCGTACTTGTAGGGAATGAGAGGCGGAGGTGGCCTCGTAGATTCGATCAGCGAAGACGCTGCGTTACTTCTTTACCCGCAGGCTCGGGTGGTATGACTGGTTCAGACTGTCCCGAAAAACGAGCCTGAAGCTATTTTGGTTTGGTGCGAACGTCATTCTGATGCTCGCTCATGACAGACTCAGTACCATCCGAATCAGAGCTTAAGGTGGACCAACTGTTGCACACAGAAACTGGATTCTTGTCAGAGATTTTTCTTCTTCTTTCTTTCTCCCAAAAGGAGCTGACACAGCTTCAGACCAATCACACAACAGGCGCTCTGTTGTACGCTTGGCGAGCTCCCGGCCGCCACCCGGGCCTCACTGGATGAATGTGGACCTTTTAAAGAGTAAACCAACCACACACACACACACACACTTAGAAAAACAGTGTGTGCACATATATATAAAAAAAATGTAAACCCCATGTCACTCGCGGGGATGTTTGGATGTGAGCGACTGTCACGTAAATAAACAACACACAAGCAGGACCTGAGCAGCCACACACACACACACACACACACACACACACACACACACACACACACACACACACACACACACACACACACACACAGACCATGTCTTCCACTGCACAGCGATCTGGACGAGAGAATACTTCAAACGTTTAGAAAGGGCCCTCTCTCACTCTCTAAAAGCAGGCCTCCGAGGTGTAAGGATACAAATGACCTAATCCAGGATAAACATATAGCCGGGGCGGTAGGAGAAGGTTTATATGTCTGTGCTATACGGAGTGAACAGCGTGCCAGTGTTTTAGGAGTGCAAACTACCCAGCATACCTCCTGGTTGCGTCCCGTGCAAATGGAATACCGACATCTGAAAGAGCCGGCTATTAATAAAAGGCCGCTTATGAGCCTCTTGGATATGTGGGGTGTTTTTTTTTGTTTTTTTTGTGAAACGCACTCAGCACTAGTTTATGCCGGTGGTTATCAACGTAAATCCACATGAAGGCGCGCGCAGGCCGGAGATGGAGTTTCACTGCGGTGCGTGTGCTCATCAGGGCTATTAGTTTCCTCCGACATTAATTGCTCCGACGCTCCCGTGCCCTCCGAGCGTGGCGGCGGGGTGAGACGGATCGGGTTTTTCGCTCGCGCCAAATTAACGGCTGATATAGAGCTCCCCTTTCGAAAGGCGAGGTATCACTGCCAGCCAGCCCCCCCCCCCCCCCACCCACCCCGAGAGCGTCAGCCAGAGACTTGTAACTACAGGATCGGTGAGAGATAACCAACTAAATCACACACCCCGGGTGTGTAACATGCAAGGCTGGTCCTGACAGAGCGGTGGAGTGGCACCTGTTCCTGGGTGGGCACCAATTGCGAAGGGGCCTGGACCAAAAACAGACCAGCGCCTAGACGCTATGCTGGCGTGACGCATACATGTCATAAATGTCTGTTTTAAAAGGTTTGAAAGCAAAACTTTAAGGAACTTTTACAAGGACAGAAACCAGTGAAATTGAACACAGAACAACTTCCGATTACAAAATTACAAAGTTGAGGTCATTGGCAATAAAACTCACCCTTGCACAATTTAAAACATTAAAATGTTTTGCCGCTACAGCCATATCGTGGTCTGGTTTGACCAGTAGCTCATGGTCGGCTAATGTCGGAAAACTTTTGGGTAGATATTGCCATCTGCTTGTAATTTGTACGATGTTTTTGCGATCACCAGTTGGGATTGTGTAGCCATTGTTCAGTTAAAAGGTGCACAGGCTCGCTTTAAAAAAGGGACGGTGTGTAGGATTTCGGGGGATTTATTGGCAGAAATGGAACATAAAATTCAGAACTAGGTTTTCATTCATGTATAAAGATGAAGTCTGCCATGTTGCTCCACCATGTTCCTGCAGTGTCCCAGAACGTACAAACCAAACTTAGGCTTTAATGAGGGCCTTTTGTGTTTTTACATTACCGGAAGCCAACGTAGTTCTACGACACGCTTGTTAAAAGGAGGGGTCAATCTGCAACCTCACCCTGGATATCACCAAATTCCTACTTACTTCTGTCCTCGATTTCATGGATACTTTACGACCAACTGGAGCAGACATCATGCAACACGTAGCTCCACAGATGGATGCTTGGGTCAAACGTGTGACACAGACTTAGCACCAATCTCTACAGCACTGGAGCTCTCTTTTTCTTTTGACTATTGTTTTGTTTTGTTTTTAATCAAGAAGCTCTGCTCTCTTGATGATAATGTGTCTGGCTGCCCCCAAGGGACCAAGTGATTTTGTATTAATTTTTTGGATCTTTATCGACAATCAACACATACAAAAAGGCACAAAAAAAAGCAAACCACCCTTTTGGCGCCTCGAGATACAAATTCTTATATTGTTAAGTTCCGATCGGCGAGATCCATTCTTCCAAAAGCACTGCCAAAACACAACAATACAGAAATGACCAGCATTGTTTTGTTTTTTACTTTGGCAGAACATTTTGTCTTAAAGTTTGATGGTGATGAAAAAACTTGGTTTCTCTTAGCCTTTAAGTGGTCGTCATTTACAGGAAGAGATAAAACAGAAAGAAAAAAAAAAAGAGTAACTTGACAACAAAAAGAGCCACAGTTCAAGCAGTGTGTTGACGTTTGGTTCCTAGTTGTGAGCACAATTTGGAGGGACAGTTTTAAAAACGCTTAAAGAGATTTAGGTCATTACAAGACCCAGTAAACATCACTCTGCTCTCGCTGATCTGACTGATGATGTCTAACTCCAACAATGTGACCACACAGGCTAGGGAGATATTAATGGTGTCTGTAAATACACCTCTCCCCCCCCCCCCCCCCCCCCCCCCCCCCCACACACACACACACACACGTCATCTGCTTCTTCACTCAGGGCCTGAGTCAGGCCAAGGAGATGAGCTCAGCTCCAGCTGGATGCTGAGGCCAGCTTTAAGTCAGTCCGCCACATTTTCACATTCAACTGCGACAGAACCTAAATCAAAACTGCTCTAAATCAAAACTGCTCCTGAGCAGATGCAATATTTCATTAGTGTGTTGTCTCCAACCAGACTGGTGGTGGTGGTGGGGGGGGGGAGAGAGAGAGAGAGAGAGAAACAGAGGCTGTATACATATTCTGCTAATGAAATTAGAAACTGTGTGGACGTGAAAACAGTACAGGAACCTCGGCGAGCTGCCCGCGCTCCGGCTTTAAGCTGATTTATGGTCTCCGGTGGGGGAACAGGGGGATTTTTGGTCCAGACCTAAAGCACGACGGAAACTACGAGGAGCTAATTAGGAGAGCGGCGGTATGCGAGACAGTGTGGATTTCAGCTAGTCCACCACCAGTGAGCATTGTGCTCCACACAAAAAAGCCTCTCTTTACTTCGCGTGGTTGATTGGTCGCTAGCAGCAGAAGCGTTGAGTTGTAAACAAAACCCGGCGCGGGTTCTTAAGCACTCTTGAGTGCCGAGTCACCTCCAAGTCAGATTTTCTTGGGGTTGTGAAGAAGCCGTCTGGGCAGCTTTCAGTAGGCAAAGCACTACCCAGAGCGCTCGGAGATGGCTGTTCATGGTTTTGACAAATGGGTAACGCGCTCCGGGACTCATCCCTGCATAATATTAAATGGCACCGGGCCTCGACTTATCTCAGCTCCTTCACTGAGAGTAGAAGAAGAACTGCTTTCATCTGCACTGTGGCAGATCTTGACAAATAACTATAAAAAAAAAAAAAAAACGTCTTTCAAATCCATTGATTTCCCAGGGAGGAAAATCCGTAAATCAATCTAACTTCTGTCTGCCTCATTTCAACAACGAGCCTCGAGTGCCGACGATCAAAAATAAAAGATTCCGATCGCATCTTGGTCCGCTTCCCCAACCCGCCTGCCTCTTGCACACCGAGCTCCCGGAGGCCCACACCTTAACCTAACTAGGCGGCATGTGTTGGTAATTTGCAAGCAGTTGATGTTGATTAGCTGGGTTATGACACCCTGCGACCTCGGCCCTAGCCGAGCACATAGACACACATTCTCCAATTAGCCCCTTTGGCGCTCGGGCCATCAGGCTTTACGGGGCCATAAGAGGGACTTATGTGAGAAGTCTGCAGGGACTCAGCTGGGCGCTCACACACACACACACACACACACACACACACACACACACACACACACACACACACACACACACACACACACACACGGTGGCACACAAACACACCTAGTAGCTGCGCACATGAAATTGCTGCGTAGAATCTTTTTTTTTTTACTGTGTTATACTCGGTTATTTACATCGTATCTGAGCAGCTGCTCGACTTTAACTTCCCAATGAACTTCCAGGCAGCTAATGATGTGTACGCCACACTGTGCTTTTTTTTCATTACAAGTTTCACAACACCCCGCTGAACTGCTGTTATACCCTATATAAACTCATAAACTCAATTGCAGCAAAACTGTTCTTGGGGAACTTTGTTTTCGCCGGCACACTGTTGTGTCTGAGTGTGAAGTAATTCAATCTGTCAGTTGGAGTAGTGGTGTGAAACAACAGGAACACGAGGCTTAGCACCACCTGATGCCGCTGATTCTTACTTTTTTTTTTTTGTATACTAGTGGCAAGTACTCCGTAAAATGTAACAGCATCTGTAAATAAAGTATATTTTGGTAGGCCCTCCAGACTGCTACTGGAAGCACTGGTGCCACCAACTCAATCAGTTTATCGCCAACTCAGTTGGTGGCACCAGAACATGATTTGGCCGCACCCTTTTTCTGGCAGCATGTTATTTTATGAAGGACTCAGTCAGTCTCTCCCTGCATGCCACTTTGATCAACAGTCGAAACCTTGTCCCTCCCTCCTCAGCAGCCATTATGCTTTTTTAAAAACCATCAGCTAGACCGCTTCATTTTTGGAACACGGTCGAAGCTAAATGGATTATTTAGTGTACATTCTGAGCACCACTACATACATCCGTGTGGTAAATAGTCTCAAAACCCTCGCACATAAAAAAAATAAAAAAATTGCGTCCATGTGATGCCAGCACATATAACTGCATCACAAATTCCCAATATCACGGGGCTGCTCAAGTTGACATTTGAGACTTTGGAGACGGGGATGAACCAGACAGTCGTAGTCGTAATGATCGCTGTTGTTCACTCGCATAATTGCGACCACGTAAAATAGGTTATATTCAATGTTTGTTTCTGATGCTTCTACTCTTTTGTTCTGGCCGGTCATAGATAACGCAACAGCAGTAAATCTCGTTGCATTATCTGGTCAAAAACAGACACCAGATCAGATGGGGAGAGGAGCCGCGGCCAGCAGCCGGCTCCCCCAACGTGATTCACTCGCTTTAAAATGACTCCATTACCGCGGCGAGAGGTAATATTCCAGCAACAGCGCTCAATGCTTTCTGGGCCCCGCGCGGCGGCCCGGTGACAGATTTAGTGCTGCTCTTGGATCCTACGGGGTTGAAATGACTTAATAAAGTGAAGCTGACATTTTGAGTACAGAAGTGGAAGCCATGAAGAGGGTGGAGTGGGGACGCCAGGACTGTTTCCTATCCAGTCGGACGAGTGCGTGAGTGCTCAGGTCTGCCGAAACCGCGACCTGATTCACAGCACCACATGCAGTAACCGCCAGGACCCTCCTATATAAGGGGGGGGGGGCCTTGGCAACCACGACCAAGTTCTCAAGTCGGCTTCCTGTGTGGGGATTGCCTGAAAGCACCCAGAGAGGCCAAAATGAAAGTCAAGACGGGAGCCAACTCAACCATTTTTGGGGCCGACATTATCACGTCACGATGCGAGAGCTTGCCTGCCTGGGTTGATGATCAAATCCATTCCCTATTCTATTGGGAACCTAAATATTAAGCTCTAAAGCCTAACGCTAAATCCTAAAATATGCCAAAATGACTTCATTTTGCAAGACTCCAAAAAAAAGGTCCAAAGCTCAAACTTTTTAATTCCTTACAGAATAAATACATAGTCTGTCCTGGGCGGGTGAGGGTGAGGTGAGGGGGGGTTCTTGCTGGACCGGTTCTTTGAGTGTGTCTGTGTTATCGCACCCCTCACCCCGGCCCCGCTCTCTTGTCCCACCACTCTTCTTCCCTCCCAGACATGCACTGATGGAGAGATAAATTGAAGGTCATCCTGGGAGAACAGAGGCTCTGCTCAGGAATGTGTGGAATAACACTCTTGTTCTGCGGACAAAAAGGCATATCAGAGGCTGCTATGACGTTCTACGGATCTGTGTCATCACCGCCGTCGATATGTGCGCCCCCGGAGGGAACCGGCGACTTGGTTTGGGAGAGCTCGGCGGGACGACACGCACACTCGGGAGCGAGAAGCGACCCCAATTTTCTCAGATTATTGTCCTTTATTATGTGAACCATTGTGTAAAAAAAAGAAAAAGAAAAAAAAAGAAATTATGTGAGAGGTTGGCAAAGACATCAATCTGAAAACCGAAATAATTCCAACGCTGCGCCTCGCGTGCAGCTGTTTATGCAAACCAAAGCACTTGCGTCGGTGCTAAAAACGCTCGGAAAAGCAGCGAGGGGCAAACTGGTGAATAAGATTGGAGGGAAAAATGGGACTCAGTTCTGACAAGAGATCTCTTAAAAGAATCTCGTAAAAAGAAAAAAAGATTCCTTTTTACTCTCTGCCAAAATGTGTTGTTTCCCAAAAAAAAAAGAAGGAACACCAGATCGTGATATCCCCCGAGAGAACACCTGACATCAAACTGATAAAATATGGACACTTATCTGGTTTGAAATGGGATGTTTGGATACGCAACAGAACAGGACTCTACAACATCCATTAGTCTCATTACTCAAAGCGATAAAGAGATCCAACTGACACATCAAAGATATGCACATTGTGGTAACAGAGCTCTCTATTGGCAGTGTTAGTCTTGCTCTGCACATAGACATTAATAATGTGTTTGCGACATGCGAGCCTCCCAGCTGCTCCCAACCAGAGCTGCGAAGGCTAGATGAGTCAGCATGTGAGCTGGAGGAAAAATTAATATGGCTGCAGATCTGTCGTACAGCATGAGCATAACCGTGCCAACATGTTAGGATCCAATAATCACCAATATGCACATGTACGGGCATTATCATGGAAATCAAATATAGAAGGCTTCAGGCACATGACATGTATCTACGATGTTTCATCAGCAGGGATGAGACTCTTTTTCTCAGCAGACCCACGTTTGATTTAGGAGGATAAGACTGAGTTTATGTTAATTTCTTTTTTGTTCCGGTTGTAGTGCAGCTTCAAAGGAACCCCTGTGGAGTTGGACCACAAAGGGCGTGGTATGTTTTCTTTGTATCTGATGCTCATCTAGCTTGCACACAAGGACAACCATAAACGTGAAAATATCCTTGTGTAATGCATACATGCCTTAAAACGTGAATAAAAAGATCAACAGGAAACAATGAACAATGAACAATACACTTTAAGCGAGGGTTGGTAATGTCCTTCAAAAACTTTGAACGTTTTGGTGTATTTGTTGACTCATTACATCCAGGCAGCAATCAATAATTTAAAAAGAAAAAGAAAACAAACTAAAGCCATGTTGGTTGTTGACGTTCATAATGATCATTTTGGGGGAGTGGCTTTGGAGGGTGGCCTGCAGGGAATAATCAAAAAATGGGACGCCGTTCAGACAACAGATCTCTTGAAAGAATCTCATAAAAATGAAGAATCTCCTTTTTACTCTGCCAAAGTATGTTGTTTCCAAAAAAAAAAAAAAAAAAGGACATCTAAATGATGAAATATGGCGACTACTTTTGGAGCTAGTGCTGCAAGCTACTTTCATTGGAAAACAGTTGGCACTGGGATGTTTTTTTGGTGGGATAATTTTTCAAACATAGCGTACGCACGCTAACTTCACATTAATAACCCTTGTTTTAAGCATTAGCTGTTATGTTTTTTTTTAAAAGATATCTGGTGCCAGACTTAGGCCAAACAACATCAGTCCGGTTTCAGGCCGACCCGACAGACATGAGACCTTGCAAATGGGAACGCAGGCTCGTTTTATGTCAGCGAGTCTCAGTGGAAGACGACTAATGGCAGCTCCATGGATGCCTCACAATGTCCCACAGGGGCACCGAGCATTCTTCTGTGCACAACGGCAAACATTGCGAAGATAAATATAATGAGGTTGCAATAGAACATTTAAGTCAGTTCTTAGCACCTCTTTCCAATCACCTATATGACACGCAGGTCATGAAAGATGGACAGCAGTGAATAGTTGGAGCCAACATGCAGTAAGCCATGGCAATAATGTATGGCTGTATGATCACAGTATCCCTCTCTACAGGCAGATATTATGCTGTCTGATCCCAGCGTTACCTCAGGTGGAAACTACTAGCACGTCAAATTGCCCATGTAATGGGAAAGAGCATTTACCTCAAAGATTGGCCGTGTCCATCGACTGAAAAGGAGACCGCGCCAGTGACGAAACATCCCTCAGTTTCACACTATGTGACTGATGTGACAGTTGGCTGCACTTACCCAAGCAACACAGCAACATGCAACTTGACATACTTTGACACAAATACATATATTTCTGTTAGCGAGATCGCTTATCTAATTGCATCCATCTTGGTTTTCCCGGGCTACAGGAAAGGGTAGACCCATGGGAGGTGGTCTGAGCAAAATTAGTCTAACTCTAATGCCGTGTTCACACCAAAAGAGTTGCGAAATATTCGCGCGTCCAGATTACATGTTAAATCAATGCACAGACGCGTTGGGTTGCGAAAAAGCTGATTTTTCGCCGGGCGGCGCGATAGAGGCGAAGTGGCGTTGCGAATATTCGCAAATCCGCTTTTCCGCCTTTTCGCTGGCGTTGAAATATTTCAACTCCAGCGAATAATTCGCCCGACACGGAGTTGCGAAAGCCAATCGGCGTTGAGAAGCTCCACCCGGCATCACCGCCGTCATGCCGTTACTGAATCAAACTGCGGGTCCGCTGAAGGAGCGCTGGAAGCAGCTTCATTCAGACACTCGTCCTGGAGGAGTCGGAGCTGTGTGCGACTACGGATAATATTATGAACCCAGACACGGGGGCGTTTGATGTTCTGACGTGTGTGGGACTTCCTCAACAAGTATAAAGCAGAACTAGTGGTTATTTCAATGGTGAATGGCATAAATGGTAAATGTTTTCACAGACAGAGATAAGCCCCGCCCCCTTTCCACAGCAAATGGTTACGAAAGAGAGAAAAAGTGAATTAACCACATAAAGTTGAGCGAGTAAACTCAGGCGAAAAAGCGTTGCGAAAATTCACAACTCTTTTGGTGTGAACACGGCATAATGCTTTGTGGTCGCATCCCATCTGTCCAAGACGATGTAAATGGGTGAATATTTTTTGGTGAGAATTGCTGATTGAAGAAGTAGAAAACTCCAAAAGGTACTTTCAGATATATATATATTCAAGGCCAGACTGATACTAATGGAAATCCACTTTTAGGATGGATGGATTGGTGGATAGATGGATGGGTATGTGGATGATGGAGTTTTATATCATGGCATTTGGATCCCGGTCACCAGGCCTGACTGGACTTCTCTGCTGATAGAGGCCACGAGGCCTTCCCTTCACCTTGCAAGCCTTTTACTACGCTCTCAATGGACCACACATCCAGCTCAAAAGGAAAAAACATCGTGCTGAAAGAGAGCAGTGGGTCAAAAACTGGACCAGACTGGATGTGCTTAGATAAGCAGAACCGGGGGGGATCTGCCCCTTAGAGCAATACAGCAGACAGAGAGCCAGCAGACAGCCTCCAGGCACAGCAGCTTTTGAATTAACCAGCAGGAATAGTGAGGGTCCTGTTTTAATTCCACTCCCTGCTTTGGGTCGCTTATATTTTCTTTTGCCAATATGGCTCTGTCAACTTTTTTTTTCCCCCTGTGGTCCTGATGGGAAGCTGTACAGGAATGTTTTCCCAAGCCTTCTCTATACTGACCAGACATACACCATTTCCTCTTTTGTCCTTTTGTGTTTTACAGTATACAAAGCTCCTTTCAGTACCTCAACACAACCTTTGTACGGACTTGACAAGCTCATGATGTCACACTTGCTAATCAGCGTACGACTTGGCCATTTAGCGCAGCGGAAATGTTGCACCTAAAATAAAAATAAAACGTTGCTGTTCTTCCTAACGAACAGTCAACATCTTGAGCCAGGTTTGCAGCCCATTTATTCAGCTCTCACCTTTTTGCCTTTGTTCCCTCTTCCAAAACACAACCGCCAGAAGAAATGTTGGCGTTGTGCACGTCTGCAAACCACGGGATACGTCGAACGTAGACCTTTCTGAGCCCAAAATACATTTGATGAAAACGTCTCATAAATCGGATCACGCTTGGAGAAACGTGCAATGCCACATGGTTAAAGTTTTGAAATGCTCGTGGTCTGCGGAAACGTACAATGTAAACATTGGATCCTGGGCGACTGGGCAGCAAAAACGTCAGCATCCTTTAAGCACTTTCCAAAGAAGAACATGTTAACAACTTGCCTCTCGGGCGTTTGCGGAAAGCTCTGATTTATTTTGCAGTTTCAGTTCATGAGCCCAAATCTCCCATCGCGAGAATGTTGTTCTTGTTCTAAACTAACAAACTCTACAAACCTAAACCACGCACACAGGCTTCCTTACAGATTCACAAACCCAAGCATCGGAGTGATGCGTTCCTCGAGCATGCCTTGCCACAGTGTTTCCATATTGTGCTACCTTGGGGTTAAGACATGAACAAATGAGTGATTAAGCTTGACGTGCCTAGATTTTGGCACCAAAGCGAGGACTTGATTACAGTTGATGTATATGGTGCAGGATATGGTATGTGTGTGAAAGAAAAGGGTTTGAGTTCAGTTCTTTTGCTAGGGATCTGGGCCTCTCGTCCAAGACATGCTTGTTTGACGATTTACAGATCAAGCTCCGGAATGAACAGCACAAAGGCAAGATGTTTCTGAGGTAAAAAAAAATTAAAAGCTTTTGTCGAAAGGAACAAGCTAATTGACTAAAGTGAATCATGTGTTTGGTGGGCGAGCGTTCCTCCTCTGGTTCCAGCTGGCTGATTCTTGTTCTTGTGATGCTGAAGGGGAGTGCAGTTTAACTCTCTGTGTTGACTTTCCCTCTCGGTGTAGGAGCTGGATAAACAGCTCAGTCAGCTGTGAAAGCCCATGCAACGGTTTCCTCAGGAGACGCGGAGGGGAGCAGCTCGGGCGACGCTGCAACCAGGTGATGCGGGTTGAAGATTACCGTAACCCCTCCCCCGTTGAAGCGATGTAGATGAGGGGCGGCAGTTCGCCCTAAACGAGCCTTCTCTCTGGCAACCTTTTCTTACGCAAGTTGGTTTTTCTTCACCACAACATGTAAAACAGTGAGCTTTATGGGTAGTGCTGAGGTGCTAGGCCACAGACACATTACTTACATGTAAAGTTGCAACTTCAAAAAGTCTTTTACTGTGTAATTCTGGATGATTCATAGAAACAGCTTGAATGTTAAGATTACAATGACGCTACTCCAAGATGGACGCTCAAACAGGATGACACACTCTTTTTCTCCCCCCCCCCCCCCTCCAAGTCCAGACTTAATATTTAGCTCCAAGCATTCCACATTTGGACACACCGTCGAGAAACGGAGCATCAAAACCACAGAGTTGCATTTTTTCCTCGGAGAGTCATACTTGATTAATCAGAGCGGGGGGAAGAGAGAACAAATGTGTGCTCAAGATGAGGAGGGAACCGACTGAGGAAACACAGAAAGAGACACTGAGGGCTGAGAGAGCAGGAGCGAGCGAGGCTTTCAAAGTCGCGAGCGGCTGTGCGGTGGCACAGAAGCCTCTTGGAAAAAGGCAAACCAGGAGAGTTATTTCACCGCCCCTCACCGCTGAGTGAGTGGAGTCTCCAGTCTGGCCCCCTAGAGTTTCTGCATCATGTAATTTAATTCATGGGCCGCGAAACACAGCCAAGCGATGCTCAAACGGGACGAAGAGACAGAACCACAGCAGCCATTTATGAATGACGGCAATTTTGTGCTTTTTACTGCCAGACAAATGAGCGCAAAAACATCTGAGAAAACATTTCCAGCGATTCCAACAGCAAAGTCGATCCCCTTTTTTTCTTGTCTGCAAAACACGGGGTGCCAGAATACAAGCCGATTGTGGGATCGTGTAGTTAGCTCATACCATACTGGTACAAGTGGTGACTGTTTTACAGCCATTGACATCATAGTGTTGGCGTGCTCTTTAACACACACACACACACACACACACACACACCAAAAAAAGAGAAAAAAGGTAAGGATTTGTTTTTCTAATCCTGCAGAGCCATGTTTTAGCTATTCTTAGATGCCTTATGGTTACACGAATGGATGCTCCAATTACAGGAAAAGAACTGCGCCAACTGCCAAGGCATACTACTTACAGCCATTGTACATGGAGGTAGCGGGTGATCCAGCTGAATAATTGATTTCGAAGCATCGGAATCATGGTAGTGCCGTGGTCTCTCAATGGATTTGAACGCTTCGATCATGCCCACATCCTCCCATCCTTCATTACCTCAGTGCAGCACACTGAAAGGAATTCAATGTCTGTCACTGCAATGTGTCGGAGTGAAGTGAGAAGTCGAGGGCAGTCGGGTAGTAAGGCCACGGGGGAGGATGGGGGGGGCTTGCAAAAGGCCTCACTCTCCATGTATGAAGCTGTGCTCAAGTCCCTGGCGAGCACCCAGCCTGACATCTGATTACCCCCAGCCTGGTTGGAGGCTTCTTTGAGTCGAGTCGGAGGAAGGTCGCGGATGAAAGAACCGTTTGATCAGCCTGCCCCTAATGTACACGCTTACATAAATATTGACCGGATTTGCGGGGTCATGTAAATTGTTCAGTGGTAGAAAAGGCGGGTAGATAGCTGCAGCACGCTTGAAGGAGTCCTTCGGGCTTTGAACATGTTTGAAAGTGTTGACTTTCTCCACTTGATGGATCGCTCACACTTCAAAGAAAACCCCGCGAATATGAACTGCGTTCGCTCCCTTGAATGGATGTGCAACATACAGTACGCGCTCACGTTCCCGAGTTTTAAAGCAGCCGCCGGCGACGTGGAAACCGAGTCCACTCATCGAACACAAGTGATGGATGAGAAAGGGATTTGTCTAGACACATTTTGAAGGAGGCATCAAAAGGGTTGGACTCAAGCGAGGATTTGTGTATTTGTCTAAAGACCTGCCTGATGACTCCTTGACAAATGAGGTTGCGTAAACAAGCCCAGCAGATAAAGTCGGGCCTGTGAGCGGCCCCGTTCTCAGCTGGAATGTTGTGCCCGAGAAGAGCTTAGGCGGAGAGCGAAAGTGGCGGGGGGCAAAGAGAAAAAAAACATCCATTGTCGCTCACATTTAGCCACTCTGCACGGTGAGTCTTTCAACAAAGGACGCAAAGCGCAGCACATTTGGTTCAGATCAGTGAGGTCGCGACCCCGCACAGGGTTTATTTGGACCTTTGCACCAAAATAATCACAGGCCTCTGCCTCTGCTGTGACAGACATTAACAGTCTGGAACCACTTCTCCGGCTCACCCCTACCTGAAACGAGAACTTAGGGGCCAGTCGCTTGCCACGAACATTTCCTAATTATTGTTTGAATTATGTGACTTCTGGAAGTGGAAATGTTTCTTGCAGGAGGCAAAAGTGCTTTTTCTGGGTCGCGGGGAGAGTATGTGAGTGTTATGTGCTGTGGCTGTGGTTTGTCTGCAGAAGAGCGTCGGCTACTTGGAGGTAAGGGACTGGGAGGAGGTCCAGATGAGAAAGAGACGCTTTCTTCTTCCTTAACCTATACATTTAATGCGCAAGGAGACGGCCAGACATGTGGTTCATATTTTCACGGCAGGTTTTTTGACACGCTGGGTTTAGTATTTGAAAATGTTATTGCAACCGTCAAATCTAGTGGCTTTTAAAGAGTGAAAACAAGTTGTGGCATACAGAAAAAAACAAGAGATCTGGTCTAACTCATCTAGGGGAGTCTTTTTCTGGGCTAACCCCCCCAACCCTAACCCTCCGTTATCGTTTTCAATGAGAGGGAATTGCTCACCCACCGTAGTTACCATGATCTGAAGCGAAAATTTGGCCATTTCTTGAGATGGTGCCGAGCGTTTTTTACAATTTGTGCCAAGCTAACGTGAGCACTAATTTGCTGATTACCCAGCAGCAACAACAAAAAGTCAGCAGCTAACTGCAAAAAAAATTTAAAAAGTTAAAACTCTGTGACTGATCGGGCAACTAAGAGTCAGTTCGGTGTGCCCCGCTCCGTCTGATCAGGGCCTGAGGCGGTTGCCTGAACAGACGGAGCAGCACTGTTCAAACAGCACCAACTCAAATTCGCCCCAAAAATCTGATAAAGGTCTCGTCTTGATGTGCCAACCAAGGGACAGCTGCGAGAGGGCTTACATTTCTTTGGCTCCGAGTCAAGGAATTTGAGTGGCGGAGCACAACGCACACCCTTTACCTGCGATGCCTTGTGTAAATATTCGACTGCTGGGTAAGACAGCAGCTGGGCAGCACACACTACATCTTATCCACACACTCAAGGTTTCCTGTCAGACGGGAATAAATGTTTTTATTTTCCCTAATAAAAATCAAGATATAAAGCTGGGGTTGTGGTGTGTGTGTGTGTGTGTGTGTGTGTGTGTGTTCGAAGTCATAAGCCCAAAAATAAAGGGCCTTGTGTAAGATCCAGTGCGTGTGTGTGTGGAAGCCAAGCCCCGGTAGTCAGCATGCCTTTGCTGAGAGACAGCTGCTGGCCTGATATAGCATGGCTAGAGAGCAGAGAGGCCACAGTGTTAAAACCAGCCTTGTTAGTTTGCAGCCCCTCTGTCCATAAGAAGGACGATAGAAATTCCGGGTAAAAACTAAAGATTTAAGCAAAGCCGACGGGATCTCAACGATGCCGTTTTCCCCCTTTACTGTGGGGCCACGTTCTGCTTTATCTACATCTGTCCTGCTTCAGGTGGCTGGATTCTTGAGCTCTCATACCTTCCATGTTGTGCTCTTGTTCTGTTATCGCCAAGGGTGCGTGTCCTGGCCTGGCAGAATAAGACGAGATGAAGCAATACGATACGGAAACAAAAGAGACATGGATATATCTGGTGTAAATCATCCGGGGAGATGGTGACCTTGTGTTTGGCAAAGCTAGACTGAGCACAAGTCAAGAATTCAAGGAGGGTTAGGTGGGTGAACTCCATCCCTGACCCTCACCCTAACATCCAAAGACAAAAGGCCCTCTGCAGAATAAGTCACATCATATATTGTAAGACATCATGGACACAAAACATTTCCAGGCTCATTTTGGACCACAACCAGAGCATAAACACATAGCTGCATCCCAGCATTTCCGCCTGCGCAGACTGTTCATCGGCGAAAATTAACCGAAACACGTCAGCACAAGGCTCCCTGCAATAATTTTCCATCTTCACTCTTGGCAGCCTCCTTCCATTTTATTTTCAGGGGTAAAACTGTCGCAGAAGAGGAGAATTTGGAAACAGCAGTGACAAAAGGCTAAATTTCCTTGCATTTTAAAGTAAGCCCAAGGCAGCTGGGCTTATGGTATTAAAAAAAAAAAGAGCCTACAATGGACTCACAAAGGCTTATTGTCTAGCCGGAATGGGCATGACGTTAGAGACATTAGACGTTAAATGACACTTCTTCCTTCTTTCCCTGGCCTGCTACGACTCTCTGCTACGAGCCTGCTGTTTTCATAAGATGGCAAGGAGGGAAACTATTCCCTTTCAAGTTAGCTCTTACTCCTTTACCACCTGCGCACATCAATCACGCATTTGGCCAAGCGCTCCGCTGGAATTGCGAAGGGAAGACGGGTGAAATCTCTTTGGATCTCCCAAGATGCCGACAAAATGGCCGCCACAGCTAGCGTCCGCTGGCATACCTCGCTGATTAAATGCGCCACACTGTTGCTTGAGTTCTAATCAAAGCGCCCCTCTGTTAGCGGCGAGTAAAGGGTATCTTTATTGACACCTTTGCGTTGACCTTGGCACGGGGCGCTGTGCTCTCTGCCGGTGGTCCCTGGGCTTCTCCTGAGCCTGCCAGCTATTTTCTCTGCCTGAGCACTATCATATGTCACGAGCTACACAAATGTGTGGACACAACCTATTCAACCCCAGGTACAAGGCGTGCCAGTGAGTGAATGGGGGAGACAAGTTATGAAACATATGCTTTTGATTGAGTTCTGCAAACTCATGCTGAAACACAGAAAAAACTAGATATTCACAGGTGACCTCCGAACAACGAGATTCAAATTCATAGTAGCTCCTTTTCAAACTACAGTATGTCCCCGAATATTCAGTGATGCGGAAAAAAAGAAGCTATGAATTTTTATTCTGATTACCAGGCGATATGAAGCATGTGGCACACTGTAAATCGCTGCAGGTGGAATTATAAGACAGAGAAGTGGGCACTTGCACGGAGAGCACCTATATACTGGGAGAGCACACTTTACGTCCCACTGTAGAATAAGTCATCCTCCGACATATCTCTCACTCCTCTTTTCCCTTTGGCTGAGAACTGAAAAGCTCGCTCAATGAGCCGGCGCCGGCCTCCAGGCTGTGTGTCAAAAGGGGGAATAGGAAGTCTTGAATGAGACGGAGAGGTGACACTTGAAAGGGAACATCTCTCCCGGGGCGAACGAGAGAAAGACCCGAGCAAAGCGGCGTAACAAGAGACGGAGAACGGCGCTGATGAACAATGTTTTTGTGTTGTTTTTTTGGGGTGTGTGTGTGCTATTTGCACACATTTGCATGAGAAAAAGGCAGCGCAGCGGCCGCCAGTTCCACTTGCTGAGCGCTGAATGGAGGGGAGCTCCAGACCTCCTCCGGAGAGGCTGTGGAGAATGGGAAGCCTGTCTAAAGAGGGGTGTGTAGCTGGGATTAGAGCGAAGAAAACCGCGGGTGCGCTTCTTCACTGTGGCCCATTCACGTTTTACAGTGTTAACAACGATGACGTACGCATGCAAGTGTGCGCTCGCTATTTGGCGACGGACACGCGGCGGAGCTTGTCAAGTTGTGTAAGGGCATGGAACCACCAAAGATTGGGAATTCCCCCCATAACAAATTGACTTTCTCCCTTTGTGCTCTTTGAGAGTGGGTAGAATACATCAGCAAGTAGCCCAATATTTTGTGGTTGGATATATACATGTGTATTTGGGAGAGAAACCAGCGAGACGTCACTCGTTCAAGGAAAACACCTGTTGCCCTGGAACGATTTCCGTGGAATTTGAGTCCACTGGTGGATTATCTATTCTGTCAACCAAACACGCGCCAACCACACACTTCCTTGACTCATTGTTTAAAGCTCGCTTACAAAGAATCTGAAGGCCGAACAGAACCCAAACACGTTACAAGCAGCAGGTGTGCATATCAAGTTGAGGCACATGTGCTGAAGTTCTCTCAAGAAAACGTGTTGATGTATCCCAATTAGCTCATATTATTAGTGAACATCTGTCACGTACAGGATGGACGATTATGTACGGTGATGTCACCCTGTGCGTTTTGCACCTGTTAAGTCCTAACAAAGCCTTACAACAATGAAACCCAACATCTGTTGGCAGCAATGTCGGGCCGTGGCCTGCGGTACTGCAGTGAGCACAGGCTGAGTAGAGCTGCTTCTGAAGGTCAGACTGGCACTTTCACAGGAAGGAGCGATGCATTTTGGGAAAAAGCCACGCTAGATCAGGAGAAGTGCTGCACCCGTCAAGATGAACAGACACTTGTAAGAACGCATACGATGTAGCCAAAAGGGTTTTGGTCGCCAATAGCCAATTGGTCGGACATTTCACAGCCTACACAACTACACTGACAGAGCCTCTTCAAATATGCATCTGATAACATTTGCGGTAATAAATAGGCAATGAAATTGTTAAATTTGATCTTAAATGTCAACTCGTGAGCCAAACCAACAAAGCTGGTCGGACTCGTTTGCATTAGGGTAGAGATTGAGTGAACTAGACGCCACTACATTCATCATCGCCTGCTCGACAGTGAAAGCAGCGAACCCGAGGCACGTCCCTCGCTCAATACCAGTTGCAGACTTAGTGTCTGCAGAGATCCTGCCCTCTGCCTGTGTTTTCTTACTATGCTGGCGTGACCCTTCATAGAAACGTGGCAAATCGTAGGCGCCAAGCCAAGGTGGAAGCTACAAAAATATGGTGGTGCCGAATAAAAACGTCTGGCTCCAAAACCCTGAGCCGAGGACCTCAACCCGAACCACCGTCGGTGTCGTTCAGTGGAAAGTTGGAGGAGGGGCCAGCTTTGAATGTTGCGTTTACAAACCGCATCAGACATATTCTCATCATTGTTTCCTTAAGTTTCATTTCATTCGAGTTCGGCTCAGACGCGGTGCTTCAGAATGGAATACATTGTGACCTAAAAGAGAAACTTTGCAGATTCATCAGTTCAATTTGGGTGGTTTGTGCAAATACATGACGTTTGGCTTCCCTGTGTGTTGCCGGAACCCTGCGCTCTGAGCTCGTCAGCTGGCGGAGGTACCCTGCATGACCCAAAATGCGTAATTTTGCACGTCTTTTGCTGGGTGGGGGGGGGGGGGGGGGGAGAATAAATCAGTTGAGTCTCTCTTTAAGGGCAGATGGAGCCAGGGAAGCATAATAAACTCTTCTCTGACACAGAGAGTCAAAACTACTGTTCATGAAAACACTTCATCATCTCACTGGAGCAACAGATGCAGTGACTCCACATGAGAAGAAGACAAGCTCACTCTGGCATTTTGACTGATGAGGGAAATCCAAAGCCTATAATCTGCCGAGGGACCGATGTTGGATCATTCAATGCCCTCACGAACCACGTCTAAATCACTGTCAGCCTACAGCCATCTCCGTAGAAGCACCGTCACAGTGGCTAACCGACAACTAGTGAGCGATGGGACCTGTGCAATAAAAACAGCGAGGTCCCTCTGTTCATCGTGAAATTAATGATTGTGGGCACCGATCGTGAAACAGACTCACGAGAATCCAATTGAGCCAAAAGAGATACAACCGGGGTTATTGTTGAACTGACTATCTATAAAAAAAAAACTTAAGTTTCTTATGAAACATAAAAAAATCTTGTGTTTTATTTAAGTGTATTGAGGCTCAGCAGCCTGTTTCTCTGCTTAATTGATTCCCTTTCACGGAGCATTCCCTCAATCACCCACCACTGCCCATTTAGTTTTTATGTTTGCCATAATGCCGCTATCTTTCCACTCGAGGAGGGAAGAACGACCTCTACATGGGCCCGACGACGTTAAGCACTTTTAGTTTATTTGACAAAACTACCGCTAAAACTAGTCGTTTCTGCTGACTGCCCCTAAAGCTCAGGCAGAGACGGGCGAGAGAGGCCCGGCTCCTCTGCAGCGACGGAGATTTACGACTACTTACACGCACAGAGTTTTAAACTGTGGTCCACACAATGGAGGACACATCTAGGGAGGGGGGTAAAAAAAAACTGTCAACGCTTTCATTATGCCGACAGTTTGAGGACCGTGCCCCCATTTGCTACTTCACCGCTTGGTTCCCTCGAGAGATTCCTACTAGGAACGGTGAGGAAGCTGCATTGCTCTTTTCGGTGTGGTCGGTGTGGAGTATCTCTTGGTCTCTTGGTATGTGGACGGTTTGGTGTCAATTTGGCCGAAAGATATGGGTATTTGTTAATGCACAGGGAAACAGGATACGGGATACATTCTGCGAGTACGTTTGCACAAAACATGAATATTACGTGGGCCAAAAAGCTGCTTTTTTTAAATAGTTTTCCCCTGGAACGAGGTCAATTTCTCTGAGCTGTCACAGCACCAAATCACGTTGCATGAAACGGACATGTTCACAATGTACACGACAGTGTGCAACGACAGGGAGGCTCCGTAGCACGAACCAAGAGGGAGTACTTCATTACTCCACCTTGATAACTCCAACCTTTCACAATAAAAGCCCTGTATACGCTGTAACTGTTTGAGAGAGGGAACTCAGATTCCCTCAGAGCCTTCGCCAAAAGGAAACTCAATAAAATACCTTGGATTAACTTAGTTTACACAATTGTTGACCTCAGACAGACGCTGCTCTGGGTCAATGGGGTCCCAGTGGTCAGCCCTCTGCCTGCGCAAATCTATTCAAACCTTTTATTGAAAAAAGGGTCGCAACTGTCGTAAATTTGCATCGCTGCAGGCATGAATAGTTCGAATGCAAAGTATTCCTGGCGGGTGTGTAAAGGTCTCTAAAGGGGAACACCAACTAAATTAAGAATACCAATATGTCGTTTCCATGGCCGAGGAAAAGGGTGAAGAGAGCTGTTCATGTTTACTAATATTTTTCTAAGGCCATAAGAGCAACAGATATGAATTTTGAAACTGGGCGTAGTTCCCCATAAACTATTCCACACAAGCTCCCCTCTAGGTCCATTTAGTAGCTGCTCTGGAGCTTTCAAATGTTTTTAGTATTGACGACAACGTGGACAAGTCCTAAAAAGTACTCCGTGGAAATTTGTATTTCATTTTAAATTAATATTTAGTTTTTGCACTGCAATTTTGCCAACTCTATCTTCTGATGAAGATCATGTACAATATGATCAAAAGCTCCAGAACAGCTACTAAATGGACCTTGAGGTCCATTTTCATGTGCCATAGAAGCAACAACAACAACAACCTGTGGCTTCACTGGGATACTGGGAACATGTTTTAGCATATTTCCTTGTAATTACCGTGACTTTAAACCGCTTGTACCAAAGCAAATGTTACTGTTTGCCCGACTGGTTTTTCAAATTCCGAGGCACTTATCACAATTTAGTCGGGAAATGTTATGTAAATCCTGAATTCATCATACGCGAGGAAACGGCAAGCGGCTCACTTCACTCTGATTAACCGTCTTTCGGTCTATTTATCTAAAAATCGCTTCAAACTTTCTGTCTCCGGTATTCAACCAGATGGAAACACACTTGCGCTCAAGTGTGCTAAGCCAATGTCTGGAGGGAGAGAGGGGGAGAGAAAGAGAGGGGTAGGAACAAACAGAGAGAGAGGAGAGAGTGGGCGGAGATTAACATGCTGCAGTCGGGATGCATTTCAGAGGGGCACTGGCAGGAAACGACGGGCCATTACAGCACAACTAAGGGTCTGTTAATCAGCTTATTAGGGTTTAATTGAGGGTAGTTAATTAGGAGTCGGTGGGCAGTCCGTGCTCAGGGGTCTGGCTGACATGATGAGCAGCTGGCAGAGCAACCTGAGACGATTGTTACTGATCCATTTACTCAAAACTAGTGATTGACTGGCAGGAAAATTAGCCTTAATTACACCTGTCTATTTCTAAACCTTACTGGAGCCATAAATTAACCCGCTAGCTCCAGTGAACACGGAGCTGCTCGGCGAGACTGTGTTGGAGCAGAGCAAACACATTTACAGTAGGCCCAGACTGTGTGTCTCCACGAAAAGAAAAAAGAAAAAAAAGAAAAAAAAATCATCAAGAGTGCCGGACTGCCTTTGAGGACGCAAGCTGTTCAAAACCGAGTGGAAAATACAATATTCTCTGTGTGAGTTGAGGGACGGAGACAAAAGCGGCCTTCTGAAAGCAGCGAGGCATAAGCTCACCTCACACCATCTCCAGACTGAGACGACCCCCCCCCCCTCATATATAGAGCGGGGGGGGGGGGGGGGGGGGGGGGGGGGGGGGGGGGGACAAAGGTGTGCTTGTCCTCACTTCTTAAAACCTCGGCTCTGCATAGGGCAGCGGCTACCACCAGAAGCTGATTATGGGCCCTTTAAAGTTAGATTTGATTTAATGTCCTGCTCCGGCCTCAGCTGGACCACGGGGCACAGGAATGCGGCTCGCTGCTCGGATTGGCCCGCTCAGCCCACGGGGCTGGATTCATCCCGTCTAGGGGCCGGACAGGAGAAACAGAGCGCTGCCACATTCGGCCCGTCTGGGGAATAAACACGCTGGCTGCACAGGGGCCCGAATCCAATAAAGAGCCTGACAAAGGCCTGCTTCTTGCCGAAGAATGCCAAACAACATGTGATCCCCCGCAGGGAAATAACTGCTGTGTCTGTTCCGCGTAGCCCTCCGGGGTCAGAAATAACGCCTGGGGAACTTATTTTTTTTGCCACATGTCCTACCGAGGACGACATGTGCTGCGACGACGTATTAGTGACGGTAGGGTCGAGCCAGCCGCACACTTCCGTTGTAATCTGACGTGCTAAATAGGTCGTCGCATGGAAACCGCTGTCAGACTCAATGACGATACAAGTGCTGGAGAGCAAATGACAAACCGGTGGACTCATCAAGTGGACAGCTTCCTTTAGAGCCTGTAAACACTTGATTGAGATCACACACCAAAGATACATAGAGAATGTTACTCGCTGAAATCAGCTGTAATGATACTAAGCTTTATGCCATTGATAATAACCGTGATACGAGACTGGATGCAGCCTTACATTTTGGATATCATAACATGGCATAACTGTCGTCTCTTCCTGTTTTTAAAGGATCAAAGTGATGCAACTTTCTGAAATTGCCACATTTTTAACCATTACCATTATTTGCGTTTCGTCATTAAATCCACATTACTGATTATTAATCAAAATTTTCAAAAAAAATATATGGCAAACCCTTACAGTATCTTCGCACAATAGACCATGCAAATCGATGTTCTCTACTTCCATGGATCAGAATAACATCTGGAATGTCTAACGGCTAAAAGCGGTGCGGCTACTTTTGCAGCAAAAGCCAGCGGCCTCGCTTCCAATTTCCTTCTCAAATATCTCCCTGGCCTCGGATGACACCGGAGGCGGAATAAAGGCTCATTGACGATGCGCGCTTTCGGTCCCACCTCCGACGCGGCTCACTTCACATTTCTGTCAGTCACTGCTAAGTGCTATCTGGCTGTCTCTGGCTCTGGTGACTTGACACTTAAACGTAACGGTGGGGAGGTTTGAGGTGTTTAGTGGCTCACCGTGGGTAACCTCGCAACTCACACAGCCAAGCGACAAGTAAGAAAATGCAGATGTGCTGCTTGAGGACTGTCACAGTCACAGTTTATATTAAGACATGATATTACTGTGAATAAAAAGCATTTCAATTTATTTTTTTGCTGTACCAACGAGATAAACAAATGTTTTTCTCAAAGTTTTATGCAACTTCAAAAAGGAGTTAACTTCAGCTACAAGGCCAAAAGCCCATTGATTATTTGCTAATTAACATAAGCCGTGGCAAAATGGTCACGGGAATAGGTTGTGTCAAACACAATAAAGCTGATCCGAGTCCCAGGATGAAGGTTCGATTTTAAATCCTTCGCCGATAATGCAATGCAGCGTTTAGAGCGGTCCGTTTTGCATTTCAGACACGCTTGATAGTGACCCCTGGTAGTTCTCCCCCAGACTTTGCAAAAAAACTATTAACATACACCATGTATCTCAATGAAGAGCCAACCGCTAGCGGACTTGCATAATCTAAACTGTGCCGGCACGTACATGCCCGCAATTTATATTGCTCCGTGTTTTGCAGATGACTCTTGATGAAACGGTTGTGCTTTCGAATTTTAGCCTTCAACTCTCCCATGTTTTAATTCAAATGACGTGCACATTACATATATGCGTGTGCAAACATTGTCTTAGTAGAAACACATTCCTGCCCCCTACCTCGTCCTCCATATTAAAATTGGCTTCCCCCCCACTCCCTCAAATGTCAGTTTATTTTAAAATTGTTGTTGAGGTCCGCCCCCTGCGACCTTAGAATGTTTGCTGGGGAGATTTACAAGGCGACATTTACAACAGCAGCCCAGGCGTCTCCATTCTCGTCCTATTTTCACACTCGGGGCGGGGGTGTGGACATCCCCCTCCACACGGAGAGCTCAGGCACGATCACTCTGGGATTGTGACATTGGCTTAGTCGTGTTGCGCAAGCAAAGAGGCTTGAAGAAAAATGGAAGGCCATTTTTGTGGGGAGAAAAAAAAAAAAAGAAAGAAGAAAGTGACATTGAAGAAATTGAAGGATCAACTTTTATATACGGCAAATATGTATAACACTCCCGAACATGGCATGCGAGCATGAGATTGATGATTTGAGAAGGAGCCAGGGCACCTTGGCACCAGATCGTAACGCCGAATCAGAACGCATTCATGAAAATCCCAGGTGGCAAACACGGGCAGATCCTGACCAGAGTGCTAAGGCTTTTCAGCTCGCGGAGGGGGCCTCGGCGAAAGCAAACACAGCAGCTCCGGGTTTTTATGAGTAAAAAAAAAAAAAAGAGAAGAAGAAGAAGAAGAAAAAAAAAACAGTCGAACAAGGAGGCATTCATGTGCTGATTCATACCAGCCTGTAGCTCAGTTAGAGGACAGCCATCTGCTATCACACTCCCCCGCTAAGAGCCTGTCATAGACGGACGAGCCGTGGATCGCCATGTACATGCGACGTCCATATAGACTTACTGGAACTGACACCTCCGCTACAGGAAGAGAAAACAGCTCCGCGGAGGTGCGTTTCTGTCTCCTCAGGTGAACTCGCTTGAAAACACTTTATTTCCACTGCGATGGAAAAATAAGGGTGGTGATGCCAGTAGTTACAGCTGCACTAGTCCTTATTTTTTACATTCAAAGTAGATCAAAAATGAGGGAGGGACGTCACCGAGTCTGCTCCATTCAGGTGTGCTCCGAGAGGTCAAAGTGACCTTTGACCACCAAATTCTTATCAGTTCAACCTCGAGTCCCAAGTGGACGTTTGTGCCAAATTTAAAGAATTCCTGAGATGTCACGGCGTGAAAATCTCATAAACCCACTGTAAGCTGCTTGCTCAGCACCAACCAACAGACAAAGTCCATAGCTAGTGATCACAGTGGCATATCGAGCAAGCTATGAACAAAAGAGAGCGAGAAGGAGAGTGAATCACTTCAGTTCATCACGTGGCCAGAAATATGTCCGTAGAGGCAGCTTTGAGATAAGGAAATCTATAAGGATGGCAAGAAGGTGTTTGATGAGCATGTTAAGAAACGTTGGAGCCAAGAACTTAACAGTAAATCTGAAAAGGTTAAACTGACTCGTTGCTGCTGATTCAAGCTTAACCTTTTAGATTGGGCATGAAACTCTTGGACTTTAATGACATCTCCTTTCTTTCGATTATAAAAGTACCTATGGTTTCGTTAAATACTATCTTCCCTGTCAGGATCATCAAAAGTTTACTAAAACTATTCCTGTAGATATGCAACAAAGCCACGCATGTCGTACAGTATTTGCCTGAAAAGAAAAAAAACTTCCCGAGAGGTGTGATCAGAAATCAGATTAAAAAAGGCATCAGTTTATCTAACGCGCCGCGTCCCACACAGGATGCTAAATAGGTCGGCGTTACGAGCTGAATATGAAACTGCCTTTGGGCGCTCCGGGTTTCGAAATCCTTTGATTCACCACTCAATTCACAGACCCAACCACCCAAGGGTTAAAGATGCAACCCACACACTTGCAAAACATGTCGTATTGACGTTGCGTTTCCTATTGTGATGTCTGAAAAACCCTGACACGGAACTTTCTGCTTGAACCGGCAAACAAAGAGGGAGCCTTCGAAATCTGAGCCACCTTCAGTGTCAGGTTTCCCCATCAGGTGAAAAAGAAAACGGCAACTCTGAACCGCCTCTACTTTTGCTCTTTCAATGGCCAGGATGATTTATTTTGTTGCTTTTTGTCTGCTAATCCCGCACCTCTTGAAAAGAAAAGGTCACTTAATCGGGTGCTTTGCTGCCTCCTTAGGCTCTTTGCCTCCTCTCTGGGGTGTTCTCCTCATCAGAGAGATTCTGTGACTTCACCCACAATGGCTCATAATAAACAAGACACAGCGTTATCCTAAAGTCTGTACCTTCTTTTTTCTTTCTTTTTTAAAGCCGATAAAGGGTGAATGGCTATCTCAACACGAAATCCTACACAAAATACTTTCTCAAGTAACCAAATACAGCAACAATTGGCCCATCGACATGATTCCCAAACCTCCACACACGCCCAGGCAGAAAAACTCACACTTTAGCTCCACTCTGGATTCTCTCGTTGGCCTCAACTCACCAGGACATGAGCGAATCGCTGGCTCGACCTGCCCTTTGTCGGGAGATCTCCAGCTGCAGAGAGCTTGGAGACCGTCACTGGGATGAGATCCGAAGAACACGTCACATCGCAGTTATGGTGCCGCCGTAATGCCGCCGTAATTACAGCCACAACATTTAGACCCGTAGCCGCTTGCCAGAGGATTCCTCGCGTCGACTGCGCGAATGACAGGATAGAGCGATCAACGCGGCCCAGAAGCCGCAGTCCCCTTCTCTTGCAAACACTTTCCACAAAACATCTCTGTGATCAATGTGTCGGCCGAACTGCTCCGCGGGGGCAATTTCACTGCGGTCTGACAATAAAAAAGCCTCCGACGGACCAGATTTGTCATCTTGCGGCGCGCGGTAACACACACTTGCAATCCACACAAACCTCTCCGTTCAATGCAGCCATTGTGTGGCATTCTGCTTGACAGCTGTTCCGTAAAGGGCGACCTTTGTGATGTCGAGTTTGTCAACGCATCCCTCGAGCCGGCCTTTCCCCACACAATAATCTGCTTAACGGCGAGTAGGAGGATGCTACACGGCGGCTCCGTCGTGAGGGATTTGTCAGCTCGAGAGCGAACACTGGGCCCTTTTTTTTTTTGACGAGGCGGCCTCGCCTCAGGTTTAGAACCGGCCTATCTGCAGCGGTGCCCTACTTAACAAAGCCTTCTCCTGAACGCTGATTGGCAGAAAATATTTGTTGAAACCGTCTGCAGGATTTACTTCCTCGTATTTGACGTGTCACATTTGCTGCTCTCAGCCGGAATCGTTTTTTTTTTTTTTTAAAGTCACGGGAACGTTAATATTGAGTTGTGGGTTCGTGCTTCCTCGCTGTCGTCATCTTTATGGGGCAGACGGCAGCTGTCACGTATTCCGACTTCCCCATCAGTGCACAGTGTGGTGGAAGCCACATACCTCTATTATTCTGTCGTGGATTTGAAGGCCCTCTTCCTTGTCCGCCGGACCTTCCTCGATGACCTTGGATACAAAGATCCCCTCATTCGAAGTGCTGTCGCTGTCGTCCTGTGGAATAAATTGCAGTTATTGCCTGTCAATAATAAAGCCACCGAGCTTTGATGTTGAGGAGAATCGTGCTGTGCACATTTATGACACAATCTTTGAAATCTAGTGCCAACAAGAAGTAAATATCACACTTTAAATGTTTTACTACTTTTGAAAACCCTGGAAACACCAAACCAATATGTTTTGAGCGTCAAGCAAGTTGAAGGGTCGGTTCACCAAAAAGATAAAAACATCTTAGATCATCCTCACTTAGCAGCGCAGACAGTTCCAGTTTTATGTGCCGAGGTTTCAAGGTACCTCCCCCCCATTCCCGAAACCTCTGCTGCCGACCCAATAAAGTGGAGGTTGAACTGAATCTAGTGTGTGCTGCTCAAACCACTTAAAAGAAATGTGCCTGTCTTTGCAGAAGTAGTTCCTGAGTTACTCAGATGAATCCACAGATTTCACCGTCAGCTGTTTACACAAAGGAAAACAGCAACTTCA
Source organism: Myoxocephalus aenaeus (assembly GCA_038501785.1). Lineage (NCBI taxonomy): Eukaryota > Metazoa > Chordata > Actinopteri > Perciformes > Cottidae > Myoxocephalus > Myoxocephalus aenaeus. The sequence goes on along the minus strand of JBAMJR010000075.1, from coordinate 1,654,464 downwards.
GAGGCCGCCGTCTCAAAATCCGGGCACAGGAAAACCAAAAATATCCGGACGGCTCGATACCACGCCGAGTCTATTTCCAATTTGGGTAAAGCGACCCTCTGACCCTGCCCTTGAGTGTGGACTTAAGGGTTCGCTTTACACCCAGATGCTTCCCAGGCCTTAAGCGGCGCTCCTGGACTGCAGAAAAGGGGCCAGGTGGACATGCTGGATGGACGTGATGTATAGAATCGATCCAACACTGTGGCCGTGACCCCCAGAGTGAGAGCTGGCATCTCTATCAGCGCTCTCTTTAAAACCACATGAGATGCGTTCTGCACTCCTGCTGCAACACAACTGCAATTTAATGGGCTACTTAAAGAAAGCTCAGAAGTCCCCGCGCGCTAACTGTAATTCATTATTTCTGGTCTCGTGCTCAGTGTTAACGCAGCAATGCTTTGCTACAATTTTTTTTGACGAGCTCAAAGCCTTTTGAACTTGCCCCAATCTTCAAAAATTTTTGAAAAAAAAAACAGTCCTCTCAGAGGCCACAAAATCTGGCTGGCTGATTGCTTTTACCAAGCCATGCCAGAATAACAGCCACATGAAACGCATGTGTCAAAGGCTACGGGGATATTAGCTATTTCCATTTTAATGAATAGCTTCTTACACAGACTGCTGATTTGAGGCTAGCGGGGGAAAGTGAAAGCCAAGTATTATCTCCGCTCTCTCTCACGGTCGGGTTTGATGCATGGTTCTGTCACGAGAGCAAGAAAGGTCGCAAATCTAAAGAGGTTGTGAAGAAAAGAAAAAAAAAAATATATTTTTTTTTTAAACACGCTCTTTGTGTGTGGATCTTTCTTATAGTTTCCCGCTATAAACGTTTTTTCTATGATAGTCTAGAAAAGTGCGTCACGGCAACAGTGGAAAAACAGCCCTGTAACAGTGGAGTGCAGTACCGATGAGACGGAGACGGGGAGCAGCGTTTGAATGGGACCTCGGAGGCAGAAAGAAGCGTATCCATGTGATCCATGTATGGAAGACAGAGTCGTAACCAAGTGTTGAGATGTTTTCAACCCTTCACTCAGCGGAGCGTGTGGCATCATTAATGCCTCTGACTTCAGAGCCCTCGAGGTAGAAAACATAGTGGCTGTTAAAAGGTTTAGGCCGGGATGAAAGACCCTTTCCTTTCCTCTGTGTTTACCTCACCACCAAAATCCCCTCGATTAGAGACAAAACAACTGCGGTCAAAGCCACAATCCCAGATTTAACTCTCGTAAAAGTAATTATAGTTTTTTTGTAATCTGTAATGCCAAATCCGCCAAACCAGACCAATATATAAACACAATAAAACTTAATAGATGCGGTCCATCTATCCACAGACTGGAGAACACATGCATGACCGTGTCAGTCAGCACAGAGAGAGCCTGTGGTGCTTTCCAGTGTACATGCTATTCATTCCTGGGTTGCCATACGACACTTGGCTGATCACCGGGGGAGATGAAACCTCCGAGGCGCTCGGCTTTCAACCTACCGCGCATGGCCTTCCTCCTACGATGTTAAAACCCAGAGATCCGCCCTCACGAAGAAGGACGACCGTCGCGCTTTGAGTCTCGCCTTCCTACAGACACACAGAGGAGAGACACGGGCAGCAGAGTGAAGGCAGGAGGTTATAACATGATAATCTATTATTAACTCCAGGTGAGCGGCAGGATGATTGGACCGGGTGCTTCAGGTGGAAGAGCGGGGCACGGAAACGTGACCGGCAAATGATCAAACTTATTAGAAGATAACAGAGGCGCTCAAACGCATCAAATTGCAAACGGAGCAAGGGGTGGAGGGTGAGAGAAAGTTAATAATAACCTCGTCTACACATTAAGGGGTGGTGTGAAAGTGGAACAGTGAACACCCTGGCTTCATATCTTCACTAGGGGCGGAACAAGTCGTTCATTCTATGTCAAAACCACAGTTTGAAACCAAACTCTCAAAGCGGCTGTCAACAGGATCATTAGAGGTCGTTAGTTGGATTTCTAAACACTGTTACAGTGAGCTTGTCCTTATTATTCATAAGAAATGTTACGTATACTAGTTCACTAATCTAGACTAATATCTTAAATGGCTAGAAGTATATATATATATATATATATTTGTACTTTTTTGAAGAAATAATTCTGGCAGGACCTCAACAACTAGAGTTACTTTTTCTGATTGAAATTTCTCTAGAAACAAAAGGTTTCGGCTCATGCTTGGTACAAATGATCTTGTTTGAAACTGTAAGCTTTGTAAGCCTTTAATTTACAAAAATATGTATCTTTTTTTTTTTAAACACAATTTCAGTCGCAATCTCTTTTATTCACAAAACACAACCTAATTGAATATTTCCCCTCAAATCGCTCGGCCCCAACTCTCCCCCTTCTCCGAGGCCCAAATACCAGAAGTGACCAGTCCGGAGGGCCAGCAGCCCATCCCGCTCACAAACTGTTGTCCGATGTAAATCAATACACCCGAGGACCTCTGACTCAGTGGCAACATGACATGAAAACCTGTGGGAAACTCGCAGAGTCAGCTCTTATTGTTTTTTTTTCTCCCCCAAGCAGGACATAGAGGGGAGTTATGGGGTAATGTCATTTCAGCTGCCACTCCAGGACACAGAGAGACTAAATATAAAAGCTTGGCATGTACAGTGTCCTGGCTGCCGTGTCTTCGAAAAAAAGCCCATCATGTGCATGTCAGGCCATCCGGGGAATGCGCGCGTCACGGCAGCATTAGCGACACATGCTTCCACATTAAACCCACCGCAACCGTTACTGTCAACACGTAGACAGTCGGGCATCAAGTGAAAACTGAGCTGAGAAGTAAAAGTAATTTCAGCCACTTGTAGATATACACTGACTCAGCCACAAGCCTCAAAATGGGTGGATTTTAAATGTAAGAGCCATTAAAAATGAACTCAGAGTAATTAGGGAGTGTTTTTTTTTCCTTTTCTTTCCCCCCCACATCTGTGAACACTCTAGCACAGCTCTAATCCCTAAGACATGAAGTGAATCTCTTCAGGAGGTTGTGTATTTACTTAAACAAAAAGGCATGCCTGGGGTGATAAAAAAAATAAAAATAATGACATGTCCTTACTGCCGAAAAGGTAAAACATTATCACGCTGACATCACTCTTAGGAGGGGGGGGGGAGAACACATGGAAGCTATGTCAAGTAAACAAACGCTCACCATTAACTTTAATGGGGAAAAGAAGAACAGGGCACTTTGTTAGAGGGAAAGCGAGCAGGCTGGCAGTGGAGCGGCGCTCGCTGGTGACTTTGGCGCTCACGGCGAGCATTCGGCTCAGCACCGGTCAGACTTTCCGAGGCCGCCCAGCATCCAACCCGCCTCCCCTCCGCCAGCCTCTTGAGTAATAATAACAAAGCAGGAACTATGAAATCTGTGGCGGAATACGAATCCATTTGTCATCCGTGAAGCTAAAAAAGGTATGACGCGGCGTAATCCATATCTGTCTTTGAAAGGTTCCTTTCAAATAAAAATGAAAAAACAGCCAAAACTCACGTCTACAGTGCCTTCTGGGTCGCTTTCATAAAGCGGATCTCTGTCATAATTCAATTTGGCGCCCAATGCGTTCGAAGATAACTAATGGGTTACATTATTCTGTTAAACGATCTCGTGTACTCCGGCTTTAAAATTAGACCACAATTAGCCTCGTCACATCCAGCCCCTGATTACCCAAATCAAATTCAGCGGAGGCCTAATCCGTTCCATGCCTTGCCCTTTTTCGAGAGGCGCTCTTTATGGCGCTCGCGTGGCGGCAAACCGCTGCCGTCCGCGAGGAGCTGGGTTCGAGAGCAGAGATCTGAGGCTGAGTGGAAAGTGTGACAGACCACGACGAGAACCAGAGGGGGAGATCTGAGCTTCTTTTTTTTCTTCTTCTGTGAGTGTGTGTTTTATTGCTCTGGCTGCGGCGTTTAAAAAGTGTTGGGCCTATTTTTGGAAACTCAAGTCAGTTATTCCACGCAGCCGGGTCATCCCTGAGCTCCCTCACAGTCGAGGCCTGGATGTTAAAAGAAGACACTGAAGATCCTCCATCTGGCTCAGGAGGCCTCAGCCGAGAGGAGCGACGGAGACTTGGAAAAAACAAACTGCAGCAGGTTACCCGTCACGCCGGGCCTGTATTGCACTCTTTGACAGTGATTGGAGGGAGAAATACGCCACAACAAATCCGCATTAGACACCTCTCGCTATGGGAATTTGGGAGATTTGTGAGCTTGTTATTTGATGCTCTCCTTTTAGTCGTTCCAGGTTCCCGGCGTTTTGAACGCTGGCTCACTAGAATAAAAAAACGGAGCCGTGATGAATGTCATTACCTGGGCCTTTCCCCCCCGCTTTGTTAAATTTTCCTCGCGGAGTATGTTTTGACTAGTCGTCAGTCACCAAATCTGATAACATTTTTGATCAGTGACATCGGGAAGCTGGGCTCCGAGGGGCGTTTCGTTGGCAGCCTGCGAGTCGCCCGTCTCCCGCGGCTAATCCCACTTGTGACGCACCGTTTCAGATTGCCATGTTTGAGGCTCTCCCACCAAACAATCCTGCTCTCTGCTTGACTGAACCCAGTGAATGAGCTTCTCTTGCAGAAAAAAAAAAGAAGAAGCTTTCCAAAAAAAAACATCCACAAACTGTAGATTCCCCCTATCCTCCCGACCTGCTCTGTCTCTTACGGGAACGATTTCCTGGGAACAATCCCTGTGTCTTTTATGCGTGTTCAAGGCGTTTCCAGAACAAGGGGCTCCTGTTAACATAAGCAGAGCCAATACACTAAACGTATATATCTCAGCGGTGTAGGCCCGGAATGCCGCTGTCAAATGAACTATGATAACCAGCTGTGCTACCGGCCCAGGGAGCTTCTGTATACCAGCACGAGCCATTTCCCCATTTCCCCCCGCGTCGATGCTTTTGATGCGCAATTTAACCAGTCGACCGGAACGCCTTTTGCTGGGAACTGAGACCATGACGGAGAAATGAAACCACCAAGCGAGAAAAAAAAAAAGAGAGTGAGAGAGAGACGAGTGAAGTCTTTGAAAGATGTCACTTAAACAAGATGTGCAGTGGTGTGGGAAACAGAGCAAGACAACCTCAGCGGCAGAAATAGGGAGTTAAGAGGTGTAAAATTAAAAAGAGGGACAAAACCCATGGAGGTTTCCCCGTTCAGCCACATTACTGCCAGCGGTCTGCGTCCAATCAGAAGCTCCTCCTCCTGTTCTTGGGACACGTTTTAGAAGTTCATAACCCGATTACCGCGGGACCACTCCCCTCCAGCAGTGCGACCAGCGCACACTAATTTAATTCATTAAGTGACTGGTGAACTCCTGCGTCCTTTATGGTGTTGGTAATTGGTCATTACAGGAGGCATTAGGTTTTTAAATTTGAGCCATAAAACACACCCTTACACCGGGGGGGTTCCTGGGCTTTTCCCTAAAGAGTGCTGCGGGAATGAGTGCTAACAAACATGGCATGAGCACAGACTGTAGAAGAAGTGGACGGTGAACGGAAGTGACCATATTTGGTATGTGGCGGAGTGACGTAGTGAATCACAGTAAGCCCGTCCTAAAGCTTTATTGTCTATTTGACTCTAAATGGACCATAATATACTAAATGAACATCATGCTGTATTGAAGAAGACGTGAAGCCTGCGATTGAGAACATAAACTCATGTTCATAATGTTTACTGAGGGAATAAATCAAGAGAGAAGTAGAGTAATTTTCTTATAGACTTCTATACAATCAGACTTCTTTTTAAAACCGGAAGAGTCGCCCCCTGCTGGTCAGTGGAGAGAATGCATGTTTTAGGACACTTTGTTTTTTTACGACATAAAATACGTCAGTGAATACCCCACTCGTGGATTTTGGACCTTTTACACGTCTTAAAAAAAGCCAGTAGCTAACAAGTGGCTACACAAGGCTTCAAAGCGCCACTACGCCAGACACTAGTCCGCCTTTAGCTTAGTGGTAGCGACGTGATGTCATGTGACTAGTTTAGTTTGTTTGTAGCCCAACATATAATATTTTATTTTTTTACTTCTGCCAATTGCATTCACAAAGTTGTGTCCATTGGTGAGGATTATATTGTATATAGAACAAAACGTGTCGGTATCATAAACGTTTGCTTTTATTATAATTATTTTCCGCAGTAATCCAAAATCCAGGGGTTTCCGGGGTTGGCCTAACTTCAGGGGTTTGGCCTGCAAAGCACTGCATAGGAGCCTGTGCTAAAGGCCCACAGGTTTAGACACATTATCAACCAGTGTGACCAGCAGACAATTCAACATCAGTCAACAGTTTGCAGTATCCACAAAACAATGAGATTCCAAAGAACTCCCAGAAGTGTTGATAATATCCACAGTCTTCCACAACACCCATCCAGCTTTGGTGCGTAACACTGCTACACCCATGATTCTAATGTGTTATGAATGTCTGGTGCTGGTGGTGTGGGGGACTAACATCCGATGACAGAGAGACTCAAACAAGCGTGCTGCGAGGAGCCAATATAACCGGGGCCTGGCTCTTGTTGTGTACAGAACTGCAGTAAATATTTGGCCCTCCCCCCATTGACTGCCAGCTGGCCAGAGGCACAGCTGACATCCATGTCTCAAAGCAGACAGTGAAGAAACAATCTCCTGTGCGCCATGGGACTCCTGAAAGCTCCCCAGACCTCAGATAAATCCTCGAATAAAAAAGTTCAATGTATATCTGGGGTGGAGTAAAAAATTTAATTTTTTTTTTTTTTAAAACACTGGAGGTAGTGAGTCCCAGAGAGCAAGCAAAGTTGTTTTAAAGTTTATGAAGTTGGGCCTGGAAACAGTTGTACAGCAGGATGCCAGGGGTCAGAATATATGTGAATAATACATATGTGAGGAGAAGATGCACACTCTCTGCACCATGTTGCTGTTTTATTGTTATTTCACACTCAGTGACGGGGAGAAAGTGACTGTGGATAAAAGTAGAGGGGTTAAACGGCGCTTACCTTGCAGGAAAAAGCCACGGTTTTAGTGAGAGAGTCGATCCTCTCGCTGTACTCGGTGAATTTCTTCTGGTATTTCAGAGCTGTCACCTGCAGCTCGCCGTGCACGGCGGAAAGTTGCGCCAGGAGAGACTTCTCCCTCTTGTTGGCTTTAATGGTCTGCTTCTTGAACTCCCGGTCCAGGCTGATGACTCTGCACTGCAGCGCGCCGTTGTGCGCCTTCAGGGCTCGCAGGCAGCAGTGGCCGTTGGACTTCTGCTCCCGGTGGGTGAGCGTCAAGCCGCAGCCGCTCTCGCAGGTCCCCACCGGGCGGCAGTCGCACGTCTCCCGCATGTGGGCGTCCACGTCCCCGAGGTTGAGCACATCTCCGCACCCTCGGTTCCTGCACTTGGCCGGCGCGTAGTCGCACATCTCGGCGTGCTCGGCCAGATGCTGCAGCCTCACCACGGCGTCGCAGCCCCGCGCGTGGTTGTCACATTTGATCTCCAGCTTCAGGATGAGGTTCTTCAGGGGCAGGACGTGGTTCAGCTCTTTAGCGGAGACCCGCTGACATTTGACGGGGCAGCTGCTCTGCTGGACGACCCAGGGCAGCACGCAGCCGGAGCAGAAGACGTGGCCGCACGGAGTCGTCAGCGGGTCCTCCAGGACTTTATTGCACAAGTTGCATTTGAAGTCCGGGTCCACGGTGCCCTTGAAGCGGTCCAGCTCGAATCCCATGTTGTTGTTTTTTCCGAAGTCCCGAATCCAAACTTGTTGACTCCCCACCCCCGCGGATCTGAGTCGGAGCAGTGGGGCGTTTTTTTTTTAGCTGGTCATTGGTGGAGCGCTCACAGACCGACTACAAGCTCTCCTCGCTGTCTAAACTCTACTAATTGACCGAGCCTTTTGGTGCGTTCAGGGGAGCCTCGTACGCCTAAACTTTAAAGTTAGAAAAGTTTCTACGCCTCAACATAAAACAATGTTTAAGTTAACTTTTCAAGTAGAAGCAACATTGATGCGAAACTGCAAACCGAAACTGATAGAATATGGATAAAGTTGAATGTTGTTTGATACAAAGTTAGAACTTGTATATATAGATATATATATTTAAACAAAATAAATATATATATATATATATATATATACATATATATATGTATATATATATATATATAGACATCCACCATTTTCTGCAATAAGCTGATGTCACTACAGACGTGGGTTTTGCCATGAAAATAAAGAGTTGTCAAATTCTCATACGCTGTTCCCCTGACCTAAATAGGTAAACTGCAATAATTCTAACGGTCAGTGAAGGCAGCATTTCTCGGTGCAAAAGTATGGAGATTCTCTACCGTAACTGCTCTATTAACTGCGCATTTGAGATAGAAATTTTGCCATAACATTTTTTATTTTTTTTTGCTGTCCAAATATAAATGTTTTACAGAGAACATAGGTAGTTTGGCTTCGCCATCTACGTGCAACCACTGAACACACCATGGTTTAAAATGCAGGGAGATTGAAAGTGTTTTCCAGATTAATGTGATACATTAACTTGACCTACTGTGGGAGGCCCTTATTTGTTTCCATACATAGTCTGAAGTTTTTATGCAACTGTATCGGATAACAATATAATTATGCAATGCAGGTATAGTCTAACATGGGGGCCTTAATGGCTATATCCCCCAACCTGAATATTTCTAAGTGATAAACATGCCAAATTCCACTACGAAAATGTTAGAAAAGGTAACATGACAGATATTTACAACACGGTGGGTGAAAGTCCGGGCATGCACCACACTTGTGAAAACAAGCAACGTTGGAAGGACCCTGGCAGTACAACCACAAGCGAGACTTTCAAGTTACAACACACTGTGAGCGAGGAGGAGATCAGGTAAAAGTTAGGAAAATCGACATGGATCACAATGTGCGGTATGAAAACGGATTGTACTTGTTTGAACACACCTCTCTCCGCACTCCTTATGTAACGAAAGCTTGGGACTACACCGTTTTTATCACTTTGGCTGCTGAGGCCCTACAATGGGCTTTCTGAATTTATTTTAATTGTGAATTGCCTACCGGGTGCCCCCTCTTTCGGAAATCCAGTTTTATGCAATGCCATGCTCAATAAAACCTTTCCATATGTGAATTATCCAGAACTAAAAACAAGGGCTTATCAAAGACTTCATGGACAGAGTGTGACAGAGAGAGTCTGAGCTTCCAGGTAATCCTACACTGATGTTATGGGTTGTCTTAGATGGAGTGGAGGAAAAACTCCCTTTGCAGTCACGCCAAAGGTCCATGTACTGTGTATAAACAGCCCGCTTTTTTATACTCACTGTGCGATTACATACTTTTCTTAGTGGAGAGATAAGAAATGCTTAAACACAGGTGAAAAATGAAAGCGAGGGCCGGTGTTTTACTTTAACACCTGTTTCTACGGCCAGTGTTTCACAAAGTAATTGGAGTTATTTCATGCTGATGCACATCGGCCGTAAATGGCCATATATTATTTCACAGTTCGCAGCGTAAGGCTGATATCAAATCTAGCACTTTTGTTCGGGGTACCTTGGAAGTATTATCCTTGGAATATTGTGTTCGGTGCTGCAGAATCAAACCAGCAGCCCACCAGCTACAACCAGCCTCTCGACCTCTGGGCCTACCTGCCGCCTGTGATTTATTATTGCAGAGCGGGAACAATCAACCTGTCTGTGGACGGCTGTTTACTGCAAAGGTGCCTCGGTCGGAGAAATGTTTGCTCTTAAAAATGGAGTGAGAATAAATAAGCAGTTGTTTTTATAGACCCTGTCGGATCCATAGCATGAGGCTATGAGAGGCTGCAGCTTTTGGATTTTCACGGTACAGTGTGGTTGTGGGAACTGATACGCTATCTACCGGACAGGTCTGTTTGGGAATGTTTTCCGTGAGGCTGGGCGAAGTGGCAACAGCGGGGGCTTAGACGAGTCCATGTTGGGTCCAGGCCAGAAGACAGACGGCGTCCCAGTGGAGATAAGAGTTAATCCCAGTCCTCCAACGTAAACTGTGAGTGAAGGATCGGGACAGACCGGACTGAAATGCTCCCACCAGACATGTGGGTTGAAATAGTATTTGAAGATCATTTACATGCTTCCAATTCTTTTGGCTGCAGCGGATTCTGATTCAAAGGAATATAGTTGAAACATTTTTATTGCTTTTTTTTCATAGAAAGTTATGTGCTGGTCTATCTCTTTGTTTTTGTACAGATTAAACGACATATCGTGTTAATTAGTTGACTTATTTTACCATAGTTATGTTATGCAATTTAAATAACACCCAGTGGGTTTTTTGTGTGTAAAAAACAAGCTTATTTCATGAAAAAGCCCAATATTTTCCCTATGCCAAAAAAGTACTTTTGTCTTTTAAAACTACGTTTTGTTGCGTAAGTAAATCTGAGTAAGACTACGTTGGAAGTCTTTCCGCCAGTTAACCTAATGAGTTGGGAGTGAGAACTCGTTGCGGCAACCAGTATTAATGCTAAGCTTCATATTCAGTGCACAAACATTGAGAGTCATCAATTTTGTCATCTAACTCTCGACAAGAAAGCAAGAATGCCGATTTCCCAAACCTATTCCTTCAAGGGAAAATCGTCAAACGCCTCGTTTTCCTTTCAAACTAGCTACCCATCCCATAATAGATGCACACAAAAAGTGCGCAGATGAGGCATGCTTTGATTGGCATGAACAGAGCGGTCGCGGGTTTCATTGTTGATCCCTCTCACTTGAAGCCTTTGTGGCAAGGCAACAGAGAGATCGAGTTTTAAAGCATGTGCGATGAGGGCGTTTATGTGCATGGCGCTTTGGAGTCGGGCCATTTAGTAATCATCGCCACTCTTCTTCAGATATGTCAAAGGACATGAGGGCCATGTGGGAAACTGCAAAGATGAGTTATTGCTCCTCGGGATGCCTTTTTTTAATGCCGCGCTGAAACACGATGTACTCACAAAAGGAATACACTATCCGTCCCCGCTGTGGTTTCCCATGCGCCTGCAACTCCCTCGGGAGTCGGCAATATTGTCAAAACCGAGTCTAGCCCCCGAATGATTTATACGCCGATAGTATGGTTTGTTTTTCTTGCAAACATCAGTGACTTATTGGGCCTTTCACGAGGGGGAATTGGAGTTTTGTGGCTCCATCGCCTCGAGTGAATGAGTAACTTTAAAGGCTGTTAAGATCTCAGGGTGACCTTATGGACAGGCCGGGCTTGTGTCTGGGAACCGGCAAGGCTTCACCGGTCTTCATGGCACACTCCGGCCTTGTCGGTCTGTTGTGACAGAGAACAGCACCTCAACCGTCACAACATCTTCACAGACGCGCCATTTGGTAATGATTGCACAACCCAGGTGTCAGAGACGTTGGAGAAACACACTCGACATCGTAAACAGGTATGACACCCCTGATTGATTGTTAACAAGTTGTCCCACACAAGCGGACTCTCGCTATGCGCAATTGTTAATAAAACGCAGAAGAAGAAAAACAGATCCACAACAGAGATAGCGATGTGCGTGTGTGTTAATGAAAAAGAAAGCAAGAAAAGAAAGATCTTTATCACAAACCGCTGTGTGTACATGAAGAAAAGCTAATAAATATTTAGCTTTGTTTCTTACAGCATGTTATGAGTTCTCTCAGGGAGGTTAGAAACTGGATGTCGGTCAGTGGAACCCGGATTTACCCAACAGCGAAACTGCACAAGTAGAGAAAATCCCCATTTTATACAAACTAAGTCAACGTCTCAGAACCAAATCTGACCTAAATCTGCAGTCGCACACAGTAGCTAATTAAATCTTCATGGCAGAGACGTGCAGACAGTATAGTGTAAACAGACACTTTGCCTTTGCCCTCTTTGGCTGAACTGCCCTTCTGGACCAAAGAGAAATAATAATTATCATTATTACAAGTTTTATTGGTGTTGCCACAACTGCTGCTGCTGCTGCTGCTATTATTAAAATAATTATTGTGACAGGGCCTGCCCTCTAAACCTTTCCTTCTTGGTCTGTGCACGAATGAACATGTAATTCCTTTATTACAAAGTCATGCTGTTTAGTTATGGTTTGGTGGGGTTGCTTTGCATGTCTGCCAGAGATTAATTCATGACTGTTCAATACTCGTAATTTGTATTCGTAAAGTGATGTAACGGCGTACAAAAAAAGCCTTTCCCAGGATGGGAAAACAAGAACAACCAATCAAAAAGACAGAAAAATAAGTGGTAAGTTCCCAGGAGCTACTGCAACAATTTATTTTGTAATATATAATTAGTTATGGTTTTTGTAAGGAGTATAAAGAATTGGGTGAAATTTCCAATGTATAGAAGCTGTCTACCTGCATTAGCATTAGTTATCTTGTAGCTCAAAGTTAAATAACAACTTTAAAAAAAAAAAATTCAACATTGTGTCTAAGGAGACAACTATTTAGGATATTGGTCCAGTATTGAAGGAGAAGGCTGCAGCCGGCAGCTGCTTAATGGGCTGCAATATAATTGCTAAGGGGCAACTCCTCACAGTCAATGGACGTCCACTAAAAAGCTTGTTTTTTTGCCACTGACAGGCTTAGATTGTTATCATAAGGAAAGGACTCGACAGAGAAAAACTTAGTTTTCTCACCTTTCTGTTGCTATTGTTACTGTTTGTTATTTCGTCATGTAAGCTATTGCTGGAAGACAACGGTGGAAACGTAAGTGTGAGCTCTTTGTTGTCAAAGTTTGTTGAGTTGGATGACAGAGAGCGTATTGCTCTTATCTAAAATATCTTCAAGGTCATGGCTGGACATTTGGCTGATTTTGACGATGTGGTGTGAGACTTCTCTGAGGGAACAGACCTCGGGATCAAGCAAAAGGTGAGAAAAAACTAATATTTCTTTGTAGGGGCCTTTCCATAAAGATGTCAGACACTTATAATAACAATTTGTGCTCGTCAGTGGCCGTAGATTGAAGATGAAGAGTTTCCCCGAGCCGTTACATTCCAGCGGTCTCCTTCAATACTGGACCAGTTTCAGGAAAGGTTGAAAAACACTGAAGATACTCTTCAACCCTGTTCTAAAAGCGACTATGGTTAACTAAGGTAAATGCAGCTTCATAAATTAAACTACATTTACAGAGAGAGGCTGAAATGTCCAGCTTAACCACACCTTCTTACACATTTGATCTCCATAATTATGTTTGTCTCTGCATCTTTTATTAAAGTCGGACATAAAACTAACATTCAGTTAGATACGGCCGACATTATAGCCTAAATTAGGTGCGTATTTTACAACAGGGACATTTAATGGAATGTGGTGATAATATTTATACATTCATTGACTTACAAAAGGAGTACATGTGCATTGGGACATACATGTACTGGGCAATTATGAGTTATGTGACCTAAATGGATGTACCGTACCTTTCGGGTTACAAGCCGCTCCTACGGCTGATCAGTGTCCCCGGTGTAGCAAGCTAGTAGCGCTGCTAGTAGCGCTGCTAGTAGCGCTGCTAGTAGCGCTGCTAGCTAGCGCTTCTGCTGCTACCGCCCACTGCTGCTGCTACTGCCCACTGCTGCTGCTACTGCCCGCGTCCCCTCTGCCCAAGTCGGGTGTCGAGCCTGGTCCCGCTACCTTCGGTGGTTTTCAGGGAGCTAGCGGAAGTTAGCGGGGAAGTGACGGAGCGCTAGCAGGAGCCCCAGCTGGCTACAGCGGGGAGCTGTCGGGGACACTGACCGAAGGTAGTGGCGGCTTGTAATCCGAAAAGTACGGTACTATTTATTAGCATAGCCTATAAATAGCAGAGATCTGGCCTGCAACAAAAGTATGTGGACCCCCCCACTCTCCCCACTTAGTTTTTCATTTTGTAGTTTATAACAAATAGTTCACATGCCTTCTCACAAGGATCATGCAAATCCCCATAAATATGACCTCGTAACAACATCTAACACTGCCCCCACATGAGGGGATCTCGTCTCATACTCCAACGCAGAACATACATTTCTGTATATTAGTCTTTTTATTTGCCAAAATGAGCTGCTGTTCACCCGAACTTGCTAATGGGGAAAATGGCATCTGCTCTCGGATACAATTTCCAAATAAACAGTTCTCTCAATCTATTTCATTCTTTAGAGAATTAAAAGAAACAAACAACAGAACTTGAAGCAGGGAAGCTTCACCGTGCCTGTGCAATGTTTGCCCACCGATAAACAATGCTGGAAAGAATTAACATAAGCTTGAACATAAGCGCTAACCTTGATATAGCGCGTCCCATTTCATATTCTGAAGTAATGATAGAGTGTAATCTGGGTGAATATCTCCCTGAAACTGTCGGCAGAGCGTGATCTGCTGTAGCGCTCGTATAAAGCCTTCAGCATTTTTTTCAGATGGACTAGCGAAATGCATTAGTTACAGAGGTTTCCAAAGCACAAGTGAGTAATATTAGGAACAGATGAGTCCCCTCTGCAGGGGGGAGGAAGGGAGGAGGGCACTTGAGAATCTACGAGGAGAAAAAAAAGTTGAAGCCTGTGAAGCGCTGCTGGTTTTCTGGAAGCTCTGTTCCCTCCGGGTCCATAAATAACATTCAAAGTATACTTGGCATATCTTATCTTGGCTTATTAAAGGGAGAAAAAAAAAGCTTAAAGAAAGAAGTTTAAAGTGAAACCACATAGAATTAAATGGATATGATTTAATATCCATCAAAAGAACATTTCACGTTTAATATATTTGACCATTTAAAGATTAAAACATTAATTGTTGTCAGCCCCAGATCTTTACTTCAGTGCCATCGTCAGCCCAAAGCATTACTCTTAGATTACAAGAAATATGCTATTTGCTAATGCTATTTGATTCTGCTGAATACATTCATTCTCCCCAGAGGATTCCACAATAGACACCCAATGAGCTTTTTGAATACTTGTAATTGAAAAACATAACTTATAACGTCTGCATCTGCTTCGCTGCGAAGGGTTCAGTGTGGCCGCTCAACCATTTTGACAATCCTCCTATTGGCCACAAAACTAATCCCCTGCAGTTGTAATAGCATTTCCCCGTCGACTGCCGTTATCGAACAGACATGGACAGGACACCTAGAACGGAAAACAAGGTCAGTTATTACTCTTTGAATTCTAAGGTTGCGAGACGTCCTCAATGCAAAAAAAAGACCAAAAAACTTATACATTCATCATGCAGACAGTGTACTTTATTATTTTTTATTATTCTTTTTGAGAATATTGGCCCTCAAGACAAATATAAAAATTGTAGCCCCATTTTGCAACAGATGGTCTGTTGTTAAAATTGCGGCCTCTTGCGAGCACTAGCATGGCTTTACCCCTTTAGTCTGGCATTAAAACCAAGTTCTTCAAAAAAGCAAACATGTTCAATCAAGCATGATGTTCATTAAAGCGTCTGTCATTTATATTTTTTACTAGAGAACCATCACCTGCCTCCACTGACCCAAGTGGCCAAATACTCAGTTTACTATGGCAGGTTTAAATAAATGACAACATGCGCGTATGTTCTGACGCTGAATTGTTTTCACCGTTCAGTGGACAATCTACGCTTTTGGAGAAGCTGATTCTCACACCTGAAGCCGGGTGACAGCACGACTGGAGCTGCAGATAAAAGCTGTTATGCTGACAGCTCGCTGATAATGAGAACAGCGGCCGTGAGCCGGAAAGCCGTGACTACAGTGTTGACAGGTCGTCCAACCGGCATAGTTCACACTTTCCCATGCATGGCTGATGATCGTGATACGAGCACGATTCCCATTGCTTTTGAGAACTGAACCACTGTTGATTGATTTTACACTTTAACGCCGAGCCCAAAATTATGACCGTTAAACCGCAGAGAAGTTTCGATTGAACTAATCACAGAGGCTTCTTGTCGTGTTATCTGTTACGACACGTCTTCGTCAACATCCTGAAAGCCGGCGAAAGTGTCAAAACCGAGAGTGGGAATCCAGCTCGGTCGCTTCGGCTGACCCGGCGGAGGGTTTTTATGAGTCCCAGCAGGAAGCGAAGCCAGATTTCAACTCAACCGAAACAGAGGATCTGACGGCCCAAAAGGGAAGTCACATTTTCGTGCCACTCGCTCACCGCAAAGTCTCTAGGCTAGCTGCTCCGCGGCACACTCTGCCTCCATTTGTGTCACATCCTATGTGGCCGATAGCCGATGAACACGACAGTATATCCCCTCTGTATCGCAGTCGGATCTGACGGGATGGGACACACGCAGATGTTTTTCTGTTTCAGCTCTGGCATGCAATTTTAATGCTTCTTCAGCAAACACAAGACTGTTCTGAATATAGTTACCCAGCACTGTCAACATTGCTCTGCTTTTATTATACAAGTCTGCAAGCAGCTCATTAGATTACTTTTATTTGAATATGGTAATGGTGATATATACAAATGTAATAAGAGCAATGCTGAATATAAACACTGACTGCTGCAAGCTTCTGTTATTATATCTTAAATATGAAAACTCTCTAAGCCGCAAATATCACATATGTTTCTCACTGTTCATTAAAGGGCTGTTTTGGCTTGAGTTCACTTCACATTTGTCCCATCTCCCAGGTGTGCTGTGCAATAACGTTCGAAATAGGTCAGCTCAAGATTGATATTTATACTCATGAATCTTGTGTGGAGTGGTTCCTCCCAGAGCTAAAAAGGAAAATAGTGAGATGCAAGAAGGGTTCAGTCTGCTGGTGTCTTTTGCTCTGTGAATCTTTAATTTTGAGGCAATCTATTGGCATAAATGAAATATTAGATGCTAAATATGTTTTCTTTAGTGTTTGATCACCTGGAATTAAGAATTGTTGCTTTTTCCGTCACGTTTATATTTATTACAGTGGGTCCTCTTCATGGAGCCGGTGACCATGTTTCTACAGTAACCCAGAATGGACAAACCAAACACTGGCTGTTTTCACATTTTTGCCATAGACTGTATATAGGAAGTGAGCCTAGTCATCAGGACATCACCCGTTGGTTTGTGGACTGCTGTTTTGAAGCGTTGAGTTTTAGCTGTCGCCGTTGTTGTTTTTTTACAGCCAGCAGTGGTGCGAAGAGGGTGAAGCCAAGCAGGTGCTGAATTCTTCAGGCGACCAAAAGGGTTACAATTAACTTTTATGAACTGAAAACACCCTGTGAGAGGATTAAAGTTCCAAGACGAAAACACGGACAACTCCCAAACCCAACAACGCCATGGCAGCCACCTGTCAATCGCAAGGTAGCCCCGCCCTAAAGCGTACCCATGCTTTATGGTCTATTTCACTCAAAATTGGACCATAATTTACTAAATGAACATCATGCTGTGTTGACTGTGTTGATAACTAGCGATGTAAACCATAAACACATGTTTACAATGCTTACTGAGGTAATAACTCAAGTGAGAAGTAGAGTCATTTTCTCATAGACTTCTATACAACCAGACTTAATTTAGCAACCAGAGGAGACACCCTGCTGGCCATTCAAAATAATGCAAATATTTTGGAATCTGTGGTATCAAAGGAGAAGTTAAGTTACGTGTTTTTTTCTTAGAGGTCAGTCAGTTTGGTCGCTAACAGGACAATTTGTATTTGTACCATCGACTCTTGTCGAGCCAAACAATGCAGTGGAAATGAGGCAATAAAGTTCAGCACGGTCTAGCGCTGATGCTGATCTGTCAACCACACAAACACACAAACAAACTACAAAGTTGAAGTAGACGTGACCAGGAAAAAGAGACAAAGTCCAAAACAGAACTGGAGTTCCCGGTGAGTTCAGAGAACAGTGAGCTTGGAGAGCTGCCGCTAATGTACAGTTGGCTGCCGGGGGAGAGGAACAACACTTGAGTCTCACGTTAATGCAAACAATGCAAGTTAAAGATTGACTTTGCATACATTCAGGGAAAAGGTTGGGAGTGAAAGTATAAACAGCTTCCAACCAAAAGTCAACTATGGCAATTGTTTCCTAAGTAGAGTTGAACTCAGCCAAACCCAATATCCATGAAGTCTGCAGATCAGAAGACAAAACTCTCAATTAGGTAGTTTTGAAAGACAAAACAAATGACATGTTTTTTTAGAGTGGCTTATTGCTGGACAAGTCCTCATATATTAATACGACTATATCCTTCCTTTTAATTAATAATTAAGTGTACGGAAGAAAGGCGAGGGATTACATTGTCCATGGACAGTCAAAGCGTGAGCGCAGCCACTTCTTCACAGAGTAATTAAAGCCATTCATCCGAATACCAGTCCTCTCTCCTGGGAGTTTCTCAGGACCATTTCAGCAGAGTGATTAACCGAAATGTGAAACATAAATTAGGTGATGGTTTACAAAGCAAGAATAATGGACTGACATTGTGTCATTCTTGTGTATAGTGATCAAGGACAAAAACAAACAGCCTGATTGGAACAGTCAGACCAGTTGTTCCAGCAGCACAGCATGGCGGGAGGGGTTCACTGAGGGATAACTCGATATACACGGAAACAAGGCAATGGCCTGTGTAAGAGACATTAGGAGCTAATCGGAAACAAGCCCCCTCTAATTAGCCATTACCAAAATAACAGACTGAGGTCATAGTTATTGCTCTCCCTTATGGGGAACGCTGGTCTGGGTTTGACTCAATTTGAACGGTTGCAGAAACGAAGGTATTTGTGAACTCTGGGTTTTACATGCAGCCTTGATGTGAACAGACGCCCTCATAATCAAGTGATTGTTGTCTCCAATGAGTGAATTGACGTTAATGAATGTATTTTGATTCATCGCTCTTCTCTCCCGCCTTGGCCCATAGCTGTGTGTGTGTGTGTGTGTGTGTGTGTGTGGGGGTGGGGGGGGATTTGAGATATCACTTGTCAAGCACTGAATATGTTGAGGAATTGAAAAAAAATTAAGTTAGGCTCAGTTGGGAAAAGCTTCAATGCAATAATCAAGGTGTGGCAATGTTTGAATCAAAATGTGTTGACAGTGTTTGCCAGCGCTGTCAATCTAATCTGACGGGTGACAAAGAATAGATTCCTGACAGCCCCATGAATTTTGCAACACTCAGAACCAATATCTTCCACTTCTTAAGGTCCGATTCACAAAAGATGTTGTGCTAATGTTATTGCAGCGCAAACACGGCCATAACGCTTTTTGCAGCTGAGTGGAATTTGCTCTTTTTTGTGTCACATAGCAATTATCCATGTGGAAAAATGTAAATGCCGCCTTTGCGCTCAGAACACAGGAAAAAAAGCGGCAGATGGCAGAGATACAAAAAAACTACTGTCAGTAGTGTTGGTGCGTTTAATAGCACCAACACTACTGACAGTAGTTTTTTTAATCTTCAGACTATAAAAGTGCTTCAGCTAGCACCAACTCTCTGTGGACTCTAATAATTTCAGTGTAATTCTGTGTGGCCAATTTTGCACCAAATGTGTGCATGCAACCTTATTTAAATAGTTGCAAATAGCACAGGTGCACCGAGGTGCACCGAGTATTCAGCTTAGTTAGGGGGTGCATTTCACCCATTGCGGATAATTTGAGAATTACGTCTTTCTTTTTGTTTCATTTGTCGCAGGGTTAGCGGCCGTAAAATCGATCCGATCTACCAGTCGGCTGGAGCACATGTGAGAGAATATATACTTATGAATCATTACCTTAAATAATTGCAAAGAAATTTTGCAAAGAAAAGGACTCAGAGGCACAAGATTGCACGGCTGATTATACTCCTCTCCCCGTCCTACTTCGGATGCCTGAGAGGCAAATACCTCGACTCCATTCGGTCCAAAGGAGTCTTTGCCTGCCAGTGCTGCTGCTGCGCTACCTGGCCAGATCAGATGGGAATAGAGATAGCGTCTCTGCTTGTATTCTTTGGAGCGATGTGAAAACAAACACACCTCCACTCCGCAGCTGAAGACAACCTTCTTGTAAAAGCTGTCCAAAAATAAATAAATAAATCCCACTCTTTTATTTGTCTATTATAGATGATGGTTGTTCTGCTCTGGATCACAGTGCGAGATAAATCTCACAAAGGGAACAGTGTGTGGGCTGGGCCCGAAATAACATGCCGGAGCTTTGGTTTAAAAACATTGTGTGCAAAAATATGTTAATTCTGCTTTGTACAAAACAACAAGTATCCTATTTAGAATTCCAGATTCTGACCTACTTGTTACAAATGAGCAAGGCTGGAATAACTTGTGTATTTTGTAGAAGAATGTGAAATTATTAACCTTGAGGCGGTCCCGGTTTGTGTCTCTGAACACATTGTGCGTCTCTTTTTGGCTGCTCTAATGACATAATGTGGAGTAAATGTGTGGTGTGGAGTAAATGTTGTTGAGCAAAGTGCTTTACAAACAGTGACATGACAAATATAAGATAGAAAAATAAAAATGTCTTCACATGAAAGGGAAAGCAGAGTTGGGCAAATATAAACTGGGACACATTAAATGTAAGAAAAGGAGGATAAAATGGGTCAAGCTGATAACAGTAAAACCAAGATATGGCTTTGGCTTATTCAGAATACGCTCACCAATAGACAAACTCATGGTCACTTCAGTCTTCTGGTGAAGTCCCGACCTAATCTGGGTAAAAGTTTACAAGTGGAGAGCACAGTCCAAAAACTCAATACAGAACAAGTTTGTCAAGGAGAGATTAAGTCCAAAGGACAATACCTAACTTTTTGTGTGTTTAGCCCATCCTAAAATTCACACAAACACATTCTCACTCTCACCTCAATACCGAGGTGTTTCAGGGACCCACGTCAGTTCATACTCGATACATGCATGGTTTCCTTTCAAAATAAACTTCTGTGTTCACATGAAACTTAGTAGTTTACTCTCTTTACACGCTTTCTGTCTTTTTTTACATACGCAACAAAACTACTTGGTTAGGTTCCGAAAAAGGTCACGGTTTGTGTTAAAATAAGGACATTCGTCCCGTAACCAGTGTTACGTAAGTTATGTAACAAAGCTAAGGTAAACGATGACTTGGTTTCACACAGGACACAAACAGTGGTCTTCTCCGTGACAGTCCTGTGTTCAATAGGTGGACTTTATCGCTCCTATATGTCAGTTGCCTTGACCGTCTATTACCGACACAGATGGAAAGCCTGGTGGGTCTCATCAGGATGCTAAAAGGTGCCTTGGTAGGGAACTATGACGGGCGCTGAGTAATTCATGAGTTGGGTGTAAAAACGTGTTGGTATACAACACAGTTCATCATTTTGCGAGAAATGTGAGAAATGTAATAGCGTTCTTTCTACTGCTCTCTACATCCAACTCCCATTTCCACTTCCAATCATTTCTGAATGACATAACAAATCTATGGTAATGCATGTGAGAGCAAGTTGATTTGAAAAGTTTGCATTGCATTGCCTCAAAGGTACAATGTAACTTTCTGAACTCGATGTTCATTGCCATGGATTATTTCCACCCTAAATCTAAATGTGTATAGCGCACATCCCAAATGTATGGTATGGCCCTTAGAGGGTTAACCAAGTACAACATATATCAAATATATAAAACCCCAAACTGTCTGCATGGCCAGACACCAGACAGAAATGTTTATTTATTTCTTATTTGGGTGAATTGACCCTTTAAGAGCAAACAAATAACCGTGGCAGCATTATTACTGATATAAGTTTGCGTTTGGTGGAAAAGACGTTGAATGCTGAACTCGCGTTGAACCAACACCGCTGACAGAATCACGAGCCCATCGGGACATCATTATGGCAGCTCCAGTACTGGGACGCTTCTTTTTTCTTTCTTTTTTCAAACGACTTGTGCAGCACTGAATCAATGACACACTATTCATCACACTTTATTACAGGACACCTTTTAGTTACGCCTCAGCGCTTTTGTTTTCCAAATGAAAATGATGAGCATCTAATGAGCAAGATAATGATCGTTCAGGAAGCATATACTGTAAAAGATTCTCAGTACAATTATTTATTTTTTGCATTTTGTGCGCTTGGAATTAAAGTTCCAAATGACTTCCTTCCGTTTTAATCTAAGTTGCGTTATCGACACATTCATATTCATGATCGCGGGGGTGTTAGTTTATACTCAGTGTTTTTATTCACGCTATGAGATGATATGCAAAATCTTTGATGCTCAGTATCTCACACTGATTGCGGTTTCATACAAAGCCATGCCCTGCCCTGGTGCCCTCCAGGTCAAACATGGACTCTGCAGCAGGTCCAAATCAGTGATCTTCAAGGAGGACTAAATAAACTGTTGTGCTGTAATCCTTTTAATGCCACATACAATAAAGCTCTGAGGCTGCGTACACGGTCCTCACGCCAGATGGGGCTTAAATGGCTTGCATATCCTGCCACTTTTATCTGGACGTTCTCCAGCGCAGCGCGAGCCCATGATGTCATGCCTCTCAGTGCTGAGGCCAGACAAGCGCTTTTGTTGTAGAGAACCGTGTCAATATCTTTTGCTCATGAGAACGCAGGGGAACCACAAGAAAGTTATGACTTTGACATAAAACAAGTTTTTACAAAGTAGAACAGGCCCCCCAATTCCTACTTACAAATATGCCTCAGCTCATTGACTTTGATCTTTGAATTTTGCAGCAGAGAGCCACTTGCTGTTCTCCGAAATCACAACATCTGTGGTGAATTTGTGGCCGATATAATAAGGCGCAAATTCCCAAGATTCAGTCGTCGTGATTGAGAAGCGTAATGGCTGACATAATACTGATTTTACACATAATAATCAGTCTATTTTATCATGGGAAGCACTACTCTCCTGTTGTATAATGGCGCTCTGGAGGTCTGAGTCTACAAAGAAAACCGTGATGATGTCATAGTGATGTCATTAGGATTATCTCAGTTTGGAGACTACCAACACATAGCAGAATGTTTGGAAGACACGGGCATTTTCCACACAGGAGGAGCCAAACCAAACGACTACATTATGGGATTGGTAGGGATAAGGTTTCTTTTCTCTTCTTTTTTCAGCTTGTGGCCTTATGGATGATACTGCCTGCCAGTCAGTCCACCACTTTGGCCCTTGTTAGATTGTCCAAAACGTCCTCACTCCCAACTCAAATACGTCAGCTTGCTCAGTGGGCCTATGCGTTAAACTATGACGCTGTAGGCACCTCTCTAGCCTTACCGTTGCGTGTGTCACGTTCCGCTCTTTACGATTTCATAGTTACGATTTTAGTTAATGACCAAATCTGAAAGTGTTTCAACAATTCGTACTGCGTTAGAAAAAAAAAAAGAGGCAGCATCAAAACCAACACTCGGACAAAACGCACACTCTGCACAGAAACGCACACTCTGCACAGAAACGCACACTCTGCACAGAAAAACATTATTGTGTGTAGAACGGTGGAGCGATGTCAGTACACTGTCAAGGCAGAGTGTGTGAAAAAACTGCTTCATGTCTGCTACTTTGTACCTGCTAGTCTGGTTAAAATTGTCTCTCACAAACACGACTGTTTGGAAGAGCAACACTAAATCTCTGGAAACCCCTTTTAGCACCTACCATGCTGTCACTTGTCCTACTAGAAACAAGCTAATAAAATAAATAAAAAGTTGCACAAATAAGAGCCTTGTGGGTTGTAAAAGTTTTATATTTGTGGAGGTTTTTGCAGTGCTGGTTGCTGAAACTGTCCACCACCTCATGAGGTTAAAACTCTAAAAGCCTCACGTTACAAAGTCAAGCACACACCCTCTCAAAAAGGTCTCTCCAAAGGGAATCTAATATTACCCATCCCATACTGCGTGTATTATTATTCCACCACAATGCCTGCACTGTTGATGTTACTCAGATAAACATTCATGCCACTTTGATACTGAAAAAGTCCTCATGAAACGTTTTACGTAAACCGCTTTGCTCGATTGTATCAATAGTAATGAACGCGCTGACCAAAAACACAGAGAAGACACATCTGTGTATGATAGAGTCACATTTTGTGAGCAAACAAACAGAGATATCATATGATTTTCGAGTCGTCGACGCCAGAACCAAATGATGAGGATTTTTCCAGCGGTTTGCAGAACTTTTGGAGGGTTGAGCTCGGCTCGGGACGCCCACATGAAGCTCATTACCTGATACTAGTTGATGTAAGTCATCCATCTCCCTGCAGGATGTGAAGCATGTGTAATAAACCTGCTGGATGCAAATCAGTGTTTTCTCACTCACACTGGGGACTGACTTTGTGGAATCCTAATTAGGCCGTTAAGAATATTCACACGTATCCAGGGACACATGGGATGTTATTAATAGTAAATTAGCGTGTGTTGAACCTGCCTCGAAAAAAAAAATAGATGCAAATTATAAGAAAAGAAAAAAAGGTGGCATTGTATTGATAAGGTACTGGAGGGAAAACCTCAAATCAATAATCCCAATCAATTTGAATACCAGCATTTAACTGATAAAACAATACTCCAGTTAAAACAAGCAACGAGGAGATGAGGAAGAGCGTACTGTTCTTCAACATACTGTAGATGCTGCCCTGAAATTAGTGTTTGAGATTTGGCAGCTGCACGGTTCAGTGCCCCCCCCCTCAAAAGCCCCTTCCTCCCAGTTCCTTCTTTAATCTGCCTGTGCAAGCTGAAACCACTTCAGCGTCGAACCGCAGAGGACGTGCAGGAGACACGCGGAGTCCCCGCAGTCACGGCCTCACCGTTAACCTTCTGGAACGGCACCAGAAGCAAATGAGCGCCGCCGCGACTGTCCGCATGTTAGTTAGCGATGGACAATCGACTCAAAACAGACTCGCAGATCAATAGTAGCTGGTGCCACTTTCGAGATGGACCGGCTCTGAGTTTTTTTTCCCAATAGAAAACCAAGAACGTTTTTGTTTTTGTGTCTTGTTAAAGAAACTAATGGATGAATAACAGCATGGCATTGAGTGCAAGAGCTGAAAAAGGTTTGTAAGCGTTTTAGAGCTGCCGCTGTCGCAGATGGAGACGCTGCACAGAACGCTCTTAGGACTTTCCAAAAAGTGATTTGTCAACTATCTTCAGAAATAACTTGTTTGTGTACGCTTAGCTTCAGCAGCAGTGTATCCAGATGTATCCAGGGGTTAACCGGACTGGTGAAAGCACCAAAACCTCGGGGTCCTAAGAGTTTGTAAACTATCGCGACCACATGTGTGGAGCCGGGCATCTGCTGCTGAAGCGTGAGGCCCTGCCGTGTGTCGAGGCCCCCGGGGGTCACGCCGTAATTAAAAGGGCCCCGATGAACACGATGACGACGTTGGTTCAAAATATGGGCGGCAAATCCGCTAGAAAAACACGCCAAACGGATGAAGAGCAGCGCTTTTTCTTCTTTTTCAGCCTTACGTGTGAGCTGCTTGCTGAAGGAGCAGAGCGGGGCTCCGGGGGCTCCCAGGGACCTCGGCTGCATGACATATGTCTTCCATTACGGTTCATTTTCAAACATTTCTTCAGGACTTGCGGCTTCGCAGTCGGCTTGAGAAGGAGGATTAGGACCTCCTGAAATTGATTTATTTCTGCGCCTTAACTGTTTATTAAATATAATTGACCATCAAAGTTGTCACAGAGAGAAGGAGGGAAGAGGTGAAAAAAAAGGAGCTGCTATACATGTACCGCAAAAAAAGGGGGTAGTTTTCTTTGAAAAGCTATTTATCTAAAGAATGTCTTAGTTAGAGGCTGGACTGGGAGGCAGAAAATAGGTCATATTTCAACCACTAATACCACCACACTTGGTGGCTGCAGGATTAATTAGAGCCAAAGTCATAATAAATATGATAAGTTGTCCCGAGTGAAGTAGTGGGCTTAGGCAGCACTCGAAAAATGAACTCACTAAAATAACTCTCCCTAAATATGCGCTGGGAAATTGTGTTAAAAAACAATTCATTACACCAGAATTATACTCTCATGTTTGTTATGAGGTCACAAAACCTCAGTCTGTCACACTCTGACGCCTATGTCTAAAATGCATTATATGCATTCTCATAATGTTTTAAAATCTGCTTATTGCATTGCATAGTGATACTTACAAGCGCTCATATATATATACCCACAATGCTTTATAATATCAATCATGACACAAATACAGTCCATTTACATGTCAAGTACATAATACGCATTGAAATTTTTTCGTTGTTGCAAGGATCTTAATGTATTATTAGTCTCATAGTTGTACATTCTAATGTTATAATCAGTGGTGTAAGTTAGTTACCACAACAAGTCAGTAACTGACCAGCTTTTATTGCTTCAAGCTTACTAAAGTATTACGATACTTGACCTCATAAGTCAATATAAAATGCTTTATAATGTGTTATGGTTGTTATAAATGCATAGTTACAAGTGGTTATAACTACAATTGCGTTGCTATGAGCAGTTTATACACAGTCTGTCTGCGAATGTGAGAGAGGGCCTGTTTAACGGATCCTGACTGACCGACATCAACCCCATCAGCACTTTCCACGTGCAGCCATGGTGGTCTGATCGCCATTATCTGTGTCTTAAACAGACATGCGTCTGGTGTCTTTTAAATGCCACTCAGATACCAGACACACTACGAAAGGCCAAATTGCCTTCTTCTTCTTCTTCTTCTTCTTCTTCTTCTTCTTCTTCTTCTTCTTCTTCGTTGTAAGCTGACAGCTTAAAGAAAATCCATCTTTCATGTCTCAAAGGCAAAACGATAAAAGGCATAAAACAATTAATGCGTATTATGCTCCTATCATATCACAGTTTGATATCTCCCCCCCCCCCTTCACCAATGTGTGACTGACAAAGCACTTAATTACTATTATTAACTAAATACAGCTTTTGGAGGAGCGCTCAATGGAGAACGAGTGCAGAAAACAGACAAAAACATGTAATTTAACAGTAGCGACAGTAATGTCAAACCGCGCGTGTTTTCAGTAGCATTGTCTTGCGCTGTCACACGTTGTTTTTGCTATTTGCGAGCCACAAATGAACGCCGATTAATATCCACTTACAGCTCCATTATATTGACGCAAATATATATATTTTGCCATGTCAGTTTGAAGAGTTCTGTTTGTATTTGAAGTGTGGAGAACTGGATGGATTTTCAAAAATATCGGCATAATGCAAACCAGATTAAAGAGACAAAAGCATTCGCCTGTTAGCCGTGCGCTTGACACTGAAAAACCCACTCCACGCCCGTTTTCTGATAGAAAATCATTCTGTTAAACCCGCAGAGGATAAAAAAGTAAACTTCTATTTCATTACTTGCCCCTGCCTTCTCCTCAGTGTCTCCCTATCTATTAAGTGAAGCGTGCACTGCAGCTGAGAAATGAAGGTACAAAGCGAGACTATCTATAAACGGCTGTGGTCTATTAGCAATGCCTCCCCAACTCACAGGGTAAGGTCGCTTAGATGTTGTGCCTTTTATTTTCCTTTTCCTCTTTTCTTCCCTCCTTGTGTCTGATTGATGAACGCTAATGTGCCTTTGGGTCACATTAAGAGGAAATAAGGGAAGGGCGAGAGGAAAGCAGCACTGTTTAACTATCACAGGTACCGTGAGCTAGAAATAGCTAACAGTGAAAGTGATGAATTGAGCGTCGGGTTTTTGATGTTGTTTTGGTGCCCACTTAGCCGCGGCTGCTTTTATATTTTTTTAAGTATTGATTCCTGTACGTAGAGGAGTCTGGATCAGAGGTATTGTGTACATCAGAGTGTCTTTGTGCCATTGTGGCTGCTCCGACTGCAACTTAAACAAGCTGAAGAGCCGTACTGTATTTGATTGGTAATGTGGCTCGGATTGCTAGTGACGAGCCGTAATCCTGCAGCCTCCTGTTTTTTTTAAACTCATAAATTGAGTTAAGGTAAAGCCAGGCAGCTCTTTGAAAGGACTCTCCCATCATTTTTGTCAGTCTCACATTCGAGTTGACCCATGTTGAGCTTCTCCTGGCCTCTCCGGTAACAGGAGAATAGATCTGTGTCATCTACGCCTTTGAGCAACGCGGCCGTCCCTTTGGTCTCCATTATCCGCCTGAAGGACACATGACCGCGGGGACAGCGTATCCCTCAGATCATCTCTCTGCTGTGCGGATGTGGCCCGAATGAGCTGTTACCCCCTTTAAAGGATTACCCGAGAAAGTCACATTCGCCTTCTCAGAATGATGAATGCCATTAGGCCTCTGAAATTTGCTGACAACAGGGAGGAATCAGCGTGATAGATCCTTATCCATCATCATTATCTACTTTGCCGTTTTCGTTTTTTCTTGCCTTTTTAGTCGGCAGCCTCCGCTCCTGCCGTCGACACAGTAGCAAACAGAATCTGTAATGATCTGTGTCATTGATGAAAGCTCCCCGCATAACGGAGCTGCGAGCGATTTCTCAGAACACTGACTCTCAATCATTTCCAACATCTGGAACAACTATGGAATACATAAACAAAGGGCTGGGGGCGGGGTGGGGTTGGGGGTGGTTGAGGTCGAGTGCCATCATCGCAAGGGATTCAAAGGAGAGCGGGGTAGTTGGAGGCAGAGTTTAGTCGAGAGTTTACAAGAGTGGAATGTAAACAGAGCTGACGGATGGGTCAGTAAAGCTCTCTGTTGTCCCGAGGAAGTCTGGTCAAGAGCTGCAGGACCCCCGCTAACGGGCCAGAGCATGAGGAAATGGGATCTGTGCTCCGGGGAGAGCATTCTTCTGCTCGTGCTGCGCCCGTACAGTGTATCAAAGTCACATCTGAGGCTTCCCATGTATGTTTTGGTCCCCGGCGTTCTGACCTATTGCCTTGCGTGCTGCTGGGTTTGCAGACAACGTTCAAACAGAGAATTCCTCCTTACAAAAGCCCATTTCAAAGCTCGCCTCACTTAGCCACACTGAGGTTAACTGCCAGGGGACTGAAGTCAAACAACGGCGGGGAGAGACATTTTTGAGTCCGTTGCCAAGTAGGACATGATGGATAGGAACACGTAATGACAAGCGGGTGATTAATACAATTTGTATTGAGGTGCCATAAAATATCTGTGCGGCGTCAAAGACAATAAGTTGAAAGCATGCAAGAAAAAATCAAATACATTTACAGGTGTCGATCGCTCTGGGATATTTTCAAGGAAGTGACAAGCAGAACAAAGAAAACCTGCACATGAATCTGCGTTTACAGTAATAAGTGTATCAAACGTCTCATGAAGGTTTGTTATTCATACTCTCACACACACACACACACACACACACACACACACACACCAATCTTCTCGCAGATGGTCATGTTTACTTTTGTTGGTCATACAAAGACATCAGTATTAAATTGAGACTGTTTCATAACCAGTTCCTCACAGAAACTTTAATTTGGAGGACTTGTTGACTTTGCCTTATAGGTGCTAATTAGCAAATGTTACAATCTAAACTAAGACCATGCACATGGTCAACATTATGCATGCTAAACGTTAGCATGTTAGCATTGTCATTGTGAGCATAATCGCTCAAAGCATCTCTGTGCCTCAGAGTCGCTAGCATTGCTGTATGCTCTCTGCCTTGGTTTATTCAATTATTTTTCAGAGATACAGTATTCTGCCTCCAAATATCCCTCGTTTAAAAAAACGTTCTTTTCCACAAACACTTTTGACTTCCTCTGTAGCCGAGCGTCCTCCCACTATAGAACCAGAATGGAAGGAGATACATATTTATATCCCTGAACTTAGCGGTGCTATTTACATACCCAGGAGAAGAGCTTTCATGTCAAAAGCTAATTTCCCTCCCAGATGTAAATCAGTTCACAAGGGTTGTGTACAATCCAGCCCTTAGGATCACACATTAAACATCAAGCTCGGGAAAAAACGGCACGCTGAAGAGGAATCTATAGCAGGCTGCTTCTTATTATCGTGGGTCCTTATCACAGCAGGCTTTTTGAGAAACATCAACACCCGCTTGTTCCCAGGGCAGAAAATCAAATGGCTTATCTGTGTGTTGACTGTACGTTATCCACACACACGCACACACACACACACACACATGCAAGATGCATGCGGGACAACTGAGGCACGTATGCTCCTGCAGCCTGAAAGCTGCTTGTCAGGTAAGAGAGATCTGCGGAACAAGAAGCCATCAGTCAGGTCCTGACCTGTCTAATGAGACAGTTCTGCTCCCGGAGAAGTGTCACGGACATGAATGATGAACAATGTTCAGTGTCACTACCCTATTTGGTTGGCCTTGTCATAAAATGTAAAATGTGAGCCAGAGGATCAGATTTACATTTGAAGGGCTCTGCTGTCAACTTCACCGTGTGCAACACGAGATTGTCTTTTGAATGTAATGGACATTTATGACGAGGCCATCGATGTGTAAATCACTGCAGAAATGTGTCTCCCGCTGATTACGTGCCCTTTATCATGTAATAGCATTTTACCATGTGCATGTCAAATCCTGGCATTTGTTCTCAAATTTGCAGTTGGCTGTCCAAATTTGAAGTCCAAATGTTGTTCTCTTTTTTTCTTTCCGTCAATATTTCAGAAAATGAATAACTCTAAAAAAAAAATATATTGAAAAACCAGAAAGCCAAGGCTGTTATCTGTGAGACAAAACCTGGAGCTGCTCCACTCACAAAAATAAGTGGAGGACTGACAGAGAGTGTTTGTTTGAATTTTGACTTCAAACCCGGCTTCACTTCCGTGCAGTGATAACGGTTATGGAACAGGATGTCTTTGCCTCCTTGTGAAATTACAGTGGCCACTACCTCTCTATCCAACAAAGCTCTCACCTCCTTCATCAAGCTTTCGTCTTCACACACACACACACACACACACACACACACACACACACACACACACACATTCTACTGACATATCATTTCCAGTGTAAAAATGATCAGAAATTCTTGATGCATATTTAATTAAAGCTATAACACTCAGAATACGATTTCTTCATAGTTTTCACTTCAAATCGTTTTATTTTTGATTGCTCGATGCCTGTATTTGCAGTGCAAAAGCTAAAATAAACCCATCTAGTTCCGGGGAAAAAAACAAGCTGCTTTTTCACCCCGTAATGTTCTTTATGAAAGTACAAAAGCAACAGTTGTAAAACATATAATGAAAAAGAAACACCCCTGTTGTGTAAAAGACTTAATTTGTCACTAACTTCCATACTTAAGTAATGCCACTTTATTTTAACCTAAACCACGATCTTTTTCTAAACATATCCAAGTAGTTTTGTTGCCTAAACACCACAGGGTTTACACACTGATTGCTTGTGTTGCTGGACACAACAACGCACAAAACATACAGTATATAAAAATAACTTACTGTTATATGAGGATACATTGCGTAAAGATGAGGCTAGATGATATAATCCTGAGGGGGTCAGGAATACCTGCAAAAAATATCATGGTAATCCATGTTGATACATGTTACTCAAAATATACCAAATCAGAGGATCACCAAAGTCATCAGGACTCATCATTAAGGAACCATGAATGTCTGTAAAAACTTTGCATCAATTCTTTCGGTAGATGTTGAGGAATAAATGCAAACTCTGACCTGCTGGGGACACTGAATGAAACGGGTAAGGGTCACCAACGTGAGTAGGTTTCACCCTCTGGGGAGCATGAATCTCTGCACAAAACACAATGAAATCCATGGAGCAGTTTGTTGAGATATTTCAGACTGCACCAAAATGGTGGACACAGCTTCTCTGATGTTTGATTTTAGTGTATTTTTTTTAAATTTATTGCAGACCTTCTACACCTAGTTCCCTCCAAACTCTATAACACACACAGTATGTAGCTTACATCATAAATGCCAACAATCTCCCGTGTCAGAAGAGAGGAAGCGGTTCAGATGGGAAACAGATGTAGCTTGAGAGCGAGAGAGAGAGAGTTGTTGAGGTGGTGGTGGTGGACAACAGCACTGTAGCTGCAAGCCACATAGACTGATGTACAGTAATAGAGGTAAAAAGTGTGGAAAATAGACAATATCTTCCAATATCAGTACGTGATATCATATAGCTGTTGAATGAGTGTGAAGCTTTGAGTCTATGTATAGGTCCTCTAGTGTGTACTACATGTACTGGAATACATTTTAATGGTATTCAACTAAATACAAAGGAGTTTTATCTCTCATTGAGACATCAAATGTTCCAACAGTATCCACAGTGGCCCATTTATGTTAAATATAGACCCATGGCTATTGCGATTGGTTTTGATCATCGCCTTGATTTGAGGAACGCCGCTCACGATCAACACCCTGAAGGAGTAATCTGTAGCAGATGTTCTCTATTGCCTTGTCCAACAGCGTTTGATTCAGCGCTTTGACAGAGCTAAAATAGAACATCTATTGCTACCACTGTAAAGGGGGGATTTGAAGTTGTCATTTCTTTATGAGAAAGGTTTTTGGTAGTGCTTCCCTTTGATCAGGCACCAATTCTCCCCTTCATTCTGGGAAGTGAAGCCATTTCACTCAACATCAAATTGCATTTATTTCTATCAAAGCAGGAGCCAGAGAGGCGTGGTGAGAGGAATTACATCTTTATAATGATACAATTAAGTCTATGATATCAGATTTCATCTTCTTCTTTTTTTCATTTATGTAAAATCACAGTTAGATCTATTTCCTTGTTTATGCCCTACAGCCTCTAATCCCAGGCTGTTTAAGTAATTGTGGATGTAAACAATGCGTTTAAGATATTAGAAATCAGCTTTGCAAATGTTTGATCAACATGACGGGCGTTATTTTCTGTTCAATCTGTTACAGCTAAAGAGTAAAACAAGGCTGTCTTGCATGCACAATGATGTAAGCAGTGCACACATCATAGTGGATGGTGGCGACACAAGGGGACACACAACAACGACCACTGACACGCTTTTCGTTGGCTTGAGAAGACCATGACATGTGATTGAACGCGGTGGTCAGGTGACATAGGAGTATGCGGAGGCCGTGGTGGATGAACCGGTCAAACAAACACAGGACTCTCACCCAGGAGACCGCTAACAGTGTCAACATTGACTTTTTTAACCTCAGTTTTGTTACATAACTGAGATACTTAACTAACGGCAACAACATACATTTTTTAGGTAACAAACATACAAATTATAACCCAAACTATGATCACTTATTAAACCTAAACAAAGTTGTTTTGTTGCCTAAACTGGTTCTGCACTGCAGGGAGCTTGTGCAAGAGCACTAATCGGTGTGTTGCTGCATCGTAGAAAAATGATGAATTACTTTTCGTAAAAGATATCAAGCTATCATACGAACTGTTGCATGAGTATACATTGTTTAGAGAGCAGATCTGTGCGCTGTATGAACATACATGACATTTCCTTTCAGTTGGACTTTAAATCTGACTTGAATGGGTCTTGCATTTTGCTGATTTGCCTTCATTTCAAGGGAAACCTTTTTTTCACATCCTTAAGAAGTTGCTTTGATCTGTAGCGGTGGTGGTTGTGGTGGTGGTGGTGGTTTCCAAAAAAACCAACCAACCGTCATTTCAAACATGAAACGTAGGAGGCCAGATGCTGAGGTTCTTGACGCTGCCCAGGCAGGTTTACTGATGCAAGGTGATGTGATCTCCTTGAGCTCGACACCAGTATGAGTCTGCTTCCTGCGTCAGCTCCTCGGACTTCGTAGAGCGGCATCTGTTCCTGCTTAGCATCAACGCTTGCGCCGAGACTCACCCTCTTTATCAAAGTCAAGAAGTGACTTCCCGAAATGACAGTTCTTTTTGACTTTTGTGGCTGTTTTGAATGCCGTCGTCCTCAGGCTGACAGACTGCATTACAGACTGTACTTGAGCATTGTTTGAAGAGCTCTTGGCCATGCCGGATCACAGCGAGTCCTTCTGTTGCGGCACAATGCTGACGTTGCCGAGGAAAACATTGGTTTGTGCTGTCAAACATTTCGAAACACTAATGCAAGCTGCTATTTCTGTTATTCTTGTGGCTGTGCGCGGGAATGTCATTGTCTCGTATTCTGTTGCACTGACGGTCAGTTACCCACCGGGAGCGAAACGAGGAGCGAATTGACCTGAGAGACACTGCGGCGAGGTACTGACCGTGGCCCAGAAATGTCTCTTTGTGTTAGTCTGACCTGACACGTTCCACTGCAGGTCGCGGTGCTGAAGAGCAGGGGCAGGAAAAGAGCCACATAGATGGATCCCAAAATTCATCTATCCTTGACTTTGCCTACTCTGTCAGCGCTGATTCATTCTGTCATGCTAACTCGTGTCATGACGGAAAGAAAAAGTCCTCCAAAGGATGACTCCATCTGCTGTTCTTTCTCAAACGCCACCTGGCCCTCATGTCCCCGTGTCCTCATTGACTTTCTGGCTCAAACTGCCATCGGGGAGAAGACTGCGTCTAGAACTACAGTGTTTCGTAACATGAAAAGCTGTATTTAAGATTCCGGCCCTATGACATGTATTTCCTATATGAATGCGAATGTCTGAGTTGTCAATCAAGCCGCATTCTTCAAGAGCTGAACGGTCGAATTTAGCGAAAACCCTTTGTAGGGAGTTTTGAAACCAAGAGGGGGCTTAATCAAAGGGGATTTGCTGCTGTTACTTCGTCGTCCAGGTCAACACCGCGCTCCGGCCGCCTCCCCCGAGCGGGGGAGATTGGACGGAGCAGAGACAGCTAAATTAGACCCTGCAGATAGCGGGGGAGGGACTTTCCTCTCGGATTCAGCAGGGAAATGAGGAGTCAGAGAATCAGATGGAGTAGATTAGCGGTCCAGAAGCCAGTGTGGCTGGGGAAAAATGTGCCTCTGATGATAATGAGTCTAACAGGGCATCCACTACACCCTCGCCACCGCCGCCGCTCTGCTTCCTCGTGATGTTGCAGCAAAGGTATTGACTTGAGAAGGGCTTTAACCAAAGCTGCATGCTACGGGGAGTCATGTTGTGGCTGCGACTGCGTGTATTTCCGTTCCGGGAGGTACATTGCAAACTCAAAGAGGAGAGCTCAAAGACGTCCTCCAACTCAAACGGCATGACGCCATCCAGGGGTAGTTTACACATCTGAGAGCCTCCTATCAGATGAAGAGGAGGTTGACAAGGAGAAGAGACACAATGCAAAGTGGAGCTTATCAGCAAAACGGACTAGGATTGTGGCAGAGCTCGTTCTCTCCTGGAAGGCTCCCAAAATAAACAACTACTGACCTAAAAGCGTTCTCCCTTCCACCTCAGACATCCCACGGCACATGTCAGCAGAAATCCACAAACCACTAAATTGCACACATACTATTCCCTCTGCCGGACTGTTGAAAGCGAATGTGTTGCGAGTGAGAAAAGAAAATCAGCGAAATGTCCGGAGCCTTAGACAAGCAGGCACCAAATAATTAGACGTCACGACTCAATTAAACGTCTAAGTCGTGTCTGTCTCGGTTTCGCTGCTCAAACTTCAAGAACATCTGGATGAACCACTTCTTCTTGTTAACACGGATTCCCCGCACAGGTCTTTTACTTCATGATGTTGTATTTACAAGTCGGCGTCGAAAGCGCCGGCGAGTATTGCACGAGCCAGCATGGGTGCGCAGGAGCCTCGCGATTGCCAAACCGCTGGAAGAGGAAATGTAATCATACACAAAATACAAATTATGGCCCAATAAAGATTAGGTAACAGCATGAACAAATTAAAGCGCTGTGAAAACGGAAGGATTAGCGCAATTACGCTCATTACACAACATCCATCTCTCTCCACCGGAGTCTGAGGCCGAGAAAGCGCCGCGGAACAGGAAGGCGGACTCCATATAAAGGTGGAGGAGGAGAAAAGGGAGGACTGCGAGGAATGCTGGAATCTCTTAATGCACACGTCCAGATCGGAGGCAGAAAATAGCAACATGTCTGGACAGCCGTTGGAGGAATCCAGAGCAGAGCGACAGACACAGTCGCCGTAGAAACCTCCCAACACCCCACCTCCCTCGCTGCAGGGCGTTAGAAGCTACACCGCCGAACACAATGGAGAAATGTCAAGTGAGGAGATAATGTTTTTTTTTTTGGTTCTCTTTTAAAAAGGGAGCATCCGCTCAAACCGGAGTCAAAACGCGCTCTCGTCATCTAATCTGGGCCTGGCTACCTTGACGAGCAACCTCTCTCACACGGCGAGGAAGCTGAAAAGAAAAAAAAAGAAAGAAAAGGAAGAAGTGAAGAGCCTCCCTGGCGCCGAGCCAGCTATTTGATGTTTCTTCAAATTAAAATCAGTTCTGCGCAGTTACACAACAGGGAAACCTTCCCAATCAGCGACGATAATGACTCGGCATTATCCTCTGTTTAACTTTGAATGCTAATTGCGGCGCCGGCTACGCGGCCGTGCATGCGAGGCGACGCCTTTTTCATAAAACGGACCAGATTTCGAGCAAGCGGTGACGGTAAAGAATTTCCACTCAGTTTGGGCGGACGGCGCTCGGAGTTGCAAATTGGAGAGGCGGCGGCGGCGGCGGCGGCGTTTACACACGCTGATTGGGCTAATGAGCGCGATAATGATGATAAAAAAATTATTACAACAATCAGCCGAAAGGGAAGGAAAGCGAGGGAGACGAGCGCGCTTGGCGAGTGACCTCATCTTGTTAACGCCTCATTAGGGAATATACAGGTTATGCTCACTTGTGCAGGGGGCAATTATTTTCCAAAGGTTACGCGCACATAATGAGCTCGGCACACGTGCGATGCGGATGCAGCTCAGTGCGGCGCTCGTGTGACAGAGCGAGAGAGGAGTCGGCGAACAGTTTGTTTGGTTCGACATGTTTCTTTTGGCGCCCGCCGAGGCCCCCGTGGCAGATTTGTACGAGCAGAAGTCAGCCGCCGTGCCAAAACAAAAGAACTGGCTTCCACAAGTTGATTTTGAATGTGTGATGAGCGAACCATTCGTCTCTAAAGTGGATCACATGCTGCTGCCTTTAACCAGTACAACTCCTCACACTGCATTCCTCTTTGTCTGTCTCTCTCTCTCTCTCTCTCTCTCTGGCGACTAACCTGTCCGAGGTCAACGTTTTAAAAGGCCAAATGAAAGGCAAAACAGCAATGAACACGCTGGAATCGCTGCAACAGGTGGGTGCTGTGGCTGGCTTTCACCTCTCTCTCTCTCTCTCTCTCTCTCTCTCTCTCGTCGAGGCATTTTAGGCTCACGCGCATCCTTCAGAAGTTCAAGGGGGAGAAAAAAGTGAAAGGAAATCTAAACACATGACCCTCTTAAAAGATACGCCTCAACTGGCCTTTTGTGTTGGCTTCGCATGACAGACACCAGGTGCAGAAGGAGACATTCTTGGGGTGGGGGCTCCGAGACAGGGGGGTTCGCATTAAGGACGGCATCGATCTATCGGACACTTTGGAGAAAAGTGTGCAAATCACATGTCAATAATGTTTTTTTTTTATCATAATAAACAGGCAACTGAAGTACAGAGTATTTGATGACTAGTTACTTAAAGTTTGTATGAAATAAAAAAAAAATGTTTTTGCAAAGAAATCACAGAACAGAATCTCATTTGGTTGAAATAACAATAACAATCAACACTTGAAGGCCCTTGCAAATGACAACATGCAAACCATACTTTGTTGTATCATTTGTACCTATTTACTCAAGATTTCATTCAACTTAACTTATTTTTTTCTATTTCACAAAATGATCAAAACGCGAGTAAGGTCGATAATAATGAGATACATATGAAGCTGTAATTTAAATCGTACCCTCTAAACTGAAAACAAAATAAATATTGAGTAAGAATTGACATTGAACACTATTACTGTATGCGTGTTTACAAAGATAGTTAGTAAAGAGCCTTCAAGTGCATCTAATAATATATGTAACCTGTATTTGTTTTCTTTCTGCAGTGATACATTATTTCTCTCCTGGTATTATTGCTCTCATGTATTTTTGGCTGCAAATGAAAATGTACTGCTAATTTGTTTGGTGCAATCTCTTTGCTAACCAGTTAGCTTGGGTGATGACGTTGTTCGCCGTTGCTTAGCTGTCCAGGATTTGAGCTCTTCCTCCACTGCTCCTTGACTCCATACCTTGTTTATGGTCTGGATCACCAGGCGACACTTGTCTCTGAGAGTTGTATCAGTCAAATGCCAAAACCGAAGGCCTGAAGCTGAGACAATGGCCCTTTCGTCCGGAACGGGGCCGACCCATCACTCACTGACTCCAGGGAAGTGAGGATGAGTTCGGTCGTAATGTTAGTATTTGCAACATCAAGCAGTAAAAGTGGCCTGTAGTCAATGAGCCGCGGCCTGTAACGGCACACACACACACACACACACACACACACACACACTCGCACGCACACACACATACACTACAAAGTGAAAAAAGAAAGACAGGCTCTAATAGGAGATAATGGATTCTGGGTCAACACCTGGTAATCCTTACATCAGTGAAGGGGAGGGCCTTGACATTTTCCAGAAAGTGCCACACAACATGCCTATAATAAGAAGGTCAACTATATTTCAAACACGGGCCGGCTGGAACAAAGCAAAGCACACAAACAGAACATGTGAAGCCTTCAGATTAAGAGTTGAAATAAAAAAAACATTATTACTCTGTGTGTATATATATATATATATATATATATATATATATGAAATGAAATCTGTGGCGGCCACGGCCTCCGTCGGAAACGCTGAATAGATGCTTTAATCACCGGGTTGGTGATTTGAGCTTCTTACCAGATAATCTCTTTCTGGCTTGGGTCGCCTGGCGTGTTTTTTGCTCGAGCGCGCACGCGGACAACCGCGGTC
Organism: Myoxocephalus aenaeus; assembly: GCA_038501785.1. Lineage (NCBI taxonomy): Eukaryota > Metazoa > Chordata > Actinopteri > Perciformes > Cottidae > Myoxocephalus > Myoxocephalus aenaeus. The sequence goes on along the minus strand of JBAMJR010000075.1, from coordinate 1,615,924 downwards.
GTTAAATGAAATAGCATACAGTCGATGTTTTCAGAGGATTTCACTATTTATAGACGTGTGGAGGATATGGTCGGGTTCACCCCAAAGAACTTTTCTCCCCAGGACGGTCTGCTCTGTGTCGAGAGAGAGGGCAGATTTCGATTCCTCTTTTGGGGGAAATTGGAAGTCATCAGTGTAACTCAGATGCCAAACTTACAGGGAGGAGAGTGTGAGAGGCCCAGGGATGATAGAGGACTCCTGTGAGTCCGGCAACACAATAACGCCCCCTGCTGACTGCTCGATTTTACCCCCCCCCCCACACACACACACACACACACACACACACACACACACACACACACCCTGCTGCGCCAACCCCTCTGGCCTGGCTGCTGAGAGCTTTCGCTCGGTGTGTTGTACGTGACCTCTCGACTCGGCCGCTCTTCATGAAGACCCATCACAATAATGAACTCCTCGACCCCTCGACCTCTTTTTCCTCACCACACAGACTCTCGTGAAAGAAAAAACACACACACACACACACAAAAAACCTCGCCAGAGCTGTGCATTCCTCCCGGTTTGGCTTTCAGAGAAAAACCCTCCGAACCACATCTGGTTTTGCTTTGCTGAGATCTCTCCCCGCATTCAATTGGGTCTTAAAAAAAAAACACGCTTTTCCAAGTAATAAATGGAGGGGTGCGCTGCTTATTTGTACACTGTATGATGAAATTACAAGGGGCTGTAATTGGTTACTTCCATAATTGCATCGAAAGTAATTTATGTGCTGCCGTTGGGGAGGCCAAATGAGATGAACTGAAATGATAATGGCAGTGGAATAAGTAAACATTTATTGGATCTTCTCTGTGGATCCTGTCATTTCAGCTCCAGGAGAATTTGTGCGAGCGAGCGCTGATGGAATTGGTTAGGGCGGTGGCATGCTGCTGCCGTGTGTGTGTGTGTGGGAGAGAGACACACACTGACTCGTACTATTATTAGAGAGCCACTGGAGGGCAGTGAAAGTACTGTGTGTGGCAGGAGGGATCATCCCTGTTCAAGTATGTGCATGTAAGCCCAGTAAACAATCAGCAGGGTGTGAAAGAGAGGTCACGCATCACTGGCTTATAAACACAAACATGGAACCCCGTCTCCCTTTCTCCGCGTGTTCCCATGACCTGCCGCCGTGCAAATACAAGAGGCCGGTGGAAATATTCAAACCGTGATAGAAACATATAAAAAATTGGCTTCGTGACTTGAGTTGTTTGTGTTGTGATACGGCATTTGATTTGCAGAAACGAAAAAGGGGGTACGGTCGCTGCCGAGCTTCTGAACTGGGAGTTAGCGGCGTGGTAATAATAATAATAACAGCAGCTTGTTTCTCCGGGGACCGGTTTCTTTTGTATGTAAATTAACCGACACAGCTGTAGAAGTTAATAATGCTGCTGCAGTGATAACGACATAATGGAGCCGTGGAAGTTAAACAGACGTGCAGCCTCCAATGCGACCGCTCTGTTGAATATATCTTTCATCTGGGCCTGTTTTTCCCGTCCAGGCTTCCCAGTGATTGGCAGGCACACGGAACAGTTTCTCCGTGGCGGCAGTAATTCCATTGTAAAAGCCCACCAACAGGCTGCGGGCTCTGCATGCGAGAATTATCCATCTTACGATGGAGGGATATCGCAGCGTGCGCCAAATGACCCTTCACTTTTTGATATGGAAACCTCAATTTGAAGGCTGAAATGAAGTAAATCTCAGGAAAGCATGGGAGAGAGAGAAAAGAAGCTTTTTGAGTGCCGGATCTCGTTCATCACAGTTGACTACACCTCTTCCCGAGAGGACAAAAGGTAGACCCATTGTATCAAAAATTAAAAGGCTGGGGGGTTGGATTGCATTTAGAGAAAGCAGCATGAGGAGAGTGGGCTGCTGGGTAAACTGGAATCTGTGGGCTGGCGGAAAAAAAAGGAAGAGTGCCTTTTTATTGCAAAATACACAGCACGCCGCTTAACATGCCGACACTCGCATAGGTCACACGCGGAACGACCTCAACTTTCACGAAAAATCGTGCTCCGACGGCGGCGGGCGGCTGATTGAGTTGACAGCATTTGTTTTTCTTCTTTTTTTTTTCATCGTCTTTTCTTTCCTGCTGTCATTCACCTGTTTATTCACATTACATCAGTGTGGAACCCCCCAACCCCGGTGGGACTGCATCATAAAGTTGACAGGTGGCATCGCCGCTCTCCTCCAGCCTCGGCTAACCTTGAACATCCCCCCCCCCCCGGAAACGGTGTTTGCATTGATTGCTTTTTGTGGTATCCTGCAAACCTCAAATGCCCTTGAAAAGTTTGTTTTTTTATTGCCCGCCATTGCGATGCAGATCACCCTGTCCAGGCAATGACCCATTAAGATGTGCGAGGATCCATCTGGCAAGTGGGGTATTGGAAAAATCTTCCAATCTGGTTATATAAGGCACACGCAGTAATGCTTTTGGGTCCTCGCAGCAAATTTGGCTGCACAGCGGTCTAATGTGGAGCCTAATAACGCCCCGATGCCCTTGAGGGAAATGACAGACTAGCTGCAAATCAGAGGATTATTACTACTCGTAATAATAACATTCAACGTAAAGGAAGGCATGCATTTTCTTTTCTTTTTTTTTGGTGACCACATTTAGAAACACGTGCAATGCTTGCTCAAATATGAGCTAATGGAGGTAACGCTATCTGTCTGGGGCTCACGCACAGGAATGATTATGCGTATGTGCACCATGAAGAGACACACACGCGGATTGACAGCGGTGCCAAGAGGATATCTGGGGGCTAATTTGCTGAAAAAAGATCCGGCCTCTGCAGCAGCTGATCCCTTCAGGTAAGCGCACAAAGCTCATTTTCAGCTCCATAAAAAAAAAAAAAAAATATTCTGTCCGCCCAGGCTTTGTGTTGTGCGCCTTTCTCAAGGTTATTGGGGAGGGGGGACCATTCAGTTTACAACTAACAGGTTTAATAAGGCGCTTTAAAATCCATACTTGGTTACGGAGGGATACAAGACCGATGAAGTCTAGTGTGTGTACCTCCACGGCTATCTGCAAAACAACTTTTTGTTGCAGTAAATCACAAATATTTTAGTTGTCCATTATGTCTTTTCAGGCCAAAACCCCCACTGCCGGTTGCATATTTCTTTTATTGCAATCTCAATTACTCCACATAAAAACAAGGTAGAAGCACAAATAAAAGTCAAGGTTGAAACTATGTTGCCATTTCCAAATAAATCTCTAGAAATCAGATTTTTCTCTGACCGAAAAGAAATTCTAATGGAAAGATTGGCGTTGAGTCACAGAAGCCAGTGGAGCAGACACTCACCCGAACGAGATGCCGTGACTCTCGGATCAAGATAGCTGCTCTTTCCATGAAGAGACTGTTAACTGCTAACCTTTTTACAGCCACAAGTCCTTCTAGCCTGTAGATCCTGAGTGTTTTAGACTCAAAAGATCAAATCAAAACATAAAAACTTCCCCCACACTTTTGTCCTCAGCTGTATTCTCCAACGTTGGCTTGTGCACAGGTTCCATGCATATGTTTACACTGGCAGGGAGAGACCTACAGCGGATGATGTGTAGCTTCCCCCTTTGAAGTGCCATGCTTCTTCCCCCGGTGCCCTCCCCTGGGAACAGCGCGTTGAAACTAATGAAAAGCGAGAAAACAAACTGCGTCGTGATAAGCGTTTGCACGGTGAGCATCTCCAATGCATATACATGAAAAGGTCCGGTGATGCGTCGACCACACAGAAACACAAGAGGTAAGGCCAGATGATAGCGGTTTACCAATGCCCTTTGATCGCGCGCGCGCACACACACACACACACACACACACACACACACACACGCACACAGGATATGGCTGAGCTTCCTATTTCACCTTTTATCTCCGATTGCTTTCAACAGAGACTCTCCTGGGCTGTGCCATGCATCTGCCATAGTATAAATCCCCCTTCTTCATAACCAGTGCTGCATTGGGGGCTGTCTGCAAGATGAGCGCGGAGGCTCAGTGGAATAAAGGCATGCATTTGTATGTGCCTGAGTGGGTGTGTTTGGCTACGTTCAGCTCAGTTCTGAATCGCTGCTTACATCTGATGTTCTTGGATCGCCGCGCCAGTCTATTCTAGGATGCATCTGATACCAATATGAACTGACAGCGATGTGGAGATTTTGCGCTTGTACATGTCTTGTACATGTCTTGCTCTAACACATTTTGGTTACCTTCAACCTTCGAACCACCCCACCTCCAGATATAGTATTATTTTCTCTGGCCAATAATGTTTAAAGTTTACTTATCATCATCATCTGTTATATTCATGCACCAGACATATTTTTTTTAACACATTTTATATAGATCAGAACTGAATTCATTTTCGTTATCAAAAACAACTTTGAAAATTGACTTCAAGTGGCCATTTGAGGAACTGCCGGATTTTCTTCTTTGGGCCCTCCTACATCGGCTTTATTTCTAACCACCAGTGGTTGTATGAAGGTAGATTTGTGTCTTTATTCCGCGAGCAAATTTCTGGTTTGTAACTAGAATTTCTGCTCTCAAAATAAAAAAAATGTGCTCTCAAAATAAAAAAATGTGCTAAAAAAAAAAACTTGTGCGCTCAAAAAAAAAACGTGCGCGCTCAATCCCAAAAGTTACGAGTTGAGTTTTGGACGTAGTGGGCGGGGCATACGCTGCTGAATGAGCGAGGAGTTTCTATTGGTGGGCTCGACTGGGCTCTTGGCACACACACACACTAACAGGAGGTTACGTGAGGAGGACACAGAGGTAAGTTGACATTATATTGCTCTGTTCGTCAACATTATTTTAAATGTAGCAGCACTTCTCTTTGTTTTCATGTTGTTAATGTCGTGGAGTCTCTTTCTTTAACCCTCTGAGGTCGGCGCCCGCGTCGAAGCGTTACACCAGGTGTCTAAATGTTTAATAAAATTATATCATCACAATAATACGTCACATAAATATGGTTAAAAATCTGGCGGATAGATATGGTTTCCACTTCCGCGTCTGAGCATCTAAACATGGACATGAGGCGTGCAAAGCTTCCCTGTGAGTAAGAAGGTGCCAAGCAAAGAGTCCTGAGCAGAGCTATATTGGAGGGGAAAGACGGCGCAGCTTCAGAGCTGAAGGATTCACTAACAAGGAGCTAGCCGGAGCTAACGGGCCAGATAGCTGGCCACAGCGTTTCTGTGAGACTGAACGGTGAGTAATCAATTGTTGTCCCTATCACCATTAACTTGTTACAGTGAACATAGTACGACCAGTAGTGCTGGACCTCCATTATGTGTTTGTAAGACAGTAAATAACGTGTGTTGACGAGAGCTACGAGCGGTTAGCACGTCGGTAAATAGTTCTGTGTTGGCTGTTATCATCCGTATATATGACTAAACGGGGCATAATCAATTGTTGTCTCTATCACCGTTAACTTTCTTACAGTGAACATAGTACGACCAGTAGTGTTGGACCTCCATTATATGTTTGTAAGACAGTAAATAACGTGTGTTGACGAGAGCTACGAGCGATTAGCACGTCGGTAAATAGTGCCGTGTTGGCTGTTATCATCCGTATATATGACTAAACGGGGCATAATCAGTTGTTGTCTCTATCACCGTTAACTTTCTTACAGTGAACATAGTACGACTAGTAGTGTTGGACCTCCATTATATGTTTGTAAGACAGTAAATAACGTGTGTTGACGAGAGCTACGAGCGATTAGCACGTCGGTAAATAGTGCCGTGTTGGCTGTTATCATCCGTATATATGACTAAACGGGGCATAATCAATTGTTGTCTCTATCACCGTTAACTTTCTTACAGTGAACATAGTACGACTAGTAGTGTTGGACCTCCATTATATGTTTGTAAGACAGTAAATAACGTGTGTTGACGAGAGCTACGAGCGATTAGCACGTCGGTAAATAGTGCCGTGTTGGCTGTTATCATCCGTATATATGACTAAACGGGGCATAATCAATTGTTGTCTCTATCACCGTTAACTTTCTTACAGTGAACATAGTACGACCAGTAGTGTTGGACCTCCATTATATGTTTGTAAGACAGTAAATAACGTGTGTTGACGAGAGCTACGAGCGGTTAGCACGTCGGTAAATAGTGCCGTGTTGGCTGTTATCATCCGTATATATGACTAAACGGGGCATAATCAACTGTTGTCTCTATCACGTTAACTTTCTATCAGTGAACTCATACTGACTGTATTAATGTATTTTACAGAGTGGATTCAGAGCTGTGAGGGTCCAGAGGACAACATGCAGCATCGCTGCAGCAGCCTCCCTGTCCGTCTGCCTGCCTGAACACATCACCTAGCAGGCCGCAAAGCCAGCCACAGCTCATCATCCCCACCATATAATAATAAAAAATTTTAGACATTAAATTACATGTGTCTACCATTTTATTCATATATTCCACTGCTTTTGTGAACCTAAGACCTTTTGGTAAACCAATTTCCATCACCAAAACCGATATCCCACCGGAGTAAAGTTATGTTTTCACAACAAATATGAGACATTTCCAAAATCAAGATTCAATTTTTCAGCTTTAGTCATATTTTCATATTTACACTTGTGCCTTTGGTACAATGGTGCCTCATTATATAGATAGCTGAGATTGTTCTGTATTTTTTTATATACAACACATGATTTTGTATCATATGCTAGTGACTTTAAAAAGGGGAATTTAAAAAGTATGTAAAATCAAGAAAAATCAAGAAATTGACCACCAGACCTCCAAGTGTTAAAGAACGACATGGAGGCTGCTGTGTTGACATGCAGCCCCACGTTCTGCCTGCATGTAACGTTAGCCCCCAGTGAGCTAACGTTACATGCACCTGATGCATGACTACGTTAGCTAAGGTTAGCTACGCACGTATGATACAATTTAAAATAAACCCTATGAGTTTGGTTTTCTCCGACCGGGGAAGGTACGGTTGATGAGGTTACAACCATGTTACTGTCTTGTATTAAACTGGATGAAGATAAGCTGAAGTTGAATGAGCCATTACATCCTTAAAACTCGTTAGCTAAAGAAAGCAGCAGCATTTAACATCACATTTTTTAAGTAACTACATAGACAACTTATGTTAGCTTAGTTAGTGATATCATGTAGTGAAGGTGAGGCACAAGTTATTCATAATTTGCTTGGTGTTTTTGATGAAATAATTACACAAACAGTACATTGATACTGTCATAGTAATACTTACTTTTTTTATGTCAGAATGGAAACCAACAACAAACACCTCAGGTAATTGCTTAATTAATTCTGCAGGAGGTAGTGTTTATTATAGAACAAAGACATGCAATTTAAAGTATGGTATTCATTAATGTGTTATATCAGTCTGACCTAAATTAACAAATATTAACATTAGATCGGCTACACTAGTATGTGAACAAAACGAGGCAATGGCTATAATTGTAATTAATGTATGTGTTTGGTCCATCTCAGATCCTGCAAGCAGAACACTTGCAAGAAGAGGAACCTGATGGTGCTGATCCAGAGCATGGGGTCATGGGGTCACTGTATGCCCCTTGTCAGCTGAAGGTCTTGTAGCAGGGCAGCAAGTAAACCCCACCGTCGATTCCAATTCTTTCGGACGGGACGGACGTCTATATGCATGTCCTTCAACAGACCTCATTTTTTGGATGAAGTTTCCCATTGATAAACTTGATGCAAATCTAATGTCCTTATTCTAAAACAAGTATGCACTTTTAAATAATTACAAATAAAGCACAGTAAATAAATACTTATGTGTGTTTATTTTGCTCACTAACATTATAACAAGATGGCATAAATAGCTGCAGTATAAAATTATTCTGGAACATTGTGTTTGTTTTGTTTGCCGATCTTCCGTAAGCAGATGTCTGTGAGCTTGACCATCATCCGCTGCATGATGAGGATGCAGTCAAAGCCTCCTGCCGTGTTGCCATCAGGTTGTGCATCTTGAAGAGAAATACAAAGTGTAGACCAGAATAAATCTCCAGTCATTTTATATGCAAACAGTTAAATATAATGCTCATTAAGATTAATTAAGATCATTTGTTGACAGCTTTTTAAGATGATATATTAAACATAAAAGGTTACTTTTTCCTAAAATTACAATTTGCTCTTATTTTGATCATCCTTAACCCCAAACTGTAAGGTAATTCACCTGTTTCAGGGCATGAGTGAAGACCGTCATTGATAGGGAGTGCCAGCATTTGCAGAGGCATCTCTGTTTTGCAGCTGGCTTTCGGCATCAGTGCAAACTCTGGTGCTCTTGCAGGAAGAGGTGTTAGCTCTAGTTCATCTTGGAGAGGAACAATATAGAGCAGGGGTGGGCAAACTTTTTGGCTCAGGGGCCACATTGAATTAAAAAATTTGACAGACGGGCCGGGCCAGTATCAGATGGATGGAGAGTGTTTGACAAAGGGGGCGTGGCTTATCGCCGTCGGGTCTCTCCGTGAAAAAGAGCTGTCTTTTCCGGTATCGATTATGGAATAAATAACCACTAGTTTTGCTTTATACTTGTTGTGGAAGTCCCAAACATGTCGGAACATGAAACACCCTTGTGTTTGGGTTCATAATATTATCCGTAGCCGCACACAGCTCGGTGAATTTCTCCGACTCCTCCAGGAACTGCGCCGGTCTTATCTCCGTAAAACGGATACCGATTCTGCCATCCACCTTGGAAATAACCACCAGTTCTGCTTTATACTTGTCGTGTAAACTCCACATACGTCGGAACATCAAACTCCGTGGTGTCTGGGTTCATAATATTATCCGTAGTCCCACAACAGCGTCTGAATGACAGCCGCTGCACACACGGAAAGCCTAAAAGAGCGCTGTGCAATAAATAAGCATGAAGAAACATCAACGCTGGTCTGTTGTGGTCATCGTGCTTCGGGAAACTGAACTTGGTAACGGAGAAGCGCTACAGCGGTCTTTACTATAACTTATAATTATTTAAAATAAAAAACTTTTTTTTATATATTTTTTTAATAACTTTTTTTTAATATATTTTTTTAATGTTATAATAATTATAATACTCGGCGGGCCGTATATTAATACTCGGCGGGCCGTATCCGGCCCGCGGGCCGTAGTTTGCCCACCTCTGATATAGAGCATGGTTTTTCCTGCACTTGAGGAACCTCTCAGTATGGACCCAGTGTAGCCATCAGCCTCCAGAGGAACAGCATAGTTTTCTCCTTCCACCTGTGAAAACACAAGAAAATTAAAACAGATTTTGGGGATGACCTCAAATCATGATGTATTCCTCCTCTTTTGATTGTATTAGCAGGTACAATAAACATAAAATATATTTCAATTTAAGTACAGTAATTATGAACCTGCTGCTTTTTCAAAGTTGGCTTTTCGTAGACTGGAGAATTAGATTAAAATTGGCCTTAACCAGATAACTTTCTAAAAAGCTTAAATAAAGGCATGATTAATGTTATATGACAGTTGCATAATTGTACTGCTGCCATCATGGTAAAAACCAGATTAATGACACATTTGACTGGCTCATTGACAGTGCATGCCTGTCTACCTGGCAATTTTAGTTTGCACAGAAGATATCTCCATAACCTGCCTTCGTCCCTGGGGTTTCTCAGGTATGGCACTTGAAATCAGGGACAGGAGTTGTCGTGCAGCCGCCTTGGCTTCATGTGCATCATACTGGAAAAGGGATTTTAGATGTATGAACACGCTAAAAGGACGTTACAGTGTAATGCATTACTGTCACACAGGCTGTATCGAAACAAATTAAGCAATTACCTGAGGTGTTTGTTGTTGGTTTCCATTCTGACATTAAAAGAAAAAAAGTACGTATTACCATGACAGTATCAATGTACTGTTTGTGTAATTATTTCATCAAAAACACCAAGAAAATTATGAATAACTTGTGCCTCACCTTCACTACATGATATCACTAACTAAGCTAACATAAGATGTCTATGTAGTTACATAAAAAATGTGATGTTAAATGCTGCTGCTTTCTTTAGCTAACGAGTTTTAAGGATGTAATGGCTCATTCAACTTCAGCTTATCTTCATCCAGTTTAATACAAGACAGTAACATGTTTGTAACCTCATCAACCGTACCTTCCCCGGTCGGAGAAAACCAAACTCATAGGGTTTATTTTAAATTGTATCATACGTGCGTAGCTAACCTTAGCTAACGTAGTCATGCATCAGGTGCATGTAACGTTAGCTCACTGGGGGCTAACGTTACATGCAGGCAGAACGTGGGGCTGCATGTCAACACAGCAGCCTCCATGTCGTTCTTTAAAGAAAGAGACTCCACGACATTAACAACATGAAAACAAAGAGAAGTGCTGCTACATTTAAAATAATGTTGACGAACAGAGCAATATAATGTCAATTTACCTCTGTGTCCTCCTCACGTAACCTCCTGTTAGTGTGTGTGTGTGCCAAGAGCCCAGTCGAGCCCACCAATAGAAACTCCTCGCTCATTCAGCAGCGTATGCCCCGCCCACTACGTCCAAAACTCAACTCGTAACTTTTGGGATTGAGCGCGCACGTTTTTTTTTCGAGCGAGCATGTTTTTTTTTCGAGCGAGCATGTTTTTTTTTCCAGCGAGCAGATTTTTTTTTTGAGCGCGCAGGTTTTTTTTTTGAGCGCACAAGTTTTTTTTTTGAGCACATTTTTTTATTTTGAGAGCACATTTTTTTATTTTGAGAGCAGAAATTCTAGTTACAAACCAGAAATTTGCTCGCGGAATAAAGACACAAATCTACCTTCATATGGTTGCCGCTCGGTTTGCAAGACACCTTTTTTTCTTTTCACTTAAAAATGCACGTACAAATTCAGCCGATATCTCCTTATGGTCTGTCTGTTGCGTATGTGCACTGGTGGTCATACACAGCCCTCTGGGTCTGTAATTGGGAAACAAAAGTGACCAAGCAGCGGAACACTATTCAAGCCAATTAGTGCCCGTGCACAGGACAGGGGAAGGGCCGCGGATGCAGTGGGAAGAGGGAAGCTACATCTGGTAAGGGGGTATTTGTTTGGGTGCTGAGTTCAAATATCACAATCTTTCTCCAGAATCACACTCTCCACCTTTAATATAACAAGAAGATTTTTCTGACCCGCGGTTGTGTCAATTAAACCTTGTTTACAGTTAAGGTTTAGTTATTAGTCAGGTATGAGAAGAAAAACACAAATAACTCCAAGAAAATAACTATGATTATTTTATTTCATATTACATTTCTAATCTGTGTGAGACTTTTCTATGAACAGGATAATTGCCAATTATTATTAATTAACCAATTATCTTTATTCAAAATTGTAATTAGTTAAGTTTATTCGATCATTTTAATCCAAACTGGAGGAGACCCATGATGAGCCTTTTTGGGTCCTCCCACAACAAATGTTCTTTTTTTTTTTTAAATGTCAAATCAAATGTGATCAAAATGCATATTTTTTATGTGAAAATGGATACAACCTGCAACCACAGCAGGTTGGTTGTGTTCACACCCCGAAGAATATCACCAGATCAGTGTCATGTCAGATCACAAAATTGAGACTGAATAACACTTTATTTTCTGCCACAGTGTGAATGCAGTAATTATTGGAATGGCAGCACGTGCAGGTGTGCATTGTGCACACATTTCTATAGCAGAATACGACTGTCCTTGCCTTTACGCCCGATGAAGTGAAAAGCCCAGAAATGTAGGGCATGGATCTTAACCCTTTTGACAAGCTCCCTTAGCGCACATCAAACCGGCTGTGCTTTGGCACAGTTATTGAGCAAATGTGAGGAGAGAGCTCCTCCCCTATCTCTTTGAAGTGTTCAAATTATGATACAGAAAAAAAAGGAGCCCTCCCAGGCCTCGTCTGATGAAACAAAGATTGAAGCCTCATCGATTTTGAGCTATGAGAAAGCAGATACAAAGCATGTCAGAGCAGAGCGGAGGAGACTCGGGGAACGCCGAGCCCGGTTGGTGGAGAGGAGCTGGATTCCTTCCTACTATTGTCGCAGCATCCTTCTGCGCCCCGGGCCTCATATCGCCACGCGCCGTGTTGCTGGCAGTTAGTGCGACAGCTGGTCTCCACGCTTGCCTCCGCTCTCTGTCCCAGAACCGCCAGCCACCACGGTCTCCCATCAGGTCCTACGAGCCAATCCAGGCTTTTCATTTCCTGACGGCTGACAGCAGAAATGCCTCTACAGATGCTCGTTTAAATCATTCATACGGCACTCCGCCGCGCTCGTGGGAAGCACCGAGATGTCTTTTTTTTCTCCTCCCTGTTTGAATTTGTGGATTGGACCTTACCTAGTTCATTAGTCAGACATTGGGGGTATTTTCAGAGTGCTGCTGCTTCCATCAGCTGTAATGCAGATATGACGCAGCGCTCGTAAGCCTGATGAAGCCGTGGCTCATAGCAGTAGGCTGAGAGGCTCTGGGAGATTGCCTACTGCAGTCACAGGGCTTTGGTAGTTTCCACTTGATTAAGCCCGACTCAATGCACTCGGCTCTCGCTTTAATTTAAAAAACTGCAAGGGAAAAGAAATATATAACCAAAAATGTAATGAGAAAGTCAAATTCATAGATATGATGTAATTGACTTTGCTGAACATCTAGGAATACGAAGGAGTTTGATTAGTGGAACCTAATCACGGTTTAATTAGTGGACTTAGACTAGATACAGCTTCTGCAAGAGGAGCGCATGGGACGGCGGATCAGGAAGGCGGCAACAGACAGTGATTGAGATGTCATTTATGTTAACGTCTCATCCCGCTGCAAGTCCTCCATCTCCTCTTTGCCTGATTTTGATCTACTTTCCGCTCGCAGATTTGTATTCACCATCGCGCGCTCTTCCTTGATTGCGAGCTGGTCCGCTAATAGAGTACATTGTATCTCAAGCTGCCGCTGACAGCCAAAGAAAGCTCTCAGCATCGCACTTATCTTGTCAGGGTTTTTTTTCTTCCCGCGCCTCGTGTTTGTTGTACACCAGCACGCCTCTGAAGGTATCCTGTGCGAGGCCCTCTGCAGCATCGTCTGCTGCTGTCTAGCAATTCTTGTTTTGCCTGTTTTCATCTCCTATTTTCTATCTGCTGATGTTTTGCTGAGAAGATAAAAAAAAAAACATTTTGTGCATTTTCCTTCAACATTTACGGTTTTCTGTACGGCAGTTTTACTTTGAATAGGGCATTACTTACTTTACATTTTTTTAGCCCACCTAACAATGATGGTTTATTATAAATTGGGTCTTAATTCGTAGTTCTGGTCATCATTGACTCAGTTATATGCACTTAACAGTATATATATATCGTGTGGATAGATCCGATTAAAACATGTGGGATGTGCCGATATTATTAGAGTTTTAGAGCATTCTTTGGACAGCGTCTCAATCTGGGTTTGCGGTGCACAAACCATCAGCTCATTTAAAAGGTGCGGGTAGAGATGCATGCATGCAAAAAAAAAAAGATCTTTTTTTTTTTGGAGCATGGGCTTTCGTTTGAAAACATGTACTCGACAAATAAGTAATAACAATTTAGCCAGATTATTATCACAAAACAGAAACGAGCGCACATTAAATGCTAGTAATAATTCCTGAATTACTGTAAGTCAAAGTTGAACCAAGAAGTGGAACTGTGATGTTTGTGGCTGTATGTTTACAGTCAGTTTGGGTAATTGTTTTACCCTCTTCTTATCCTCTGTAGCATCACTGACGAGGCTGCTACACTACAACCATAATGCACAAGTGATATCTTTGAGTGAATACCATTGAAGTCCTTTTCAAGCACAGACACTATAGGGTTGGAGAGCAATAGGCACTTTTACATAATAGATGGTTCAGTTCTCGAGCAGCTGAAGACATTGACTGGAGAAGGCACAGGTTTTAGATCAATTTCAAATACACACAGATAAACTATTATAAAATAGGTAACATGCAGGGACTCTACACTGTCAAATGACACACACACACACACACAGACACACACACACACACACACACACACACTAGCTAAAACTAACTAAACCTACACTCAGGTGCTAGTAAATCCTGATACACCGGATAAGGTACTCCTTGCTTGAAAACCTTCGAACCTAAGTGCGTTGGCTCAGTTTTACCATAAAAAAAAATGCAAATATTGGAAATAAGTCTTAAAAACGACATTCAGACCCTAAAAACCGCGGCTGACAACCCTTTCTCATAGTCATGGGGCTCACAATTAATTTATCTGCGGGTACCTCGCCTTGTCCGTGCAGCCGATCAAGATCAACACTCGTCATGGACAACCGAAGGCTACAACTGCTGGCCCCACCTGTCGCATATATTGATATAGAGCCCGCTAACCAAGGCTGGGAAGCAGTCTTGAATTATGGGATATGACGCAGGGTGTGCTGAATGAACTTGATGAAAATGTTTGGGTAAAGCTTTTGTTCATGGTCTTTTATTATAGACTCTAGAAAGTCAAACAAGGGGCAGCAATGAGCTTGTTCCTGGAAGGTAAGACATCTAAATGCGTCCCAAATGGTGCTGGGCCAACATTGGGTATGTTTGAACCCGTATGATCGTCTGACCACTGCTGTTCCTTGCTCTTTTTTTAAGTGAAGTCAATTGCACAATCTGCAAAACCCCACTTTCATGTCAATACCAACATTTCTTGCATCCAGTGCCAACATTTCTACAACAACTGAGCATGGCAAGTATGGTATGGTTATGGTTACGTTAGGTTTTACCTCCTTTAATATTGTTATTCCTTTGCATAGGACAATATGTCATTGAATTTTGTTTTACCTTGATCAGATATATTATCCAGATAAAAGGTCAACAGAGACCGGGAAATGACCTGTGATGAAGGTCCTTGGCTGGATTCATGCCCAGTGTTTTGCAGTTACATGGTAATAAAGACATGGTGCCCGAGACAACTGGGCCACCACAACTCCCCCCTTGTTTGACATTTCAACTTGTGTTAATGCCATTATCCACAGGCAGAGACCGCAAAAGGTCCGCAACAACAAACTCTGCTTCAGGTGCTTTAAGGCGTCTTTTTTTTGCTCCCAGTGTTATCTTCCAATTTACATTTGCTCCATGTGTCGGCCTCGCTTTCATCCACAACACGACACTGTTCATCTATGTCACGGCGGGGCTGAATAGATTTCCTCTTTCTTTTTTTTCTTCCTTCGCCACCGATGGCTAATTCTGAGCCCAGCGAGGTGCAACAGTGCGCCGCCGCTCCTCGGCTAACAAGGTTATTGATCTGGAAACCACCTTCTAAGTATGGGCGCTGCTCAAAAAACTAACACACTAATTGCTATTTATCCCGTACTTTCAATGTGGCATAGTGACTGATAATCCTTACAAGATGCAGCAGACTACTTTAAACTTGGCACATCAAAGTGAGGAGAATATGTTAAGAGGGACACTTTGATGAAAAAATTATACTTCAAACAGGCACAGCTCACTCCTACTCCCTTCTCAAACAACAGACCACCTGTGTCTGCTCGAGGGAGAGGGGAAAGACGGCGGCGCAGCGAGCAAATGAATCTCCCAGCGATGGGGGTGATTTCTACTTCTCTCTTCTGAATTTGCGCCAGCCCAACAAGCCTGTCCCACATACGCAGAGCGGCAATCATTTATCCGCACGCTTCTAACAAGACGTGATAAATCTCGACCCTCTAAGCCTCTTCACGAGACAACACCCCCAATAGAGTGGCATCCTCCCTGGCAGCTTCCTCCCTCCCCTTGCATTAATCTATCCGTGTGCACCCCGGGGTCATCCATTAACCGCCCCCAGTTTCCGTCTCCACTATTTACTGCAGAACCATGCTGGCAGGCCCTCTCAGGCAGTCGACATCAAGCTCGGTTTCGGGGCTCCATCAGCGTCGGGGCCACCGAAGACTCTGAGTGCAGGGTGTATAATCGAGGAATGGGGAATGAACCTGCAGGTGATTAATCTCTAGGCACCCTGCTTCTCCCAGATGGCATTTCACCAGGGGACGGGCATTACAGCCTAAGGACTTTGCCGTCACTGCCACCGGCCCATCGGCGCTTCCTCTATCACAGCGATCGCCCACCGAGATCCATTCGCCCTTTGCCCCCCCGTGATGTCCCTCCCACCTACTCTATCCATACAGATTTATGCTTGTGCACATATGAAGGAGGTATTGACATTTAAATCAAGCAGAAGGATTAGCGGGAGCAGACAGCTGCTACTTAAGATAGACACTTATATCCATAAAAGCTAGACATGTATTCTAGACCTCCAATATTCAGGGTTTGGACTGAAATCTACACCGCCGAGAGATGTTGGCTCCATCATCCCTGCTGTGTGACATGTTCCACGTATTGCACATTCTACTTGATACCTGTGACACACATATATATGAAGGGATCAATGGTACTCCCTGGTGGAAGGTTTAATAATGAAATCTCACTTTCATATGTGGCACATGACCCAATATTCATGCTGTGTGGCTGCCAGTAAGCAGAGTGGCAATTGTCATGGGAGGGTCCATATTGAACCCCGTCACCGACACTTTGCATGTTCCAAAGAAATTGCTTTCCATGCAGCTGAAATTACAGACAGCTTATCGGGCGCATACATGATATAGTGTTGGCAGAAGTGTCTGGAGAACTCTGTAAATCAGCATGAACACATATTTAAGCAGCAAAAGCTCACCATAATTTGCATCTGTGAGAAAGTATGTTTTTTTGTTGGAAGGCAAAACATCTGGACTACCAGTGAACATGTCCACATATCAACCCGGGCTCCTAGAAATTACACATAAAACTACTCATTTGCAACAGCAAATACGTTTTGAGAGAAACAGCAGAACTCTTTCTTTCAAAACACGTATTTGAAAAAAAAAAACATGCCACCTGAATAAACGGTTGGTGAAAGTTATGATTCTCAAGATTCTCATCATATAATTCCCTTTTTTTTAAATATATATATATATATATATATATATATATATATATATATTATTTAGCCATCTTATATATTTACATTCATCAGTTACCTACATAGTAGTTTTACATTGTTGCCGTCGAAGCCTATACAAATAATATTACACATGCGTGTACTGGAGGAACCCTGTGCATGTGCACACTGAACAGAGTCTGTGCTAATGCACAGGCTTCTTCTTTTTCATATGTCCCTAAATGATGGAATCTGGAAAGTATTTGTATCCCAGCAGTTAATAAAAGAGGCATTACATTTTCATCATGGTCGACAAACAAGGGACAGTGTAGCCGTTTCAAGCTAATTTTTCTATAATACTGATAAGCGTGTTATATTAAACAGAAATCTACGACTTATATTATTAAGACGTAACTAGAGGTTACGTCCTCTGGTCTTTTTAGAATTAACTTCCAACGTGGGTTAACTTGCGCAACAAAATTACTTGGTTAAACTTCAGGAAAGATTATGATTTGGGTTGAAATACTGTACGTACACTCGACACGTGATGGTGTTAGTAAAGAACAAGTCAAATGAGACTTTGAAAATCTGCTGTCTGTGTCCAGTGTGAAACTCTCTAAAGTCTACTTTAGAGAGTCTAATGATGACGCAGTTTGGTTGGCGTTAGTAAATGAATGAATGAATATATACTTTATTAATCCCCAAGGGGAAATTTGGTGTTGAGTAGCAGCAATTTACAGACAGAAAATAAGATATCAAAACAGCAGGGATGAAAGATAAATACAATAATAATACTAATCAAAATAAAAGAAAAATAGCTGGGATAAAAGAAAAAAGAACAGTATCAATTTAGGAATCAAATTAAATTAAACTTAAACAGTAGAAGTGCAAAACTGCAAGTATGTATGTGTATCTTAAGTGTGTGAGGTGTAATAAACAAACAATAACAAACAATAGGAGAGTGCAAAAATGCAAGTTATGTATGTAATATGTGAAGTGTGAAGTGTTGATAAACATAAGCAATAAAAAGCTCGGTGCATCTCATACAGACACTAAAGGGTCTTACGGTATAAGATGCAGAGGGGCACTGACCAAGCGTTGGTATACGACAAGTCGGTAGTGAGAACGGGTTGCTCGAAACGCATCTGGCAAAACTAATTAGTAAAATAGGAACTGGAAGTCAAGGCTGCAAATTGCCACATCCTCATCCTGGTTTAAGAAACCCTGAGTCCAACGTTACTACCTGGTATGTTAGCACGCAAACATTACACGGGTATGATTTATCTTTTTCTTTAGGTTACCATTATTCTAACAATGCCTGCCAGGAAGCCCGTCCTCCTAATTAAGTCAAAATGTATTTTGTGGCCCGTCCACGATCCGTTGTCGAGTCAGAGGGCGAATCCAACAGTGTCATTTATTGCTGTTATTGTGTGCTTTCGGGAAAAAAACACAGGTGTGACAAAGAGGCTGATTCCCACATCGGGGGAGAGGAGGCAAAGAAAAAAAAAAGCACATCTGTTGTGGGTCACAGCGCTGTCAAGCAGACGGACCATATGGGCTGCTTCTGCTCAGCGCCAGCCGTACCTCAGCACCACTAATCTGACAGGAGTGACACCTCCGGAGAGGCTGTGAGCTATGTTTTAATGAACATTGTACGTTATTAAACTCATTATGTCTAGACTCTCCTTGCCACTAAGTCTCGATGCCTCCATTGTTTCCCCCGCTTGCCTTGCATGCATATGAGCGAGCGTGCGTCCTTAACCTTAAGATAACAACACGCTCCGTGATCAACAGCCTGCGTCACATTGGCTTCTTGCAGATTGCAGTGTTACGGCGTAGCCCGGCCTGGTTTTCTCCTTGCACCTTTAGGCACCAAATGCAAATGTTGGTATTTCCTAAACAAAGCACATATAGACGCGACGCGAGGCGCATTAGTATTCATAAGCACGCAAATGCTTATTATATACCCTGTACACAAGTCATAAGCCTGACTGCTTTATTACTGCATAAAACATTTGATCAGTGTCATTAGCCCCTTGGGATGTGTCTATACATTAGAGGATTTAAGGGAGAAATAATTACCCCAGTGGATTGGTCGATTTTGGCTCTGTTTGCCGGCATGTATGGATTTTCAAGTGGAACCTTCCTTGTTGTAATTATCTTTGCAAATTAAAAGACATTAGCAGGCGTCTTGGTAGTTGTGCAGGGGCATATAACTTCATTAGCCCAAAAGAGGGAATCAGCACCACCGAATCTGTAATTTGCGGTGATGGATGCATCAGGAGTCGATTTCGTCGGACCCAGGTCCCATCGGAACGTGTGCTGCCTCACAAACACAGAAAACAGACAGCGCTCCGTCTGTGAAGAGGAGAGAGAGAGACATGGCGCGACGCAAGGCGGGAAAACAAAACTGTGAAGATGAGGAATAAAGAAGGAATTCACGCCACGGCTGCATGGCTTCTCTGTTGGTCGATTATGTTGATTTACTCCCTTCTATAAATTGTGGGCATTCCGGACCCTAAAATGAAGCTCTTTCCCTGATTGTTTGCATAAATCTGGTCGCGACTCGTGAGTTTTCACACTGGGTGAAAATTAAACCCAGCAGCTAGCTCGAGTTCAGACTACACGGCTCGCCTTGAAAGAGAAAATCTCTCAGATTGCCATCACCTTCTATTTTCGAAAGGACGTATTAATGGATGCGCCGATTTGAAAGATAACACCGGTTTCGTCATATTTCACACATCAAACGGGGCTGTGTTTTGGGTAGCTGAAAGAAACTTCCCTCAGGATTGTCTTACCATCTAGACTTTTTTTTTTTTTGCACTGTCTTAAAGAAATAAATAGACTGAACCGTGATTTACTGAATCAAAGGTCTAAATGAGCTTTAACATTTAATCTTGCGTCGTTCTCCCCTTTTGCGCCTGCTCTCGCCTCCTTCGTCGGCACACCTGAGCGAGACTGTCAGCTCCTGGCAGTTTCAAGCAGCTCCTCAGTGCTGTTGGGACTTTGAGCTCTGATCGCTTCCTCTCAGACCTGCAGTCGGTTAATGAAAAGAAAAAAGAATCCTTGGAATTCCTGAACCGATCACACGAAAAGCTCCCGGTAAGCCACGGAAATACAGATCTCTGATTTCACCTTTTGTTGCCTTGTTCTCCTGTTCAGAGTTTCAGAGCAAATTACACTTGTGTATCAGAACATAAAAGACCTTATATGCTACTTTATTAAAAATAGACCATAGGGCCGTTTCTTTGCATTGACATTACTGCGGAGACTAGTTCAGAGAAAAAAAAAGCCCATTTGGTAGCATATTGCATCCCTACTCTTCTAGTATGGTACGTATTGTGTGATTTATTCATTATCTGATTTATGTCTCCTATCTAAAAGTGGAGAGGATTAAGCCGGCCGTTGCCCTCGGCTCTTTAACCAGCAAAGTGCTTGGAAGTTAAAGGCAGACATATGGATGGCAGAGAAAAGCCTTCTATTTTAAGCTTTTGAGTTGTTCAGGCTGCAAGTGGCGCATTTGTTAGTTGTGCTTTTGTTATTGTTGAAAGGCCTGTGCGAGCTTTGCTGACAGCCCGTTTGATATTGCTGATACAAGTCAGAAACAATTGCGTGTCGCCGGGCGCCAAGATATTAATCAATAGCCAAGACGGAGGCGCTTTAAAGCTGGACATTCACTTTGATACTGTATTTTTAGCAGAAACTTTAAGTGTGATTCATAACCGGCAGCACAAAAAGCTTTCTAACGACCTTAAAGATTTGAGTCCTGGGTCAATTGGATCTCCCTCCACCTACCTTCAAGGTTGTGGCCTCCAGCACGACCCTTTCATCCTGTGCATTTGAGTATGTTCACAATTGCATGTAAATTAAAAGGAATCGCATAACATCGAGGCACACCCTTTTTAACAGGTTTCAGATAATGCAAATGAGTCCATTTTAGTATTCTGCTAACAGGGTTATCCGTCCCACTTCTGTTTGCATCAATTATGCGCTATAAGAGAGATGTCATGGTGCCCAACCCTCTTGGCTTGTTGTTTTCAAGTCAAACGGATATACAATGTTTATGTCTCTGTTATGACAGCACCTACTACATTAGTGTTGACCATGACTTTTTGGTTGTGTTGGTACTGTAACTTGATTGGTTGCCCGTGTGGGTGGGCAAATAGTTGAAGCAGTTAACCAGCTGGGGAGGCCAACATCATTAGCTGTTGCTTGGTCAAAATCGTTTATTATTCCACCATTACATTAGTTACATTACTTACATTAGCCAATACGTTATTCCTTGTTGTTGTCAGTCAATTATGAGGTAATATACGGAGGTTACAGCCCCATGAGAGAGAGACAGCAGACTCCTAAAGGCAGAATCCGACTAGCCTCAACTCGGGAAGTGGAAGTTAGCGACCCGAGCTTGCCATGAATGGAATATAATTGACCTAACCTGAGCCGCCAGATGGTTTGCTGCACAGAACCATATGAGAAGCCGTCTTTGAAACTGTTTGGAAAGGGCAGGCACTTAAAAAAAAAACTTGCCAGGTGATTGAAAAAAGCATCCCTCAATCGAAATCTTGCCGAAGCGATTCGAGGGAAGAGCGAAAACACGAACTCTTTGCTTGCATTCGGATAAGATGGATTCTCGCTATCCTCGTGACATCGAACACAGCTGCTGTGCAAGGTAAGAACTTCCCAGCATGATGGGACCTCGCACATATTGAATGTTGGGCAGCGGTGGCTCACGAGCAATATATCCAAATCTGTTCATTCAACATTTTGGGGGACGAACAGTGGATGTGAAAAAAACAACACGCCTGATGAAATGCTGCTCATAAGGACAGCACAGATGACATCTGGATGTAAAACATCCCTATAAGACTGTGTGCTCATCATGCAATATAATATGACCATAAAACAATATTATAGTAGTGTATTTTGTAGGACTGCAACAACGAATCGATAAAATCCATTATCAAAAGTGTTGGCAACGAATTTCATTATCGATTCTTTGCGTCGCGTGATCATTACGGCAGTCAATAAGTCGCGGAGAAGAAAAAAAAGAGCGGAGCAGAGCAACTGACCACCAGCGTGTCTGAGATTGGAGTGAGACACGGAGAAAAGCTGAGGTTGTGATCTTCGCAAAAATAAAACATCTTTGATGTGACGTGTCGAGTCTTGGCCAATCAGCGTTAAGATGTCGACAGTGTCTTAATTTCCCTAAAACTTGTTTTTAATGGAAGCTAGTCAGCTTGCTATCACGTTAGCTAACGTGTTTGGGTTGTGTATTGTCGTTAAAGTTACTTTATGTTTCCGTTACAGTTCAGTCTTGCTTGTAAAAAACCGTAACGTGATGAAACATGCCGTAGCCCCCCGGTCTGGTTCAGTTCACTCGTTAACGTTAAACCGGCACACCGGCGGATCTGGCTGCAGGTTTTTTATTTTACTCAAAGTAGAATGAATTAAATCACGTAGTTGGGCTTAACCAACAACGTGACGTCGTGGTCATAAGAGACCCAGAATGAAATGGTTTAAGGAAGAGGACGCTCTATATGTAGCGCAGCTTGATGCAGAGCTGAGATGAAGTGGAGGTCAAAACAGACGTGAGAGCAGTACAGCTTCCCACTGTCTCAGTATTTCATACATATTGATAAAGCAGGGCATGATAAATGCAGCCTCTGCTCCAAGGAGATCAATTACAGTGAAAAGGGCTCACATTTGGCAGATATTAAGCATACATGTGTATGTTTTTAGTGTTAATCCATTTTTATTTAATTTTTTTAATTAACAGCTCAGGGATGTTCAAGGAGCAACCTGTTTGTGCTTTCTGAAGATGTTTTGCACTGTCACTTCTGTTTTTGAATAAAGGGTTGGAAATTAATGCTTTTTTGTTTTTTTATCCGATTCATCGATTAATCGAAAAAATAATCAACCGATTATTAAAATAATCGTTAGTTGCAGCCCTAGTATTTTGTATTCCTTGATTTATCGGAATAATGTTTTGGAGTGAAAACAGATTCAGTTATTCAAATGTGAAAAGCAACACAAAAAAAGAGTAAAGTTTGAAAAAGCATAACTTATTTTATACTAAATTATGTTTGCTTTTTCAGTTTCTCAGTCCTGTGCTTGCGATCGGTTGAGGAGGTCTTGACCTCCGCATCGACAACCACAGCTCTATGGTCACAGCTCTAGGTGCAATCTTGCATTTATTTTTGCCTTACAATGCATGCACCGAACAACAGCAATAATCAGAATCACATTTAGTTGATGGCGCAATAATAACCATACATGGTTGACGGTACCAGCGCCTCTCCTATTCCAGCACATTCTAATGTATTTACATCATGAGAAGACGGGCTGATGTAAATATTCTTCCTGGGAAGAAAAGAAAAAGAAGAAAAGAAAAGGAGAGCAATAAAAAGTCGGAGAAGGAGCTGCAGAGGGTGAAGGGGCTGTTTCGTCAGATGGACAAAGAATGAAAGAGGAAGTCTGCGGCGGTAAGAGAGCAAAATGCTTCATAGCCTCGGGGGGGTGTGCGGCCGAAAGAGACAGCCTAATGGAGGGTCCCTGTGAGGAGTGTTGACAGTCTATTTGCTTCAAACCGAGTCAGCAGCTCTCCATACAACCACTGAAAGCAGGTGCACTGTAAAAGCCTGACGAGGGGGGGCAAACAAATACCTCCTAATCAAAGGCAAACATACACATTTAATGAGCCTGAAGTGGTCTCATCTTCACCTCCCGAATGGGGCGCACAATGACCGCGCTGCACTAATTATCGTCGGCAACTCAGCGGGAGAGAAACAGGGAGACAATGAGGCGGAGAGTGAGTCTCTCCAGCATGAAAAAGCAAGAGCATTTGGGGCTCTGCTTTTAGCAATAACACTTTGGGAAGCCTCGCCACCACTAACAGCCGGAGTTTATGTTTGTTCCCCAGAGCAAAGCTCTGAGTATGTGTCCGAGCTTTTGCCATAGGCTGTTGTTTTTTGAAGTATTTAGAATGTGGGTCACGTACCGGGACACTGACCTTGGAATTTGGGGAGAAAAATAAAGGCACTCTTTGATGCCACTGCATCAACACACGATTCATCTTTTGGACATTCATAATGCATGAAAATGAAGCGAAAAGAAGAAGTGGACATTTAAAATTAGATTTCCTGTTAGATGTTATTTGAAAGTAGCAAAACCACTGTCCCTCTCTCCGTATAAAATAAACATCAGCGATGTACGCTCGATGGAAGTGTGTGAAAGTTTAGCGGGCCGCATGACAGGTACAAGGGCTCGGCTAACCGATGAGGAATAATGCAACATTTTTGGCGGTTGCCAACATCGCTTTTGTCCTCCCAAGGCAGTTCCTCTGCCTCGGGAGCGAGTGTGCACAGCGAGATAGCGACTGCAGTTCCTTTAAGGACCCCGTAGCTATATTTTCAAGAGGAGCTTTCTATTTTTGGCGAACCACAGCTGAGCTAGGCTGCATGCTAGTCAGTGCTGGATGTCAGAAAACACCCTCTCCGTGTGCAGTATGAGCTCTTCACTTCACTTTCACTATTTTCCCTTCTCCACTTTGCTGTTAAAAAATAAAAATAAAAAATAGTTTTGAAAAAGCAACAAAGAGAGCGCGACAGAAAGTAGAGAAACCCTCCAGATGTTGGCCGATGAAAGGAATCCATCCATCCATTATCAGCCGCTTATCCGGGGTCGGGTCGCGGTGGCAGCAGGTTCAGCAGGCCGACCCAGGCTTCCCTCTCAGCCGCAACACTTTCCAGCTCATTCTGGGGGACCCCGAGGTGTTCCAAGGCCAGTCGGGAGATATAATCCCTCCAGCGTGTCCTTGGTCTTCCCCGGGGTCTCCTACCAGTTGGACGTGCCTGGAAAACCTCTAATGGGAGGCGTCCAGGATGGCATTCTGATTAGATGCCCGAACCACCTCAGCTGACTCCTTTCGACACGAAGGAGCAGCGACTCGACTCCAAGCTCCCTCCTGATGTCTGAGCTCCTTACCCTAACTCTAAGGCTGAGCCCGGCCACCCTACGGAGGAAGCTCATTTCGGCCGCTTGTATCCGAGACCTCGTTCTTTCGGTCACGACCCAGAGTTCATGAACATAGGTGAGGGTTGGAACGTAGACCGACCAGTAAATGGAGAGCTTTGCCTTCCGGCTCAGCTCCCTCTTCACCAAGACGGACCGGTACAGCGCCTGTTTTACTGCTGCAGCCGCACCGATCCGCCTATCGATCTCACGCGCCACCTTACCCTCACTCGTGAACAAGACCCTGAGATACTTGAACTCCTTCGCTTGGGGTAGGCAGTTTGTCCCCACCTGTAGGGAGCAGTCCACCGGTTTCCGGCAGAGCACCATGGCCTCAGATTTGGAGGTGCTAACTCTCATCCCTGCCGCTTCACACTCGGCTGCAAAACGCCCCAGTGAATGCTGGAGGTCACGGTCCGAGGAGGCAAACAGGACCGCATCATCCGCGAACAGCAGAGATGCGATCCCGAGACTCCCGAACCGGATCCTCTCCGTCCCCTGGCTGCGCCTAGATATCCTGTCCATGAAAGTCACGAACAGGACCGGTGATAAAGGCAGCCCTGGCGGAGGCCAACACCCACCGAGAACGTGTCTGACTTACTACCGAGGATACGAACACAGCTCCTACTGCAGGCGTACAGAGACCGGATGGCCCGTGCCAACGGTTCCGGCACCCCATACTCCCGCAGCACCCCCCACAAAACCCCCGAGGGACCTGGTCGAAAGCCTTCTCCAGGTCCACAAAGCACATGTAGACTGGTTGGGCAAACTCCCAGGACCCCTCCAGTAATCTTGCAAGGGTAAAGAGCTGGTCCACTGTTCCACGGCCGGGACGGAATCCAGTATGGAAGGTTCGTCTTGAATCTGAGGTTCGACAAGCGGTCGGAGCCTCCTTTCGATGAAAGGAATTTGATTTATAATTCACCTGAAAGGAGAGCCAGGCAGTAATTTCTCTCCCGTGAGCTCTGAGAGACCTTGTGAGATCTTTTCGGGATTATTTTCGGCGCACTTTCTTAAAAATATTTCCAGCTTTTTTTATAGAACCCAATCTGCACCACACCCTCAAATGCGCCGTTGCTGAATGGCTGGCGCTAAATCAAGGGCATGCAGGCAGTGGCGTTTCTACACGTAATTACGCCCCGGGCGAGACCCCCCACCGAGCGCCCCCCCCCCCCCCCCCCCCGGGCAAAAAAAAAAAAAAAAGTCGGAAAAATGTTTTATTTTGAAAAAAGACCGGATACATCCGTCTGTGCGTAGCCTCAAACATAACATCTTGACACATGTCAAGAGGTTACGTGATACGTTTCCCCAAAAATGAAACTTAAAAGTCCGTTACAACTCGGTGTTCTGGATTAAAATCAAGGCAGAGTTACTGAGATCGCCAAAAAAGCTCTAAAACCCTCAACCCTCAAGCTCAGGGCTCCACTAATGCAGCGTAATGGTGAGTTGTATCTTTATGCACTTTATAATTGTCTTTATGCCGGTCGTATTACGTCATATTTATTACGTCATATTTATTACGTCATATTTTGCGCCCACACCGTGAAGGCCAGTCCGCGAAAATATTGTCTGACACAAAACCGGTCCGTGACTCTAAAAAGGTTGGGGGCCGCTGCATTAGAGTATTGCTCTATAGCCCACAGTGGATCCCCCCCCCCCCCCCCCCCACAAGCAGGGGCGCCCGCAGCCGCAGGGGGCGCCAACCTGCCAATTCCCCACACAGTGATATGATAGATAATGGAAAACCGCTTCGCGGCCCAGATGATTTTTTTTAAGTGGTAAGTGGTCGTGCCGCCCCCCACGTGACATTAAAAAGTGCCGCGCCGGGTGGCTGCCCGGTTCGCCCGTGCCCAAAACCGCCACTGCATGCAGGGAACCATAGCGACGACATGACACTCTTACCGATGCAACAATGGGTCGAATTGCTACAGCAGCAGCAGCTAATTAAAAAAAAAGAACAATTCGAAGACAAGGTTGCGCTGAGAGAAAGGATTCACTGTTGCTTTTTTTTTTTTAACCAAAGAAGCAATATGGACCGAGAGGAGAGCCGCTCATCCATTCTGTTGACTCAGCACAACATCTGGTAAAATCCTATTTTGGCAGAGAGTCACGCACCACTTTATTGATTCTCGTGTGTTCATTGTCTGTAAGTAACTGACTGACAAACGGGAGGAACAAGAGGCAACACGTGCAGTCTTTTTTCTTCCAAGTACCCCGACCTAAACCAAATGAAGCAAACAGGCTATAGCTGCAGAGTTCACTTGAATGGTGTCAAACAGCTTCCTATGTCTTGTAATATAATAATGATTATCATAATTGGCTGTTGTACATAACTGTAAAAAAAACACTAGCTGTCTCTCATTATAGGTTGTTTATCATCACAGTATCTTTCATTGGCACGAGACAAGAGATCAACAAGAATGAAAAGGAATAATTCATTGCCGACTGTTTATCTTGTGATCTCTCAAGGGGTCAGAAGATAAATCTCGCTGAGAGATGATTGACAAGAAAGGAAGAAAAAAGAAGAAAAAAAACACACACTGCTTTTCTCTTGCACACGTCTCTCTCATTATTTGCTATAATGAGATTCTAGGTAGTTTTACCTTAAAAAGCTTTCCAAAAACAATTCAGGCACTATATGACAATTCCAGTGCCAGGAATATAATCAACGGATATTTATCAAACAATTTCAATCTAGAAAGCGGTACAAGACAGGGCTGCGCATGGTCACCACTACTCTTCGCATTATATTTGCAGCCACTAGCTCAATATATCAGACAATCGAAGATATTAGAGAAATTAGTATCAAAGGGCAACCAACATACTCTCAACCAACATTTGAACAGAAAGGTAAACTATCAGGGAACAAGATTAACGAGGGTAAAACCCATTTACTCTCATATAACTATAGCCCACCAAGAGAAATTGAAAATAAATATCCCTTTGCATGGCAAATAACAGCTGTAATGCTTGTGCAATCCATCGTATAAGGCTCAATGGAAAAACATTGAAGAGAAAATACCCTCCACCTCCATACAGGCAATCCTAGCTGAACAACCTACAAAGTCACATACATACTACTGATAATCCATGGGGGAAAGTGGACTCTTGAAGTATGGAAAACCATTATAAAAGAACACAAATTAGAGGGAGATATTGTGACACTTAAATGGTGTGCATATCATTCTAACTTCACACCAAATCAATTGGATACTAGATTTAGGGATTGGAAAGCTACAGGAATAACAGCCATATGCAACATAATGAAAGGAGGCACACTGCTAAGTTTTGAAACTCACTATAAAAACAGGACTTCTATCGATAGTTGCAGATGCGACACTATGTGAATACGAAGATGAACAACATGGCAAAGATCTGATAGAACGGTTTAGGAAAGCATATAACTCAGATATAGGCAGTACAATCATCTCATGTACATATATAAATGTCTGTTAAATTTGAAAACACATTCAACCTTTTATTTTAAAACCAAATGGGAGAAGGAGGGAGGAATAACTATCTGAGGAAGAATAGACAGTAATATGTAAAGTTCAATGGAAGTGTACCAGCTCGCAGGCATGGAGAGAGTTTGGGTGGAACAATGTGATTATTATGAGTAAGAGTATTTTATTACACCCTCTCAGAAACGCCACTATGATAGTGACCCTCCTGTTTGCTGGAGAGGATGTGGAAATAAGACCATGTCTCTGGAATATTTACCTAAAACATTGTCAAAAAGAGACACATATTTAATAAATGTACTTCTGGTGGCCGGCAAAAAGACTCTCACCAGGAAGAGGTTATCACAAGAGAGTCCCAGTCTGAATACATGGTTGGATATTACAATGGACATTTACAACATGGAGAAGATAACAGCATCTGTCAACTGCAAACTGGAACCATTTTTGGCATATTGGGGAAAATGGGTTACATACGTAGACCTGATTTAATTTTTTATTTTCATAAATCAATGAATAGAGAATAGATCACTCCCTAGTTATACATTGTTTTCTTCTTGTCCTTGTATAACTAGTGTTGAGCATCATCTAAAAATCTGCACATTACATTTAATTTAGCTGACGCTTTTATCCAAAGCGACTTACAATAAGTGCATTCAACCATGAGTACAAACCCAGAACAACAAGAATCAAGAAAATACAATTTCTTCAAGAAAGCCAAACTACAAGTGCAATAAGTAAGTGCCATTTAAGTGCTATTTTTTTTTATTCAAGGTATAGGCGGAAAAGATGTGTTTTTAGTTTGCGGTGGAAGATGTAGAGACTTTCTGCTTTCCTGATGTCAATGGGGAGCTCATTCCACCATTGAGGAGCCAGCACAGAAAACAGTCGTAACTTTGTTGACATTACATTACATTTAGCTGACACTTTTATCCAAAGCGACTTACATTTTTGCTCTATACACCGCAGACACAGCAACGGGGAGCAATTAGGGGTTAAGTGTCTTGCTCAGTGTGTCTTGTTGAGTGTTTAGCTCGCAGTGACGGAACTACAAGCCGATTGGCAGAAGCCGAGCGGAGTGAAGGAGCCGGGGTGTGAGGTTTTACCATGTCCTGAATGTCGATTGGACCCGATCTGTTCGCAGCACGGAACGCAAGTACCAATGTTTTGAAGGGGATGCTGCAGCCACCGGTAACCAGTGAAGGGAGCAGAGGAGCAGAGTAGTGTGGGTGAATTTAGGCTAAAGACCAGTCGAGCTGCTGCATTCTGGGTGAGCTGCAGAGGTCGGATGGCACTAGCAGGTAGACCTGCCAGGAGGGAGTTACAGTAGTCAAGGCGTGAGATGACCAGAGCCTGACCAGAACCTGTGCCGCCTTCTGAGTGCGAACGGGACGTATTCTCCTGATGTTGTACCTACAGGAGTGTGTTGTTGCAGTAATGTTGGCAGTCAGGGAGAGTTGACTGCAATGTAAACTGTCTGAAAGACATCTGTAAATGTCTAATTGATGCTTAGTATTAATAAAAAATAAAAAAAAAGCTTTTCAAATGAGACGATCAGAAACGGGAACGCCACTTTTCTGAGTGAACTTCTCCCGGATCAAAAGAGGAGAATGTGCGCGGAAGTGATGACCAAATCCTTCTAATTCCACCAAGATCTGATCCTGGATTTGCATTAAAATGAGCATTTTAAGTTTTGTAGCTAGAGTTTGTCGTGATACTCCTCTCATAAAGAAACAAGAGGAACGGAGACAGAACAGCGTGTGGGCCAGCTTTTAGTTTTCACAGCCGGCTTGGACAAATACAACAAACCAGCCTGCCCACCAGCCTTTTGTACCTTTTCTTTTTTTTTTTTTTACTATCACCATTGATGGCACCAACTGGGATGGCAAATTTGGACACCCTTTAAAAAAAAATGCACTTTTTTAAACTCTAATCAGGTAACTAATCCAATGTATTTAGCTCCAGTTTGGGGTTCTAAGGTTCCTCATTTCAGATCATTAACTTCTCAACCCATGTTCCCCCATTTAAATTATTATTGTATTATTGATGGCTCTGGTCACACTCTACACTGCTGAGATCCATCCTATCCACATATGATAAGATTATCCAAATTAGGAAACCATCTGGTGCTGTTGATAGTTATTTTAAAACCATTCAAGAATACAAATAGGGAGAAAAAGACAGAAAATGCAATTTGCATCCCACGTGGGTAAAACTATCATCAGCTGAATAATGTGAAAAGATTGAATGTTTTCTAACCCTAAAAGTTTGCCCGATGCATTATGTGTTTGACATTAAAGTGGTGCTCGGGGAGCCCGAACCCAATCAATCTCAGCAAGGCAGTTAGAGAGAAGCCAATTGCTTAAGTGTTCAGATTTTCTGATTGGAGTCCCAGGTGACCCGCGCTGTCAGTAATGAGATATAATATGTGCGCCCTGGGACAATTCTATTCACAAAATGCCTGGGGAGACAAGAGTTGTGTTGGCATTTGAAATCTAATTGGAAATACTTTGGTACTGAATAAAAAGAGGGGACACGCTAGGCACTCTTGCCATGTCTGTGACACAATGAAGTGCAGCACAACTATTTCCTCGTCTTTTCCCCCCTCAGATCAAAGTCATCGTTGGAGCAAAATAAAGCCTGCTGTTTAGACAGAAGTTCATTGCATTCATCTTTTACACCAGCCGTTCACCAGGGTTAAGGCCCTCTTCTTGTGTCATGGACAGATGAAGTTCAAATCACCGTCGTTCACTGCAACCCGTGATTTATTGTATACAGGTGCTGTTAATTCCGTGTTTTTACGATATCCCTTTAAAAAAAAAAATAGACAGCCTCTGTCGTGCTCATGATTGTATTTTACAATTAAATGAAACTAAACTCATCAAATTAAAGTTTATAATTTGGTAAAATATGCTTTTTTTTCGAAGTGATGAAGCTAATTGTGGTTTGAGATTAAATGATAGTGTATCAGAGGCCATAATGATTTCCAGGTAACTTTACGGTAAACATTCTAGACATTGTCAAAGAGGGGACCGTAAGCTATCCAGTCATTTAGACACAAGTCAGGGCCATTAGAGACCGTCGGGCCTTTCATATCGCGTAAAGGAAGCGATACAAAACTGTTTCTGTCTTCCCTCCAAGGCCCAGCACTCTGTCCGTAAACACTGTGGCACGATGCACTGTGGGACTGCACTTCCAATCAATTTATATTCATCTGCTTCTGTTGAGCCACGAGCAGACATCTCTCAGATGTTACAGCTCCAGCATCTTTTCCAAAGCCGGCCCCTCTCTCCACGTTACATTTCATCTGGCCCCCAGTTTTTCATTCCTCTCCTCAGCAGCCCCGCTCGCCGCCTTTGTATTCAAGGCATGCGCACAGGCGCAACTGACACATACCTGATTTAAATGCATCTCGGTGGGAATAAGAGCTCGGAAATGACCGCGGGTCTCAGTCTGGCTGTTTTGAGAGAGAGAGAGATGTGCAGAGCGGCTCTGCGGGATGGATTGAGTGTGTGTTTCAGAGGCTCGTGGCACTGGGGGAGAGGGGCTTCGCGTGGCGAGACTAGAGGCGGTGCAACAAACAAGACAGGGCCGAGTCGGCGTTTGGGTCTGCACATTAACAGAGTCGTGCTACCAGGCGAAGCATTAGCCCTGAAGGAGCAAGAAATCTGTTGTCCAAAAGCCCTGACATCCAATTAACTCATAGGCGAAGGAACAGGAGCTGTGGTTCTGGACACCAAAACCAAAGTGGGTTTTTTTGTGTGCAAGTTTTTAAGGTCATCCTGTTACACAGCAACCTTTTCCTTTTCAGAGTATTAGTTTAATATTCTGCCTACATACAACGTGCATTAACTGAAATGTAGCATTCTATCAAACTTGAGAAGTAATCCTTCATATGCACAGCACACAACATATCAGTGTAGTCCTCTACATGAAGATCATTAAACATGAATTTTCATATCCCTAATGCTTATGTTGAGAGAGCCATGTTTGTGGAAGCACTTAAAAAAATCCCGGGCACGGGGAAGCTGAAATAGTCTTCGAGAGCAGCTAAGAAAGCAAAATAGAGATTGGGAAGACAGCTAAAGTTAAATACTAAATTAACGTAATTAAAGAAAACCTGTTGAAGCACAAAACCTTGCTCAGCTTGCTTCACAGTCTAGTCCCTCCCCTCTGGCAGGAGGCTGAGGTCCATCAGGACCAAGACCTCACGCCACACAAACAGTTTCTTCCCGTCAGCAGTCGGGCTCATCAATGGGGCTCGGGTCCCCCACTGACTGTCTCTGTCACCCCCAGCTATTTTAATTCTTTTTATTTATTTTTATTTTCTCTTTATTTTTTATTTCTCTCTACCATTCACTCCTCTGCACACCGCATACTTAAACACTCGTCACTTTAACATACACTTTAACTTAAATACACATGTCACTTTAACGTACATTCACATTAACGTATCTGTTGACTGAGCACTTGCTTATCTTACACATATTTTAATACCAATTGCACTGTTGTTTTCGTTGATTGTTGATTGTCTCATCTTACGTCCCATGTCCATGTCCAATGTATGCACCTTCCGCCTCAAAAAATTCCTCGTTTGTGTGAAAACATTCCTGGCAAATAAACGGTTTCTGATTCTGATTCTGATAGTTCTTCTTTCTAAGTGGACTGAGGTCAGAGCAGCATTTTGCAACCTTGAAAGATCCGCCTTGACAGAGATTTTTCTTTCCAAAGAAGAAGAACTGATACACGAAGAGATGAGAAGCGAACGCAACTGTTTGCTGAAGAGGGTCCCTGAGGGTGCAGTCTGGCAGGGTTTCATATCGCGGAGGTGTGTCCGGGTGGAAGCATCGCACAGAAACGCATGACATCGACCTGCTATGTATGAGTGCCGTTAAAGGGATTCTTCCAAACAAATCTGCACTTTTAGATCCGATTTGTTCCCTCTGTGCCTTCAAACCGATAGCGCTGTCCTTGGCTATCCCATCATTCTTTTTTAATTTATTTACTCAGTACATCACAAGTGGTAGAATGCCAGATCACATCATTTTGACAGCCTACTCAAGCATTTACAGACCTATTCATACCAGCTGCTAGCAGCATGCAAGCGCTCTCTTCTAACCGTGTGTAAGACCCGCAGCCCCTATAGTCATGTTCAACTCCACGCTCCCATTCAGCTATTGTTATTTCCATGGCTTACAGAAGATGCCTTCAGACAGTCAGCTGCCTCGACATCAATGGCTGGAAATGACAATGAGGCCACTGTTGACTTGGCAAGAGGAGCTGCTGGTCTGAAATGTATTCTTGGCTTTTTAATGTGTGATAGGACATGACATCTCTGGTCAAACGCGAGACAGAAATAAAATGTGGCTTCGGCTCATACAATTGGTGCATTTCTAACCTCACTACAAGAGTCTACAGCACAGGCGGCAACCTCCTAGTCTGAAAAGTGAAGCCAATGCTGAAGTGCCTTAAACCTGCATTATTTCTAATGACATTCAGGGGGCGACTCTTCTGGTTGCAAAAAAGAAGTCTGATTGTATAGAAGTCTATGAGAAAATTACCCTACTTTTCTCTTGATTTATAAACATGGTAAATATGAGCTTATGGTCTCAATCTCTAGTTTCAAGTCTTCTTCAATGCAGCATGATGTTCATTTGTTAAATTCTGGTCCATTTAGAGTAAAATAGTCCATCAAGCAGGGCACGCCTTAGGGTGGGGCTACCTTGTGATTGACAGGTGGCTACCACCCTTTTCAATCATGACAGTTAACTTTTTTTGTTCCCTATCATTGGTACTCAGCTCCACCCTCCACTTCTGGTTTAAAAAAAACAAGATGGCGACGGCCAAAATGCATGAACTCACGGCTTCAGAACGACGGTCGTCACAGTGAGTAAATCCACCATGTCTATGCTACGGCCATCTCAGACTATGACAGCTCAGTACTTTCCTGCTGAAGTATCTCCCCTTCAGAACTATTTAAAATTTTTCTGTTAACAAAAAAAATTGAAATAGAAGTTGTAATATTTTTGCATTGACAAATTTCCTAAAATAAATAAATAAATAACAATAAGGCATTCAATGAAATGGAAAACATTATATCGCAAGGATATAAACTGAAGCTTAAGCGTACCTACCCATAGGCAGTCCTTTCACCACTAGGTTTACGAGAACAGAACAGATACAAAAATGTTTTATACTAAATATGCATCCCTCAGTTTTACACGTGTTTACCACTTTGTTTTTAATTTGCAAAGTGAACTACACATTTTAATTGCTTGTTTTTAGCTATGAGGCAAATAAGTATGTACTTTATACATTGTCATTGAAGTTGATAAAGGTCAATAATATTCGGATACATTTACAATTTTTATCGCTCTCTTCTGGAGCATGTACATTATATTAGTCTTGGTTTTGTATGTGATCACATCCAGAAATGTATTACCATACACTCTTTTTGAGAAGAGTGCTCCACCCGCTTTACACTAGTGTGGGCATTCTGGAGTTAATTCTCTCTTTTCACACAGTTCTGCAGTCTCATGCCTTTTTTCTGGTGATTGACAAGGCATTTAGCTCCTAATTCGGATCAACTGCCACACGACTCCAATTTACGAGGACAAAGGCATTCATCATTATAAGAACAAAGGTACGAATAATCCGGCTTCTCAAGAACACATCGTGAATCTGAAATGTACTTTTCTTAGGTCCTTCCTTATTAACATATTTAAGAAGATATTGATATGGCCGATAGCATGGCTAAATCATGTAATATTCAAAGTAAACATAATTTAAAATCAAATCACGAGTCAGGAAGTAGACCACTGTGATACACAGTACGCTGTATGTGCAGGGGACACGCTGAAAATGCCATCCAGGATTGGTATATTTCCCAGAATAAGATAAATAAGCAAGAAAAAAGTCAAATGGACATCTGAGTGACTCGCATGGAAATGTCAGCCAACGTCTGTCCAAAGAAATAGCAGCATGCAACAACGTAGAATTTGTATATTTACCAAGCGAGAGAAAGTTCAAACAGTGCTAAAGGTCATTGCAGCGAGTCTGGAGACCAATTAGATGACATCTGACAGTATGCTAATTATACTGCTGCTGCAGCTGAGCCTGCAACACCACTGCAGCGCTCTTGTACTGTTCACAATGGAGCCACCACAGTCAAGGGGTTTCACAAGTGTACTATACAGCTCCATGCTCTGTCTTAGAGTAAAATAGATGTAAATGATTACATTTCTTACCTGCAGAAATCTTTATAGGAGGTTAAAGGGAACTCCATTAGGTTTACACATCAAGATCAATTTAATCATCAAGCAGAGCAAGTGAGTTTAAACTGTGAATGTCTTCCGTGGCTCTGGATGAGGTTTTCAAGTCCGAGAAGTAACCCTTCATGATGTCTACAAATGTAACAAATGGGTGTCTAGCTAAAGACGTTATCAAGTTGCAGTATGGTTTGCTGAAGGAAAACAGGTCAGGATATTTTAACCTGTGCTGCATTAATTTGGACCATTTGCTTACTACCTACAATATAAATCCTAATGACTTTTATGATCCCATGACTGTTTATGTAATACAAATGTTCAGTGATCTCAATAGCTTAGATAGATTGGCAAGCATTTTGAGACATTTGTGGTTCCCAGCAACACATTCTCACTACCTACTTGTCAAATACCAAGGATTGGTCAGCGCTTCTAAGCTTCAAACTGTGACCCTCTACCTACACCTCTAGTGTTGACTTTGGACGTGTCAAGAAAGCGTGTCAGTACATGCACAGCGTGTTTTCGGTTTAAGCAACAAAACTATTTCACAACTCATGTGATTACTGAGTGACTTACAAGTGAATAACGACTCACGTGACTAACAAGTGACCAACGATTCACGTGACTAACAAGTGACCAACGATTCACGTGACTAACAAGTGACCAACGATTCACGTGACTAACAAGTGACCAACGATTCACGTGACTAACAAGTGACCAACGATTCACGTGACTAACAAGTGACCAACGGCTCACGTGACTAACAAGTGACCAACGGCTCACGTGACTAACAAGTGACCAACGATTCACGTGACTAACAAGTGACCAACGATTCACGTGACTAACAAGTGACCAACGATTCACGTGACTAACAAGTGACCAACGATTCACGTGACTAACAAGTGACCAACGGCTCACGTGACTAACAAGTGACCAACGGCTCACGTGACTTACAAATGGCTAACGACTCAAGACTACAAATGACCAACGACTCACGTGATTAACAAGTGATTTAACGACTCACGTGACTAACAAGTGACCAATGACTCACGTGACTAACAAGTGATTTAACGACTCACATGTATGCAGGGGGGCACTGGCCAAGCTGCAGTAGTTCAGGAGTTGGTTTTTACTATCTTTTGTTGTCCCCTGAATCATCATTTATGACTATCACCAGGTAAGAAATAAACATGTTCAAATACTTGGCATTTGATCAAATATCTGCTAAAGAAATTAACATTAACATTGTCACTGTGGGTGTGTTGCCAAATGTCTCCAAGAGGTTTTAAAGTCAGACGCTATTTCGGCAACAATAAATCACTTGCAGAAGCTATTTGTATAAATCAAATATGTTGTGCCTCCAAACAGGAACACCTTAAAATACATATTGCATGAGCCCAAACACAAAATTGTCAGAAGTGACACTTCTCTAGTATGGCCAAAAAGGGCTGCAAACCTCAGTAAATATCCCATCCCTGTCCTTATTCTTGTTAAATCTGTCTCTTGAAAGTCCAATAACTTAATTGAAGTAAAACATAAAAAGCTTGAGTACCCCTTTAAAACTCTCCAGAATCGCCTACTCTGATATATGATGAAGACTGGATCTGAGCATTGCTTAGAGTGGAAATGTATGGTTTTCTTTGTTTATAATAAACACAAATGAAAAAAGAAAAAAAAAGAAAAACATGTTTATTGATCCACAATGATGTGCAATCACCAGGCAGCTCACACTTGTTTATCATCTAACAAATGCAACAAGGTGCATTAACAAATTTGGACTTGTTGTCCAAGGTGCTATTATTGGGCCAAGTTGTCACGTACGGATTTAATTGAGAAACAAGTTATTTATACTGCAACATAACTTTGGGTAGAGGGTAAACTGTTGTTTTGAATAATGGAGTGTTTTTCAGCAGAGGAGATCAAGACAGGATCAGTGTGGCAGTTAGCCATCTCTCCCACAGGAACACGCAGAAAAAAGTGTCTGTTAATTTTCTCGCTGCCTGACGCCTCCGGGGTAGAACAACATTTACAAAGCCTACCCTGGAAGTGTGACCTTGGGCCCTGGCCTGGTACTTAGACAGGGACAACTAAACAGTTTTTGCATACCAAGAGAGGTGCCTTCTTGTTTTCAGTCCAGCGGGGAGCCACATGATAGCAGACTGGAGCAGGTTGAACGATCCCTCCCTCCAACTTCCCCTCTGTTTACTCTGTCCTGAACACCTGCTGTCTCTCAGCCTGTAAATTAGAGGTTGCAACACAGGAGCAGTGTAACGTATATATGTGGGAGTGCGGCACACGAGGATTAATTGCCAGCATAGTGATAAGAGCCCTTCCTTCCCTCTGCTTCTCTCTGCCGTCTCTCACCAGAAACTTCAGAACCTCTACTCCCAAAGCCCTGCATACCACCTCTGCCAAAACAGATGAATGAGGAGGCATTCGCGGCAAAACACCTCCCAGTCAGTTAGATGTGTATCTATTAGTTGGACATCTGCTGGTGAATTTCAGTTAAAATCCAATGACAGTGGCAAACTGGAAGGGCTGTAAGGAGGAAGTTAAAAAACGAGAAGAAAGTGATTTTTCTCCCTTCCGTGGACCTTTTTTCCATCTGTCACCAAGCAACTGGATGAAAAAACTGATAGTAGGTTGCATAGTGACTTATGCACCTACCTATCTATCTATCTATCCATCCATGTGCACCCTGGACTAACACAGTACTGTATGTGTTATATGTACTCATTCATACTCACGTAAAGGTACTTTAGAGATTTCAATTAATGTAACCCAATGCCAGTCCAAATGTGTTTTGACTGGGTTGTGTCTGATCAGTATCATTTAAACATCTTTTATAGGAAAATCTTAACAGACCTTAAATATAAATCTACTCAAGCCAGAATCACAGACCAAAATGAGCCTTGCTGCAAAAGACAGAACATGAACCAAATACCAGTAAAAGGCTAATTTAAACTTTCAAGCTAAATGTGAAACATGATCACTGCCCACTAGCCGTGGGTCCCTCGGGATGGCAATGTTGGTCAGTTAGTTGGTAGTTGGTTCACCAATTTGGTCAAGACTGATACATCTGTGGAACACAATCCTCTGGCTTTTCCATTTAGTACCAGCAGTGAGTAAAGACGTTCACTTACTAGATGGATAATGTAAGGTTCAAATGTACAGGAACCACGGAACTCTAAACCAAGCTTTTACCTGACATTTTGGTTTTGTGTGAGATATATTGACAGCTATTGGATGAATTGGCACGCCGTTTGGTACAGAGTGTTCTCACAAAATAACTTTTGTGATCACATGACTTTGCATCTAACGACACCATCAGGTCAAAATGTCAATAATTCCAGTACTTTGGTCTATGACAAATCATGTGCCTAAGCGGCACTTTGTGTATAGTGCTAACTGGCAAATAGTATGTTAACATTTAAACTAAGACTGTGAGCCTCATTATAATACGGGTAGATCAAATCAAGCATTCTGATTGGTTGAGAGTGAGTCACGGGGTGTATTTTATTCAGCCATAAATTACTGTACAGCCTGTTTACATTTAGAGCGTTCAATATCAGTGTGCACTTAAAATAACAGGTAGATTTAAATTGTGCGACCGTTAGTTGTCATTTCAAGCTTGACAGTTACCAAACATGTCTCGTGTAAACTTTGATATTGTAACGTCCGCAGTAACGACTCGCAGACGTTGGTTTCCTTAACTTGCAGGTTTATTGCTTGAGTGTTCACAGTATTGCAACGGGGCTCTTCGCTGACAGTAAGTTAGCTCAAACGGAACAGCTAACAAGCTCACTTAGCATCCCCCACACTAGCATAACGAACGACAACACACACGTCACTTCCTCCCTAACCTAAAGATGAGGAATGAAAAGGGTTTGATCACAAAATCGTGATAATTTCCAGTGAGAGATAATTACGTCGATAATTTCACGACGCGAGGCAAGTTCTCTAAACATCATGGAGGAGAAAAATGACGGAGAAAAGACTGACAGAAGCAGCGAGAGCACTTCTTTACATCGGTGGCTGAGTGTCATCCTCCACCCTGCTTTCAACCGGCAGCCCGGCAGTCCGTTTTATAGTCCCGTATGTGCGTCCCGGGACTATTTTCTCTGTCGCTGAAATGCGATACACAACGTTTTGCCGGCTACAACTATTTTGTGCTGAAAGGCAGCTTACATTACTATTTATAAAGCCGCAGGTACCCGTATTATAAAAGCAATAAGGTACGAGAGGCAGTACTGTGTCTACAATAATGTACAGTTCAAGGGTTTGCCGGCCCTCCGGTGCGCGTCGGGGCTAACAACTCCCTTGAACAGTACATTATTGCACGACACAGTACTGCCTCTCGTACCTTATTGCTTAAATAGGTGTCACTCTAATGACACTCCAACAATATGGTAGGTCTATGGTAAAGACAGTGCACCATTAAGGAAATAGGGAGTTTTTGAGAATCCCCCTCCCCCTGATATGATGTATAACTTGAAGTCTACATAATGCTAAATGAATGCTAATTTGAATAAATGTCATCTACTTTGGATGATATCAGCCGATTGAATGGGCTTTGTGAATAAAGTCTGAAGAATTGTAGTCCACCGATAACGGCCATTCGATAGGCTGATAGCATTCTAAGTTGGTGTCAGTGTTTTAAATATTTTCCATGTGAAAGAAACAGGAACAGGGCAACCATTGCCAAAGTGAAATAAACCTATGAGAAGTTACATTTGGTGTTATGTTTTATATGGCCATCCAATTAAATAAATTCAACAGCTCGGAATCTTAAGTGGTGGCGTTTTATTTCATTGTCACAATGCCAACTTTACAACCACTTTAAAAGTGGTTGTAAATTGGATTTGGAGGCATGCATGTGCCTAATTTGCTGGAATATTTTATTTATCTAAAATGAAGCACGAACAAACTTCAGGAGACATCTCTTGCATTTCATAAGTATGTTACGAAGAACTTTTATCACCTACCACCCATTTAATTACATTCACCTGGGCTCACAGTGTGGGCTTGTGTGAATATTTCTTCATATATCTTATATCTTCATGTCATTTTTTGTTTCTTTGCTTTTACATTACATAAAAGAGTATGTACATGCCTCTTTTTTAAGCCAATAATATTCTATTTCCAGTGTATCTACATGTCTTAACTACTTTGCTGGTTTCTGAATCAAATAGCTTTTAAGTAGATGAGCTATTTTATTGATCAAGTAATGAGGTAGCGTCAACATAAGCTACATTTTCCCAAGCATCATGTGGCTATCCTTGGGCTAAGGCCTACACGGTACTTCAGTTTTTCGATGTCCATGTCTGAGATTCCTGACGTCAACTAGGCAGCAAGATGTATTTCCAGAACAATGTCCTGTTTACTCGGGATAATCTACAGATATAATACTTAATCATTGTCATAGTATTTCGTTCACAAATATGCAGTTATGCAGATGACACCTTGTTTTTTACATAAGATCAGTTTCCTAGGGGTTTCAACCATATGCGATGATTTCATGAGACAGTTTTCTATAGATACATACCTGATGTAAACAACCTCTGAACTTTCAAGTTGAACCCTAACAACACAGAGGAGCCATCATAGGGCCTGACCACCTTTCCACTCAAACGCAGCCACTGCTTTGTCCCCTTATTCCTATGTTCCCAAGATTTGTGGTTTTTGTAAATTTCTTACATCATGATTTAACAAATGAAGGACTATTTCAACATCATCGTTGTGTCCTCCAGCAGTACTGATGAAATACTTAATGTGTTTATGTTCTTCTGCCTTGACCTTAAAACTCCCACCTGCTTCAACACTGGAACTGTAGCTTGGCAACATTTTGCAGCCAGGATACACCACCTCAACTGCTCTGCAGTATACTTTCCAATTCCTTTCTGAATCCACTTTAAAATGACATACCAGACTTCACATGGCCTGCCAATAGATTATTTTGATGAAGCTTTTACTCCTTCCTGTTCCAAAAGGCTTCTCGGATCCAGGGGTTTATGTCTGTGAGCTGTTGCAAATTCCAGGTTAAAGTCAGGTGAAGATGGAGGTTTTTGCTGTACCGGCTTTGGAGCAGTACAAGTAAGCCATGTTTTTCACCAAGCAGTTCAGTTTTCACACATTAAGAACGGTTATTAGGTTGATGTTCCACGTGAGCTGAGCCGATTTTAGAACAACAACAATGAAAGAGCACTAATTGGAGAGAATCATTACTAGCATCGCCATGAAGATCAACTGAGAATCCCGCCTGCACTCCGGGGGTACCAAACGTGACTGGAGTCATGCTGTGGAAACACGGCATTAGTATTCAGTCGGCTTTTTCAAAACATATTTTTATAGATCCACCATTCATAATGGCCGTTTTGTTGTTGCATAATAGTGTTTTGTCATGTTAGCAGATCCATCTGCTGATTTGGCTTTTATATCTTTTATGTACGTGTATTGATATTGATAATACACAGATCTATTGCTGGATTTCTTTCTCTCTTTCTTTCTAAAGTTGTTTGCACTACTTTTGTGCTACAGATGCTCTCACCGTACTTTGTATTTTGTAATTGCACTTTTATTTCCCTTCCTCAAAATCATTTTGTACTTGAAAAGTAAACACAGTTATCATTGCTGTTATCAAAGTTGTAAAATTATTCAACTTTAACAATGCAACAACCAGAAGCAACGTTTACGCCGGTACACCCGCTACGTCAATTTTGAATTGTTGGTGAAATTCGATGCGAATGATCCAACACAGCTTGCTTATTGTTGAAGACGAGGAGCCTTTTGAGTAGTGTGGACTCTTTTCCTCGGATGCTGAAAGCAGAAAAGACTGAGCTGCCTTTGTGTTTAATTAAGGGATCGCTTAGCATCGGCAGCGTAACAACTTCTCCCAGGATTGATTTGACAGCCTCTAAGCCGGCCTCTTTTTGTAGCTCGCACATCCCATCTGTTTGTCACCTCTTAATATGAACAGTCTCTCGAGCTGAAAATGTGTTGCAAAGCTAATATTTACGGAATACCGGCTAACCTAATGCATCGGCGGAGCTTGCAGCGTAATGCCTGAACATCGGGCTTACGGTGCACACTCTGCATGACAAATGTGTGCTGGTGTCGGTGACACATGTGATTAGAAAAGGCAGTCCCTGGAGCATTACACAGTCCTAATGGAGATGCAGCATTTAGAGGAGAGAAAAAAAAAGGAAAAAAGGCTTGACCGTGTTTGAGAGTAATCAGTTAAAGCGGCAATGACGATGCTCTAACATGGACAGTCAGTTCTAACATCATTAATAGGTCATGGCCACCTAATAGCTGCACTCTGAATCGTTCATCATTTTAACCCCTTCATCTCTGATGCTGTGTACGAGCCAACAGCTTCTTCCCTCCTTTATTTATTAGTTCGCAAACATAATTAAAAAAAAAAGTGTTTCAAAAGACAGCTGCCAAAGCAATATTGTCAATTTGCATGCTGTCTTGATGATTTTACATAATGGCTGCCTTCATGTGCAGATATGGGATCTTACGTTATTTTCCCGTGTGCACATCACTCTGTTCACTGCAGCTGAAAATGGTAGTTAATCATCTAAAGATTGATTTTTCTTTTCTTTTTAAATCCTCAGAGCATTTTATTGTGACCACCATTGGTCCGTTTTCACCGCACGGCGGCAAACTGAGCCTTTCAACCGGCCGATGGGATATCAAAACCTTACAGAGGCCAATCAAACCCAAAAGCTTATCTCATATTAAATTATTTACAGGCAAAAAAAGGAAAAAATAAATACATTTTCAAAAGGTAATGGCAAATCCCTTTCTCCTGTCCTCTGATGTACAGTTCCACCGTTTTCTTTTCAGCACACCGTCTGAACCTTTTCACAATCACATAAATATAAATCAGCACAGATTTTTATAACTGAGTTGAGATCAGGGACAATGATGATATTGTTCTGATTCCCTCCCCCGGAGCCCAATCCCCCATTTAATGTGCTCAGAGCGCTGTCAGAACATTTTGAAAACCACATAAATATAAATCAGCAGCCGTTGCTCTCAATAACAGATTCTGGAGCTAACGCCGATGCCCTGATAATTGTGTTTTTTATCAGCTCAGCTTGCATGTTTTCATCATGATTGTGCAAAAGACCCCATTTTCACATTTTAACAAATGATCTATCTGGATAATGACATCTCATTATGGCTTTTGCGTTGACACCTGGCGTCAACGATCGATTGTGATTATCGTGATTGTGCCTAGATATCAATGTGAAAAATATGTAGGCAGAGCTGGCAGACAAACATGCATCAAGGGAAGTGATGCAAGATACTCTTGAGGGGCTGCTATGACCCAGAACGTGTTAAGTACTGGATGCTGTTAGTCACTGTGTTGCTTCCTCACGTTTCCACATTTCTGGGCTCACACAGCCTGTGTCCAGAGGGATTTTTCAAAGCCCTGGTTCATTTAACCTTTTCGGGTCTCCAAGAATTTGCTGCCACTTCCAGGGCACGCTAAGAGGATGGGAATACAGAGTAAGTAAAGCTACTTATGTTATATTATCCCTCTAAAAATAAGCTTTAGGCTACATATAGCTGATAACATCTGGGATTATTGTGTTGATGCTATGTGTGCTCTATATTCTTATTATCTTTATTCTATAAAGCAAATGCACAACAATCCACCACTCATATGTTCATGTGTATCATCGCAGTAGCAGAATTAGGAAATGACTTGAAGATAAAAATATTTACATCAAAATGCAATGCAATTATTAACACTAACGTGCACAAAAAGTTGTCTAGATCGGGCATTCAAGAGTCGGGTCTGACTCTGGTATAATAATGTTACGAGCCTCATGAGAGCCCAAGTGTTCGATTCCTACATAAGGGCAGCATTTCAACATTTACGGGGAATGTAAAGGGAAGCGAGTATGTATGAGAGCCGAGTCCTGCATGCACTGCATAGAGCTACACTTTGTCACCCATGGATGGTTTGTTTGTACCCCCATTGGACTCATATCTGGTGGGGATGAGTC
The DNA here is from genome assembly GCA_038501785.1 of Myoxocephalus aenaeus. Lineage (NCBI taxonomy): Eukaryota > Metazoa > Chordata > Actinopteri > Perciformes > Cottidae > Myoxocephalus > Myoxocephalus aenaeus. Next base: position 1,571,268 of record JBAMJR010000075.1, on the reverse strand, counting down.
CGCCTACAGGTGGGAGACTGAGCCATCTGGAGACCTGGTGCGGACCGAACAAGTTAGAGCTCATCGCTCTAAAGACAGTGAAGGTGGGGGTCGATTTCTGGAAAAACACAGCCCCACCTCCCCCCACATCACTCATTGTGACTCCCTGGTCGCCGCTGTGGAGCTTCGTGGGCTCCGTCATAATCCAGGAGGTCAAATTGAAGCTGAACATCAGCTCCAGCACCAGCACCAAGACGGCTCAGCAGAGGATGTACTTCTTGAGGCAGCTGAAGAAGTTCAACTTACCAAAGACAATGATGGTACACTGCCATCATTGAGTCAATCCTCACCTCCTCCATCACCATTTCGTAAACTGCAGCCACTGCCAAGGACAAGGGCAGATTGTAGCGTATCATTCGCTCTGCTGAGATGGGGATTGCTTGCAATCTGCCATCCCTCCACGACTTGTTCGCCTCCAGGACCCAAAGGCGAGCAAGAAATAGTGTAGCCTACACCGCTCACCTTGAGTCCTTTCCCTCTGGCAGAAGGCTGCGGTCCATCAGGACCAAGAAGTCATGCCACAAATACAGTTTCTTTCCCATCTGCAGTTGGGCTCATCAACAAAGCCCCCCACTGACTCAGACACTTACATCCCCAAGACAATTTCTATAAACATGACACTTTAAATAACATACTTGTTTTAACATACCACCAATCACCAATCCAAATTGTTTGTATGTGTAACGTACTTGGCAATAAACCGTGTATGACTCTGCTTCTGATTCAGTTTAAGGTTGCAATGCTTCCAATTTGATCACTGGCAGCTAGTTTAGTAACATATAACAGCCAAGTAGGGAGAAGACAAGAGCCTTTGTCAGTGTTGGACTCAGAGTGTAAGCAGATGGCTATTTGCTGAAGGCGAATATGACTGTCAAAAGTACTAACAGAAAATATTTGACCGTTCATTTTTAGCGAGCACTAAACACAATTTATTTTCCCCTTTGAGGATTACACATTGCAATACTTCGGAATTTGAACGGATCCGAGTCTGATAATACAAGGACTCGTGGTGAGGGGTTGGTGTCGTATGAAAATTTATTTTTCATACGGCTAGCGTGTTCCAACAATGGACCAACACTATTCCTGCCTGGGCAGCCTACACTTCAAACTATGTAGCTGTACAAGGCAAGAGCAAAAGGAGGAAGTCAGGTGACGTAGCTTAAAGAGCAACAAAACAACCAGGGAATTCACCAAGGACACCCGTATGACAAAAAGCAACACAACGTACTTAAACTTACGTTGCATATACGTAACAAGTTAGATAACGGGCAACGTAAACCAGGTCCCGGGAGCTCAGCTATATCTACGGATTGTCACGTGACAGATGAAGACGCCAGATGGTATCCATTGGCTACTTTTCCATGGCATTGCTAACAGTGCTAACATTATTTGTTTTGTTTAGAGGCAATCTGCAGCGAGTGAAGAGGCGTGCTAGCTCCAATCACAATTTGAGCCGCCCAGATGTTAATAACAGATGTAAATAGGGTCATACAATGAGGGTACATGTCTAGATTGCTATATTATGCAAATGTTTTTCACTTTAATTAACGCGTCGACGGCTTCTGCATGTGACTGATATCCAATCATCTCACTTGTCGTGTTCACACGTTCTCCCGGTGCTGCAGTGCACACTGTGTCTTGTCTGAGTAAATGTTATCACGTCGGGGACCACCAGCTGACTTTTCACTTTTCACTGAATTATAAAACCGAGAAATGTGCCATTGATTTTATCGTTGTGTGAAAGTTAATTAATTAAACAGCTCTGCCTCTTTACTATGCTCTTTAATTATAAGTGAATTAAAGAATGCCCAATGTGAATTATGTCTAATCAGAGGAATAGATTTCACCAATTAAGGTGCCCTCCAGTCTGGAGGTGAGAGTAAAAATGTGTTGCAGACTTGCCCATAAATCCAAGTATTGATTTGAACAGGGAGGCAGCGTGATTCAATAATAATACCACAGCTCTCTCTGTGCATCGCAATACCAATTCCTCTACACAGAGAGAGACAATGATTGGAGACCATTAAGCCGAATGCCGATGGCATTGGGAGCTCTGAATATTGTTCCTCACGTCGACAGATCTGTTGTGACTTTTGGTGTGAACATTTTAATGAGAGGACCTTGGAAAGCATCTTTACATTTTGCAGTCAGTTACTGAGCTGAGTTGAATAACAAGTGAGCTTCAAATAAACATACGCGGGTGAACAAAAAATACACTCAATACAAGGTAATCAAAATGAGATATGAACCTAAATAAAAGCAAACCCAAAGACACCGTTTTTAAATGTTTTTTAAGGTGACGGATGTGCCACACAATGTATTCGAATAAAGACATACGCAATTTACCACACATATGCCGGTAATTATAAAAGAGGAATGGGGTGAGTTTGTGTGCTCCTCACACATATTTGTATGATACAGAGTTTTTTTCTAAATATGTGATCGGTCCAATCTAAAAGCAATTCAAAGCATGTTTATACACCTTATTACTTTTGTGTGCTTATTAATGACACTGCAGGTATTTTCCTTTGTGTTTTAATTGTCTCTTTTACTGTGAGGCATTCTGCTAAATCAGTTTCAAGATGAGGGCTGTACATTTCAATGATTATCTTTTTTTATGTTTGATGATGATTACAGTTGATGATGGATTACAGGTACACACAGGTGCTGTGCAACGCCACAGGTCTCACAGACTGGAGTACAATATGCAAACAGCTGATTTCAGGGTTGCACATGCTTGCCCTGTTTCACAATGATTGGGATTTAATAAATGTGACAAAAAAAGTGTATGTGTGTAACAGCAGCGGTGTGCGTTAGTGTAAGGGTACGCACATCGGGGAAAACTCAGGAGCTGGATAACAAAACAATCTAACAAAAGATCAGCACACTGTATATTATTAAATTATTCCAGCAATTGTAATGGTGCAAAGTTCAGATCAAAAACTTTAAATATGCAATTAAGGCATTTTTATTAAATATGTTTTCCAGATTGGAATTCTGAAGGTTGGATAAAGCCAGGGCCTTTTTCATTTTGTTGACATAAGAATTCAAGGTGAATCAGGTAAAAAAAAAAAATCTTACTAATAGATACTACCAAGAAACTTCCACAGTTGGTTACTCATATCAAATCTTTTATTTTTATTTTTTTTATAAACAAGTTTGGTTTAAATATGCAAATGAGGCATTAACTAATGGTGACTTTTGGTGAATTCAGGAGAAATATACAGACAGATTTTTGGACGTTTCCTTTCCCTAGTCTGAAAGAAGATAATAGCCCAAAATAAAAAATAAAAAGTTTGCTCCCCTGCCCCACAGATACACTTATCTCACACACAATATCTCGTATGTTCAAGCCATAAACATCAAGATTCGATTTAAAAGTGCTTTGAGGAGGGTAAGGAAGGTCAGAACCCCACTGTTCTCTGACAGCATGTTATCTAATGTAAGGATGGTATATATATATATATTTGGAAAAGATCTGAACCCACAGTGGAGCCACAGCGATGACCTGAACTCCCCAGTGGCACCCGATAAAGTTCTGTGCAGATAGGGAAGAGGAAGCCGCCTAAAGCAGTGGCAGAGACGCCAACCCAGAGAGTAGGAGTGAATGATCGTCTGTGTCAAAACCTGCTCCAAGATCTGGGAGAAACTAAAACAGGATATTCCACCTTAGTTACTAAAAGAGAGTCATTCATCACCTTGAGAGGAGCTGTCTCGCTGCTAAGGGCGAGAAAAGGAGCACAGGAGGCAGATTGAAATTTCTTCAGAGAATTACAGCTCAAAAGAGTAACTAATTATTTTGGGCCGCTTTTTTCAAGATCCTCGGACAGGAGAGGCGATATACTGTAGACATTAGTCCGTAGTAGGGGATACGGTCCAAGTTTTCAGAGCTACGGAATAGTGGATGCACTGTTCATGGATGTTGTGGTGGATAGGAAGCAGTAATAGCAGTTATTACAAGTTGAATATACCAATCTTTGAAACAAGACTGCGTTTGTAACACAGACACAAGTGATAAAACATCAAAATCTAATCGAAAAAAATAAAAAACTTAGTTACACAGAAGACAGATAATATAGTAATAATATAATCAGTGCCTTCACACACACACACACACACACACACACACACACACACACACACACACACACACACACACTTTAGCCTCTCTAGCAGCAGCGCTCTGGGGACGGCGGTGTTGGTCGCTTGGTCTGTCGATCTGTTGGTCCAACATTCGAGTCCTCAGTGAAATAATCAAGATAGCTATGACTGTGGCGCATGCATACAAGCACGCGGTCCTCAGAAGATGAATCCGAATCACCGCTGTGATCCCTCAACTCTTCGGCTATAGCACCAGCCCTCATCGAAGAACCCATTTGTTACTTTGTGATTCGTCGCGGCTCAAATCTTCAAGGCGGGGGAAAGAAAAGAAGAAAAAAAAAGGACTTCTCCAGGGGCTCTGCATCTGTATTTTAGTGATCTCACAAATGTTTTTCTTTCTACCAGGAATGATAACTTTTTAGCTTGAGGCAAAACCGACGCCCAAATCCAATATTTCCACAGATCGCGCTCTTCTTCTCTGCTGCGCTATAGCGATTGGTGGGCCGGGGCCGGGTGCTGTGGCCGGTGCAGTCTGATTTAAAACATGTAGCTCCAGGCAAGCACTTTATCATTTCAGGCAGACAGTGGGGATGGAACAAACTAACATGGGTTTGACTCAGACCTGCTTATTGTTCCCCCGGTTTCCATCCTAACCGCCAGCGCGTTGACATGGCAATAGTAGCCTTGCATACAGGTATGCTAAGAGGTTAAGATGCTAAATGACGAATGACAGTCTCATAGAATTTCAGCTGAGCTTGCACAGACACCGTTAAAGGTTAAACTCCCCACCTTTTATGCGAATGTCTAATCTGTGTCGAAGGTCGATAAATTCCTCAGTGTGTGTTACATTGATCATGAAAGCAGTTTGCAGGAGCAAAAAACGTGTTGTTCTTCATGCATCCAGGGCTTCATTTGATGTGGCAGTGGCACGTAGATGCAATGAAGAACTACAGGCTGCTGTTTCAGCTTAGCTTTGGAGTCTTCCACCACAACAGATTTCAGTAAAACGATGATTTAATAATATCCTCACCTTTAAGGTTTTTGAAAAGTCAATAAACAATAATGTTCAATTACTGTCTCGCTCCATTTTAAGTCATGTTCAAGTGGGATTTGCAAGAGATGGTGCAAACTCAATAATAAGCAATACAACATGTAATATAGCAAACAGTTATTCAAGAAAGCAGAATCCATCCATCATTCAGTTTTCTTCCATTTGGTACTCTCCCAAAGACCTTTTCAGATACGGAGTGTGACCAAAAGAAAGACCTGAAAAGGCGATATACTCCCTCTGTGCATATTTCACATCATAACTATTCACAACTAATCACGCAGGCGGAGGACAAACTGGTTTTCTGTTGACCCTGAGCGACCTCAGTCTGTCTTAAGCTACTGTGAGCTTCATTTGAGTTTCCTTGCTCTGATGGAATGTGAGCTTCTTCTTGGAAACTGTTATGCAGTGTATATGTCAAGGGCTTTTATTGTGAAAGGTAAAAAAAGAAGAAGTGGATCTGGTCTGCGCTTCCTTTGTCACCGTAAAAAGCGTTACTGATTGGTGCCTCTATTAGCGGTTCAGAATTTTTGTGAAAGTATTCATGATAAAAACTGTTCAAAAGAAGACATTGATAAAAACCACACACAAAAAAAACACCCCTTGTGTGAAGTCCTTCAGACTTCCACTAGCTATAACCAATTAATTCCAACTAAGAGGAAAATGTAGTTTTTCTTGTTCTTTTTTATCTTTTGAATGGAGTGCTTTCACTGGATGCATTTTGGTCTTAATGTTGTATTTAAATGCCCTTTGTCATGTTTGAAGGTGGACCCACATGTGAAAACAGCAACAGGCAGGAGACATGAATTTAACAATAAACTCATTATTTTTTACTCGTATTAAACCCTGGGAAAATAAGACAGGCAGAACAGGAGGAGCAACGATTCGGCTTCAACACTGGGAACGACGTCAAACGAACTGACAAAGCTCTGAAAGAGCAGATATAAATACACAAGGAGCTAATCACCAGACGAGGCACAGCTGGAGCGGGCAGGGAACTGGAATAGAGAGGGAAGCTTTACAATTGGGTAACATAAGAAATACACAAAATAGTACAGGAAACTCAAAATATAAATAATATAAGCACAAAAAATAGATGGAAAAAACCTGACAGAAAACTGTATAGCTAGCGCAACGAACGGAATTCTACCAGAACACAACACAAGTCTCAGAATACAAACAGTGCAGGCGTTTTAGGGTGGACGCAACCTAAGAAGCCTTATAAACAATTGAACACACCACAGAGTCAAACAAATACCTGGAACAGGTGCTAACTGTGGACCACAAAGTGTTTGTGAAAAATAATATTGTTATAAATATAGATGTTTTTTACAAAATACAACAAGTGAATAGATTTTTTTTTTGACATTTCCCCCTTCTGTAGGATCTTCCCAACACTTTATTTAGTACAATTAAAAGCTTGGAGACGTTCTATGAGATATTTTATAAATTTGGCCACAATATAGGAACGAAGATTGCACGTGTTGCATATATTCAGTTGTAGATGGAGCTCGAATGAGGTAGTTTGTCCTCGACTGAATTGCTGGCAGTTCGGAAGCTAATAAATCAACCCGCTCTCACTCCCGACTCGTCAGTGGCCCTCGGAGCCTGACAGCAAACACACCAGGGCACCCTTTAGCTGTCTGCACCTGGCTTTCACTTCCCATGTCATTAGCCAACCTTTCCTCCTCATACGATGCCTCGTAGGATGTCTGTAAGTAGGGCGACAGGGGCTCAGTGGTAGAGCAGGGTCGTCCTAGGAAGGGTCGGCTGTTCAATCCCTGGCTCTGTTAGTCCATGTCGTTGTGTCCTTGGGCAAGACACTTAACCCTGCGTGTGATTTGCCCCCGTAGGCTGTTCCTGTGGTGTGTGAATGGGTAGGAATGGTTAAATAGTCCTGATGGACAGGTGGCACCTTGCATGGTAGCCCCTCCCATCAGTGAATGAATGGATGAAGGATGACGTGTCGAAGCGCTTTGAGTGTTTGGAAGACTAGAAAAGCGCGATACAAGTACAGTCCATTTAGTTACAAGTTACTCCTCATTTTCCATACATAAGTCCAGCAACATGTGTCAATTACCGGGTTACATGCATACAGTCTTTTCAAATTACATTTCGTCTTCACAGGAAACAACTTACTTAGGTTTAGAGTTTAGTTTAGACTTCAGGAAAATATTGTGGTTTTGGATTGAAATAACTATGGAAGTGGTCTTACTTTAGAGCGGAAGTTACGTGACATATAAAACTTCTCGTTTCACACGTGGAACGACCAGCGGTCTCCTGGCTCTCAGACCAGTATTTGTTTGACCCATCCACCTCCACTATCCCAACCATGTTTATTTTTTTTACGGTCTTTATACCCTCTGGTTCATGATTAAGTTGATTACATACAAATGTATTTCTTGGGGTATCTACTATAGCGCATACAATTTCGTAGGTATAGCTAGGAACGCTGTGTGAGAACCGGCGGTGTTAAAAGACGGCCACAGCCACCGACATCGTATACAGAGCTAGAAAGTCTACAGCGTGGGTGGAGCGGCGGGTTGGTCGGGTTCAACCAAACGCAGCTGTTCATGTCTCCTGTCAAAGCAAGTTCAGTTTGTTTTGTCAGGTAACTTCTGATTCAGGTACGCTGTGCGTCATAGCTTGATGTGTCGGGCTAGTTGGTATTTGATTACGGTAGTTGGGAGTGAGAATAAATCCATCCAGCAAATCTTTAAGGAACTTAACCGATTCCGTGACACGTGATATTTAAAAAAAAAGGTAAAGGCGAATTGCTTTCCCCTTTCTCTCTGCTCTTTCACGGGGTTGTCAGGCTCTGGTACAGCAGGATACACCCTTCTGATCTCACGTCCCGGAGAGCCATTGCTGTCTTTGCTATCTAATGCATAATTTGGTGCCTAATTTGGCAGTCTTCGCCTCAGCCTGTTTTGCCCGTAAGGTTCTCAGTCAGCAGAACAAGCTCTGCATGTATCGCATGCTATTTCTTATCCAAGTGCATATCTCTTGTTGATATTGAAACCCTTCGTGTCGTCCCCATGAGTCTGGGAGCCTCGCATCGGCACTCAAAGCTGCTTCTTTTTACTGAGGAGGGGATTTGTTTTCTCTTTGTGCGATAATGATGTGGCAAAATAAAATAAGGTTACAAGGGTGATTTTTGTCTACTGTACCATTTTTGGTTTGAATGCAGGAGATGGTGGTGGAGAAAATTGAACCGTTGCATCAAACGTCCACCCCTCATATCCTCATTGTACTTCTGCATCTCATTTGGGAGGCCAATCCAATTACTTAACAGTAACCCTTCACAGAGAACTGTTGCAGAATTCTTGCGATTATCCTTTTACAGCCCTAAACCAAAGTCTTGCCCAATCCTATTTGCTGATAACCCCAACCTGTGCTGGCTTAAGAAACATGAACCGAAACCTGGGAAATAGAAGTTGCCATTCTCTCCAATAAATACAATGCCATTATATCAGACTGTAATGAAATCGACCGGCACGGGCTACTCTGTCTCATCTGCAGTCATTGCTGGCACTCTGGAGATGGACTCCCCGTGCGCGTTCACTGTGTTGAGTGTTTTATCAGCAAACAATGATTCAATGTTTTGTGGTCTACCACAAGCTGTGCTTCTCACACATCAAGTGGAGTGCTATTAGAGGATACTTTGGGTGAGGAAGGGTGTGGGGGGCTCGGGACGAAGTCTCTTTGCACTGCAGGAATCCTGCGGACTGAGCCATCCGATAGTCCGGCCCAGTCTGTATTCAAAGCTCAGCGAGGTTCAGGGGCCCTGTGACAGGTGCAGTGTTTGCCAAAAGGGGGGTTCAGCAAAACAAATGCGCTACTTTAGTCCGGTGGGAAAGTGTGAGAGCTGGTCGTGTTGGCCAAAGTCCTCTCTTTTCTGAAAACGGGGGGGAGAAAAACGCTTTCTCTGAAGAGCCATACCGTATTGCTGTATAGTACACATTTCATCTCACAGTTTATGATCTCAAATGTCTGCAAGCTCCAAATTTGACTTCTGACATGTGCATTTGAGCATGATGGAATAAATCGGAGTGCAGCCAAGTCTTTTGATGTCACACTCAGACAGCAGTACAATATGTGTGCAGAGTAATCTTTTGTGTCTGCAGCTGCCATCTTATTTGACCTTGAAAACTCTTTTGTGAAGGAGACAATTGACCAGATTGAGCCGAGCCACAGTTTAGTTCCCCCATATTGACTCACGGATGAACTGTTTAGTTTTTCCACCCAAACGCTCCCACATAATATTCAATATTTGAGTAGTTCGACATGCAAGAAAGCTGGTTTCCTACAGAATTGCGTATGCTGTTAGTATCTCATCCAGCATGAATATTATACACTGCAATATATTCCGATTTCCTGTTGAGTTAGGAAAAGAAATGCAGTTTAGCACTGCTGCTGACTCATAATGTATGTCAAGGGGGAAGCACGTCACATTGAGAAAGTAGGCAGAATTTTGTAGCAAAAACAAGGACAGACTTTGTAATTCTGAAAAACAACAGCTCAACCTCAGCATGCATTTAAAATGTATTTGATGGGCGCGCGTAGAGAAATGCACGAGATTTTGAGGTCTTTCAAATATCTCGGAGAGTGTTTAAGTACATAGGTATTCACTGCAAGCTTTGCATCATCTCTGTGTATATTATTAATGTTGTTTGACTATAATTTGCCTGCCAGGTGAAAGTACACTCACAGAACTATAAACTACTCTGAAGGGCAGAAAGTGGAGCGAGTAAAAGTTTTTTAAGGGTCGAACACCATCCTCTTCTTCCCGTCAAAACCTGCCACCATCGTATTCACAAACTGTTTTTAAACTGCAATTCGCTCCTGGCTATTTATTTTTTTTCTCTGAAAAATGTGCTGATATCAGGATACCAAACCCCTGTTTGTTTTTTTTCATTTTTTTTCCTATATAGTACAATACTTGACAAATTATAATTTGATAAAAAGTAACAATCGTGTATATGCTGTACCACTTAAAAAAAATATAATTAAGCATTAGCACCTATCACTTGTCACCCGAAGTTTAGCAGGTCTATTAACACTCAATACATAATTAGAATGAAATACAATTGAAACCGTTATAAAATATGCTATGATAATTAAATGTCTATGTATGTGAAAAATGGTTAATTATTTATTATATTCATTAATTATATTTACAAATGAAGTACTTATTATAATTAGATTTACTGGACTTTTTTTTTTATAAATACTTACCTCACTCTCATGACAACTGAGTAACTCTGTGTGTTGAGGAAGACCACGATATGCGACTGAAGAAATCCAATAAGTAGACCTTGAGTTAAGATTTGCGTTTTTATTTTTTAGCCATGCCAACGGTGTCCTGTCGGTCGGTCTTCCAGTCTTGTCCAGACTGAAATATCTCAACAACTATTTGATAGATTGCCATGAAAATTGTGTCCAGACACTAACGTTCGGGTTCTCACTTTTCCGGTGAAATATCTCCACATCTACTGGATGGATTGGCCCAACATTCAGCACAGACATTCACACATTGTAAGCGTGTAGGCATCCTAGCTTTAGCAGTGGCATTAGTTGAACACACTGAGGTTTGATACAATATTATTTAAATACAATTACAGCTATGTTACGCTACTTTGCCATCAACCATTCAGAATTGTTTACACACCAGGTAGGATGAATTCAAATTGTTGACCAATACGTTGAGCAACCCTTAAAATGTCCTTACATATGGTTACAACTGTGTTATAAATACTTTATTATGTGTTTATATACTTCTTACAAATGCTAAATAGAAGAGGTTTTAGTGGAGTGTTACCCAATTCCACGGATAAACCAGAATAGCTCACTAGCCAGGTGTGTTGTGACTGCATGTACCCCTCCCTCTCTCTCTCTCTCTCTCTCTCTCACACACACACACACACACACACACACACACACACACACACACACACACACACACACATACAACTCATCTACAGTGTTAATAATTCAACAGAGCTACATGTCTGAGGCCGTTGGCATCTATGTGACCACTACGGTGCAGATCAGGTAGCCCTGGGCAAGAGAATCCAGTGTCAGTGCATCCGGAGCTGCTGCTGGAGAGTGCTTCACATACAATACACCACTCCGCTCAGCCCCCGCAGAAATCAACCTGAGATTCAGGAGCTCTCCCCGTGAATCCCATGACCCCCTTCCGCCGAAGGCAGTAAATCTATGAGGCGGCAGACGGATTGACAGCAATTGAATAATCCCCAGTATTTATGAGTGCAGTGGAGGACCTCCAAAGTAGTGGCCTATAATGAAAGATGATGCTGATGTTGTGTGAAAACACTGAGTGGAAGAGATGTGACTGCTTTCAAAGTAATTTAATTGTGTGGAATCAAAATGCATATAGTGCTGTATGAAGGGAGGAGGCTTGGCTCCCACTGGTATGGAGCTGTCAATTCAATAATGTGTCCTTCCTGGTGCAGAATTGTATTCAATTCAGCAGAGGTTAAAACCCGATGATATGACTAGGCAATTCTCCCGCAAAGATCTTATTGCTCCTGACAGTCGGGAAAGATGGCCTCTAACTGACATACAACAAAACAATGAAAGGAATAAATGCCTGCTGCTCTGTTGACTCAGTAAAGATAGGAACAATGATCATGTGTGATGCCTGTTTGAATTGGAGGGGGAAAACAAGGAATTACCTTAAAAACAAAAGGAATTACCAAAAAACAAAAAATGACACACTTCCCATACATTCCAGTCAGATATGAATTGTGAACACAAACACATGCATCCGTCAATGGAACGATATACATTTCGATGATGGAACATCCAGATCCGACGTCTAGGAAAACACAGCATGCCCGGAATGTAAAATCAATCGCAACCTTCATTAGAGTCGAGCAAAGATCTCTATCGACACATACAAATGTACTGAAAGTGGAATGGATATATTCAACAGCAACACATTCTTTGTGTGTGGGTGTGTGTGAGTGTGTGTGAGTGAGTGGGTGTGTTAACCTCAGACAACATGCCAACAGTGGAGACTGCTCTCTCTAAGTAATGAGATTAGCTGACAGCATTTGTGCAACAAGATAGTCTCGGTTGCAATGCACTCTTCACCAACTCCACATTCTGGTCAGATTTACTGTTGCAGTATTGTAACATGAAATCCATTCGCTTTGCAGCAACAATAAATTAATTTTACAAGAGAAAACGTAATCTCATTAAATCGTTGAATTGATGATTACTCACCAGCTCATTTTGTGGACAAAACTGTTTGTTTCTCAAGTGCAAGACGCTTCACATAAAGTTAGCTTGTTGTTTTCTATATATTCTTACCAATGCCTGCCGGCATTTAAATCTGTCATATTATAGTGGTTTGCGGTGGCGGATGGGTTGTGAGTGCCGGGGCCGGCGGCAGGGGGGGGGGGGGGATGCAGTTGGCACTGAAGTGTGTGTTTGTGTGTGTGTGGGCATGTGAACTTGGCAGAGACATGAGATGAGAAAATACACTCACCGATTCTATTGTCTCCTGGAGATTGTACATCACGGTTCAGCCTGGGTGGCGTGGTTCTAAGCTCTGCGATGCATTTACCGTCCAAAGGGAGGATTAGCGAAGGAACACGCAACAGGATTTGTCTTTTTCTTCGGGTTGGCTCGGTTTTCAAATCTCCTTCAACAGAGGCTCAAGTTAGGGTTCAAACAAATGTTCGGAAAAATTGTTATGTCAATGGGAGTCTTTCAGAAGTGAAACTGAAGTGAAATGACAGATATGATTAAATAATTCAGCGGGAGCATTGCATTCTGGAGATGGCTGACAAAACATGACCAGTCCGTGACCTTGTATATTATTAATTTGGAATTGTGAGCTCACCTTGATGGAGATACTGATCCTCGGTGATCTGTAGGTGGTAAAATGGTGTTTTACAACTAATAACATTTCATTGTAAAATAAATGAATAGTGAAACAATTGCACAGGGACAAAATGTGTGTCATTGTTTCTAATTACCTTTTGAAATGTTTATTAATTTATTAGCCTTCTTCCAAATGTCAATTTCATATTGAGTACAAGTCATCCCATGCCACTGCCTGCTCAGATTTTAGCCAATGACATACCCCAGCATTGGCTAAACTAGCAAGCTCAAACAAATGCTGCAAACAAAAGCAAGAATAACAACAATGTCAAACAAATTCTGAATCAACCTGATAGAGGATGCTGTTGTAATTAATTCAATTCAATTCAGTTTATTTGATATAGCCCAACATCACAAATACAAGTTTGCCTCGGAGGGCACATAACATCCCTGTCCCGGGACCTCACATCGGATCAGGAAAAACTCCCCCAATAAAGATAGTAAAAACCCTTTCACAGGGAAAAAAGGGGAAGAAACCTGAGGGAGAGCAACAGAGGAGGATCCCTCTCCCCGGATGGACAGCAGCAATAGATGTCATGTGGCCAGAATGAATAGCGGAGTTACAGCACATTCAATGAATATGACAGAAATTATTCATATAATGAGTAGTGGGCATGGTCCATGATCCAGATAACCACGATCCATGAAGCAGAAGGAGGTAGAGTAATTAAGTACAGTATGCAGACGCAGAAACTTCTTCCTTGAATTAACAAGGCTACATGTCTCAACCCGCACACTAAGGTGCCGTTCACACCAGACGCGACTTTTAAAAGCGCAGCCGCTTCTAAAACACCTTGGCAAAAACGCGCCGGGCTAAACAGCCCGGTGCGCCTGTGGAGCGGGCCTGCGTGCGCAACCGGGCGATACACACTGACATTGATGAGCTGTGCGACTCCGCGCAAGGCGCTTAAAAGTTGAGAATATTTCAACTTTTAAGCGCGCCGAAAAAACGCTAGAAAAACGCGACGCCCGGCATTTAAAAGGCGCGCCGTACCATAGGGAAACAATGGTTTTGCTAGCGACGCGTTTTTGAGTCGCGTCTGGTGTGAACGCCCCCTAATGAGACGCTGTGAAGAGACAGTGTTAACGGCCGCAGCTAGCTAGCTGGTTACGCCAGCCGACGTAGTTTGTTAGCCAGCTAGGTAGGTTAAGAACAGGGGGCGTGTTACTGCATACCCTGTTTGACATTGCTCTAGTTTACAGGCGCTAACTGCTAACTTAATCTGGTAGCAGTTTTGGGGATTGCTGGCAGGGGGCATGTGATTGGCTGGTTAGGGTGACAACAACATGTTATGAACTGAAAAAATTACTCGAGGAAAAATACCATCATGAAGTAAAAATGAGAGATTAAATATTTCACAACAAAATAATGATGTTTAGTTTTAATGCTTTCTTAAACAATTTCACAATTCAATTCCTAATTTTTTTATTAAAAAAATGGTGACATGATTATTTCTTTCACACTTTATTTTTGTTGTTGTCAATATTTAGCACTTTAAGGCTCCATTTAGGGGTTATTTTTAACAATGTACATGATAACAAACAGAAGCAATAAAAGCCATGAAAATCCATGTTGATAAAGTCTATTAGATTCAATTTCATGGATAAATTATGTTTAAATACAGAAGGAATTTAATGCTGCAACATAAGTCAATAGGGCACTTGGGTCCATTGACTCCATCATGTTTCAGCCACTGTTTGAAGTGCGTGCAAGCTGCACCGAGTTGCGTATGGAGTCTCCACGAGCAACCTTTAGAGGGAAGGATTAATAGGAGTGGGGGTCTGCTGATGCATGCTCTTGCTCCTTCGGGTCTCCATAATTCACATTGTCAGCTGAAGAGCCGGTGCCGAGCGCCAACCCGGAGCTGTCTCTCATCATCACACACAGTCAAGAGCCTGTCAGAACAGATGAAGCCACCGGCTCAGCACTGTCGAGGAACATTGAGCCGTATTTCACGTTCTCCTGCCCCGACAGGCCTCACTAAATCCAGGTCCTGCCATGAAAGTCTGAGTCTGATCAAGGAAGCCCCCGTGTCAAAACCACACGAGAGCCCCCGTGTCACGAACTAGATTAGTAATGATCGACTCGCCCTGCCTCCCCGTCACATGGTATTGGCACCAACGATTTGTATGTCTCCTTCCGCTGCAGTTTTAGGTGTGCCTGTGCATGAATTCTCATGATGTAAAATAGAAAACCAATATGTTTTCAATTAATGGCCAAGCAGATGTGCGTGACACATGAGTGACTTTTTTTTCTTTCCTTGCGCAAACTGTACATCAGCAATATCACAATTAAGCTCTGGGGGGTTGTTGGGGATAAACATAGTGTAATGATACACAACATCACACTGCAGTGTCCGCTTGCAGCAGCATATAAGGCGTGGGAGTTCATCCGACATAGTGTAGCTGGATCTCGCAACAATTATCAGCAGCTGCCGCCTGATATTTGTGCTGATATACACATCTTGGCAGATACATGCGAGAGCTGCAAAGCCCCCCATGTCTCTCATACTGCGGAAAAACCCTCAGAGGACATTCAACCCGATAGTTTTGACTCCAGCAGCATACAGAATCCACATCTGTGTTTGAGTGGCTTAATTAAGCTGTAATTATGAAGTGGGGGTGCTACACCCAGCAGAGGGATTTCTGGTGCCCAGTGTCAGACCTCATTTATACCACTATCGGTCCATGATTGGCACCTTAGTCTTTAGGAAACCTCGGGGCGACATGAGCACCAGGAACAGACTGAAGAAATTATGTTTCACAGCGAGACTGCAGACTGCAAAGATGTACAAACTGGGAAATTATAGAAAGCTACAACAAGAGTAATACTGTTAATTTCCCTGGAATACATTTATCATGGCAGACACATGTATTGTTAAAGAATATATAAATGGAATTACACTCTTGTAGACACGCGTTGATTTAACATAACGGCAGTTTAGGAATGTTAATCACCACGCCATCCATTGCTTTAGCATGCTGCTGATATAAATGTATAATTCAAATAACTCAAATACATATTTAATTTGCTCCAGGCCTCTGCGCGAGAGAACAAATTACAGAGCAGAAAAAGAACTGACATATTAACATATGTCATCTGCCAGGCCCTGGTTTTATGCTAGCTGCTCAATTAAATGTCTGTTTAAATTCTCCGTGCACGTCTCTTAAAGCTGTCACACTTCTACCAGACTGTGTAAATGGCTTGCTATGATGCATGGAAGTCACAGGGCTATGCGGTGTGCGCTGCATATAACTGCATGCACAAACAAGTGTTGTGTTAACACACCCTTTTCAGCCTGTTTTGCAAGTAGATCAAGCAATATGAAATGTGCACGTGGAGATAACGTTTCGGAATTAGTGTATACATTCTGTATACGTGTCATTAAAGCCTACTCAGGGGTTAGGGAGTAGCATTAGATCCGACATGTAGCTGCTGTGATCCATGTGCCCCTCCCCGAAAATCAACAGCAGAAGAAAAATGTTTGAATCGTACATTTCTGCACATCATCACATCTCAGATCCGTCTTGTATCGTGTTTGCAAAACGCAACAGAACTACTTGGGTTGAGGTGAGAAAAAAAGGTCTTTTTTTTATTTATTACAACTTAACGTCATGTGTCAACAACACGTGTTGCAACATCACTACCATAGCCGTAACTATATTATTATCTTTCCTGAAAATTTGATATTGACAAATTTGAAAGCAGACTTTCCCAGGTATTCCGTAAAATCTACTTTTCCGTAATTGCAGCCAGAGTCAAACGCATTGGGCATATTTCAATGCAAAACTAAATGCAACACGGAGAAACAGGCATAAATCAATGGGTTCCCAACCTGACCGCTTTAGTGCATTATTTGGTGGTATTAATAAATATCAACGCAAAAGAACAGTGTATATGTTCGTCGACATCAGATGTCCTATGTTTTGCCGGGACCTGTCTGGATCCTGAGTGCCGGTGGGCAGCGTTGGGCCAGGGTCTCTTTCCGTGTGCCGATCTGGCGAAGCAGAGTCTCTGACAGAAAGGAAGGAGGCAGCGTATGACAAACAATGCATACACTTGACAGATGAAACAGAAGTAAACGTTTAGCTTCTTAAATAATCAATGAAGTTATGGTTGTTGAGTGGCAGCAATGTGCCGCGAGGCATCCAGTGTGCCGTAAATCCAAAAGAAGTTCTTCCGTTCCGTTGCAGACTGACATCCAATCAGTGGCGGAGAAGTCATTATCTAATACTCGCATACCTTTTGCTTGTTTGAGTCTCACCTTAATGCTTTTGCGTTTCCTCTTTTGCTGTTGTGTTTTCTGACATGTTGATGTGTTCTGACCCTCAAAGCCACCGTAGTTATCACTGAGTACGCTGAAAAAAAAAAGCATTAATCTGATCTGCCCAGAGCTTTTTTTTTTACTGATTTTTCGATAATGAAGTGTTTTTTTTTTTATACTCAAACGCTTCTAAACCATCAACCACAGGTCAGATTTAATAAATTTAAACGGCTAAAGTACTGTAAACCCTTGTGAGAAGAGAAACGATGGACTACATTAAAAAAAAAAGAAGAGCGTTATATTTTTATAATTACGTAATTACGAAAGCTCCTCAACATGACTGAGCGATTATAACGTTTCACTATTTAGCTCATTTAGTACCCCTAACAACGTCAGATCAAAGGACCACGTATGTAACCGTAGAGACTGTACGAATCTTCCATTAGTGGGTAGATCACTGTATTTAAAGTATTGACGTCGCAAGCTGCCAGAAAGCAACGGCTGTTTTTCTAGATTTTTTTCCCTCTGTTATTCGAGGTCCTGCGGTCTCATTGTTACTCAAACGCATCTGCAAGTGTGTCAGATGACACACGCGCAAGTAGACGGTCATTTTAAGTATAGTTAGTTAGCGACCAAGATTTAGATAAAAATTGCTCATTTCTTTATTTCTGAACCGAAAAAAACTGAAAACATGGCTTTGCTTGGGTTTATTGTGATTATTTTTGCAGATTTGGATGCTTTAGGTCTTAATCTTTCTAAAGAGGTGCAGTATTACTCTGGGGCATGATGGGAAGGCACCAAAAATACAATTAAAAAAACTCGGGGAGTGACCGAGGACTCATTTTTTTGATCAGACTCTTGACTTTTGATCATATTTATGCAGAAAATAAATAATATATATATATATATTTTTTAAGGCATGGAGTTGCTGATTCTTTAGAGATCAAGGACAATAGGGCCTGGTATTCATATCAATTTCATATGAGCTGTAGAACACCTGTAGAAGCCCTAGGGTATCCCTATAGGGCTGATGAGTTAAGTGTCTACTGTGGATCAAGTCTATCTAATTAGTTCCAGCACCTTACCGCTTGGATCCAGGGGGAGATTAATCATTCATGTTTATTGTTTCAGCCTTGACATAATCATCTGAAGTTGTTTTAGCAGAAATGTCTTTCAGTTTATAATTTTTTTTGAAAAAAGCTTGTAGAAGATCATCTATCACTGTCTTGATCACGCTGGTGAACGTGCTGGTATAATTTTTTGCACTGCTCCGCAATAAAACTGCCAATGGAGATATTAATAAAAAACAAAGGTTCAGGAAAATGCAATTAGACAGGTTGAGATATACATACATACTGCGGTACATTATGTTAGAAATATCAGCTGCTTTTTTCCCCAACCTTTGCTCTTTTCAAAAAGGTACATCTCGTGTTACCCTTTGACATTACATTTAGATGGTGATTAGGTCTCCAATGGAAAACAACATCCCGTATTAAACTGAGCTGACACAACTCAGCAGCCCGATTCTCTGCTAGAATCTGGACACATTTTTTGCCAATTCTTTATGATGTGTCATACATCATATGATGCAGGTGAACGTACACTCTGCTTTCTGCTGCAGTGATATGTCACTATCATGCATTACCTTTTTGTGAGCAAACCATATTTGACAGAAACAAAAGAAAAGAAAATGCTCAAGTGAAATAACTCCATTTGTGGGTGATTTTTCAATGTAAAAAGGTAGTATTTTAGATGTTTTGGAGTTGCATGTAAGTTTGGTGCAAATACACCTTTTCCTCAGTGAGTTACAGCCATTTATGTTGAATTAGATTATTTTAAAAATTGTAAATGGCAGTTTCTATTCATCGGCGGTCGTGATTACGAATATAGACTCAGAGGATTAACACCTACAGCAACTACGGTTGACGGAATTGATTAAATTAATTATGTATTGCAACATTGAATTTCTCGGGTAGATCCATACACCTCCGGATAGATCAGAATCAACATTACTCATTTCCCCAGAAAACATTTGCAGTTATTTTTGTGCTTGACATCAAATAGTGTTAAAGGTTAATTCCTGTTTATAACAAACCTGGGTCTATTTTTTTATTTAAGTATCATTGGTAATATCAACATTGAGCCTGTTCTCTCCAGAACATACAGTCACGTGTTAACAATGTATCCAAAATATCACAAATTAGCCTCAAAAGAAACACTTTCAATCCAATAACGGCAAAAAAAACACGAGAACACAGACTTGAAATACGGGAGTAGCAATACAGTAAAAACAAACAAGATGGTAATATCAGGTAAAATGCAAACATAAGTGAAGAATCGGCAAAGCCCTGGAGCCGCACAGCGTCCTCTCGACGACGAAAACCTGGAAAGACAACAGGTGACAATGACACACACACACAAGAGGCGACGCTCAAGAACACCTGTCACACAAAAGGGAGAAAAGGACAAGGACACCATTCAAACAGATTGGGGAGAGACAAGCGATATCAAGAGCGGATGAAGTAGGTCATTTTAGACAACAAGAGAGCGGCTTTGAACGAGAACGGAGCGAATGGTATTTACGTTTCAAAAACAAGGATCTCTTGTGGCCGTTACGAGTGGTGTGAGGTTGTTATAGTGGAGGAGGTTTGGACGTGATTGGCCACTCGGTCGCTCATCTGTTGTTATACTGAGCATTACTCTGATGATGTGTTTTAGGACAATCGCTTCTATATACACACACACAAGTATGATGAAATCAACGGCTTCTTCAAGTGTTGACCAAATACCATTTGAGACGAGTAATAAACTAATTGCAGGATTTGGGGGGGTGGGGGGGGGGGGGGGGGGGGGGGGGGGGGGGGGTTGTACATGTCTGCAAACCACAAATACATTGAATGACATTTCATACCGTGACAATAGGAATGTCAGACCACTCAAATGGGTCAATTTTGGAGGGCAATCACAGACAATATTTGTTGTCGTTTAGTTAATTGAGCAAAAAACACAAATTAGGCCGACAGCTTTAAAATAATTACCCACACCGTCTGCTGTGAACATCAATCACAGTTTACAGATGATGCCCTCCTCTACTGACCTTCCATTCTCACAGCACACACACACACACACACACACACACACACACACACACACACACACACACAGACATGCTGTACTATGTACATTGAAACATTTCAGGTGCAGTTACGTCTAAGGTCTTAAAAGAGTGACGACGTTTTGTCCGCTGATATGCCAACATGTTAGCAACCAAAAGCTTAAAAATGTACAAGTGGTTCATTTACATATTTTATTTTGTAGAAGAAAACTTTAAAATCAATTTTTTTTGTGTTAACCACAGACCTTATTTAAAGCATCTAGAATTAGATACAACAGACGGTTTCAGAACCGGAACTGAGTAGTCTGAAGATCCAGAGTTACGGAATTTTCTTAAAATGGCTGTACCTTTAGAAATGTACAGAAGAATCTTGCAGAGAGTTCTTTTTAATCCCTTTACCATCCAAGTCCTTGTGTAGTCACATTCTGAGCTTGAAAAACCCAATTTATCTGATCTAGGCCACCCTTTGTAAATAAAACGCTGTTAGCATTCAGAGGCACACGCTAACCTTGTTTTTCTAATTTGTTATCCCTGATCTGTGCAGAGATGGTAGATGCCACGCTTCCCACTCACTCAGTTACATTTACTGCAAGGAGCTGCCCAGCACAGTCCTCTGCTGTTGGCCACAGAGCAGCGCCGCAAGGGCAAATGGGGGTTAAGTGTCTATAACAAGGGCAGTTCGATGGTAGTCGTTGAGGGAGGGAAAAAAACATTGCTCATTCACTTCCCCTGCTTAGATTTCCCCCCGCTGGTCCTGGGATTTTGAGTATAAACCTTCTACTTAGAAGCCTGCCTGACCCTCACAGATATAAAAAGAAGACAACGACTAGTATTGAGTATCAGTCTTTTTCTGGTGCACTTTAATCAATCTTGATCTCTGAGCAAAAGGAAATGTTAAAAGATTTGTTACACTTTTACGGTCAACTCCTTCCCACATCAATACCGTACGACTTCCAACAGTCGTCTGAAGGCACTGGGTTTTAGGACAGAAAGCAGTGTCCCACTTTGCTGGGGTGGCCCCGTTGTGCCTCTGCAGGACTTGCCAGCGGTTATGAAGTCACCCGCAGAAACCGCCGGCGCAGAGCCACCATCTCCTGGCCCTCCACGCCTGACCAGATGCCTCCTGGAAGGAGCCTTGAATCCATCCTCCAAAGCTCAGCGTGATCCGAGTGCTGGGTTCGGTGGTTTTGGCTGGAGCTCCCAGTGAGTCAAAGCTCCCATGTGAGGTGACCTCACTGGAGTGGAAAGGAAGACCTCGTCCCAGTCTGACCCCATCTTGTTTGTATTCTAAAATACAAGTACACTCCCAAATTTATTCCAAGACTACATCAGTCCACAGCACTAAAGTTATACAAAATGTCCATCGCACAAAACAAAGAAGGCCGCCACACCTGACAAATCTCCTTGCCCTCTTTCTGCTTGGTCCACCACTTTGGTTCGGACTTCACAAGTATTAGATGGTTCTTCTGACATTCTGTGGAGATATTGACTCGTCTGATCATCATCTGATGCCAACAGCCGGTTATTGTGTAGTGCTAATTAGCAAACGCAAGATAACAGGCTAAACTAACTTGGTAAACAAGATGAACATACTGACTATCAGCATGTTGATATATTCATTGTGACCACTAGTATAGTACCTATTTGGGATGTACCTGCATGCTTGTTCGGATTGGACAGTAGCCAAGGCCATTAAAGGCCCGCTGCAGGCGACATGCCCGACTCAGTCCACAAAGTCCTGATAAGCATGCTGATATTAGCATTAAGCGCAAAGCACAGATGAGCCATAAGTACAGGCTAACAGAGCTGCTAGCATGGCTGTAGACTTTTTATAAGATTGAAACATTTATTATTTAAACTTCGAGCATACATAAGGGATATTGCAGAAATCCCATATGTGAGTTTTATTTTTACCATCTTCAGTTGTGCTGAATATAAGCTCACACACTGAGCACTGATCACTCACTCTTTTTTTTAGCAGTTGACCCTGCTGATAAAGTCTGCCCGTTACAGGCGTAATTATTTGGGAAAGATTCTGAAGACTGACTGCTCAGTGGGGGAGCAAATAGCACCAGGAGCCTCCCAGATTGACATTCAGGAGCTCTTTGAAGAGAAATTCATCCATTCGTCTATTAAAATTGAACATATGCAGCCTTTCAACGATAGCACATATTATTATTTGAGGTCCATACCCTGTCTAAATATATCATTTGCTATTTGAGATACTTTCCTCTTTCTTCACATGTGCCAACATAAAAAATCTCCTCTAAAAGCTTTGCTCTGCTAGTGTCTCCACGCAGTCTCCACAGTGATGGATGGAGCTCGCGTCAGGCCGCTCTTTCTCATATTGTTCTTTGGCCACACAGGGCAGATACCCCCTCATTAATAAACCTCAACGATTCATTTCTAAACCTCCCTCTTGTGTCCCCTCTCCCTTGTCGTCTGTAAGGAGAGAGAAAAAAGAAGAAAAAACGGCGCCCTCCTAATTAGCCAACACTGATGGAGCATCTATAAAGCCCAGGGGACAAAGCTAAGTAGCAGTGCTGCTGTTGAAAAGAAATCTATGAATAGCCAACTCACTGTGGCAGGGCCCTTCATCTGTACCGCCAGTCTAGTGGATGTTGCCTGAAGGTATACATATCATTTACTCCTCAGAGTTTTACATTTTAATGCCCTTTTGACTCAGCAGACAAAGATTATTTGTGCACCTTCAAGTTGCGAAACATAAAGATTACACTATATTTATAAAATATATATTATATATAATAATTATTTGTTGGAAAGGTTGACACCAACAATGTGCGATAAAGTTGACATTTCCATATTTAATTAGTGAAGTAGTCAGTGTTCACATCCTTAATGATGCAACATTTGGTGAGAATGACCCGATCCCAAGAACGAGGTTCAAAAACATGCAGAGTCCCCGTGTGTGAAAATATCACAGACAGACACACTGATTTTAATCATTGTTCACATTTGATGGTATACTAAATGCTAATTCCTCTAGAGTTGCGGTGAGGATTGTGTCAGCCTTCCCCTACAATGACCATTATGCTGAGCTTACTGAACTTGCTTGCACTTTATTTACATTTTTTATATTACGATGTTTGCCAATTTATTGATTTCTACTCTACTGTGTATTTCATTTGAAATAACCCGCAGTGAGGTATGTTTTTGTTTTGTGGTGTGGTAAAGATAGGCCCAAACAAAGACTAGAGGTTAGTGAAGGTTAAGTAGATTTATTACAGGTCAACAGGGAATGGTTAGGTGGAGAGGAGAAGATGGCAGGATGAGGCAAAGGGCTGAATGGCAGTCCAGGCTGGACGATAGTGAGGTTGCATGGGGGGAAGCAGACAGGCAGCGAACTTGTGGTACAAAAAAGTGAGTCAGTGAAAAAACATGTGCTAGAAATAAACTTGAATGCCCAATTCAAGCGGCCTGGGATGTGAACCCCCACCGTAGCTGAGCAAATTATGTGGCGACGAGTCAATGGAGAACCGGCACGGATAGACTGTGCAGTTGATGAGTAGATGGAAGACAGCCGTGCACACCGGACAGGTGAGGGGGATGAGCCGTAACACAGGGGAGGGGAGACACAAGAGTCACAGCTATGACATAATTAAAGGAATAGTTTGGGATTGTGAGAGATATAATATCCTTATTTGGTTTCTTGCTGGAAATGAAAAGATGAGATTGATACCACTTCTGTGTCTGTCCATTAGATAGGGCATGAGGCTGGCGCCAGCAGATGGTTAGCTTAGCCTAGCATAACGCCTGGAAGCGGTCTGGGTCCGTCCAAAGCAAATGGACTGCGAATGGTAAATTAACTGCATTTATTTAGGGCTTTAATAACAGAATCTGCAGATGAGAAACTGCAGAGCTACTGAGCTTTAACGAATTACAGTATATCTTCTTAAGTTATTCCATACAAAAACGAAGGTGTACAAACAGCTTTTCTGTGTTTCTGCTTATGCTTCCAGTGCTTATGCTAAGCTAACTTCATCCTGGCTTTAGTCTTTTATTTCCCTATCGGTCATCAACTAACTCGCAAGAGGGTAAATATATGTACTTTAAAACAATTTGAAATTAATGTAACTTTGTGACTTCACTTTTAGCCACCTAAAGATTGGGTAAGTAATGTTGAGAAACTAGCAAGAGTACGGTAGATTTGTTAAAATGATCTAACCGAAAACCTCAGCCCGGTTCTGCTAACTCTTTACAAATGAAAGTAGCTAGCATTTAGCTCCAAAAGTTGAGCGAGAAAGTTTCCAAGTCGGCAACCCTTCAGACCTCCCTCCAAATCCACTACCCCAAATTGATCATATGAACAACAAACTTGGCTATCGTTAGTACTCACAACTGTAGAGCTAGAAGCCTGTGGAAGACTGCTAATTACAGCCACAGATAGCACATTTTTTGTCTGTGTTTTTGTCGGAGCATTTGATTTATTGGTTGCTATTGGGATGTTAACCCCATCCGCCCGAGCCCCCGGAGCCCCCCCACCCGATTTTTCGATAATGAGGAAGTGCTTTTTATTTTCACTCAAACGCTCCTAAATCATCAACCACAGGTCCGATTTAATAAATTTAAACGGCTAAAGTACTCTAAACCCTTTTGAGAAGAGAAACGATGGACTACATTTAACAAAAAATCATTATATTTGTATAATTACGTAATAAAGTAAAGCTCCTCAATATGACTGAGCGATTATAACATTTCACTATTTAGCTAACAACAACGGATTTCGAAAAGAGTACCACGTATGTAACCGTGGAGACTGTGCGCATGTTCCAGTAGTAGTGGGATCACTGTGTGTAAAGTATTGACGTCGCGAGCTGCGAGAAAGCAACGGCTATATTTCATAGATTTTTTTCTCCGCGTTTTGAGGTCCTACGGTTTCCTCGTTCCTCAAACGCATCTGAAAGCGCGTCAGATGACACAAGCGGAAGCAGACGGTCATTTCAAGTGGTCCTTCGTTATGGTGCGACGAAGATTTAGGTAAAAATGGCTCATTTCTTTATTTCTGAACCGAAAAACATGAATTTTGGACTGGAAAGGCTTGAAAACATGTCATTGCTTGTGGATATTTGGATGATTTAGGTCTTAATCTTTCTAAAGAGGTACAGTATTACTCTGGGACATGATGGGAAGTCACCAAAAATACAATTAAAAAAACTTGGGGAGTGACCGAGGACTAATTTTTTGATCAGATTCTTGACTTTTGATCAAATTTATGCAGAAAATTTATAATATTTTTTACTTTTTTATTTTTTTATTTTCAAAGGCAAGGAGTTGCTGATTCTTTAGAGATCAAGGACAATAGGGGCTGGTATTCATATCAAGGTCATATGAGCTGTAGAGCACCTGTAGAAGCCCTCGGGGGGACCAATTTCAGCAAATATAACAAAGAAAATGCTTTTAAAGAGCTTTGCCCTAGCTTTAAAATGAGGGTGGCAGCTCAAGTCAAGGCATGATTGCGTTGATATTTTTCCATTTTCATCAATATTGCTAATATGTTTATATGAACCAGCAAATTTATCGGTGGAAGGTGGATCTCTTTTGATTAAATATTTCCGTGGAAACTAAACTGTTAAAATACCATACAAGAGAAAAGCTCTCTGTGATCAAAACACTTTTCCAATTACAATTAATCAATTATTAAACCTTCATACATATATTAGGAATAAAGAAGAAAACACAAAGTGTCCTTCAGTCATTCGGAAACATCTCAACTGCAAACATCTCAACTGCAAACATCTTACAATACGCAGATCATGCTACTTCAGAGCAATTACTGCCGTTGTGACAAAAACATTAAGTGAACTTTCATCTTGAAATCCTTTTACGTGAGTGTTTTGTGGAACTAATGAAACAGCCCTCCTGTTGGGCTCGCCACCATATCTTAAAAACAATTTCCCCACGCACTGAAGGAAATATCACTTTTCAAAACAAGAACAGACCACAGGGGCATGGACAGTGGCGCTCTAAAGAAAGGATTTCATATATTTCTCATTACAAAAGGACATTCAGTGGAAATCATTTTGCATGCATTATAAAACTCATCTCCTTGAAAGCTACTGCAAAAATATATATAAAAAAAACGAACAAGGAGGCCAACAAGGGCTGAAAGCAAATAAGCGACCTTTTCTCACATACAAACGCAAGTTCGAATCACACGGCTTGTGTATTACTTAGAGACGACCTCTGGTCAGAAATAAAGAAACATCCATTCTTCACAGATACTGTGCCTGTGTGGGGCTAATGATGGGTAAAATGCACAGAGGAGAAGTCAGTGCAAAGCTGTCCTTTGATGAATCGGGTGATTATGTTCTGAAACACTCCTTTGCTCTACAGACTGCTGTGGCCTAAAGTAAGCCTGTTTAGATCTCACTGACTAAAAGGGCCTGCTTGCCACTGATGTGTGAATCCCACAAAAAGTGGCTTTCTGCTGTTCCTGCTTCGGATTATGGGAGGTGGCACTTTTACTTCAATCAGGCGTTGCTATGATGTCATCATTGATGTTAAAGGTAATACATCTCATTTGCCCGTTGGATTTCTCTTGATATCTCGAAAGTCCTGGCAATTAACTGTTGTGAATTATTCAACAGCAGGCGCTCTAGTTCTATAGGTCTTCTCATGCACTAATTGCTACTTTAAAATATGTGGTGCATAAAAAATGGGTCAAATTATTGATCTTAGATGTACTTTCTACCCAGAACCCCAAACACTGGTTTTGACCTGTAGAAACATCTGTATGTTCTTGTGCTTAAGCTCGTATACCGTGGCCCAATGGTGGGCTTCAGACCGCCGTCTAGTGGGTTGCCGAGGTATTGCCAAAATGATTCATTATATTGAAAATGTAAATGTTTTTTTAGATCGAAATGTGCTCAAGAATTTACGTGAATAAAAGAAAAACTTCTAATTAAAATAATATAATAATTTGTATGATTTCAATGACGTTTGAATATCCCCACACCTAGTAAGATAGCCAGCTAACATTCCCTCGGAGGGCATTAATACAAAATGTATATAAATGACCTTGAATACATACAATTTCTATCCGTAGGGATATCACACCACTGTCACTGTAACTCAAAAGGCAGTTTGAGCCCATTTTGGAAAGCGATGATTTATATTGACCTCATTGTCTTATTTCACCATGAGCTGTTAGAATACATTGCGAAAGGGGTGGGAAGCTACACAATGCAGTATCTTATAAAAAAACAAACTAAACACTGTTCGATACATTTTATTTTTTCATAGTAAGTGGTATAAGTAATTTTTTTCCCCAGAGCTTTAAGAGCTCGTTTTAAGACTAAACTACTTCACGCTACTGACCGTCACTTTCGCCAATAGTGTGAAGTAGGCCGTTTTGAATACAGATTTACTTCCCTGTTTATCCTTAAGAAAACCCTTAATCCTTGTGACACTTAATGAGATTTGTGAGCAAATTTAGTCTCCAGTTGGTTTCAGCCTCAATACCCTTAGGACCTGCTCTGGTCTCTAGCTTCTCTGGCTCAATCTTAGGGATTTTACTTCGATTTTACTTGACTTCACATTCGGTCTTGACGATCATTTCTAATTACCATTAATCCATTCGCAATGGAATGGTGTTTTTGTGTATATTATTTATATATATATATATCGTTTTACAAATTTCTGTTTCAAAACATTATGTGCCTTGTTGCCTGCAAGTACAGTGCAAACAGCAAGCTGCAGCTTCATCATTTGCCCAGAGATCCAGAAACTAATCAGCCTTCCAGCCTTGTCTCTTTCCCAGGGCGTCAATGTGGAAGGGTCCAACGAACACAGGACTTTCACCCAGGGGACCAGCGTTCATGTCCCGTGTTACTTTACTGTCAGCGTTATGTACCAACGTCACATGATACTATTCAGTAGCTTAAGTTACAAACAAATGTAGCTATTTTAACCATGAACACAATGTTTTTTCTAACCCTAACCAAGTAGCTTTGCTGCCTAAACCGAACCAGGACAATGTTATTATGTTGCGTTGACCACGTGCGAACCTTCTTCGTCAAAATAGTACATAAAAAGGCATCTGCCCAAACAGCAAATGATGAGCAGGAATGAGATTTTTTACCTCCTCACTGGAATAATACTTCCTGGCCCCATATTGGGTTTGTGGTAACTTTGACTCATCACAAGTTAATTCAGGAATATGCTCGAGCCTATGTGAAAAGAAAAGAAAAAAATAGATTTTTAAACAGGGCTCAAGTAATAAGCAAGCGTTAGGATCAGCTAATAATGTGTTCCTGCATTAACTGATATTTAACTGTTGGGTTTCAAATTCTCGACCACATCTGCAGGTGATAAGGTAACCATAAATCAACTGATCTTGTGGCTTGGAAGGTCCCCTGGGATTTAGATCCGGAAGAAAGCAGTTGGTGGGTCCATGAGTTAGGCAGACACAAGCAAACAGTCGACTGGCTGGAATAAACATTTTTATTAAGTTATAGTTTTAGAAAAAAATCAAACACAAAGTCACAAACAATGATTAACATGCACAATTTTAGTATACAAGACAAAACAGTTACTTTTCAATATGAAAATGCCCCTCTACATGTCAGTATCTCACAGAGATCATTGATTAATACACCAGTATTAAGGTCGGAGAACACACTATATAAAAAGCAGTAAGGTTTATCGTTGATGGCCATGTTTAAAAAATATATGCAAGCTATTTACACCACACCAGGTACACTCCTTTCTAGCAACAAAAACCACGGAAACCAACCTAACATAATAGACCTTGTGGATATAAATAGATAAGTTGCTGTTCTGTGATCAGTACACTTCAACCATTTCAGCTGATGCCTCTGATCACTATCTTCACTTCCATTAGATTGTACTTTGTTGTATTTATTAAAGCACAAGGCCAGAAACAATAGCTTTGTTTTCTTATGTGATTATGAGCAGAGGTAAGAAACATTAGGCTGAATTACAACTATGTAAAAATTAAGAAAGCTTTGAGGAACTGCCACACATTAATTAATAACCTATGAGTCTGCCACCTTGCGATTAGGTTACCTTATTTGAATAAAAACGGAAATATTAACACCACTTGGATCAAGTATTTGCACACACAAGCTGCTTTGAGGCCCGGTCACACCAGAAATTGGCACAGCGATTTTCAACCGCACGTCCTTGTGAAAGGGGCATTGCTAGAGGCTCGGTGACGTCATAAATTCTCGCCGGGCTTGTTTGTGAACTAGTGTAGCTAGCGAGCTAACGGCTAAACGATAGACAGCAGGGACATGCTAGTGCTAGTCAGTCTTTTTGTTCATTAAAAAGACAAATTCCCCAAGCTAGCCAACTTGTTCAGTGTTGCTCATTAGCTTGGTATATAACAGGACATAAGGTTTTCACAGTTTATTCCACATATTTGTACCATCAAAACCTGTCTCATAACTTGTCTTAAAACTGGTAAGCTACATTAGCTTCCTCCATTTTGGACTATCCGGTTTGTCAAGACGCTTTGCTAATGGTTACGGCACAAAGAAATGGACACAGATTTACTTCGCCCTGTTGACATGAACTGATTGCGCCATTAACTGAAAATGCTGGTGTGACTGGGCTTTTATGCTGTTGGGAAGAAAGATACAGTATTACTTCGATGTGGAACTCAAACAAATCAACCAGCCAATCACTTTCAGATCACTGCTCCAATGCAAAATCACAATCTACCACTGCACTACAAAATACTTGTACAAATCTTTGAAACAAATTGCGCAAATACAGTGAGATTTCTAGTAAAAAACGAAACACGACAGAAAAAGAATGGCGTGGAAGTTGTCCGCTCGGGAGCATAGTAGTTCTCAAACATCATTGACTGCGCTGTAGCAAAACAGAACGAGTGCAATGAGATGGCGGCCATAAGTCAATCAAGCAGCTGAATTGTGACAGCTGTAATAATGGGGCAAGAAAATCAATATCTCATTGACTGGTCTGCAGCGACCTAATCAAAGAGCACAGAGCTTTATGAAACCGGCGAAGGAGCAGATAGGACAGCCTGAATATGTCGGCCGCTTGGACGTTTTACGAGGCCTCTGGGGACTGCACACCTGTTCAGACGGCTAAGTGAGGACATCCAGTCACCTTGCATCAATTCCTTGTGCTTTCATATGACTTTGGGGAAGCAGGGGTGGTGGGATAATAGAGAGTACAAAATACAGACGACGACAGCCTCCGAGCTAATGACCGTACACAGCCCCATGTTCGGCAAAGGCACAGTAATGTGTAGCAGTTCAGTTGACTGTATCCTTCCACGTCCACGAACGAACACCGCCAGGACCCCAGTAATCACGCCTTTCTCGGGTTGGCTTTTGACAGACTCATCCACATGATAGAAAGAGCGTGAAAAGTAGCTCCCCCTCAGCAGAGTAGCAACGCTCTTTTGTTACTGTTCAGTCTGGTGTGTGTCCAATGGGCGGTGATGGGGTGGGGGTAGAATGACAGCCGTGCCTTTCGCTCCATTTCCAGTCAGGGCACTCTCACCGCAGTATCGGCTTCAATTATTCTGATGCCTTAATAGCCCATAAATTATGCTTCGGATGGAGTCATACATTTATTAAACCACAGGTCATAAATACTGGGAACGAAATTTCCGCCGTATATCTCAATCCATTGCGGCTTTTCTAAAGCTTCCAACCCTTTTAGTCGAAGGTAAACCCGGTGCTTGTTCCAATGAAAATTTAATCAACATACCCTCTCCAATAACGGGCTCCATCTACATTCTGAGTTTCCTGTTCTTCCTGACAAACTTCTTCGGAGAGAGAAAAGCAAACAATGCCTTCTTCTGCAACATGATTCTTCCCCCCCCTAAGCTATTTGAAAAGGAAAGAAAGAGAGAAATAAGTGAGCTCTACTGAAGGCACTGTTACGCTGCAAGTGTATTGTGCACTGGGCCAGCTGGTCATCTGGGGTGTTTACATGTTACATGTTCCTGTGATATGGTATACGCATCTAGAACAGGGGTTGTCTAAATGTGGAGGAGTAACAGCACACACGGGATCTGACACCACACGTCTCTATCTTCTGCAATCCCCGGCTTTTTAAACCAGACTGAGAATGCGGAGCGTGATGGGCATTTATTATTTAGAGGAGCAAGAGATGGCAGAATGCCAAGATCTATCAGATTATTGTAGAGAGGGCCTTAAACCCAGGAGACTGTGGCTCTCCAACAGACCTAATGTTATTTCAGTTTGCAGAGAAAAGTGGGATGAGGCACAGTTGATCAATTTGCTATGCATCTTTTGTATATCTGTCAAAGTCTTTTTTTAAGCCTACAATTGGTGTTTCTTTTGGCAAAAGCTGCGAAAAATGTGATAAGGACTTTAGTTGATGTTCTGTCAATGGAACTGGTTTAGTTTATATTTCATTTTTGAGATGATAAAATATGGATAAAGTCAATGAATGTAGGTAATCTGGAGAAGATACATTATTGTGAGAAACCATAAAGCAAGCAGCCTATCACCTACTTTGGTATGGACTGTAAAATGTTTTTTTTAAGGCATTAGTATCTCCAAAAGATACTAAGAAGATTAAGTCATGTAGACAGCATAACTTCTAAAATAAATACAAAAGTTAACCTAGAGCACGGTGGCACTTATGACGCTGGAAAAAATACTAAAAGGTATCATGCACGCAAAAAATAAAATCTGATGTCCCTTTGAAAAAAAAACGTGGCGTGGTCCCTTTAAAGAGTTCGGCGGAGTCCGGTCCTTTACAGTCTCTCCCAGTCCTGGCCACTGAAAGCCTGGGCCTCGTGCCAGTCCAGTGGACAGGCTGACTGAAGGGGCGGCGGGGGAGGGAGGGCGCTCTGTAGGCTCCGATTAGACATCACCAGGCGGAGCAGAGCAGGGCACCGATGAGGACCGCAGAGAGGCACAATGGGCTGAGGCGGATCGCTCCCGAGCCCCGCGCTCCCATGCCTGCAAACCAAAAAGCAGCAGAGCAGCCAGTGAAGAACCAGAAATACCCCTCAGATCGAAAGAACAAATTTCTGACAAGTCATCATAAATCAAAACCCAACTGTGATTTTTTATTTTTTTATTCTCTCCCATATCTACATTATTACTGGCTTCCGACAGGATAGGCTGTTTAAGTTTCCTGGGAAGATAAAGTTTGTATCATATCAAAGGGGAGAGCGGCAAACTGGGCCGCCTCACATATTTTGCAAAGCAGCGGGATGGGAACTGCTTTATATGCTGCGGCGCTGTGCAGCCAGTCAACAAGGAATAATAACCCAATGGCAGAGATGGATGACACCGCGCACACATTTCTAAAAAGGTCGCTTTTCTTGCACTCTAAATAAGTCTATAACACGCAGATGGAAGGGGAAGCGATGAAGCCAAATTAAATGTCCCCTCCGAATCATTGAACCCTCCGTTTGATCAGTGGTCAGAAGGAGAACGACGTGAAGGTAACTCACTTAATTTATGGATGTGGATGGGTTCGCTGCCCACACCTTCGCCTCCCTCACTCACGGCCTTGATCTGAATGAGATAGTTGTCATTGGCGGAGAGGCTGAGCTCCACGGTGGTTTTGATGGTCGAAATGGCGTTGACGTCGTTGTAGCGGCTTCTTTTCAGCAGCACCTGAGGGTCGGGAGGGCGACGCGGAGAAATTAGTTCAGGCCACGAGCGTCGACCCTGAATTCTGAAGACAAATCGGAGCTTTGCAGTGAATCGAGACCTACCAAATATCCAGTGACCCTCGATTCCGTCTCCATAGCTACCACCGCATCCCAGTGCATCGTGAGTGTGGAGCCAATCATGGTCCATTGTATGTTGAGCGGAGCGCGATCTGGAGCTGGAAAGGGGGGGTGGGTTCTTCTCAGTCAATGCATGCATATGCTTCATGAACCACAGTGGGCTCCACTTGGAAAGATTTAGATATTAAAAAACCCTCAATTATAAATTGAGGCTGCTGCAGAGCACCTCCACTAATTAAGCCGGAGTGAATTCTACGGAGGCCCTGAGAGCCCAACACACTGCAATTTAGATGCAAATACATGAAAGCAAACATGGCATTCAGAAACAAGTAAGAAAACAGAAGAAAGAAAGAAGAAAAAAAACGCAGCAAGTTTGCAGCGTGTTTCATTATGTGTTTCTGTATTTCTCATTTGCTTACTTTTTTCTCAATGCTGCACATGTTTTATTCAACTTGGTGAAGATGTCTTAATTTGCTTGTGTTTGGACTATTTGCATGAATATTTTTGGGCTCACTATGTTCTATCCTATTTGCTTTACTACCCCTGTTGTCACAAAACACAAGCATGCCACGGTTAATTTCTTTCACTCGTGTGGCAGTAGATCTGAGGGCTTGAATCCCCACATGTTTGTGCAGCAGTTTGTGGAGACATTTTGAATAGCTAAATTGCCACTGCAGCACCACTGATTACATCTTTTTTCATCCCAAGGTAAATGGAAAGCTCCCTTGTCACATTGAATTTTACGAGCGCAACCGACAAAGCCGAAGAAACGCTACGGCTGTCACGTTGAGGACAGTGCGATGTCACCCGAGAGGGGCCTCGCACGGTTCATGGACGTTTCATGCCACCCCCCCCCACCACTACACTCACGTGGTTTCTTTGTGGTGGCGTTGATGGGCGCCGACTGCGGCCCGGGGCCAGCCGTATTGAATGCGGCCACACAGAGGTAGTAGACTGTGTTGGCTCTCAGCCCAGTGATGTTCACCAGCGTGTAGTTCCCAGATATGCGCACTTTGCCGACAGTGTCGGGCTTGGTGTCGTCTTCCCAGTAGACAACCTAAAAAAAATGGAATAAATAAAAGTCACAATCATGGGCACAAACGGCCAGATTCTAGTGGTGCATTTCACCGCATTATTGAAATGTATATTTCGTCGCGAAATCTGAAATGCTGTGTGGATTACAGTGAGGGAGTTTTTCACTGGAATCTCAATTACTGATGCACATCCTCTTAGTCAGCCGGGCCAAACAAACAGAGCGTTATTTGGTCAAATGATGACTGACCCAGGAAGGAGAATTCATGATAATTGCCGGTTTTCCGTAAAACCAGCCTCAGCTTTTTACTTTTGGGGATCTGGGTGTATTAAAAGTGAAGAGGTTATGGATAAAAGTGACTAAATATTTCAAATTGCTTTGCAGTATCAAACAACCACTTTCTTCTGCAAAGCCATATGTGCTCTGTTGAAGATGCTTTCCTCCAGGTTGTTTGTCTCCAATTAAGGGTGCAGGTGAAGCGATGTTTGATCAAACAAAATGGACTAATTGGTCGCTTGCTTTGGGTCATCTTCAATATTCATGCGTCTGGTATTAAGTGGCATAAGAGTTAAGTCGATAAATAATTAAATTGAAATGTCCGCCCTCAGGCATACTCCTGCCATTCCATCGCGTAGAATTATTGTATTTCGAATCTGTTATCAATGTAAAGTTGTAAGCGGCAGGATTCGGTTTACAGTAATGTAATCTTTTGGGCGGTAATAACGGCGATTGCATTAAACTGAAGCTGGATTAGCAATCCTAACAACGTCTAATTAAAGCCTGAGCGCCGCGTATGTGCCGTCACACGGCTCCGGATCCATGCTGTGGGCGCCCCATTGAGATTCAGCAGCTAAAATCCACTTCAGGACGGCGTTTGGAGCAATGAGCTCTGTTCTAAAAGGACAATGGGTCCACCGCCATGGCAACTGGAGAGCTCTGAGCTGAGGGCCAGAGGTGACAGATATTGAAGGAGCACCGGAGGGTGGGAGAAAGAAAAAGAAAAAAACACACACCGCAAAGCCCTCTTTGCGTTTTATTTTCCTCGTGTGGGTTGGCTGTTGGTGCACCAGCGGTTTTGAGGTAATTTCATGATAGCATAACACTCAAAAACAAGCTCCTCACATGAGAAGATATTGCAGCATATTTCAAGTGAGAAAACACATTTTCAGAACAATGAAAGGATGGTGATGATTGGATAAACAGGCCACACGGGAGAGCTCAATTATCATGTAATTTGAGGAAGAACAAAAAAGAGGAAAAGAATGATTTTGCAGTGATTCATATCGTACCTCATATCCAAGCACTCTTTCCGAGATGGCGGGGAGAGCTTCCCAGACCACCTCAATTTGCACTGCAGACACACTTCTAGTCCAAACCCTCTTAGGAGCCAGGCTGGGGACTGCAGAAAATAGAGCGCTGGTGAGGATCCCACCGACTCATCCAATACAATTACAGACAAACACACACACACACACACACACACACACACACACACACACACACACACACACACACACACACACACACACACACTAGTAGCAATAAGAAAGGCACTGAATAGACCTGTAGTTTCGCTGAAAAGCTATTTCCCCCACTCTCTTTTAATGGGATCTGTGACTGACATAAGGAAAGACTATCTGCCCAGCAAATTCAATTAAGAGAATACCTCCCTGACAGCGCGGTGTGGTAAGTGTCTGCTAGGATTTCCTGTAATCTACCAGCACGATAACTAATATCAAGTTGACATTCCCAGCTTGAGTGGGGAGGGAAATAACAGCACAGGGGTAAAAAGAAGAGGGGTGGGGGAGCTCATTTCATCATTGCTATTCAAGGTCACAGTTGTGAGGAGAGAGATTAGAGCTGATTTAAGCATCACTCTCCGCTGCCGGGCTGTGAAGTCTGCGCTTACCCTCCTCCGCCGAGTCCACGGTGGCGATGGTGCTGAAGGGCCCCTCCCCACGGTTGTTGTACGCCCCCACTTTCACGTCGAACGGCGAGAAGGGCGGGATGGTGTCGTTGCGGAAGACGTAGGGCGCCACGCCGGGCGTGGAGATGACCGCTCGCGTCCACGTGACCGTGCCCACGGGCCGGAAGGCGATGATGTAGCCGAAGCCCTCGCCGTTCTGCAGTTCCTCGGGAACAGGCTGGGAGCGAAACACAGAACTATAGTGATATTAAAACGCATACAGACGAAGAAACGGACAGGCCCGTCTCTGCGCTGCACAAGGGCTTCTGCGGTTGGTCCCGGTCCCCTTTTCTTTAACCGTTTCACCCTCGAACACTACCGAGAGCGAGGGCGCTCCGTCCCTGCTTTTGGACGGGAGAGAGAGGGCACTTGGGGCCTGAGGTGACTCGCTCTAATGTGGGCCATAAAATTGCTCCGTTCAATTCTGCGCAATTAAGCAGAAGCGTCACTCGGCAATGCATAGAACAGTAAAATGTGAAAGATGACTTACCTCCCATGTTATCACTAATTCAGACTTTGTACCGCCTCCTCCTCCGACATCAGTGGGAGCTGTATCAGGAACTGAGAAGTAAAGCCCAGAGGGGAGCAATTAGAACACAGTTTACAAAGCTCAACGACAATCCCAAACTAGACTTGTCGCCTTATGACAAGGCTGGTGCTGCAGATGCTGTCTTCCATATTGCAGCCCGCAAATCCCTCACTGTGCAAACACAAACATTTCAGAGAATACCGAATTACGGATATTTCCCAAATGTCACCGTGCATAAACACCCAAGCCAAGATCTGTCGCTTTGCGAATGACACTCGGCACCGACCCACTTCATTCCTGTTCCCACTCATAACCGTTTGTGCGCCGCAGTGTGATGGCAAAGCTGACAGTGTAGGTGGAGGAGCACTTGTGCACGTCCTTTTAGAATCCTATAGTAAGTGGAGCATCGCATTTAACGTGTCATATCAGAAACTAGTTATGCAGCACTTGTATCTGATGCTCATGCATGGTTGTGTTCAGGTTGAATGTTGGGAAAGGAGATCCCGGTACTTCTTCGGAATTCCGCTCCTATTTCCCGGGAGAAATACCTGTACATTATTGAGAGCCCTTCTTGCAACGGCACACAAGGGCTTCCAAATAAAACAATTTGCATTTTTTTTTATCAACCTCATCACACCTCAGATGCCACCGTTAAACACTGCCATCATATAATCCGACGAGCGCAAAGTATGAATATATTAGTATGTATTTACGTTCATGAGAGAACATGAAAGAAAACTAAGAACACTGCTTTACTACTAATGAAATTCAGTCGGTGGCTGGTTGTACCAGGGTTTTCCACAATGTGAGTGTTTTCTAGCAAATTCATGATATTAATCTCACAGAGTTTCTCACAATATGACATGGTGGTAGAAAAGCTCAATGTGAGTGCTGTCCCTTGTCCATTTACCCCGACAAATGTGACACCAAGTAAGTGGAATGTATTACAGCTTGACATGTCAATTATGCAGTCTTACCGATAATGTTCTTCACATGCCACTGAATATAATCCGGGGTTTTGGAAACATCTTCAACTTCATTCATTATTGAAATCTACTGACGATGGCTATCTACTGACAATGCAAGGATTGGCCAGTATTTGACTTAATTTAAACTAGACTAGTAAACCATTACACTTAGATTCCTGGCTGGCCCGAGGATGAGCACTGAGCTCCGTCACAGCTGTTAGAACACTTTGAGCAGACAATTGGACACTCGACAGGGTGTTTTCCGCCTCAAAGAGGGTGTAAAAGCATTCTTGCTCTGCTTCCATGAAGACGTAACAATCGGAAACGAAAAACCAATCCGAAAATTTGAACTTTTCGTACATTACTTACAGCTGTACTGTGGTTGACATATTTAATTCATGAGGAGAAATCTAGAGAGTTTCCTGGTATTTAATTACTTTAAAATCGCTGCAAATCTGTGTTTTTGTGCACTGAAGTCTTTAGTTTCACGTACTAGCATCCTCTGTCCTGGTCTTGGCTGAGGCCGGACTGGGCTCTCCGAGGCCTACGATGTTGCGGGCCACCACCCTGAACTCGTACTCCACCCAGGCGTTCAGACCCACCACTGTCGCTGTCAGCGTGTTCCCGTTGACCACCTCCGGCACTGCGAAGTGGAAACGCGTTGTTTGGAAAATCAGGTTGTCGCACAACTGGACTCAAATTGAACGATGAATAAATAAAAACCCACAGAGGAACCCAGATAAATACTGCAAAAGAGACATTGGGGGAGTGTCCCACGGTACCTGAGTCAACAGCCTGCCAGCCCACGGTAAATGGCGTGCGGGCCTGGATGATGTAGCCGGTGATGGGGCTGCCGTTGTCCCTTCCGGGAGTCCAGGAAAGCTGGGCAGTGCTGTCTGTGATCTCCTCCACTGCTACTTTGTCCGGAGGCCCTGGCGGACCTGAGTCAATCAGACAATGAGGTTTCAAGAAGCCTTCCCTTTATCAAACTCATTAAGACTTCTGGCCCTCGTTACATATCAAGGCCACCGCGCTCCCTTCAATTTAATGGCTACATCCTTGGCTGGTGTGCATGCAGGGGACTCTTTAGTCACAGTGGGTTTCGTGTGCAGGGCTACGAAGTGATTACCCAACGGGATGGGATCATTTATGAGAAGAGGAAAGAGGGGCTAGATGGGAGCAGACACTAAAAAGACGGATGAAAGAAGAGTCAATACGCCGGCAGAGAGAGAGGAGCGAGCGTCTGTGACTGTTCGGCGCTCCGGCGTTACCATGTTGCTGTTGTTTGCTCAACTGCTCAATTATTTAAATGATTTCCATGATATTTTGCACATGTGTAAATGAGCCAATTATAGTCATTTTCTGTGATAAACATTGCCTTCTAGAAGCACCTGGGACCGCTATTACTGTTTGTTAAGGCCATGAATACCAATGTAAATCACCGGAGATAAGCCGGCGCAGTGAGCCAGAGACGCCGAGCACACATCAACAAAACTGGTCACACAAGCCAGAATAAGTGTGTGTGTGCCCTTTTTTTCTTCTCCAAATGTATTTCAGCAACACATATATAATGTAAACAGAAGCTGCCGCAGCGTATATATTTACAGGTAGCTTCAAGGATTTTGTTTTTTTCACATCCCTCTCTGTCAAACATCCTTCTCTTTGAATACTTGTGCAGATGCTTCAACGCCACATTATTTCACAGTAGAGGTACCAGGGTGTGTTCATGCACTGGTATACGAAAACAAGCTTTTTGCTTGGCTCTCTTACCTTTGACAACCAGGATGGCAGAGGTGGACAGGCTCTCCACATCAGTGTCAATAACGCAGACGTATTTCCCCCCGTGGTTCAGCTGGATGTTACGAATCATCAGATCCCCTGATATACTCTGGAAGAGGGGAATATGATCGTTGGAAAACTCGAGGCTAAGTAAGAGATGCAGCGTTATTTCATCACTCAGCTTTTGGCTCCAGGATGTTTGAAACATTTATAATGCCTTGCACAATCACATTGTCTCCAGGCCACATATTTTTGCATCTCTTCAAACACCAACAACAGACATGGCAGATGTAGTCTGCACAAATAATGCTTTTGGCTGTCCTTCAGGCGCTACCCAACCAACCAGCCCCATGCCAACCTCCCCCACCCGCTAGAAACAGCTACCAGCTACACACAGGACACACAAAACAAACATAGTCGAGTTAATTGGCAAGGCAATCCTAATTATTCTGTAATTACATAAGCTCAAGCAAGATATGAGTATAACTCCCAGTGTAAAGAGTAAATATTATTTTACATAAGCTGGATGCATGTGGTGGCCGTGAGGGAACACGGCAAAACACAACTATTGTCATCTTTCTCATCTGTGTTTGACATTTGTATTATTAGTGGCTGCATGAAATATATATATATATATTTTTAAAGGCTGCTGTTCTCTATACTTTTCTTATTGTCAACAAATCTCATTAAAAGATAAAAATCCGACAAATATCTTTGTCCGTCTCTCAATTCAGAATATTTTCCCGAGACTGTTTGTGCTGCTCAGACCTAAGATCATTTGTTCCTCCTGAAGATGTAAATACATATTATTTGAAAACAGAAATCAAACAGTGTTTATTTTCCTTTAAAAAAGAAAGAAAAGAAGGCTGAATACTGTCTAACAAGTTAGGCACTGTATTCTTTAGCAAACAATACTCAAACAGGAATAAATGGGTAAATTGTTGGGGACTATTTTCAGCTGTGGATTAATACACGTTTGATTCTCTTCTGTTTAGTCTCGTTTCTACAGCAGCAGGACTGTTTATGTGGGATCAACTCAAAATCAACTACGGTGCCCATGTTCATTGTGAAGAATTATCATGACACCCAGTGTGACTTATTTAATAGCTTTGAGACAGCACAGTGGAGCAAGCAATACCAAACTTTGAATACGGAACAATACTTTTGCACAGGAGTTAGCAGTTGTGAGAGGAGCGTCAATCTAAAGTGGTGATCCTGGATCACACTGGGAGAGACGTCCACTTTCACACAGTGCCTGAAACCAAGTGTTCAATTCTCACAATATATCCGGTTCTGCGACTCACTTCTACAAACCAGCTAATCCGATTGCAACATTAAATGAAACAATACACATTGCAAGTGGCCATGGACACATTGGCACATATGCAGTGACACTTTTGAGTAACATTTTAACTATGTATTGCCAATAGTACAGCTTGCATTTGACTGCACTTTCAAAGAATGAGACATTTTAGTAATTTAACACACTGGATTGTCAAAATTAGATACTAGACCCATCTTGCATAGTGTGACATGCACTGAACCTATAATATCCCGTTATCGTGAAAAACGTGTTCGGCACGATCAATTCATTGTCGCTTGTGGTCTTCTGGTGGTATTCGTTGACAACAACAACAACACAACTATAGAATATCACAAGCCTTATCTTATAAAATAGCGTAATGCATGCCAATGCGAAAAAAGT
Organism: Myoxocephalus aenaeus; assembly: GCA_038501785.1. NCBI lineage: Eukaryota > Metazoa > Chordata > Actinopteri > Perciformes > Cottidae > Myoxocephalus > Myoxocephalus aenaeus. Next base: position 1,530,073 of record JBAMJR010000075.1, on the reverse strand, counting down.
AATTTATAATGTTGCAATAACACATTGTATCCAGCATTATTCTGTTCTCGCTGGAATCCACCTTCTGAAAGTCAGCTCTTGAAGAGTCTGTAACAAAGCATGTCGGCTTGTGAAAAGAAGTGTGTTGCTTTTAGAAACGAGTCACCTGGGGGCGAGCCAGGTAAGACTTGCTGCAGTCGTAGCGGATTTCATCACCCCCCAGCGGCAAGTGATCACAGCTCCCTTCCCGCAGCAACAACGCCGCCTGCGGATCTCCGCCTCTCTGAGACACGTGACAGAGCAGGGCTGAGCGGAATGGCACTTCTATGCGCCCACGGGCAAAAGAGACGATCCCGCCCACTCTATTTTCTCTTTTACCCCTTCCTTTCATCTGCCCTCCCTCTGCGTGACAGTTCTCCATGCACTTTTCTGCCATGTCTGATTCTCCCTCTCTGATGTCAGCCGCCACCTGGCCAACCTGGGAGCTTGTGCCCGAGAGAGTAAGGCGTCCTTCCTTGGCATGGAGGCCGTGATGAGGCAGATTTGCTTTAATTATGTTAATTAATTCATCAGAAGCTGTTGAGCAGGGGGCTGGTAATCTCTCTGGACAGGGGAAACAGATTCTGTGAAAACTATATCTCATTATATTCCTTTGCACAGTTCAATGTCATTAGTAATTGCCATTTGCATTCATGAAGATATGAATTTGGCGTGTCCTCGCCGCTGTGAGGGCATTCAGATATCATGTCAACCTTTACCACGTGAATGGCAGCGATCAGGCCACGGGCTGGCACTATAAAAAGCAAAGAAAGGCGTACGTAAAGAAATTTCATGCTGACAAGCACTGAACAATTGACTTTGCCCTTCATCAAAAGGAACAAATACTCGACAGAGAGTCCTCACTCATCATTATATGAGAGAATAAGGATTTCATATGGACTTTCACTGGTGCCATGCCAGCTAGCTCATTACTTAATTATTTCGGGGCTCAAGATTCACAAATAGGTATGCAAAATTCAATTATAGCAGAGCTAGACAATAAGAACATGTTCTCCCTTGAGGTAAGAGAGCCAGAAGTTGAAGGGATGAAAAAGTATAAAGACCGTATTAATAAAGACCCTCTTTAGAAGTGTAACACAGGGCAGCTCACACAGCCAATTCAAAAGGTAAGGACCCCCATTACAGACCTGACAGTGCCATTCACTGAGGCTCTGTTTTGGACCACAGTGGAACTCTCAAATGGTCTTGGCGTACATTTCTCTGCTTGGGAATTATTGGTGTCGAAGAAGACCTCAGCAGGGCAGCGGAGCACACCCTTACACATCACACAGTATGTACCAATTAATCCAAGAATAGCCGGAATGTAGCTGAGTGCGATGCTCGAGATGACTCACCCCGCCCACTCTTTCGAAGTGATCGCCGTCTCGCTGGAAGTCGATGAGCTGGCCGTTGAATGCCCACGAGAAAGAAACATCCAGAGCTGGATCGCAGGCAATCTGGCAGGGTAACACGATGCTCTCGCCAACAATAATCTCCATGTTAGTGGGCCTCATGGTGATCCTGGTGGGCTCTGGCCAGACAACAGACGACGGCGTACGCATGTTAATTTTGCTGCCACGGGAACCTTTCACTGCCACGGGAACCTTTGACCCCGCCATGACCCCGGCAACTGCCATCTCAGTTCAGTTCAACGGCTGAATCAAGGCATTACATTAAATGTGTGCTTTCCCTGATTTTAATAAGCACTTACATTCCAAGCCTGTCCATTAGCAACATTTAATGACATATCAGGTTCGCACTTTATGTTCCGGTATCAATTTGGGAGAAAATGTTTGAAACAAGATGACAGAGATGGGAGCACATTCCCACTGGTGGCTGTGGTGGATTGGAGTTTGTTGAGGAAAGGTCACAGTAATTAAATGCTGTGACATTAAATGGTTCAGCTGTCAGTGTGTGAAAAGAATGGAAGCTAATGAGAAAAATAGGTCAGGTGGCTACGCACACACAACAGATACAACTGGAGGGCTACATGTACGTGTTATGTCACTGCCTTCATAAATAATGACCTTTGACTAAATCAAGGATAGTGTTTTTGTTGCTTATTTAACTGCTGTTTTTGCATAATGTAGACCAGTCATATTAATATGACAATAACTTTGGTTGTTAACGTGCAATACGACATTCAATATAAATAAAAGGTATTCTCGAGCCATAAATTGACAAGAAATAGTGGACCTTTATTTTGAAAGGAAAGGAAATTGTCCAAGAGCTAAATCCATCCCTCGATAGGAAATGTTGAATCATAGCATTGCGACCATAACTGGGCACAGCAAGATTTTAAAAGCTTTGGATTCCTAAAGAGCAATACCTGGCATCTAAAGAATCCAGGGAGAAAAGTGTATATTTTATATTTAAAAAAATTCCTCATGATACTGTACTCTAATATTAGGGCTGACTGGCTACCTTTCATTACAAAAGCAATGCTCCTCTTTTATTTCCATGGCATCTACATGTTGGACATCTCAGTCTTTGTTTGCGTTATTAGAACACTGAAATGGTACGATATAATTTAGGCAGCTATCAAATACATACTAAAAGGAAACGTTTTGGAACGTATTTTATTCATATTCATGCCAAGAGTAAGATGAGGAGATTGATGCCACCGACTGCAGGCAAAGTTTAAAAGCCAGCAGCCGGCTAACTTAGCTTAGCCCAAAGATTGGAAACAGGGGAAACAGCTAGCTCCAACAATAGGCAAATAACAAATCTGCGATTTATATTACATATATTAGGCTGGTATATTAGGCTGGTATCCATCCTCTCGTCTGACTCTCAGCACGTAAGGCACTTAAGCACATTTGGCAAGATATCAAACTTTCCTTTAAACCATCTAAACACCCCCCACAGGTGTTTCCAGTTATTCTGGCTGATTAGAACTCTGCTCAGGTTGAAGACGGCGTAGCTTTGGGCAGAATTCATTAGGTCACAAATCTTCGTCTACCAATAAGAATGATAAAGGTGTAATTTCTCCCACCCTAGCAGGCGCAAAAAAAGCTAAGAAGAGACTCAGGAAGATGTCAATCAATTGCATCTGTACACACCCACACAGTACTGGGCAGAGGTCTAATCAGCCAGATTACCGAAACACCTTTTGGGCGTGTTCAGAGGCTCATTTCATGAGTCACCTCGAAACAATAAGAAGTCAGCCAGAGAAGATTTCAGCCAACTCTCTGATCTGGTAATCAGGCTAGCTACAGATAGTAAAATATACTAACTAGAGCTGGTATTTCAGCTGTCAAGCTCAATGGTTTCCATTAAGAAACAAGAAGCTGCTTTTGTCTTCTTCCGTTGAAAATCTAGAACCTATTTTTTTTAAGTCACCAGGACTCTTGAGAGGCAAATCTGCCACTGTCGATTGAAAAGCATAACATAAGCAAAGCATAATAATGTTAACAAAGTAGGGCGGGTTGTGGAGCAATATGTCAATAAAGGGTGAGTTGTTGATGGACGAGAGCAGGACTCACCGGTGATGAGCAGCCTCCCAGTCGTGCTCGCTGTCCCAAACTGATTCTTAGCGACGCACGTGTAGCTGGCTGCATCCCGTCTGGTTACATTGGCGATCTTTAATGTCCCATTGGGAAGCAAAGTAATCCTGTGTGGAAGCAGAATTACATTTTACTGAGGTGGACAGTGTACAGTTAGACTGAAGTAATGAGCATTATACTGCATCTGTCTTTAGTCATTATTATTGGCAAATATTCAACATTTTCCCATGTGATAGTTCTTTTCTTTTCTTATTTTAGTCTTCATGTAGTAAGTCTACTGGAAGTTTCTTACTGAGGCACTTTGACCCTCATGGTGATTTAAAGCTCTTCACTAAATCCCAGGAAAATACAATTCTTTGTGGCTGGAAAGCAGCAGGCAGGGTGACCCATCACCTTGTCTCAGTGGTAGTCTAAACTCTCGGACACATTACTAAATGAGGAAAATATTTTACAAACAGCAACACTGAATAACTCAATGAATAAATAAAATGTGCTTCACGGATTTTATGTTGCTAAGGTCACTGAGGACGGCATCACGCTGGGAACCCAAGTCTCTGTATGATATGACGTGATGGAATACAGTATTACCCCACAAAATAGTGCACTGTTTATAATAACTGGCAAAAAACATTCAAGACAATTAAAGACACGAATAAAGGAATTAAAGGTACTTTGTGTAGATTTTGGCGGTTCCTGTGGACAAAAGTGGTAGTGTTGCCAGCTATACAGTACAGCAAATTTGCTCAAATTAGCCACCAGAAGCTACTGGTCATACCAGACCAAGTACGGTTGTAGCAGTATAAGCCCTGAGTGTATTGCACTTATTAAGACTGTATTGTATTGCCAAAGAAGCAAACTTTAAATTTTTAAGTGGAATGATGTGTTTCAAAAGGTGATAAAGTCCTGCTTTGAATTACAGGGGAAAAAATACTATTTATACACCTCTAAAAGCAATGAAAGGTTTTGGATGGTGATGTTTCCACAGACGATGGCTCTAAGAGGCCAAACAACCATTTTTTTTTTTTGGACGGATGCGAAAAAACGCAGGAAATCAAACCTGTTCCGAAAACTTTAAAGGTGGAGGAATGTTTCAGAGTCGGTGTGTAAATGAGAGTGAGAACGAGAACGAAAAAATATGATGTATTTGTTTTTACGAAATACAGGCTTTTTCAGAGATGAGTAAATTGAGCTAAAATGATCTGCATGTCTCGACGCCACGAGGGAAATATGTATCGTAAATTTATTTTTCATAATCTGAGTGAGAGTACCATTCATGTATTGCTATTCAGTGACATTTTTGTATACACAAATTAAAAAACACTGTTTCCAACTTACAGCATGGCTGTATTCAAGAGAAAACACCATTCCCACCCGGTGTCTGCGTACATCTAGTGTTTGAGAGACTATGAAGCGCATGCTGTGTGCTCAATGTCACTCAGCTTGGGAATTTTACCAATTTTTTGCAGCTTTAGATGCAGCTCCCCGTCTGGAGCCAACCAAGGAGCCTCAGTGCTGGTTTGACACGATTCTTTGCTCGTATTGTTCGCTTTCAAAACCTCCTTTTGAAAAAGAAGCAATGGGCGTGATTCAGACGGCAGTTAAGCATTTCTTCACTGTGCTGTTTTCCAGTTGCTCTTATTCATACGATCCAGCCTGTTTGTGCGCTTGCTGCGAATTCTCGATGTGCGCGTGTCGACTTGCAGCCGGGGGAGTCTGTGTGTGTTTCTCGTCTTGTTAGATGGCTCTTTGCTCAAGTCTGCGACAAGGCATTTTTTGTCTTTGCGGCACAGGTGATTGCGTGAATCAAACTCTGTTTCCACGAGCTTCCTGTTTTACTTCCCCGATGTAAAAGCCGTCCTATTCAGCAGCGACTCCATTTGCTAATCGATAAAGGCCTGAAACTTTTCAAGCATGCTGGGTTGATATGACCAGCTGGCAATTTCATCGCTCACACCGAGCTATTTGCGCATGCACGTAGTATAATAGCCATGTGCAATTTTCCTGCTGGGTGGGTTTTCCTGCTCTCAATCTTCTCATTAGCCTTCCCTTCTATGCATCCGCACAAATCCCAAACACACTATTCAAACAAGTCGGGCTTGCAGTTGAATGCGAATAAAAGCTGTTAGGAATATGCACTTGGACTTTTATCCTACCTTTCGGTTCTCTGCAGGATCTCGTTCCCTTTCTTCCACAGGGTAATTGCTGGTGGGGAGGCCTGGGGCTTGCATTCAAGAGTGACTTCGCTGCCTGAGCGAGCTTTTAGCAGGGTCCTTAATGGACTTCTGGAGAAACTGGGGGGTGAAGCTGAGCACCGGAGGGAGTAGACAAAGACATGAGATCAAAACAAAAATATAGGCAAACTGTATCTTTGCAGATCATCCGCGCCGTATCGAGATCAACTCTCCTCAGCTTTCAGTGAGGGCAGCTCAGCATGAACTCAGCAGAAATGCCTATTGAGCTCAAGGCGATACGGACCCACCTGCCAGCCCAACATTTTCAATGCCACACACATAATCCACCCCTCGAAAAGCTTCCACACTGCGCAGTTTTGCACATTTTGTCAGCCGTCGTCCAAAGTGTCATCACATGTATCAAGACAGAATTGAATGTCTCATCGAGCCAGTCAGATGGCAGTCATCAAAGTGTCGCCAATGAATCAATACCCCATCTACATGAGAAAGCATGCACAACGCGTTTGTAGTATCCAAATCAATATGATGAAAGGACAAAAAGTAAAATGAGACACTCCATCAGATTCATTTTTTTTGGGGGCTGGCAGAGACCATAGTGACATCAAATGAGTCTGCAGACTGATTGCTGAGTAGAGCTATAGCAGGCTGCCGGGTTATTTATTAATTTTATCTCAGGAGATGATCAAACGCACAGACAGATAAGCAGGATAAAAGCAGAGGGAGGGATGCAATCTTACCTAACACCATTAGTTGGGCACCGGAATAAATAATGCCATGTTTGTTTTCAGCCACACACTGATACACCCCGGAATCTGACAGGTTTACCGCGGCTATGGAGAGGGCCCCGTTTTCGATTTGTACCCGGCCCTGAGGAGGAGAGAGATACAGTTCTGCATATCCATTGCAAGGCCAGCCTATTATGTCCACAAGCGCAGCAGCAATTACTGGTGCACCATGAAGGGAGGAGGACAGCGGGAGAGAGAGAGAGAGAGAGAGAGAGAGAGAGAGAGAGAGAGAGAGAGAGAGAGCTTAAAAAGCTTAAAGAGCGTGGTGTCATTCTACGTATGTTCAGCTTGGAATATGGGAAGAGACGAGGGCAGCGGTGGAAGCTGCTAACCTGACGTCGTAGATACACAGAAGAGAAGCAATGTTGACAACAGCACCAGCAGCATATTAAGAAGTCATTCATTTGCCGCGGGTGCTCAGCTGGAAAAACTATGATGACAGCTCGGATGATGACTTGGATTGATTTTTAACCCAATGAGCTAGTCAGACATCCACAAGGCGGCAGGGGGAGGGGCTTCTCTCAGCGCTCTCTTAATTATAGAGGCATTTGGAAAGCTGGAGCTCAGTGAAATAGAACACATTAGTGCGGCACAAAGTCACCTTATCGCATAAACACTGCCAACCTTCGTTGTGAATCTATTTGTAGCATGTTTCTACTGATGATTACATTCTACATTCTCTTGCTTCAGTTGCTGATTTAAAGGGGCACTTCGCCTATTTCACACATCTTGCCTTTGGCATGATGTGTGAAATAGGTCCGAGGGGAGCTTGGGAGTTTGGGAAAACGAATTTTCTTAATTACAAAAAAAAATAAACTGGCAGTTTGGTCGGTGTGTTCAGGCAGAAAGTGAATTTTCACCTCAGTAATATAAAAAGTGATTTAGAAATGAATTAGCGATTGCTTGTTAATATCAAGAGTAAATTCAAAGGCCCTTGGATCAGATGTTCTTATCCGCATGATATATTTAGATACAGATACCAGGTGTGCCTGTCTGCCCCATTATGAAAGCGCGGTACTAAATCGCTGGAGCACCCCTTGAATTTAATGAACAGTAGTTCTACCGAGCAAGTGGAAAATGGATGAGAGGTTGATTCTCGTCATAAAAAGCCAGTTCTGATACAGAACATGCGTTTATCCAGAGCAGGGTACGCTCACGAGCCATCTTTTAAACTGTTTCTCTACATTTTTGATTCAGCGTAAGCAACCGGAACAGAAACATCTGCTTTCATTGCGTTGCCCCACAGAATCCGTTCTATTGTCTCAACATATCTCCATACCTCAGCCGTCACTTGCTCCCCATTCTTCAGCCAGCTGTAGGACGGTTTGGGCTTCCCGTTGGCCTTGCACTCCCAAAAGAGGTTCTCCTCGATGGACAGCGCCGTGTCCGTCATTGTCTGGAGCCAGTGAGGTTTAGCTTGGAATAAATGAGAGGATTATCTTCAAACATGTCTTTTAATTATAGAAGCAGTGGATTAGCAACGGGTGGTATCAGAAATCATGAAGCCGTTAAAGCAGCCTTGCATTAAATCATCAAAGTTTAAAGTGGATTATGAGCATAATGAGGACGGCGGGCTGGTCAACAGATTTGAATATCGACAGGAATTGTGGCACCTCTAGAATAAGATTCACTTTTTACGTTTTTGAGTTTAGAGCCAAAGCCTGTACTTTCATTTCATTGTACGATTGTTCCCCGCGCGTTGTAGATAAACAGGCTTCCTGTCAAAAGAACGAGATTAAAGCAGCTGCTCGCATGTTTCCTGTACAAATGGGGACACGCATTGGCTCCCGCGGCGTCTCCCTGCGTTTCCTGTCAATTCTAAATGGTCCACTCACCATGGAATGAAATACGACCCCGCGCGGCATTTTTGCCTCGCCGATTCTCCGCCATACATTCGTACGTCCCCGCGTCTTCCTGCTGTAAATTGGGGATCTCAAGGACGGCGTTTGAATTCTTCATTTTCACTTTGCTGGGGAAAGGGATGCCGCTGGTTCTCCTCCAGCTTATTTCTGGGACGGGGCTGCGGAAAAACAGACATGGGAAAAAGTTCCCGAGTTTGATTAAGCACAGACGAAAAGCAGTTGAAGCTAAAGCCCTGTGAGTTATTGTTCCCTGCAAATCAAACTGTGATTGCCCTGATTTCAGAAGAACTTTGATTTCTACCCCCTTGTCTTTTCATGTTGCGGCCCTTGCTCTCCTATGGATTGATGAATCTGAGAGTGAGTAATGCTACGCTCGTGCATCCCTAAATCACCTTGAGTAGCACTCATTCATGCATGAATGAGCCTACGGAATATGTCACACACACACACACACACACACACACACACACACACACACACACACACACACACAGTGAGGCAGACTTACTTTCCCAGAGCGAAGCATTCCAGTTTCACCACCGATTCCTTTGCAGCTGGAACTGAATCAGAGAAGTGAACTTCTATTTTGGGTTCATATTCGCCCATTACTCCTGCAAAAGGGAGACAATGGATGATAAGCTTTTTACATCAAGGATTAACAGCTCACCTATTACACAAGTCGTGTTTGGATCAAATAGAGAGCAGTAACGCAGTGACATGACAAAAAAAAATGCATGTTGAGCAAAAGTGACCACTGAAGGGCAGGTGAAGAGATGGCTTATAAAAGATTCAGAGAACACATCAGGGAAAAGACTCCTGTGGCAATGTGACTTCATTTATGACTTTATTTATATTCACATCACTGGAACGAGTCAGATACTCCTTCCCAGCGATAGTAGTAGGCCCCTTACGATTACCAAGTACAAACCCACAGTCTGGCAGCAAGAGCTGATTTTGTCAAACAATTTTTTCATGCAACTGAGTTGCCGATTATCTCGATGATTAGTTATTAGTGATATGCAGCCTTTTCCTGTATGGAAACGTCAACATTCATTTTAACTATAATTCAGCTCACAAAAGCCTTCACAGTTTGGCATTTTGTGCTTCAAATCAATGGTCTGATAATTCTGAATAATGGCTGAATAGAGACGCTGACATCTGAAAGACTGACGGGAAACACTGTAACGCATTCTAATAAGGCACCCTGCAATCAATGGCTTCATCAGCAGTTAACAAATTATCTACTTAGGCTTTATTGATCATAAGTCATTGAAAACAACAACCGATGGGTTGCCTGACTTTACCATTAATGGCTGGTGTATTCTGTAATAATCCAGTTTTAATTATTGCCAATGCATTGATGCTGGTAATACTTATGGGGTTCTCATTTTCTAATAAGCCATCAAATCAGCAGTAATGAATGTGAATTATTAATAAACCCGAAAATCTCGTGGTAGAGGAGGATAAAGACCGACCAACCTGGTCACCAAAAGATGTGGTACATAACTGATTGTGTGGAAGTGTTTAATAACCAGTATAAAGCAATGAGAGATAAAAAGCCTTTCTGAAAAGTCATTTTCTTAACAACCTTTTAAACAGAATTTAATTCAGTGTATATGTGAAGCATGTCCCACCATCTTGTTGAAGAGGATATGAAATGCTACGGCTCAAATTGAGACGTCCAATGTTCAGAGCTGGGAAGCCGTCCTGTCAGCATGTTAAGCCAACGTTAACATGAGCTCAGGCAGCTTAAGTGCGGAGCTGTCAACCCTATCATTGGACGTTAATATCCAATTGCCAATATCCAATATCCAAACATTGTCAGATGTGACTTCTTATACTGTAGTATATTTAAATATTACCAAATAATGCCAAGTAAGCTCAATCTAAAATAGCCCAGTTTTAATATAGATGTAATATCAAATTGATGCCTACTGGGCAAAGACTTCTGACAACCACAAATAGCAACACGCTGACATGAAGATGTAACAATTGTGGATTATTTCAGTCTACTCCGTTCCACATAGTTTAACGAATTTACCGTCGCTTCTGAGGACGAGAGGTGTGGGAGAGCTGAGCACCTTCTCCCTCGTCACAGAGTTGTTCACCACACAGGTGTAGTTGCCAACATCTGAAGGCTCCACTTTTGAGATGTACAGACTCCCGGTCTCCTGAGAGATGAATCGACGACTGTCTTGTTGGACAAAGTGCGGGTACTCATTGAAGATCCACGCAAATGTCAGGCCTGCAATGGAAAGGAAAACAATTAAACCGTCGTCACCAAAAACCCGCTCAAAACGGATTGCACACGGACTGGATTTGTAAAATCGACCTCAACAGCCAAAAGAAGATACCCCACTGTGGCCTAAAATTTTTAGTATATAACCTAATTTTCCTTCCCTTATCTCAGTTTCCTTGGGAAGATATACCAAGGCATGGAAAATGTAATCGCTATCAGTGCAGAAGCAATGGGAGACCCAGGGAAAGGGAGCGAAACAAAATGGATTACAGCGCGTCAGTGGCCCTCCCCTGACACATGGGCTCCATTCCCTGGGTCCCTGAGCGACTTGGTCAGTTCATGGGAGGCACGGACGAACGGAGGGATGGTTGGATTGATGGATGGATTGACGGATGGATTGACGGATGGATTGACGGCTGGAAGTGGGAACATGTTGCAACGCCCTCCTTCGCAAGCTGCAGGTCTACCATACGAAAAGAGAAACCTGCCATGGTGAATTACTGTGTCATTTCCAGAAGCGCGCGCTGCGCAGATTTGCGAGAGCGAGGAAATGCTCTGTGTAATCTACCAGTTTGGAGTTGAGGGGCTCAGAGTCAAAAGGTGTACGCGTCGACTGTCAATCATATTCGATGCCACCCTCCCCACCCCCACCCTTTTGCCCCGGGGGAGCGGGCCTCACAGCCTCGGATGGGATCAAGCGTCCGAAGCTGGGAGCAGCGATGCAGATGCAACGCTGCTTCTGATTAGGCCAGCAGGAGCCACAAAGTTCAGACTCAGCATTATCTCCATCTGAACTATGCAAGGCTGTAATGAGCAGTGGGGATTTTAAGTCAAGTGGACAGTGGAAATACAACATAAGGGCTTTAATGCAACAGAAAAGGTGACTTGTGCACTAAAAAAAGCTCATAACAAATGGCTGCGGCGGAGCACAATAGGGACACAATAACGATTGCGTGTGACAATTTCATCTTACATTCTTTCATATCTGGGTGAGCAAGAAGGTGGTAGTGGGGGTAAAAGCCTTTTGCAGAATTCAAAGTCGACAAAGTGAACCGAGAGCCGGAGAGGGTGTTTTATTCCGTAGGTGTTGGATAAAGTTCAACGGTGTTCAAGGTTAGGAAGCAAATTGATGCTTTCAGAATTCAGGAGCGGAAAAAAGGTGGTGGAAAGGAGAGAAAGAGAGGGAGAGAAGGTGAAGGAGCAGTAGGGCGAGAAAGGAAGAAAGGCACAGCAAGCTCACACTGCTTTACTTTCATTCACTTCTGAAAATGGGGAAAAAAAACAGAACACAATAGCGTCACAGTTACAGCAGCCAACCGCGTATAAACCCAGGCCTATGTCAGAGGAAAGCTGTCAAACTGTATTTCACACAGAGTACTCTGACCCATTATCCCATAGACCAGCTGTACAATGCAATGTGCTACAAACTGTTCCCTTGTGAAGGAAATTGGTTGTTCCAATGTGCAAGCTACTGTATCAAGAGGAAGACAAGCTAGGCAGCAGCCATTGTCCATATCCTCAGAGAGGTGGGGCTGAGCTGCCCGCGTCTTTATCTCCTACTTGTGGCCTCTTATTTAAAGACGACGTTCCCAGCTTCTCAGTTGAACAATTAAAAGCATTTGTTTTGAATGTGCGGTGCATCATTATGACGCTGCCGCTAGCAGCTGGTTAGCCTGGCATAAAGACTGGAAACAGCAAGTCTGGCTCTGTCAACAAAATGCTTCAATCAGCACCTCTAAGACTCACTAATCAACACGTTGCATCTCTTTTATTTTACCCGTGAAAAACAAAGTGGAACAAGTTGTACTTTTAGGGCCCACTAAACCCACACTGTTGAAATACTTTGGTTTTGTACGGGTTTAACAAAAGAGACTAGCGTGTCATTTAGTGAGCTTTAGTGGCGTTTCCCTTTGGAAAGAGTCTTTGTGCTAAGCTATGCTAGCCAGCTGATGGCTGTATCTTCATATTTAACGGAGAGACATGAAGAGAGGTATCAATTTTCTCTTCTAACTCTCAGCAACAAAACAAATAAGCGTGTATTTTCCAAAATGTCAAACTTGGAGAAACACGATAGCAATGTGCACTCATTAGATTGCAGATCTCGACCAAGTGTCTCCCCCTCTCCTCTCCCCTCCCACACAAAGAAGAGTTGAATCTCAATTAGTGGTCCCTCCCGGCTCCCTTACGGTCATGATGGCGGAGAGGATAACAAAAACTGTTGTATTGTTGCTTTCTCCCATGGATCATAAGACATTTGTATGGAATTAATCGGTTTAAAATGAGACCATACTTTGCTATGGATGTCAGTTTTTGAGCCACAACAAATGCCAAGATGTGGCCTGAAACAGACTAGGCTTGGCTTGTTTTTAGCCTTGCCGATTTAAAAGGCCTTTTACCACAGAGGTAAAAGGCAAAAAAAAAAAAAAAACTTTTATCACTTGTTGATCACTTGAGTTGAAGTCAGCAGTCAATGACGGCATGAAACAGAATTGTATTTTTTTTTTTTTTTGTGGTTGGAGGAATTGTGAATCCCTGCAACCACAAGAGAACACACACACACACACACACACACACACACACACACACACACACACACACACACACACACACAGAACCGAATGCATAATCTCCCCCACAGGCTTACACCTGGCGGAGTAAATTAAGAAAAGAGACAGAATAAGGAAAGGAACTCCAAAGTAGGGATTTGCATAGTGGTAGCATTCAGGATGAAATACATAGGGGGATGATTATTAAAAGCATGTGTATTGTACACATGAATGGGTGTAAAAACAGAAGCCTTGTGAAAGCCTCGTTTTGAGTCACATTTAAATAAGAGGCACCAAAGCGGCAGACCCAGATAGAGCAAGCTCACCTCCAGAGTGTGCAGGCGGTCCACATAGGAGAACCACTCCCTGGCCCTCACGGACGTTGACAGCGCTCCTCACCGCTTGAGTTCTGAAGTTATCAAGATCTGAGGAGTCAAACAAGATCGAAAGCGAATTAAACTCCTGCTGGGAAGAAAAAAAAGAGTCAAATATCAACGGCACTGAGCTCAATATCAGACAGCCAGAAAGTTTTTAGTTTTTTTATGTAGTCCATATTTTCAAGTTCTGAACGTAGTTTTTTCCAAGACTCCCTTCAGTGATTCTCTGAGGCCTGTTTTTGATGTTACATTTCAAGCACTGGGACTTTAACAGAGCATCCATTGATTGCCCCGCTGGGACACCTTGGGTGCCGATGAAATACCCAACTTGTTGATGCTTACCCTGCGACACAACGCTTCAGCACAGCGAAGAAGATTAGGCTGAGATGGGATAGAGGGGGTGTGGACTGAGCAAACACGGAGGGGGGAGTGTGCATGACAAATGACAGTTTGCAGTGCCAGCAGCAATAAGTAACATCATTATTAAATGTGGTGTAATCTCACACTTAAAACCATTAGCTCCCCCATCAATACTCTCAGCACAATCTATCCCCTTTGCAAATGAATGAGCAGTCGCTGGCAGACCCCAACAAAAAAAAAAAAAAAAACCTGGGATGATAAACCACCCCTGGCTTCATGACTGATGGAGGGAAGCTGCCGCAGTCCTCTCTGTACTCTGTCGGCACCCTCTGGCTAGCAGCCTAGAGTAAGCCATCCAAACACAAACAAAAGAAAGTCAGTGTGACCGATAAGGGAAATTAGGGGAAGGAAGATTATGGAGAGAAGTGGGACAGAGTGTTGGTAAGATTAATGAGTAGCTCTCGGATGACCGCAGTGGAATCAAACAGAGCCAAGTCACGGCAGGACACCGAGGAGGCCACAGGACGAGACGGCTGAGAAATACAGACAGAGGCAACGTCCTTCTGATCTCATCAGGCTGTCTTAGTAAATACAGAGAACATCTCTTAAAGACATTCACGGTATCCCGTTGATTTAAAAAAAAAAGAAGCTCCGGCATAATAGCTGTTGATAATTATAATAGCCACGCTTTTATGGCGATTCAGAGACCAACAAATTACTTAGCGGACGGGGAGATGAGGACTACTTCACCAAGTTTGTGCAAAATGCCACAGAGGAGTTGCAGAGATGTAGCTGGGCTCGGTGCTGAAGGGGATACACTTCTGTCTTTCCTCGGCCACTGAGCAGAAGAATAATGGGCTTCACTGGAGTGAACTGACCACACACTGTAACTCTGAGAGCTAGAGGCCAAACTCACTGTAGCTGCAGTGATTCCTTTGTAAGCAGGAAAGAGAAGAAGAAAAACATAGAATGGCTGGCTTGGAGATTACAGAGAAGCAACCATTACAGCTCAAAGATGATTGGTCTGGGCAATGGCGCAGCCCGTATCCCAGTTATATATTGTGACCAACAATGTTCATGAGCAAACTACTTTTACCTGCTGCAGGGGCCACACAATGCAGCAGATGTATCTGGTTTATTATAATTTCCCTTTTATTGTAGCTTAGCTATAGTTTTCATCTCTTACTATGTCGCTGTCAGGCAATTAGTGAGAAGTGGAAACTGAACGACATCATTACAACTCAAATGAGCAGTGAGATGATAACAAACACGTTATAAACCGGCTATTTAAAGCAGTATTGTTAACTCACCGCCGACACACTGTCATCTTGTAAAAGCTGATAAGGCGTTTATTATAACCAAAGGGCCTCATAGAGCTGAGGTGAGCTGAGGTGAGTCTTTTTTTTCTCTTTTTTCTTTACCAGTAACACGTTTCATAATACAGTCATTTGATCTATTGTTGATATAAACATTTTTTTACTTAATAATTCCAAAATGTACGTGGATCAAAGCTGAACCAGGAAGTTGGTCCGTAAACTGCATGGACGTATTACGGATGATAGATACTGATAGATACATTTCCACTGCACGGCTCTACTCACCTTGACTAAATTTGGATTTGGGAGAAGTTGTGGATAGTGGTACTTTTTCGATACCACAGTGGTTCCAGTGGCGTAAGGTAGTTATCAGGGGGCCCAGTGCACGCTACTAAGACGGGCCCAGTGCACGCTACTAAGACGGGCCCTCGTTACTTACTTTTGTATTTGAAAAGCACGACTGCAGATGTGCTCAAATTGTCAGTCTGGACAGGTTTTGCGCCTAAACTAGCTTCTGTATATCATACCATCTTGTCTCGTGATTAAAGAGAGACTGGACATTGGACAACTCCAACATACTTATTTCTTTTGGTATTTTTGTAGATGCAGTGATGATCGCTGAGTAATGAGAAAGTATTAATTCCATTGAATAGTTAAAGTAGAATATTATAACATTTTTATTTTATAGATTGAAACTGCCTACCCCCCTCTCCCCTCCCCAAATAAAAAAACATGACAAGGATGTTTCGTTTTTTTAGGGTATTTATAGCCAATGACACGACTTTTAGAATAATGTCAGTTCTTCTTTGAATACAGGGCTATTTATGAGATGGCAATGGTCCACCCAACAGGCACCAGTACGCTGACTTTTTACCTGCAAGGTTCCAAGTGGCCTGCGCCGATACTAGAAGTTGTAGTTACAACACTGCAGACCATTGATTGGTCAGAGAGAATTTCACACGTTTTTAAGTAGTCAAGCTACCATCAATGGCAACCACAATATGTTGTATCACTCATCCAAATGAAAGCTAAACCATGCACTGGGAATGAGGCAAAAATATTTAAGCTAATTTTGCACCAGTGGCTAATCTAGGTACTACTTGAAAAAAACTCCCCTATGAAATATGACGATGAGAAGGCACTCAACCGTTAAAGGTCAATATCAACTCTTTTAAATTACAATGTTGTTTTTTCTTAATCACAAAAGTTACGTAAAGAATAGATATTTTTCCGTGTGAAGTTATCCCAATTTATATTCTGGGCTGAGCGGAACTGAGAAGTCAAGGTCAGTAAAGAAACAATAATCTTCTTTTCCGCTTGGCCAATGTTGCCACGTTAACAGATCACAGCAAACAACTTCATGAGCACAATGTTATCACAACCGATGATGATTGCCAACACTATGAACATAAAACCATGATTGAATACAACTCGATTTTTCTTCAAAGCAGTGTGGAAAAAGATGAAACCCATCAGAAATACAGTTTGCATGCTGATGATGCCGATTGCAATTACGCGTTTCATTCTATGCATTATTTCAGTAGTTTCTTCTTGTGAGCCGTGGGAGGACATGTGAGCTTAAAGTCGTTGCAGCTTGATTTTGACGGCAAGCAAAGCAGCAAGGAAGGCACGACATTTCTATCTTAGGGCAGTGGCCTCATTACACGGAAAAGCAGAGTATCAGCCATGCTGATCTCCTAGACCCCCCTCGCTGCACATTAGGCAAGACAATAAATGTCAAGCAGCTCTGCTCTTCACCCGGTCCCCACAAGTAAGATTCATTGCTGGCTGTAGGGATAATGGCAGTCCATCTCCTGAGAGGAAGTGAAATGTTCTCTATCCTTGGGAGATGATCAATAGTCAGCAGGCTTGATCAAGAGCAGAGAGGTGCCTCGACGGTGCCCGTCTGGAAGGTACTGTAGGACCAAACGCCACGGAATCACTTTCCAACCCGAGCCTTTTTGTGTTTTGAGAGGCAGCCTGACAGAGCGGCAGGCAGCCTGTCACTGATCCACTCTCAATCTGCTGGATGTATAATGCATTAAGAAATGGCTGGCGATTACAGAGATGCGAACGCTTCTTAAGGGTAATTTGTGTTCGTCTCTTTTAAAGTCTTGATCATAGGGCTGGCCCGTCACTTGGCAAAGTATGAGTCAATTTCGGACCGAGCAAAAGATGCTGTCACAAGTTGGAGCCGCTAATGAGAATCAATGGAGTTCAGAGGAAGTCAGAAGCGGCCTCACCCACTGTGAGTGTCTGTTGCATCTGACATTTCATTCGATTACCATCTCCCATTTACAAAAAAATCTATTCTCAGGCAATCTAAATGAGAAATCAGCATTGGTGAATGAAAAAAAAAGAAAAGAAAAAGAAGGCCTGGGCAACAGCCATATTACACTGTCCGACTGATAAACAGCAGATGCAAAGCGATGCCAGGATATCATAACTGTGTCAGAGTCACGCCAGAAAACGTGTTAGCAACCTTGGGATCACTTACATGCAAATTGTAGGCTGGCTCTGCGGCTGAGGATGGACCCCCACGTGTTGAAGGCCGCGCACTGGTATACCCCGGTGTCTTGGTCCTTGTCCAGGTTGTTAATGATCAGGCTGCCCCCAGACATGTGACGCCGGTAGTCATTCCCCAGATCAATGAGTGTTCCGTTTAGTGACCATCTGGAAAAACGCAAACACAATCAGTGGCTCAGCCCCCTGGAGATGCACGCTCACAGTGTTTATCACAGAGATCGATTGGATCGGTCGCATCATGCTGAGGAGATAAAAGGTGAGTAATAGGAGAAGGATTCTGTATTGTTAGCAGAGAAATCGGGACGTTGTAAATATACATTATAGCAATTTGGGACGAAAGAAAAACATTTCTTGATTTTGAGGACAGCAACAGTTTTACTTCATTCATTCATTTTGTTTCTACTAATGTAGGCAACATTCCAAAACTGAGCAATGAGCAGTGGTGAGTATTGACTACTCTCCCACTTGCATGGTGAAATGGGTTTTATTTCATCCCTGTTTTAATTATCTCCAAGGAGATTATATTTTTGGTTCTGGATGCAAATCTGCTAGCGGAATATTGGAAAATTGTAAAAAAATTATATTGACATTCGGTGGAAAATGAGACCATGGCCTCAGGAATAGGTGTTTATGTGCAGGTAATTATGCATCATAGCATAGTTTGAAGGAGCACTTTGAATTTATTTTTGCTGTTGTTGAGCCACGCTAGAGGAATCACAATGTAGATATGTAGATCCGTCCACCACTTTGGCATATTCAGAAAGATTCATGTTCCCGAGAGGATGTATACTAATGCCTATGGTGATCCCCTGAATTTAATTTTTAGAGTGAAATATCCCAGCAAATATTGGATGGATGGCCGTAACATATTCGGTACTGGCATTCATGTTCCTCAGAGGATATATCCTAATACCTTTGGGGATCCCATGCTGAATCCCAATGACTTTGTTTATCCTCTGACTTTTTATCTAGTGCCACAACAGTGGTTAAACATTTTCACTCAGCTGAACTTGTAAACATAACAGTTTGTACAAACATTATTGGTCCTCAGCTGTATCTGAACGGCACTGTGAGGTTCACAATTACGTTTTCAGTGTAATCTCTCAACAATAACTGGATGGATTGGCATGTCATTTGAGACGCACATTCATGTCAACCTCAAGATGAATTGTGATAACGTTGGTGATAACATGACATTTCAAATCAAAATGTACCTTTGTCCAATACTTTGGTTCATGAAATAGCTGCAAAAATACCAGCCTCAGCTGTATGTTTTGTTTAGTGCCAGTTAGAAAAAGCTACCATGATATCACAGATAGTAAGATCTTCTATTTTCAATGAGTATAAAAGCAAAAGTATGCTGTCAAAATGGGCTCTGTCACTGTTCCATATACATATAATATTACATATTATACTATAGTATTATTAATATTGATGCGGTAACATTTAAGCTGCATTTGAACACATTAAAGTAACACGACTAACATGGCAAAAATTACACCTGCTAAAAATCAGCATGTTAGCATTTTCCTTACGAGCAAGTTAGCATGTCTACGTTAGCATTTAGCTGGATATGAACAATGCAAATTTACGCCGGGCGGTGCGAATGACGCAAATGGCACAACGCGAATAGCGTGAATAGCGTGAATGGTGCGACGCAAAAACTTGCAAAGCTTTTGCTGTGAACGCAGCATAAGATCCACCGTGCCAAAATACAGCCTCACAGAGCCCGTAGCATGGCTGTAGACTTGTGTTGCTATGTATTCATGAATCACTGCACTGACTTACTTCTTTTTTTTTAAATGCCACAAGCATGATTCGTGAGCATGCTTGTATATTTCTATTCACATTTTGACACAGATGTTGATCCAGATTGGAAATGCAGGTGTTATTGAAATTAGAAATCTGAAAGACCGTGCCGCTTTGGCAGAGTTATGCGCTCTCTGAGTGCTTTCTAATTAGTTCATGTTTGTGCTTTTGTTGCTCTGACTTATTGCTTTCTGACACCTTCGCATTGCATTGTCTACAGACCATTCTCTCCAAAGAAAGGTCACGGGATACTTTGTCATGCGAGCTCAGTTCAGGAAGTGACAGCTATTAATCACCGCGACCAACAGAGACAAAACCCTGAACAATGTTCTTGCTGAACAATGGAAACGCCTCAGACGTTATTCAGCCAAATCTACAGTCTGCCGGGCGTGACAGTCGCGTATTTGACGGAGATGCAAACTGAGTGATACCTGTAAGAGCACGGAGGGGTGACAGGACTTTATCTCATAGCGCTAACACGGATGAAAAATGACTTTTCCCTCTTCCTTATAGGATTTGAGAAACAAAGAATTATCACAAATCCGCCTTTGTGATAGGACCGTGAAATGACAATTCCAATGATGAAGAGAAAGAATACATAAATCAATATTATTCTCTTCCCCCTCCCAGGCAAACTAACAGACTGTTAGAATGATGCTGCATGCAGTCTTAAAGCCAGTCATGGCTCTCCCCAGTCTCCTGCCTGACAGACTACAAAAGACGAAGCTGTCTTTCATCTTGTGGCTTGCATTATTCATCTAACAGTCGGTGCCAGTCACTTAATCTGACTGATTTTGTCACTGTTCCAACAATGATATTACTTATGTACAATACTCGTCATGGCAAGGCTTATGTTTCTAAGAATATACTGCATACGAAAACACAACCTCTGACATGCAATGTGAGCATTTCACACAATTTACAATTTAAGTCATTTCCTGATGAAGTCCTAGTGTTTCTCGAATTTTAATTCTGCTTCCCCTTCCTGTTTGTGCTAAAGGGAGGATTATTGTGTGTGTGCAGGAGGAGGAGGAGGAGGAGGAGGAGGTTAAATGGAAAAGGATGGGAAGCTAGTTAGACTTGCAGCCACCCAGCATGATTGAACGTAATGGGGGAGGAAGGTGGGCAGCCTGGACAGATCACACACACCCCCGGAGCAGACAGCTGGTGGGGTGTGATGGTGTTGTGTCTCTGCGTCGCAGACACAATCAGTAAGCCACCTACCTACTCTCGCTACAGAAAAGGGAAAAAAAAACCTGAGACAGGCTCTGCTATTAGAAGACATGGAGGTACCTTGTTTTTGCCTTTCGCGAGTGAACCTTGTGAAAAGGTGGGCGCGATTTAAAGGTGGAGGGAAAGATCGGGGATTAATGAGAGGTAAAGCACATGGTCTTAACTGGACTATTTTAAGGACAGGTCTGACATTGCAGCCACGGCTATATGTCACTCAACCGGCTCGTCATTACGAGCCGGTTGTGGACAAAATAACGAACTTGCGCTTGCATTTTCCCACATGGTGAAAGTGAGAGGCAAAAAATAAATAGAAAATGTGAGCCTTCACACTTGGAAAACGTGAAAAAAAAACATCAGCACAACGCGCCATACACAGCATCTTTATAAGACCCTGCTGGGATGCTTTTACACCAGCGGGATCAAACAGAAAACGCTAATGAGAAATGCAACCCTTCTCTTAATGGAGCGCTCTTTCACTGCTGTTTGGCGGACTGCTTGAATTTGGTGCATATTTTCATATTTGCCGCTGCCTCGTCCAATGTTTCCCCTCCAGCTGTAAAATACAGCACCAATATTTTCTGCCTTAGTAATAAGCCAACAGCAAAAGTTGGTGAGTCATTTTTTTATTATAATAAGCCATTAATGGAGAACAACACCTTCAAGTACATGTTAGGAAGTGATCCATGAAGGCTTCTTACAAAACTGTGCAGTAGTAAATTATATTAAGTCTTTAATACATTAATTTTGAGTAGTTTGATGAAATAAGGAGAATTTCCCCCCAAAACTGACTTTATAGCGTCTGGTAGGATGACGAGCAAGGTCAAGAGGGGCGGCCAGGTGGAGGCCACTTAGTGTATGTGTCAGAGCCACGGTCGGGGCCAGGGGTTCTAACTTGGGCAGACCTCAGTCAGATAAATGATCAATGAGTGAGGCAGATCAGACTAACGACCCCTCTGACCTTGCGCTCTCTCTCTCTCGGGGATGGAGACGGCGGTGGCATCTTACAAGGGGGAAGCGGTTTTGCTAACTATGGCGATACCATCCCCCTTCAAATTGCCTCGTGATTCAGGCTGTTGTCAGACAGCGTTGGTGGCTATACCTACAAAAGAATGAGCTGAAATTCTATCTTGAGTATTGCAATGAAAGGTTAACAAATACGGACGCAGTGTGTGAGTTATTTTACCAACCACCAACTGCACGACATCTTTCTATTTAAAAAAGAAACAATTCTATTTTATTCTGATATACTGGATATTTTCACCTCTTCAGTCCTCAAAACGGGATTTGAATGAAGCAAACTTCTCACAATGCCCATGCTGAGGCCATTACCTGTGATGATCACAGGCATTGCTTTGTTTTAAGGAGTCGCACGACATCTCCGTGTCTTTGAATATCTTCCATCTATAATTCCCTCTCAAACTTGCATTGGTTGCACGGAAAGGTGAAGCCGAGCAGAGCTCTTAGCTCTTAGCACCTTCCCAAACCGAGCTATATCCAACAGCGCGTCATGTGCAGAGGAGCTTATACAGTAAGTCCAACTGACTCCAGGAGAACAGTGTGGTGTGCTGCGGTGTGCTGCAGGGCGCTGGCTGATCTGAGCATGCTCTGAATGAACTCCCCGTGACCTTGAGGTTCACATCAATTTTGCATGAGGTCTACTCATCAAATAGACTGGGGATTGCGCTGCAGCACTGGCTCACCTGCCTTTTCCTTTAGGCCAGACACCCACAGAGACGGCAGTGACCACACAGTTTGCATACTGTTCACACACACACGCACACACGCACGCACACACACGCACGGGCAGAGCTTGGAGCTGATAATGGAAAGTCAACTGCTGACCGTGGTGCTCTCTGCAATATGTGTGTGTAGTAGATTACTGCTGCTGCTTTTTAAAATAAATGGATGTACATTTGGCTTTCGAGCCAAATGTAACACAATAAATATTCCTGAAAAACGCCCTGTATCAAGGTGAATGTTTTCATGTCTGGCTGCTTAACAAAAAAGTCAGACGCAGTTACTGAAATATTTACAGTAATATAGTAAGTACACTCACTGTGCACTCACATTCATAAACCCTTACCGGCAGATAAGAATACCATTTACAATCATATTTTACAGCCTGGATATATGATGCTTTTATTCAAAGTAAAATCCATACATCTTCCCTTATTTAAGACCACAGGCGGCCTTCTTCCAGTTGATGCCATTAGTTTTGAAACAATCTCGCACGCCCAAGGTTTCATAGGATTTTCTCCCCCCGCGAAACGACAAGTAACCCTCCAAAAGATAGAAATCAATACGATCCAAAACAATTTCTAGATTCAGCCCTGTTATCCGGCTCTATGCTGCAACAAGGGAGGAAAAAAAACAAGAAACAAACTAACATCTTCTAATCACCCAGTTCTATTTACGCTCCTGCTCCCCTGAACCGACCCGTAAACAAAGGTAGAGTCATACATCTGCCCGAAGTCACATTACATGATGGCAGACACCAGCCAGAGCACTTTTTTATTCCCCCTTTCCAATCACTGCCGTGCCCTTGATCCTGTGTTACAGCAGATTCATAGTAAACACAGTGACAGGTGTATTCATAAAGCACCGCTCGCAGCCCTGGAGTGTGCTCTGGCGCTACACTGGACTATTTGTCAACTGGAGAACTGTCAGGGCTCCCCGTTCATATATTCATGGCGTCGGCGAGTTGGGCGAGGCGGAGGGGAGAGTCGATGTGATGGAAACAAAATCAGACCATACGAAGCTGACTAGCAAAGGGTATGAGCTTAAACACAAACGACAACCTGGTATTCTCATTTCTCTCTACTTTAGTATTCAAACCAACTAGACGGCATTCTCAAACTCGTCAAACGGCATATTAAATGACGGATCCACTTCCATATCACTGTCAAATGTTAGTACTGTAGATCACAGGGGCAGCTATGCGAGGAATGTTCTCGTTTACATTTTAGATTGTCTCTGACAAAGATATTAGGTTGGTTTTATTATCAATCCTTATAATAAAAGCCCAGCGATTAGTTGATCTATACTAACACGTTTGCTTTTGTGTTGACAAATCCGGGCGAGTCTAAATTCCTCTGCGCTCGAGCTTCTAATCAGTGAGTCACTCTGTTACGCTTTTAAACATGAGCGCCGCAGTTTATTTAGACTCAATACGCCGTCCTGTAAAGACGCACTGGAGCATCACATTTGTGTTCATCCATCGCTGAAAATAGTCCCGGGAAAATGCACTTTTGTTTGTGATGAGCTCTTTATGGTCTTACCAAAGTAAATATTTGCGAGCCCTTTTTAAATACTTACATGGAGCCAAAGTGCTTGGAGGTGAGAGCCGCACAGAAAAGGGAAATATTGTTCTGTTAACAGGATTGTTTGCTGACAGTGACAAAAAAATATGGAATACTTCCAGCCTCATCCTTCATTTTTAATTTTTTTTATAATATAAACAATATGCTACTATAAAGATGCACTCTACTTCTTTACTACTGTAAACATCTGTAAATGGAATTTCTGGCACGAAAAATATTTGTTTTGGATTAAAAGAACTTTACAAGTAAAGGAAACCATGCGGTTAATGTGTGGTGATCTACATTATTAACACATTGTCTAAATAACCAAAATGTGTCCATGTGGGCTGTATGTTTATGACAGAAATAAACAACCTCCCAATATTGTACCTGGTATTACGACTATTCAGTGGTTCATTGCAGCTGTGCTGGAAATCCAATCCATTTGGTGTATTTGTCCACTGATTTAAATAATATCTGACTGATCATTTCAATATTTCATCTACATTTCATCACCGTAGGATATGGGGGAAAGCTGAAACAGCCTATTGTGGGAGCACTGATACCCTCAATGGTGCCGCGGCTCACTGAGAAGGGTTAACATCATCTTCTCTGACAAATTCAATATTGTGTGACCTAATTTTTTTTCTGTGGCTATTAAACCAAATGGATGAATTTTTCTTAATAGCTGCAGTAACTGAGGAAATTAAGTGTGCAGCTCTGAATGTAATACCCTCTCTCGCTTGGCATATCTAATTATACAAATACTTTTCATTTGCAGGGTTTAGGCAATAGTTTGCAGCCTCTGGTGGAAGTCAGAAAGTGACCACTTCCTGAAGGCAGTCCTTTTTTTCAGGCTGCACAGGATATTTTGAGGTTCTAATTTCGGTGTTGGGGTAATAAATTGCCAAGAATTTACGCTTTCTATATTTTAGGACAAAAGAAAGTCCTCTCTTCGCCGGAAGGGAAACCAGCCAAGGACGATCAGTGTCAGAAAAAATGATGCAACTCAAATGAAGCTCCCAAAAAAAAAAGAGTCCCTCCTCAAAGTGAGATTAAGGGTAGAAATCTTGTGTCTTTAAAAGCATTACCAGAACTGTCAATCCACAGTGGTGACTTGGCTCACTGAAACGTCAATTCTTCCTTTTAATCCTAGTGTCCGATTTTTGTATTTTTTTAATCGTAACTGAGGGCACACAGTGGATCTACTGACCTAGATGAACATCGCCAGAGCGAGATGTGCGCTTTTTTTTTGCACTCCAAACAGAAGCTGAGTGTTCCCAAATGGTGGAAAGTTAGTGAACTCCAGGGAGGATACATTACAAATGGGCAAAAAAAGAGGGGAGTCACACAAGGTTCACAAGAAGAGCAGGATGAAGTTGAGCAAATGCTTTATAAAATCAGAGCAATAGAAAGCAAGTCTTAAATAGAAATAGCAATAGAAAGCAATTGAAAATCAAATGTCAACATTGTAATAAACAGCCTAGACTGCTTCATATCATTGTAAATATTAAATCAAAGAACTTAAATAAAATTAATTTGGAGCTATGTTACCGTAACCTGGTTACTAAAAAACAAAAACAAGTGATCTGCCTCAAGTTTCTTGCCTACAACTAAACTTTAGAAGATTACATTTGCAGATTTGTTTTACTGACTAGAGCTTGAACGCATCATAATAGCTCAATGAAACCTCCTTTAACTTTAGCTGTTAGCCAAGCAGGACTGTGCCGCTGCCCATCTGCTGCTCCCAGCTAACGTTAACGAGCTCTCCTCCTGCTAATTTCAACATGGATTTGTTTTTAACAATGTAGCATTATCAGGGACATTCTCTCTCATGCCGTTAGTCTCGAACCCTGATTCCTGGTACCTGTGGTACTGTACAAAATCTGTACCAAATAGATTCTAAGATTCAGTAAACTCAAAGTATTGCTTCACGTGACTTCCCTGGACCTGACCATTATAAGTCTAGTACTTGCTTTGTTTGGGTCTCCACCTCCTGACAAATATTTTTGGCACTTAACTCCTAAAACCTTTCAACGGTTAATTCAAGTCAAGACAATTTTAGTCTCCACCAAAAATGTATATAGAGAGACTTTCAAATCCGTACAACATTCATCACCCTCTATTCTCAGAGACTTGATTCAGATGTGAAGCACGCCGTAAAGTCCATTAATCAGAGCTGTACCTGAACAAAAAACAACAACCGAGAAAACCTTTTGCACAACACAAGTGAACGTCAGAAGGCTTTAAGTCGCGGCTGAAATAACGCAAGTGATGGTCTCGACTTGTCTTTCGACTTGTCTTTCGACTTGTCTTTCGACGACTATCCGGTTGCACAACAATGATAACCCCCCCCCCACCCTCCCGCTGTGCCCGGACCATGTTTTCAGCGCAGACGCATTATAGGAAATGTAAGCATTTAACAGAATGTCACTCACAAGGTTATTGCCTCTCTTCCCTGCTTGCAGTGCATCTACACGGTGCTGACCAAGCTCCGAAACACAATCCACCACACAAAAAGAAAAAAAACACCGCCAGCTGCCGTTTTTTTTTCGGAGCAGGCTCCACTTCACCGCCAGGGAATAGCCGGGGAGATATCAAAGGATCCGTGGTGCAAATGAGTTGCTGGAATCTCCTTTTCTCTCCTAATGATTTCGTAAGCCGTGCACCATATCATAAATCATCAGCTGTGGCTTAAATCTTATTATTAATAAAGTTAACCTCACTTGTATCTGAGGTGTTGGCATATTCATCAACCGCAGCGGCCCTGACTCTGACTCGACATCATCGCCTCGGTTGAGATAGATAAGCTTTTTTTTTCAATTAGAAATGAATGCTCAATTAGGCAGCGGCTCTTTGAAGCCTGTCTTTTTGTCGGATGGTGCGTAATCTCTCTCGTGCGTTTGTGTCCAGAAAACGTTGTTCTTTAACGAATCAATAGCAATCACCGCTATCGGTACCCTCTTTGATTTCCCGCGGAAGCGAGCAAACGGAGATTCACAAGCAATTAGGCAGCAACCAGTTTTGCAGCGTGCGATGCGGAGACGACGTGCGCGTGCGGACGGCCAAGGGGGAATGCAACTTTGAGGTGGTAATTTACCTGTACTGCGGGGGAGGGCTCCCTTCTGCCCCGCACGTGATGGTGGCCTGCTGGTCCGGGGAGTTGATCGGTAAAATGAGGTCACTCGGCTCCGTCCTCCATCTTGGCCCTTGAAATATGACATCCTCTGTACAGGCTGGGGAAGGGGAAAGAAAGGGGAGAAAGTCTATCGTAGTACAAGCCAAAGAAATTGTCTCTTTGACCTTAGGAGAAAATACTGGGAGCATACAGTCAAAGCACAGACCCCGGGAGGACAAACAGTTAATCTTGCTGAAATACAGCAATGTTCTGACACTCAGTGTACATTACTTTTTCAATATACAGTGTATATATATATATATATATATATATATTTGTATTGCTCTTTGTAAGTGTTGTGTGCGCCCTTTCCATATCTCACGTTAAGAAGAGCAGAATCCCACTTACCCTTGTTAGGCATGAACTGCTATTGCTGACACATTTAGTATCTGACACTTGGAATCGTGACGGGAAGGAAGAAGAAGAAAAAAAACACTGACCATGGCGCTTATGTGTATTCACTGCAATTTTGCATGCTGGGCCTGTTTTCCATCGCGAGGGGCCTCCCTGTGTCACTTTATCATCATGCTAAATCATCATATTGTTGCTACTGTCCGGTATAATTAATCTCCCCGCTTCCAAAAAATGCAACAACAAAAATATACTGCAAATGTGTCATACAATGCAAATGATTACGGTGTAAGTATTTAGCTGGCTCTGGGGTTTGGGTGACTTTAATGCGGTTGCACAGATCTCACATAGACAAGTGTGTGTGTGTGTGTGTGTGTGTGTGTGTGTGTGTGTGTGTGTGTGTGTGTGTGTGATTCAACTAAACAGAGGTGTTCTGCGTTAATTACTTGTCAGAAACAACAGTTGAGACAATAGTTGACCACGGAAGTAGAAAGCCAATTGTCCACACATTTCCACAATAATGAATGTTTCCTTGCAAGTGACAGGGTTGATAAATAAAGCGGAGTGGTCTATTTTCAGAACGTCTATGTCATACCGCATGCGCCGGTTAATTGAGGCCATAAGGATGCACTCATCTGCCAGCAGCTTAAAAGGGAAGGATGTGGAACACAGTCTGGTACTGAATGAAAGCGGAGTCAACAGACGGCCGGAGTAGGCCCAATTAATATCCTACTGCTAACAGATTGCAGCATGTGGCTAGTTGCTCTACACGTGGTTTTTAACCGGAAAGAACACGTCCGGGAATCAACACACACGTCGCCGTGTGATAGACGGGGGGGGATCAAGATGAACAAAATCAATGCAACTCTTTGAATCAAACTATAGCAAAACATGTAGTTAACTTTTAACACATTTCGAAAACATAGTGGCGCATAGATGATGCAACACCTATAGCATCACACCTGAATTCCCTCGCTTAACACTTTGGCTTTAAAAGCTCTCCCTAACGTGAGTTGGAGAAAAATGCCACCCAGGCGAAACATCTGAGGTGTCGGGAGTGTTTTGTGAGAATATAGAGCCAGACAGTGTGTCACTTCAGATGTCATAATGATTGTTATCAGCTGTAGGCATTGTGTCAAGGGGTTTCCATCACACCACTGAATGAGAGCTAGCACCTATAGGCGGCAGACCATAGGTGCTGTTAAAAAGCACTTGTCCGCTAGGAAGGTGAGACTGCTTGGATCTGGCTCCCTTGAGTACCGAGGCGTGAATTACCCATGAGCCAATTTGAATAACATTCATTGGGATTTACAATGTCATTCGAACAAGGGTTGACATTCTGGGAGAGTGTCTGTGCTCCTCAAATCCCTCGGTGGCCACACAAGGGCAGGAGTGGATTGTGCTAAAATGCAAGGGGGGCTGGAGTCATTGCGCGGATCCAGATAGCGATCTGGACTGGCCATGAGCCGGGATGGGGATCGGACTCCCGGTCGCGCCTGACAGTGTGCTGTCAGTGAGCAGGAAGGACATCGTGCTCGGTACGCTGTGCACATGTAATGACTGCAACTTAATCAGTTTAGCCTTTTTTTTTTTTCGAAAACAATGTTTTTTTTTTTTTTCTCTCAGGGGTTATTTACAACGGTTCTGATTCTATCTCTTCCTCACTAATGGATGAAACTCCATATTTCACATAAACACTGCTGCCTAAGTATAAATATTCTATTTATAACCTCTAACCTTTACGGACGCGCGTTTTGCCCGCGAGAGGAAAAAGCATGACGGTATCATCACCCTGTAATGAATATGCATCAGAAAAAAAAACACGAATGTATTAGCAGAGATGTTGCCGTGACATAAACAACTGCAGTGAGGCGCAAACATAATGTGTGTTAAAACATCTTACCTGCAAGGCATCCGGTGATTGATAGCAGAACAATTTGTTTCCATGGTAACATCATCTTTAGTTGCCGAGGGCTAATAAGACTCTCATCCAATTGCTTGTGAATCCTCTCCCTTGAATACAAGACTTCTAATCTGAGGGGGAAAGTAATTATGCATGTGATTAAAATATGACATTTTGAGCCAGATCCGACAAGCATTCATCAGCAAAAAAAAAGGAAAACATGATTATAGCACTGCTAAGTTACATAATTGCTTCGTTTTATCCGGGAGATGCTGTAAGTGGAGAGAAAAGGGAATCTTGAGGAAGTGAGGAGTGATAGCAGCAAATAAAAAAACTTGAGGGTGAGAATTTGTTCAGGTGGCACAGAAGAAGAAACAGCTGGTAAATGGCTACGTTGTCATCCCGCCTAACAAGCTCAACGCAGCAGCTTTAAAGAAGAGTGGGGAAGGAAATGATTGACCTCGTAAGGTATATCCTTCTCTTATCCCATTTGACTATTAATAGGAGCCGACAGACTGTGTACCAGCAATCTCAACAAAATGCCACTTCACGCTTTAACAAAGGTTTATGCTGCCGACTGAATGTAAGCAAACGGACTCTTTTCTTTTCTATACGAACACATCACCTCCTTGGATCGACTGAGGAGATAAAAGAAGGCGTCATACGAAACCCATACAAATGGTACGTCTCCCTGTCAGCTTTGCACACTGTAATTTTTTGGCCTGTACCTTCTACACCAAGCAATTTAAAGGGGCACTCCAACAGTTTACCACATCAAGCTCCGTTTGCCACTCAGCCTGTGAAAACAGCTGCGTGTCATCTGTCTGAGACAATGACGACTGTGTCATTAGCGTTACTGTCATCGGAAGAGTACAGTGTTGGGCTGTAACGCGTTAGCGAGTAACATGGAGTCTAAGTGGCTACATTCAGGAATTCAGTCGCCACGTTGCAGTCACTAATCGCCGCAATGCTGTTACTTTGACAGCAGCATTTTGAAGTCTACACTACAGATGGGGGGAAAATAAATAAATAAATAATGGCGGTTAAAGGTAAGGCTGTTTGTTGATTCTGTGAAGTGCGGCTGCCTTATACATCCCCGTTAGCTAGTCACTCACAGAGGCAGCGGAGGCATGGCGAATACAGGGAGCGGCATCAATTCTCAAACACGGCCTATTAAGCTACTTTGGGGGCAAATGCATTCTAACCAATGAAGTGTTGGGTCGGATTTATTCGATCCGCGGCGTTTCGTGTCCCAGTCGGACCGAATTGCTAAATCTCTCGGTGCACGAGGAGGCTTTGAGCTGAGTGAAGCAAAGTAATGTAAAAGGAGAGTCAAACTTTGTTTTGTTTTTTTGTTGAGTCATTGGTAAAGTGATGTCGGTAAGTGATTTATTTAATCATAAACTTAAAACCTATCTATCGTCCAGGCCTTTGATTATTTTATTCACTTATTTGATTGAATTTAATTTCACTCTGTTTTTGTTGTCTTATTGATCACTTATTTTATTTGATTGAAATTGGAATCTATTTAATTGTTATTTAATTAATATTTAATTATTTCATACTGTTTTACTACTATAACTGTAATTATAGCTTTTAATTACATTGTTTATCATTGTATTGCAATGGTCGTGAATTGTCAAATTGCTGATGTTTTTGGTTTTTGGTCCTTTCTGTTGCTTTCAGGGTCCATACTTGTTCTTATATCCAGCTTAAGAGTCATCTGTGACGCACTTTGAACTGCACTGACCTATATGCAAAGGTGCTAGACAAATAACGTTTTCATGATTAATTGATAACTTCCCCAATGCTGCTTGAAACAAAAAGCCTTTCTGCTGGTGTGGGGTAGAAACTACGTAGATGGTTGTATTATGGTAAATTGAGGATCCAGCGGTTTTGTCGCTTGACCCATACAAGTACGACTAAAGTCAGGATGCATCGGCCTCTGAGGTTCTGATTTGTACCATTCTTTTGTTTTTAAGTTGACCCTTAAGTTCCCCAACTTTGTGGGAACATGATACGTGTTTGCCTCTTTAACATCTCTGACTGTGTTAGATGCATTGTTACGAATAAATTGGTAAAACTGCTTTAAAGTAGTACTGCACATCTGCATCAATATGGACAACCAAACAAAGATATCCCAGTCTTTATACGACAGTATATCAAGGTATCTTGACAAAAAATATATTGCCTTGGAAGATTTTATCCTCACAGGTATTTATCTCCTCCCACCCCATCACCGTCACACTCACCTGCATCAGATATCCCACCTGACCAGTGAGCAATGACCTCAACGGCCATTCAACGATTCTCACGAGGAGGTGGAACCGAGAGCCCTGAGACTGTAAATGCAGTATCGGTGGCTACAGGAGGGGCTTTGCTCAAGCCCTGACCTACATCACACTAAGTGGAAACTGATACGCCTCCCAGGATTAAGAATCCATCCTTACAACACAACCCTGTTATGCGGATTAACCCAGGGCTATGTTTGGAATTCTTGAAACATACTAACCGCTCACTTGTTTCAAACCAACTTGTAACTGCAGGATTGTGGCTGGGCTCTGACATGGAAAGCATTGGCTACATAATCTCATGGAGGGGGTGTGGTTCATCCCATTTGCCTGATCACAATTTAATGCCCAGTGTTGGCTTAGCACCACTGTCCTAGTGCCAGTAATTGTTCCGCATCGGGTGTAATTGCAGGCACAGCGAGCTCCAGAGTGGATTTCCTGGTGTCTTTAACAATTTTGGGGGCGTTTTGCCGCTTTAAAAAACACATCACATTGGATTAAATGGTTAGAGATTTTACTGGAGCAAAAGAGAAGAGAAAAAAAAAAACTGCATTTTTTCAGTTTGAGTGCAGCATTATCTGCCATTCTCTTTCTGGAGGATCCGACCTCGTCATCACAACCCATCAGTCCAAAAAGCCTCAAGATCCTGAGAAGAAAATCTCCTCGAAAAAGACTCTCTTTGCAAGTTGGGTGTTACTCAGCTCACGGCACAGCGTCTGTGCTGATATGATGGATGTTTGCCCCGAGAGCACAGCTTCATTTCTGCAGTCTGTTAAAACCTGCAGTGACATTTTCAGTTTTTCGAGAAGAAAAAATAGGGTCTGAATTAACGGTTGATTAAAAAGCAACACATACATGATGTGCCAGTTTGTCCAGACATTGTGCAGCAAGGGTGTGTCACCACCCTACGGCTTTGCAGTGGCTCTCGGTGGAGAGCTTAAGTGTCTCGTGACGCTATACCAAAGCCATTTCCGAGCTGCAAAAATTGAAGAAAGAAATGGTATCACTTTTGACCTTCAAAAAGATTCACCAGTGTCAAACCTTGAGCTGCATATAAGCGAAAAGCTTTATCAAATCCAAAAGAAACAGGATTTAAAACAAAGAAAAGACCTCTGGATGCAAGGGAGAACTGAAGAAAAATAAAAAAACATCCTCTCTGGGCTCTGACGCCATGAAGGTGAGGCGGCCGTTTTTCTTTCTCAGCTGAAAATGATGAGCAAAAGATTGCTCTGCCAAATGTAATGAGGCATCACACTTTCACCTCCGCAGAAGCTAAACCTAATGGAAGTCATTGGACTAAACACATTCCAGAGTAAATGAGATGCCTTCTTGGTTAGTGGGGCTGTTGTTTTGGCACATAATTGATGGGAAAGGTGGTTAAAGGCATGCATCCCCCCACACACACACCCCACCAACCCAACCCCCGAGGGCAGCATAATTGCAAAAAGAATCCAATAAAGGGAGGGAGGGAGGGAGGGAAAAGGGAAGAGTTTCTCTATCACAGGGGTGTGCACGCTCAAGGTCTGTATTCAGATCACAAGCGGCGCACAGAGCCGGGGGATCAAGATATATCACATACACACACACACAAACCCCTCACTCACACAAAATTGAACACCAGTGGCCCAATTTGGGTATGAATTCACTCCAGTACATGATTGCATTCATTTCCACATAGTTATCGCCTTTTCATGAGCGTCTCCGTGAAAGCGCTCTGCAGGAGAACCTGGGAGTCGAGGATCCGCCACCCCGGGGGGAACGGACTCAATCGGAATACACAGCTGCTCTGTGCTTTCGCCAATGAATGAAGAATTCACGATCAACCGTGCACTGATGCCTCCTAATTCACTCCTCCGAGGGGCCCTGGCACCAAGTCTATTTCAGCATGAGCCGGGGAGGATTAAAAAGAGGGGATGAAAAAGACCAACAACAAACAAACAAGTGAAGTGATTAACAAATAAAGGCAGAAGCTTAATGTCCACAGCGAAATACTTGTGGAGTGGGAAGACGCAGCCAAGTAGGGGTAATTGTTCGGCGCTGGTTGCATCACAAGCCATTCTCTCAGGTGAATGAGTTGCATCCCATTACCAATTAAGTATTGAGGTTGCAAACAAAACACACACAAAAAAAAAAGCGACCCCAGCCTCGACAGCTGTTACAATTGGCATTCATGGGCGAATCGGTTGAACGCATGTGTTCTCTCCTGAGATGGTTCTCCGGTTTCATTTCAAGGCTGCAGGCTGGGGAAACAAGACCAAACCCATAGTAGCCACTTGACATGTATGACTGCTCGGGAGATGTCACTCGAGCGGAAAAGCGGCAACAATGGGAAGGTTTCCGCGCAAAGTGTCATTTCAACGCTCGCGCGCGGTGTAGCCTCTCGTGTAAAATATCTGTTCGCCACAGTGGGAGTGCAACATCTGGGCCAGGAGGCTCTGCAGAGCATAGACAGCTGTGTATTTTCATGCGAAAATAAAGACATAAATAAAAATAAAGAAATCCCTGGAAGGACAGTAGGACGCCCCCAGTGACCCCCCCTCCCTCCCATGTTTAACACGGCTGCATCCCCTCAGCTGCTGCCTAACGCAGGGGGGCAGGAGAGTAAGTGCACTTAAGAGAGGGGAGCAGCGATCCATTCCTCAGCCACATCCAAGACACATCCACACACACATCACTGCGGGGGTGCGGGGTGGGAGGTCAAGGATGAGGAGCAGGAGACACTCAGACAAGGCTCTTTACATGTATTTTTTTTTAATACTATTTTGCTATTCAATCCATTTCACAGCCTTTTTCGGAAAAGCTGGCTGTCCAATAATTGCCACTCTGGTTCAATCAAAACGGGGGGGGGGGGGGGGGGGGGGTTGAAGCAAATGGTGCTACAAATGCTGCGTTACGGAATAATTCGCTGCATGGCTTCAAAGGCATGTTTCACCTCTCCTTTGGCTACTGCTCAAATTATGTGCAAGGGAGCTATTAAATAAACATGAATAGAGGGGAGAACGATTACAATCCCTGCTGAATAATAATAATAATAATAATAATATTAATACAAAAATAAATAAATAATACTTTTGAAGATGGAGCAGACTGAGCATTTTCCCTCGCAGACCACTGGTGGCCAAATGTTTGCTTTTCCAGAGGGGGGAAAACAATATATATATATATATATATATATATATATATATATATATATATATATATAGAGAGAGAGAGAGAGAGAGAGAGAGATATGGAAGCAGAGCTTTTGCATTGATTTCTCTAATAACACTCCCCTGTTGGCTGCAACTATCATAAATCCTGTGAGATCTTTGAGAACAATTCTCTGCAGAAGAAATATCAGAATAGTATGCTGTTAGATGACAAATATAATCACAAACGCCCCTCTCTCTGCAGAGACTGAGATAATTGGTTTAAACAAGTTAGAGGGAGAGCTTTTCTCTCTCTCTCTCTCTCCAGCCCTGATGCTGTCTCTGTGTGACTGAGCGGAGCAGCACCATATGGACTTTGTCCTAGATGAGGAGAACGAGCCCCAGCGGGAGCAATCCCAGTACAATCCCAGTAGGACCGCTCGAATCATTTGAGACTCGTCGAGAAAAACGCCATCATCAGCATCATGCAGAGTGTGACCACGATCAGCATGCAGTGGTCCCCTTTTTCTCCCATTTTATTTTATTTCCCCCCCAGAACACTACATGAAGCCATCTCGCCTGCAGGGATGTGGCTTTTTCTGGGTTATTTCATTTCGCTCTGAATTCAAATGAACTTGTTTGTGCTGCTATTTTTGTCTATGCAGAAACAAAAAAGAAAAGAAAAAGAACTTATAGCAACACACACGTTTCTTTGCATATTAAACATAAGGGTTGGAGGCAGGCATGATTCCTTGGATGGATACTTACTTGTTTTAGGATGCAGATTTTTTTCTCCTCATCATTAAACTGCTGATTGTAATTCCAGTGTCCGTATAGACGTTGGTTGTGGCTCTAGTGAGCGGGTAACATTGCTCACTTCAACTCTTGTCCTCACCAGAAGCTCAAAGAAGAAGAAGAAGAAGGAGGAGAAGAAGAAGGAGGAGAAGAAGAAGGTCGCGTTGTGCTC
Source organism: Myoxocephalus aenaeus (assembly GCA_038501785.1). Lineage (NCBI taxonomy): Eukaryota > Metazoa > Chordata > Actinopteri > Perciformes > Cottidae > Myoxocephalus > Myoxocephalus aenaeus. The sequence goes on along the minus strand of JBAMJR010000075.1, from coordinate 1,494,187 downwards.
CGCTGCTCCGTCCTAGTGCGTCTTGGTCCTTTAAAAAAAAGGATGGGACGACTAACGGCGATGCTCGGTAGCTTTGAAATTCCACAATCAGTGAGTTTTTTTAGTTTTTTAGTTGTTTCGTTTTGCCGGCCGAGGTGCGCTGCACCGCGGATGCTCCCCGACTCCTCCTCGTGCTACACTCCACGAGATGCTGCCGAGAAAAGAGCAGAGAGGACAGCGGACAGCCTCTGAGCGGAGAGAGAGAGAGAGAGAGAGAGAGAGAGAGAGAGAGAGAGACTGCACATTGTGCGCATCCCCGGGCTCTGCTCTCTTTGTACGCAGGAAAGAAGCGCCCACTGGTGACGCGTGAAAAAAAAACACCCATCGCACCACAGTAATGCGCCACCAGCCTGTGGGCACCTGCCATTCCTCTGCTGGAGTGGGTGCATGTTTGATCTCGGGGATATTTTGTCGTTATAAAAACGTTATAAAAAAGAGCCGAGATGGAGATGGAATATACTGGGAATAACGAGGTGTAAAGAGAGAGAGAGAGCGAGAGAGAGAGAGAGAGAGGAACACGCTTCAGAGGACGCATCGGTCATGTATCACAAATAACCAAACTGTCCAAAATGTCCAATCTCAATCAACGTCTTGTAGTGTTTGTGTGGTGTTTACTGATGCAGGGATTTTTGCAGCAGATGTTGTGAACTGCAGCTTCTGCCGACCCCCCCCCCCCCCCCCCCCCCCCCCCCCAAAAAAAAAAGAAGGGGGTAGAGGATGAAAGGTTCAAAACTGACCCACAACAAGGGTTTTATTGTTATGCATTGAATATAAAACACCAGGAGTCGTCTTTATTTGATGTGGAATGAGCCCACATGTCGTATTCTTCAGCCAGAGCCCTTTATATAGTGTGAGAGGGCTTTCGTTCAGAAGCACTTCTGTGGTAGAGGACCACACAGACACAGGAGGCTCATCTAAATTGAACTGATTTAATCATGCAACTATACCAAAAAGAAAACGATTTTTCACTTATTAGTTATTAGTTCTGCAAGGACATCCAGTCCCCTGCTTGTGAACACGTGGGCTAATAGTATGGATGTATACACATCTGGGCTATTAGAGTCTAGATGCTCTTTCAAAAAAATTGTTCCAGTGACCTTAAAACAAAACAAAAAAAATCTTCTTTAAAGATGCACAATATTCAGGATCAAAATCAATGTGTAATGTGACAGACGTGGCTTGTAGCCTTGATAAACCTATACGGTGAATCCTGTCCGGTTTTTACAGTTTGGTCCACTCACCAGTAACGGACCGATTAAAAGTCTGTTTTTATCTGTGATTTTTTTGTGGAGATTTTCCATTATTAGCATTATGAGTAAACTATTAGGCCACTATTGGCTTGACTGAATATATACACAGCTTGGTCTCCTATAAGAAAAAAAGCAACAAAAAAAAACATTCAAATGCAACTACACTGTATTGTCAACTATGTCCATGGAAGCATGTAGGGAGGAGGTCAGGGTGGATGAACGGGCCAAACAAACACAGTCTGTCACTCAGGTGAGTGTGTCTATGTGGAACCAAAAGAAACATACCTATTTTCACCCACAACACAATATGTTATCAAACCTAACCACGTTCTGTTGCCTTAATGTAAAAGCTCACGAAAGTACCATGAGCAATATCTAGAAATGTTAATATGAAATGTGGAAACATCAGAGGTTTGCAGAAACCTACAATGCCAACATTTTATTCTGGGCCACTGGGTTGATATATATAGGGATTGTGCCCTTTAAGTTTCCAAGACGTGTTCCTTCTGTGTCACGACACAATTGGCTCGCACTTATTGGCTCTGCAAGTAAAACATGATTCTACAGTGAAATCTTACTCGGTGTTATGAAATACAGTTCCTCTTTCTCAGTGTACAGTAGATAGGATGGCTTTCCGCCATTGTCTTGTGGGTACTGAAGACCTAAAAACTCGTACAGATGCATGTTTTGCGACGATGTTTTGCGACGTCCCTGCTCCCCAGTCTGATTTCCAGCAGCCCCAAGAGGCCAAAGTAAATGTAGTTCGAGGTACGTAGAATAGTAATCCACCATACGTCGTGTATGTCCCTGATTTATCACCGTTAAGAAGTGAACCAGAATTTGTAACCATCAACACAGATATTGAAATACATCTGATACGGGAAACCAATATCATTCATCATTATACTGAATAATTGATTGAGACAATCCGTTTCAGGGTCAATTGACCAAATAAACCAATATTCCGTCCTGATGGAGACATCGTACACCTCCCTCACGGGAGAAGAAGCACATATTGAAAAGTCTGGCTCTGATTTATGACATGTGGAGAAGTTCAGGGGGAATGCGAAATCGCGGCCTTTCTTTCAGGCTGATATACTGCAGTGCAGCCTGTGTCCGAGGAGCTGAAAACAATAGTGAAAGCAAATGAATGATTATCCATAATGGTGCACGGTGTAGTTTCACATACTACAAAGAAATGTGGCAGAATTTCACCTCCTACAATTACTAACAAACAGCAGGGCAAGAATTTGCAAAATGCACGGAGGACCAAACGGCAATACGAGTTGATTTCTTGTTTCTGCCACTTTGGATCTGATCCAAATCAAAATTTACAGATACCTTGGATGTATTATTGACAAGCCATTAATAATAAGCCGGCAGCGAGTCACTATCGCCTCTTATTAAGGTACAAGTGGTATTACAAGACAGGAGGGGGCGGGGCTAGCTGGTTAGCATGCTCATTTCCGAAGAAATCTCTGCAACGCGATACGTGGGCGTCAAGACTGTAATCAGTTCACATTCTGTTGATCATTTTAGTTAACTTTTTTGAATGTTTGAAAGATCTGACACATTGCACCTTTAAATCTCAATAAAAATAGAGCCCTCAAAGCCACTCTATCCACAACAGTCTTCTGGATGGCACTACAGTTTATCATTCTAAAGTTGTCAGCCACTGTGAACGGGTCTGTGTCACTTTTCCTTAAAAGGGGATATCTCTTTTTTAAAACTCTTCATAAGCTGTGCCAGCGATTCCCTTTCAAGTTAAGGGGAGCCTTGAAAGACGCACTGTCGTCAAAAAAATGAAAAAAATAGGCAAAGAAGTGGGAGAGCAGCATGACATGCAGCCCCATGTCCCACCGACTGTCACTCAGCACACTAAATAAATCTCCCTATCACTGCATAGATAATTGCTGTTAGTTTTATCTGCTGCAATCCATTTGATTGACTTAAATATTAAAATGATGGCGATATGAATATTTAATGTTTCTGGGCACCGGAGAACTCCAGGGGGTTTTCAGAGAGACTGATGGAAAATACAGACGAGGTGAAATGCCATTAATTAAGGTCATTTGGTATCTTATTGGTTGTGGAGAGGTGTGCAGGAGGAGAGGGAGGGGGGGGTTGTGTTTGAAAAAGAAATATGACAGTTCAAGGTCAGGAGAGACGGGAGGCTGCCACATACACTGCCACTGCAGATAATCCACCTCCACCCACGGGTAACGAAGGCGGAGGAATGAGTAATGAGACAATTCTGCACGTACAAGCATCCGTTTCACAGAGCAGAAGTCCCGCTTAAGTCTCCCGGAGAAAGACGCTGTAGGTCATAGAGCTTCTTGACAGACAAAAAGAAAATTCCCTCTTACAATTAAATGTTGAGGTGACGCTGTACATTTCAAAAGGAATATTCAGCGACGCCTAAAGTTTGTGAACCAACTTGATAGGCCTGAGAGAGGAATATTTAGTCAGGGAATCTGGCCACATTTTACAGTATGCCAATTTTTGCCTCCGAAACTATTTTTTTGTAGCTGATGTCACCTTTTGATGAAGGCAGAAAAGAAAACAATAGCTTGTTATTAACCCTTTCAACCATCATAGGCATGCCATAATATTGTTATTCTGAGAGTAAATGCCATGATCTGGCATCTCATTGTTCTACTTTTTTTTTTTTATATATATATATATATATATATATATATATATATATATATTCAGACAAAGCACAATTACATGTGAAATGAATCTCTTTCAAACCCAACAGATTCCTGTATATGTATGGAGAGAGGTGAATGTCAGCGTTTTTGGGGGAACTTTGTTGGACACTGCATGACTAAGTGCTGGTAAAAACGTTTGATAGTGTAAAACAAACGAGAAACTGCTGTGCTGCGTTTCTAAAAGCATTGGGATGAATTGGTTTCTAGTTTTTCCCCCATCATGCTTTAGGACAGGGAGTCACTAATAGGCGGACCAGATGCAGTTTTACCTGGACCTATAACCAACAGATAATTGAGAATTATAAAATGTTGATGGAACACTTATATTTTACCCGGCACTCGGCGGTCCAGGAAACACACCGACCAAATAACCAAATAGATGCGTTGTAAATCATCTCATGTGATGCTACTCGTGATGCTAATAGAACATGTATATTCTGATAAGTATCGCCTTTGACTCGAGCAAGATAAACACCTGTGTGAGAGACGGGCAGAGAGAGAGAGAGCCGACAGTCGGAGAGAAGTGATTACAGATGGCGTTCTCCAAGAAGAGAAAAGTGGACAGCGAGTCTTTAACCAAGAATGGACAGACTCTGATGTGTTCAGTTTTCCCACGGGCATTTCCAACCAGCACGTCTCATACGTTCAGAGACCGTGGAGATTTCTCGAAGCGGCGATGTGAAGCGCCACCATGAGACAAGGCACACATCTTTTTAGCAAATGTACCCAATCAAATGTACACACTTTGACAGAAAAATAAACCGAAGAGCCCAATATGATCAGAATCCTAACACAGCAACAATGATATTAACAGAGAGGAGAATAGAGCTGAACAAAGTAGTTTTAATAACTGCAGATAAAGTCCCTGCACACACATTTCTTATATTAGAAGATGACATGAATATAATACCGTGGCTCTTTTGGGTGACATCACTTCACAACTGAATGAACTGAATTCAAAGCTGCAGGGCAACTCCGTCCTTTATTTTTGAGATGAGCATTTTTCAAAAGCTTCCTGTGATCTAATTTATTCTTAAATGCATCACTTATTTCACTTGAAACGAGAGAAGAACAGTCACTTAATTAGAGTATGTCTTATTTAAAATTCATCCAGTTCAATTGTAAAACTGACAAAATATATTGTTTTATGTAGATATTATTGAATTGAATTTTCTTTATTTGATTTTGACAGTCAGTTGTTGTCGACATGCAGACGTTAATACAACTGCTAGGCTGCTTCAATATATAGGGGACTAAATCATAGCGCATTGTGAGGTGACGACCTTTGTATGAGGAAATGTTTTCTAAATGGACCTCGTAGGTCTTATGTAGACCTATGTAGCTCTCGATTCAATTGCTTTATTGATGTATTTTTACTCCATGTGGAAATACACAAATACAGATATGGTTCACTTGCGCTTGGATGATATTTTGTGTGAGTGATGGGATGTCCTCATTAAAAAAAGCCCCAGTGTGCTCTGATCAACCTCTAGGGCACTGCTGGCTGGGATCACTGACACATACTGTGTGTGAGTATTGGAAACACTTTCTCAATCCCAATTTAGCAAATACCGCTGTTTGGCCAGTTGCCCTACGTTACCTTCTGGGTGCCCCTCTAGCGTCAGGTTTGGACGGGTCTGAGGGGGCGTTTCCGTTTGTAACATGAGTGTCTTTTCTGAAATCAACTTCCAACGTAGGTTTATTTAATATTTATACAAAACTACTTGGTTAGGTTTCGGAAAGATAGTGGTTTGGTATAAAATAAGTATGTTTTGTATGTACAATAAGTATATTTCTTACGTAACAGGCGTTACACAAAGCATTTAAAGGTATCTATTGGTAGAAGTAGAATATATTAAGTGTGTTTCACTTACTGTTTAATCACCTGAAAATAAAAATGGGTGTATTTTCAGTAGCTAGGAACATGATAGGATAGGGCCATGTGTGTTCCGGCATTGGCCTCCATAGTCCTCCTACACACCTGGCACAGGGGAGGGAAGTTTCAGTTGGTTGCAATCTACAAGCTCACCGCAGCCCAATCCTGCACACTGCACCATAAAGCACCCAAATGACGTAACAAAACTAAGGTAAAAAAAACAGTCAAGGTTGACAGGGTTTCACACGGGACACTAACAGCAGTCTCCTGGGTGAATGTCCTCTGTTTGTTTGACCCGTCCAACCTCCCCTCCCACGTGTCCCACCCGCCACCTGTCTAACGCTGGGTTTACATTGAAGTCAGTTGAAAGCCTGGTGCGCCGAGGGGCTCTGATCAAGCCTCGGTATTTGGCGAGCTGTGAGTGAGAATGGGTAATGTGGGAAATACCCAGGGTGCATTTTTTTACCCTAATAAAGAATCATATCTTAATATATAGCTGCATATAGCAGCAGTATTAAAATCACCTTGGATATTCCTGAATAGGAATCACTGAAATCCCTGATCCCGCGTGCATGATGAGTTATGATTCTGGCAAGAAGAGGTGAGATTTTTTTTAGGCAAATTGCATCACTTTGGTTCTTCTGCTGTGCAGTGCCAAGAGAGACTCTATATGTTGTTTCATCGCCCAAACAAAAATGTTGGGTTGATAAGAGCTTTAAGTTTGCAGCACTTCAACACAACACTGCCGTTGAAGAGCAACCTGAAGCATGCGGTGCCTGCTTGAGCAAAGGGAGGCCATGGAATAATAAAGACGTTACATGTCTGATTATTATTAGTTCTCACTCTTTTCATACTTGGGATTGAAGTGTTTTGTTTTTTCTGAAAAGACACTGCGTGATGAGAGAAGTTAGAAAAAGAAAACAAGTGGACAGTGATCAGAAAGATGAGATTCACCTGAAGGTGTCCAGTGCTTCCCGGTGAGATATGCAGCTTTGACTGAGGTTCTGGTGAGTTTTTTTAGCTCCGGGCTTGGCAGCTTACAGTACTGCTTCCATTGTTGTTACTGCCAGTTCTCTAAAGTTGGAGGTATAACAACATCCACCGGCGAGAATAACACTTTATGTTTTATTGGTGCACTTTGGGTCTGTGCTGCAAAGAAAAGCCAACAGATGTGGGCAACACCTCACCGTGAACTTGTCAAAGGTTGAACAAGTAGGGGAAACGGAAAAACACTGAAAAATAGAAACCAACATTGTTGCATTCCCATGCTTTATCAAGGATGCTACAGAAGAAAATCAAAATGTATACAATTCCGTTCAAATGTAGAGAGGTGCAATACTTGAGGTAATTGTAATCATACTATATACAAATAGTAATGAACATGGAACCCACTTGGCTTTTCTTCAACAGCATAGGAGACACGTTGACCAGAGCTGATGGCATGCATTTTCCATACATCTTTTTGAGTCAGGAATGGCTTAAATATCTCCATTAGATGCAGTTGAATGAAAGATAAACTGCAGTTTATAAATAGAGTAAGACAAGGGTACATCATTTAGCTGTGGTATGATTATTGAAAATGCAAATGTGATGCTTTTTGCATCGAAAGAAAATGGGTTTATCTCTGGTGACGTGAAGCAAACATGCAACAAAAGACAGATCAGATAAAATCCACTAGAAGTAGCATCTTAGTTGAAAACATTAATAAAACTAAAAGTTGGCACGGATGCTAAACTGTGAGGAAGCTGGGCCAGAGTGTCAAGGAAGGCAATAGACCGCAGAGACACATTTTTCTTTTAGATCTTTAAAACATTTGTTTATTTACTTACATAGTGCAACCACGATACACAACAGAGGAGGCTGGTCCATAGAGGCACATTGTGTCACTGCTTAATGTCTTGTTGGACATCAGAAAGTAGAAAGAATCCCATCCCAGCTGACAGTAATATTTGTTTCTATGTATCCAAAAAGAATAATGTTATACACGTCTTATTCAAAAGGGATGTTGTCTTTATTCCATATGTCATATTGAAATTGTTTTTTAAATTATATCTAATCTAAGAAGGTGTGGATGCTTCCTCGTGAATACGTAACAGGGAATACGGTTGAGGATTATATTTTTGTGCCAGTCACTACATTTTAAATAAATAAAAAAAAGACCTAAACACAAATTGCTTAATCTGTGATGAATATTCAGAGACCGTTTTTACAGCTATTTTAACATTGTTCTCTCACCGAAAAATTCTGGCAAGACCATTGCAGATTTGACTTTGATCTTGAAAGACTTTACATTACTGTGGGAACATGTGGTTCTTGTCTTCTTAACAGCATGACGCTGTGGACCTCCTTCCTCCTGCAAGAGATAAAGAAGTATCAGCTGCACTACCACAAGTCTTCAGAGCAGCTTCTTTCCTCAGGCTGTGAGAGGCCTTATAATTCATTCTCCACCCTCCACATGTGATATCATTTTTGTGTTTGTGTTTTGCCGTGTAGTACAATGAGACTAAAAAAATGCATTTTGTTGTGCAACCCTGTTGTACAATGACAATACAAATGACCGTGTATACCATTCTTCACTATTTTGCAAAGTATACTTAGCATCACAAAATAAAGTACAGAAAGGCAATTTCTGTGGAAATTGTGGTGGTGGTGCTGGAATGCTGCTTTACATGTAAAAATAATCTTGAATTCCGGGGACAGTCCGGAGGCCTGTATTCTGAGAACAGAGAGTCCTGACTGGAGTGCAAGTTTTTCAGGAGATCAGGTAAGAAGGGGCCTGTCCAATTACCATTTGAAGTCTGATCTGACATGGAAAGTTATTCAAGTGTAACTAATAACATGAATTATGGTCCTGTTGCATTTAGGCCAGAGAATAGATTTCCAACATAAAACTGTTATTGCAAATGTACTAACCCTGCTGTGACTTGTCAAAGTGGTTGCTGTGAAAAGGACCAATAAGCTAGTCTTCATTAAGATAGTAGCAATTTGAGCCAATTGAAGACTTTTAGTACCATGGCTGGCTGAAAAGGTTTTTAAATACAAAAAAATGCAGAAAAAAATTGAAACATTGTCCGGTTTGAATGGAGTTTTTGCTGACAACATAAATCATTAGACAAAAGCCAAAGTGTGCATTAGTGGTTGTGTGTCTCTCTGTTTGCCAAACTGCACTGATTACCTAATCTCAACACATTGATGTAACTGCAATATATAAAAAAAATACTGTAGCACACTACAGAACTACAGAATAAATCGTGTATTAGGGAACTACTAAAATGGACAAAATAATGATCTAACAAACTTTTGGGTGAGTGAGCGATTCATGAAGCCCGAGTCAGACTTCGGTCTGGGAGAGCGAGTACTGAGTTGAAAGAAGCGCCGAAGTGATTGCTTTTCTCACAGCAACGCTGGTAGCAGGTAGAACGGGAAAGTCGGTGAAGGAGTTCTTTGAAATGAGAACCTGCTACACCAGAGTCAGAAAAAATAGTTGTTCCTTTACAAAACTGGTCCCGTTTGCCGTCCTCTATAAAAATGTGGTTCCGGTTGAGTTCCTGTGGGAGTTCCTGTCACTTTCAAGTGCCTTTGCTTCAAAAGCAACGGTGTGTGAATGAGCACACATTGTAGTACGTTTTTACCTGACAACAATTGAGAAGGGTAGAAATTGTGGGAAGTTTAAGATGTTGTTTTCCAAAGATGTTTGTGCTTTTCTCCACTCATCCGCTGTGATGTCATCTACTCTAGCTTTGAACATTCGGGCCCAAACACACTAGTGTAAACTTTCACGAAGGGTGTTTTTACTGCACTTCAGTGAAGGTTGATTCTTTTTAAAAGGGTTAATGGGATTTGACAGTTGAATAACAGTCAAAATGTTTGAAAGATGTGGAACATTTTTGGCACTGTTTTGATTATTCACTCATGAGACAGTGTGTTGATTTGACATCCGTGGGTTTTTAATGATTGAGTGTGTGCATGCCTGATCTGTTCCTTCTCCGTGTGGACAGGCATTGTTCAAAACCAAGACAGCATCTTGGCATCTTAACATGGACATTTGGCAATGTGCTGACAACCTGCATTGGATTCTGTTATCATAGAGCACTTTTCCTTCCTGTTGTTTGGCTTTCCGCAGATGGCTGCCAAACTTAGCGAGATACAGACTTCTGCAACACACATTTTAAGGAGGGATCACTCATTTATTTACCAATGTATGTTTTTGGATGTGAAGACAGGAGACAGAAGTGCACAGCTCGATCCCCTCAGGCTGCTGCCAGACATAATACTGCTAGTTAGTCCAAAGGCTGGGTAATATAGAAATTATATTGAAAAAATAAATAACAATCTGGAAATCTTTGAATCTGGAAAGCTTGAAAAGTGCTATATGAATACAATAACTATTACTATAATAGCAATTTACTTTCTTATGTTGTGCCTGTCAGTCACCTGCTGCCCGTCGCCCACACGCCTGACACGATCCCGATATGGGTGACGGATTACTTCACGGGACCTGCGGGACCGCTATAACAAGCTCACTGATGCATTGGCTAAAACAAGTAAATAGACACTCCTTGAAAAAAATAAAGGGGACATTTTATTTTGAAAAGAAAAAGGAAAATTTGACTTTATACTTGTTTTCAGCTTCGATGTTTATCATGTTCTGTCCCACTTATTAACTCACCCAAAACAAAAACATTTCTGAATTTAACACTGATGTTGTCTGCATGTGTGACAATCAATCAACGTGTTGTTGTCAAGACTGTTGCTATGACGCTTGCGGCTCTTTCTGACAGAACCCGTCAGTGCGGTTAGCTGTCATGCCGAAGACACAGTGCAAGAGCGGTCGCCGATATGAAATGCCGATAGAAAAAGATCATATTCAGACAGCCAGATAGCAAAATACAGTAGCTGCAAGAGAATGTGTCACAGTCAACCATTTAGCCGGCAGCCTGTGCTTGAGCACACTGACAAAACCTTGAATTTTGTTTTTTTTTAATATTTTTTTTATATAATCCAAATGCACACCTTGCATTTTGTGTGTACTTCAAATAACAAACAATGTTGTGTTGGACATTGGGAGACAACACGTCACAATACGTCTGCTGAGGTGCTTTCCATGGTATTGAAAGGTATTAAAACCAAAGAAAACAACATTTATTTTTCCAATTAATACCCATCTAACGAGTATCAGTGATATTAGGTGCTTGCTAAGAGTTCAAAAGGTTATTAAGAGAGATATAGAAGTATCAGCTTCTGTCCTCTGGTAGTGAGATCCCTTAATTCATCCTCCACTCTCTACATATGATGTAGTTGTTGTTGGGTTTTTGCATTTGTTGTGTCGCAAAATGGGAACGGCAAATATACTTTTTACCTCTTTACCTGAGATTTCATTGAACTTATGTTATTTTCTTTTTACGAAATTAACTTAAACACTAAAAATGATGAAGATCCATCATTCGTAACAATACCCGGTCAACAGTTAGCCTGGTTTTGCCTTTAGTAGAAAAAGATAAAAAGATTTTCCCACATACTGTATGTGGAAACAATATATTCCCTAACCAATTATGTGGATCTGTGAATATGAATATGTGTTTTGTATTACACAATCAGTGGCAGTAAGTGCTTGAGAAACTGTTTTGTGCCACTTTCTGTGAAACCTTGTATAGCATTGTTCGCTCTCGTTGAACTATTGCACATTTATTTCTTCTTCGCGTAGTACAGCTTTTCATTCGTGGAGGTGAAGCTGAGTCGCCTCCGCTTCCCTGCAACTCAATTAATGATACCACACTAACTTCATTATGCTAAATATGAAACAACAACCAGCAGACAATTAGCTTGAAGCTTAGCATGAGGACGACCCACACCAGCACCTCAACAGCTCAATAATCCACATCTTGTTTGCCTGATCCTTTTTTTTATTTTTTATGCAGCTACGAGTTCATCTATTTTTCTCTTCGCAGAACCAACAGACATAAATACATGCCATAAAATCTACTTGAATTCTTTTGTTGCATGGCTTAAACATGCCTTGATAGAGGCACATGACCTACCAGCCTTTTAAAATAGAAACAACTGGGATATCTGGGACGCCACAGTCCCTAGAGCTGATCACGTGAAAAGGCCAGTTTTTTTTTTATACTCATTATGACCTCTGTTAAAAATATGACCAAGTCAAAGAAGCATCAGGAACCGTTAAGCAAAAAAAACCTCATCTTCATCATTTAGAGAAAAAAAAAAAAAAAGGCTGTTCCGGAGTGAAAGATAACACTATGCTGTACAAACAGATTAATTGTGATTAATTATTCAACACTAAGCCAACAATGGCCCACAATAGATGCTGGAACATGTCCTAGTCATGCAAATTTAATTTTGTTGCATGCACAATACAACAAGTAGTCAGCTTTAGGAATTCTGAGCGTTTACATGCATACATAAACACTATGTGGCAAAATAGTCACACAATTTCTGACGAGGGAACGTATACTGTACATGTATAGGCTGGTTGGTATTGGGTCATTGGCCATGTTGAAGCTTGTTAGTTCATAGGTTTCTGATGCCCCTTAGGCACAGCCTCATTATTATTTCATTACTGTACATAATGCTTACATGTAGAAACCACACATTTGCACTCTTCATATAAATAATGCTTTACCACACCGCACTGAAACGGCAGCAATAACTGCAGAACGTGAAGAAAAAATAAGCTTCACATTTTCGGACCGGGTCGGCCATAACATTTTACAAAATGTGCTATCTCAGCTTTTTTCAGTTTAAAGGAACACTTCATTCTAGGGTGACCCCAAATACTATTTGTCGATTAGATCTCAGGAGCCTTAATTGTGGTAATGAAACAAAGCATCATTCATCATTGGTAAATAACAACATGGCTATGTCACAATGAAAGAATAGGCCTACATTTATTAGTCAGAGCACTCACATAAGACCATAGAACTATCAGAGGCTACATAGTTTTTTAAAATTCTGAACGATTTGCTATATTCCGGTTGCGAAGGCACAAAACAGCCGCTTGTGGCTTGCCGCTCTCTTTCCCGTTGACTGTCCCTTTCCCTTTCTGTCCTTGTATTGCGACAATCTTGAAATTGGGGCGGGAAGTTCTTTTTATGACCACAAAAAGCAAGCAGGATGAGAACAATTATATTCTAACATTACATGGTGAAATGAAATAAGACATCATCGAGTGGAGAATGTAAATATAAAACCGTGCGAGAAAATTTGCCTCAAACTGCTTTTTCAGTTACAGAACCACAGACAGGGGATAATGATATCCATACAAATATTGGTTGTTGAGCTCCTCAACTCGCCAAATTGCCGAATTGGCCATCAAAGTCCATTAAATCGATAATATTCTAAATCTGAAACAGTTGATTCATCCCCTCAAAACCCCTCAGAAGTGATAACGTAGCATATGAACAGACTGTGTCGTTCCAGCGATTTACGTTGTCGGCTTCCAGTAGGCGAGGGAGACTAATCCTGTGCGTTCCAAATCGACATTTACGACATTGTGTGACAATGGGTTTTTTTTGTGCCATACTACAGATTTAGCTGTTCTTTGCAAATATACTTCATGCTACATTTTGGCCATATCATTGTATACACTGGTTTAGTATGGGGTTCCAAATACTGCAGAGAGAATTTCAGCTTCTCCCTTCTAGACGGAGGTATTTAGTACCACGGTGTAGAACAAAGCGTTATTAAAAACCGCATTGTTCCAGCTGCCATCACTCAGGTGAACACATTATAATGATAACAGCGCACTGATCTGTAGCTTTGTGTATTTTTATTATCATGTTTGTCTGGTTGTCTGTGTTAATTGTAATGTGTGTCGAGATGAATGCATTGCTTTCTATTGCAAACCTACGGGTACAAAAATAACCAAAAATAACCAACCTAACAAGTCGTGTCTCTCTGTCAAACGAAGACACAAGACAACTTGCATGCCTCCATGGTGAATCATAACATTAAGTCTTGATGAATGTGGGGGGGAGCTAGCAGGCATAGTGTGACTCATTGTTCATCTGACTTGTCTCTGCTCGTGTTGCAGTGTTGCTTTTCTGTCTGTTTTGTACGTATACAATAAAATGTACTGAACCTTTATTGTGAGTTCCATAGTGTACTATTGTTTCACTCACCTTGGTTCTATAAACTAGGATTTTCTGATACGGTTTAGAAAGTTACTTTGTCAGTTCCCAGTCAATGTACACCATATAGTTTATCATGTTCAAAATGAATGAGACCAGAAATGTCTCCCTATTTTATATCGTAGATAATAATGATATATTGACCGTAAGGGAAGAATAAGCTACTCCCACTCATGATGTTTCTCATTTCTGTTAACATTTTCTCCAACTACAGTATTGCTTATTGTTTTCTAAAACTCAAGCTCCAGGCTAAAATATGTCCAACTCTGATTCAGTAATATCGCTGCTTTCACTGACCTGAACATGAACTTCAGTGACATTTTACGACCACTGAACTAATGAAGTGCTGCAGTCATGCCGATCAAACAGTGCATCCCTATTAAGTGCAAAAAGAGCAAAAAGTAGAAAGAAAAGAGGCTGGGAGGTTATAGAGGGAGGTTAGGGAGGCATAAAGATGGAGATAAAATGTGAACAAATTAGACATTAGCCATTATACACCTGCAAGCAGCCCTCGACAAAGTAATTCACTGCAGGCAGACACTGGAATAAGAGATGGGAGATTGTGACGATGGAATACAGGGAGAAAACAGTTTGTAAAAGAGCTTTTTACTTGGAGTTGGGGGATTTACAAGAGGGTTTGCAGAGCTGAGAGAAGGGACGAAATAAAAACTTTCAGTAGAAATGAACAGATTGCAATTGTCTATGCAAACTTCAGCTTTCTTTCCAAAAACTATTATTGACAGCAAGGCTCAAGACTTACTTACTTAATTATTTCAACCAAGTCAGTGTAATCTGTTCTAAAAGTTATTCTTTTGCTTTTTTTTGTATTGTTATCTATAGTGGTTATGTACATAAAAACACACAATTCAAATGATCAAGAACTACATTATTTGTATTAGATTGAAATACTTGTTTTGATGAAAAAGTCTCGGCATCAGTAGTTTAAATGCTGTATCATAAGATGCTCATGATGGCGTTATAATTGGCCCAATACTCCCATTGACTGAATAGAGCTCGGACGCCTTCACAATGCAACTCAATGCAACCTCCGTGAAGGTTACAGCCGCTTGCCTCGTTACTGTGCCGCTGGGAAAGAGCCGGCCGCTGCCATTACTGTGAGCGGCGTGTGGATGAATGGCAATATGATCGGCGTCTGATTAAGTAAGCTGTTTCCGGAAGTTTTCAGGTTGTTCCTCCACATCTCATTTCTGACTAGCGGTTGTAAGAAGTTGGCCCTTTTCCGTTGCAGGGTTAACAAAGGTGACATTAATAACGTTAATTATGGTCCCTCTATACTTAGTGTAACAGCCACGCCAGTGAGCCAGCACGCACACTATCGGTACCTAAATGGAACAGGGCCATAATTAATGTTATCAATTACATATGTTTAGTCTACGGTGAAAAAGGCCTCTTTTTTTTTGCGAGCGCTATATCTTCTCCGCTCACGCTGAAGAACGTCGAAAAAATGTTGTGGAAGTGTGTGTGTGTGGTGAGAATGATCAGCCGAAAGCCAGACGGTTTTCATCGGCCGTCGATCGACGTGAGCGTCGTTATGAATCAGGTCAGCTACGTGTCAAGTTAGCTACGGTCATTACGGGCAGGATATTAAAGGTTCTGTACTGTCACATTTCACTGTATCTGGGTCAGTGGCGTCCTCTCTTAGTGGCTCGTTTCCTCTACTGCCTCTCCCCTGGGTTATGCTCTTTCCCCCATGCTTGCATGTATTAATATTCAGATCAGACATTTTATCACATTTGGGGCTAATGTTGCCATTTCTACAGCCTCTTTGCAGGAGGGAAACGGGGGTGTTTAAGTGTTATCTGTGTTTGCCGAGCAGCGGCGTCTTCTGTCTTGGCTGCTTTTTCTCTCGGAGGCGCTAATAAACAGATCAGGAAACTTGGGTGAAAACAGACAGTTGTGTTTACTGCTGTGAGTGAGTCTTGGAGGAGCGCGGCGGTGGTGAGGAAAGCTAATGCTATTCTCTCCTGCATCGACAGCCCCTGGGTGCCAATTTAGGAGTTAACGCGGGACTAAAAGAATCTTGCAGACTGCTTCATTTTAACATGCAGCGATGTGGCTTCCTGTGTATGTGGCATTTCGCATCAATGAGTGATGAACAAGTATTTTGGTTTAATGTTGCTGACTCACATTTGGTTCCTGTTTTATATTATTTATGTTGTGTGTGTGTATTTTATTTCATTTGAATGTCTGTTCATATTTCTTCTAAGTCCTGTCTGAAAACCAGATTTTCATCTGCAGACAATTTCCTTTTTAAAATGAACCGATTTGAATAGAAGTCTCAGCCACGTGTTTATGAAAACGTCCTGTACAGGCGTTGAGCACGGAAAAAGCGCAACAAAATGAATTGGATGTTTATCTCAATGAGTGGTAAGGAAGAGCAGAGGGCTCTTAGGGAGACATCTAAATAGTGCATGAAGCTGAGAGCTTCTTAGTGATCGCACGTGGCCTTTTGCTGCGGATGTTCTACGCTGAACATCTGAGATGCAATGGGAGTGATTCCGAGGGAGAGAGAGAGAGAGATGGAGATGACGAGCGGCATTCATCCACATTTGCCAGGAAGGAAGATGGGGGGCATTAATTGGTATGACTCACCCCGGCGTCGGGCACAATAAGCAGCTGTGTTTTCACATCGGAGTGAGGCCCGAGATCCTCGCCCGGCTGCGACTGTGCGCAGCTGTTTTTTTTTTTTTCCTCTCTCTTCACCTGCGCGATTCTGAAAAAGTTGAGCCGGGGCTATGAAGATGTTCCTCGTTGTTGCCAAGCTGGGGCCTTTGTTCCTTGGCAGCATGCCGCCACACAAACCACTGCCAGAGGAACTGTGTCATGGCCCGCTCAGTTTGGTTTGTAGACAGGCAACGTGAGGGAATAATCCATTCCATTTGATAGCTCTCTGGCATGAATTTGAGTGGCTGTCACGGCAATTTAAGAACAGATTTGCTGTCAAAACCGAAATATTATGTATATCACTAACCATCTATTAAGGCACATGCCCCCCCTCGGGCCTCACAACTCTCTGTAAGCTGAGAATAGCGATCTATCCATGATCTCTGCTCGACTCGAGTATATGTGGTTTCAGCAAGAAAGTTTGAAAAACAGGAAATTTAAAGAGTAACTTGCGGGAATCTAATACATCAACCTCCTGTATAGATCAGCAGAAGGCAGACTTCTAACATAGCGGCAATTAAATTATCTTGTTTCCAATCAGCCTCTGAAAAAAAAGAATTTGAATTAGAAGTCCGAAATGGGTGTCCGACGGAAGAGGGAAAGAAAAAGAAAAAGACTTATCAGTCATTACGGGGACTCTCAAACACTTTTCTCCAGCAGAGCCGACTGATCCGGCCCAAAGTCAGCCAAGACGATATTGCACAGCTGGACACAAAGGAGGAATCAAACTAATGATTCCTTTTGCCACTGGGTTTTTCGGAGACGTAGAAAGGCAGAAACCCTGGATTGAATGTCGAAAGACGGATGGTCCTGGTTTAGCGATCGGGGGTTCAGAAGTGGACAGTTTCAGTCTCTAGGACGCCTCCCTGCAGACTTGGCAGTAAACTCCACCATTGCTCTCCCGACCGCCCCCCCCCCCCAAGCAGGGAACAACAATCAAAGCGACATTAATCTCAATAACAGTGGGCTACTGCAAAAAAAAATTCCAGTTAAGAAGCCGCATGGATCCAGCAAGGACCAAAGGCTGCAGCTCGACCGCTGAACGGTTTGGGCTCAGCAGTAACTACTGAAATAAAAGGGATCTGTTACACAATTCATCAGGAGATAACAAACGAGTGTTTGACAGAGGACAGTGGGAAAAACACTTTGGTAAAACACTCCACCAGCAACATGAATATAGTGCCGTGTAGTCCACCAGAACGCCAATGCAATTATCTGGCGGGTGCCGACCTCTGTACCTTTACGGTTGAGCGAGCGCCTCGCTTCCATGGCTTCTCGCTCTTAGGCCTTTCGGAGGTCCGCTGGTATTAATTAAAAACCCCAACGAGCTCCCCAACGCAACTCTGGCACAAGCTCAGAGCTCCTCAATTAGCTGCCAAACAACTTGTCTGCCTTGTTGGTTTCTGAGGTTTCGCGATTTTCACTCCGGAGGCGTTTGTAACAACATCAACATGCTCTCATTGTTCACTCTTCTCACGAGGCTGCATGTTTTTTGATCATTTGTACTTCTCTGTCCTTGTTTTTGCCTTACCTTGTGCCACTACGTCTGCCCCCGTCAGTGCTGCACTTTATATGTATCAGGCTTCTACTTAACTAGTTGGTTATTATCACTACAAGATACAGGTAAATGACAGCAGCCATGCCGTGAGATCAGCTGTATCGACGTTTAGGATGATGACAGACGAGGTCAGAGCCAAGGGAAGCATCTGTTACTGCCATCGAAGGAACCTACAACTGTGTATTTATGCTTGAATGCTTGAAAAAAACAACACTAATATGTGGCTGCTGAGGAACACATGCTCCGCTTGTGACTTGTTTCCGGAGGACAAAAACTGCGACGGAGTCAGACTGTCATACATATAACACAATTAGTGTGATCTACCAGTTGTTAGTGCCAGTGTCACGACAAAATCAGATTACTATAAATAGTTCACACTCAGAACTACTTACGAGTGTTTCTTGTAGCATGGCCTATCAAAATAAAATGACATCCTCTTAAAGAAAAGACAAATCTACTTTTTACAAAGAAGTCCAAGAAAATAAATGACTCAGTGTCGCACAATAACGCTTGTGGAAAAAAAAGAGACCTCTGGCCGACATAGTTATTGTGACGGGTTCTGGAGGAACAAAATCTGTGACGGGAGGGCGGATGGATGGGTCAACTAACCATCGGACTATAACTATAACCCCACTGTGTCTTTAAAAAGCATGACTGCTACTGTACCTAACCCACTGAGTGCCATGTTTGGAGTGCCTCTTAACTATGCTGACTTTACTGAATACAAATACAATCCTGTCCTTTGCCACTCTCATCGCAATGTAAATGCACCCTTCTTAACACTGGGAATCAACTCTGGCAGAATGCTCTTGGCAGACTAATCTCATCTCATCTCATGTCATTCCTTCAAACTGGAAAAACAATCATGGGCTCTCACAGGGCCGACCAAGAAATTCAACATTACATGGCATAGTCCACTTTTGCTTAAGTATACTCAGCTTCCACAGCTTAAAAATGCACTATTTGTATTTTGTATGTTGAATTCTTTAAAGTGCTGGACACGTCAAATAATGTCTGCTAAATATACACTATATATATACACAGTATGTATGCCACAAAACACAACAGTACTGCTTACTCCCTTGTAATGGATAGGGGGAAAAAATCTTCTGAAGGGAGTTTATGATAGATATTATAATGATTATCTCCGTAAAGCAAGATTGTGTGTGTGTGTGTGTGTGTGTGTGTGTGTGTGTGTGTGTGTGTGTGTGTGTGTGTGTGTGTGTGTGTGTGTGTGTGAAGGCATCTCTGTGTCTGTCCACGGCTAATCTTGTTGCACCAAACTGCATACTAACTGCATGCTCGCGGACCCCTTTTCCATCCATGTTACACAAAACAACAAACGAATAAGTAATCAATCGAAATGTAATAATTAAAATAACTGAAATATTGCAATGTATGTGTATGAGAAAATCTGTATGACATAAGATTAAAAAAAATCAATACGGTTATGGCACAACTATTGAAACTACCACACTGTGTATCGTACTTATGCACAGTAAAGGAGCGTTATCAATAAGGCAAAAATAATGTAAAACATATCACTACGTGCTGGTTACACAGTTAGTTATTGCACTTGGGCGGCGGGGGAGTGAAACCAGTGTGAAAGCCACCTAACATATTTAAAAGTAGATAGAAGGTTTAGGTATTAATTGGACGGGAGCTCTGCGGCGCGAGGTGTACTCTGTATCCTGGCATCCAAGAGAAATACGTTACCCCCAGTTCTTTATTTTCCTCTATGCTGCCATCCAGATTTATCCTGAAGTCCGTTGATGGTTTGAGGATAAACTGTTCTGGAATGCAAATATGCAAGGGGGAGAAGTTGTAAAAGTGCCTAAATGTTGTATTTCTGCCCTGAGGTGCTGGAGGACCCAGAGGAGCTCACAGAAATGCAAGCTTGAAGATGACCAGCAGGTTGCAGCCAACAGTTCTCTGCTGACAGGTGTGTTTGGCCCCGGTGGCTGAGCTGGACCTGACTTGAATGGACAAGGTAGATGGATGTATGAGAAGCTGGACCACCTTGAATTGCTTTAGCTGCAGGGGATCATGTACAGTATGTCTCCATTTAAAGCACCTGACTGTCAGCAGGCCCAGGTACATGGTGAAATCCCTGAGGGAGCTTCTGAAATGTGTGGGTGCACTACAGCAGACTGCACGGTGCAGGCCACAGCAATCTAATCCAGCATTCCACTGATTCACATTTAGGCCTGGATATAATGGATATAATGCCACTTTAAAATAGTTTACCCTAAAACATTCATTTGAAAAGTCAGCCACCAATACACACTTAAGAGGAGAAATTAGCAGCCGCCACATTGCGAGGTAGGTCGTGGGCAGGTTGGGCGGGGACCAGTCAGGCTTCTTGAAGCCGGCAGCGTTGCTTCAACAAATAAATGAATGCCACGTTAACTTCTCCACCTCCAATTAAGAGCAGCAACCAGCTTCCTTGAGCTTTACTGTGGACCTATCCGAGGTCGTTTCCCACGATCTGGATGAGACACTCCTAAATGAGGCTAGATGTTGCTATATGATGCTCAACACTCTGCAGCACATGTCAAAGCTCAATGAGAAAGCTCAAAGCCTACCCAGTGGATCGTTGAAGGAGGATAATCTTCCCGGAGTCATTGCTCAGTCAATCTCACATCTGAACACACAGACTTGAAAAAAGAAAAAAAAACACCTGACACGTTGAATGTCAACGTTTCTGAACCAATAATACCAATGGTTTCAGAACTACTTTTCACATCGGCCTTGCAGAAACGCTTAATTTTGTGACACGATTGGTTAGGTTGAAGCAACAAAACTACTTGGTTATGGTCAGAAATAGGATCAGGGTTTGTGTTAAAATAATGACGTAAATAGATAACAATCACCTTTATCTGACTTTCCTCAAACTTGCGGTTATTATTTACTCGTATTGTACTGCAACACACTGTTCACTGTTCTTTACATCAGACAGGGATCTGACATGAAGTCACTTGTCTGCCATTCAAAATGCCATACCAGTGGACCAATTGGCCAGTACACCTGATTGCTTGTGCCGACTCATCAATCAGGATGTAAGCCATGTAAAAAAGACCACAGGTGAGGACCTGTAATTTGTTTTCTTTATTTTCGTCCCGGCAAATGGTTCTGCTGTGTTTCTAATCTAATTAGGACAGGATCTGTTCAGATTTTTTTTTGCAAAATGCAACCTTTGAAAATGCATTGATGTATTTCCTGTTTTTACAAGATAAATCAATATTTTCACCAGTGTGCTGTACTGGTCTTGTTTATTGTGTTTGGACAATATATTCTTGTACTGCTCAAACAATGTCTCTGAAAAACAAACCCAGACTATATCATTGGAAAAATAGAAAGTGAGCACAACAGTGTGTCACTGGTTCAAAGAGAACTCTCGGCTGATTGGTTCAGGCTAAAAAGAAAACAACACAAATAAAAACTACTCTTTCCTCCATTGATACAAATACTAAAAAGCCACCAAGAAACATATAAAGATTGGAATATTGAAGTGAAATGAAGAAAAATCATGTTAATGAGCAGGAAGTAGGGTAAACTTTTTATCTGTGCTAAACCTTAGTTAGCTCCCACATTTTAATAGAAAATATATTGCTAAACGTATATAAAGCTGGAGTTAATATCTGTGCATAGATATTTCTATCATATATAAAAAATAAATCCAACCTAATCCCTTTATAAAGAAGTTAGATCACACTGGCTGGTGGCCAGGAATGTTAACTGCAGTCACTCCCCTCTGGAGCTAATATATAAGCACTATAAACTCCTATCTCTCACCACTTTCCATTTTAAAACGCTTGGAAATAAATGAAGCTGTGCCCCCCCCCCGACTACTTCCCGATAACATAATGCTTTCATGACTTATATGATACAAAGATCTACTAAGGTCTTCCAATTTTTCTTTGTAATCATTGTCAAGCAGTTGTAGGAATATGACGGGAACGTCTTAACACCAAATTGCTAATGTGCAGTGGAAGAGCTTACTTTTAGGTTTACTATCTTACTTTTGCATCTTTAGACACATTTCTCAATTCGAGAATGCTAAAAGTCTCGGTGTTGCATTACAGGGCGCCCGGCGCTAGTGCCTAGAGCGGGCTGGTACACGGGGTTATAAACATATCATAGTGCCTTAGATTTATCCTTGCAGTGCAAGAAGATTTACCGCCCATGTCTGGTGAGACGAGAGTACAGGTGGCTTGAGTTGTAAATCCTGTCTCCCTCAGAACTTTTGCCGTTCCCCTGCGAGGAACTGTATCGCTGCATTGGCAACCAGCGATCCCTTCGCATCGAGCACTCGAACATCCATCCTATCTGAGAGGAGTCAAGACGCGAGCACAGCGCCATTAGTCCAGAAGAGAGGGGGTGGATAAAACGTATCACCAATGCACCATTAACCTTTAATGAACTGGTGCTACATTTCCAAGACAAAGCTGCTTTGAAAGTCCCCTTCCCAGGAGGTCAATATCCTCTCGGTGCGCTGTCCTTGTCAACAAGGATTTAGCCTGCCGCTGCATCGACCACGAAGCTGAAGAGCTGCTTTCTGATATGATAATGAACACGTACCTGAGTTCACACTATTACGTTAAGTTGTATTCATAACCATGAAGTATTCGCAGAAAAAAAAAGAAAAAAAGATGCCAATTTAAGCCTCAGAGGGATCGTACGGTGATTTACAGCGCGCTCCGTGCTCATCAATAGAGGCACTCATTCATGTTGTAATAGCCGTTGTTGATGTTGATGAGGTATTATTTTGCACATCAAACACCCCCACACGCTGACTACTTCAATGCTAATTATGTTTGGCTCATTTCCGATGTCTCTGTCACAGTGGGTCGGCTCGCCGGCGTCACGAGCAGAGCCGGGGCCCTTTTTTTCTATCGGGCTGGCCTCCTTTTCAGCACACGCTGACCCCCTACTTCAAGTTCATCCCAGGACACGACGCACACATTCACGTCCCCGCTATGCCAGTGAAGGTAACTTGGGGACCTGACTTGACGTTTGAAAAGGATACAACATGTCTGCCACGGCAGAGGGAGTGTGATCCGAGCATGCTGGGATTAAAAAGTCCCTGCTGCTGTTGGACTTTTTGAATGTGTTTATAAGCGATAACCAATTCCTGGTTGTGTCATTAGCGAGGTGGTAGCACGCTGACATTTAGCCTTTAAAAAAATTAGCAGCAAGCTGCCGACAACCGGCTCAGTATGCACAAACCTTATTTACCTACAGTTTTGAGGATTCTCATCGGCTCTTAACAGGGTTTTTTGTCACTCATTATTTTTATGGCTTCTGCCCACTAACCGTGGCAATTACGGTATAACGGCACATTGAATCTCCCTTAACGTCTCAAGATTCTTTTTGACTGAGGGTTGTGTTGCAGATGGCGGTGTCCGGAGGCATACGTAGGCTTCTTGTTGATCGCCTAGCTAATAGGCGACCGTTACTGCAACGAGGTTAATTATGAAGAAGGATGAGGAGTGTTAGCTTGGCTGGCCCCGTCCCAGACTCTGGGGCCGGGGATGTGGTGCGTCAAGAGTCTCGGTCTCCGTCGCGGCTGTTTATCTGCAAAATGCTGAAGCACAGTGTAACAGTGGCACAAGTAGAGAAGAGCCGTGAGTCCGTAGAACCACGGAGCCAGAAATATGTAATTTGGTGAGTCTGATGGATTTAATGTGAGTAGGAAAGAACCAAAGCGAGCCTAGGGAAACATTTTGGCAGTAAACAAGCCCACATGTTGTGGCATCTGGCACATTGTTATTCCACTATTCCATCACATACGCTGCTCTTAATTACTGCATATTTTGATGGTAAACATGTTGGGAATTATTGTGAAGAAGAATGAAGGCTTCTTGTGCATTTCAGCCCCCTCAGTCTGTAAATAGCTACTGATGACTGATCAGAGCTTTTGTAATTAAGAAATATCATTAGAACTCACAACTTCACTGAAGATGTCCCCTGTCTGTGCCATCATTACAGTTTGCGCAGTCTTTTGTCATCAGTTATTTCGCTAATACGTGTCACACACTAAAGATGACTCTCCACTATCTTCTCAGCGGAACACAAAAGGCCGTGTTTCCGATGCGTCTTTAGTCATCCGATCGCGGTCTGGCTGGACGCTTGCATCGGGATCCGATAAACCAGACCACATGCCGAGGGGTCCTGGCTCGCACTAGTTTCACATTTCTGTGATTTCACAGAAATATTTTTCATCTTCCAAGAGAGAAGGCAAACCGGGGCTGGAGCACAGCTGAGTCTTGCCAAACCTTTCTTGATTTTGCTGCTTAAAAATAAATGATTTTCCCTAACGAGATAAAAGGAGGTACTTTATTGTGAAGAATTTGTAAGAAATGAAATGTGTCTATCCGCGGTTTTAGAGTCACTCCTGAAAACAAGAAATTATATCTGATGTCGCAGTGGAGGGTCAAGATGTGGACACACATGGGGACACAACTTATTACTCCAAAACTGCAAAAAAAATTGCCAGCTAGGCTTAAATATCCGGAGCTTATGGAAAGATCTGACACACAAACATTTTCTATGGGTATGTTGGGTGTGTCAGGATGGCACGGGCACACCGGTGGCTATAAGCTGTCTAAAATGTGCTGAAAACCTGTGACATTACTTTCGAGTAAATATGCAACACTCTTCTACATGGACAGGATTTGCAGTCTTTCTGAAATCATAAATTGAACTCGTGAAAAAATGTAATCAACAGCACAGGCAACATATTAGTGGTATTATTGTCTTGTGGGACTTAATGCTTCACGAATTACGACTGAAATGACTGTTTTCTCAATAAACCCCAGTGCTATCTGCCCATCCGGATAGTTTGGATTTATTATATTTGCTTTAAATATTTTAATTCAACTTTTTTTTTCACAATAAGGTCCCAAAACAATATGGAGCTGAACATAATCAGCAGAATAAACCAGCTACAGTCCTCATTTGGAATATTTTGATTCAGTTTGCATGAAACTATCCCACACCACCAAAAAGGATAAAAAAGCCGAATTTCACTCCAGCTGGTAGTTGAAAATTGAGTTTACGTGACTCCTATTCCACTGAGAAATGGCAGTTTGCAGCGGGGAAGAGTCTCACACAGACGACACTGAGTTAGCTCTACAGGTAGAGAGGAAGGAACGGTGCGCTAGCCCCAAGACATCTACTGGCAGCACAGGTAAAGAAAAGAAGAAGCAGAGAAGACCCCTCGCACATGTAATGTTAGTCTAAAAAAAATCCAAGGCACTGACTGTTATTATACTTGAAACATCAGAATGTATAAAACCCTGTTGTTTCCTCAAAATAACTAGAATCTCCCATTCCCATGATGGAAGCACCATGCTTGAGATAAAACGTTCTCCCTGTTTTTCTGAATTAATGACATTCTTAGGATGCATGAGATACATTTTAATGGCTTATTACTTATTACAAAAGCAATTAAAGAAATTAATCCAGTATTTTTACAGAAATGATGATTGAATAACAAACCTCTTTACAACCTTCAGGGTGCATTGTTTTTAATAGTTTGAAGAGGTTGCTCGTGTTGCTGTGTGTGTGTGTGTGTGTGTGTGTGTGTGTGTGTGTGTGTGTGTGTGTGTGTGTGTGTGTGAGAGTGTGTGTGTGTGTGTGTGTGTGTGTGTGTGTGTGTGTGTGCGTGCGTGCGTGCGTGTGTGTGTGCGTGCGTGCGTGCGTGCGTGTGTGCGTGTGTGTGTGCGCCACACAACGTTTTTGTGCGACCGCGTCATGCGAACTTGGGGAACATTTTTGGAAGCGATGGAATTATCAATATACTGTTTTATTTTTATTTTTTATAAATCATTACCAAATGAATAGCTTGTGAGTATCAAGGTATCAGTAAATATGATCTGCCCACCCCAGCTGTTAGCTGGCTAGCGCACCCGGAGAAAACCTGCGAAAACCTTTTATCATAAATCCGCTGTATTAATCTCAAACATAAATGCAAACCTTTTTTTTTAAATGAATGCACGACGCTTCCATAAATACTAGATGTATCAGTTTAAAAAATCTGTATTAGACGACTGCAGTGTGAACAAGCAAAGCTTCACTCCTAAGAAACTGTGTCAACGGGATTTGACAAATATTATTTATCAGCCACAGGGTCGTGAAGAGAAAACAAAACAAAAAGTCAACAACTTCATGCATTTCCCATCTAAAGCCATCGGTCTGCGCCTCCTATCAGCTGAGTCCCACCCTGAAACCCGAAACACATCAAACTGAACATTGAGCAGGCTCTGCGCCTGACAAACAGTGGCCCTCCTCATGAATGTGAAGCCAGCTTATCGCCTATTCCTGCAAAAAAATAAATACACATTTAAAAACCAGTAGAAATACCTATGCACGTGATGGCATGCATGTATTTTGCCGCCGGCAAGCCACATATAGATGTGTGTGTGTGTGTGTGTGTGTGTGTGTGTGTGTGTGTGTGTGTGTGTGTGTGTGTGTGGCATACGTGCAGCATCAGGTCAGACACAGTGGTCTTTTCCTGTCTGCTGCAGCCCCCCAGTAGCCACGGCGCCCTGGCTAAGCTGAGGCTGATTCCAGTCTCTGTGAATGAGTAGATAGGGAGGTGAGTCTCATATCTCCATGTTGACAGGCTCAACACCCCCCTCAACCCCTCTGCCTCCCGCGGCTCCACACCAATCATCCCTGCTAGCACACGACTTGCTTCTCCCATTGCTCGCTCAAACACACACACACACACACACACACACACACACACACACACACACACACTACTACTACTCTCGGCGAGACCCGGCACTCGCCTTTTTATTTGAATGCGATAAATATTTAATTTGCGAACGTGTTGAGAAAGATCACACGAGCACGCACAAAGGACCCTCAGCTGAATATGCAACGCTCCGATAAATATTTCAGCACTCCATTTTCAACCAACCCCCAGTTGACTCGCCGGGAACCTGGAGCCGATCCTGGCGAGAATTAAACAGGTTTCCCTTGCAATATTTATTCGTCCCAAAAAAAATAAAAACACCAGTGCCTTGCTGATTCGCTGATGCCATGTGACTGGGCTTGATCTGGTGTCCATTTAAAGACGCTCCCTTTAATGACATAATACATCTTCCCAGCTCTCTCCAATATACGTTAGTAGCCTAGTAGCCCAGGACTAATAATCCTCCCACTAACATAATATCCCCACACTGCCTTTCTACACCTTTAAATAGCACCGCACACACTGTAATATCTCTCTCTCTCTCTCTCTCTCTCTCTCTCTCTCTCTCTCTCTCACACACACACACACACACACTCACACTCAGCACCTGCATCGCAGTAGCACGGCTCCCTGTAATGCATTTACGTTTCCGACAGAGCAATGTAAAAGTGTTTGGTTACTTTCATAATGAACACTCTAACGCTATAATTCCAAAGGCTCTCTTTGTTTAATGTTACAACTTGTACATTTATTTCTCCACGGGGAAGGCAATGAAACAACTTAGACCTCACGCAACTACATAAACCACGATTTCACCTCTCCATCTAAAGACACATTTCGTTTTTAGAGAGCAGCAATAAAGAACGCATTTCCAAGGGCAATCCTCTCCTACAGTACAAAACCACAGCACTCTTCTCAGATTTGAATACAAAATAAATAGATCAGCAGTATTAATTTGGGCGTGTTGAAAGGTCCCATGTCAGCCTGGTGTGGTGCTCTTCCTTGTATGAGAGGAATTCATCAATAAAGCAATTGTTTAAGCTCCCAGTAGGTTCCAGCACGGGCTGTAAAATTTATGAGCAGCACTACAAACAGACAGTGGATGGATCGAAAAAGGGTCCCGGAGGCAGCCGGAAGAGAGTCCTTAGCAATAACAACACAATCAATCACATCCAGGGCACGTCAAATCCAACCTCGGGCTCCCCAGCAGTGCATTCAAAACATATTCCCACGTTCGCATGATTGCAGCTCTGTCATCATATCTTACTGTGAGAGCGGCTGGCTTTTTTTCTCCTTCTTATTGTATGTGTGCGGGTACGCACAGCCCTGCAATCTCTCCATGTTAATATCTCTCTGGAGTGTCTATCTGTCTGGGGGTTATTCAAGAGCAAACTGTTATGTAATTACATGGTGTGCCACAGGAAGTACATTCTGGTAATTTTCTATTAATTTGAATGTTCAGTAAAGGATTTTATTGAACATTGTATGTCCTAGCATACTGAGGTGTGGTGTGTCATCGTGACATTTTAAAGACAAAATGCTGAAATCATGGACTCAAAGCTTGCTTATTTTTCTATAACAAAAAATACAAGTGTAGGTTTGATGAAATATTGACTATTTCATGAAAAATAACCACGCCAAAATCCAGCTTATCTGCTTCCTCAGGACTGTGGGTTGAGCGGTGATAATTGCTCGTAGCCGGCGGCGGTGGTGTACATGGCGTGTGCCCTGGTGCGCACGTACGACACATTACAGGAGGAGGGGTGCTATCATCACCACATTGCTCCAGAGTGTCACTTGTGAGGAAAAACATCCACAGGGTACTGTACCTTTTTCAAGAGCGTTGTTAAACCAAAGTTAATCAATATGGCTTTCATGTGAGACTTAATGTTCCATGATGCCATGTCAGAGCAGGATTGGGGGAAAACACTGGATGAAGGAGGTTTTGTCATAAAAGAAAATTCTATAAAATATGTCAGTATTCGCTTCGTCTTTCAAAGGAAAATATTCTGGAAGTTACTCCTATATATATATATATTTCAATCAGGAGAGACTTGTTTAGAATTTAACAATGATTTACTACAATTGCATAACATTTGAATAGTGCAAAGTCTTTGGCGATTGGACTCCACCCTGAAAATAGGATAATCACGGGGTAGTGATGCTGAGGTAGATGAAGAATGAGGAGCCTGACTGATGCTGACTGGAGGTGACTCGGGTGGAAGAGGGTCACAACTGATTTGGGCTGAAATAACAACTGACAGCAGCAGAGAGGAGAACCTATTTTAAAGTTGAAAGCAACGATGTGATTGGCTTCAGAAACTGTGCAGAATCTGGTTGGTTAATTTAAAGTGAACGTCCACAATCCGCTGATAGAGTAGTCACAGGGAGAATTAGAGACTGAGAGAGATTATGAATGAAAAGGAGTGTAGAGAGTGTCTTCCTGACTGAACTTCCGCTTAAGCTTCATATGTTTTATGTTTGGTATTTCTGTTAACGGTAATTTCAATTTATGATTTCAAATGTGTGGATTTATGTCTACAGGGACGCAGGAATGAGTCATAAAACCAAGAAATGAGTCCACACTTCTGGTTCCCTCGTCTCAAAGTCAATGGGTTTATGGTTAAATGCCTGAAATAAGGTCTATACCTAACACAATAATAAGCAATTAAAAAAATTGTATACAATATATATATATTACAATATGTGGTTGCTAAACAGATGTGTTTAGGGCATGGAAGAAATCGACTCAAATGATGATTTTCCAGCATGCGTTTGCTCCTGCAGAAGACAATAACACGCAACAATTGCCTTCTGGTCGCTCTCTCTGTAAACATCCGCTTCCCTCAGCAATATAGAATACCATTGTGAAGGGAAAGACGGGACTACGGGAGCTTAGGAGGCGAAAAATAAGTTAGACGTCATTACCGCAAGAAACAGATTTAAGAGAAATAAAAATAAGATCAAATTCACACACTCAACAGTATTGTTAAATAATAAACAAAAATAAAATATAAGAAATTGAAAATAAGAAATGACAAAGTGTATTTTTACCTCCTGCAAACCATTTAAACTCAAACTAGTCACAACTTGTAAATTGGTTTCGCAAAATCAAATTCCAAGTTGGAAGGTTAGTGGTGGTAATTAGTTTATAGATATGAATTGCGTTTACGCTTCAGAAATCGTTAAAATGGTGTTCATTTCTGAAGGTTTTCATGCTGAACAAAACCTGTATGCATCAAAAAGATTACTTTTTCCAATCTAAAGTCCGACGGGAAAATCCAGTTTTTTTTGTTGAGGTAACCAGAGCGATTCTGATTTACGGGTTGGCATAAAACATATACGTCATTCCTGCAGCACTCTAATGTATGTTTTGAAAGGTGGAACCCAAGAAGACTATAACTGTACTCCAGGGCAGAGCCGATGGGGCTCTTATAATAAGCTGAACTCCTCCGTATATTTTATAGTCACCACAAGAGAATCTCATAATGCAGCATCATAACACCTATAGCCATAGCTGCTCTGAAAAAAATGTCTCAAACCTTATTTAATCATGTTCCCTTTACCCATGACCCCTCGGTTTATTTAAGAAACGTACGCTCTTCTCAGTGTCTATGCTAGCAGAGACTCATTGAGGGCAGATTGGCCTCTGGCATGCTCACAGCGTCGGCCAAGAATCTGCTCATTACTCTTCCCCTACAACAAGTAGTGTGGCTCGGGTTAGATAGGACGGGCCTGGACCAAATCATTTTAGCCAACAAAGTCGGGACCAGATAGCCTCCTGAATCTGATCTATGCACATGGATTTACAGCGAAAAAGCAGAGAGAGAGAAAAAGCAGCGCTGCAATTTCAACGGGATGGCAGGAAAATAAGCCACACTGGTTTACTGCATCCGCGGCAGATATGTCTTCCTTTTCACAGCATATAGAGGGATGGAGGGAAGAGATGACAGAGAGAATGGAATGACACATCTATATAAGCAAATAAAAACCACAGGCTTTGCCATTTCCCTATTGAAGTGAACTGAGGAGGACAGAGAGAACGAGACAAATTCGAGCGCCTCTCCGCCAGTCAACCTTTATAGGCGCACGGGCACAGATTAATGAGAGCAGAATCCGATTTTGTGCGCGAGCTGGGACAGACTGGCGAGCGTAACAGGCGATTCGAAAGTCGAATTGTGAGACCGCTTTTGAGCCGGGGACAAGAATTCTCACGCTTGTAATGATCAAAGCTGCTGGCGCTCACTTCGTCTGGAGCTTCGCCCTCCTCAATTTGACCTGGAAGTTAACTTTCATCCTGTTGAACCATTCTTCTACCCTTCTTCTACCCTTCTTCTACCCTTCTTTTTTATATTTAACATTTATTTCACCAGGATGATCCCATTGATGCTGTGAATCTCGTTTACAAGGGGGTCCTGGCTCAGGTGGCAGTGTAAAAGTTTCACAGAATTGTCACATAAAAAAAACTTAAATATCTTAAATAAACAACATAAAAACATATAATAGACTTGTAAAAAATAAAAATAAAAAATTGCAGCCACCAGCGCGGAGAAAATAGGAGGCAGTTTGTTTAATTTGTTTTGTATAATGAGGACAACCGACTTTCTTTTAGAGACGGCCATGATGTGCAAAAACCCGACTCAGAGACAAACGCAGCATGGTACACTGACTCTAACATTGAAGTTGAACTTGCATGCATATATTAAATATCACCATAATCAAATGTTGATGATAGCGTCCCTTAAATTCATATTTCCCTTGCAGCGAAAGAGAAACAGCATTTGTTTCTGTCGCAGAAACCTAACCACCCTTTTTATGAGACACTTGATATGATGATTGAAAGACAGATTGTTTTCTGAAAAAAAAAAAAAAAAACGCTATATAGAATTTCAGACTAGTTCCAATCATCTTAAAATCCGACACACAACATAAGTCTGCTTTGACCGTATTTGGTGTCTGTTATCTTCAAATGAATAGCAAGGACGTTAAAACCATTATTGGACCAACATTTATGAAAGTTTTATTGCCACATCTGAGCCGAATGCTGCATTCTAATGAGGGCGATACATGAGATGGTAAGGGGGTTCAGTCGGATCGACAGAATCAGTCTAAACTTTGATCTACAGATCCCCGGGGCCACAATACCTGAAATTGTCCTGAACAGTCAGATGGTGTGGACTTAACTTTAGGACTTTGACTTTTGCTTGGCAAGCGACCTCTCTGAAGCAGATGGAGAAAGTAGAGAGAGCCGACTCAGCAGCCCGTCCTCACTCTCAACTTGTCAAATACAACGCTTGGTCAGTCCCCCGCTGCGTCCTTTAGCATCTGTATGTGACACACCACTTCTTTTTTTTTTACCGAAATACAACGTAGAGCAAACATTATGTGACGGCCAGAGCAACCGATGTATTATAAAGAGCAAGAAAGTCTGCATCGGAGGGCGGTTGTCAATCGAGTCAAAGGACTCTCACCCAGGAGATCACTGTACGTGTCACATGTGAAACCAAGTCAATGTTGACTTACTTTACCCAAATTTTGTGATGCAACGCCCCTACTTTACCAACACAAGCATATTTATTTGACATAACAAACATACCCTAACCACAATCTTTTTTCCTAAACTACTTGTGTCGCTGAAGTAAACGCAAATACAATGTAAACTTACATTGAAAGTGTATTTTGAAAAGTGTAAACTGTGCCGCTGGTCCAAATCTGAAGCTAAAAGGGGAACCTTTGGTGTCAGAGTTTGGAGCGTAGCGTAACTGACCAAGCTATTTGGTATCTGACGAGTTGAGAGTGAGAATGTGTTAACAGGACCGCGTGCATGAATCAAGGTCACACGCTCAAATCTGATTCTGCTCTTACGAGTCCGCCCCCCGTGGCACTCAGAGGTTGACTTGCAGGCCGAGTTGCGTTCGGAGTCGGCGCTGTGCTCTCTCAAATCTTTTGTCCTCTATCTACTTCCCCATTATTCATGTCCCTTTTTTTTTTAAAGATTAGCGTGGTACCATCGCTCTGCATCTTTTATAACGCGCACAAATCACAAGTTACTCTGCTGTATTAATCATTTGACAATGTGTTCCTTCAGATATGAATTGTATTATCGGGCGCAGCCCCTCGCAATATCCAGACTCCAAATCTGACATGATTCAACACCTGTGAATCTTTGTTTCCCCGCGGCCGAATCTCTTTCACTGGCATGTTCTTGACGGTTACACGCTGGGTTGTGTTGTCAAGGAAGATTCATCTTGGCATGTGAAGATGCCTCAATAAGCATATTTGAATAAAAAGGGCCCGCATGGAATGATTCACAAGCACGACACAAAAGTCAATTTTGCAGTGGGATTTTCAAATATCACACCCACACGCAACTCCAAATAAACATCTCATGGCCTCCACACTTCTGATCAGATGTTGGTATCTCACAATACAGTGTGGCCGCATGTTTATGCGATATACATCACAGGCTGCCATGGTGCTGTTGCCATCTTTAAGTGATACAAATCATCGCCTGTAAAAGTGGGTCACGGTATAAATTAGAGACTAAAGTTACGGCATTAGGCAACAAGTCATGGAAACAGTCGGTTAAAGTGTTTGACAGAGTTTTATACCTATAGAGACAAAGGTGGTTTGAGGAATCACGTCCTTTCGAAGGCAGTGCAGACCAGATCCACTTCTTTCGTTCTTACCTTTCACAATAAAAGCCCTTGACGTATACACTACGTAACTTTTAACGAGAGGGAACTAAAGTTCAAAGAGCATTTCCCTGAAAAAAAAAACTTCGAACTGTCAGACGCTTTTCCAGTTGGTCATCTGCTTGTGTCAATCAATTCAAACCTTTCATTGAAATTAAGTGTCTTAAATTTGAATCTCAGCCTGGTATGAACAGCGATGATGCTCAATGTTCACAGGCCAATATTTTGCGTTGTTTAATTTGTCATTGCCCCAGTGTGTAAATGCCTTAACTTGGTCATGTGCACCACTCAGGAAGTTCTTTCTTTCTCATTTATACCGCTCAGTCAATCTCTCACTCCCTGTTTCTCTGCAGCACAACACTATAATTGTAGTGTGAATTCTTTTTCCGACAGTGTGTAATGTGACTGACCTGACAAACTGATCCTCCTACTACTGTTCCTGTAGTGAAAAAGTAGCATCACTCGTCCTAGCTCAAGCTAGAAGTACCTTTATATACAGTGCAATGATGCGGTGGCGTGAGAGCTCAATGCACTGAGAACCCCATTGGAGCCACTTGGGTTTAAGCAATGAAACTACATGATTAGGTTTAGTAAAAGGTATCATGTATGGGTTAGAATAGGTATTCAATACAAAGGCTTGTTACATAGGCTTACATTAACATGACGTAAGTACATACTCACATCAATTACTATAACTTAACCTTTGGTTTCACATGTTTACTGGATGGATGTTGTGCGTTTGACCAATCTATCCACACAAGCCTCCACTTTGTTGCTCTTTATACTCCTTCACCTGACCTCTGCAGCAGTAACAAAACCATTGAAAGCCCACCTAATGAGACGTTGATCCTAATGGGACGCTGATGGGTGCCTTGTGCGTCTGTATCAGACGCCGAGGGCTGCGACGGTCATCAATATTTTGACACCAATGGGAAGAGAACGGGCCGTTTCGGCTCTCAGGGCCACCCGACAATAAATGTCCCACTGCAAAGTTTTGAATAATATAGAAATATTTCTACTGAACATATCTGGCAAGTTGCAAACATTTTGACACTGTGTCACGATTTTGGTTTTGGCACTGAACATATCTGTAAAGTGGTCACTGAGAATGTAATATTCACATGCAGAAGATAAGAAATGATGAAGCATTTTCATAATGATGTGAAAGCCCTCTGGTAAGGTAAGGTAAGATCCACTGTATCTCTCCATTCTTGCTATTCCTATCCCCTTAAGCCCCTATCCTCAGGGCTTAACATTAAAAGGCTATGGTCATATCACATTGATATGTATCTTTTTACATTAGCAGTGGGTCAAAACTTGCATTTGTTTCTCTGTTTTGAGGTGCACAAATTACCTAACAAAAATTAGCCCAGATCTCACTGTAGTGTTTGAATATTTTGAAAATCCAGTCCCACATTCCCCACACATTAATTAACTAGGGATGCCAACCTTTTTCTTTTTTCTTTAAAAGCAGAACCACCATTTCATATTGATTCATAACAGAAAGAGTACTGCACAAAATGCCCAGCCAAACTGAAAGGGGAATTTCAGTTTGGCCTTGATTTCTATTGAAAGATATTTAATTTTGTGAGGATCCAAATCACCCAGAGGGAACTTTAGTTTATGGGAAATTTAGAAGAGTCCATTTTATCTCCCTTAGAAGAACTCCTATCTTCTGCCTAATTCAGCAGCGTTCTGTTGCGAGTTGGCTCATGTGCAGAGCACCTGTCTGTCAACCTTGCAGGCACAGGGCCCAAGGCTTCCAGGCTGGGAATGGGACTCACCTCGACGGTGGTTCTTTTCTAACTTGACTGACACCTCGGAGACACACGCATGGCACTGCTCATCTCCTCATTGCGCTGCTCATCATTGCTCTTAGACAAACCAACACCTGCAGGCGGGAGCTTGGGCTGATATCTGCAGAAAGTGAGAGGCTGTGAAATCACTCGGCTTCAGTTTCGACATGAAGGATGTACTTCGGGAAAAAGAAAATGACCAACTAGCATCACAATCTTTCAAGAGATGGACATAAATTACTACAAGTGCCATGTCGCTTTGAGGAGACAATGGAACTTTGGCTTTGTACAATGACATAGATAGCGATTTAAAAACAAGTGCCCGCAAAACAATTTGTATGCCAGTGGTGTATATATTCTATTACTTCTCCTCCTACACCTCTCACCATTTTAAGTATTTGTTCTGCAAGTAGTCAGCACATTTTCCGCTTTAAAATTAAATTTTAAATAGGAAAAAACAAAGGCAATCTGTGGGAGAGCTTTTTGTCCCTCTATGCTTTCAACGGCATTAAGGGCTGCAACCAAAAGCTCTCATGAACACTTGCCCATGGGGAATAACAACAACACTTTAAACAGAGAAAACGCTGAAAAGTAGCCATGTTCGCGCCGTTTATAAATAGCCTTTTCACCAGAACAGAAGGCTGATGTAAAATTACAACTGAATGCAAACTCTCCCTGTTCCCTTTTCTCCCTCGTCATACAATAGATCCACTCAAAGAGTGATAACCTGCCGCTAAACAGAATTTATCAGGGAAAATAAATCTTGATACATTTCAATCAATTCTTTACTCTGAGTAATGGTTTCGCTGCAACAAATAATGAGAGGTGGGAATTGGAGCTCTCTGTTGCAATTAGTCATTTCAATTCTAAATATAATGTGGCTTAGCTGAAATGCCAGGGCTTTGATTTCACAGTGTCTGTCTGCAAAGGTCAACCTGAGCTTCTTCTCGTCTCTCTCTTTCTCTTCTTTCCTTTCTTTTCCCATATGTTCACATTTTTAAGCATACTCCTCCCGTAGACATGCCACCATGTTGCCGGGGATCCTGGCACTCTGCAGCGGCATCACAGTCGAATCTTCAAGGCAGCCCACAAGGGGCAACGCTGTCTTGGTTGAGTAGGACATTCATACAGATATTCCCATATGGCATAGAGGGGACAGAAAGCTGACAGGTAATATAGTAATGATGAATGCCAGGGGGACTCTCCGTGTAGGGTTGCAAATGTGCATGTTGCAAAAAACGATAAAGTACCCAAAAAAAAAATTCTAAACTGATTTTGGGTCCTGAATAAAAAACTAGACCTTTCATTCATAGCTACTATAGCAACAACAAAAGCTGACAGATACAATCCCGTCCTTCCACAGAAACATAAGTGCGACCTTTGGAAAAAGGCATCTTGCCTTTGTGAAGGTTCACTATGAATCAAGCATTTGTGGTGCCTGCCTTAACCTAAGCAATTCTGAAAAGCGCTCGTTCTCAGAGAGAAGCTCACAATGAGACCCTTAGAGTTTCTCGCAGCCCCGTGCTATTGTGGCGCCACTGGAGCGGCTCTGGGGATTACATGGTCTTGCAGTCTCAAATGGTTGCTCTGAGAAACAATTATCTGATTGCGACTTGAGGTGAAAAGATAAAAGGGTGCTCAGGCTCCACAGAGGCCTGTTGCAAAGCAATACCAGGAGCAAAACTTACCGTCGCAGAGGCAATGCACACTGCAACCCGGTCATATTGTTGCAGAATAGAACTGGCCAACACCGTGAAAATGACCGGTAATTTGTTATAAACAGCTAATGTCTGCTGGATGCGGGCTCCAAAGAGACTTTGGCTATAGGGAGGTCAATAGGAAAGGCTCCGGATCCTTTCTCAAAAGACACAGGCAATGATTTGTACTCTACAAGAAGAGAAAGTATTTTCACCTCTTAATGTCAGTATTATTGGTGACTTTGAAATAATTTCCCCATCAAATAACATTTAAAGTGGCATTCCAATGAAGGTCAGCGGCTGTTCTCTTTGACTGTCAGGGTCTTATCTTACCACCAAGAGTTCTCCTGAATGGCTGTGAAAATTCCGAGCTAAGACTTTTCTACTCTGTAACTTTTAGTGAGGAACAAAGAGAACTCCTCAGCTTACATAAGAGGCGGGGTTGACTCCGTTGCTTTGGACGTCACGACATCCTGTTTGCACTTAGTCGCTATGGCCACAGTGATTGGTGTTGAAACAGGTGACCAGTGGATTGTTGGACGTATGGGTGTGTGTGTAGGTAGAAAATAAGAATAAAAGTATTTTGAGATTCCATGAACCAATTTCATACAGTACATGAGAGAAAGTCCAATATTGACTTTATCTATCATCAAACACCATCGACATGTGGTATTTTTTCCCCAGGTAACAAAACCCTTCTTTAGACTTTGATGTGATAATCTTGCATAAAGCACAAATTTTACTGGCAAATCTAGCAATGGCCATTAAATCACCTTTATTTAACCATCTATCACAGTCGGTGATAATAAAATGTGCACTTGATGAGCTCCCAAACTAATTTGGATGTGAAGAGATTTTTGTTGTAATGAATAAGTCTCACAGACGGCGATCATCAGGGCTGCAAATTATATATTTCTTTGGAGTTCATGTAGCATAGAGTTGTGCCAACCATTCTCTCCAGTGTCATTGGAACGGCTGATATGTTGGTAAGTTGACTAAAGCTCTTATCCAAATGCCTCCATCAAAATCTGTTTTTGAAAGAAATTTATAGTAATGGTCCAAAACATTGTCTCAACGAGGCAGTCTAACAAAACAAAACTGCATGATGACTTACGTTTTGAGAAGAACATTTTGCCACATGTAACATTTGCAATTGACAAGAAGTCAGCGTAGGGAGGTCAGGGTGGCGTATTGTTAAAAAAAACATGGGGCTTTCACCCACAGGATTGCTGTTCCCGTGTTTTTGTTTTGTTTTGCCTCAATTTCGTAGCCATTTTAAGCCAAACCATCACTGTTTTTTGGGCTAAACCTAACCAGGTAGTTTGTTGTGTTCTTTGTTTGCCTTTGTCTCATTTTACAAGGATGTGTTTCAAACCTTTTAATTCAGGAGGAAATGGGTTTCCCTCAAAACGTAATTGAGAGTGCAGTTTAGTTGTTTTGGGATCGTAATTTTGTTGGAGAGAGAATTGGTCTGGACTGCCTCCAAGTTCTCTCAGGCTTAAGAGCTCCTTTTACTTCTAAAGTGCTTTGTGAATTACTCTGAGACCTCAATTTAGGACCGGCGCTTATGACACTTACTTATTCTTAGCAGTTTTTCTAGAAAGGAGCTACTTTTAGACTTTGGATGTTTTGTGAATACGCCGGAACTTTACTCGTCACAAGGAGTATAGACCTAATCTCAAAAAACAGATATCTACATATGAATGTACATTCAGTAGACAAGGGGTTATGAATTTGGTATAGGACTTTTTCACATCCGCCCTTTTGATACGTTATTGCAAGGTAAATACAGGTGGGATGGAAAAAAATTATAATTAATATTAAGTATGGTCACTGTTATTGAGCATGTGGCTCACTGTAATGACCGTGACACATCAAATAGAATGGTACTGTAGTGAATGTGACTTCATAATTCACCCTTGTTCTTAGTGTAGTTCTACACACTGTTGTTTCATGCAGTTATTTAAGTAATGTGTTATACACGTAGGTATGACTGTTCCGGGATCACGGTCCCTTTAAGAGTTCGACTGTGGTTGATGACATGAAGGCCCGAGGCTTGTTAGGTTAGAGGGCAGCGCCATCTTGTTTTGTCTTTTCGAGATGTAAAATAAACGAGACACACACTTGTGTACTCAACTGGAGGAATTGCCTTTTGCTTTTAAATGCAACTTCCACAGTACCGTAATTAATTTGATCAATTACACCTGTGTTTAACCGGCAAAGACATGTCAAAATGGCAGCTACAAAAAGGGCCTATCGGAAGCCTTCTGGTTTCTGTTTTTTTCGGCAATTTGGAGTAAGAGTAGTATTGACCAATTACATTTGAGCGGGCTTTGGTTGCAGGAAGGTGAACAGTCTGTGTGGAGAGCAGAAGAGCTTCATATTAGTTTCTCGAGACAGATATCTGCATGTGACTGCAGATATTCAATCCGGTCATCGACGTCTCACAGTTCTAACTCCATGCTCGCATCTCAAGCTGCTAATCATGACTGGTTCAAAGAGGAGGAAGTCTGGGCCTCGATATCCACTGTTCGTTATCTGGATATCTGCTGGCTTCACAGGAATCCCAGAAATATTGTCAGTTGTCCCCAGAGGCTAAATCGTCGTCAGACTGATAGCCGATGGGTTCCGAGATTGCAAGGAGTACTACCCTGTCTGTGAAAACTTTGGAGAAGCTTTCTAAAGTCTAATTAAGTCATCGGGGTATTTCGGCATTGGCTTGGAGACTAAAAGTGTACAGTGAATACACTGTGTTACACAGAGATTTAAAGACGTGGTTGTTTACCAGTCAGGAAAGGTCAAATCAATTATGTATTGAGTTGCGTTAGGGGAAATATAGTCCAGTGGTTTTGGAGCTTGACCAATAAAAGGGACTATAAGTCACAACAACTCAGCCTCTAATGTATCAATTTTGACAATTTTTCTTTTATCTGACTCAAAATAACCCCAACCTTATGGAAGTTTAAAGGCCCTGTAAACAAACAATGAGTTAGGACAGTGGTTCTCAAACTGTGGGGCGCGACCCTCTAGTGGGGCGCGGAGGTATTACAGGGTGATGCTGTTTTAAAAATATATATAAAAAATATATATATAATCTTTAAAAAATATATATAATCCTTTATTAATCCCACAAAAATATTCTCTGCATTTTACCCATCCTTAGTAATTAAGGAGCAGTGTGCTGCTGTGAAGCACTGAGGCTTCAGGGTCTTGCTCAAGCACACTTCAACATGAAACTATGGAGAGAACAGGGATGAACCGCTACCTTGTGGTTTCAGGACGACCACTCTCCATGAACATGATAACTTTACATAGTACAAAAGTACAAAGTAGACGGACATAAAACGTCATTAATAAATACTTGGCAAAATGCCTGTACTTTCGTGGAAATGTTTACGTTACTCCGTTAACAGGTTACTCTTGCACATGCGTGACTCGCCGATTCTTGGCGTCTTGCCAAAAGCCTCCGTGAGATCT
The DNA here is from genome assembly GCA_038501785.1 of Myoxocephalus aenaeus. Taxonomy (NCBI): domain Eukaryota; kingdom Metazoa; phylum Chordata; class Actinopteri; order Perciformes; family Cottidae; genus Myoxocephalus; species Myoxocephalus aenaeus. Next base: position 1,453,546 of record JBAMJR010000075.1, on the reverse strand, counting down.
CTGAGGTCGGCTTTTCTGCTGTTGCGTCTCTCAAAACAGAATACAGATCTAAGCTCAACATTGAGCATGAATTGAGAGGTTGTATCAAATCTACAACCCTGTTTAAAAAATATGTGTAGAGGAAAGCAGCTCACTGCAGCCACAATACTGATAGAACGTAATGCTCACACATCGGCACTCATTCTGTTTTGCACAGTTGAACGTTATTGTTATTATCTTGAAAATATATTCAGTGCAAAACAGGTTATTTGCAGCCACAATAAGTAATATACTGCCAAATATTAGTTATTTTTTGCACAGATAGAACTTTATTTGGAATGTTCTAACAAAGTGATTGCAGATGTTATTAGTTTTTGTCTGATGGAGCAATCTGGTTTACTGGAAAGGGATTGCAATTTTCTTCATTCTATTATTTGAAAAAGCACGGATGGAGGAGTCACAAAAAGTTGGACCATTTTGTTACAATTTTGTTGGGGCGGTGGGGCCCGAACATTTTTCTTCCTCCAAAGTGGGGCGTAACAGAAAAAGTTTGAGAACCACTGAGTTAGGATGAGTGATAGGATAGTGATGTTATGTATCTCCATGCACCAATCAGGATTTAGCTCATCAAAATCTGTTGACAGCTGTGGGCTTGTTTGCTTATGTTGTCAGCTGGTGTCAGTCAAACCTGATCAAACCACACCTATACAGCCCTGATGAAGCAGTTTACTGAGTTTTTTTTAGGCTTCAACTCTCAACATGAAATACCTTAGAGCAGTGGCGGCCGGCCAATAGAGGGCCGCGGGGCCTGGCCCCACCCACCTTGAGCCAGAAAAAAAGAAAAAAAAAAAAAAAATTATTTATAATTTTAATTATAAAAAAATTATAAAAATATTAATAACTTATACTAATTGTCAATATTTATGTGTTTGAGCTATGGAATGTACCCAGTAATATTTGTAAAATAGGATATCTGCGCTAAATATCTGCTTTTCCTGCTCGTCCTCTCTGCTCTGAGCTGCTCATGCACTGCTCTCTAATGCTCGTGCACATGCCGGGGCCACGAAGCATTTGGCCAAAGAAAGTCGGGTCTAATACGCAGTTTAGCCAATCACTGACTAAAGATATAAATGATGGACATATCATTTATCCAATCCGCGCCCTAAAAAGGACTTCTGCGGGGCCAGGCCCCGGGTGCGCGTTCACAGCTAGTCTCTCGTTCTCGTCTCGCGTGTTCTCGTTCTCTTCGCTTGTATTCTCGTCTGCCCGTCTCTCTCAGCGCCATTTTAACGTCATGACAACGGAGCCCTAAGACTCAAGCCTAACTAGATCAAATCTCTCCTCCAATACTTGGACTGCATGCTGCTGTTGGTTATAAGGGATTACATTCTGGAGGAAGTAAAGAACGCTGATTTGTATCGCCAAGTGGACGAGGAGAGTCAACTGATATTTCCAGCTGATGCTCATGCTAAGCTACATCGGCGCTAACGGTACATCACTATCCAGAACGCCACGGACCCCATCGCTCCAGCGCTTATGACGGGCTGCTGTAATGAGGGGAGCCACAGTGCAGCTTTATTCCTGGCATTGCCCTCCGGAACTAAGCAGCGGCGACGGGGAGGGAGAGGCCAGGGCTACCGTTAGCTAGCGGGCTAACGTGCTACCGTTAGCTAGCGGACTAACGTTAGCCCGCTATCACTGCTACACAAAGAGAAAACGGTTGTTTAGTTACAGACGGAACAACATCATCCCAAATGTGGACATGCTATTCAACCAGCTGCAGAAGAGGAACATCGACCCTGCTTCATTAAAGGTATTAAACTATACTGTAACGGACTGAGTGACATGTCATGTTAACCTGTTATGTTTAAAGTGTTATTGTGTTTACAGGAAGAAGTTGTTCTAGATAAGATTACTGTTTATTGTAATTACTGGGTTCAGGAGGTCAGTGAATGTCTCATGAGCTGTGTAGCTTGTAGCTTGTCTACCTGAGCTACCTGTGATCAGAGAGGAGGCTATGGCCGGGAGCAGAGTGAAGCATGCTAAGAGGTTTTGACTGTTGTTCTGGGCTAGGCTACGGCCCACAGTAGCCTGTTCTGTTGTTAGCGAATAAACACACAATAAGCAAGCTAACGTCTCATATTTACATGTGATAGGAACCATCTTTACGTCCTATGTTTGTGTTGGGACATTTTTAGTTGTGACTAGCTCCTGGAAACATGTGCGGCGGTAGAAGTTTTTACTCCGCTAAAAGCTAGTTTAAAAGATATAAGTTAAAGTGACAACAAAGTGTTGATTTGTCGAAGTATATTGTTATCCAAGTGGACCATCTCCCTCTCAGTTGTGTGCAGCAGCGAGGTATGTTGTTATGTTAATGATTCATGGCGCATATTTACGTGCAAACAGTTTACTGTGTAACGTGAACGCCAACTTGTTTTGTCTGTTGAAATGTAATTATACAGTTGGACGGTGGATTGATGACGGTGGTGTTGACTGAGGCGCACGTTAAGAATAAATCCATCAGTAACAGAAGAACCAAGGGGTCGTGTATTTCCTGGAGGGAGTGATAAGTTGCTCACGTCCAACAGTCTGTAAAAGCCTACATGGGCCTAGTCATCAAAGTGAATGAATATGATAGAAAACATCACAATGATATTTGTTTAAATATTTTAAAAGGAAAAAAATCTGATTTTTATAAAAATGCGGGTAGTTAATAACATGATTATTCAGGTGTCCACCAAGTCAATGTCTAGAAGAGGCCTAGTTGTTTTTGAAGATGGCAAGTTGGCAACTATTCAATAACATAGTGGACTGTTTTCTGAAAGGGAGGACACGCTGGTAACTGACCGTCTGATACATTTTGATGATGTAGTTATAATTTCCCATCATGTAAAGTTATTTGTAAGATTTTACATAAATTGTATTGTAGAAATACTTGACTTGGACATAAGTGTTCAATCAGAATCACTTTCATCAAAATAGCTTTATTGATAATGTAAGTTGATTTATCTTTTACAGGTATGTGATGCCATCCTGATGAAGCCAAGGAGCGGTTCTCCTCTTCACAGAGACTGTCAGTCTTCTCAGGATCCTCATCACCGTGACAACAGCTGAATCCAGAGGTGTTTCTGTACTTTGAAGAGGATCAAGACCTTCCTCAGAAACACCATGACACAGGATGTTCTTAATGCTCTGGCTATGCTCTCCATGGAGAAGAAACTTGTCAGGGACATGTCTGACTTCAATAAGAAGGCCATTGAGAGGTTTGCCACTCAGGACAGAAGAGCAAAGTTTCTTTACAAATAATCTGCCTCATAAAAACATTATTATGTTAGTGTTGGAATAAATGTTTAAATATTCAACTGCAAAGTAGTAATGCGTTTTTTATACCTTTTTTGCATTGAATCATACTAGGATTTTTGCTGAAATTGATTGGCTGGCCCCACCCAAAAAAAAATCCACCAGCCGCCACTGCCTTAGAGTATTAGAGAATTCTCTTTTTCAAACTTAAACTGATTGTTGTATATTTAGTCATCAATATTTAATATAGAGAAATACAAAAAAATTGAAAGCAAGTTTTCGGGTGCTGTAAGGGTTGAAGAGGGGTATATTTGGAAGTTTCTCCACCTAAACTGAAGGTCCGTGGGATATAAAATGAATCTGTGGTAATTGCACCTTTTTTTTTTTAACAGCTGGCATAATTGCAGCAAGTTTTAACCCAACTCCAGACTTCAAAGAGTCCTCACTGTCTATTGCCAAATCCTGTAAGTCTGCATAGTATAGACAAGAGGTTCAGCATAAAATTGAACAAGAACAACATTTTCAGTAGACCCTAAATCATGATAAAAAAAATGCATCGAACAAATCTGCTATCAGAGAAATACATCTGCTCTCATTTGAAAGAAGGCATGTAGCAGCTTTGTTTCAAAATGGATGATGTTTTGACATTTCCCTTTACATGTGTTAGTGCACGTTGTTGTATTAATATTTAATTGCTGGGAAATGTGTCTACAGGTTCCCATCTGATTAGCACTTTGGCAGAGAACTGATGCAAATGTGCAAAATTGAGTTCTCCTTTTGCCAGTGGACTGAGGCTGGATGCTAAAGGGACACATGAACAAAGAGCCAGACTTATTGACTTCCCAGTGTTGTCCTCCACAGCCTTCTCTCAAAAAACAGATAAAGTCTCAATCATTATTAGCGCTGGATATTGGTACTCATTACCTTTAAACTATCAACAGAAATAACCCAGTACCAAGTAGTATCGAAAAGTCTCCAGTCAAACGATACATGCATTTGATCCTTTTTGTGTCTAGATCTAGAAAAAATTATAATTGTATGGTTTTGCTCGCAACCAATCACCACTAGGCCAAAACAGGCCAAGGGTACAACCAATCACCACTAGAGTGATCACCACTTCTTTTGATTTACCGTGATGTGTCATTGGCCCTCTAATGCAGCACATTACAGCTGGTATTGTCTGCACACGACCCTCAACATGGAGAGGGCTGAGCTAGCGGCAAGAAGCTAACAGCGCTAACAACAGCAACAATCGGCGTGATGATGTTTTGTAGCCTCATTTAACGACCTGTTTGGAACCGCCGTTTTTTTAGACACATAAAAGCTTAAAAATTCACAAGGCTATTCATACACATTTGTATTTATAGAACAATACAGTAATACAAGCTTAAGAGATTTTAACAACAGACCTAATTTCAGGCATCTAACCAAAAACCCATGGAAAAGTCTATGAGAGGGAACCGGAAGTGCACAAATGCTAACTTATTTCTGGGTTTTTAGGACTCATCCCTGAAGTACTCTGTTATGTCGGGGGCTTTAATGACAATCCACTTTAGTTTACTCATGGTGTGACTGGCTTGCATACAAGATAGTGAGAATTGTTGTCACGATCTATGGTGGCGTTTTAAAGGTGGACCAATTGGTATTTTATTGACATACTATTTATTCAGTTCCCTGATGAAGTACAGTAATTCTACCCAATTTTACAACCCAGTCCTTCGTCTTACGGTAAGATATGTCACATAATAAGATACTTCATTTATTTTGTTGTTGGTACTGTAATACTAACCTCAGCAACTAGTAAGACACATGCTGCAAATAAATATATAAATAAAGGAAATAAGAAAACATTCATTGCTCACAACAAATTCTGATATCAAGGACAAGGAATAATGCAGGGATTATGTGTGTAAATGTGCCATCTGGGACAACAGTGTAGGAGGTGCTGTGATCTTGTCTGGAGTCATTTCATCTTCAGGGACACAATTCAGCATGTGCCAGCTACCTGCTGTAGTCTTCAATCATGACAATAATAATTTCCAATTAGTATCTCATACGGAGCCATACACTTGTTTGGTTATAAACAACTGATTACTAAAACAAGAAAAGAAAAATCAATTGCAACAGTCCAGGGCTTCAGAAAAGGTGTGCACCTTGAAAACAGTTTGATAACACGGCACGAGAAAGTACAAATAGCAATTACCAGGCTCACTGATTTGTGACAGACTTTAACACGATTTAGGGCGAAAAAAGACAGATGCAGCACTATTGTGATTTCCGAGTCTTTGCTGAGGCCAAGTAACATAAAAAAGACAGACAGCTTCACCTGTCAATACGCAGTTAAAGTTATAATCTGAAAAAGAGGGTGGATTTTGCATAATCCCCAATGAACCTTCTATTACCCTGCTGCTGTCAGTCTAAGTCATGTTGATATGTGGAAGCAACCAAACACTATAACCTTATCCTGTAATTATTAATAACTCTGCTGTAATTAATTAACATCTACATTTTAATTCATTGGACCCCCCTCCCATTTTATAGTCACATTAATCATGGAAGTCAGTGTACCAATCACTCTCCTGGAAGTGTTAATTGTTCATCAGTAATGAAGCTACAGTGGTCTTATGAGAATAGCAGTAAGTTGTGATTGATTAACAGTTAACAGTTGATCATTGATTTACTGGTCTCTGGGTGCTGAATAAGCAACATTGAATCTGTCAGACGGCACCAGGATGTCCTGGTCCAGTCCTGAGCCCCTCAGCACAGAGGTAGCTGTCCTAGATGTTAGAGTGGGATTTAGTAGACGCATGATACTGCCATGATCTCTTCTCACAATGCCTGTTTATTGTTTGGGGCCTACATTAAATTAAATCATGTTCACTTTCCACTGGGCGTCCTGCTGTTTGAAATCTCTACTTTTTGTATGGCGCTAAATTACTCAAAAAACAGATCAGTTGAACCATCCATTGTATAAAATACCACCATTTCCCAGCCAGCATGTCCATGTGGGGCCCATAAGGTTTACATTTGGGCTGCAGATAAGGGTCCCAAGTGGGTTTGTCCGCAGTTTCCACAGTGGCCTCACCTGTGTTTGCCCATACTGGTTTCAAGTTGGTGCGGACTGGGTTTATTCACCGGTTTATTCACCGACTTTAAGAGGAATCTGACTGGGCTTTAAGTGGGACCCAAATTGGCTACATTATGGGTTTCGGTGAATAAACCCGTATGGGCAAACACAGGTGAGGCCACCGTGGAAACTGCGGACAAACCCACTTGGGACCCTTATCTGCAGCCCAAATTTAAACCTCATGGTCCCCACAGACATGCTGGCTGGGTTGTTAATGTATATGTTAAGTATTGTAGGAGATTATGATTCTTTTTTTGTTATCTCTTAAAGGGACATCAAGGCAGAATTTATAAATTGTTGTTAATGGTAAATTACGGTTACAGCAATACATTTTGTCACAAAAATTGTAAAAGAAAAAGGTAAAAGCTTGCTAATTCAATCCAACTCTGTCCAACACAATGTCAAATGCCTTACACATTTAAGATAGATTCATATAATATCTGGGCATGATTTCTACTGGATGGTTAAAACTCTTATAATTAATTAAAATGTATGCAGAGCATTATCACCCAACTCTGCAGTTCCCTTGAGCATCAGCATCTTCTAATCAGTGGTTTCGGTTTTACGGCCTGCAACTTTAATGTTTCGCTTCACTCTCACCGCTCTCATCAGAGTCATTTCCAGCCAGTGAAAAATTAATGAGACTCAATGTATATTACCCACTCAGCGCTAACCAGCAGACAAAGTCAGCGACTAGCTGGTTAAATTAGTGGAGCATGTAGTAGCAAACCAGAGCTGTATGAATACATAAGCAACTGTTTCTATATCAGTTGAAAGTTTGTGTGAATGGTAAAAATAAACAGGATTTTAACTCGCTACATACTGGACACACTACTTCCTGCTTTGGCACCGATGGTTGCTATTGTTTTAAACACGTCCTATGGAATCGTCCAGTATGAATGTAATTCCTCTGCATTCTGAGCTGCAGAAATTCCTAAAGGAGCAGTATATCCGGATAATGTACCGAAAACTAATCTAATCAAATTATTGCTTGTGATCAGCTTTGTTGGTTGGAGAACAAGTCATTCTGGCTTTGTTTGCATTACCACAGTAGAGCGCCTCAATCATTAAACAAATGCCAATCTAAAGGAGGAAGTCTCAGCGCCTGACAAAGTAATCATTTAGTCCCTCAGACTCATCAGCAGGCATGCAGTCAACTTTGAAACAAATACGGTGTATTCTGGTCAGTTTGTGCAGCGGAGCAGCGGAAATGTAATTGATTCAAAAGAAAGCCTCGGCTGTCGCCTCCAACATGAGTTTAATTTAATTTTGGAGCATTAATAGGGCGCCAAAACAGCTGCTTTTCTTGGAGGATGTTGTGTTGAGAAGTACTGTATGTCATGCCACTGTGCATCTTAAGAATTATGGTAAGTAGGCCACAGCGTGCCAAGACAAGGATGAGGAAAAGCTAATTAACAAAATCAAAAAATGTCCAGAGGTGCCACAGTGTGGCTCAGTGGTTTGCACTGTTGCCTCCCAGCATAAAGGGCCTGCATGGGCTCAACTCCCAGCCCAGTGGCCCTTTCTGTGTGTGTTACTTAAATGTCTTCTGGAATTCTCCTGCTTTTTCACCCAAGGCATGCTGGGAGAGACTCCAGCCTCATATAACCCTGAAGAGGAATGTCATCTGGTAATAGCTGTCAGTTGTCTGCAATTGTTTATTGCAATGCATATTGGCGCTGTACACAGTCAATGGTTAGTCAGATAAATAGATGAAACGGTACGATACAAAACAGTCCAATAGCTCGTCTCTAGGCATGTGAATCGACCTGCTGAGGATGCTATTGACAAGAAAATATGATACAGTAGCACAACTCATTATGCCTCAAGCTGGAAGCATCAAATGACACGTCAATAAGTGCATCCGATGCGTTCATATAAGTGGTCGCACACACTCACTGCGCAGACATTTTTCAGGATATTTGGGCTCCGTTTGGTAAAAGCAAAGTCTATTTTAGAGTTCACATATGGAAATGTGTTTGCAAGTTTGTGTTTGTTGACTGCAAGTCTCTCCGGGTTTCCAATCTTTTGACAGAAGAAGCACTCTCATATTCAGCCCTATGGCGCGCTGTCAGGTGAACACACCACAGTATCAATCAATATCATATTTCACTTTGAGACATAAAGCGTTTTGTTGTACACTACCATGCATTGCTTCTGTGGAGCCCTTTGGATAATACATCAACCTTCCTTGGCAGCGGAAACCGAGAGCAAAACCAACAAAATGAATACTTTACCTGTTATGTGACAGAATGCAATGAATCAAATTCTCCCGTGTGCTCAAAGGATAATAAGTCAGGAGAGAATTATTAGTGAGCGGCCACAAGGCGGGGGAAGTGTGGAAGGTGCCTGCGACTGCTGGGTAATGATATTTCTCATCTGGCATTGCAGCCAGTGGCCACGTGAGCTGACGGGGAGCTAGCCAAATCTTCGAGCGCAACAACTTGGGTTTGCCTGGAACATTAACCTCTCTGCGTGTGCAAACCTAATTGATGACGATAATAGGCATTTCTCACAGCAGACGATTGTTCGGTTCCATCAAGTGTCCCATTAATCCACGGCGAGGCAGCATGTGCGACATAAGGACCTTGGAACTGACCATTTGCTAACTCCTGGCTGTCTTCGATACTGTTGCTGTGCTTCCGTTCTCGAATTTGCAATGACACTTGGGGGCAGATTCACCACTGTCATTTTTTAAACAATGGCTCCATAGTGTCAGACATGGAAACAAAAGCAGGCTCATCATTTCTAGCTGGCAACTGTGCATTTTCCCATCTGCTGCACGCAGATTTGATTTGTATTGAAAAAAGGTTGTACGTGCCATCATGGTCCACGGTGAATGCTCCCACTGACCCTGATACATAAAAGATAAGGGAAAATGCTTTGGTATAGTTTGCAGAGGTCAACATGGAATGAGATTAATAAAACAATATAAATATTTTTACCTGTGTCTGTTTTTAAAAAGTGCTGAAGGCAGAAGTTGCTGAAATATGTCAAAGCTTGAATACCCTCGGCGTCTGGGGACTACTAACAACCCTGTTGCCAGAAACAAAACGTGTCATTGTACTTTTCTACAAACCAGAAAATGTTACATTTCAGCGTTTCTGTACCAAAAATATTTTTCATAAATAAGTTTCATATCAGCCATGTCAACTCTTGCAGAAATATACAATTACTGTGGCTAACGGGAAACGATTGGTTAGATTTAAACTAAAAGATCATGGTTTGTGTTAAAATAATAACGTAACAACGTAAAGTAACAACCGTAGTAATGTGAACAGCATGAACAGATGACAACCGTACTTAGCAGAATTTCTTATGTAACAAGCGTAACTATGTAACAAGTATTAAGTCAACGTTTCACACTATCAAGCTTCAGATAGCTTATTAGGGTGTCCAATTTCACATAGCTCCATAATGTCTTACTTTAATTTGATCTTTTCCTGAATAAACTGAAACTAGATGCCGCCGGTGTTTCGCTTTAACGAATGACTCTCAACCGAATGCGTCGTGGTTACTCGTGGTTACTCGTACTACTCGTGAAAACACAAACAGAACATGCTGGTGTTATGGTAAAAGTCAGCATTCAGTTTAAACTCCCCAGTTAACAGAGTGACTTGGTAAACTGAAACACCTGTTACTCTGAGTCCACTGTTGAAATGTTGATTCTGACAACCCGCCATGCAACAACCAGACATTTTGATGCTGGTAACCGTTTAAATTCAATGTTTAAAGCTTGCTAACTCATCTAGACCCTTAACCCGACAAGCTAATGTATCTAGCTAACAAGGTGTCCCATGGCCTTGGATATGCTGCTAGTGGTTGCAGCTTACAGTAGAGAAGAAGACAGTTTAATTATTTTTTTATCTCTCTTCTTTTCGAGTTTAGCAAAGGCAAGCTTTATTGTCTTACCTAAACAGAGTGCAGTCGTTACTGGGGTTATTAGTTCCACCTGTGGTTTGGAAGGCAAACATGTCAGCTGTTAAAAAAGCCTCATAGTTGGTGCTGAATGACAAATGATCAGGTACGTCAACTGTTAATTATTACCTGATGAACTAATATTCTCTTTACGGAAGGAAGATTTTCAGCCAATCAGTACTATTACATTGAGTAGTTTTCCTTGGCAAAGACAAAACAACACAATTGGCTTGTTTTCCATTGCCTTTTTGACCGAATAATGTGTTTTCAGCTCACAGTGGTCCTTAAAACATGTTGGTATTGAAAGTTACTGCAAACCACGGGATATGATGAAAGTCAACATTTCTGAACCAAAAACATGTTCACAAATATGTTTAAAATCAGCCTTGTATCACACTGGTCACAATGACATGTGGTAAAGGTTTTGAATGAGGATTGGGCAATAAAACCACTTAGTTAAGTTTAGAAATAATTAGATCATGGTTTGTGTTAAATAACAACGTAACAATCCCAACAGCGTAACTTAAAAACGTAACACTGTAACTACTGTTAATAAACAAGTCGATCTTCTTACGCCACATTACATATCAAGATTGAAGGCAGTGTTTACTTTTAGTGTCACACGTGCCATGGACAGTGTTCTCCTGGGTGAAAGTCCTGTTTGTATTTGTCTGTCTGCGGGATTGAACAGATTTAGTCAGTATGAAACTTTGCAAGTGCGAGTTTAAAGATGGGTGTGGTCCAAGCGCTTCGGAAATAGTTATGGCGGTGCTAGCAGGCTTTCTCATATAGTTTAATCAGCTCTCTAATTCCATAGAGAAACAGAAGGGAAATTTGATTGGATGAGGGCTGTTAACCAGTGGCCTCGCAGCGCCATGCAGCAGGCTGAAGGCAACAGAGGAACACAGGAGGTGTGCAATGAGAAAATAAGCTAATAGGGAATAATAATTATAATACATGTAGTGCATTTGTGAAAAACAATTAAACTATGAAATAGCTATGACCTTTAATTATATATATATATAATTATTTTTTTAATAAAAAATTTAAACTTTGTGATTCTGTTTAGGCCAGCAGAGAAGGCTTAGCAGGCCCTGATGGCCCGCCACTGCTTTATACCCTTGGCCTGTTTTGACATCATTTGTGTGAGGACAGTCTCTAGGTTGGCCTTCGTGACAGAATGAACTGACCTGACTCATGTTACATCCCTCTCTCTTTCTGTATTTGTTAAGCTTGTTCTACAATGCTGGATATAAGAAGTCAAACTGTTTTCTTCCCTGATTGTGTTTTGTCGACATGCATCTGCTAGGTTTTCTTTAGTTCCATACCTTTTGATCTCACCGGGAATCGAATACATTTGTCATCTTTATTTAGGAGATAGTAAATCACAGACAAATGTGGACCAGAATAACTGAAAACACCTGTGTGGGTGTCCAAGACCTTTCATCTCATGCAGCATGACTACTGTACAAGCACTGATGTTTACCATAAGATTAATGGCCGACTCACACATACAGTATTGGACAGATGCGTTGGATTTTAGTCTTATTCTAGTCTTTAAAACGTACATATATTTTCTCCTCGCTTCTGTTATGTACCGGACCACGGTGGCTGGACCCACAAGCAGACACAAGGCAGTTTGATTCAAAAAAGGCAAGTTTTACTGGATTTCACATGCAGGACGTCAAAAGACAAACTCGCACAGGACAAGGAGTTGACACAGACTAAATACACAAGGGAATAAGACACAGGTGGAAACAATGAGGGCGGGGCTTGCAATCACACAGGAGGGCGGCACACGAGGGGGGAGGAGTCTGGAACGAGAGACAAGGTGAGTGACAGACAACACAGACACAGAACTACCCAGGAGGTCTGGGCGTAACAGTACCCCCCCCCCCCCTCTAAGGACGGATCCCAGACGTCCCACCAGGACTGGGCCACATAGGGCGGGTGGAGGGGAGCCGGAGGAGGGACCTGGGGCACGGCAGAACCAGTCCGGGTGCCTGGCCATCAGGCGGGCGGAAACAGTCCGGTGGGCGGGCCGGAGGCCGGAAATCGGAACGGGCCGCCGCTGGGGAACGGTACTCGGACTCTGGGGAACGGGACTCGGACTCTGGGGAACTCGGATCAGATCGGGGCGCCGACCAGACACGGGGAGCCGGCATCGGACGGGGAGCCGACAGGACACGGGGAACCGGCATCGGACGGGGCGCCGACAGGACACGGGGAGCCGGAATCGACTGCGGCCCGGAGGCGGCAGCGAGGTCTGGGGCTGGCAGCGGCACAGAGGCGGGAGCAGGGACAGGGGACGCCGACAGGACAGGGGTAGCCGGGACCTTGCTTGGAAACAGGGCCTGGAGGGACTCCATCATGTCCCTGAGAAGCCGGTCGTCGTGATGGAGGCGTGGGACAGGCATCGGCCGGACCGCCGACTGGAGAGGTGGTGCAGTTTTACTGGATTTCACATGCAGGACGTCAAAAGACAAACTCGCACAGGACAAGGAGTTGACACAGACTAAATACACAAGGGAATGAGACACAGGTGGAAACAATGAGGGCAGCACACGAGGGGGGAGGAGTCTGGAACGAGAGACAAGGTGAGTGACAGACAACACAACAGACACAGACAGTGAACACAGAACTACCCAGGAGGTCTGGGCGTAACAGCTTCTCTTTTGTCACATATCACAATCCACAATCCTGGGTGGTCGTTAATGAGATCCGTGCGCTGTAATCTGTGTGACAACCTGCTGTTTAGATTCACATCATCACCCGGTAGGAAGCTGCGTGATGATGAATCATCCAGAATCAGCATCAATGCACAGGGAAATATTTAACTACCTGTGCAAAAGAATGTTTTTATCTTTAAGAAAATATCCGGGCTCAAAGGAAATTATTCACTGCAATTGCAGTGTAGGTTTGAGGACACAGAGAAAATTGTTTGAGGAGCTGTAAGGAATGTACATTTCTGAGAATCACACCTTCTCAAATCACACTGCAACCTTTTCAAATCTTCTCAAACTTTGAAGTTTGTGTGGGACCAAACACAAAGATATGGGGTTAGTTCAGTCTCTTTAATGGCAAATGCACACAGAAAGATTCACAAATGCGCACAGAACAATTCACAAATATATTCGATTTACAAATGCACACAGAAGGGTTTACAAATACAAATTTATTTCTGTATTTGTTTGTGAAAAGCTTCACATTTACAAGTGGCTTTTATGAGACTCCCCTGCCGTCCTTTGGATTCGCAAATGCATTTTTTCTATATGGACCTATCCGTAGCCAATCAGATGTCGCCCTCATTTTCAACCAATCACATGAGTGCAGCTCCCCCTCCCCTACCCACGAGGGCGGTGCCACCGTACAGTTACGGAATTTGCGGAGCTGATAAGTCAAACAATGGCGCTGGTACACACAACTGAAAGTTGACGTTCTCTGAATACTACAGTTGTTGAGTCACAACATGTAATTTTAGGATGTTTTCAGGCGAGAAGTTAGTTGTTTAAGCGTCAAATCTGGGGTCCGTTTATCAAGAAGCAGCAGACTTAAAAAGATACGCCGACGGGTTGAGGTCCGGCTCGTGGGACCGGTGAGCTCCGCCAGCACCGGGCCGAGAGCAGCCTGATCCCGGCAGGACTTTTTTAAATGATCCGCTGGCTCCGATTTCTCCGTAGCGGTTAAACATTGATTTTAGTGTGAAGAGAGGCGATGTGAGCCCTTTTTACTGTAATTGATCTCCTTTGAGCATACCCTGCTTTATCAATTAATTAATATGTATTTTTTTATTTTATATGTATATATATATATATATATATATATAAAAAATACATATTAATTAATTGATATATATATGTATATACATATATATATCTTATATATGTAATATATAATTAATATGTAATGAATTAATATGTATTTTTATATATATACTTATATATTTTTATATAATTGCAATCAATTCGGTAATAAGACACTGCTGTAGTTCAAAGTAAAAGTTCAATCAAAATCTTAAGTTATGAATCTTAACCTTTCCCTCAGTCAAACTGATGTAACGTTAATGTGAATAAATAATAAAATAATAAAGATTGCTCGTTACACCCTCAAAACAGAATTACCGGTATATCTCATGTTTAACTGCTACGGAGAAATCGGAGCCAGCGGATCATTTAAAAAAGTCCTGCCGGGATCAGGCTGCTCTCGGCGGGCAGCAGAGCGCTGACGGCCCGGTGCTGGCGGAGCTCACCGGTCCCACGAGCAGGACCTCAACCCGTCGGCGTATCTTTTTAAGTCTGCTGCTTTTTGATAAACCGACCACAGATTTGATGCTTAAACAACTAACTTCTCGCCTGAAAACATCCTAAAATGTCATGTTGTGACTCAACAACTGTAGTATTTAGAGAACGTCAACTTTCAGTTGTGTGTACCAGCGCCATTGTTTGACTGATCACCTCCGCAAATTCCGTAACTGTACGCTGGCACCGCCCTCGTGGGTAGGGGAGGGGGGAGCTGCACTCATGTGATTGGTTGAAAATGAGGGCGACATCTGATTGGCTACGGATAGGTCCATATAGAAAAAATGCATTTGCGAATCCAAAGGACGGCAGGGGAATCTCATAAAAGCCACTTGTAAATGTGAAGCTTTTCACAAACAAATGCAGATATGTGATTTTTTTAATACATTTATATAAATCATTGGAATGTATTTGTAAACCCTTCTGTGTGCATTTGTAAATCGAATATATTTGTGAATTGTTCTGTGCGCATTTGTGAATCTTTCTGTGTGCATTTGTGAATTGAATATATTTTTGAATTGTTCTGTGCGCATTTGTGAATCTTTCTGTGTGCATTTGCCATTAAAGAGACTGAACTAACCCCATACATTCACACCCAGGTGCCCAGATGGTTTGCAGCTAATTTTAAATTCCACTGGGGTCAGGGGTGGTTTACAAAAAGACCTCTTTAATCACCTTTTAATAGTGTTCTCAGATGAATAATGTTCTGAGTGTTGCATGTCTAAGCATATTTCATGCTAACCCCCTGCTAAAACGGTTTAATAGTACAACCTTCATTCTGCATATGTTTATTCAAGTTTATGAAATTCTGTTTCTCAATGATCAAGGACAGACTCTCAGGTGCTATTCTATTCACTTGGTTGGTATTTAATTATTGCTTGCTTGATAAAGACGCCCTCAAGCGAGACGCCCTCAAGCAAGATTAAAAAACAACAACTATCAGCCCTCTTTCCTGTATTTTTAACAAAGTACATTTAGTTACTCAAATGTTTGGATGAGTAGGAGTTCAATGTGAATAGACCTTTTTTCCCCATCGCTTTCAAGGCTTCCATCTGTACAATGTGTGAATACAAAACACCCTGGACTTACATAAACTAGTGCAGTGCCCAATCAAAATGTTTGGTCATCGGGGCCGATGGCTCGGCCTCGGGTATTGCTGCTTTCTCGAGAACCGCTCGCCATGTGTGAACTCGATCGGATGAAGGGTTGTAGAGAAAATGACTAATTAAGATGTCCCATGAATGTGCTGTTTGTAGCAAGCAGTTGTGCTGTCACGACTGACAGAGAGCGAGCTGTACCCAGGATGCCGTTCGGCGTTGTAACAGTTATTAGGGGTCCCTTCTCAAGATTCTACATAAACTAAACAACACACTTCTAATAAAGACGTCCCGTGGAGCTTCTATTATCTAGCTGCCCACCTTTTACAAGACGAATATAACTGAAACGGTGGTATTAGCTCGAGGATAAAGCTGATATTTTTCGTTATGGTTACCTTCATTGAATCCCATGAAGAGAGCAAGTCAACTTGGTACACCTCGAAACACTTTAAAATTCCCCCGGGATTCATTTCATCATCAGAAGAGGCTTGGCCCTGAATCAGCTGGGCACTGCCGTTTTTAACTCGTTTACTCAAACAGGAGTACAGGGGTGCATTTTTTTTAAACTATTTTCTATCATGGATTAATACACATTTCATGCTCCAGTGAGTGGACAGGGTGTGGGAACTTACTCAACACACAGTGGCCTTTTTTCATGGTAATGAAGGAACATGTCACTCGGAGTGTAATGCCTGTATCTGTATGTGAACATGTTTATGTTTCTTTTTATTTATGTTTGTAAAGAACAAAAAGAAGAGAAAAAAAAACTCCTGCCAGCAGCCACTTAGCTTAGCACAAGGACTGGAGGAGCTAACCTAGGTTTGTCCAATAACATCATCTGCGCACAGCGCGTTAATCAACACGTTATCCTTTATTTTTAATCCGTACAAAGACCAAAGTGTGGAAGCATCAAGTTGTGATTTCACAAAGAGTTATGTGCCAGACTACTTCTTGGCTGGGAGCAGTGACTTGTTGCACCGAGCAACAAACAAAGCTATCCGCACATGCTCACACAAGAGACACATGATACCCGCAGTCTGCACTTACACCTACGCCGACACTCACCCAGCCACCCACCTTCAGTGGGAGTAAAAAGACACACACAACGAAGATATTTCCTCACATGCCCTCTTTCTTTTTCCGTTTTTTTTGTTGCTTGTTTCATTACGACGTTAAGCCTTTGCGTGTACTGCTGAAATAATGAACGCTTCACTTCCTCAGTTTTAAATGAATGTGAGATATCATACATTATGCAGCGTTAACTGTATCTCTACAGCTGTTTGACATCACCCTGGACACTGAGACCGCCACCTAATTAATATGAAATCTGCCTTCCAATATGAATGAGGGCCAGGTGTGCCTCATTAAATCTGAGCCTGCTATCGCCAACGCACACAAACACACACACACACACACACACACACACACACACACACAGCATGTCAGATATGGTGTGAAGTGCGTGCTGCCCTTGACTGGCTGCTGAAAAGTACTGAGAGAGGACTCAGTGGAATTCATAACATCAGGCCTGTCACTGCACTCTCGCTATTAAAATGTGAAGCGCAGGATTCATTTATGGACATTAATTATTGCTGTTCGCTAACTGCACACTTTAAGGGGGCCGGTCTGATCCCGGTGTGAACGTAGTGAGATATTTAAGGAAACGCTGTCAAATAAATCATGCTGAATGCACTGACACGTTACAGTAAAGTAATTACACTGCGTTAGATGCCAAGAACGTTAAGAAAAAAAAAAAAGTGCTCCCGCGCTCACTGGTGCTCTGTGTCTGCAGTCTCCTCCTGCTGCTTCATTCGTGGGAGGCACGGGTCTGTCACGCCGAGTGCACCGGGACATATTGTGCATTGTCTGTCTGTCCATCTGGAAGAGCAAGTTTTGATTTCACTGGTGGGACCTGCAGAGACAGAAGCCAGATGATTTTGGATGATTCAAAGCCCAGCTGGTTGATTCCTCTGGAGCGGCTGACTGAGCTGTGGGAACACAGCTCGAGCCTCTCATATAGTCCTCCATCTGCCGTCCTGAAGGAACCACTTCAGAGGAGCTGGCCGAGGCCCAGTGCGAGCCCGGCGCCCTGGCCGACGCGTCCCACCCGCCCCCCGAGGTGTGTGGGGGTGGGGTCCTCGTCTGAAGTTGTCAGGGCGACCCCACCGTGGCACGGCGCCAGCTGCACTGCTGGGATAGCGGCCGAAAATAGCTCGCCAATTCATCACGGCCTCCTGCCAGCAGTGCTTGTGCTGCATAGGCACTTCTCTTAATTTTGGGATCTGTTTCACAGTGACCCAGAGAGAGACCGCTGACAACTTCACTAATACCATTATTCGATGCCTAGCTGTGGACCTCCATTAGGATACTTAAAAGCCTGCGCATCAGTTGATACTGGTGATCTTAACTGAGATGATATATCACTTTAGAGCCATTAGCATCCAAGGCCTGGGTGACGGGCGACTCCCGAGCAAAGTCAGATCTTAAGTTCAAGGTCAAGGCCTCAGGACTGTGCGTCCAGAACCGCAACAGCCAGACTTTTCAGACACCTCAGTCTCCATCAGATTGACCCCAGTCTGTGGGCTGCAGCTGTTGCTCCTCCTGCTCCACTTAGCCTGAGAGGCAGACTGCCAGGCCTCTCCTGCATCATCAGGAACTCATCAGGCATTTTTGGTACCCTGATTAAAGCCCTGCCCAGACTTCACATTCCCCCGCTTCCAGTGCTAAAGGTAATCAAGCAGCTCACACAGAAGGTACCAGACAGAAACACAGGGAATATCAAAGAGGGGAGAGAAAAATGACCGGTTTTAAAAAAAGCACTGGTGTGTCCTGATAGTGCAGCTGACAATAGCACAAAAAGCTGTATTTAAAAAGACAATTGTACACTTGACAAACCCGCACAAAAGGCCACAAAACCTTAATTTATCAAGTGTCAGAACATCCATTGTCAATTATTGGACACAATACAAGTAATAACTTATATGATCATTTGAAATGCATTAAAGTGCCTGCAAGTATGTACATGTTCTGTATACAATACAGAACATGTATTCCCGTAGACCCTTTTCTTAAAACAGGAAGTGTGCTGTCAGCCTCCCCGCCCGCCAGAAGACAAGTTCTTGCCCCAATACTTCACTCATCTTGATGAGCTGTCTGCCTTGAAACAGCAGCCGCCCTACTGAGGTAACCTATGTCTGGAAGGAAGACGAACAGGAAGTTAGATATAGAACAGCTCCTCTGTTTCGTGCTGCTTTCCTGGATTGGGGTTGTGTTCCTGTCCTTGTGTTGAGGCCTTCAAAGCCACTAGTGGACCTTGACTGCACAGCCACAGCAGCTGGTATACTTTAAAATGTCCGCAATGTCCCTGAAACGTCTGATGTTGAGAGTATCCTTATTGTATTCATTGTACTTTAATATCAGGGGAAATTAGCTTTAAAAGAATAGTTCACCCCAAAATCCAAAAATGCAATTGTTTCTCTTCGCTGTTGTCCTTTTTTTTTGTATCAATCTGGATTGCTTTGGTGGGAGTTGCCGAGTGTTAGTTCGTAGAGCTGTCTGCCTCCTCTCGAATGTAATGGAACTACATGACAAACAACTTGTGTTTCTCAAAGCGCCCCAAAAAAATACATGAAAAAGAATTCAACAGAAATAACTCTTCCCAGGAAATCATGACCTGGTTTCTGGAGGTAATCCCCAGACCTTGTTGTGAGCAGTCCCATGTGGGAACTATTTACTTTCCTCCGATGGTATCACGCCGGAGAGGCGAAGAGGGCATCTACTCGGGGACGAGTGGCTCGTGACAGCGCGAGATTTTAACATTAATGGCGCGCTCCTCGGCTGAGCAGTGACGTTAGCTAGCTAAATGGTGCGCTACCAATATGGAGTTTAGAAGTGCAGGTCCTTCTGCAGGCATAGTTTGGTAGTAAGAAAACCGTTCCTACCTAGGCCAGTGGGTTATCTTCAGTAACCGGGTCATGATTTCTGGAGAGAAACACTGCTGTTGACTTTTTCAAATTAACCTTTTTGGCGCTTTGAGCGCCGAGCACCTCAAGCTAATTTCTATGGCCGATATCTCCAACAGTCAGCAACTCACACAACTCACTAGGGTGACCAGACGTCCTCTTTTTCCCGGACATGTCCTCTTTTCGAGACCTAAAAAAAGCGTCCGGCAGGGATTCCAAAAACGTCCGGGATTTTGCTACGTGCGGGAAAATAGTTATTACCCCCTTACAAGTTTTGGAAATGGTATCTCCCTCACGTTCCACCTTCTTGCGCAAGCTCTGACTAGAGAGAACTGTCATTGGTCGACCGATCTCAACGTAAATGTAAGTTCACGGCATGCTACACACTACTGCTACCCCCCCTCCCGCGACGAAATCTGGTCACCCTAGATAAACATACCTACAGGTAATGGGAAAAATGTGAATTTGTTGTATGCATGGTCACTTAATCACTTATTGAAGAGCAAAAGTCACTCGTTTTTACTTACTTTAGGATAAAGATGATGTAGATTAAGGTGAAGAGATTGCACAAGGATTTCTAGCCTCGCTGTCTTCCTCCTTTTAAAACATGGTTGAACCAGGATGCAATATGGAGATACACACACTATAAATACACACAATCACGAGCATAAATGTAACTCCAGCCTGGTGTTTGATAAATGTACGGCTGGTGGGGAACATTTAAACAACCCCTAAGTCCTTTTGTTAGGCTGGTTAAAAAAAAACAATTGGAAGATGTTATACTTTGTCGGTAATAGAAAATAGATCAAATTAATAATAAAAAAATAGGAAAGCGGCAGGAAATAATGGTGGGAAAGTTTTAAGGTGGAAATTGTTGAAGTTGATGAAAGGAGTTGAAAGTGTTTTAGAAGCCCAGTCTCTCCACTAAACATGTGGGCATGTCTGGAGGATACCATTCATGTCTGATGCCAATGATCCGTGCCAAGGAAGCAACGAGCCATTATGTAGCACAGTGAACATTAAGGGTGTAAAAGTCAGATTGCATCAGGAACACTTTTTTATGTTATCGAATAGTATTTAAACAAGGATATAGTCATAGTAATAATACAAATAATATTACTATGATAGTCAGAAATAAAAGAGATAATGATACTGTTATTAAATTGTACTCGAAGAAATGAGAGGGTAAAGAAATTAATTTTGACAAACAATCTTCGATCATTACACTAACACAATCTAGACTGCATTTAAGGAGACGAGATATTGTGTTGCACGTTGCTACAGCCGTCAACATGATTTTGAGTACAGACAATTTTTTCTGACATGGGAAATAAAGGAGTTATTATTATCACAAAGGCAGGGAATTCAATAAGTGGAGATTTCTTCAATGAAACTGAGATATTAAACTCACACCTGGCTGGATCTGAGCCCGTCTTCTAAATGGCGTTGTGTTTAGTTGCATGCTTACAATGGCATTTTTAAAATGGTCCATTCAAAGTGGACATCTTGTTCCCTTTCTACTAGATTTCAAGCCTTTCACTGCTATTTGATGTTGGAAACATGTAACTGAACAGATTCAGAAGATGTGAATGTATCATGAACACTGCGATCGGCTCAGATCACTATAATGAAGTCCATCTGAAAATGGTAGAAATATAAGTGGCATCCAAATAAAATGGTTAACACACACAGACTGGGAGATATATAACACTTAATTGTCTGAGTTAAACAAAAAACTATTCATATAAAATGTGAGACAATTGAATCACTGTACAGTAGAAATCTAAATTTTAAGGTGAAAGGGTCCGCTGACTTACTGCACTCTGTTAGTAAGGTTTGCTCAAGTGCTATTGGGTCGTCTGCTAAGGTGAACCTGAACAAATAAAACAGCTGGCATATTGCTCACGCATGATCATTTGCTCATATACATTAAATGGAACAATGTGTAAGATCTGGCCAGAACTTTTGTTTCAAACATCAAGAAAACAAACTAGCTTCATCAACAGAATGTGAAGACGTGACAGTGTTGACGTGTCAAAGACCTATAAAGAGATATCTACTGTAATTAGCATGCTAACCAGTTAGCAGTGGCCTGTCTTGTCCCATAAAACCACTTGTGCCTCGAGAGGCGATAGTGAGACACCGTGGCGTCCAGTCTGGCCTCAGGCCAACACGAGTGTACCAAGACGGAGAGCTGTTCCGAGGTCTTGTCGTGTACAAAAAACAGGGTCCGTGTACGTTTTTGACAGTTTGTTTATTTGGTTTTCATCCAAAATGTCAGAAACGTCCGGCAGCGGCAGCGCTGGATCCAACCTGTGTAACTGCTGCCAGATCAGAAAGTTCGCTGACCCGGCGCTGGGGTTTGCACTGGCTGACTTGATGTTACTACAGACAACCGTAAACTGAAGGTTACAGCCCCCGGTTAGTGGTACAGTAAACATAAAATAAGGCACCGCGCTACCAAGGCAAGATTTTCAGCAGTTAGGTCAAATGTTGCGTGTGGTTGCCCTGCGGTTACCTAGTGGTCGTCCCTGAACGTTTACATTGTATAGACCCAGCAGTAGAAGTGTAATGCAGCCCCTGAATTGTTTGCTGCAGGAGGCCAGATCTTACGCATTGCACCTTTTTAACATGAATGTTTTATTTGCTGTGTCGTAAAGTTGCGTGTTTTAAAAATTTGAAATATGAACGTCTTCTTATGGTGGGATGCAGGAATCAAGTGCTCATTGTTAAACCTCGCTGCATGTTATGTTTTTAATTTCTTTTTGCATTTATGTTGCTGTAAATCACCGATATTGATTTATATTTACATTTTCTTGTTTGCATATTTCTATACTGTTTGACAGCTCATACATTGTGTGGTGTAACATGTCAGAGGGGTTCATCATTCTAAATCTAAAAGTGTGTTTTTTCCTTGTGCTCCTCCACACTGGACCCCATGCATTAGACTTGACACTTCTCTCAGCAACGTAGACAGTAGCACAATACCGGCAGTTGCACATTCAGTACTGTAAGTGCTTATGAAAGGTACACAGTAATGCTATTTTCATAGCTTGCACTTAAGCCTTTTAAACAGGCTTGTGTTGAAACAGGCCAATTTGTTTGCATGGATCCTTTGTGTTCCTCCCAAATCAGCGGCACATAAATCCTCTTTCGCAATAACACAGACCCGAGAGTTATGTGGTCCTCCACTAGACGGTCAGGTGTGCTAGATGATAGGTTCCAGGCTGCGAGGCAAAGGTCATCTTGCCTTTATTAAGATGTCATCTATACTTTATCAGGATGGAGAGCACTAAAGGCAGGCACGTTGAAAAGATCGAGTAGGAGAAGGGGGGCATCAATAGGCGAGCTCGGTGAGAAATTGCACAATGGATGCATCTTTTGAAGGATGGTGATGATCAAGGCCGCACAATCACAATAAAAAATGATCCGATAACGAAGGCTCGATTGTATCCACGGTGTGATACAAAAGAGCACGTCGCCCATTTATCTTTCCACGAGCGAACCATTGCATCAGCGCATCTCTCTAGTCAACCCTCGCCGTCCCAGAGATGTGAAGTTGCTCTGCTGAAGTTGCTCTGCTGGAAAGCTGTTATTATTCTCTGTAAAACTGAGACGGTACAAAAAGAAACAGGTGTCAGAGAAAGTGTCATTTGTAACATGAAGCCAAGATTGTAAAAAAAGAAGAGGGAGGTAGAGAGAACAGTCGGCTTTGAAACTCCAAAACAAAGCAGAAAAAGAAAAGAAAAAGTATTAAACCTCCGTCTGAAATGTACACACACTTCAATGCCTCAAGTCTCCATGAAAGCTGAATTGTAATGTGGAGCTGAGGGAATTGAAATCAGCGCGGAGCTTGGAGCCCTCTGTCCGACAACAAGTGATTATTGCTGCACTGTGGCTATTCGCCTCCTTGTTAGCGGAGGAAGGGCTCAAGCCCTTGAGGTGAAGACAAATCCGTAAGAACTCACGCCGCAAACGGCACAAGGTAATGAAATGTTTAAAACCCATCAAGCATACACAGAACTTTGCCTTCTCTTCTCTGACTCCGGTTGTTGGTTGTTCGAGTGTGAGGAAGCAAAAAGCGCAGCGATCACACACCCTTTTGATTCCTTGACATTTCCTCAAGCAGATATTGTCACAGAGGACTTCACCTCAACAACAGGAACAAAAATTGTCAAGCAACTCCTCCTCTACCACATCATAACAAGATATAGTACTTTCATGTTATAATGACATATTCTTCTCATTATCGTGACAAACCGTAGTATTTCGTCATAAAAACAAAAGTTTTCTCGTTAAAAAGACATGCAAGCGCTGGCTCGCTGTCATGGAAAGAAAGTTTTATGTGCGGCTTCAACTTTTGACAAATTGACATTAGAATGTATACAGACATAATTTGAAGGCTTTCTGAAGGTAAAGATGTTTAAACGATACTGTAAGCATGCCTCAAGTGGCCATTCAAAGAATTGCAGATTTAGGCACGTTTCGACGTTGGTTTCTACGTGCACCGGGACCCTTGTGCCGCGATGGTTGGGCACAAAGACACAAGCAGTTACAGTCGTAACCGTCGCAAAATCGCCATGACAATTGTTGATCTCAGATGTATCAAAAGTTGGAATTTGTTGATAGATTCTTAACTCATCCACATGCATCTTTTTCCCCATCTTTTGTATGTCGCCCAGCGGGAATAGGCTTCTGTTTGCCTCCACCCATGTATTTGCATTGCAATCCCAATGCCTTTTAAACATATTTAAGTTTGCCCTATGTTCTCAATGCGCGTTAAGAATAACCTCGACGAAAATATATGTTAATTTCGTCAAAACCACCAGAACCACCAGACACAGGAACTGCTTCTTTCCACTGGCCGTCACTCTGATGAACAAGTAATCAGACACCTCCATCTGCACTTTTTTTTGACTTTAGTATCTTTTTTTATATTTAGCTTGTTTACTGAATAGTGTGTATAAGTACAGAGCTAAGTGAAACCGAAGTCAAATTCCATGTATGTGTAAACTTGCATGGCCATTAAAGCTGATTCTGATTGTGATTGAATTTTTTTAGATTAAATAAATTTACTTGTTTTTGAGGAAAAGATCTTATCATAAAGACCTTTGTCATTATAATTAGAGAAGGAGCAGAGAAACCGCGGCAGTACACAGCAGTCCCATTCCTTTGTTCGAAAGCACACTACTTCTTAAGCCGAATTAATTGTGTGATTTACGTTAAATATCCAAATGACTTCAAATGCAGCACTAAAAGGTGTGCAGCTGTGGCTGCTGCAGCGCTACAACAGTGATAGATAATGACTGCTGTAACCTTTCCATGATCACAGTATGCATTACCCATTAGAGCCTGTTAACCCTTGTAAACCACATTTCCCCGCAAAAAAAGTCTGTGTTATGAATGCCATCCGTGCAATTGGAAATACTGTGTTGCAGTTTTTCAAGCTCAGTTAGGGAGGCACCGAGCCTCCGAGAGGTTCTCAGTCCGGCTCTTAAAGGGATGTGATCTGACCCCGTGGCTCAGGGATTGATCTGCGGTAAAAGGATTTTTTTTATAGTGATCTCAAATTTGACTGAGTCAGGCCCCGGCACACTCTGTATCATATTTTCAAATGACATTGCCGTACTCCCTCATGTTCATACATATTCTGCTGCCGTTTTATTTCATTATTTCGGCGTCGTATTGACTGGCTGGATATTTAAAGCTTTTTCGAGCGGCTCAGCCACGGGCATATGCCAAGAGGGGACTCAATCACGGATTTCAGAGGGATATCAGGTTCGTCTTCAATCTTTTCTCCTTGTCTCTGCACCAATACTGTCGTCGATCCGTCTGACTCGAGATGTCCACTTTGCTCTTCGCCGTTCATTTTATTTGAGAAAGCGTTGACTTTTGGGGGCGCTCCCTCGAAGTTATTGAAATGTTCTCGTAAACCTACAAGTCTTATGAAGCCTGAAATGCATTGCACCACCGGGGTATGTGTGAGTGTGATGCTTCTCCGCATCACACTCAGGCCGGTCTTGGGAGTATTTTGCAACCGTGCCGGGGGGACTCCAGCGAGCTACAATAAATCAAACGTGCTGGCCAGTAATTATTGCCTCTGCTCTCTCTCACGCGGGGATCGAGGGGATTTCACTCGTGAACTTCGGGCTTTGGAGCAGTAGCCCCGGTGTGTGTGTGTGTGTGTTTGAGAGACAAGTGAGCAGAGTGTCAGTTTAATTGCCGTGTTTGCGGCTCCCCGTTTTGCGCGCCCCTCACCAGCTGCAAATTAGTTTCAGGGTGCAACTCAAGAGCGCTGAGTGCTGATGTGAGAGGGAAACTGCCGTCTACTGCTACTTATATAATGAATGTTGTATTTTTTTTTTTTTACATTTCAATGTGGCCTCGGCTGTACAATATGCACACACGTGTACATTATGGAGCGTCTTCCGGGCTGCGGTTAGTAATAATAGATGGCAATTATGCCAGCAATGCTGTTTGCATCGATAGTAAAGACCCACGCTAAGGGCATCGCTGGATGCTGCTCCAGAGCAACATCCCGGGCTGAGTGGAGCATGTGCGGCGCAGGCTAATACCTCAGTCTCTTTGTTCACTGTAGTGCAGTGCGATGATGTAGGTGCACTTTCACACTCCGGACTCTTGACAGCCATAGCTGGAACCCCCCCCCCCTCCCGCGTCCTTGTCTATTCTCTTTGTGTTTCCTGGACTGGCGAAACACAGCAGGGCGGAAGAGGCTCCCGGGCCGCGCGAGGGGCTTGAAACCAACACATCCACTGGAAATGTGCGGGATGAATCAGGTCCAACTGTGTTGCACTGAATCAGATATTTGCGGCACGAACACGCGCTCTAACGGTCGAGTGGGACTTTTGCCAGCGTCTCTGAAGGTGGTTCCAAAATACTCTGATCTGTGATTATGTGATCTTCAGCGCCGAAACATGTCCCTTCACTGTAGCTATGAAGAGGATGGAAGGGGAGGGGAGGAGGGAGTTCAAGTGTTGATTGCCTTCAAGGAAATGTGAGATGTGTGCGAGAACAGAATATGTGACTAACATGGTGATGGTAAGGGAGCTACAGCTTGTGGAGAGAAACCCACACTGAGGTCAGTCTGCCACGATGTTGTGCCAGTATTGTCCTTTCATTAAACAGCGGATGGAATATGACCGCGCTGATGCATTCGCTGTAAAACCTGCAGTGCATTTGTATTTTTGCATATTCATTGTGTTCATACTGTGGGATAATGTCTTCAGTGCATGCATTATTTGTTCATAGCTTGTATCCGGGATTCAAGGGATAGTTTGGATTTTTGTATGAGGTTCTCTTACCCCTCCACACACACACACACACACACACACACACACACACACACACACACACACACACACACACAGGAGTACCAGCATGGCAGCAGAGCAATGTACTGTTGTGGATGGGGGCAGCAGCAAAAACCTATTTAATTTCCCCTAAAAAAAAAGATCCATATCCAATTAAATGTACCGTATAATAAGAATATGTTACGTTGTCGTCAAACAGCCCTTTCCGCCGGCTTAATGAAGACATTACACCCATCCTACTTGATTTATACCACCCATTTTCTCTTAAATGTGTTTCATATGTATATGATGTATTTTTTGTTTCATTAATGAAGTCTATAACCCCCTCATGAAAAGCCAAAAAAAACAAAATATTTTTTTGGGTGCTCGTTTTAGTGTATATTTTTGCATATTATATACTTGTTTGTGCTATCACACCAACAGGAGGGCTTTTTATGCACCTTTCCCTCCCTGATAAGAGGCGGTGCTCCTCATGCAGCAGTGAGGAGGATATACTGTAACCGCCACGCTGCCTTCTGCATGTCGCCCTGCTCTGATAATTGCGCCTCGCATTGCAATCACTTTGGTTCAAGATCCCATCGGCGGGGTGACATGGGCTGTTTTTCAAGCGGCTTCTTGGGACAGAGCAGGGCTGTAAATAGTGTAATGTTTCTCTCTCCAGGGAGCGATGAAGCATTGCTGTATTCACTCTTGCGATCCGGGAGCATCACAACACTATTTCTCCACAAAAGAAAAAAAAAGAAGAATGAACGCCTGGCTCTCTTCGTTCTTACAGTATTTTCTTCCTGCAACAGGTTATTCACTGCTGATGTGTCTCCTCCCAGGTGAAGCTGCATTAATTTGTTGTGCCGCAGTTAAACGGGGGGATACGAGGCAGTGCGGCTGGCTCCAACCCATTTTTATTGAAGTCTGCGATAAATAAGTACCCAAGTGCCGCTTTCACCACCCCGTCTGCTCCTCTGGATACACCTCGCTCCCATCGCAGCCGTTTAGGGAAGGTAGAAATGTTATTGCGCTGTCAGTTTTATCTCGCATTACCTGAGCTGCAGGATGTCCAGCGGTGCAGAGTCTCAACCCAGTTCTGGAAGTAGGAGAACACAAATTCCCAGAGATAGACGAAATTGCTAACGTGGCTTATTTGCCAAGAAAGAAGAAGAAATAGTTCCAAGGCACAGTTTAAAACTATCATTGGAAATAAAAAAAACAAGCCACCGTAGAGCAAGTTCCCGAGCGCCGGCTGTGTGAGCTCCAGCCTGCGAGCTACGGGAGGATAATTAATGTCAAAACAGTGCAGTGGTGAAAAAAAGAAAAAAAACAGACTTTAGCTCTGCTCCCGGCCTGACATGGCTACAACGCACCAGCAGGCTTCACAGCCCTTCCAGTGTTTCGGTGGAGACACATTCCAGCAGACTGCACTGGAACAAGCCGCCTCTGACTAGCCCTCCTAATGAGGTTGGGGACTGTCAACAGCCTTCCCGAGAGCTTCTGCAGCCAGCCGGGGTGCTCGCTCCCTACTCACTGGCCCTGCTCCCTCTGGGCCTGCCACACACTTTACACTGGCTGCACCGATTAATCAAATAAGGCCTTCCGCTGCTCACTTTTGCTTATTTATTTTTTTTTTTCCAAAGATTGCAGCCCTTGAGAAGTGGTCTTGACGGTTGCAATAATTGGGAACTCTGCAGGCCTTGTTAGCCAGGCTAAAGCAGGATGCAGGAATGTGCTGTAATTGAATATCTGCAGCAGCAGTGTTTGTCCACGTGCAGATTATGGACATAGGTTGTTATATTGTCCCGTCTTTTTTTTTTCTTCCTTTTTTTTTACTAACTGAACCGTCTTCATTACAGACCACATGCTGCAGCCTCCCGGTTGCGTGCATGCTCAACACTCTGAGCCAGACTACCGTATGAGCATTTTTATTTAATTCCAATCAGGTTTCAGGATGAAGAGAGGACAAGCTCGTTATTACTGCATGCTACATACATGTATATGGACACGTGCTGTTGTGGCAGGATATCCCGCATGTGAAAGCGCGATGTCTCTTGTCTAGGCCCTGTAGCACTAATTGAGCAACAACTAGTTCAATCTTTGGAAATAATTTGAAGTATGAGGGTACAGCACAAATGTCTGAGCTGCCAGTCATTACTGGCTGTACAGATTTTACAAATAACCTTCCAGCCAAACAAGCTGTTTTCAATTAGTCCAAATGAACAGATGCTCTCATTCTCACCAAGCCAGAGTACAGTTACTACATGTCTAGGTTTCCGTTCACAGTTTCCAACAGATTTACCGCAAGCTGGATCCAACCCTGTTCAAGAAAAGTTTTATTTTGGCTTCTTTCTTTTTTTCTTTTTACACCTGGTGTCGTTCCAGGGAAGAGTCCACCGGGACCGTAACATAATATTTGTTTTATGTTTCCTGCGGCAGAAGCAGTGGTCTATTCGCAATAAGCACCACCTAACGCTGCAACCGACGGAAAACCCGAGGAGAGAGACACGAGCTCTGAGTGCAGCAGCGTAACAGCAGCTCACTAAATAATAATGATGCAGGAAGTCACACAATAGGCGGGGGGGGGGGGTCTTGTAGCGTTCAAGGACAACTGTTTAGCTTTAAGGAATACACTGTTTTCCATTGCTGCATGATTAATCCAGAAATACAGAGAAAGCCAAGTGGAGAGCTGTATTGCATGTCAGTGTGTCCAGCAGAGAGCACCATCGACCTGTCGCATTGTTGTTAGTTTTCATGAGGAGGGGCATGGTAGCAATTTTATTTTTCCTTTTTTTGAGAGACACGTCATCTTTGACATATATTGTCAACCACAAAAATGTCGTTATTTTTTTTAATCTATCTAATTTTGCCAAAGACAAATTTGCATTTTTTCACTGCATATGTGAACACTATCGTGTTCACATATGCACTATCGTGAACACTATCAGTATAGTGTTCACGTTCATATGCAGTGAAAAAATGCGACCTTGTGATTGACAGGTCTTTACCGTTACCAGAGCCGTGCACTCCACCGCAGTTCAAATATGTTAACTTCTGTTCACCGGTCGCAGAAAATCAAGATGCCGATGGCCTGGATCCAAGATGTCGACGACCAAAATGCTGAACTCGATGCTTCCAAACCTTCGTCCACAAACCAATGTGACGTCACAACGACTGCCTCCACTTCTCATACACGGCCTATGGGCGGGCCTTAAGTTACAAAAAGTTGAGAACCCCTGATCTACGACCCATGCCAAAATGAAAAGCAAGAATCCAATCACAGCTCGGGAGCGGAACCATGGGCGGAGCTTGTAATCCCTCACACAAGCGAATAGGCTCGTTCGAAAGAGCTGCGCCTCGCCTGTAATCCAGACGAGAGCAGGCGGCAGCAGCAGGGGGCGTTGACAAAAAACTGTGGTCAAGTCAGACAGTTTTAGGCTGCCTTCAAAGTATACACAGGAAGTCACAGAAAAAATGACTTCCTGTTAGTTCTTATTCCTATTCCTAAATACGATTTTGTATTATCAACCACACAAGATATGTTTTTAGATTAAACCTGAGACAAACAGTCAACAATCGAGTGTTAAGTATTACAACTAAAAATGTTCTACAACACGTGGTGTTTGCTGTCAGATCTAAGAGCCAGTTAGCTCTCTGATGTGGCGACAGCCAGGCGTTTCCCATCATGCACTGGGCCACGCAGTCTGTGGAGAGCTACTGCGGCGCCTGGCTCTGAAATCGGCGGCCGCATCGCTCTCATGAGATTATCGTGGACCACGTGTGCATGACGTCAGAGCAAGTCGGGACCAAGTCGGACACAAATCTAACCGGCATGCATTGCGCGCCGATCGCCGGCGATCGATTCTGGCGCAGGACTGGCTCGTCTCCAACGAACCTATTGACAGCTCCGACGTTTGTTTTCACGTTTGCCATTTACAAATCTTTGAAATGTATTAAAATAGATGTGAATGAGCGTGTTCATTTCATGCCACATATGAGAAGGACAAATCACTTTTTCATGTACGTTGAAGCTTTTGCGCAAAAAAAATACAAAAAACATTTGGTCTATTCCATCCACATTGGTTTCAAACAACATACTAACTATGATGGCGACATGGACGCCAAACTACACCAAAAGTACAGCGTCAGAACTTGTCAAGCGTTGGCGTTGCCGCGTTGGTGGCTCGCCAACACAGCGTGAGTGAGGACAGCGACGGACGGCCTGTTCGAAACCCACTTTGGCAACCCTCGGTGTAAAAGCAACACAGTCTCTGGGGCTGATAGTGGGGGCCGGAGTGTCTCTTGCTTGTTGAGAGACGCGACTACAAACAGAGAAAAAAGAGCAGCGAATGAATCAGCCAGAGCTGCTGGAAAAAAAGGCACGCGTTACAAACAGTAGAGTTGCAGTCCACACACCGGGGCTTACGCGGCCTCAACCGCTGTGGTCAATCCCCTCTTCCTGCGACCGACTACCTCGCAAATTCATGTCGGCCGTCAGAGCTTCAAACGCCACATAGTTTGCTGGGTTTTACTCGTAAGCCGCCTGTGTCTCGGCCGATAACCCGCACGCTCCGGTCGGCGCCGGTGAAATCGCTCGATGTGTGCAGTGGCGCGAACTGTTCGGTTCTCTCTGGACGCAGAGCGACGGGCGCCACGTTGTCGGGGGCCGGCGGTGGCAGATGGCGCCGGGTGCGAGATTAGACCGCCGTCGACGCGTGGCAGTATGGGGGGGGGGGGGGGCAGTTAAAGAGATCTTCTCCATGGGAAGTGTAGCAGCAGAGCGTTGAGGAGGAGTTGATTTACATACGTGTGTATCACCAGCTTCTGTCAGTGTTTCTCCAGCACCTCCGGGGAACAACGTTAAGTGCAACATTCTTTTTTTTTCTCTGCCTCTCTTTTAAGGGAATTCAAACAGACAGCACAGAGCACTGTATGCTACTTCTTTTTTTATGCTCCACTTCTCCCCCTGGACTGAACTGTGCGCCAGAAGTTTATATATAACAGGATGAATTACTAAGTAATCACTGACCAGCCCTATTTTGCATACGGCTGCGCTGGGAAAAATAGACTGCTTTATGTTATTGCTCCCATAAAGCAGGACGATACTGCTGCTGGAGTTCATTAATAACAACCCCGGCTCATAACTCTTGAAGAAATATGATGTGTTTTATACATACAGGAGCACATTGGTACAACTGTATTTTTTTTTTTACTGAGGCAATTAAGGACAAGGAACCCTTGAAGGGCATGAATAGGAGTGGCTCTTTGGATTCATCTCCCGGGTGTTAAATCACTTGGCTATTGACCCCTGTGCAATACACGCTGCTGACACAGTAGAAAAAAAAGGATTTTAATTATATATTCAAGAGAAAATGGCAGGGAGAAAATAATGGGATACCCCAGTGGCAAGGAAAGCTCAAAGTCAAGAGGAGCTTGAAAAGAATATGGAATTAAAAAACATCTTTTTCTTTCCTTTTTTTTCTTTTTTATGGTGATGGCACCCTCCACCCCTCTGTGAGCAAGTGTTAATACATTCTGATGCTTGATTTATTTTCAGACATTTCACCAGATTGACACTGGGATCAAATTTAGCAACGTGACATCTGATGTTAAAAAAATAACTATAAAAAAAAAAAGAATCTGAAAAACAAATTAGCATTTCAAAACTGTAAGTAATGTGATAATGAATCCCACGTGGTTTTTTTCTCTCTTCTTTTGAGGACTGCTTTCAACCGTGTGGGAACAAATACAGCCAGAGGAGGGCGCTGGGACCACCCCAAAAAAAAAAAGGAAAAGAAAAATATCTCTCGCTTTACAGATGTAATTCTTGATTGTACCAACAGAGAGAAGCAGAGCACAACTTTTCAAACCAGCAGGCTCATGTGTTTGGAAAGAAGGGCCTGCTGTTTGAAATCATCTTGATTGTTTCAGTGGATCTTAGTCCGTGAATCAATTTGTGTCAGTCACTGCCCACGGAGGAGACATCTGAGGTTATCTTTCCTCGACACGTCACCCTTAAATTCCCATTACCTCCCAAGGATCCAGACCATGTTCGACAAAGCAGGCCTCCGAACATTAATCCCTAAGCATCACTGATCTTGCCACTGATGCAAGGTCACACTGTGACACAAATTATTAGCGTGGGGGCGAATACAAATCTACTTATCAAAGCCTGCTACTTGTAAGGGCAGCCAATCGGCTATTCAGCCCGCCGGAGCACATGTCGAAGTGAAAAAGCACCACGAAAGATGAACAAGAGGAAGGGAAGGTTTTATTTTGTTGCTGTTTTTAAAATGACTTGAAGCCACATCTGCGAAGCCCAAAAGTCTCTATGACATAAATACATTCTCTACATTTTGGATGAATGAATGAATAACTATTTTTGCCTCAGTTTTATTGGAATTGAGTTTTTATCGGATTATAATGGTATTTCTCCCAGTGACACTTTTCATTCATGTCACTTTTTTGGCGTTGTCACCACATCCTCACCTGTCAAACCTCGCCAGCTTCCTCCTCTGACGTGGAACCACAATGCATTGGGTCTAACCAGGCGGGTGCTCCAGCGGCGTACGGTATTATCGATGGGCCCCAGCGCACCCTGTAGTTACTAGTTATGAGCGCACGCACGCCGTCGACTGGCGACTGTTCATAAAAAAGCCAGAGGAATCAATTCAGGGAGCTTTGAAGGATTCTCCTCCTGTTGTCTTTTCGTTCTGCAGCTTGGAGTAGAGGTGTGACGACTGCCACCGGGGGCCTAAGTCGTGCGTGGTCTCGTCACATGATCATGTGGAGACTTAACATTGGACAGCATCAACACACATTAAGCGGCAATCGTCATTGCGCGTTTGTGTATGGCGAAAACACAGAAGGGAATTAGATATTATTCACTTCATCGAATAGCGTATTTAGAATTAGCACACACTTTTGTTACAGATTGCGACAGACCATTTTACAAAAAACATCATGGAGGCGGAGTTAGAGAGAGAGCTGGTTCATAGGTATATAGAGCAAAAAGTATTGTCAAACGTTAAGTTCATCTTTTACCACAGGTGTAAAAATGACCTGTTGCGCTCTCTATAGTGCCTACTCTCTGAGGCCCCCCCGACACACACACACGCACACACACACACACACACACACACACTTCAAGGTCCCCAGAGCAAACTGCACCGTTCACATATACGCCCCTGACATGCTACCTACATAGCGCTGTCTCTTCAGCACCATCATCCAACGCCAAAAATCATAACTCTAGCCTTTGACTGATAGCATGTCGGTTATCTCAAACACATTAGTAAATTAAATACAGAATCTCTGAATTAATTATCCAACATTGGCACACTTTTATCGGAAAAACAACTCCAACCTCGCACTGGAATACAAGTTTTGTAATAAATATTCATTATGTGTACTGAAGGGGGAAATAAGTAGACACAAACACGTTGGGTGGGGAGGGTATTCTTTACGGAGAAGGGGGGAAAGAGGTTTGGTGAGGTTGGGGGGGTGGGGGGACTTCATCAGCTCTTCATCTGAACACAAAGAGGCGAGACAGAAACTCAATTACTGGGAAATGGAAGTCTCCTGTCGTGTGACAGCGACAGTGTGTATGTGTGTGTTGGGGGGGCTGCGACTCGGAGATGATACCATCAAAGTCCTCCTTTATATTTGTTGAGAAGGACGAGATGCCTCATCCCCAGTGCTGCCTGCCCGAGGCCACGCTGATGTCATCTGCCTGTCAGAGACGATGACAGGAAGCCGCGCGGTTGCCAGGAGCCGCGCGCAAAGCAAATCAGCGGCCCTCCGCCGGTGGATTGGTGAGGCCCTCCAATGAAACCTGGTCAAGGCGCTGATCACGGACGGACGCCGCATTAGCATTTCCCCCGCGCGCTCATGACCCCGATGTGTGCCGCGATACATCCTGCGCTGATGATAAGCTCTGCACTCCATATTGCCTTTTCATTAGCAATCTGCAGGCTGTTTGGAATTCACATTGCAATATCAGAAGCCGCTCGTTGGTGCGTCTGGGGGGTTGGCTCGGTGGTGGGGCTCGTGCTCCACCCCCTTGATCCTCAGAGACACAATAGAGCTGCAAGACAGAGAAGCAAGCAACTTCTTCTTGGGAGTGTTTTTGGAGGCTCATGCAAATCTCGGCGGTGTGTGTGTGTGTGTGCGTGTGCGTGGACTCTGTTGCACAGACAGATTTATCACAGGGGCCTTTTGTGACCGGCCGATGGCAGAGCGAGCGAAGACAAACATGCGGTCCATCCAGATTATACCTCCTTTGAGATCCACAATGGCCACCCCGAGCGTCTAAATGGAGCCCCCGAGTCGTCAACCTTTCGTGACCGGCGACGGGCCGCAGATGCCACGAGTCGTCGACTTGGCCGCATGCTCACCGAAGCCGAACCGAGACGTCCGAGAGTCCTTCTACCTGATGATAAATAAATAAATCCCAAAGTCAACCTCTCGCCGCTGCCAGACAACATTTAATGAGATGCGGGAAGATTGCTAATTGACTTTACTGGATTCCACGTAGACTCCATCTCCATGGCAACTAAACCAGCTTTGCACAGTCTACGTGCAGAACAGGGAGAGAAAAGTTTTTTAATTTTAAAAGCCTCCATCCACGCTGTTCTCTCTCCTTTGTCCGAATAATGCATCAGTGATTATGATTTCAACTGCTATTAGCTTCTCATGTTATTAGAGAAGAAAAACGAGGGTTTTTTATTTCATGCAACACACGCTTGGACAGGGCTTCTATCTGTTCGGAGCTTGGGTATTAATGACTCAGACGTATTAGGCTGGATTGTGAGAGCGAGGCCATTAAGGGAGAGATTGCGGTGAGGGAGTGGGAAGAGGAGCAGGGGTGTCTGGCTACCCGCTGACACCAACATGGCCCCCTTCTGTTCTCTGTCAAAGTGACATCAACCAGTCCTGAATCACTGCTGCCGGGCCTCCTGACGGTGTTTCTGTGAATCCCACTGACCCCCCCAACCACACATAGATCAGATCATGTGTCCACATCAGACGGGTAACAAGATCCAGGATGTCTCGTTCCTGCTCTGGCGACACAGGAAACGGGCTTCGTGAAGAACATGCTGTGAATAGCACGAGAACACGCTGCAGACCTTTGGTTCCTCTAAACAAACTCTTGATTTGTTTGGGGGGGTTTCGCTACACTTATCTTCCTCCGCTCGCGTTTACATCAGCGTGAACCTGTATAAAAAAAATGAAAAACACAGTTATTTAACCCTGTGTCCGGACCACATGTAGGGTCAAAAGATACAAGCGGCTTTGTAACATTTATGTTTTATTTAAAGAGGTTCTCTAACAACTTACCATTGCGCGTCCATGTGGTTAGAGGCAAGCATACTGGCAGGCTAAAGAAAGATAAAATAATAATTATCTGAACTGAAGCAGGAAACTTTTAGTTCCATGTAACTCCCCAAACGATGGATTCAGAATGAACATCTTGTCTTTAGACATAAACCTTCTCCTTGGTGTTGGTTAGAGGTCCATCGCTGCATTAAAGCTGTGAAGAGGAACTTTGATTTCGTGTTGATTTTGTCGGGCCCCTGTGGTACCAGAGCCCCAGATTCCCTTTTTAAAAAAAACTCTAATGTTACTGCAGCAGGGTCTGACAGTCGGCCCTGCTCGGTCCTGGTCCCGGTTCTCTCCCCTGTGCTTCCCTCCCCTCCAGCGGCCCCAACAATACCATCCGGGGCCCCAGCATCGGGGCGTCGGTGTTGGCGCCCAGCGGGACCGGTAGAGTAGCGAGGTCCGGTAGAGTAGCGAGGTCAGCCTGCGCTCCGATTGCGGGTCGAAGGTGGCGGCTAATTCCGGATCTGGTGAGCTACTTGTGAACGCCAAGCTAACGTTAGTTTTTGGTGACTAAAACTAATAAGAGACTAAAAAGAAATCCAATTAGAAGTTTCAAAATGAATTATTTTTTTTTCTACACGAGGAAGCCTCGTGCTCCCCATGTCTAGACTGTTAAATTGGTGTATCATAGAACACCACATTAATATACAGTCAATAATCATGGAGCTCCCGCAATGCTTATTTTAATGGCATACGGAAAATGTCACTGCTAAATTCATATGACAACCCTCTCCCTGATGGGACTTCGGGGAATTCTGGGACCTAAAGACGGGGTCAAGGTCCAGAAAAGGTGAAGAAGAAACACTGATGCAATATCTCCTAATTGCCAAAATAATATTTTTCAGCCACTGACTGAAAATGTCACTTGCTCATAATATGCAATATCTTGTGCAAATATCTGCACCATACCACAAAGCCAGCTCTTTGTGATTGCATTTTTTTCTTTTTTTTATCTGAGCAGATTATTAGAGACGGTGAGAATTTTCACTCTGACTAATGCTCCAGATATGAAAAGAAAAGTGTGAAGACACTGGAGCAAATGTGAAGGATTATTTTCTATTGATTTCAATTGTTTCTTTTTAATTAGCCCCAGGGCTTAAGTCGTGATTAGATGGGGTTCTGGATCTAAAATTATTGATTTGTTGTGAGACTCCTTTGCAGACACTTTGCTAGTTATTACCACCCCCAACCCTGGAGGCAGCGTTAGCCCTCTCTTCCAAACATGTAATCGTCCCCTCGGAGGGCTCCTGCAGACATTTAATTGAAACAGACAAAATAACACCCCTGTTATCCCGTGGGCCCAATTCTATTACCTCGGTATGCACCTCCCCTGAGGGTTGAAACAC
This sequence comes from Myoxocephalus aenaeus, assembly GCA_038501785.1. Taxonomy (NCBI): domain Eukaryota; kingdom Metazoa; phylum Chordata; class Actinopteri; order Perciformes; family Cottidae; genus Myoxocephalus; species Myoxocephalus aenaeus. Next base: position 1,415,822 of record JBAMJR010000075.1, on the reverse strand, counting down.
CGGCGCATCGCTCACACCTTCAAACCTCATCTCCGAATGCTCAGGGCAGGGCCGGTCAGAGCGGGAGACATGTTTTCCCTCATTGTAACACAGCTGCCGTGTGACATCTTCCTCGGCCGCAAAACCCTGATGATGATGATGTTGTTTGTCCTCAGCAGCCGTTCAAACAAACAAAATGAATATACAAACGTGGGCCGTGTGTAGCTTTTGAGCTGGCGTTTCCCGTAAATCTGATACGACCCCGCCGGGTCGACCTGTCCGCCCCGAGTACGAGCGCAGGGGCAATTATTTGCATGATCACACAGTCATTGTGTTGCATCCAACCACAGAGAAATTTCATTATCTAATAGTGAATTCTTTCACGAGAGAAGCGCGGTGGCTCTGGCCCCTCTGAGTGCTTCATTTCTTTTGCCGCACAGTGTATGAAGATAAAACTGCGCCACATGTGGAAATACGCAGGCTGGACGCTGAGCCTCTCGGCTCGGTGGTTGAATTCTGTTCAAAGGGGAAGTCGGCGGTTCTAATCCAATACACTCTTCTTTTTTTTGGTCAAATTTCCCCAGTGTGGGCACTGAGGACAAACAACAACAAAAGAAAACCCTTCACAGCCATGGCTCTGTAAGTGGGAAACAAACAAAGTTGTTCGGGCCGGGCCGCGCAACACTATATCAGCCAATCAGTGCTCGTGCACTGGAGAGGGGGAAGGCCACGAGTGTATAAAGAGGAAGGCCAGGGGGGCGAGAGTAAATCGGAAGGGCGATGGGGAAGGGAGTTCAAATACCACCGATCTTTCTCCTGGATCGCTGACTCCGCCTTCAACGCTTTGCGCGCAATTTTGAAGTGCACACCTTCACCTGGGCCGATTTGCCTCTCAACAATAAAAGGCAATAAGAGTCCCAATAGATCTGGATGCCGCAATCCCGTCGAATCAGTTGCCTCACCTCTGTGTTTTCCCGAAACACGAAGCTGCAACAGACCAACTTGAGCTTGTGTGCGTGCTCGCATCTAATGAGAGCACTCCATCTTTATCAAGTGGTCCAGCAGTTATATTACAGGAGGAAGAGAGGGGAAGCTTATTCCCCATTTCCTCCTTTTGTTAAATGATTGACGGCCGCTTGGCACCGGTCTCCCGTCTCAGCTCAAATTTCATAGCTGCAATATTTGGATTGCTATGGAAACAGCTTTCATACTCTCTTCCCCCCCACCCCTCCTGTCTTTATCCAGACACCACGGTATCTCCCATCCTTTATTGGGTGAGAGGATGCTCCTTGTCGCTCTCATAAAGAGTAAATGATTCCACGAAGGCATATGATGAAGCTCTCCGAGCAGAGCGATGCGTTGTCTCTGGGGAGGGGTGGAGCGGCTATGCACAGAGCTATCTGCCACAGGAAAGAAGAAGAAGAAGAAGAAAAAAAAACGCCCTCTCCCAACCCGCTGTTGATATTAATTACGAATCGAAAGCCAGGGCTGTGCCTCCAGCGCTTCCTGTGTGACGCTGGGGGGGGGGCACGGGGTCGGCTCGTCAGGAGCCGCCACCGAGAGCTGCAGATGTTGCTCGCCACATTCTTATCGTGGAAAGTGGGAGAGGCTCCGGCTTTCCTCGGATCCTTTTTGCTGCAGGTGGATTGGTAATAGCCGAGCCGCTGGAAGCCCGAGCAGAAAGCCTCCACGCAATAAATCACAGCTGCCTCTCGTGCAGCCACGTGCTCAGCCAAAGATTCTCCTGCGTCGACTTCCATTATGTATTCCTGCAACGCCGCCTACAGCACCGTGTAAATAATTGCTCAGTACCTTCGGCCGTACTGTTTCCTGGAAGGAGGATCTTTACGTGTGCAGTGACACTATTTCATTCAGCAGTTGAATGCCTACAAGGTTCAAAATCACGCATTAATAAAATATGTTAGCTTGCACGAGCATATGCCAAACCGATGCAATCTGTATTCTGAGACATCTGCTGTGCAGGGACTCCGAGGTTTTATTGGATTTTAAGGTCCAGTGTCTCCTTATTGCTACAATAATGGTGTGGACCGCAAAACAGAGTTTAAACAGAGTTCAACATTGACACACTGATGCTTTCTTTTCCTGAGAGTGAGATGAGAAGTTTGATACCACCCTGGTAGCCAGCGGACTCGGCCATATTGCGGCTGAGTGTCGGCTGACTCGGCTGTGTTCCGGCTCGATGCGGCTGAATGTGAGCCAGCTTTGGCCCAATTCATTGTTGCCATATCTGGCCCAGATGTAGCTGTTACGGACATGGGCCTATTCTGGCTGTGACATGGCAGCCGGGTTTATCGGCAACCGGCACTGAAACAGTTTTTTTTTAAACCATATGATTAGGGCCTCCCTCGTGGGTCTTTTGCATAAAAAGGACCGGACCTCATGCAGTCGCTTTCTTTTCTTTCTCCACCGATGTCTGCTCTTGTGGTAAGTACCCGCATTATTAAATTATTCAAATATGGTGGGAGATGTCTATTTAACACATTTAGATATACATTACTCATTTTTGAGAGAAGCTCAATTCCTCCACATGGCCCGTGTATATTCAATGCTAACTGCGCTTAAGCTAGCTAACCTTGTCAGGGGAGTTCAGCACGTTAGCTAGAAAACGTGTCCTGAGGACGCAAATAATGCTGTTAGCTGACTAGTCTGTAATGAAAGAACACTTTTGTATTCATCAAACCATGATGTTTGAGCACATACATGTGTAACAACGCCTCGCACTGCATCGTATAACTGTTTTTAACCGAGCCAGCTGGTTTACAGAGGCGAGCAGGGTTGGAGTAGCTTTAATGTTAATGTAATGGACACATGGCGAAATTGTATTGCAATGTTTTATCTCCTGAAATCAAAATGTATAGTTACGATCTAGCAGACGTGGACGTGTCAGATATTATTACATTATATACAGATACGATATTCAATACATAAGGAGTGAGAACGGTTTGCAATACTATTGATAGATTTACCATTTATGTTTTGTAAATTGTGAGATCTCACAACAGTTTTTTGTCTCTGTTTCTACCAGGCTGCAACCTCCGGATTTTTATTTTTGGACGTGAAGCCATGATGCCGGAGTGACGGTGGTCTTTTTGTGTTCAGTTAGCACTTGGAGGTCTGGTGGTCAATTTCTAGATTTTTCTTGATTTTACATACTTTTTAAATTCCCCTTTTTAAAGTCACTAGCATATGATACAAAATCATGTGTTGTATATCAAAAAATACAGAACAATCTCAGCTATCTATATAATGAGGCACCATTGTCCCAAAGGCACAAGTGTAAATATGAAAATATGACTAAAGCTGAAAAATGTAATCTTGATTTTGGAAATGTCTCATATTTGTTGTGAAAACATAACTTTACTCCGGTGGGATATCGGTTTTGGTGATGGAAATTGGTTTACCAAAAGGTCTTAGGTTCACAAAAGCTGTGGAATATATGAATAAAATGGTAGACACATGTAATTTAATGTCTAAAACCAAATGTATTATTATATGGTGGGGATGATGAGCTGTGGCTGGCTTTGCGGCCTGCTAGGTGATGTGTTCAGGCAGGCAGACGGACAGGGAGGCTGCTGCAGCAATGCTACATGTTGCCCTCTGGACCCTCACAGCTCTGAATCCACTCTGTAAAATACATTAATACAGTCAGTATGAGTTCAATGTAAGAAAGTTAACGTGATAGAGACAACAGTTGATTATGCACCGTTCAGTCATAGACACGGAAGATAACAGCCAACACGGCACTATTTACTGACGTGCTAACCGCTACGAAGCTCTCGTCAACACACAAGTTATGTTATTTACTGTCTTACAAACATATAATGGAGGTCCAACACTACTGGTCGTACTATGTTCACTGTAACAAGTTAACGTGATAGATTCAACAATTGATTATGCCCCGTTTAGTCATATATACGGAAGATAACAGCCAACACGGCCCTGTGTACTGACGTGCTAACCGCTCGTAGCTCTCGTCAACACACACGTTATTTACTGTCTTACAAACATATAATGGAGGTCCAACACTACTGGTCGTACTATGTTCACTGTAAGAAAGTTAACGTGATAGAGACAACAGTTGATTATGCCCCGTTTAGTCATATATACGGAAGATAACAGCCAACAAGGCACTGTGTACTGACGTGCTAACCGCTACGTAGCTCTCGTCAACACACACGTTATTTACTGTCTTACAAACACATAATGGAGGTCCAGCACTACTGGTCGTACTATGTTCACTGTAACAAGTTAACGTGATAGAGACAACAATTGATTACTCACCGTTCAGTCTCACAGAAACGCTGTGGCCAGCTATCTGGCCCGTTAGCTCCGGCTAGCTCCATGTTAGTGAATCCTTCAGGCCCTGAAGCTGCTCCGTCAGTCCCCTCCAATATAGCTCTGCTCAGGACTCTTTGCTTGGCACCTTCTTACTCACAGTGAAGCTTTGCAAGCCTCATACATGTCCATGTTTAGATGCTCAGACGCGGAAGTGGAAACCATATCCGCCAGATTTTTAACCATATTTATGTGACGTATTATTGTGATGATTATAATTTTATTAAACATTTAGACACCTGGTGTAACGCTTCGATGCGGGCGCCGACCTCAGAGGGTTAGAGTTCTATTTTTTATTTTATTTAATTTGACCCTGTGTGCATTCAGTTAATAAAAATGTACTGTAACATTTTGGTCTACGTGTCTTATTTTATCGTAATGTTATACAATAATAATTCATTCAACCGGACCCGACCCGAATCGGCAACCGGACCCATGCAGAGTCGGCAGCCGGACCCGGGCCGACGTGTTTCTTCTGGTGTGCCGGCTTCGGGCCGATGCTGGCCCCGGTTAGTTTCGATTACGGCCCAGTGATGGCAGTGTCGGCATCCGGAATTGGGCCAGTGTATTCGGCCCGATTCTAGTGGGCCATTCATGCCGAGTCTCAGCAGTCGGCAGCCGGACCCGGGCCGACGTGTTTCTTCCGGCGTGCCGAGCTTAAGCCGGCTCTGGGCCAGGTCATTTTGGCTATCTGGGCACTCTCATGTCGGTGCATTAGTAATGGTGCTGTAGCCAGGATGCATTTAGCCTAGCTTAGCATTAAGTATGGAAGCAGGGGGAAACAGCTAGCTACCCAAAGCTAAAAAAGAAATGCCCACAAACCATCTCCAACAACATACAACTTTTGTATTTCTATGTTTTTTTCTTCTTCGGTTTTTGTATCTGTTTCTTCTTTGTCTTTAGTTTGTGAAAGAAAACTCAAAAGAAACTACTCGAAAGGATGAATACAAAATAAAATGCCTGTGCGGCTGCCTGTATCCCATATCATAATAATGAAGCCACCAACTGTTCTCCAAGAGGCTGGGGGAGGAGCAGCTGAAGGAGGTGGTGATTCATCAGTAGAGCACCACAGCTACACATGGTTCAACACTCCGCCCTCCATTGCGATACAAAAATTAAAAAACATGCCAAAGATGTGCACTGCTTGTGTTAAGTGTGACATTAAGCTGCAAATGGAATTCAGCAGATCGGATCATCACCAACTAATTTGCTAAAAAATCTAAATCATCGACAAGGATAAAAGTATTTCTACAGAATTGTCCAAATTGGAATAAATGTACACGTTAAGTCCTTTGAAAATTAAAATTAAAAAAGGCCCTTGAATTCCGCTTTAGATCAATAAAACACTGTGCGGCATTGTTATGGGCTTTTGGCAACACGATCCATCTTAATTTTTGGTGAAAGCCTATGGACTGACTGGTATAGAGCGGCAAACAGCACACAGCCTGCATATTTACTTCCAGCTCATTTATTCTCATTATGCAGCCCTGCAGACGTCAATGAGGGGAATTTCTGCCCCACAGTGATGTTCCATGATACAGAGGGAGAGAGAGAAGGAGGGGGCACACATCAGGAAAAACAAGACGGAAGCGGGGCGCTGGGGAGGGTTTGCATTCATTCATGCACTGCCCGTGAACTTTGACACCTTTGACAACGTAGGGACTGTTTTCAGAGCCTTTGCGTTGACGACACCAGCTCATTCTCTACCCCCCACCCCATCTCGCTCAGTCGCCGTTGGAAATTTCCCAGTTCCCTGTCACGTAATGAGGCCCGGCCCTGTCGAGCTGGGGAGGCGCCGCAACTTCATATCCTGGGTGTGCTTCCCTCCAGTAATTGTGGTTTATATGGCCCACAGCATGTCACCTAAGGAATGATGAAGTTTGAACATCTAAAGGGAGGAGGGTCTTGGAGAGAAAAATCCTGTATTACAAGATGTTTTATAACAAGCGTTACGACCGTGCGGGTCAAAAACTGCGGAGAAACAGCAATTTAATAGATTGTGGGAAAGCTTAAGAACTATAACCTGTGAAACATGTCATTGTGGCTGGTTCTAGCTGAAAAATAAGTAGGACTTGAATGAAATGGTTTCGCTTCAGGATACATATTTTTTATACTGGCCTATGCTCACTGATCAGAAATGTGTTGGTTTACATTAAAGCCATACAACTTGTTCAGTACATGAGTGATGCGTGAGCATGTTCGATGTGTTTCCATCCACACAAACACACCATCCTCACCATATACACAACTCTCTCTATGATGCTGCTGTAGCTGACCTGGAACCAGCATATCTCCATATTGTAAGTGATTCAAACGTCCTTAAGTTTTTTGTGCGAACCTCTGCAAATGTTGCAAACTGCGCACGGAGGGCGATATGAATCCAGTGTGGGAATGGCGGACTCCGCCACTAACAACTGCATAGAGAAGTAATTACTGAATTGAATGTAAATATATTCCACACTCAATAAATTGATACGATTGATGAAATATATCTTAAGGATTATTACTGTAACTGTAAAAAAAAAAAACACACCACTCCAGCGCCCCAAGATTGTGTGGGTGTGGTGTGACACAACTTGTTTTCAACAAAGCCCCACCAACTTCAAACTCGTGAGCACAGACAAAGACTAAAGACAAAAATATAGAAATCGCTCATGTGAAATTTCAAAAATCACTAAACTTCGTGTTTATGTACGATAAACGTCCGAAAATGTGTTTCCCAGCGTATTTTTTCAGGATCGCACCGTCTGTAAAATAAGAACATATTGAATCAACTTACATAGAATTGATTGCACCTTTTAACCTGGGCCTCCGAAAGGGTCAGCCGAGAACAAGGCCTGAAGCTACTCTATCGCATTTACCGCTTACCGAAGAGGCCGTTCCCGCAAAAAAATAAAAAAAAGGAAGCAGATGTTCCACCAAATCTAATTTGATTTGTTAAGGGCACTCACCGTAACACGGAGCACCGCACAAAGATATCGTGTTACATTTATTGCTCAGTCAAGCCTATTGTGTAATCCATTCAGTGTGATTGTGATACCCCAAATCAGGTTATTTGGATTCAAGTCAATCTGTTCATTTCCCCTCTTTGTGTAACAGAGAGGCGCTCAGTCTTCCCTTTGTGGTGCCAGTTGGACGAAGGTGAATCCGCTGTGGACCGAACAGGAAGACGACCTGACTCGGCATTCTGTTTGTAATGGGACTTGGTTACCTTTGAGCCCTGTTGGAAACCCCTCCCTCTTCAGGTGTCCTCCTGGTGTCAACCAGCTTGCCGCGGGAGAGTTTTGCCATTGCTCTTGTTTTGGGAGATATTTGCGAGGGAAAAAAAAGTTTACTGTTCAGAGTGAAACAATGTTAAAGCACAGATTCATGGCCAGCCGTCAGTCTTGAGACAGCATTTACAGTATATTTCATGTTGAGAAATACTGTATACTTTAACAACTAAACAAATCAAATTGGAAATACGTGAAATATGTGTGTGAATACATGAGTAACATTTCGGTGCCAAAAGGAAGCTATGGTATGTTGGGCGATTGTGGCTCAGTTGTAAGCAGGGCCCTATTTTTCGTACCTGGCTCAACAAAGTCGAGCAAATGTCCTATTATCCAGCTTAAATTAGCGAGATGATTGACATCAGGCTAACTCGGTTTCTCCACGGAAGATCCGTGCTGAAACGGTCTCCGCTAGTGATAATATAAATCGTTATATTCTGTAGATATTCTTCATTTCATTATTCTTCTGTCTATTAGAGTTCAGGTTGTGTGAGAATAGATGAGGACGCGATTCTCCTCCTCTTAGAAAGGTTAGAGCCAATAGAAATGTTAGATGTTCATGACGGAAAACCATGTATTAAAGAGCCGAACTTCCGGCTGTTCGGGGTGGTTTTTGGAAGGTCAACCTGCGTGTTGACTGGACGACTCCCTGCTATCGCGATTGCAGCGCTTGTTACTCTACTTGTGATCAAGGAAAATAAATTCAGAGAACGAGAGAAGTTGTTTGACTAAGTTCTTCCGGACGCTACACCAGGCATCCAATAATTAATGCGCATTAACAGTGGTGACCCCGACGTCGGTTGGTTGATCTGGACAAAGATAAAGAACTGAGTTCTTCCAGGCATCCAATAATTAGTACACGCTATCACTAGTCCATGTCGATGTGTCCTTGAGCAAGACACTTAACCCCAAAATTGCTCCCCGTAGCTGTATGTATGTGTTGTAAGACACTTTGGATAAAAGTGTCTGCTGTTGGGAGGGAAGATTACATACAACAAGTATAGTAATGTACCTAAAATTAGACAGGTGTCAGGTCCACACTGAAACTGATCCCAGACCCAGGCACAGGTGACAGCTGTCTCCTGACACTGACATTATATCAAGAGAAGATGCTTTTTTAATTAAATACCAAATCTTTTAGTTGTTGACCCTGTATCCAGTCACTAGGTTGTGCAGTTGTCTGACAACAAAGAGATATGAAATCAAAAGGGACCCACTGAGTCAGAAATGCCAGTGAGCACATCTGGCAGCAGTGAAGATCCCGCCTTGCTATTTCCAGGTTGGAAATCCTCTCCATTTCTGTCCGTGGGTCTGAGGTTATTGGATAAATTGATTCCCAGCCGACCTTTACTGCCCTCTCCCTGATGCAAAGAGCTCTTAATGATCCTGTGCTGTCAAAAGGTGCCAAAATCACACATCCCCACGGAGACTATTAGTCCACAATACACGGGGCTGGCATTATGATGACAGGAGTGAACAGTGTTGATATACAGCAACGTGAACACCTGTTAACGCAACGCAATCCGACACAGTGGACACAATTTGCCGTGCTTGAAACGTTCACTTTTGGAGAGACCTCACAGTGATGTTGATTAAATTCTGTTAAATGATGGTGATTTTTTTAAATGTAATTTGTTAGTGCTGAGACAATGTATCTACTTTACATTTAAAGTACATTTATATTTATTTTATTTATCTATTGTGCATTGCATGAACATTTTCATTGTATGTTTTCTTAATGCAGTCTAATACAACATCCCTATTAAAAAAAAGACCTAAAAAATTGCTAGGGAGAGAAAGAGAACTGGCCGATAAAGGTTATTGGCTAATTTTAGCTTCTCACAAGTAAGGGCATATACTTTATTAATCATATTCACATTTTCAGAAGACAGTATAGGACCGAACAACAATTTCAAAACAACCAGATTGACCAAATTACTTCAGATAATATAACATCACATGAACAGCTACCAGTGGTAGCAGCAAAAGACAAGTAGAGATAACATGATTAAATATCCCATAAACAAATAAATAATAGATTTTTTGCATGCCAAAAGATTATGTTATGAACGTGTTTTTCGCTGACAGCCGGAGAAAGGCTGCTCCAGGCCATGAGGAGGATAGGGTCGGTGTTACCACCCAACTGCTTTTCAAACTAACGTGTTCCTTTAGCTGAGGCGGCAGCGTCGTCACACATTCACATAATACGGCCGATTATAATGAATATGAATTGTATAAGCATTACATCACAGCCACGTATGATGAAAATGTATTTAAGAAATAATGTATTTCTTGCAAGATCGTGTGATGCTTGATTCGATGTCACTCATATGAGCAAGAAACAAAGAATCAAACTCACTGAGGACCGCAGAGCTAGACATCAGATCGGATGTTACCAATGTATCAGTGTGAACTTTCACTTTTTTATTCCATACACAAAGGTTGGTTTGAAACTCCAAATCATGATGACTTTATTTATTCTGCTTCACTGTGCAGATGTTTGCATGGGCTTGTGTTAACAAGATTTTGGGAACCATATGGACGAGCCTTCTATTTTTACTTCTTTGAGTTTTTTGGTAGATTGCATACCGCCACCTACCTTATCAGAGAATATATATAACATAATCTAAATGACATTTGTCCATAATAAACTTTCCAGTGTCAATGCTAATTATGTAAATATGAAGTGTATTGTTGTTGTATGATTTTTGTGCTTCATTTGTCACACACTTGTAGATGTGCAGCCTCAATGGATTACATCTGGGAAGAAGAGGAACGTTGGACCAACATCTTCTCTGTGCTGAAGAGGTGGGATATATTTCCTCATTACCAGCTGAGTTTGTGTTTAATTGTGTTGAATATTGAGAGCATACAGCCTATTTTCATTCGGACTTCATTACACTTCCTGTGAATATTATTGTCGCTGATGTCCAGCACTTCAGACTACCTGAAGCTTAAAATACAGTCTTTGTTGGTTCTCAAAGAAAAGACACAAGGCTGGGGGAGGAGCAGCAGGAGATGGAGACGAGGACGTCAAGGTGAGGAGAGGTGGCCCTGTAACACTACAGGCTGTACACAGCTGGAAACTGCAACAGTCAAATGACAGGATTTTCATGTTTGACCGTGTGTCTGTAATGTGTTGTTTTGTTGCGTTGCCGTCCTCCAGAAAACGTTGGAGGAGCAGCTGCTGAACCACAGGGATGCTCTTCAGAAGCAGCTCAGCCGCCTTTGAGCCAAGATTGATGCTGGACGAACTCCAAGAATATGGGAACACCAGTAAATACTTACGAAATCTAACATAATAACCAAATTATCTCACAACAATTAATGTTTCAGATTTTTTTTATTGATAGTAGATGGTGAAGAACAATACCATTTACATAGTATGTGTCAAAACCACTTGACTCCCTGGAAGTGCTAACAAGTGTTGTATTTATGTTTGTAGAAGCATGTTTGGGAGAATTTTTATTTTATTTTATTATTTGTTTTCTTTCTTACCAAATTAATGGCCTGACATGCAGTGGGGGTTAGGACTTTAAATCATCCAAAACAGTTTTTTTTTATCATACAATCTCAAATGTACAACACACATGCAGATGGAGTTGTGCAACAAGGTGGGTATGAGTGGCCAATGGCAGAATATATAGTATGCAGTCCCTGGACTGATATGAGACAGGATAGTGCTTTGGTAGACTTTTTTTACTGGTAAAATAAACACACACATTTTAATTAAAAAAATCGAAACATTGAAGAGCATGAATAATGTATATCTTGAACCAAAAACATATATATATATATATATATATATATATATATATATATATATATATAAAAACAAAACCTGCTTCATCAAAGTCAGTTTTATTTGTCACTTCTTCCATATTGTGCAAACATACAGAGGACCTGAAATTATGTTTCTCTACTGTCTGAAAAAAAAGTGAATAGTGCAACATTTAAAAAAGTAAAAAATAGACAACATATAACATATAAACAACATCTAAACTAGACAACATATAACATATAAACAACATATAAACATATAAACATAGTGCAGAAACATAAGTGAATAGTGCACATTTAAAAAAAAAGTAAAAAATAGACAACATATAACATATAAACATAGTGCAAAGACATATAAACATAGTGCAAAAACATATAACATATAGTGCAAAAACAGATTAGGAAACTATTTAAGTGTTCTGAAGGTCGGTGGGAATAATGTCGCTGTCACTGTTGTGGGGGTGGGGGGGACTTTAACCCGGTCACGACGCGGGGAAGTTGCTCGCGGTTTTTCCGAGTTGCCATGGGTTTTTTGTAAAAACCTATTGACTGCGATAGGGTCCCTTCTTTTCTTTTGAGTCTGTCATTGTGGTGGAGGAAGAGGAGGAGGAGGAGGAAGAGGAGGAGGAGGAAGAGGAGGCGGAGGAAGAAACCGCTATTACTTTTTTTCTTTTTACTGAGGCGGAGGGGTGTGTGTGTGTGTGTGTGTGTGTGTGTGTGTGTGTGTGTGTGTGTGTGAGAGAGAGAGTGTGAGAGAGTGTGTGAAGCGATAGTAGCATCCGAGGGGAGGAGGGAGGTACTCCGGTTCAGACCCACTGCGAGGCAGAGCGGCGATACGCGCACGGTGAACCTCCCTCTCTCCTCTCCTCCCTCCTCTCTCCTCTCTCCTCCCTCCTCTCCTCTCTCCTCTCCTCCCTCCTCTCCTCTCCGCCCCCTCTTCCAGCGGCGGTGGAGACGATTCAACTTTCTCCACGGCTGTGCCACGACATGAGTTGCACCTGAAGGTGAGTTTTTCGCCATTTCTGTGTTGTTGTTGTTTATTTATTTTTTTGCATCACCGGAGAAAAAAAAAAAGAGTCTATTTGACATTTCCCCCCTCTCCCTCCCTCTTTAAATGTTGTTACTTCTGTGGCACTTGTTACAAATTGCCAGCTCCAGCGTTTGACCGCGGAGCTCGCAAGTGGGTTCCCAGGATTTGAGCACCTGTGCGGACCGTGGAGGTCTCACCTCCGCGTGGCGGGCGGTTGAAAAACTGGAATTAATTTATACGCGTAAAGAAGGAGAAAGGAGGGGTTTGGTCACGACTGCTGCTGTTGTAACGCTGTTGTAACGTCTTCACGAGTGGAATAAATAATTCTCGACTCGCAGTTTAGTCCAGTGATGAGCCGGTGGAGGGCTAACTAGCTTCACCAGGTTTACACACCTTGCAGGGGCACAATTATCCCCCTTTTCCACAGGGGGGGGGAAAACAATCATGAAGGTTTCCAGGGGTTTTAATTAAACTGCTAGAGTTGATAAGTATGAATTGATATCACTCTGAGAGGATAATTTATTGTTGGTCCTTATGTATTCTGACTGCCTGTGATGCTGATCATGAATCCCCGGGCTGGAGATTCCTCCTCTTTACCACCACGCTGCCCATTACACGTGTCCGTGCTCTCGCGCTCAACGCTTGAGCCGCAGAGCTGAATCACAACCTCGTCATCCAGTGTGGTGAGCAGCGTTATCTCGTGTAAATGCATGCATTTCATCCTGCATGTGGAGGGGCACGGGGATACTTCTGTTTAGTGAGGGTGGGGAAAAAAGCATGTGTGTGGAGAAGCCCTGCTCATGTTTGATCTACAGGGATATTTTGTGTGCAGATTATTTTTTTCATGTACTAACAGCAGGTGGAAATACAGCAGATTTATAATTGTACTGTGAAAAGGTAAAGTGGTGTTATGTGGCACTTGAAACAGCACTGAAAGTTTTTTATTTTGTATTTTTTTTTTTACTCTGGAGAAAGAAGAAATATCAAAAATGTTTTTTCTTTTTCTAACAATGCATATTTGAGGGAAAAAAAAACACGGACTACATCCTCTTTCCTTTAACCTTCTCCACGCTGACGTGAGATTGCTCTTCATGACACGTGTAAAGAGTGCGGCACTCGAGATTAGAATGAGTGGTGAGGCGACTTTTGCGAGTGCAATTATTAAAAAATACAAAAGAATCTCATGATAGTGATATTCAAATCAGAAGTTTCGAGTCTTGGTCATTGACGGCGATGCGGACTGGAAAGGTTGTGCATCGGGTTTGTGCGCTTGAACGTGTTGCATTTGTACACCGGGCGTGATCACAGTGATTCCCTCAATATGAATATTTACAATGAATGCAAATTTGTGCTGCAAATTCCAATGTTTCCTCAGCGTGTAATGTGTGTAGTGTCTGATTATAGAGTATGCCTTTGAGGGGGAATCCCAGGAAACAGAGACGTGTTTCATAGTTTAACCGTATTCTTATAGTTGTATTCCTTTTGATGCTTTTTTTAATGTTATGGCTCACAACAAAGTCGACTTGGCCTATATTGTCAGTAGCACAGTTTGTGGTACATTTTCAATGACGACAACAACCCCCCACACCCCATACACTCCTAATAGAATTTAGCAGCGCTGCTACGCCTAATACTGATCCTGCTGCTGCTAATTGTGAAACACAAAGACCTTCTGAAGGTCAGACTGCCGTTCGTGATTGCAATCATCTCAAGCTGCCCTTCAAGAAGAGGAGATCCCCGTTCGAGTCGTCCCGCGTTCATCCCGTCAGGGCGACGCATGTACCTTGTCCGGGTGTTCACAGTGGGGATTATCCCCACATCAGGTACGTTGGCCGAATTCCATTTCTAGGCCAAAGACAAGAGCCCCTAATGGCACTTTGTCATCACACGTGGTCCCCAGCCTCTCTGTATTCAGGGCAGTGGTGCTTTGTGTCCAGAAGTAGGTCGAATGCTTCTCACCAAACAATTTGTGCGAGAGCCAGTAATTGGACAAGCAAAGTGTCGACCATCTCCCTGCCGGTCCATGTCAACCCCCCCCCACACACTCTCGACCGCTTAATATGCAGCACCGGCCCGACGCATTTCATGGACCGTTTTCAGCCTTTTTAATCATTTAGATTACAAAATACTGGAAACAGAACATCCTTTGTAGCTGCGGCCCGACTCATTCGCTGCCGTGTTCCGCCGCCAACAAATGTCCGCTCGTAGGTGGAGAGACACCCAGTCGCAGCAACTGTGAATATTCAGGGAAGTCAATTTTATTCACATAACCCAATATCAAAAGATTGCCCCAAGGGGCTTTACAGCCTGAACAGCATACGACACCTTCTATCCTAAGACTTGGTTCGGATAAGGACAACCCACCCCCCCAAAAAAAACTTTTAAAGAGGAAAAAGAAATGGGAGAAATCTCAAGAAGAGGAACAGGACGGACGGACGATTGTGCAACAGATGTTGTGAGAAGAGAGAGAGAGAGAGAGAGAGGGGTATTCCCGTCGGCAGGACAAACATGAGGTACTACAGGCTTGATACTGTCATGAAGGTTTACAGCCAGGCGGTTAATGGTAACAGGCCAGAGGTAATCAAAGAATGAGGAACTGACTGAGAGTTGGGGCGAATAAAAGATGATTATCAAGAGGTTTTTCAGAGGAAGGGGGTATGATAAGAAAAGCCATGCGGTGCACTGTGTGTGGCTGGTGTTGTGTCACGTTGTGAGTCTGCATGTGTCTTGGAGAAGTCTACTGTAGCAGGAAACTACCACAGAAGTGGTGTTGGGTGTTTTGCCATGTCCGTCCGTGGGACGAATTTCGCTCTCATGGTAGCGTCGTAACCGTGCAGGATGCCGTCACACAGTCTCTACAGGTGCGTTGAGATCGAAATGAAGGGTCGCAGAGTCCTGATCAGGTGGCAAGCTCCGCCTCTGAAAATGAAGCCACTGTGGGAGTGCCTTTAAACCTGCATTCTTCAGCAGGGGTCGTACCCTCTGGTTGCAAAAAGAAGTCTGGTTGTATAGAAGTCGATAAGAAAATGACTTCTCTCTTCAATTTATTTCCTCAGTAAACATGAGTTGATGGTCTCAATCTCTAATTTCAAGTCTTCTTCAATACAGCACGATGTTCCCATTTGGAGTGAAATAGACCATAAAGCAGGGTGTGCTTTAGGGCGTAGCTACCTTGTGATTGACATATCGCTACCTGTTCACCCTTTCACAGTGTGTTTATTTTTTTTTGTTCCCTGAAAGTTAATTGTGACATTTTGGTCACCTAAAAGGGTTTTGTTCATCGTTGTACTTAGCTCCGCCCTTTCGCGTCACTGCTGGCGACAGCCAAATGGCGAACTCGAGGCGTGTGAATAGTCTACGGTCCTGAAGGGGGCCGGTCCAGTTACAATTTTGCAAGCCATCTAAAGCACCTTAAAACGGACTCAGATCTCACATGGATAGGGAGCTAGTGAAGGGACGCACAGACGAGTGACGAAGAACACCTGCGCTCTCACCTTGCAGTGTTTTTTTTTTCTTCTTTCCATCTCCTACACAAGCGGCTCAAACTGGCAATGTGTTCAGGCTGAAAGCGCATTGAAGATTTTTAACCTGTTCATTCAGCTTCTACGTTTGCCTTGCGACAGACACGTTTGCGTGTACAGTACACACACACACGCGCGTGTGTGTGTGCATGAGCGCTCTGTAGTGCAGTGTATGTGAGCGAGGTAATGGGTTCGAGAGTGGAAAGGAGAAAGGGGAGAGACACAGAGACCCTTTTCTTTGTGCTGGCGCTGTGTACAACTGGGCTTTGACGTGGGCAGATTGAAAGATGTGTATCAAGAAACGGCATGGTTCCCTTGTGCGCCCCCGGTGATACGATACGGGCGCAAGTCGGAGCCAAGGGGAGGCTGGAACCTGCATTTGATTGTTTGATTTAGAGGGTTTCTGATAGATCCCGTCATAGAAATTCACGCGTGCGTTGAAACCGCCTCCCAAAGGTTCTCAGGTGTCTCACCGGTGCACCGACTGCAGTTGGATCCATCTCTTCATGAGCATCAGCAAAGCAATTTCAGACTCTAATTCAGTCTGTCAGATGGAATCTGCAGTATCAGATGGCTATTAGAGATTAGAAAACAGCAATCTCCTCGACAACACCGAGCAGCAGCGAATCGCTGCGTCAGGCTGAGTGTCCATTTAAGCGTCCGTGTTATCCAGTGTTGCAGCAAAAAAAAAGCAATATTTCCACAAAAAAAAAAAATTCAATAAATTCTCCTCGCAGCTGTGTCCATGGATATTAAGTCTTAACCCAAAGCTGTGATTATGACAAACATTTCCCTGATACAAGGCGGAGATGAGCCCTAATTGGGGCGCAGCTCAGGCTCCGGCACTACAAGCAATCAGGGCGCCGCGGGCAGAGTCGAGAGTGCCGCCGCGCCCGCCGTACCCGAGCCCTCCTCTTTCATGTTTGTCACCAGTGACAGTCAGGGCAGGCTCACTCTAGCCGCTGTGTGCTGGAAATGTGTTTTGGCGACATGAAATATTCATATCCTCGCCTGCTCTCCGGCAGCGGCGCATATTTATTTTCCAGGATAATTTCTTTTTTTATGACACCTGCGACCGCCTCAGAGGTATAGATAGAGTGTCGGAAATGGTTCCCCCGGCATGCGGGGGGAGGAGATGCAAAGATAAGAGGGGCGCTTATCATCGGAAATCAAGGTCTATTTCTTATTTAACGGCCCGCTGCATCATTCTGGGGCCACCGGGTGAACGTGATCAATGGCGTCTCGCGGACAATTAATCAGCGCGGTTAATACCGAAGGACAAACCTGCGGTGAGGTCAGCGTTATCTCATACGTTCAGTGCTTCTCCTCCGAGCGAGAGGGGGCGAGAGGTCAGCAGCCCACTCGGGCGATGTGTCATGCACTGAAGGTATGGATCGGCCAGCAGTTACCCTCGAGGCATTTTTTAAGCCAAACGTATTGGTGTTGGCCTCCAGCTTCAGGCTTTTCGTGTCCTCCGTAATGTCTCGTCTTTACACGCCATCATTCAGAAGTGACCACATTATCGCACAGTCTGCACTTGTTATTATCTCTTTCTCCTGGCTTTTTTTTTCTTCTTTTCCCCCAGGAGTATTTCTTCCTCTTTTGGATTTAGTGCAAAGACTGTGCTGTTTTTTTCTGCCTCACATGGCGTTAGAATTGTAATTTTTATTTTTATGTTTAATTAATCAATTTAGATTATGCTCACATGACAAGCATAACCATTAAAGAGAACCAACGCGATGGTGCTTTTATGAGGAGAATTCTAATCCCGCTGTGCATTGCTGTCAGCTTCAAAAGCCATTTTCCAATCGTGTTGTCCCCATTCTTACATGCCCGCTCCGATTTACAAAGCTGCTGTGGAATCAAAAAAATAAAATAAAACCCCCGGTGAAAAGGGCAATACAACCATGAGATTCTCCAAGGAACAACAAACATGACACCTACGCCTCAAAGAGTAAGAAGTTATTGCCCTCAAGTCACTGGGAAACGGGGGTGATTTCCATTTCAATTGCGGGGGCTCAATTTGGGATAACTCATGCATACAGAGGTAAGGCGAACAAAGGGCGCAGGAATAAAAGTGACAAATGTAGAGAATGGAACAGAGGAGTGCGCTATCATTGGCTTTGTGTCCCATGAAGGGTATTGTGCGTGGACGCTTGGAAAAGGTTGCACGCGGACCCCCCCCCTGGGACAGGGACGTGAAGGGCACCGGGGATGAAGGAGGACACATGTGACAGGTAGGGGGGACACAGAGGACGTACCGGGACAGAAGTCAAACACGCCTCGTACGACGATGCTGTACGGCTCATTTGATGGAATTGTCCATCTCGGTTTCCCACTGCCCCAACTTATCCGAAACCAAAGTCGGTTCTTTGATTGACTTACTTACGCGCAAAAAACTCTCAAATGCGTAATATTTAGTAAGATATTTCGGTTTCTTTCATTATTTTTGCAATTTTTTTTCGATCGGGTTTTATCTATGCATAGGTCTTTAACGGCTGCTTTGTTCTCTGTCTGTATTTGAGAAACTTTGCCTTTCGAAAAAAAAGGATACTATAGGAAACAAGCTACAACCACAGTAGCTTTAAGCTAAACAATGACATCACTAGCTGTAAACACTGGTGATCCGAAACATTGCTATGTAGCTCACTACGTAAGCCGTTCTATCAATTTATTTCATAATAATTAATAAATATAGCAACTTTTTATCAACCCACGTCAGTTTCATGCTTTAAATAGCCCCACCCACTTCCCTTTTAAAGCCCCGCCCATTGCGAGTTTGATGTACGATACAGACATAGATAATTCAGTTGGTAGATACTGATACAGATAATGTACTTGCTCATTCCTACTAAACACAAAGTACAGCTGAGACTGAGGGAGTGCCGTTCGTTATTAGGGCTGTCAACGAATGTTCGAAATTCGAATATATATTCGAATAGTTGTTAAAAACAGAATTTCGAATGTGAAAATTAATATTCGAATGTAAAAAAAAAAAAGAAAAAGGAATTTGGAGGATAATTATCGTGAATCTGGCAACCCCTGCCGCGGCCGCGACGAAGTGTCCTCTTTTTGTTACGAGCTGTTCGGGGCAGAGTCTATGACCCGGAGCAGACGTGAAGCTGGGTGAGAGGCTTTCACGGGGTTTTGCTGTCAAAACAGCAAAAAACCCTGAAGAAACCCCCTGTAATTTTCTCGATAGCGCCAGATCTCAAGTCGTCATTTAAGTTTCACTTTCCTATAGAACAGGTCTACACCTTGTTCTGTTATTAAACAAACTAAACGGCCGTATTTTATTGATCTCATCCACACGTCAGCACAGCGGAGTTCCGCCCGATGCGCACATACCCCCCCCCCCCCCCGACGCGCCTAATGCTCAACCAGAAAGTCGAATATATTATATATGTGTTTTTTTAAAGGGAATATTCAAACGTAATTTTTGAGCAATTTTGACAGCCCTATTCGTTATGCATGTATTCAGTCATAAACCAAAGTATTGGACAAGTGAAACTGTTCACCTGATGGTGCCACTGGATGAAAAAGAGATCCTCAAAGTGAATTCAATGCATCCTAAGGGGGGCATGAATGTGCCAAATTTCAGGGTAGTAGATAGTTTTCATCCCACAAATATCGACCTCAAAGTCGTATTATGGGACTATGAATTTTACAATTTTTCTCCCCCTGCTACATGCCAAAATGTCTGCCATGAAAAGGGTCCATAAAAGTCAGGATGCTCCCTCCACCATTCACACAACACCATACATTTGCTTTGCATTTCCAGAATGAGATATGGTACTTTGCAAATGTGAACATTGTTTTATAAAAAAAAAATTACGGGACAATGTAGGAATCGGTCGAGAAGTAGGTGAGCAATATGTGTCAGTGTGACTGCAGTGAGGGCCAGCAGCGCTCCACGTCCAGAGGCTCCCCCGGGGGACCTCATTACGCCGTGCCGGGCTCCGGCCGGTGCTGTAAGTGGACCGTTGGGATCCCCGAGCCAGTGCAGCGCCACGCGTGTTGATTCGGTGCGAACACGCGAGCCCGGGCGTCCGCTCCGCACGGCGAGAGCCCGTTTACCGGCCCAGCGAGGCCCAGCGAGGCCCTGGAGTCCAGCACAGCGCTATCCCTCCTCCAATGGAAGATTAGAGCACAGATCAAGCTCGATTAAAGTCGTGAAACAAAGAGGACGTGCTGCTGAGTGGTCAATTTGCAAAGTGGGCTAACACACGAGCAAAGCCTATAATCCCCTCCTTTTTTATTTATTTTTCGTATCCCATCGCAGCTGTTGCGTTGATTCTCTCGCGACAAATTGTCATTTAGGTTTGATCATAGCTGGTGTGGACAAACAAATTCCCTCCGCTTTTCACCCTAATGGGAACACAATATTTTATACACCTTTTATTCACAATGTAAAATTGAGAAGAGAGAGAGTGGTCCTCGAGCCATGTTCTGGTTTTGGCCATCCGGTACCCCATTGTAGTGTTTTGCTGCAGGGACATAGTGGCCCCTTTTTATGTGTCCGAACTTGATACATTTTCTCATAGCTACAACTGTCGGCAGTTTTGAATGTGGCGATCGCTTGTGAAAGTCTTTGCAGTCCTCCTTTAGGGCCTCTACACAGAGCCAACGCTCAGCATGTCTATTTCTTAATTTACTCACCCACAGATTCAGCAAATGTTGAGTGAGAGAATCTTGCCAAGCTGGTACGAATCCAAATTAATTCATCAGCTTGGGGGGGGAGCCCCACATCGCATTTTCTTCTTTTTTTTTACAAGTGTGACCCGCAGACCACCAGCTATGAACCACAGACCTTCTTGACCTCATTATTTTTACAGCTTCAGATTTTTTTTGTGGGTGTGGGGCGGTTAGAAACCGAGACTTCTTGCAGAGCAAGTTTTTATGGCTTCGTATTCAGTTGGCAAACAATTTCCCCTTGTAACATTTTTCTTCGGTTTACAGTGGAGTTCTAACGACCGTCGGCCGGGGGGGGGGGGGGCTCTCATTCCGGTTCAGGTCGAGCGGCTATGAGGCTGAGCTTTACAGGAAATAGCTGGGTGCTAAATTATTGAGCCTTTTAGTCACAAATTGACTCATTGGAACGCTCAAGAGGGAAGTGGTCGGGGTAAATGCTGTTTTAATTGCATTAGCTAATCAGTGTTACGCAGGCGTTCCTGAACACAACTACTAGAGTAAGGCTGATTCAGAGTCTAGTGCTCATTACGAAATGCCAGCCGCTATAATTGGAATTATTCTCCTTTTCGGAAAAAAAAGAGCGAGCAAACAGTGTAGCGTATTAGCGTTGAAGGCTGGGATAGTGTACAGGTAGACGCCTCGCATGCCTTTTGTTTGTTCGAACCTCACTCCTCTTTTGTCGTGTCGTAGGAAATAGATGGCAATAGTCAAATCGTTTCGTCGACCCAAAGCCTTTTCGACAAGTCTTTTATGCTTCTTCTTGAAATGGCAACCGTGCCGTGTTCCTTTTCGCAGAAAAACAAACAAACAGCTGCAGGCTCTTTCTATCTGCCATGATCCCAAGTGAGAAAACAACTGTATTATGTGTGTGTGTGTGTGTTGTATGAACAGCACAGGCAAGACAAAGACAGAATGTCTGTAAATAAACTAGTACGGTGAACTTAACAAAATTGCACAAGGCAAGTAAAAGTCTCACAACGGGAGGGGTACTGGGAGACAAATAAATGATGATGACATTGTTCTGTCGCAGAGGCAATACGTGATTAACTGCCAAATGCTAATTTGGTGGACTGCAGATATGTCGTGGGAAAGAAAGGTACGTTTATTTCATATTAATCCTGTTGATAAGAGGAGCAAATACTTTATAGATAAAAAATGAGTAAATAAATAGTGCCTTGCAGCTAATACATTCATCAATCAAGAAGCCTTTTATCTGGGGTTGTGTTACTCTTCCTTGCAAATAGTTTTAGGGAGACTTATTATATTATTTAATGCTAAAGAAAAGGACAGAGATCATGAAATATTCCTCTGGTTCTCCTACAACAGCAGGCATGCGTTCACTACAGTCTGCAGCAGTTCAGGCCCTGGCAAGAATCCACGTCGGTACGAGCCAGAATTTTTGAGCTCCGTCAAAACTCCCGAGCGTGTGCATGAACAAGGCCCACACCACTTCAGTGAGAGAGCTTTGCCAATTTGAAATGGCTTAGAGGCTCGAAGCGCCGGCTTTGAGAAACAAAAACAGATCAATAGAGGTGATCCGAGCAAAATCCTACTGTGATATCCCATGGCTTCAGCCTGGAAATGCCCCCATCAGTCTTCCTGTGACATGTAACACAGGCTCTGGATGGATGGATGGATTCCTACTGCTCTGTGGCTTTCTGCCGTCCCTTCCGGTGTCTGGCCTGGAGGCCTTACGTGTCATCTTCCCGGCGAAGGACGTCAGGGCGGTGTGCCAACTTCAGCGCCGCCACTCCTTGAGACACGGCTCCGTCGGCGGCGCGTTGTCTTTAAACTTTGACATTTGCATTTAAATTGACTTCAGGCCGCCGTGATTTATTAGAGAGAGGGGGAGAGAGAGAGAGAGAGAGTTTTGTTGGAGGCTTTGCCTCTAATTCTCTTGCATCTGCTAAACGTATGATAACAGGAGCAGGGTTATTACTCGGTGAAAATTGTCGTCCAACTTTGTTTATCGGAGTGCGCCGCAGCCGCACACCGGCCACAGAGTCTCACAAAATTCTGTCAAAACCTGCGGATTAAATTGTAGTCAGTCATGCGAATTAATCAGGAGTGGAGGAGAAAAAGTGTTTCTTCACTTTGGAGGGGAAGTGCAGAATGGTGTGCCGATGAACTTTGAATGTTTAACACGAACAACGGGGAAAAACCGAGGTTGAGACCACACTGCATCAGAGCTTCTGCGACTATCCAGCATGGGGCTCTTGAACTGTAATGCAGACAGATTTATATTTGTAGTTCTTTAAATGGGCCTTAATATCCCCTGTGGCTACTGTGTCACGAAAAAAATGGGGGGGGGGGAGATAACACCTGTTTGACATACGTTTTCACTTTAGAAATGCACATAAATCTGGAACTTTCAACTCGTGCTGGTGTCACTCCTGTGATTTATCCACCTCGCAAAAAAACAGTCAAACAAGAGACTGCCAGCTCCGCAGGGGTCACGATAATACCGGAGGGAGGGGGGCTGCGTGCTGCTCACGGGATTTGACAGTTTGACACTGGATGTTTGCAGAGATCACACCAGAAAGCACATATAATTGACACCATTAGCCTTGAGGTCTGTCAGTTACCTGACAGCTGATGAATTCATGCGTGCCCCCCCCCCCCACACACCCCCTTCCGCCACAGATAACAAATTCATACCTCCTGTTTTTTTTCAAACCATTTTACACCTCAGTAATCCCTTCCTCTAACAACCGCTTGGCCCAGCTGATGCACAGTTTGCAGCCCTGCGTCGCGGATTTGTAATTATCCTTTTTCAGAGTGTGAAGTGGGGTGAAGCACCGGCCAACATGCCGTCGCGGAGGTCTGATTCCCCCCCCCCCCCCCCCCCCCCCCAGGGTGCGTGTTCTTGTCTTCGTGTTGAACTGGTGCCTACATAGGGTTAGGCTCTGCCGTGTGGTTTAACTCACCTGCTGTCGAAACATTTGGATCACGCCCCCCCCCCCCCCGTTCGCAGACGAAACCAGAGTCCTGTGGCTCAGTGGAAGAGGTGGGCAGAGTTTGAAGGTTACGGGGCGGGTCTTCCTCCGTTGTTCCGCGTTGAATCGTCCTTACGAACACACAGAGGCCTGGTTAATACCCCCCCAACCACCCCTTTGTAAAAATATAATTCACCACCTGCCGTGTGATGGGTTTGTAGCCGGGGTCCAAAGTGTGCCAGAAGCACTGCTATTAACCCCGTGCATTGTGCCTCTCTATGAAGGCCAGACACTTCCCCTCTTCATACAAGAACAGACTGCATTCCTTGCAGTAAGCGTGCGGAGATACTCCCAAAGGAGCTTCATGCACATGCTTTGCAACGGTGGACGCTCTTTTCTTCCCATTCAGGCGACCCTCATTTCTCAACCCGGTTCAGACCAAAGCTGCTCTTCTTCTGGGTTGGTTTCAGCCGCCTTCAGTTCGCCGAGTCAGCGAACATCCTTCCTCTCATTCGCTACACGACCAGAGTGTAAAGAACTATTCAAATAGAGTGGAAAACATTGAGTGTTCTGTGTGTGTGTGTGTGTGTGTGTGTGGGGGGGAGTGTGTCTTAACTTCACAAAGAGAGACTGATGCTCAGTTTGTTGTAAGTTGACAAAGGCATGCTAGCGTCACAGTGAAGAGAGGGTTTTACAGCAATCGCAGCAGTGGATTTTTGATCCGCTGCTTCGGGGGAGATGTGAAGCACTTCAGGGACGCTGTTTCCACTCTTTAACACACCATGTTGGAGATAACAAAAAAATGTACTAATGAGTTTTGACAACACATTTGAATAATATCTCTTTCATTATATTGATCTGTAATTGATACGCATAGATAAGGTACAGTGGAAATCACTTATAGTGTTCTTGGTTTCAATGATAGACCGCTTATATGGACCAAAGGGCGTGGGACAGAATCATTCTTATACAAATGTTGTTTTAGAAAAAATAAATAAAAAGAAAGAAACATGCACTTTATTAATCCCCTTGGGGAAATTCTTCTCTGCATTTGACCCATCCCTGGATAGGGAGCAGTGGGTAGCCCTTAATGGTTCGTAGCCCGCTTATAGTGCTTATTTTGGGTCTTTTCATACATGACAACACATGTCCTACTTGAGGCTGGCGATGGGGGGCACATTGAAGTAATTCCTCCCAGTAAAGCTACATTCAGGTGGTAGTGGGGGTTGTCCTTCAACCACAAGGTTGGTAGTTGGACCCCTGGTGGTGGTGAAGCTGTGATCTAAATTAAAAAAGAGAAAAAGATCATATTAATCTCCTAGGTCTGGATCCTCCTACATGCGTGCTCACTTTCGAGATGGGTAAAAAACACGGACTATGTTGTGCTTCAGAGTGACGGCCATTCATCCACTGAGACCGTCCTTCACATTGGACACGTCTGGAGGAGCATACTGTTGCTGGGTGTGCGCCTGTATTGCCAGTGGAGTCACGTATGTCCGTCTCCTTTCTGTGAATTGGGTGCCAATACTGATGAAGCCGACCATAAGCATAGCTCCTGGTTGGGGGGGGAAGGGGGGGGGGATCCCATTATAATGCTCGGACTGAAAAAGACTCCACGCTGGAACAGGAACCAAAGGGGGATTTGTTTTGCTCAGTAAGTGGTGAAAATGGTATCAAAATGGCTTTTCTTCTCCCCCCCCCCTGCTGCTGCTGCAGGAGGTGGGGACATCAGACTGATGGCATAGATTTGCTTCTCTGTCACTGTCAGTAAACAGTACCCAGTTAGAACCGGGGTTGCTTTGATTTCCTGCCCGTCAAGATGCTTCTCCTTCACACGGCTTATTTGTAGAACAAGGGATTAGAGGTGAGGACTTAAACAGTGTAAAACATTCTCTCTCTCTCTCTGTGTGTGTGTGTGTGTGTGTGTGTGTGTGTGTGTGTGTGTGTGTGTGTGAGAGAGAGAAAAAACAACCCCAGGTTTGATCAAAGGTGTATGTGCTTCATCGCATCAAAGGAATATTGTCCTGAGCCATTGCAGTTCCTGTCTTGACCCAGTAAACGCAGCAAGGCGGCCATCTTCAGAAGAGCACGTTGGAGAATCCTTCCCCATCTGACCAAAGCCGAGGCGCTCCGGCGCCCAGAATGCAAAGCGCAGCAAGTCCACAGCCATCATCATTAGAGCTGTGCTGCTGTGGACACTAATGGCTGTCCCTAGTTTCTTGCTGCCTCGGCACATTCGGAAGGCTCATCTGAGACTCGAGAGGTGGGGGGCGGGGGGGGGGGTGAACATGTGAATTAATTCAAGAGAGAGGAATTTTCACGGTTTCCCTGTTCCCGCTTTATAGCAGGATGCGGGACGCGGAGAACCTTTTGTGGAGAGAAGAACCACCGCGAGTGCCTTCCGCGGTGGCATCCCCTTTTTCAACCACCCTCCAATAATGAAAGGAGGCTAATTGGGGAGTTTGTCCTCGTTTATCTTCATTTAAAGGCCCGAAAAATATGTTGTTTGTTTACTCGTTTCAATATTGAGAAGAGGGGGGGGGCGGGGGGAGAGTCAAACAGTGGCGGCAGTGTTAAATAACTGGGGGGGTGGGGCTGGTCAAATTGATGCGCTGTTGATGTGCTATCCCTGGCCTCTTAATTGCATTTTAAGTTATATCAAATAGCCACATGAGCACCTTTTTTTAAAACGGGAACCATCCCAGCATCAAAAGACGAGGGCAGTCACTGTCTGCATGCGTGATTTCAGAAGACTGAAGATCTATCGCCTCGATCTCTCAAAGTGTTAAATGCGATATTTGGAAATCAATAGAGGGTCACGACGAGGCACATTCATCAAGTTTGTTTATTTCTTCTGTCGCGCTGAGAAGCGTTACGCTGCCATCTTTTTTCCAATTAGATGCAAAGGCGGACAGAGTCCAACCCCCTTCATGTTGGGACTGTAGTGTGCAGTATAGATTTTCAGCCACCCAAATGAACTCTTTACTGAAGGGCCTGCAGTCATTGTGGGTAGCCTTTCCCCTGGTTTTGGGCACAATCATTACCTCCTCCAAATGTACACTTTACAAATCAATAGGCTTTCACAGTAATCTAACCCCGCATGCCCCTGAGAGCTTGCTGTACATTCACTGTATAAACACACCGAGGGAAGAAATAGATCAGCGTGGCTCCGGCACAGCCCGGTTAGTTGATGTCATGGCAGAAACTGCGCCTTTTCGTTTTTATTTGACCCTTTTGTCAGACACTTACAGGGTTAACCAAATAGGAAAAGCAGAGAGGATGAACTTGGTTTTCTGCTCGGTTTGTCTGGATCTGTCAGGATTTCACCCCGGACAGTATATTTGACTGCTGAATCCAATGTGGCTGGCAAATAGGGCGTCATTGATGATGATTAGCCGATGGCTGCGCTCTGTCCTACCTGCTGCCGATCAATACCCATAGTGCAGGAGATCGATCCCCTATGACGAGCAGAGGCTAGGACCAAAACTGGACTTCTAGGGGCCAGTGCAGATAAAGAACTGCCCTAATGGTGATATATCAGCTGATATTTCTTCAGTTTTAATTATCAAAGAGAGGTGATAAAACATGGAGGGTATTTCACAGCTAAAGAATGAGCTCACTCCTTTTGTTCTCATCTGTACAATTCTGCCCACATGTATTGTGATACCAATCTGTCTTCGTTAAGCCGATGATATCAGCCCGCTGCCGTATCAGCCTGGCTCAACATTTTCGGGTTTTTAATCTCACTACCTTTTGATTCCTGACCAGTGAAGGTAATCTCATTAGTTTTATGGAAATGGGAAAACCAAAATCACATAATTGGCTATAGTCAGTTTTTCAAGGTAGTTCAATTGTGTTTTAATCTCTCTAAATGTCCTCGAACAAACGTGTCCTTTTGATAGTGTTGCTGTTTACAAATGCAGCCTCAAAAAGCAGTTGCCAAGATACAGATTAGATGTGTTTTTTGGACATGCTTGGAATATTTATGAGGGTATTGAAAGAGGTTGTTCCACAGGAACACAGTCTTTAATCCCTTTATGACACCTCCTTACTCTTTTGCTATCAAGTAACCAGACTTTATCTTAAATATCAGTAATGATTCTTTTTCTTTTTAGTAAAGTAAAACAAAAATATCACACATTTTATCCCAACATAACAACACATCTCCAAAACGACACGCATTGACGTGGGTGTAGCATTGCTGGTGGGAGATACTGTTTCGAGTTCACTTGCATTTTGATCAATTGTGTTCTTCAATAACCTCATTTTGGATCCGCAGCTGAGTGCTCAGGCACCGCAGATGAGTGGTGATGGAGAATCAAAGCCGCCTATTGTGTGCGCATGTTGCCAAGATGCAGCGTACCGACCATTGTTCATCGTTCGGCAGGGCCGAGGAATATGCATTATGGATGATGTAGTCATTCTAAATGTAACACACAAACTGTACGAGGCTTTTGAGATGAACGCCAGAATGGATGCCAGACAGTGACGAGCCCGCCTCGGACAGACCGCAGATCCTGCTGCGACCACAGCGTGAGAGCGAATCAGAGATCAATCGGAGCCTTTCGTTAATGAAGCGGCCAAAAGCTAAAAAGGTGGAATCCATTAAGCATTTCTGTCTTTAGGACACGTCACATCTGCAGGTATGTGGAAAAAGAGGATAAAAGAGATGTTGTGATTTGGGTTTGTAGTCTATTTTGTCCTCTGCCATGGAAAAGGTCATAAATGAAGCGCAGTCTACTCCATATTGACTTGTCCTGTTTGATCTAAACCCCCATTCACTCACACGGTAGCCTAGTAGTGGAGCAAACAATATTAAGCATGCAGTATTTGTATCTGTAGCCTATGTTTCAATCTTTGACAGGCAGCAAAAACACATCAATGGTTCTCGAAACTATGCAAGGATGCTTAAAACTTTGGAAATTTGGATTTGTTTTGTAGCAACTTTTGATTATACATCAATTTATCGACAGGCAAATAATTATAGAAGAATAAACTCAAAATGTTTCTTCTGAAAAAAAATCTGCTGCTGAATGTTCCCTCCATGCTGCCTCAACTTCAATATGTCCAAAACAGAGCAATTCCTAAACCTCCCTTTAATAGAGTCTTTCAGGGAGGCACAGGAAGAGGAACAAATGGCCCTATTCAGCAGCGTCCAAAATGCTAATGCCTTCGGCTCTTAACACGTTTATAAGAGTTCCCATGTCACGACATGGCATGGTCCACCCTAATGGGGGCCGTGGCTGGGGGGCCTGCAGGAAAAAAAGCGAGACACATAACAGAACATGAGAAATATGACAACAAGAGTGCTGGTTTCCTGGGTAACGGGGCTTATGAATCCCCTTTTTTTTTCCTTCTGGAAGATTCACACAAGTGTGCCATGTCAAACTGAACATTTCTTCTTTTTCTTCTTCGTCTTTTCTTCACAATGGTCACTGCAGCCTCTGTTTGGTGTGGCACGGACCCCGACATTTCAAATATCTTTCGAAGTTACATGCATTGTGTGGTTTTTGTTACCGCAACAGCCCACCCATCAGGGGACTTATAGATTGTGTGGACTTGAGGGATGGGGTGGGGGGTGGGAGAGGCAATGAAGAGACCCGTCACCGGAACGGTTGGCCCATTCCAGTGGGTAATATTGAATTCCAGTAACTATGTGCTCCCGTATGTAAATGGTGGCAACACAAGGCTCTGTATTGGAGAAACTTTCTGCAAGCAAATAAATGAAGGACAGGCAGGGCTTTGCATGGGAAAGTAATTACTCCTTATCTGCATGGGGTGCCGGGAGGAAGGCAGTCTGCGGAGTCGGGCTCCAGCCTCTCTGCCCCTTCGGATTGATATTGTGTCAACCGCTCAGAAGATATTTCCTCAGTGACATTCGGCTCAACCTGTGAAACAGGTTTGACGTCGTATCGACCAGTTTGAGTGATTGGACAACACGTTTGTGTACGTCAAACTTTTCTCCCAAATCCGTTTTCAATACGTCATCTCGTGATCCGAAAGCGGGCCGCTGTTTCAAACGGACAAGAGTTGACGGGACCGATGTTGGATCGACATTATTGAACTATTCAGAGGGAGACTACGCTCTCAACAGCCCTATTGACGGAAAGCACTTGATAAACATGAGTGTAAATGGACTGTGCGAGGTTCGGACATCAGAGACAAGCCGCCATCAATGCTACTTTTTAAACAGGAGTGAATGACTTGGTGGGATTGCTCTTTCCGTGTTTCCCCCCCGAGCAATAGGGCTGTCAACGAATAATCGAAATTCGAATATATATTTGAATAGTTGTTAAAAACAGAATTTCGAATGTGAAAATTTATATTCGAATGTAAAAAAAATAAGTATTTCGGAGGATAATTATCGTGAATCTGGCAACCCCCGCCGCGGCCGCAATGAAGTGTCCTCTTTTTGTGTGTGTGTGTGTGTGTGTGTGTGACGTGAAGCTGGTTGAGGCTTTCACGGGGTTCTGCTGTTGTTTTGGCGTAGGCTGCGGCCCACAGTAGCCTGTTCTATGTTCCCTTAATAAACACCCTGTAAGCCAGCTAACGTCTCGTAGCTTTCCTGACCCAGGGTCGCTACGCTATGTAAGCTAGAGTTAGCTTACCATTCAACGACAAGCAACTTGAGGCCACTTCTCCAGAATGTGCACCCAAGAGAATATGGCATAAAATGTGGAACTTCAGAGAAACAGCCCCGTCTGGATACGTATTTTGCGCCGTCCGCCACAAGTTCGTTGTCTGCGGCACGACAGGAGGCCTGCACGCAAACATTGATTTCGTTCGTATGCAAGGACATGAGGGCTTCAGGGAGTTCTGTGAAGCACTGGAACCGAGGAACCTGATCCCTGATCAGCACTCAGCATGTGTTTATTGTTGCCGTTCATTTAAACCGCTATGCGCGACCGACGGTGCGGGGGGGGAGTGAACACCTAAACTGAAGAATTTTGTATTTAAAAAAACACATATATTCGAATATGTTCGAATATATGTGTTTTTTTTAAAGAGAATATTCGAACGTCATTTTTTAGCAATTTTGACAGCCCTACCGAGCAATGTCACCGTTGGAACATTTAAGCAGTTCAAACACCTTAATCACACGTATGGGTCAACACTCGCTCAGGTGCATCGACTCGCTGCGTATATCTTTTACATTTGTTCAGTCGCGGCCGACTGCCTACTTTGTGTCTTGTGCCATAGTAATCCCTGGCCTCATGTTGTTTTTAAATCAAAATGAATGTAGTTACAGTAAGTAAGTCAATGTCGGACCCTAATGGCTATCATTGTTGAAGGGATGATTTGGCCTCCAGGGGCGATGGACAATATTTTGGGGTTTCCGGTCTAGCCAGCGAGCGTCCAGGCCCAGGCTTCCTCCTCAGTGCAGTATGCAGTCAGAGTTGGAGTTAAACAAATACAAAGCTAAATCGTCGTCAGACGATAGCGGATGGATTCTGAGATTGTATTTTGGTCAATACGTTCTGCCTCTTTTGCTCTCCACGCTCTACAACCAAAGCCTGCTCAAACATTACATTACATTTTCATTTAGCTGACTCTTTTATCCAAAGCAACTTATAAGTGCATTCAACCATGAGTACAAACTCGGAACAACAAGAATCAAGAAAGTACAATTTCTTAAAGAAAGTAAAACTACAAAGTGCTATAAGTAAGAGCCATTTAAGTACTATTAAAGTGCTACTTTCTTTATAAACATGATTGGTCGATACTACTCTGACTACAAATGGACTATGAACGGAAACACTTCCGATACAGAGATCTTGTCGCCTACAGATTCTGTAATCAGAGAGTACTGGTATACAGATTTAAAACATTTGAGAAAACAGCACTGGTATGAGTTGAGAAAAATGGATCCCTAGTATTTATATAGTTTTGTATTCAACGTTTGTAAAAGTCAGTATTATAGTATAATGTCTGTTATAAGTACTGTGAGCCATGAGTGCATGCTTCCCACCATGTCTAAAGGCTGCTCTTCAAAGCGATCCTGTACACAGTTTGGTCAAATATTTAGGCGTTCTGCCATGAACAAATAGACTGCCATTGTGCCGTGACAAAAAATAAATCACTTCCCCCATTGCTTAGTCAATGCTGCATCCTTTCTGATGACCCACCTTTGTTGTCATTGTCCCACAGTTCTTTTCTCATATAATACAGGGAGTACACTGCGCTTGCACCGTGACATCATTGACATTGCTTTTAATCTGTTGACATGTGCATCAAAAGGCATAATTAGATCGAGGTTGCCGGCTATTTTTTAGCCACTCTTTGTGTTGTTTGCCTTTTTGGACGGGCTCACAATGCTGCGTGTTCAATCGTCGCTTAACCCGATTATTCAGCCACCGCATGGAGCCGCTGGTGGGGGGTGGGGGTGGGGGGGTCAGCCGAGCGCCCGGCTCGCCAATCGGTCAACCTGTTCCCGGGATGCGGTCCAGACCACAAAGCAAATCTATAAACACGCCACTTATTGAAGTAGCATGCAAGACTGCAGTACTTTCTTTTCGAAGGCTGTAGATACTGATAGCGTGCCGACACTTATGATCTTCATCTCCATTTCCTTGCCTCACCCAAGCCTGTTGGAGGTTCGATTTTTTCTTCTTCTTCTTCCCCCCCCCCGTTAAGCAAATTAGATTTCATCCCACTCAGTGCCGATGCCAAACCGCAGCACGGCAGCCGCAGCACTTGAATTTATACTCAGAAGCGGGCGGCCTCCTTTTGCCCTCACCACTCGATACCTCTTGAGACCTGAACTCCCTCTTTGCTCATTTGAAATGTAGAGCTTTCTCACCGCCGTTACCTCTCGACCTCCCGCGGCTTAACCCTGTGTGCAGCGTGCAACACTGGAAGTTGGAAATGCATGTTTTGCTCGGCTCCAGCGGAGCTCTGCAGCTTGTTCCGTCTTCTCAAAAACCGGCCTGAGCAAAAAAAACTAATTTGAAATTATGATAAATGGAAACAAGAGAGCGGCCAAGGTCGCCCATGACTCATAGTCCGGACACAGAGGAGTGCATTGATAGTGCATTGATTGGTCTACAGATGGGTGATGTAATCGTCTCTTCCGGAGCTCAACACACTGTGCTAGTTAGTTATTGAGATATGTCTGGAAAAAAAAGTTGATGTTTTGTTCTAACAGTATGCTAAACAACTTTCTAAAATGTTCTGGGCTTTTTTTCAGTTTTATTTAAAAGAAAATGAAACAAATTGGGAGTGTATGTGTATTGACATTGATAAAATGGGCGGCTGCTTCTCCTCTATGTGACTTTTAGCACAACAAACAGCCGACCTCCACCCACACACGGGCAACACAAAGCTAGATTCTGTCTTCAGGCAGAGTGTTTGATGTTCGCCCGACAAAGGCACCAGCTCCAAAAGACCCTTTCACTGCATTTTTCCTGATGCCCCCATGTGTCCTTTCAAGTGGTGAAAAGATAACTTTCTGGGTGTGCCCCACGTTTCAGTCTGAAGCGGCCATTTGTTTCACGCATCCTTTCATGTGGCGCCGGCTGCTCTCTGAAAATATTGAGCGCTTTTAGGTTTTTGATTTGGCTCCACGTCTGTCATAATGGTTTGATGTCGGCTTGATGTTTCTAGATACCGACATTATCCATGTGGTAACGCTTCCTACTTCATGATTCGCTCCACAGTTCAGCGCGGAAACAGTGAAATGAGAATTGGCTTTTTCACTAGTACACCCAGAGAGAGCTGTGACGGTGTAGCCGCAGGTCACCAGGTGCTGCCTCATGCTCATCCATAAATGTCTCAGGTACCCTGTAATTTATTAAGCTGAAGTGAATAATTCATATTGACTTCAGGTATTTTTTCTTCTTCTTTAAAAAGTCCATGCTTTTTTTTTTGTATTCCTGGAACATATGCGGCATAAAAATATAACGAGACGCCGATAAACACAATCCATCAAGCGGGGGCCAGAAGGGATTATTTACATGGTATGCGCACTTCCCGATGTACTTTATAGAATTGTGCCTGTGGGCTGTACCTAGTACACCTGACGTGTGCTAATTGGCTATCAAGAGAGCCTCCGAGAACAATAGAGCTACACGTTTCCCACCACTGCGCTTCCCATCGGCAAAATGAAGGACTACAGAGTGTGTGGTGCTGTTGGGGCGGCAGGTTCTCCTAACTGGACACCTTTTAAACAAATATTGGAAATGCAAGGATTGTCGCTCGACGATAACGCACGCCACACACACACACACACACACACACACACACACACGTAGACCTGCCAGGGTTCTTTATGTGCTCAGTGAATGGCCATGAGGATGAAAAGTTGTGCAGCCAGTCTATTGATGAGCATGTCTGTGCAAAACACTCACTCACTCACTCACTCAGACAGCAGAAGCCTCGCCCTCAACACCCCCCCTCCCACACACACACTTTTAATTCGTCTCAAATATTGGTCTGCCTCCTCGTCTCTCGCTGTGCGTCCATGCGCGACGGATCCCACCGACATTTTCCACCGCAGGATTAACTGTGTAGCGCGACGGGCTGCTCTGCCTCAGTGCACCTAGAGGGGCTGACCTCGAGGTGTGTGTGTGTGTGTGTGTGTGTGCGTGAAGAGGTGGCCAGCAGGACGCTCCTTAAAAGGCTATTAGATCCTCACTGCTTATCACGAGTGGGCGTGCAGCTAAATCATCCACCCTGCTTCCCCTTGTCACAGGACTATAGGCGGGAAAAAAAAGAGCTTGTTTTCCGGGAATAATTAATCCTACTTGTTGGCATAATAATATTGAGGAGAACACGTTGCTAGGCGCCCGGAGTGTTTTCCCGGTGAGTCCTCGTCTCTGACAGGTGGGCCGCCGCTGATGGAGATCATCCTCTAGCTCAGCTTCCTGCCTGCAGGACCTTCCGTTTGCATTACAACCGAGCCGCCCTCCTCTGGAGAAAGGGGATTCAATTCAGGCGATACAGCATGCATTTTGCTTGTGCAGAGAGAGTGTGTGTGTGTGTGTGTGTGTTTTTGCACACACAGGCTACGTGCGTGTC
Organism: Myoxocephalus aenaeus; assembly: GCA_038501785.1. NCBI lineage: Eukaryota > Metazoa > Chordata > Actinopteri > Perciformes > Cottidae > Myoxocephalus > Myoxocephalus aenaeus. The sequence goes on along the minus strand of JBAMJR010000075.1, from coordinate 1,381,240 downwards.
CAGGGCGTAGTCGAGCCGAGCCCGGTTACCATGCCTACACGTTTTTTTTTGTTTTTTTTTTGCCAAGAGACACTGCGTTTCTTAACGAGTTCATTTTCAAGCTTATGTTTGCCTCTGTGCTCTCTGTCAGCTGTGTACACACTCTAAACAGCCATCGAGCAGAGGCCTCTTCTAAGGCTAAAAGTCACTTGGGTGAAATAGCTTATTGATTCTTGGAGGAGGGGGGGCATGATTAAATTGAGGTCTAAGTGGACACTTCATCTGAACTTGTCCACAGGAGACAATAGGGAAGGATAGGAGCCAGTCTGCTTTTGTCCGGGTTCTAGTCCACTGCTATTCCCTCTTTGATGTGGTTAAATTAAATGCCTCCCTTTTGTTCATTGTTAACTTTCAATTTTAATGAAAAAAAATAATTGGGCTACACCATTTTTGTTAAACAAATAGAATAACGGTTTATTCGTCTCTTTTTACATAGTGAACTTGCGTATCGGATCATTATAAAAGTCAGCGCTGTGAGAGGCACAGTGCAGCCGGAGACGGAACAGACGTTGTTGTGCACATTGTGTTCAGTAGGTGTGCTAATCAGGAGCAGAGATCCCCTCTCGCTGCCATGATCACTGAGCGAACCATCTGTGGCGCTCCGATTGGCCGGCAGTCTGGCTGAGAGAGAGCCGGATAACAGTTCTCTCTCTCTCTCTCTTTCCTTATCCTCAACAGCTCTGCCTCCACACCCCTCATCTTGAAAAAACAACAACCTGGAACAACTCAACACCTCGCCTCACTGACACCTCTTAAGCCACGGCACCATTACAAGGGTAAACATTTCAGATAAACCACATGAAGTGTGCAAGCCCCGCCGCGGATGTTTTTTTTTATTGAATTTGTTTTGGTGGGGCGGGTTTATCCGTTTTCAGACGTATGTTGTTTGATCAGCTTCTTTGAACTGCGCCGTGCCGAATACATCATCCGTCAACGCGGATCTGGAAATAATCGAGGAGACTGTTAAAGTGCCACGGCTGATGGAGAACTGCGCATGTACGCGGGCAATTTCGTCGCCGGAATTTCCGCCTGTTTTCCATTCTGCCGTCACGGGTCACGAACGGAACCGCTCGCGTATCTGGTTCCTGCAGAGTTCAAATTGTCTCCCCCCCCCCCATTCCCCACACAAGGCCATGTGGCGGGACAACAACTTTTCATCAAATGCCTCAGCGATCGGTGTGAAGATAGGGGCACCTGTTGCCATAGCAACTTATAGAAACCATACACAGACATGCATTGGTTTCTCATATTGATTCCGAACTCAGAGAATGAAGCACATGATATCAGCCAAAGGCAGGCTGGCCTGCTTCCGTCTGCCAGGCTAGAGGCTTATTGACCGTTTGTTTTGACAGACTGAGCAGCAGAAAACAGGACGTGTGCCCAAAGTGCAATTAAAAGTGCCACACTGTGTGTGTGTGTGTGTGTGTGTGTGTGGTAGGCATATTCGCCAAGTGGTGGGAACAAGTGTAAATCGGTCTCTATGCTGCCTCAGCGATTCGCTTGTCCTCCGGGGACGTCGATGGCTCCCCCACTAACTCATTTTCAAAAGAATCCCTTTGATGCCTGAACATTTGTCTTGACCTGAAGGAGATTCGTGTTTATCACGTGAGCTACATTTTGAGTTTTTTTTTCGCAGGCCACAAACTGTTACCACCTGCATTTTTCTCTCTCTGTGCTCGCAAAGTAGAATGTGTGTGTGTGTGTGTGTGTGTGTCTCATTGCTGTTCCCTCACCCGAGGAGGGGATGGAGGGGGCAACAGGTCAAGAGAGCATTATGTTAATTCCAGTGACACAATACGACTGCATCTTGTCGTGGTCAGATAACCTTTTAATGATTTCTGCTTCAGGGAGATAAGAGCTGTGTCATAAATTAAAGGCGCTGTAAACATAACACAAAAAGAGCACAGTGAGTGGGCTCGTCTCATTTTTTAAATAGAATTTGACCACAGATCAAGTGCCGGCGACAGACGACCAGCAAAGAAGCCGCTCAGAATCTACGAGCGTTTATCGAGTTGCGCGGCCCGCTTTTAAACTTTCTCCACCCCGACGTCCGTTTATGGCATTTAAACAACTGGTTCAGAGTGTGAATAAATGTTTGCCTTCTTGCCTCCGTAAGTCATGTTCCAAAAACATCCGTGAATCAACTGGACTGGAAGTGCGAAGGAGCCAGGGGATCGTAGAGAAAGAGGAAGCTTTCCCTCCGGGGGCAGCGCCCGGGACAATGTCAGGTCTGTCTGGCCCCCGGGTGCACATGAACACTAAGCTTTTCGGGGGAACTGGCAGCCCGCCCCCGGTACCTACCCATCTCACCCCTCCCCCCCGGCGTCCAGAGCTGTCCGGCCCCCGGAGCACTGAGCATTTGTGCAAAGTTCATAAGGCTTCCCTCTTGTTTAGTGTGGCCATAATGGCAGCTCCATCCTGTTGTAGCTCAAAGAGTGCTTATGGGCTCCGAGGGCATTGTGAGTGTTCTCAGTTACTGACTTTGCCTCACTGCTCTCATTATGAAAAGACCAGTGTCCCTCTCCCCCCCCCCCCACCACTGACAGCGCCGAATCTCAGCCGCCAGTATCGTCATCGTCGCCTTCTTTGGCCTGCCTTTGCTAAATGGAAACTTTTAAGTTAGGTGACATGACAAATCCACCCATTAACTCAAACGGCAAACAAAGCAAATTGCAATATAAATCGAGACAATTTGAATACAATGCAACAGAGAAGGCAACGCAATCTACTATTCATTATGTGATCAGTTTAAATTGCCCAGAACACGCCGCTAAATGACTACACACATGCGTCCAGTGCTGTTAAGGGACACAATCTCACCTCCACCGTTCCACAGCTGTCAGCATTCGTGAGGCCCGAGTGATAATAACCTTGTTATTTTTTGCGGCGGCAAGTTTCGTGGAAGCGACCTCGCCTACGGTAGGTTTTTCCTACCGCGGTTACCGCCCGCATCAGCATAATTCAAGCATGACCCCCCGAGCCCACCCCCTTTCATTTTCTGCCTTTCTCCCTGTTAAAACCCTGAGTCTCAGACTAGGGTCCGCACCATACATCATCCAGACTGGGGGCGCTCACTACCTTCCCCCTTCCTCGTGTGTGTGTGTGTGTGTGTGTGTGTGTGTGTGTGTGTGTGTGTGTGTGTGTGTGTGTGTGCGGGTTCTTATCGACAGTCTCAGCACTCTCTGTGCACTGAGCTTTCCCCCTGACATGTCAACCAGCCTCCACTCAAGTCCGTCTGCATAGTCTGGTGGAGTCTGGGTCTCTGTTCACCAGCGTGGAACAATCTAGAGTCCCTCTCAAAATCCGGCTCGCATACTCAGAGATTTTTTTTTTTCGACCCACAATCCCTCCTTAACGGTGCGTAGAGAGGAGCGTCGCTCCAACAAAAGCGGACGAACGCCGAGCGACAATCTCTCACCAGCATTAGCAATTAAGGAGATTGTCACCAGCTGACAGGAGGAAGATTGCAGGCAAACAGATTTTCACACAGCAGGCGATCTATCCCCACACACACACACACACACACATGCTTTACGCTCTGCATATTCATTGGATCACTGTAAATGCAGCACTTTTTCGCCGCGACTTTCAGGTGTGGCGGACGTCTTTCATGAGTGACACTGAATGGGAAGTGGGGAGCAAGATGGGACTCGCATTCCTCCACTCTCCTTTGTACGCCCACTGTGAATAGCCTTCAGATGGGGGCTTTGTGGGAGTGATTGTCAGTCGCTTAATGAGCCTCTAAAGCCAAGCAAGGAGCTTTGGCAACACATGTAGCCACAGTGCCTCAGTTCCCTTCTCCGTCTGCAGCGGGTGCGACGCAGAACGGGCCCCGGCACAATCTGATTTTGACCTCAATCGCCGTTTTCCCCCGTTTCTTCTCGTGGATGTTATTACCTTGAAAAAGAATGGTTGCACGGGGGACCACAGCTGAGAATGAGGTGCAATCTTGTAAGTACCTCGTAGTTTGCAGGGACGTCTGGAAAAAGCTGTTGCAGCAGATTTGGGTCGAGCTTGTTTTCGGGAGACAGCTAGTAGATTTTTTTTTATTTATCTTTCTCTTAAAAAGCCGATTCTTGTTTTCTTGCTTTTCGTGAATGCAATATGTGAAAACTGAGCTTCATAGCATATTGTAGGAAAAAGATTTTTTTTTGAGGGTCACCTTTTTAGAAGAGTTTTTAACAACCAAGCCGCAGCCAAGCGAGGTCTACGACTCAACGTTTTCAAAACTACAAATAGCTTTAAAACTAAAAAATCAACAGTTTATAACTGCGCAAATATTTACTTTATGAGTCATTCTTGTCTTATTTACCAAGAAGTCTGACAAATATCTGAGTGGGTTGATACTTGAATTGTTGCAACATTCACAAGTGCTTAAAAGTACCATCGCAGCTGTACATTTGGAATCGTGCTATTTATTGTAACCTTATGCAAAGCATGCTAAGAGAAGAATTATGACAACTTAAATTAACGAAAGGAAGAAAATCACATTATTCTGTACATTGACTCAACAAACAAACAAGGGAGATTAGACATATGAAAACAAACACATACTGTATATACACACCAGCTGGCTTTACCAGTTCATTGATTAGATTATAAAGGTCGTGTTTGTTTTCACAGGATGAGTTTAATCACAGTCTAAACTGTTGTGAAGTCACGTGTTCGGGCCTAGAAGTACACAACTCAAGAAGCCTTACGCGTCACCGGATTCGGTGCAGCAGACTGAACGTACAATGTGTAAACAGTATTTCAGTGTAATTTCTGGAGCACTCGCTAAATGTTTGCTTACTGTAAGTATATTCTGCCTCCTGCCAAAGCAAATTTACATCACGCGACCTCCTGCTGCCTCACTGTAGACCTACAAACAGCTCTGTTTACATTCATCATGGGCTGAATAGCCACAGTATGATAATATGTAACATGGGATGTTCATATTTTGAGATAACTTATTTAAGTTTTGGGCTAAAAGCTATTACTTTGAACTTCTCATCTACATGGTCAAATATTTAAGTGCAGGATTTGCATTACGTTTGAGCTTTATGTTGTAGGTGTATCAGTAACTGTAGGTGAAAACAAACTAATTTATTTTAGATACAAATATCACTTTCATTGGTTTACTACCTCAAGAGAACTGTGTTGAATGCAGGTCGGACAAAACAACGCCAAAGTTGACCGTACGATTTATACATTTTCAACATTTTAGAGAGGGGAAAAGGACCGAAGCAGGAAGTGGACGAATGACGCCTCTTCCTGTCTCCCCCTGTCTTGTCCGAGCAGTTGCTTGGTAACAAATTGGTGTGTACCTAATGAACTAAGGGTGTATCTTACTGACTAACTACATCCTCCAAAATGAAGGTCATTTTTGTTTGGAGACGCGTCGATTCAACGGCGTGGTCATTTTTTTTTTTGGAGAATGCAATTTGTGCCGCTGTTGTTGTTCGGCGCGTCCGTAGAGCATCCAGCGAGATTAGTGCGATTCCGCCTTGTCGGATCTGAAAGTCTTCAGCGTCTGGTCTTGAGCTCATTCCATTGCAATTCATCCCAACACAACCTCAGCCCGACCCTGTGAAGTGACGGAGAGGCACAGGAACTGGGCCACGCATCCGACAGCTGTGTCAAACAGCTTTAACGGGACAGTAACGCTGTCCAGATGCTCGGCTCTAGCGCGGAACAGGAAATCCAAACGCTGAATTAATGTGAGCAGCAAGCTGAAATTATGATTTCGACTGTATGTATATTAGACACCTGAAGGGATTTAAAAAATATGGATGAAGGTATTTCTGTAAAAATGTGGTTTTGCTGCTGCTCAGTGCACGCTGGGGACTTCAGAAATTCTTGGTTGTTTGGCGGAAAATAAATTCCTTCTGGGTCTGATGGAGGTGAGGATTTGGGATATATATATATATATATATATATATATATATATATATATATATATATGTGTGTGTGTATAAGAGCCATCGATCATCGGTCTTGCTGTGGCACAGCTTCGTCTGGGGAAATTGCCGGCATCAGTCAGACGGGGCGAATGCATGCGGAGCAGAGCACGCTGTGTTAGCTCACACAAAATATTATTCCGGTCCCCGCAGTCCGGCTTGCGAATTCATCTCTCTGCCGGCTACTCGCCGAGGATCACACACTAATGTGATTATTGTCCTGGGCAAGGGCCCACTCCTGCTGGACTTCAAAGAGAGCAGATCAGAGGGGAAAATGAGAGGGAAAAAAAGCCGTAAGCTGTGATAGGCACAGGTGCGGTGCACTTTCGGAAACCCTTTTCTTTCTTTTTCTTTTTTGCTTTCAACATATTAACAGTTTCAAAGTGAGGACTCTGACGGCACCTGGTATGCAGTTTTAGTCTACAAACAGTATCTCATACCTTCTGCTTGATTTATTATCAAGTCTTGTGATCAGTTTGAGTGTTTTTAATCAGCATAGAGAAGACGAGAACTGAATAAATAATGATAATGCTCAATTTACAGTTGTTTTTTTTGGGGGGGGGGGGGGGGGGGGGCACATTTTTATTGGTTCCCCCTCCCTCTTTGCATTCATTATGGAGACATTACACGTGGGAATTGAGTGAGTGAATTATTGTGTTGACATTGCAAAACACATCTTCATCTATTAACTAAGGCCACCAACATGTGCATTGTAACTGTGCATTAATTTACATGGACATACTGACATGAAACTAAATCTTTTGGAGCACCAAAGAAACTAAAGCAAAAAAAGGTTAATTATGGTTCATAATTTACAGAATTGATCAGATGCTAATGCTGCAGCCAGTCATTTCGCGCGCGGGGTGTTTTGTATAATTTACAGCCAGATGGCGGGGGGGCTACAGCGTATTAGCTGTTCATGTTGCGCTCGTGTTTTTAGAAGATTGTGTCGTGACATCTTTTGGTTTCATCGCCCTGATGTGGAGGTCTTATTCAGTACAGCTTCCACTGCTGTAAGGCCTGATTAGCATGTGCACAACTTCATATTTTTACACAGACAAACACGAGCTTTCAAACAGACAAGAGAGCAGCTAATTAGGCGCCGGGGAGTCTCATTGCTCTTTGTTCGGGGGAAAAAACAAACTGAAAAGCTTTTAGAAAATTGCCCATTACTGACAAGACGGAACCTCTAGTGGTTGGAAACCTCTTCAGTTGTTTGTGCATTTGATTTCAAGTGAACTGCATCATACAATCGCTTGTTCATGATCATCCCGCTGCAGTATATGTGGAGGCGCAAGGCTCTGCGGGGTCGCTGCAGGTCAGACGTGGTGTATCTCCCCCGGTGGGGAGAGTTCATCCTGGGTTGTGCTTATTAGTTCATATAGAACACAGAGGGGGGTCATCAGTGCGGCTGCTCTATATCGTTCCCCGACTGAGCCTCATTCCTCCACACCTAGGAGCTTTCCTTCCACCTTCCTCCTGCCAACCCCTTCCACCCGGCTCCAATCCCCAGTCCCCTCATCCCGCTAAGGCCACAGACCCCTGAAATATTAATGCCGGAGTAATTGAACCGCCGTGCTTCCTGATGTGCAGTAAGAGAACGAACTAAATCTCAATTAGGCAAGCATATTATCTAATATTCCTCCCACTTCCTAATCTCATTTAGCGACTTGTTTCTGGTTTGTTTTTCCCCCTCCCTCTACTGATATTTCAATAATAGATGAATCGCATGGCCAAGCAAGTAGATTGTGGATCGCGGGAATCGTTTACAAAGGCCGGAATACAATCTCTTTCAAATACTGAAGTGGGGGGGAAACTAAATCTAGTCTGAACACGGAGGGAAATTAATTTCTTCAAAAAAATAAATAAATCTGCCACTTACAAGAGCTTTGTGCGAGCGCTACGCAGGACCGTCTGACTTGCAAGCTAAATGAGCTATTGATTGCAGCAAAAAAAAAAAAAAAAGAGCAAAAACGAGGAGCGAAGAAACTGCGCTCATTACTACGCACATCAGAGGCAACGCGAGTCAATCGGCGCTTAGTGTTAATCAGCTCGGCCTTTTGTCTTAATTGTTCTGGAGTGATCAAATGGGAATCAGTGTGGAGGCATTATCGGGACTGTAGAGGCGAGCGCGCTGCCGTCCTCCCCCGTCTCAGGTCTTTTAACGCAGAGAATATTTTTAATCCAGCCTGACAAGACGAGGATCTGCTTAATCCTATTACAGGCTTGCACATTAAACTACAGTAGGCCCACACGTCTCCGCCTGTTGTCTTTGTGCGAGAGAGAAGCAGATGGTGGCGGCTCAACAGCCTACTGCAGTGAACTTTGAATGGCTGCGCTCGGACCCCACCCCGTTACCAGACAACACATCCACAAGTGCGTGGAATGTTCGAGGAAACGGCTCGTTGTTGTGCCATTAATTTCCTTGAAATCTTGCCCATGCCATCCTTCCAGCGCGGGTTCCATTTTATATGCTTGTGAATGTGTTCATGGGTCAGAGTTAAGGCGTAACGCCGCGCCAGATGGCCGCACCGTACGAGTCAAGAAACGGAGAGCGGCTTGCCAACTGTACCGCAGAAGTGTGCCAAAGTCCGTGGAAGCTGCACAACGATAAGAGGACACAGCCTCCACTGGGTTGAGGAAAGCTGAAAGTCTCTAACAAGAGAACTGAGGTGAAGTAGGGCAGAGCGATATATATATATATATATATATATATATATATATATCACAGTAGTAGCCATAGAGTATTTTCTCTAAGAAAATAAGAAATGTTATATTGTTAACTTTATACCTATCCTATATCTATCATTCAGAGACGAAGCTATTTCTAAACAATTGTATGCCTTTTATTTGAGTTTGGCGAGTGCTTCCTTGGAGGTAAACTCTTTCTAGTGTAAAGAACTGTGGAAAACAAGGCAGGAGCCACACTCATTGACGAGACCGTTCCTATCAGCTGTGAGAGGCCGACATGTAACAGAATCAGGTTGTGGATGTATACGGTTAGCTAAAACGGGAAATACCACAAACTACATATTAAATCAAGAGCAAGCCAGCAATTAGACCCACCCGGGGAACGACACTCTCGCAACCACCTGGAACTGTTGTGCTGTCACTTCATTAGCAGACACAACAAACTATTTTTGCTATTTTAACAGCAAATGGAATGGCGCCAACAGATGTTGTTGAACATGAGGGATTTTAACTGGTAGAAAACTGACCCAAGGTACACACTTCCTGGTTTTAAACATATCACGCTGTGGGATTAAACGATTTAGAAATATTAAATGAAGAGAATCTTTTAGCTCGTATAGAAATGTGTGTGTATATACTGTATATATATATGTATATATATTGATTGCTATGAAGAAAATTAGCTCCATCAATTTTGTTGCCGCGGCACCCAGCTTTAAAGTGAAGCTATTGACTCAGCAAGGAGTTCATGACAGCATTTGGGACATTTGGAAGTTTGAAAAAAAAAGCAAAAGGTAATGTTTCTGATCAAGTTTCCCTGAAGTGGAAGTCTCTTTTGGAAATGTTGTTGCTGGAAGGTGGAAACGTGAGCGAGAGTTGGAGAGAGGTGTCGGAGTTTATTGTGTTGGAGTACAGAAAGAGTAGCTCAGAGAAGATTTTCAAGGTCGTGGCTGAATATTTACCTGATTTCAACGAATTGGATGCGATGTAAGATTTCAGAACAAGACTTCTCCTTGAGTGAGACTTGGTAGGACGTAAAAACAAGAAAAAGGCTTTTCTGTGGGGTTGCCATAGTGTTGTCAGACACTTATATTAACAATCTGAGCCTGTCGGTGGCAAAAACAAGCACTTTTAGTGAACGTACATTGATGGTGAGGGGTTGCCCCATAGGATTACATTGTGGCCCGATTCTCGGATGTGGCATTCTCCTTCAATACTGGAATTTGAAGAACTGTTATTCACTAGTTCATTAGTAAATTAGGCAGAAAAACATGGGGAAATTGGCTCCAAGTTAAAAAAATACCAAAGTTACACTTAAACGATGATGGGAAAAATTAGGTTACAATGCCTTTGTACCAAATTGGTCTACATTCAAAAGTGACTTGTTGTTGTTGTTGACGACAGGGAACAAGTTGCTCTACATCTGTCATCCAGAGAAAGCTTTAAAGTGCCGCAGCAGAATTCACTTGACTTGAGTTCCCTCTCTGTGGCCCCTCCACCGCAGAGCTTCTGTCCCCTCTGAGCCTCGGCTAAGTTAAGGTTAGGGTTCATATTGGCCTTCCCACAGTGAGCAGCTTTTAACCTCATGCCAGCTTCATCAATCTCAGGCTGGCGGGATCGCTGCTGAAAGGGGCGGGGATTAGGAACCGCCTGCCGTCTGTAAATCAGGCGATCTTGAAGGGGGGGGGCCCCTCTCGTGTGCATCATATGGGTCCGGTAGGGACCGTACCCCATGAATGTAGACGTCAGCGCTCGCAGCAGTTAAACCCCGAGAGCGGACCTGCTTCAACCAGATGGCCCGAGCTGGTTCTCAATAAATGTTTAACGAGAGGAGAACAAATTAAATCAGAAGGCAAATGCCCGAGCACAGTTTGAGCAATGTAATCCATCTAAGGTGCTGTTGGGTTATTAAAGGATTTTGTCCAGCACAATAGGACAATGAGAAAACAATGTCTTGTGGGGATTGTAACCCCCTCCCCACTCCCTCTCCTCTTTACCAGGCCAATCTTACCAACAAAGCACAAGCCAATTAGCACACAGCTCTTACCTTTTTTGATTTGTATCTGTTGTTTGGTAACATAAATCACCATGTCTGGGAAAAAATGAAAACAAAGGAAAGCCTCAGGCATTTCTTCTTCTTCTTCTTTCGGAATGACTTATATCTCCGAGACTCCAATCTTCAGTTGGGAATAAAGTCAATAGGCCTGAATTGTGATTGAGCGGAGTGGGTTCATATAATGTACAGCACACTCAAGAGTCTCGAGCCGTGTCGGTGGGTGGGGCAGGGGTCACAATGGTTCAGAAAGCCGGTATTGAGTTAATACCATTAACATGATGCATGGACGGAAAGTTCAGAGTGCACGTTCGTCTGGAAACAGATCTTCGCAGGATGAATGAAATCGACTCCGTTGGCCTGTGGTCAGTTATTTAATTGCATCCCTTGAACAGGAGTTTGACCTCAGTGTTTCCTATTGAATTTCTTAAAGGAGAGATTAAATGAAAAAATGCTCTTTTTGACCCTTTGAGATCACATCCCCGGTCCTATTGTGCACCTGTTTATGCAAACAATTATCTTGTTTTCTTCCTGTAAAATAAAATAGCACGTATGCTTAAGGCAAACAAGTACTGACCGATTCTAACATAAACAAAATCATTACATCCTTCCATCGACCGATCTGAAACTTTTAGCGACGAGCGGCATGTGTGTGGGACCACAGCAAAGATGCTTCATAACAACGATACTTCCTGTCTCTTAAGTGTGTGTGGTCATCCCCCCCCCCCCCCGCCCCCCTTATTTGGAAGTGTTGTGAATGTTGTGCTGATGGATGAAAGCAACGTATTAACATTTGCGAATGAATTATTTACACAGCTAACAGCCACATTGTCAGCATGCCAGATTTCCAAATTTTCCCGATTTTTCTTTTTTTTTATCGTAATGTTGTGAAGAAGATGATGGCTTGTGAAAAATGGATCCAGTGTTTTACTTTTGGTGACTACGGGGCGAAATAAATGATCATTAATCCTCTTAACCATAACTGCAAGGCGCTCAAATATTCCGCGTAAATGGGGGTACAGGGGGACGGTACAGAAGCTGAAGACGCTCAAACCTGCGTTTCAACGGGACTTTAGGCCAGCAAGTAAAGAAGCCAGAGTTGGATTCATGCACTATTGTGAACAGCCACTCTTCTCTAGACATTGCAGAGCTGGCTGATTGCACACCAGCTGTTGTGCATGTCTTGGTTCTACTGCCTGACAGCGCACGCGCCTCGATGCCCTATTAACACTAACGGAGCGATTGCAGTTGCTCGGCTCTCCATCGGCGTGATGCCCCTTGCATGTTAAACCACTCTTGTTTCGCATGAACCAGCAGCAACACTCCCTTTGTGATTTCTCTCAAACTCTCTCACGTTTTTTTGCCATCCCTCCCCTATTCTTTCTTTTGTGCTATTATGGTGTTTGCTGTAGCTGCTCAGCTAATTACTCCAGCCGACACGAGGAAGACTAATGAACTGACGCCCCAGAGTGTAGCCGCCGACACTGAAATTCCCATACATCGCTCCCCTCGCCGTATCGCCCCTCCCCCCCCCCCCCCCCCCTCCAGTTCTGCACTCTGGACCGATCATGCGCCGATTATGGCCCCAGACTCTGGTCTGTTAGCTGGAAAATGATCCAGTGCTCCGAGGGCCTGTCAGTGTGTGAGTGCAGACAGCGTACTCTCACTGACTGTTAACTACGTGAGCCAGTTATGCCTCGCACCTTCTCAAACAGCCCCGTTTGCTGCAATAATGGGGCAAATGTGTAGCTGCATTGTTAATCTCTTTGAGTCATTGTTATCGCAAACATGCAGGCACGGATGAAAACAGCGCCGCGATTTAAATCGGCCGGAATAGTATCCAAACTTTGATGCTGATTTTGATTTGAATCTCGGTTTGTCCCCCCGCCTCCAAACCCACCACCCCACACTAATGCTGAACATCTGCCATGCATTAATAAATCCACAGGCCCCTTTCGTTTCTTTATTTCTTTATTTCCATTGTCGAACGGAGAAAAAATAATAATACAACCTCCGCTTCACACTTCCAGCGACATCAAACTACAAAACAAGCTGCGCCCCAGGGGGGAAGGGGATGATGGGAGTCCTTTATGTGAAATATTTCTTTGTCGCAGCAACATTTGAACTGGCGCAGAGCAAGAGTCCCTCTGGATGCAAATGTGAAAAATGTGCAATTCGGTGGATTTGTTGTGTTCGGGGTTTGCCTTTTTTCCGTCTGCCAGCAGCGCGTGGGTGGATTCATGAGGCCTCCTCCGTCTGTGCTTCCCTACAGGTACCGCATCTTCGGCGCGCCAGGGAAATGCACTGAGGACCGAGTAGGAGAGAGACAGAGAGACACCAATCGTTTTCTTGAGGACTCCCGAGATCCGAGGAGAAACCATGAGGTCGCACCAGAGGAGCCCGGGATCGGTGGCCGCGCTGGCCTTGATCATTTGTGCCTTTCACGTGACGACAGCCATCGACATCCCTCTGGAGGGTGAGTGCCGGTCCTGGGTGAGGCAGGAGGGTTCACATTTGTTTCAATGTCTGCTACTGTCAACAGGGCAGTTCTATCAAAGAAATAGGGGACATTGTTTCTGCAAAGACAACTTTGCTGTTGAGTTAGTTTTTTTTGTATTAATGGAAGTGAATAGGAATTTTGTTTGTGGCGTCAACAACATTACTAATGTCATGTTTAAGTGGAGACACAAACCAAATCTGGAAATATAAAATGAATGATCAGGAAAGATGGAGGAGGGGGGGCTGAAGAGCTTCATTAGCAAGTCTGTTTTTCCTAATTTGAGTTAACGGACCCCTTTTTAAATTTTAAATGTACACTTGACTTGAATGTTTTCTTGCTGATTTCAAAATACCAGTCAACCGAACTCTACTTGAATAATTTGAAGTTTAAGTTATTTAATGGTCTTTGGATAGATCTTATGTAAAAAATAAATAAAAATAAAAAATCCATCATGTAAGAAGGGCTGCTAGAGAATGTTACCCAATATCCAGGTCTGAAAAGTGAAGCCAATGTGGAAGTACCTCAAACTTGCATCTTCTCTAATGGCCACCGTCTCCTCCGGTTGCAAAAATAATTCTGGTTGTAAAGAAGTCTATGAGAAAATGACTCTACTTCTCTCTTGATTTATTCCCTCAGTAAACATTGTAAACATGAGTTTATCATATAGATCATAAAGCAGAGTACGCTTTAGGGCGGGGCTACCTTGGTGATCGACAGGTCGCTACCATGGCGTTGTCCGGTCCTTGAGTTTCCTGTGATTTCGACCCAAAACTTAAACCCTTTCACAGTGCGTGTCCAAAATGCCCATTGCTTAGTTCAATGGTTTTAACCCTCATTGCAATGCATGCTGGGAAGTCTGCTAAACGCATCAAATTAAGTTTCTAAACAAATGCCATCAGGATATGAGCAAACACTCAGCAGCACATTCAGTCAAATCATAATGTCAAGTCACAACTCTTGATGGCCTCATCTTAGTTCTGAAAGGGCTTTGAAAACATCCATCTATATTAGATTAATAATAAAAGATCTGCTGTTTTCAGTTGCTGTTTGACGTTTTACAGACACTTCCTCATCAAACGCACGTTAAAAGCTTCTTCAAGGCGGGCAATTTGTGAAGCGGGAAGACGCAGCCGAGTATGCACAGGACAGGACTCTTACAAAAGGAGTCTCAGAATGGTTAATGCTCATCTGAGGAGAGCTTGTCCTTGGTTTATCTTCAAGTGCTTTTAGCAGGAAAAAAAGGTGTCGAATAATTTATAGGCAGATGAATCGCACTACGGCGGACTGTTACTATCATCAAGCATTCTGTGAATGGAATATATTTACAGCTACTCTCTACTTTGAGTCTGTGTGTTTTTTTTGTGTGTTTCTTTTGTGTTGGAGCCCCAGTTTCCTTGGAAACGCATATCAAACCTCTCCCTCTGAATTATTCAGAAATATCTCTTAAGGGCCTGATAAAGAACTGTTCAAACAGGTTTTCAGAGAAGGCAGAAGTATTTTTTGGATGTCAAGAGTATTGTTTTAATTCAGCGCTCTGTTTTTGCATTACTCGTGTGTGCTTTTAAAAGGGTTTATGTAGAGAATGCCTGTGACATAAAGAGATTATTCACAAACCGCTGACTGTTTTTGTTTTGCTTTGTTTATTTCCCCCCCTCCTGCTGCCATGGATTTTGTAGTTTTAGCTCATATAAACAGTAAGTTCGCTCTGCCGCACTGGCGCTGGTATTAGTGACATCCTCTGCTCTCGTCTGTTAATCTCCTCGGCTCGCCGTCGAGCACAGCGGCAGCTTTGCTCGCAGCCATATGTGTTGGCTCTGAATCTCATGTGTCATCCGTCATGGACTCCATAGCGCGTGGCATCCTATAGCCTGTAGGACTCACGGCATGTCCCCGTTTCACCTCCACAGCCCGGTCACACGGTGCTGTTCATACCCATCGTGTTGTGTTTGTTCCATGCTTCAAGACCAAATAGAACAAATCTAACAAAACAAAAAGGCAAACCATCGACTATATATGTGGAGACATATAATCGTAAACATCATAGCAAAGTGGTTCCCAACCTCGGGGTGTTTTTTTTCCTGAATGGAGGAATTTCTTTTGGCGCCTCCACCCCCCTCCGAAGATGTTGTAGTCAGTGCCAAAGGAAAAAAAAAAAAAATCACCATATCAAACAACTGTTGAACAAGACGAACAGAAATTTAAATACGACTTCTTGCAGTCTACTCCCCTCTCATCCACTAGCGGCTTTGGCCGGATAAGCCAGCTAAGCTGCATTGTTTCGGCTGGGCCTGAACGCTCCGCTGTGAAGCTCCGTAGTGCTAACGGGATCACAGCTCCCATTAGCACTAGCCGGCTCCCAAACTGGCATCTCCACATAGCTGGCGGGACAGAGGGTGGCAGCATGCACCTTTTTAATCGTTGGTTCGTAGCCCGTAGGGTTTGTTGGCTTGTTCATGGGTTCCATTTACTTGAGCAAGATAGAATTTCTTTTTGCCAGCAAAATGCACAGATTTCTGTTGCCTTTATTGGACGGGGGTCGATCATGCATGGTGCGTAAAGGCCCATTCTGAGCCAGAGAAGGCCCCTGAACCTGGGGGTCAAGACCACCCAAGGGGCCCCGAGAAGAACCCAAGTGGTCACAAGATAGTTAAAGGGCGGAGAAAGAAAGAGAGAAAACAGTTTTGTGTATTTCGTATAAAACCCTGCCCACTGTTACTATTTTTAAGCTTCTTAAAAGTAAAAGTTACTCTTCAGTTGAAGTTTTCACAAATGCAACATCACCATTGAGGCTAAACAACCTGTGTGGGGGGGGGTCACAAGCCACAAAAGGTTGGGAACCACTGCCCCGTAGTATCACACTGAACTCGATGCTTCTGAAAGGAGCTCTGCATCCCGGCCTGTGTTGTGTGTCTCTCACCTTCCCGTTGCTCGTTTTGTGATTGTCGCCCAGTTGAGCAGCTGCCCACCATCACAGCGCAGTCGCCCAGCTCTCTCATCGCCTTCCCGTTTGACGAGAGCTTCCCCATGACGTGTGAAGCCAAAGGGAACCCCGAGCCAGAGTGAGTACCAAGCCACACACCAGTCACAAACAACAACAACAACAACAACAACAACAACAGTTTGCCACCAACATTTTGCATTTTGGTTTGGAAAATGAGCCGCCTCGGCTGAAGGGACTTGACTTTTCAATACCGGCTTTCTTCATGTAGATTCCGATGGACGAAGAATGGCCAGGAATTCGACCCCTCTCTAGACCCCCGGCTGATGAAAGAGGAGAATTCTGGGACCTTTGTGATACCCAATAATGGGAACCTTACAGAGTACCAGGGAACCTATCGCTGTTACGCCTCAAACAAACTGGGGACCGCCATATCGAAGGAGATTGAGTTCATTGTGCCCCGTGAGTAACATACATCTGTGTGTGTGTGTGTGTGTGTGTGTGTGTGTGTGCGGTGCTCTGTTACAGTGCTTTCAAAGTGATTCAGGGCCAGCAGTCGTGTGTAATGGCTGCACCTCTCCATTGTGAGCCCCTCATTGTATTGGACGGGGCAGAAAGTCATTGAGGCTCTCCCTGAGCTCTCCACCCACCGCAGCATCTCATCTATAGCACTGCATTGGGTGAAAAAATAAAACACTGAGTGTGATTTAGCCTCTCCATAATTTCCTTTGATATATATATATATATATATTTTTCTTTCAATTTTTCTTCCCGAACACAGTACATACATTCTCAAAGAAAAGTGCGCTTTGGCTGGGCTTCAGCGGTGACAGCCACAAAGTGAAAAGAAATCCCAAAGTGACTGAATGATACAAAGCCTCCCTCTAAATCCCAGAATGATATGACTGCCATCTCCTGGAGTAGAAGAGAACTGCATCCTATATTTGATTAATTCATGTTTGTCTTTTTGTTGTTGTTTATGCTAGATGTTCCGAAGTTTCCGAAAGAAACACTTGACCCCGTCGTGGTGGAGGAAGGCCAGGCTTTTGTTTTACAGTGTGATCCGCCTAAAGGCATTCCTCCACTCCAGATCTACTGGATGACTATCAGTAAGTCAAACTTATGATAAATCAACGGTGACGTAGGTGCAATTTATTTTGAAATACAAGTTTATTTTTGCAACAGTACGCCCTTTCATTCTTATCCAGGACATGCTGTTTTTTAGGTTTATTTCGAGTTCTCCTCACCTGCTGAACTTTTTTTTTTTTCATTTCGCACAAACATGAGAAGACTGCATGAAATGAAAGACTAAAATGTGTCGGAGAGATTCAACAAGTGAGCTTATAAACCTCAATTTAAAGAGAGAAACAAGCAACAACAACAAAACGGGGAAACAATTATATTAAATAATACAACAACAAATGAGCAGGAATAACTCACCAATCAGCCAAACCAGTCAGTTGCCAACACATGCACACACACACAAACACATAAATATACACTAGAAATACTGATAAATTAAATGTGATTGCAATTTACTTGATAAAGAAGCCGTTGATATCTCTTGATAAGCCCTTAAACCTCACTGATCTGATGGAGGATCAGTCGGTGCTCCTCGGGCGCCTCTCAGGGGCAGCCCACTGCTCCTTAACCAAGGATGGGTCAAATGCAAGGGGATTAATAAAGGATAATTTATTTCTCTTTCATGACATCATGCTTCGTAGACAAACATCGTTCAAAGCGGCTGTTTTCTTTTACAGCGGGTTGAGCTGGAACTAGTTTTAACCACTTTAATTTAGAACCATGCCACCTCCCCATGGTCAGATCCATCTGAGGGGTGGGGAGATCATGAATTGGGTTCGGAAGAAGAAGAAAAAACTGAATTCTGTTGCACTAATTTGTATATTTGTGTGCACTTTTCTGTAATCTTTATTTATTTTTTTACCATATAAAATGCACTATATTTTATGAATTTAGCTATTAATTAACTATCTTGTATGTGGAATCCTAATCTAAAAAGTGACTAACAGTAACTACACAGACAGATACATCTAGTAGTAGTAGTAATATTAGTAGAAGTATGAAGTAAAGAACAAGTACCTGGATATTGTACCACAGTACAGTCCAGTGCTTGAGTATATTAAAACCAGTGTTTCGTTGTGTGTCACGGCTGATAAGCGCCCCGGGATGTAAGCTCCTCCTCCTCCTGTGCTCAGACCTGCAGCACATCGAGCAGGACGACAGGGTCTCCATGGGCCTGAACGGAGACCTGTACTTCTCTCACGCCGAGGAGAAGGACAGCCGGAGGGACTACTGCTGCTTCGCCGCCTTCCCGAGAATACGCACCATCGTTCAGAAGACCGCCATGTCCGTCGTGGTGAAGACGAGTAGGTGTTCCCTTCACTGATCCCCTCCACGAGTTTGTTTTCAGAGCGCCGGGCGTTTCCAACGGGCTCGCCGCCGCATTCACGGCTGCACTTCAAAAGCCAAACAAGTGTCACACGCATCCCCTCGGTTTCACGTTGTGGTTTGATCTCTGTGATGTGTCTCATTGATCCACGCTGTCCTCGTGTTCATTGTCTCTCTCTTTTTTGTCTTTTTATTTTTTTATTTTTCATGTCTCATCCACCCTCCATTTCAGAAAACAGTGGCATGAGTCCCGAAGCTGGTAAGTAAAACACACTTTAGCTGTGCATCATCTGTAAACAGCTGCGTGCACAAGGCAGGTGTGTGTGTGTGGGTGGGTGGGTGTGTGTGTGTATAAATATATACAAATGTAGCTGTCTGCTTTCTGCCATGCGTCCGTCCTCAGCTAATGCAATCCTTGAGAGAAGACCCTCTCTCCTGACGCCCTCTGGTGTCAGATCAGAGACACGGCTGGTCAAAGGCGAGGATCTGAAATGGGAGTGTATTGCTGAGGGATTGTAAGTATTATTTTGTCCCACATCTTTTGCTCTTTCACCACACTTTTTTTTTGATACGTCATTTCCTGCCACATGTCAGCAATATCTCACTCGCCCTTTTCTCTCTTTCTCTCTCTCTAGTCCAACTCCGCAGGTCGAGTGGGTGAAGATGGGTCATCAGCTCCCCGTCAAAGCCACACTGGAGAATCACGGGAAGCTACTGATTGTGCCGAGGGTGGACCAGGAGGACGGCGGGAAGTACATGTGCAAGGCGAAGAACGCGCTGGGAGAAGCCGTCCACTACTTCACGCTGGCGGTGGAAGGTAACCGCTCCGCGCCGCGAGGGCCACAGCGGCGTTGTCATGCCCGACGTGTTTGAGACCAATTCAGGAGTCAAGTCATTTGAATAATAGACTGATGAGGGACCTTCTCTTCGTTTGAAGAAGCTGTCATGTATTCATATATTAAGTTCAGTGGTGGAAGAAGTTCTCAGATCCTTTACTGAAGTAAAAGTATGAACGTGACAATGTAAAAATACTGCATGACAAGCACAAGTCCTGCACTCGGATGCTTGCTGAAGTAAAAGTATAGCAGCATTATCAGCTAATTGTAAAAGTAAAAAAAATATATATATCTTTTGTGACAATTGTTATGTTTTTTAATACAGACGCATCAATGTGTAAGCAACACTGGACTGTTGTAATTATTGAAGGGTTTTCCACAATGAACCGTTAGTCCAGTGGTTCCCAACCTAAGGGTCAGGCCCCACCAAAGGGTCACACGATGAGTCTGATGATGCATGGGCAGGACAGAAGAAAGAGCTCTGTTCTGATACAACCATTTGTATTCATGTTTTGGACTTTCTTCTCATCTTTGCTCTGTGAAACATTGAACATGAGAAGTTTAGCGGGGGAGAAGTGTCTGAAGAGCTGGTGACTAAAATCCAAGGACACACTGGTTTTCACATCAGCGCTCACAGGGTTGGAAGCCGGTGGGTTCATCTTTAACAACGTGCTCAAGTACAAGTACTTCAGAATCGTACATCAGTACAGCGTCTGAGTAAATCTTCTCTCTGCTGACTTTAATATGGAGGCGTATGTGCAAATGCACTCTTATGCACAGAATCCGTTCAAAACGCTCAAGGATTCCGGTGAGACAGGAGGCAGCTGAAGGGCCTCCCGTGTCTGTCAGCGCCTCCAGAGCCCCTCGAATGCAGCATGTGCAGCAGCAGCGGCGGGGCCCCTCGTACTGAATAACGTGTGTCGGCCGACCGTTCCCGTGATTGCGTCCGCTCTCTGCGAGCGCCTAAGTGTCTTCCTGGCTGGCGGCACTCATCGGTGTGATAACGCCACGCTGATTGTGTGTTCCCAGAGCCTCCGGAGTGGGTGGCAGAGCCCGAGAGCCAGCTCAGTATGATCGGCTCCGACGTGCTCATCAAGTGCTCCGCCGGCGGGACCCCTCGGCCGACGATTACGTGGACCGTGAACGGCAAACCTCTGCAGGGTCAGTCCGTCTTTCACTGTTTCAAACTTTTCTACTGATTGTTTTGTTGCTTTCATTTTTTTATTAATTTAAGTGTTTAGAGTGTTTAAAGTCAGAATCATAATTAAGTCCGACCAGGCCAGGTCTATCCACCACTTTTAGAGTCCAGACTTTAATGTACATGCGTGGGCGATTAATTAATCGTCGTTGCTTAGTTTTTTACTATGTACTATTTTGCATTCCATTTTGTCTTATGTTATAAATCCAGCGCACCCCTTTTCCTTTACACAGTGCTTCCAATTCATTAATTGGTCCGGTAACCATTTCTTAATGACCCGACATTTTTTTTACGACTTGGTGCTCACTGTGCCTTCTGCTGGGGGGACGGGACCCTGTCTTGTTATCGGGCTTTGGGAGTGTTACTCTTCTTTTTTTTTTTGCTGTGTCATCACCGTTCATATCTAGACTATGTTTATTTTTTACTTTTTTTACTTTTACAGAGTAAATAAATGAATCGTGTTAAATATATTTATATTTTTTCCCTACTGGAGCAGCCCTAGTGCATACAGAGCTGCGGCGTGAATGGTGACGATCTAAACCGGTCTGTGATTTTTGTTGTTATTTTCTACAGGGACCTATGCAGCCAACAGGAAGGTGTTGGATGACACCATAGTTTTGCACAACGCCAAAGCGTCTGACAGCGCCGTCTATCAGTGCGAGGCCTCCAACAAGCACGGGACCCTCCTGTCGAACGCAAACATCATGATCATGAGTAAGTGCTGCAGCATACTCGAGCCAGTCGGCACTTTACAAAAAAAAAGAAAGAAGCAGGATCCAAAGATTCCGCTTGCGTGCGAGTGTCAGACTTTGCGGCGAGTCACCGGGAGAGCGCTGCTGACTGATGTGTCGAGCCGGCGCTGATGTTGGCAGGTGCCCATAAAGCAGCGAGGAGCCCAGAGAAAGGAAGGCTGTCTACAAGCTGTAACTCCGTCATTTGGGCACTGCCGGTTCTCCCCGTGGAGCAACAAGCCTCAGCTCCCTGCCATTTATATGCTAACAAGTTTCCAATTCCATACTGATTTCAGGGCCATAAGACAAACATGTGCTGCTTTACAAGTGAAGATAAACAGAAAAGACAGAATGTGGCGGAGTTTGTTCTCGGTGACACAGGAGTTAATAAAGCTGGACAGTCTCTGAATGCTAAGTCCCAGCGGCTGCATTCGTAAACAATTAGGAGAGACAGAGCATTTTAATAGGAGGCTTTGGCTACAACTGATAAGCAAACGAGCCCGGCTTACTTATTATTCCATTGTTTTCGTCTTTGATTTCATTTATTTATTTATTTGCAGTTGCACATTGCTGACAACCTGACAGTCAAGTATTATTTATTTTGGGGACAAAAAAAAAAGGAGCCGACAATTAACAGCCCCGCCACCTCATTTAACCCCCGATGATCTGGCTCCTTTCCTTCCTCGCCGTTTTTTTTTTCTTCTTCTTCTGAAAGTAGAACAGTTGTTAAGGGTTCTTGCATGGTGGAATATCCACATCAGGGCAATCCTCCTGCTTTCCCGAACAACCTCAGATTGATGATCAGATTCTGCCTCTCACAGATCTGGCCCCCATGATTCTCACCATGGAGGGGGAGGACTACTCTGCGGTGGAGGGGAAGGGAGCGATGATGCACTGCTCGGTCTTCAGCTCTCCTCCTTCTACTATCACTTGGTGAGTTTGCAGCCTGCTCCTCCTCACATCCACCAGCAGAGAGCAGTAGATCTCAACCACTGGATGCACCTGCCCCCCTCTGTGTACACACACACACACACACACACACACACACACACACACACACACACACACACACGTGTTTCTCCATCGGTGACCTGCTGCTTTTCAGTAACCTTGTTACTTTTAGACTTTCACAGTGTGCGTGTTTGTCCAGTCAGGTCCGCCGCTTTGTTCAAATTTAATTTGGGATCAAAAGGCGCTGTAATTGAACTTCCTTCTGAATGACCAACCAGGAGCAAAGACGACTCCCCCGAATCCGTGGAGGGGCCGAGGTTCGCCGTTCACGACAACGGGTCGCTGGAGGTCTACGGCGCTGAGAAGGACGACGCGGGGCAGTACACGTGTTTAGCCAAAAACACGGAGGGCTCGTCCGCCGTCGACGCCGTGCTCTACGTGAAAGGTAAACAGCTTTTTGTTATTCTTGTAAAAAGTGTTTGCTGTGGCTCGCAGTCCTTGAAATGTGACTAACACGGTCACGCCTATGGAAGATCCCACCAGAATAGTGGCGGCCCAGGAGGACCAGCAGATCTTAATAGGTACCACGGCCCAGCTCTCATGCCTCGTGGAGTACGACAAGTCCTTCAGCAACGACTTTGAGCTCCTGTGGGAAAAAGACGATATGGCGATAGGCCTCAACCACACTGAGAATTCAAGGTAGGAGGCTGCATTTATTTATTATTTCTTTCTAGATTGTTTCAGACTCAATCCCAGCTGGATTTTGCTCTCCAGTTTTGTCAATCAATACTGCGCCCTCCATCCTTTTCTGTCCACAGATACTTTGTGGAGGACGGTATCCTGCAGATCCTCAACGTGAGCCACAGGGACCAGGGCGTGTACACGTGCGTGGCGAGAACCCCGGTGGACCGGGACGCGGCCTCGATGCTGCTCATGGTGCTAGGTGAGCCAACAAATAACGACCAATGCCTCTGCTCTGGGGGCCAAAAGGATCAGGGACCCCTGGTGCTACATTTATGTATGAGGCGTTCATAAAGGGATCGATATGTCACGGGAGCCCGAGCAGAGCGTGGACACGCAGGCACGCGGCTTTATTAGCTCACTGCCATGTCTCGACAATCACCCCCCCCTTTTTTCTTCTGAAGAGATATATTCAACGTGTTAGAGTTTAAAAGAAATATGCAGCGATGCAGCTCGTTCCACATCCTCTGGCTCTCGGGGTTGATTTGATTGAACATTTGTTCCCGTTGGCCTTTTTTTTTGCCGCAGAGATTGATGTGTCTGTGATTTTCAAAAAGTCATGTTGTTGGTTTTTCAGACGTCCCCGATGCGCCCGAGTACTTGGTACTGTCTGAACACAAGAGCAAAAGTGTGAAACTGAAATGGATCCCTGGGGACGATCACAACAGCTCCACTACAGGTAAAAAAATAAAAATAATAATGGAGCATCTGTGTGTGCAGGTATCGGTATATACGGCACTGAATATATGACGCTTTTGGGCGTCATCCTGCATTGTGATGGATTTCTATGATACATCATGTACAATATGAATCTGTTATTGATTCATCTGAGCATGAATTATGATTAGCCTCCCACTGGGATACACAAGCCCAGAGCAGGGTTTGAGGAATTCTTTATTTATTTGTTGTTTTTTTTGTTTAGTTTTCTGCACAGCTGGTGGTTAGATAAGCAATCCTTTTGGCAAGAGCCGTGTCAGCGAGGGGCCCCGCTCTGATTGTCTTTCTGCCTGTCAACAGAGTTTATCATCGAGTACGAGGAGAGCCAGTGGGAGCCGGGGAACTGGAAGGAGCTGCTCCGCGTACCTGGCAACCACAACCAGGCCGTGCCCAAACTCCACGGCCACGTGGACTACCGCTTCCGCGTGTCCGCCGTCAACGCTGTGGGGAGGGGGTCCCCCAGCGAGGCCACGGAGAGATACAAACCCCCGCCGGCAGGTGAGAGGCTTCCATCCCCCCCCACCCATTGTTGGTCGTACTTCTTGATTAACATCTTCCGGGCCACTTGCGCTGCCACAGAAGAGACTCGCCACATAATTGATTCCGCTCCTGCTGAAAACCACGCTTGCTTGTGTGCCCATTTCGCCGGAGATTTCATCCACTAACAAAAGCGACAAAATCTATATTCCTTCTTTTCTGCAGCCCCTGACAAGAACCCAGAAAATATCAAAATCGAAGGTCATTTGCCACATGAAATGGATATCAACTGGGAGGTAAGAAGCAGAGTTTGGTCTTTTATTATCCTCTTAACGCACATTCTGTAATGTCAGCTACCTTTGTACAGTGAGTCATTCACATCCGCTACTCTTTTGGCAAGTCAAGGAACAGAGATGAAGTTTTATCAATGCTTCATAGGCAATTACCAATATAAATTTAATTTAATAGAAACGGCCCACTTTTGATATTTTATTCTGCGGTTCAGATCTTTAGAAAAGCCATTTTTCTGGAATCACTCTGAATGCAATCCCAGTGCACGCTACTCCTTTTCTTTGATTAGAAAAGAGAAAGAGCTGTGAAAATGATTTTTCCCCCCACTTTATCTTTTCACACGTACGGTAATATATTCCGCTTTTATTGTAAAAAGATAAATCTCTCCTTCACTTATTATCTGGCTGCCCTGTCATCACGACAGAGTCCCACGAATCCTGGATTCACGAGCTCTCCCACTGTTAATGATTTGCTTTTGCGGATAATGGTATCTCATTCTATTTCTCACGGTCCGACTTCTGTGAGCAGATAAATCTTTTCATCTGCGACGTCTTAGCAAGGCAAAAGCCATATCGTATCAAAGAAAAGCCATGCTGCTGCTAGACCAGGTCAGCTGTTCCGTTATTAGATTGTGGGATAAAACACTGCCAGTGTTCCAGCCAGAGTTCACTGGGTTGTCATTGTAATCCCACGGAGGCAGTGACATTGTGCGGTGAAAAGCAACTGCGAATGTCTTTATGAGACCCTTCACATTTCTGCTTTCTTTTCCTCCCATTATTCAGCCCCTGCTGCCCATTGAGCACAATGGTCCCGGTTTGGAGTACAAGGTGAGTTACAGGAGACAGGACGTGGAGGAGGACTGGAAGGAGCACATGGTGAAGAGACACTCGTTTGTGGTGAAGAACACGCCAACCTTTGTGCCCTACGAGATCAAGATCCAAGCCAAGAACCACCAGGGCTGGGGCCCCGAGCCCAGGATAGTGACCGGCTACTCGGGGGAGGACTGTGAGTACCGTAGTGGTCTTTGTTGACCTTTTCAGATTTTTACGGAACCCCCAAGAGGCCAGTGAGGAAAAACAACATTGTGGTGATCCATTCTTTTGTCTTTTGTCCAATTATTACTTCAGAACAGATGAAACGGGCTTTTTGAGTATTACAACATACACTTGAGAAATGATCCTGAACCCGATATTATATAATATTATATATTTACAACATTACTTTACATGTATTACATCATCATACTTTTTCTTTTTTGCATCTCTCTTCTTGTTGCTATTTTCGGTGAAAACATTTGGCAGACGTCCTGGTGGATAAAACCAGGTGACCATGTGACTGTATTGAAGGTCACGAACTTTCCACCCACTCGTTGCTCCCGTTTGTAGCTTGTGTCGCTTCATGTTCTCAGAGAAAGCGCTTCTCTCCCCTTCTGCTTAACGCGGGTGGATTCTCTGAAACAATTTACCTACCAAGCTTTGAAATGTTTTCGACCTTTGACCTCGACTTTCGGTCAAAGCGGAAGGTGCAGAATCTTACTGTATTTCCTGTTGTTTAGCTTTCTTCTGGACTTGCCCGCAGGATGTAACCTCAGGTCATGACTCTTCTCCTTGTTGTGTCCTAACTCACATGTGGTGTTTATAAATGCCCCCCCCCCCCACTTAGCTCAAAGGTTACGTTAGCTTATGTAGAGCCCACCGTTGTCAGTTCCTAATAGGTGTTCAGTGAATGTAGGTAGTTGGATAGTTACAGTCGTGAAATTATCAAACTAGTTCACTATAGTTAGCCATCATTCCTAGACTAAACGTCCAGTTTCTAACGTGCATTTTCCTCCGCAGTTCCCTCCGCCGCGCCCGACGACGTAGCCGTGGAGGTGATGAACGGCTCAGTGGCCAAGGTCAACTGGACGCGTGTTCACAAGGACAAGTTACATGGACATCTGGGAGGCTACAGGGTAATACCTCACAAACAGACCTTTGCTTTCTAGACAAAGGAGCTGCACCTGACCTTGCTCTAAATGTGTGCTCATCTCACCTCTTTCCGTCTCTCCTTTACTTCATGTTTTCATGGACAGAGAAAAAAAAACACCTCCCATTAACTCATTCAGCATCCTCTCACACACGTATACATAGTTTGACTCTGTGCGTCCTCTCCAGGTAAACTGGTGGCGCCTGCGCAGTCTGGCGAACTCGAAGAAAATCCACGGGGACAAGCACACGCTGGCGTTCCCCGGGGACCGCAGCCACGCCACGGTGCCGGGCCTGACGCCCTTCTCCGAGTACAGCCTCATCGTCATGACCTTCAACGGGCGGGGCAACGGCCCCGGCAGCCACCCCCTCAACTTCAGAACCCCGCAGGGAGGTAGGATTGTGGAATAACAGCATGGGGTGTATTGATCCACAACTACTGAGGGGGAAAGTCTAATAATAACCAAGGAAAGTGGGTTGCAGAATTTCGACTGTTCACTGTGTGTATTGCCTTCTCTGACCCCCGCAGTCCCTGAGAGAAATCCTGTTTTCAGGGTCACGGATGTGCAGAGGCACACCATCTCTCTGCTCTGGGCCCCGCCATCGGAGCCTAATGGAATTCTCACCCAGTACCTCCTTGAGTATCAGCTCAGTACGTATCCCTTCTCCTCATGCTTAACTGACTCAGATGGAATGTATTGCTTTCTTCCCCACTTGTGTTTAACAGCGTTCACATCCCGGTGCTCCTCTTCCTCTGAAGGAAAGAAAGAGAAACACGCAGACCGTATGTTTCAATTTGGACACTGTGACGGCGTGGACTTTAATAGCCTCGTTATTTAAAATCTCCGTGTCGTATCGATGCAGACAGAGTATTTACAGTACATGAGTGTGTTGGTGGAGGAGGAGGATCTCGCCAATCGTCTAACCCATGATCCCCAGCAAGGGGAGGAAATTCACTTCGCCGCTCTAATAGGCCCGGGGTCACGGTGGTATCAGAGTGTGTGTATAGGCGGCACATCAGAGCGATGTCTGCAGGGCTGCGCGTCACGATCACGGCTCAGCCAGTGCTGACCAAGGCCACCGTGTCACAGTCTGTTAAGGTTCTGGCTTTACTGACCCCATCCTGTCTGCGGGGGAAGGGACAGGCCATTTCCCTTATAGCTCACCCGCCCCTCAAACAAAAGTCACCACGAAGCCAGTGACTAACTTCCAACGTCATCTTTAGCGCCGCATTTCCAAGTTTGATTCGTCGGCCGCACAAGAAGGGCCCAAGTGTCATGCCGTATTTTCAGGAGAGGACGTTTTCATTGTACCACAGCAATAAAGCTGACGGGCTCTTTGAAGTATGCCTTTTTTCTCTCTTCTTTTTTTTTACATCCCCTTGGGGGAAGTCATGTGCGAAAGATTGTTGAGGATAATGCAGCCAGCTGTCGGCGTGTCATCGGCGACACTAAGGGAATCTTGAGCTGCAGCACAGCTGTTTGTGGACGGGAAGCGGCGATCTTTTCAGCTCGGCCACGTAATAGCGTCACGTCCGGTTTTCACAGGACGGCCCGTTGTAACGCCCAATTATAATAGGGGGCCGGGGCACCCCCCCTATTATAATTGTAGGGGAAACACTGATATCTGTTTATCACCAAGTAATCTAGGTATTCAAAAATATTATCGCAGATTGTCCTCACATCGCGCAGCCCCTAGTGCCAATAAATGTGGAGGATTGCGCCCAGTAGATATGGGCATGATAACGATGAACTTTATAGCAATCATAACAACTGTTCACGAAGCTCATACGGAAAAGTTCAAGTCAGTTTTCTTTTCGGAGCAGAGCAGGGCCAGTCCAGACAAAACCACCAGCAGTCCGGCTCTCCGGAAGCTATCGGCGCACCACTTGACAAACACAAGTGTGTCACGGAGGTGAAGACGTGGGGCTCACACTCCCGTCCGCTCTGTCTCTTGGTTTGCTCTGAGCGGTTTACCGCGTTGTTGTTTTGCTGCGTGGCAGAGTAGTTCAGTTTCAGGTAGACTTTAAAATGCCGGTACGCACGCTACGAGCAGATGTGTGGGACGAGAGGAAGTGCTAATGAGAGCAGAGCGCTAGTCGTAGAAATTATAGAAATTACAAGTACATGTAAAATAAGATGGGATGACATAAATACACTGGAGAATAAATATTTAAAAAAAGTTTATACATGTTTGAAAAAGTTAATTGTGGTTAAAAGTAATTTCATTCAGTGTTTCATAAGTGTAATGAAAAATAAGAAATTACATTTTTACACCGCAACTGTTTTCTGAAACCGCTGAAGAATTCTTTGGCGGATTTTCTCGCTTTATCTGCAGTCGTGTAAATACAGTATTTGTGCCGATTTTTTGCTTTTTCCACCACGCCATTTCCACATCGGAGTTACTCATTGACAGATTTGGCCGAGTGAAGTTCGCACCGCACTGATCCGAACGAGTGGGGAGTTCAATTCATTTCCGTTTTTCTTTTCCCATTTGAGCTGAACTCGTAGCCGTGGGGGTCGTTCTCAGATTACGGTCTTGGGTCCGTCTCGCACTACACTCGGCCAACGATATTTGGCCCAGTGGGGAAGGGCTGAGGACTATTTTGGAACTGTTGTCTGTGGAAGAGCCAAAGTCTGCCGCCTTCAGCCTGTTCGGTCTATAAGATGGCGTGCGCCGGCTGTCAGGCCTGAGTGCTTCCGGATAAGTGAGAAAGGATCCGTCCATGAGGGTCGACATGGGATGCTCGTGGCCTCTTCTCTGCAACAGCCTGGACTGCATCATTTTTTACCAAAAATAAACTCCCTAGAAACAACAAAATGAAAATCCCAGATTTCTGATAACAGTGGGGGGTGTCTGGGCCAAAAAACAGCAACTGGCAGACCGATACATTCTTGTCATTGTTTCTGTGGCATCTCTTTCACTGCAAAGGTCGCCTGAACACCTGCTGCGTTTGTTTTTTGTCACAAAAAACATAAATGCCACCTCCCTGCCTAGTGCGGCACTTCAGGGAGTGAAAAACGAGACCCCACCGTAATGTAGACAAAGGCGACGCCGGTACGTTCTCGTTGCCAATGTGCAGGCCACCATCTTTTTGTTTGTTGAATGCAAAAATAAAATTTTTAAAATGGGGTATTAAGCCAAACAAGCTAATCGCAAATTTGATTTTGCCAGAGCAGAAAAGAAAAGGCAGCTTGTGGTGTTTGCCGTCTTTGACATCTCCTGAATGCCTCTGAAGCTTTGTGCTTCAAAACATGGATCGCAAGCTAGAAGTTAAACGTCTCGGTGTTTGGGAAAAGTGCACGAGTTACTACATATTAATACATATTCACAACCTTTTGGTTGGTTATGTACTAGTAAAAATGTCCGTACCTCGATCTACATCCTTACTGCGCCCATGATGTTGACCTTTGGTGCGTTTACAAAAGATTGACACAGAGAGATTTTTTATAACTAATAGTCATTATATCCACATTACTGATAAAGTTGGGAAAGGTGACCGATCAAATAGCTACAAGAGCCCGTCGAGGTCCGGAAAATGACGTCGCTTTGCGGTTGGAGCCGATAGGTGCCATCACAGTAGGATGCCGTCAGGACAACGCATCGCAAATGAGTGGAACAACATGAATGCAGATTGTAAAACGGATCTTGATTTCCCTCTTTTTCGATCTCGATTTCTAACTTTTTCGATATACAAAGTGAGTCCAATAGTTCTCTTCCGAATGCAAATTAGTTCCCTCCATTTCCTCCCTGTACTTCTTCCCAGTATGACACCCTCTAGTAGCCTAGACGTAAACTGCAACCTGACTGGTCGAGGGAGGCCTCCAACTTTTGCATAGATCTTTACATGTTTTATTTTTTATTTTCTCCATCTAGTCAACGACACGGAGGAATTGGGGCCACTGCAGACGGTGAACATCAGCAAACCCGACACCACCAAGTGGACCCTGCGCGACCTGGAGCCCGTGAGCAAATACAAGCTCTACCTGCGCTCCTGCACCACGGTGGGCTGCGGGCCGGCCGTCAGCGAGGAGTGCACCACCACCCTGCAAACAAGTGAGTGATGGGAGGGTCCCGCAAAGCAATTGTGTGTGTGTGTGTGTGTGTGAGGGATGCGATGAGAACACATTCAGGCCCGAGAGAAGTCTGTGACGGAGCCATTCCGCTATTTCAAAACGGCATTGAACTAGCGGGATATGATCCACGCTCGGGCAGCAGAGCTTTTCATATCTCCATGTAAGTAATTTTTGTGGATAAACAATTTCATATGGCCGGCAGTGGAGGTTTTCATTTGTCACTGTCACAAGAGAGCAAGTGCTTATTGATTGGACGGAGAGTGTGTGCTATGAAACAATCAGCAAAGAAAGAAAATTGCTTTGAGCAGGAGGGGAAACTGAAGGTTCTGATACTGAATTGTGCAATCACGACAAGAGTTGCCGGGTAAGTAATCATAATGAGCCGGCTTGCAGCGTGTAATCTTTTTCTTTTCAATTACACATCATTTGTGGAGGACTGCACGCCGCACTTCATGCTGGCGAGAACTCAAAAGTCAAGCTCCTGTGAGATTTGCGGGGCGGCGGCTCTGATGGCCGAGCGGACGGGAAATGAAACGGGAACAGATAGTGTCAGCAGAAATAAACTGGGCACTTTGAATTTTAATATTTTTTTTTAATACAAACGCAACCTCAAAGGCTTCAAGTGCGTCATTCAGGTTTTGTTATGCCAAAACGGCTCGCTTGTTGTTGAAACACTGCAGGTGTTGAATTCCGCAAGCGAGTACTTAGTGTTTACTGGAAGAATCCTCACAATCACGGAAAGGAACTGAATGTGCATGCTGATCAGACGACAACGAGCTGTTGCGCGTGTGTTTGTGTGAAATGTCACTAAAACCTGCTTCGCTCTGAGCGTTACCTCCGATCATGCAGTGTGTATTGTAAATGCCTGAGTGTGTGTGTGTTTTTGTGTGTGTTTGTGTGTGTCAACATCTGCTTAGCATTGCTTGTCCCTTGTGTTTTTTTCTTTCCTTTCTCCCCTCCCCCCCTCTCCCCCAGCAGCTCCCACTTTGGCTTCCGCTGCCGGCCTCAGTATGTAGCTCCGTGTTCACGTAGAAACTGCAACATGTCATACCTTGCACATACAATAGTGAACCACCTCCTTTCACGAATTTCTAAAAAAAATATTGCTGTATGCTGGTACGACATGTTTCCGCAGTCGTTGTTATAGTTTAGGGTAGCGGTTTGCATGCTTTCTAGATGTAGAAATGTGTGGACAGGTGTGGATGCTACAGGCCTGAATAAATCGGCAGGGTTTTTCGACTCTCAAACAGGTCGACACGTTTTATTTTTCCTTCCTGTGCGGAATTTAAAAAGCTCCAAACACTCAGCTCCTCCGCAGATCATTGACCTTGTCAGCCGTTTGACCTTGCCATCAGCAGAGAGCACTCTGATGCCTCCTTTCATTAGAAAATTGTCAACTTCTCGGATAAAGTTTGTGGCTTCTCTCCCTCTCTCTAATAGCAATGATAATGAGTAACCTAATTATAAATTCATATTAATCTGGGCTCATTAGTGACTGTAAACGAATATTGACTTTTATCCTGACAACAGCAGACTTGTGTGTCGAGCTCAAGCTGAGGAAATAAATGATGCTTTAAGAGGCAAGCCCAGGAAGAGCGTCAGACATTCATTCTTCTCCCCATCAATGATGTCAAAAAAGAAAGAAAACAAGAAAGAAAGAAACATCTCACCTCGTGTATAGGAAATGAAATAAAAAAATGTCCAGAGTCTAGATTGTTTCTCAGTAGACGTGCTAGTTACTAACGGTAGAGTTTAGCTGAAAATAGCATGCGCGCTAACAGTAGAACGTAGCGCCCCGAGCTCTGTCCCGATTGATAACCACACGGTCTGTCTTTCTTTTCAGGCAAGTCAGCTTCCCCCTCACCTCCAAGCACTCCAAGGTCCCCAGTGACCAAACCCACTCGCTCCACCATAGGTAGAGCGGCAACCCATCATGACACAACAAGCATCCGTCCACCGGGTCAGGGAAAACTGTGGAATGGATATAGAGAAGAGCTAAATACTAAATATACGGCTATGTTTTTATATATATATATATATTTAAAAAAGTGCATGGTACGAAAGTCTTATGAGGTCAGAAAGAGAAAGAAATGTCACCGTGTTAATGATTGAGGAACAGGCGATACGTTCTTTTTATCTGTGGGGGGAAAAGTTTTGCGAGAATTATTGACAAAGAAATAAATATTAGTTGTTGCAATGCTCATTTCCGCCACTACCCCATGTTCTAAATAGGACTTAAAGCATTCATGTGGGGTTTAATTCCTCCATGCACTCTTAACATCAGCTACATACATTCTGTGTATAGTGACAAACACCTCAGGCCCAAACTCACTGGAAGTGATGTAAGACATGCCTCATTTGACACGTGTCATTGATGCTCCCATGGCGCACTGCAGGCATCTGGTTTGAGGCCACGGAACTAGAAGTATTTTGAGAAATTATTATTATTCAGATACCCATCAACACTTAACATTGATAAATTATTGATAAGATGAAAATAAGTTTACTAGATCAGTGGTTCTCAAATGGGGGTACGTGAAGGCCCTCCAGGGGAGGGAGATTTTTTTACATATATTATTATATTTAAAATTAGCATCAATAAAAAGATCCTTTGAAAATAGTTATTTAATAAATATTAAACAAAATATAAGTGTAAGTTAATAAACTGAATTTGATATATTCTATATTAAATCAGACAATGATGGCACAGCGCTGTGTATTATATATATATTTTTCAACCCAAGATGCGGCTTGGCTGAAAGAATATTTCACAGGAAAAAGGTTGAATATATTTATACCTTTCAGCGTTCTCCAAACCAACACAGCCGATGCAGAAAAAACTGCTACGATGGCGTCAAAGTAGAGCGCGTTTGGCCGAGCGGGTTCAGATGCTTTCAGTGCGTTTTTGTACAATGAAGAATTTTTAAAAAAAAATGAGAAGAGAGTTTAAAAAATAAATAAGCTAAGATACTTGGAATGCTTTTACTGGCAAAACCTTTTTCCCCACATGTCTTATTTCATGAACTATTGAGATCAGACTCAAAAGATTGGTCACCTGACAATCGGCTTCCATAGCACGCT
Source organism: Myoxocephalus aenaeus (assembly GCA_038501785.1). Taxonomy (NCBI): domain Eukaryota; kingdom Metazoa; phylum Chordata; class Actinopteri; order Perciformes; family Cottidae; genus Myoxocephalus; species Myoxocephalus aenaeus. The sequence goes on along the minus strand of JBAMJR010000075.1, from coordinate 1,347,608 downwards.
AATGAAAACAGCTGGTTCTAATTTCTCGGCTGCACCACGGGGAAACCTGAGATAGTAGATCTATATTTGCCAGCCCGACAGTGAAGCTGTAGATTGCAGTCACTTGACGCGGACAAATATCTCTTAATTGTCAGCGATTGATTGTGTACACATCAGGGTATTGACCAAATGGTCACCTGACATTTCCATGGAATCTTCAACTTCAAATGAAAGGAGGATGAACGTCCTCCTGGGCCGTGCTGGGGAGGTGCAAGCTCAAAACTGGGAGGGTGATGTCTATATACGGGACACTAAGATAAGTAGGAGCTGTTGAAAGCTCCTGTATCAGAATATTTTCTGGCCGCTCCTTTTATAAAAAAAAAAAAAAAGCCATCTGACTTTGAAGCGGGCGTCTTCCAGGCGTCACCAGCTCCCTGCTGGGCGAGCAGCTGCTTTCTGCAGCATTTAATAGCAAGTTGAAGGAGCGCAGGGAGAAAACACGGCAGCCAGCCCTGGGATATTTTTAGTGTTTTTTTTTAGGAAGGGGGTGGAGGTTTATCAGTACAAGTCATCAGGTAGTTCCAATGATTTGGAATTACCATAGCTCGCAGACTAATCCATCAGCATTAGTCAGAGGGCATCGTCATCTGCGGTGGTCGGGACGGCCGGCGCAGGTGTCCTCGCGTGGAGAATGATCACCTGAGCAAATATCGCACCTGAGCTGGAGACACGCGGCCGAAAGATTTGCATGTCTGCCGCGGGGAAATGAAGTGGATCGTGCTTTTGTTGACCGGCCCAGGCGGCGGCTGTCAGAGCACACATCTCCCATACTAATGACGCACATCATTCACGGCATTATTAGATTGTTTGTCTTCGCAGTCGGGTATCCGAAAAGGCGACACCGCACGGCGCGTCTGAGATCAAACTCCCTTCTGCCTTTTTTTAAGCTTAAAGCTCTGTCTGCCTTCAAAGCAAATAACGGCAAATATAATTATTAAAGCCGGCTCGTAATTGGATCTTCAAAGAAAGAGTATAACCGGGGCTGTAGTCACCAGTGAGGACATAGGGCTCATGTCCTCACTGCTGCTAATGGGAATTAAATTACACATGGCTGGCTTCAAAGGAGGATTCAGATGTATGTGTTTTTGTTTTGTGTTTTTTTTTAAACAAAGATTTAGACCTGAAATTATTATTTGATTAGTCAATCGACAGAAACAACTTTGATCCCTGGGGAACAGTTGTTAGGCTTTTTTCACTATTTTCAATGACTAAATGCTTCATCAATTAATCTACTGATAATTTGTCCCTATTAATAGGTACTCAAAACACCGTCAAATTTGACTGCTTTTAAAAATATAAAATTAACCCAAAGGAATATAATAAATATATTTCATTACCAGCCATTACAGGAAAAATAAATATGCATTTTATGGGTTTTTGTGTGTCTTTTTTGACAAGTAAAAGGTCTCTTTTTTTTCAGCCAAGGACCCCTTACAAGATAGAGAATGTACCAGGGGACCCTTTCACGTATGTCCCTTGAAATAAATGTACATAGCCCCTCTTATTTTACACTTCTATGTTCTAATATAGAACATTTAAAAATTGGCAAATCTCTTTGATTTATCTCCTTTAATCTCCCATTTCAGCATCCACATCTTAATCCCCCCCCAGACATAATTGAAGCCTCCTTACAAAAGGGCTCTCTCTCTCTTTCTTTCTTTAATAGGAGAAGAGCGACTTCCTCCTCCTCATGACATTCCCTCCCTGATGTCCTTCACTAACCACTCTTTTTCCATTTCTCTCTCATTTCATCTCCAGCCTCGGCCCTGTTGAGTTTTAGCTCAGCTGTTAGCGACAGCTTTGCAAATATCAGCTGGATGTCCGAAGGAGAGCACACAGAGTTTTATATTGCACACATGAACAACCGTAAGCTCACGTTACTCTTTTAGTTTTTTTGTTCCTCTGGTAGTTTGTGGTAGTTTGTGACGAGTGAGTTTTAGTGACAGTGCGTAGTAGTCGCCCTCCGTGTCCCTTCATTGGTGAATTCAGTAGCCGTGTGCTGTCGTCTCCAGTACTAATACATCCTGACCCGTCGCCCTCTGCACAGGTGAGGGTGTCTGGAAGATATCAGAGGCCTTAAACACCTCTAAGACCTTCCACGTCATCGACGGGCTCGACCCGGGGACAGAGTACACTGTGCGCCTTATTCCCAACAGCTGGCTTGATAATTCTAGCATATTTGAAGACGTTATCACGACCGGGTTAACAGGTGAGGAGGAGGGGAGGGTGGGATGGGATGGGAGGGTGGGGATTCAAAACGACAAAAAAGAAAAGAAAAGCAAAAGCAGGCAAAACTAAAACGACCTTGAGCAGTGACTCCAGCCTCGGCGTGTGGTCCTCGCCGCTGTCACTTGGATTTAATTTCGCCGCGCGTACCCGCCGAGAGGAATTACATTTGTACAGCGTCCATTTTACTTGATTAATTAGACAGGCGGGATTAGCTGTTTAATATTAATATTGGACTGCTTCCAAACGAGCGGCGAGCCACCGCCATCAGATGGGCCCCCGGCGACGCTCGAACGTTCAATCAAGTGTCCCGATTGAAAAGGCCAAGGCGTGTCAAAGTCACCGGCTTTTGTCCTCCCCAGGTCTGGCCAGCGTCCACGGAGGAGTCTCCACCCAGGGCTGGTTCATCGGCCTGATGTGCGCCATCGCTCTCCTCACCCTCATTGTGCTGATCGCCTGCTTTGTCAACAGAAATAAAGGGGGGAAGTATTCGGGTAGGTGCTCACACACACACACACACACACACACACACACACACACACACACACACACACACACACACCTTGCTTGAATAGTAATTGCTGCTTGGAGCATCATTATATTTCTATTCAGCTGTTTGTTGCCATGAGCGAGATTATCAATCACACTGGCCACCATTACAGGAAGCTGTTTTTTCTTTTTGCTTCCAGCCACAAAACCATTTTTTTAATGCAAATTCCTACAGAAAATAGGCTTGTGTAGTGATAGGAAAATGTGCCTTTCTACTGTACGTCCCACATTTGAATTTGGCTTTATTAAGACACGCAGCTTTTTATTTGTTTGTTTGCTTTTAGTTTTTTTTTTCTCCCCCCCAGCAGCAATATAAACAAAGTGCAGCCCACAGCGAGACAAAAATGCAAATGCTGCACACGGGGTGGCCGAGCAGGGAGTGATGACATAAGCGCCGCGGTATCTCAATGTTATTCATCCTGTCGGGTACACGAGAGTCCTTATCGGCTTTATTATTCACGGCTAATGGCCATCAGGTTGTCGTCCGGGCAGCGATCGCTCCACTCGTCAGCAGAAAAGAAAAAAGAGCGAGACGCAGCCCTGTCCTTTGTTTGCTCATTAAGTTCTCATTATCACCCGCAGCTCCGACAAGCTTTTCTTTCATTCCCTTCCCTTTTCATTTTTTTTCTTTTCCCGTTACATCACATATAAGATTAGAATTTGTAATGAATACTGTAGGAGTTTATAGAAAAAGAAAGCGTAGTTTGTTCGAGATGAAGCTCGATTTTGATCTCGAATTTGATTTAGAACGTCAGAAATGAGACGGCAAAGGGTGTTCTTGAATCGATTTTGAAATGTCGCAATCTGTTTCCAAGGCTTGCGGCGCTCTTTCATTCAGTGAATCAGTTGCAGGGAACCGGGGGACTGAGACTGAAACTTCATCGGCGGCCGTCTCTCGGGGGAAAATCGCTAATATCTTCTTCTTTTTCATTTCACGAGCAGTGAAAGAAAAAGAGGACCTTCACCCAGACGTGGAGTCCCAGGGCATGAATGACGACACATTTTGTGAATACAGGTAAGCGGAGTCCTCCCCCACCCCCTGGAGCACTATTTCACCACCTCATTGCAATTCATGTGCAACAGTGTATGAAATCCTCCTTTTGGTGTCCTCTTTTCTCGATATTCTCTTTCTCCTCTCGGCGAAAAGACAACCCGGCATGCACGAGGTGCAGGCGGAGCCTAACGCTTCTTCTGCTCAACACATTTGATGGCCCGAGTAACTGGGAAGTATGTGATAAACAGCGGTATCCCTGAGCTGTTTACACATCGCTGTTGTCCGAGTGGTAGCATCCCTTTTCATAGGCGCCCTTAGTTCCTTGTGATGGACGTCGCGTCCCCCAAAGGGTGAAGCCGTTCCTGTCTCTGAGCGCAGGCTGCTTTTAGCGCAACAGCGGGAGGCTGAAACCGATCCGTGTAACCGAAAGCAGCCCATCTCCAGGGCAGCGGCGCGTTCCGGGTCCCGGTGTAATTCCCCACTCGGTGGGCTCCACACGGCACAACAAAGCGCTGATGCGGTGAAGTCAGAAGCAGCTCAAGTGTGACGGGATTCACACTCCGTCACGTCGACTCCAGGAGGTTTTGTTTGTGTGTAAAGTCCCTCTTAAGTTCTTTTAATACGAGCTTCAGACCAGCGGCTTATTGTGGTAACTCAAAACAGTTTGGAATATGTACTTGTTGGCTTTCTTGCAAGCGTTAGATGAGAAAATCCATACATCAAGCTAATGTCTGTACCTTTCCTGGGCAAGGTGGCACACTCGCTTGCACTTCCTGCCTGAAGGCCTTTACACTGCGGGGGCGTGTCTTTTCTTCTTCTTTTTTGTGATTACGTCGCAGGAGAAGGAAAAAAAAGTGCAGTTTTTGTCATAAATACTTTCACATAGAACCCAAATATCATGGGGTGGAAATTAAATCAAAATAACTGTAAAATAATGATAAGCGGTGAAAAAAATAAACAGTACATTTCTGTCTGAACCAGGTCGACCTTTTGGTGTTTACACATCGAGAATAAAAGGCTTTTTTTTCCAAAAAAAATTGCTTTAAGGCAAGGCCAGGCAAGTTTATTTGTATAGCACATTTCAACAACAAGGCGATTCAAAGTGCTTCACATAAAACCATTAAAAGCATAAAAACATAATGCAGAGAAAACAGGATTTAAAAACAGTTAAGAAAAAAAAACAGTCGAAAAGCAAAATAAAAATGGAATAAAAGTTGCAGTGCAGTTCAAGAAATAAAATGCAATAGTGAGATGCAGCAATTGAATCTGGTTCAAATAAAGGCAACAGCAAACAGAAAAGTAAATTATTCATTACTCCAGTGATGGTTTTGTTTCAATTATATACTGTATGTGTACATAGAGAAATGTGTGTGTTTAGTAGCATCAGTACCAAAACCTGGTTGTATTACTTGTTGGCAAACAAGTTTTGTTTCCATGTGCAACCAAACCGTTAGCTCTGCTGGTAGCGCTGAACCAGCCACTCGCTAAAGCTCTCGCACAAAGACGAACTGTCAGGAAAGACGACGCGCTCTCTGTCAATACTCACACCCTGGAAATAGTAGTAGTAGCACATAAACAGTCTCTGAACACTTTGAATATCTCTCGGTGACTTTTCACCAATCAGCTGCTTTTGGAAATCCGCATGAACCCCTCTTCAATATCGGCATAAATTAGATCCACCACAGCACTTATTTAAAAAATGAAATGTGTCCCTTTTTGGGGAAAAACACACAAGGCCAAACGGTAAATTAAGTTACCATGTGACAAGCAATGTAGCATTAAAAAAAAGCTCTTTATTTTTTTTTATGTAAGCGGTCTGCCTCCGTGTAAAAGCGCACCGCATCATTTCCACATAAAAGCCATAAAAGCACTGAATCCGTCAGCGTGTCGACCACTGCCAAACCCGCTAGTCAGCAGTTCTCCTCACTCCAACTCGTCCCGCTCCTGTTCCATGTTTGGAGAGCCTAGATCTGTCTGGAACGCGAGAGCGGGAGGATATTCATGAGCCTTCGAAATTTCATGATTCTTTTCTGATGAGTGCTAATATGCGCCTAAATGTCCACTCTGCAAACACTTGGGATTTAAGGAGGCTAGATTTGACTACACAAAAAGCCGTCGCAAGCGGCGCCAAGGTCACGTGATGTCAACAGCTATTATGTGAAGTTACCTACTTATGAACCTCATCATGGTTTATTAGTCCAGCCGCACACTTTCGTCGAATGCATCAATGCCTGTGTAGCGTGAGGGTTAATATTGTCCCAACATGTGGTCCATGCCATTATCTCCCAGGCTAACGCCAATGCCAGCCACAGAGGCTCATCGTCGAGGCAGTGATAGTGGAGCCTGTGTGTGTTTGTGTGTGTGTGTTTGTGTGTGTGTGTGTGTGTGTGTCCCACCTCACCCCATCCCATGTCCTCCCTCCCCCCCCACTCGTCCTCCCCAGTAAACCATAAGAGTGAAGCCATGGGTGAAATGAGGCGATTCTAAATCCACTGCGCCCTCTCTCGCAGCGACAACGACGAGAAGCCGCTGAAGGGCAGCCAGCACTCGCTGAGCCGAGAGATCAAAGCCGGGGACAGCGGGGACAGCCTGGTGGACTACGGCGACGAGGACGTCCAGTTCAACGAGGACGGCTCCTTCATCGGCGAGTACGCGGGGCGGAAGGAGAGGAAGAGGGCGTCCGCCGAGATCAAGGCCTCCAGTCAGACCCCGGCGTGAGCAGCGCGCCGCCGCCGATAACATCCCATCCATCCGTCGCCTCCCCGGCAACGTCTTCGTCAAACCCGCCGGGGGGGAAACAAACAAACGAAAGAGGAAAACAGACACGATCCATACCGAGCACACGCGTTTGGTGTCAACTGTAATGCGTCATCGCCGACCGCACACTGCCACCCTCATTTTATACAGCTCTGTTTTTGTCGAGTCGCAACAGGATGACCGTTACTAAATACTGTGTATATATAGTGTATATTGTATGTGCGAAGTGTCTTTTTTTTTTTTTATAATTATTATTACACACACATAAAAAGTAGAGGGGCTTGGATTTTCTTTTCTTTCTTTTTTATTATTTTTTTCATCTCCATTGTGTCAGCCGCAGTGCTGTTTGTACAAATGTTCAGAACATTTCACTCTCCACTGCACATCATTATGTGCAGCTTTTGCCTGTCAGATAAGTGGGAATATCTAGTTGATATTTTTCAATTGCAGCCGACTATTACTGACCTTTTATATTTGAAATGGATTCATTAAATATGATGGAAGATGTATATGTAAAAGGAAGCTTATTAACTTATTCTATCCAGTGGTTTTGTACCTGACAAAATAACCAGGACATTTACATATCACAAACAGCGAGTCATCAATCTCCCTGTGATGTTAGAAGAAAAGTAAAATGTAGCTATAATGTCTCTTGTATAGCATTTAGATGCATTAGACAGATTACATGTCTGGATTTACGATAAACAGCGCCGTACACTGCCATACCAGACACGGAAGACATTCAGAAAATCAAACCCATTATACATTATTATTTATCTGATTATTAGAAATTGTTGTGTAATCCAGTCGATCACTTTTATACCCGAATTTGTATTAAAAAGCACCACTATGGTTGAATCCAGTTTATAGACAGACTATTTTACAAGGCCACTGTTGCCGACAGCCGGTATTTCAAATGAAGTTGCTCTGAAAACACAATTTTGTTCAATAAGTAGCCTTACACTGGAGGAGGTCAGAGGAATAGTGGGAACATTTGGGAAATATGCATATTTGCTTCTTTACATTTCTGTAGAGTAAATATGAAGTTACAGCTCAAGTTGGTTAGCTTATCCGAGCATAAAGACTGGAAACGTCCGTCCCATAAAAGGTAAAAAAATTCAAACATCAAACTATTCCTCTAAAGCAGTTCTCCAGTGATTTAGTATTGCGCTCCAATAATATTTTTTTTTATAAATGGTAAAAGTGGAAGCGGCGCCTAGTTTGGGTAAAGCTCCAAAAATACGAAATCCTACATTTCCCATAATTCATCTTGTCGGATAAAATCCCAAATCGTTCCAATCCCGCGACCCCAGTTTGTAACGCAGTCTCAAAATCTAAATTGGGATAACCCCGGTGACATCACTGTGACATCATCATTAGTCTTCTTGACAAAGCACCACTGGAGCCACAGAACATTAACCAACTGTATTTGTCCACTGAATAGTACTCCATGTGATCAATACACAGATTTGCATCTGAACTGGTGGAGTGGCCCTTTAAGAAGAGCACCTGTCATGGGATTTCTTTGTTTGTTGAATGTAATCAGTTGCGTGCTGAGCTGAAATAGACTGTAGTCACCGTTGCATCAGTCTTAACAAGCCTTACTGTTACTTTCAATACTCTGCCATTTCACAACACAATCACTCTGTCGCTCAGCATTAACATTAGCACCATGAAAAAAAATTGCAATGTTTTGTAAAAATTCAGCCATTTGCATGTTAAGAATGTCGATTGGTGGTTGTTTTTGTTTTTCTCGATGTCATTAAAATTGCTTTACTTTCTTACATCCTGGTAATGGTCCGACTGCCTCGATACCTCCCGTTCCGTTTCTACGCCTCCACAGACGAACACATGGGTGAATAAATATCTTCCTCCACTTCCAGTCAGCGATTACAAAAAAAGAAGAAGTTTATATACATATATACAGTATATATGACACTTTCACCAACGTTTCACCAAGCAGCCGCTTTATCCCTATGAATAAAACAGAAGGTGTTTGACAAAACTGTCCCCGTTTGTGGTATGACTTGAACAAATGTCGCGCCGGGGTCACGTCCTCCGTCTGAGTCGCGCTCCTGGTTTGATTGCTCCGGCGGAATCATGAGAAACCGAAAAGGAGTGGGCTCAGACAGGCACTGGATCACGGAGCGAGGGCTGTAATCACGTCTGATGGGTGATGGTAGGGAGCGCTGAGTGTCACTGAGGGTTCTCACCGCCACATCTGCCCCCCACACACACACACACACACACTCGAACCGCCGCAGTGACTAAGGCGAGCCGTGGCTGAGTGATGACAGCTTTCTCATATGCGACCTTCAGGTGTTGATAATGGACCCTCAGGTTGCCATTTTGAAGGTCCTCTTTGGCGACGATGCGAACAGCTGGACGCGTCTCTACACGTCATTATCATTGCTGCTCACGGGGATTAACTCTGCTACATAATTACTGCTCATCGGGGAAATGTGGCATCACAGCGAGGGAAATTCAGTTTGGACAAAGCCTCTGGGTACTTTTAAAACGACGATACGGTTCAAGGATTTGTCGAGAGAAGTAGAACACTCACACGCCCGTACAAAGAAAGTAATTGTAATAATTCCTTCCTGGTCATGAAGTACTCACTTAACTGCTCACTTAACAGTGACATCCACGGTCATTATTCTTTGTGAAAGTCTATTTTTAAGTCCAACGGAAAAGTCGCAACAATATCTTTCAGAGTTGCAGACGTCGTCTAAAGCTCGCAAAAGCCTTTCGACATCCATACTGTATGGACACGTAAGTACTGTTTTGAGTTGGATTTTTTTTTTTATAGTTATAGAGTTATAAATTGTCCTGATAAGTGTTTAAGAGTTAAGAATGTTTCAACTTGAGCAAAAATATATGAAATTACTCTCGTCTTTCTGGTCATTGTGTGTCACTTTGTGGTTGCGTTTTTGTGGTTGTTTTACATCTTTGTGCTCATTGTGCATCTATTTGTGGTCGTTTTACATGTCTCTTTGTGGTTGTTTGTGTCTCTTTGTAGTTTTGTGTCTCTTTGTGGTCGTTTGTGTCTCTTTGTGGTTGTTTGTGTCTCTTTGTGGTCGTTTGTGTCTCTTTGTAGTTTTGTGTCTCTTTGTGGTTGTTTGTGTCTCTTTGTGGTTGTTTGTGTCTCTTTGTGGTTGTTTGTGTCTCTTTGTAGTTTTGTGTCTCTTTGTGGTCGTTTGTGTCTCTTTGTAGTTTTGTGTCTCTTTGTGGTCGTTTGTGTCTCTTTGTAGTTTTGTGTCTCTTTGTGGTTGTTTGTGTCTCTCTGTAGTTTTGTGTCTCTTTGTAGTTTTGTGTCTCTTTGTGGTCACTGGCTCTTATCATTCGGTGTACCTTGTGGCCTCTGTGTGTCTCTTTGTAGTTGCTTCATTGTCCCTCTTTTCAGTCATTTTATGTTTCTTTGTGATCATTTTGAGTCTCCACCTGGTTGATTTGTGTCTCTTTGTTGATTTGTGTCTCAGGCTCCTGGGTCTGTGCCCGGTCGGCCGGTTTGGTAATCCATCCATGTTCTGGCTGAGCTGTCTTTGTGAACAAAAACAAAAACTAAAGGTTCCTTCAAACACCTTTTTCTGTTTCCCATTAGTAAGTCAAGACGATGAGTTGGCACCCGCGTCATTAAACACTGATTGCAACTGTATCAACATGTAGAAAAATGCTGAGAGAAAAGTGGTGAAAAATAACCTCTCCTTTGACAAAAAAGATACAAAATATTCAATTTCTTTTTTATTCAATACAGCAGTTCGGTTTCCCGCGCCATATCAGGACTACAGCAGCAGGGCTTGGGAGAAAGAAACAAGGTATATTTAGGCATTTGTAGAATGTAATGTTGATGACAAAATATAGTTTTCGTTGATTAAAACTATACAAAATATAGTTGAGATTTTTTTTTAAACAGCATGCTTGCACAGTCCCCAGATATATTGGTATGTTATATCGGCTGGTAGGGTAAATAAACTGTAAAACGTTTCAGGGGTCAAATTTGTGCGAAAATGACTGGCCATGCCTTGACACTTAATTCATGATGAATATAGACAAAATACTGAATATAATTAATGACAATAACTTATATTAAAGTCAAAACTACATATAGAGCCACAAGCCAGTATTCACACACTGTGCAGTGGCTATCATTCAGACAACTCCACAGTCTTTGACGTCTATTTGGGGATAAAGCACCGAGCAGCCAGATGCACACAAGAACAGCACGCGAGCATTTGTGGATACAGTTAAGATGATATATTGCACCTAGATGGCTGATGTTGCAAAATTATGGAGCGCAAAGGCTGTGCAGATGTTCCAGTGCTTGAAAAATGAAAATGAAGATGTGTCGTCGATGGAACTCTTAAAATCTTCAAAACAGGGCCTTGGGGATTCTTCCCCGTGTGGCCTGGGAGGTTTCGACATCCTTCGCTGCGTTGCTCGTCCATTAGCAGCAACCTTCCAAATTACATCTCATTTAGCACGGTGGATGTCTTACAGAATTTTGTTGAGGGTTGTGGGAAGCCACAAAAGCTCAAAGGTATTATTGAAACTAGAGCTTGGGTCCACTTGGATATCAGATCTGGTCTGAGAGTGAATCTGAAATCTTTGGATTGGCAACACAGCGACCAAAGTAAGTTTGATGAATGTTGGGCGTCTCGGGCAAAGACACCGACATAGAGTGGAGCCTCTACAGCTCGAATTTGGTCCAGCATTAGGAGGAGTTAATAATCCGTGTAGAGACAACCCCCTCAAAGGACACAGTACCATCCACGGTGCAATGATGGGTCTTTGATGCTCATAACTTACCCTGCCTGCCCTTATTCTCATAGCATTTAGCTTTACGTGTGTGTAAGTGTGTAAGTGTGTCCCTATCCATTTGAAAGTCCTCGCTACTGGAGCTGCATATGTTACATCAGATAGTTTTCAACCAACGTATTTTTCTCTTTTAACTCACTCACTAAAGAATTGACACCACACATTGCCAGCGACTTTATGCATTTTACAATAAATGAATAATGAAGTTAGAAAGAAAAGTGCGACAAACGTGCTTCTTATATACAATGAAGAGAAATGTATTCACTAAATATTTACAAAAGGAGGATTTTTCACCTGCTGTGGTTCTGCTGTTCCATAAGAATGAACAATTAATTATTGAAGTGTATCATTCATGAAGATCAATGATACACGGCAATTTTATCGGGAAACTGGCTCTTTTTTGGGAGAATTTATTTTTGCTTGACTTCCGCCAAAACAACGTTTTTCCGGCTGCCAGTTCATTGAAAGCAAAACAGTATATTCGCTTTTTTTCTCCTCGACGACTGGATGCCAAAATTGATATTAATCAATCTGCACTTTAACGACCGAGCTGGAGTCTCTTCAGGTTAGCTTACCATAGCATAAAGACTGGAAGCAAGGCTAGCCGTTTGCCACCCAGTCTTTATGCTAATGTCAGCTATTGTATTGTGTATTTAAACAGTTCTCTAGGAAGCAGTGTTCTGGTGTATGTTTTGGGGCTTTTATTGTGAAGGGGAAAACGGAAGGAGAGGAGAGGAGGAAATGTTCGAGTGAAAAATGAGAGGAGAATAAAAGTGGTTGCCGTCTTATGCCAACTAACGGACTATCGTGTTGTTATTTTATTATTATTGTACCGTATAGGTGCAAGATAAACCCTCGGCTACACTAAGCGAAGCTAAACGCGCTCCGGCAACAACATGCAGACATTGAAACTAACATCAATTTGAGTCTCACTCTCAGAACAGAAGTGCTTTTATGTATGCACAGTTATGAGCACTGATTTATTTCTGCACCTTTTTATGCTACAGTTTGACTACGTCAGTAACAGCTGGTGTTGATGTAACCGGGTGTGACTGATGGAACTCGTGGATGTACACATGAGCAATGTTGGCTAGCTTTGCGCATTGAGCTTTGACACCAACATTTACTCAACAACTGAATGAGAAAAGCAAACACGCGCCGTCCGACAGCTCAGCTTTGCTTCTTGCTACATCCATCCATTATCTCTAATCGACCCCTCCTGCTCTGAGGCGACAGTGCAGCACTGCTAGCAACAGAAGGCTTCAATTATTGACACACGGGAACAGGGGCAGTCTCCATGGTGCAAGGTCTTGATTGGAGACTCTGAATCCCGTTGTTTTATTGATTTTAGAGTGCGCCTCTTTTACGTCCACTTACTTGTATAAGATGGAGGCGGGACCAGGAGGAAGCTGGTGTGCATTACTGGAAGAGAGCCCAAAAGGAACAACAATTCAAAAGTTCAGCAGGTCTTTTCATACTCTATGACGTCATTTGAGGTAATATTAAACATCCAATAATAATTCCTCAAGCTTGTTGACTCATGTAAGAATTGCGCCCTCTACCGAGTCACCGCTGCACTGCATCATGAAGGTCTATTCAATTTCAATTAAAGAATTGATCATACTTCACAGAAACCAAACCAAAGTGTGGTCCAGTTTCTAGAGTTGTATCTGCTCACTTTATTCACAAGGCTGAGGAGGACGTGGTAAAGCCGGTTGTGAGTGACAGATGCACGTTCTTGGCTTTCTTCAAACAGACCACGAGATCGATCAGCGCTTTACTGACGGTGACTGGTCCGGCATTCTCTCGTCCAAGTGAGCAACTGCTTCTAATGGAAGGTCACAAGTAAAACACAGCATATGAAGATAAAAAAGAAAGAAAAAAGGGATATGCGGCCTCTGTAATATAAGTGAGACAAAGCGTTGCAGACTGAATGCGCAAGTAATGTAAAAAACTATACATTCATTCTGCTAATAGCTGCTCTTTACTGAAACCATCATGATCATATACCATTCGAGGTGTTACTTGACAGACGGCAATTTAACAGTTGTACACTTTCCTTCAATAATGACAATTTGTACAAATAGTCAGACAAAATGATTATAATTCAGACACCACATGTGTCATTTACATTTACAATAGTTATGGCCCCAAAAGAAGGAGAATTCCGTGATGAAACCTTAAGTTTAGTCGATGTCCCCACAGGGTAGAATACTGTTGAGAGCATTTTTAACCCCCCACCCATCTAGTTTCTTTCACAAATTACTGGTGAGTTCTATTCTTATTCAACTGTTGCTCAGTCAGTCAGTTGTCACTCCGTCCAGAATATCATAGAAATGTGAAGGGGGACTTTCTACAACCGAAAAGCACGAAAGACACAAAATATAGAAGAGTACTCTCTCGCTGTCAGACAGTTACGAATCAAGCTTCGACTCCGACTCCTCTTCATTCAAGGTCGCCGATGTTATTCCAGTCCTATGCGCCTGGTTGAGGGCAGTCTGACATTGTCTTGCAGAATCTGGCAACACACTTGCTATTGTGGAGCCACCAGACAATAACCTTGATCCAGTGAGTATTATTTATTAAAAAGGCAGAGGCTTGGCACCTGTCAACAATAGGTCAACACTTGGTTCTATATAATGTGGCAGGGTGAAGGCGCTGCTGCACGAGGTGAGAGTCGGTGTCGGTGGACTGCAGGACGATGGGCGTATCAGGTCTCGTTGGAAAGGCTCATTTAGTCCATAATGCATAAGGCGTTGGGGATGCGGTGCTCATAGGGAAATATCATATTTGTAACAGAGCCTGAGAGCCAATCTGAAAATGCAGTGAGTATCACCTGAAGGACATCCACACCATGCACCATTCCTGCTGCTATCTAATGTGTGTATTTACACAATCCACAAACTGTCAGATGTCTGTGCAGCAGACACACACACACACACACACACACACACACACACACACACACACACACACACACACACACACACACACACACACACACACACAAAACAAATAGAGTTGTCAGAGGAGAAAACCAACTATCACTTGGACTGAGATGAAAAGAGACTGAGGAAATTGGACTTGGAAAATAAATAAACAAATACATATATATGCAAGATAAGTAAATATATATGGAATACATATATAGGGAATGGATACAATTATGAATACTTATAACCACAAATTGTGATAAATAATACACATGGAAGAGAAACAGATGATAATCTCTATATCTACATGCCTACCTATCTATATCTACACATACCTACATACATACATCTACACATCTCTATACCTACAAACATACCTACATCTACACCTCTCTACATACCTACAGACATACCTACATCTACACATACCTACATACATACATCTACACATCTCTATACCTACAAACATATCTACATCTACACCTCTCTACATACCTACAGACATACCTACATCGACACATCTCTATATCTACACATACCTACATACATCTACACATCTCTATATCTACACATACCTACATACATCTACACATCTCTATATCTACACATACCTACATCTACACATCTCTACATACCTACAGACATACATCTACACATCTCTATACCTGCAGACATAGCTACATCTACACATCTCTATACCTACAGACATACCTATATGCTACCAATGCTATGAATGACAGTGCAGTCACAATGATGCCACAGGCCTTGCTCAGGACGACTCTCAGGTGGTGGAGAAACTGGAAACGGGACTTGAAAAAGGCCAGATGCCATTTCTATTCAGGCCCTTATTCTTGCATGGAAAAGATTGTATGTGTGCCGTGCTGCTGGCTGGGGATCTGCAAAGTGAGTGAGTGGAAATGGCTGACAGGCATAACCCTTAGTCTCTCAGCAACACGCCAGAAAATTCACCCGAGAGCACAACAATTGAAATGCTGAATCTCGGGACCCAGCAGTTTACGCAGGTATGCCATCCCAAGAAAATCTGTACCGCTCAGGCAGGTAGTAGTTAGTAAAAGCCAACTGGAAACACAAAATCCTGTCGCAAAAAGCCCCTATGAGTGGGAGCGCTTTATCATCTATGACATCGTCAGAAAAAGGGAACTCCATAAAAAAGAAGAAACTCTTGTGTATAAAGGACTGTAAATAGTGCTCTTATTACAGACTTCATTGAAAAAACCTTTGCAACTCAGCCTTTAAATGGCGTTGAAATTACTTATTAAAAAAGTTGCTTTATCAACTAATAGCCTGATATGTTCATCAAACCTCTCACAACAATATGGAGCGCAGTATTCATAAAAACATAACATAACTAACAATGTCAATGACAATTGTCACATGAACAAAGTGACCGATATTATATATGTATACATAATATTTATTTATATTCAATTTATTCAATAATAACAGTACTTCGTTGTTATGCAATATGTACCCTTGGCATTGTAATGCTAAATACATACAGAATAACATGGAATAACTGTAAAAACACATCGGTTTCCGATCGGCGTGTGACTGACTGAACAGAAAAGGCACCAGGACTAATCTATGCTGGCTGGTAGCCTGGTCCGGAGCAGGCTAGCTGCACAGAACAGATCCCCAAGGTAATTCATGTGCCACTGCTTTCATGAAACCGAGTCACGGCTAGAATTCAGCCAGGATAACTGTGAAATCTTAATCCGCCATCTGGGTTTCGTGAAATAGCCCCCAGGTGAACCGTGGGTATGCCGACTTATACGAATGCCACCGTCAAACCAACACAGTCATTGTGTTGTGCGCGCCGGGGTCACGGGGGGTCACGTGATTAATTCGGCGATGATATATTCAGGTAAACAACCCCGGAGAGGCACTTGGGATGGAGGTGAGAGGATTAGCCGATAATGTGAAAGCCATAAAGTAGCCTACGGTGTCATATTTAACCAAGCCTTTTATGCGCCTACATATCAATCCATGACCCCTCAGTCCATTACAATGGCAAAGTCAAAGGCTTAGAGAAATGCTATATTGTGTGTCCGTACCTCTAATGGAATTCACAGCGGGTAATAGAGGCGAGCGTCTCTCTACGGGCATCGCCATTTGTTCAGTGATGAATAGAGGAGAGGGAGGGTCAATGACTTAAAGCACAAGGTGGACTTTTAAGAGCTCCAATGACATGCGAGAGCCTTTTTTTTCTTCTATCCCAGGCAAAGCACTCCGACAGCGTTTCACCAAAATCAGAGTTATAAATAATACGCGACTCAAATGAACGTCAGAATTGCCTCGAAGGTCTCACACTGGAAAGGAATCGCTGCATTAAGTAAAGAGGAAAAATTTATCCTTTCTCCCGCCATATAAATGTCTTCCCATGTTGCCGGAAAAAAAAGGAAAAAACGCTGCAAGGCCGACATCACAAAAGCAAAAAGGAAACAGTGGATCCAATTATCATTTCACAGTGCAGGGCTGATAAAACGTCTGCATGCCGTTGCCTCATAGCAGATTACTTCATATTCCTTGATAAAGCCACACATATTACCTTCCGTTTCTTCAACAGACACACACGTAAAGCCACTTACCGGCCCATTGCAGTCGATGTCGGAAATTATAAGTGCAAATCAAACCAGTGGATGTCTGATTCCTACGGTCGGGTAATGAGAAATCCTGCCTAACAGTGGCAGCGGGGGCTCGGCGCTCTAAAGCGCAGATGCACCGAATTTCCAGTGCCAGCACAGTCCTGTGACTCTTTCAAAGTGCTCAGGCGTCTGGGACATCTGAAGGACCGATCGCAACGTATCGCGCCGCAAATGAATTGGTCCCCCGGGTCTCCAGGGCTGTCAGCAACTCACTTTGTATGAGAGCTTCATTCATCAACACATTTTTTGCCCTGTGAGCAGCAACTTTTGAAAAGTAGGAAAGAAATGTGGCAAAACTTTTTTTTCTTTTTCTGACGTGCTGAATATCCATGTGGCATCGTGGAACATTTGCAGAACTAAATCATGAAGTGGTGCCAGTCAGATTGCTTTATTTCCCAATTGAGGTGCAATACCAATGTTCTCCCTTCTAGAGACAAGTGCACGTTTTGTGCCAGTTTGAACGTTTTACAGTTGAGAAGTCGATCTAGTTTAAGCTGAGGATGCATTTGGGCTTTATTTGTAATCTACTAGGAAGTTTCCTGGAAAGATTTGTTCCTAATTATAAGGACTATAATAATTTCACTGAAACATGAAATTATGGATGGATCGATTGAAGTACAATCTTAATTGATTATCCATTTGTATTGGAAACTTCATCCATATAAACTCAATTGTCAACTCCATATATGCTGAATTGTCAGCTGATCTGCTGTGCACCAACAAAAAAAAAAACTATCCTGTTTCAGTAATAATAAAAAAAAAAAGCCAATGTCATGGCAGTGTTGCTTGGCAGTTTTATTTTTAATTTTTTAATTTTCAGGTTCATACTTCTATTTTATTTTTCTACTGGAACAAAGCTTCCAGGGTTATCTTTTCCGAAACCTAACCAAGTTGTTTTCAATGCACGCAACGAGCAGAAATTGACAGGTGATGCTGGATGCTGGAACGCAGCGTTTCATGGTCAAACAACAAATATCATCATATACAGTACTGTATGCTCAAGTGATCACAAACCATAGAAATAAAAACCGATTATACGCAGACCACAGTCTCCACAAAACTGAGCTCCGCTAAGCTGGCACTAAAATACATTTCTGCAGACGAGGGGCAGTTGGATAAGCATTTACATAGCTGTTATTGTATGATACTTGAGCGCTGACTTCCCCGTGACCCTACTTGAGAGGCAGTTGTGAGGGTAATGATGATTACACAGCAATGTCAACCGTCTGGGCCCAGCACTCGACGGTGCGCAATCCAAACTCAGGCAACCCAGCGCTTTCTTTCTGGGGAGGTGATAATTTACTGGAGAGGTGTGGGAATATGAGAGACTATCCTTTTCGGTACTCGTGGAGGGGCTGCGAGTGGGGGAGCTCAGGCCGACGGATCTAGCACAGACAGATGCTGAATGTTGGCTGCCACCGATTTGGGAATGTAGGCTACAGGGGAACACATGGCGGGGCAAAGGTAGCGGGGGACCCCAGGGAGGATGGCAGATGGGCCTATATTAGACATCTCAGATAGCCCCTCCTTGGACACAGCCCAACACCGTCAGGTCAGGGAGTGAAGCATCGGCCTCTTCCGATCCAGGTGGCTCCGTGTTTGACCTCGCTTCTCCATTCATCTGCAGCCACGTGTTCGAGCCTCGTTCTGCACTGAGGAGCAAAAATGAGAGACACCTGCTCTCCCAACAGAGGAGGAGTCCAGAAGAGTTGGTTTTATTACTTGTGAATTCAACTTTTTATTTGTGAGAGAGAGACTTAAAACTGTGTTAGCTGACACACAATTGACATATTTTCAGTTTGATATTGCGAGCAAACAATTGTCGAAACACAAAGTGCAGATACGAAGAAAAATGAGAGTTAATTTGAGTGTTATAATGTAAAGTCCAATATTTCCTCTCTTTTAGCTCCGTTTTTGGTCTCGACCACAGTATGTTCCCCAGCTAGTCGCTAACTTTGTCTGTCAGCCATTGCTGAAAGCAAATAGTAAGTATCTTTGTATTTTACCAAGATAGCCGCCTGTTGCTCCAGAAACAATGTCTAAAAGAAAGTTGTTTTATGGTCGTTTAACAGTGAGCTTAAAAAGAAAAAAGGTCCCGGTAAAGTGGAGTCGAGCTGCAGTTGGGTGATAATTAAGAGATAAATGGATGGACCCGTACTTGTATAGCGCTTTTCTAGTCTTCCGCTTTAACACTACATGACATCATTCACCCATTCACACACTGATGAGAGGAGCTACCATGCAAGGTGCCACATCAGGATTATCAACCATTCATACACCGTAGGCGCAGCTACGGGAGACATTTAGGGTTAAGTGTCTTGCTCAAGGACACATCGACATGGGCTAGCGGAGCCGGGGTTTGAACCCCCGATCCTCTGATTGAAGGAGCCACAGTCGCCCCATGATACATCTGTGGATTATGAGCAACACCTTTCACATTTCACTGAGTCATTCCATTGTTCATCGTTAATAAAAGAAGATGATGCAGCTTTCAAGTTTGACCGTGTGGCGCTTTGAGAATACATACCTGTTTTCCTATTCCGCCTTGCTCATCTTTTTATTTGAATTTTATGTTAAACAGGAAGTGGTTCTTGTATTTAGTAATCTGGGTGGTATATTCGCGATGGTGGTAAATGTGTAAAAAGGTGTACACACACACACACACACACACACACACACACACACACACACACACACACACACACACACACACCAAACACTTTAAAACAGTCTGTGCTTTTGGTCCCATATCAGACATGTACAGCAGCCACCTGGCTGAATGTCCTGTGTCAATCCAACCTCCTAATGCAGATTATGTTGCCTGATTTCCATGATCACTACAAATTACAATGAAATTATACAACATGTGAGAATTACATGAAAAAGGGGTTGTCATAGTGATGAGCCTACAGAGGATTATCTACAGCTCCTCTCCGCTTTATGGAGCTTTGTAGTGAGTTTCAGATCATTGTATAGCCGGCTGTATAATGTTCTGGTTCACACCTTCATAGTCATTTTCAGTCGCACTGTACAAATCCCCACCAAAGTACCATCAGAGAAACCAAGCTGGCAGCAAAGTGATAATATGGCAACGATGTGTTCCCCACTTGTTTCCGCTGCCCCCAAGTGGCCAATAAAATAAGTAATCGTAGATTTAATTATCAGCATGGTCTCTATACTTAAAAGATTAAAAGCACCGAAAATGCGATAGATCCCCATGAAATCATAAAAAAAACCACAGTCGCAGCACTTGTAACATGTAATAGCTGCATTAGAGGATGATTAGAGAGAGTCAAAAGTTCAAATGATGATTAAATCCAATAAAGTTCCTCTGCAGTAAATACTCCCACTCTCTGTGTAATGTGAACTGATAGAGGAAAAAAGAAAGAAAAAGAAGGGTAATCCAGGAATTGCCCCCGGCTTGTATTCAATAACACCGCAATTTCAGAGCTGCTCGTATTATTTATTGAAGTGCTGTTGAGGGTACTGAACAAATTTCCTTTAATGCCTCTTGCAAATCCTGGTTCACTGTTGTTGGTTTGACAATTATTACCCTGGATACAACGTCCTCTGCAAAGGACAAGTAGACATCTTAATGTAAGTGCATGGCAATACATATGTTAATACATTGTATCTGTTGTCATAAGAGTCTCAGGGCATTAGCTGTTGAATTTACAGACCATCTGGGGAAGTGTAATGCAGATAGCCAGATTAGAGTGTGTGGGGTTTTGATGCAAACGTTAGCAAGTCTCCTGAAAAGTTTTATTGCGAGGGATGCAAGGTAAAATGTATTTTCTGATGACCAAGAGTGGCAAGACAAGGACAAAAAAAAATAAAAAATCTAAAAATCACTCATTGCTTAAAACTCAAAATGATGCGTCAAACAGAGCAGGGTGAAATACCGATGTTCAAATATATAGAGCTAATTGTGCAAAACACTCTCTGGTGTTGAAAAAAAAGAAGAAAAAAAAAATCAATCCAATACCTGTGGGTCAGCTGCTGCAGTTTCCCTGTCAGCGTTCCTATAATGCAGCCTATTTTTCTAACTAAATACAGGTTATAAAATGGTTCTTTTAATTCTACCAATGTATGTTATGCAGCAAAACACGTCAGTACAGTAATCGATCAGAAAAAGCCTGTTTCTTGGTCCGAGGCGAGCGGCTTCCCCCATGGGCCCTCAGGGTCTTAGCTCAGGGTAAAACTAATGACTCTGTGGCTTGAGTGGCCCTCCCCTCGCCATGCCCCCTCCTCCCCCCCCCCCCCCCCCCTCTGGTTCCCAGCTGCTGCAATGCTCCCTAGAAGGCTCCTCTCCACACTCTGATCCAATCGGGTCAGGGCTTGCGTTATCTGCTGCGAGTTCCTTCGTGCCGCCGTCCACCTCCTCGAGCCGCCCCGCGGGAGGAGGAGGGGGGCTGCATGGCCCGCAGAGGCAAGAAGAGGTCTTTCAAAAGATTCGGTCCACATTTTTCACACCGGTTACTTGGTGGATAAGCTCTGAGCCGAGTCCCTAACACGGCACTTTGAAATACCCTCCTACTCTGAGAGGATCAGTCTGGATGCACCACAGTCATAGCCATTTTGTCTCTGTTGCTTTTGACCTTCAGGAGGGAAAAAAAATAAAGGATGAAATAAGAGAGCAAAGAAATAAACAAGTTTGTACTTTTGCTGACACATAACACAAAATGGCCATAATAAATCTGCAGAGAACAGAAGGATTCCGCCTACAGATTTTGGATGTCAAAACTCTCTTCCTGTCTTTGACTCTCTGTTGCAGAGAGAGTAAAGAGGGTCAAATGTCCTCAGGCGGTGGCGTCCTTTCCACCTGACATTAACATGCCGCTCTGGCTTTATAGTTTCATCTCTGGCATGCACATTAAAATCCAATTTCGCTCTCCCTCACCAAATATTTGTCATGCACAGCCTCTCTTTGCCAGAGCCGCTCACTACCAATGCGTGTTCAAACTCGCATAACTTTTATTTAAATTCCAGACAAGATGCAAAGGTTGAAAACCTCAATCCATCAATGACATACGATGTTGTAGTCAAGGCTACACAAATGCTCAAGACTGTTGAAATGACATCATAAAAAAAACATTAGGTTTACTTGACACAAACACTGTGAACGTGACATTATTCATTGAATGTAAAGTCAACAAGTTTAGTTTTGAGTTGTACGAAAATGTATAAAGGGATTATATGGCTTAATAAAAAGGTTACGGCCAATTGACAACCCATACATTGTCCACTTATACTTTCATATCACTAATCACGCCCTTGTTCAATAACATGAAAACAAAAACATTTTCACTTTACATAAAAAAAGAAAACGGGTTAAGACAAACTGTTTTGCTTTCTTAACATACAACCGCCAGAATCTTCTGTTTTTTCCTAAATCATTATTTTCTAGTAAATAATATAAAGTAGAAGTTACTCAAAGCAATGTGAAATTTAAAAAAGGTTGAGTATAACTTTCTTGTCTTTGTTTGAATTTGTTTTGTTTGAATAGCAACCCAAATTGCAAATCCTCAATGGACAGCATATACATTGTGCATGTATTAATTTAAGTGATTGTTTGAACTTAATAATTGGTGTAAACAAATGAAGTAGTCATTGCCTTTACAACAAGATTTAGAGGAAAAATGAGTTGCAGTCTTAACACTTGGAGGTCTGGGGGTCAATTTCTTGATTTTTCTTGATTTTACATACTTTTTAAATTCCCCTTTTTAAAGTCACTAGCATATGATACAAAATCATGTGTTGTATATCAAAAAATACAGAACAATCTCAGCTATCTATATAATGAGGCACCATTGTCCCAAAGGCACAAGTGTAAATATGAAAATATGACTAAAGCTGAAAAATTGAATCTTGATTTTGGAAATGTCTCATATTTGTTGTGAAAACATAACTTTACTCCGGTGGGATATCGGTTTTGGTGATGGAAATTGGTTTACCAAAAGGTCTTAGGTTCACAAAAGCAGTGGAATATATGAATAAAATGGTAGACACGTAATTTAATGTCTAAAATTTTTTATTATTATATGGTGGGGATGATGAGCTGTGGCTGGCTTTGCGGCCTGCTAGGTGATGTGTTCAGGCAGGCAGACGGACAGGGAGACTGCTGCAGCGATGCTACATGTTGCCCTCTGGACCCTCACAGCTCTGAATCCACTCTGTAAAATACATTAATACAGTCAGTATGAGTTCAATGTAAGAAAGTTAACGTGATAGAGACAACAGTTGATTATGCACCGTTCAGTCATAGACACGGAAGATAACAGCCAACACGGCACTATTTACTGACGCGCTAACCGCTACGAAGCTCTCGTCAACACACACGTTATTTACTGTCTTACAAACATATAATGGAGGTCCAACACTACTGGTCGTACTATGTTCACTGTAACAAGTTAACGTGATAGATTCAACAATTGATTATGCCCCGTTTAGTCATATATACGGAAGATAACAGCCAACAAGGCACTGTGTACTGACGTGCTAACCGCTACGTAGCTCTCGTCAACACACACGTTATTTACTGTCTTACAAACACATAATGGAGGTCCAGCACTACTGGTCGTACTATGTTCACTGTAACAAGTTAACGTGATAGATTCAACAATTGATTACTCACCGTTCAGTCTCACAGAAACGCTGTGGCCAGCTATCTGGCCCGTTAGCTCCGGCTAGCTCCTTGTTAGTGAATCCTTCAGGCTCTGAAGCTGCGCAGTCAGTCCCCTCCAATATAGCTTTGCTCAGGACTCTTTGCTTGGCACCTTCTTACTCACAGTGAAGCTTTGCACGCCTCATACATGTCCATGTTTAGATGCTCAGACGCGGAAGTGGAAACCATATCCGCCAGATTTTTAACCATATTTATGTGACGTATTATTGTGATGATTATAATTTTATTAAACATTTAGACACCTGGTGTAACGCTTCGACGCGGGCGCCGACCTCAGAGGGTTAAGAATACATCTGTCAAAGTTTGGCAGACATCAGTGAGACAGTTGAGCGGCTGAAAAACTGCCCGAGACACAAGAAGGAGTTATACCACCTCAAAAAGGAGAAGAAGCAGTGGAAGGAAGAGATTTCAAATTGGTAAGAGGTGATGGCTCGCCTCCAGGCCAAATGCACTGAAAGTGGAGATGATGATTGATAAACTATTAAAGGACAAACAGGGCGATGGAGCTGCTGGTTCCTGCTGGCGCTTGCTGTCGCGTTTTCTTCCTTCCTTCTTTCCTCAGTGATGCCGGACCTGCCAGGCCTTGTTGAAAGTGCTCAGAGCAGCGTTTCTCCTGCCCTTTGGCTGCCGCTGAGGCCAACGCATCCGAACTGCTGGTCTTTGAAAAGATCCCTCCCATATCACCAAAGACCCGCCTTTATTGCTGGTGAACAAGATTGGTTGTTAAGGTTAATTATTTCAACTCCCATGTGGTTTTCATGAGGATGGCAGCCTTCTTATCAAGCTCCTATGTTTTTTTAATGTTTTTTTCTATTTTTTTTTATGTTGCTATGCACGTGGTGTCATAATTAACCTTAATGTTACCTGATGCTGGTATGGCACACTGATTAACAAGAAAATTAAAAAATGGCACTTCATAACGAAAAGGTTAGCGACCCCTTGGTTAATGTCATTTTTAATGGCGTGAGCTTCACAATTTTTATTTTTATTACATCCACATACATTACATTAAAGTGGTATTTTGCTATTTGAGGGCCGTACTGATGAATTAATCTGCATGCACTGTCTGTGAAAATACATTTCCATTGCAGGATATCCTCTATGTTGCATGGGGACCAATTGCATGACTTTTTTTTTGTTCTGTCGCCAAATTATGACCGCAAGTGTTGGTTTTGGATTGGAAACCTTTCTGCAAGCAGATCACCCAGAATAGTGATAGCTCATAGTGATACTGTGTTGTTGTCCACAGTAAATTGGACAGCCAAAAAAACAAACACTTGACATCATCCACCAGCATTGCCATCACAACGATTACTTACAGGAATGATGACCTCGTTGACATTGATCCTCTCTGCATGAGAGGAGATGGAAGTAGCAAACAGGTTGACGCTTATCTGATGTTGGAGCAGATTATCTGATTTCCTTGTCTTACTGACCGGAATCCTGCTGCTACTGCTTTGCCTTTGCAGAGATCACATATCTCAACTTGATCTCGGTCTATAAATCAATTTGGGGCTTTGCGTTTATTTTTGTGTCTTGAGGATGTTCTAGCAAATGTATAAGGTTAATAAGCACAGCCTCAACTTCACCGGCTGCAGAGGAGATATGACTTTACAGCCTCAGAGCAGTAATATGGTACTTTCTTGGCCCAACCATTTTAGGAATATTACATATATCTTCTATTTGTAACGAAAAACAAACAATATTTCACTGACTGCTTATTTTTGTGTGAAAATCAAATAAAACACTTTCTCCTCCAAGAAAGATGAAGTTCCATCTCATTGATGAGGTAATGATGTATGCCGTGGGTCAGGCAGGGAGAGGCGATAATGATGATAGTCATTTAACATATTTACTGGCGTGCACTGGATTACCATCTGCAATTTTATGGTTGATTTAGAATCACTTTATCCTCACTTTTATAGCGGAGATTTCACAATCAAATGTGCATCCGCCATCCTTTTATCATCTGATGTTTGCTGAGCCAGCAAAGAGTGGTTTATTGCCATGGAGGAAATACAAAAAGGGGAGTATTTCATTACGACCCAATACAAATGCTTTTTATCAAAGTCTGTTTTCAAAGGGAGGCCTTCATGTTCTGTTGGCTTTTTGACCACTGCTCATCATTAGTGAGCCTTCACTTGTACACTGCGGTCTTTACAAGGCTGAGTCTGTCAATGGTTTGAAGGACGGTGGATTAAAAAATAAAATAAAAATGAATACCAGCCCTCAATTACCTCCTGTATCATTTCTCACATTCCCTTTTGTGGATTCTGTTAACGTGACATGCAGACTATAACAGTCACTAACAGTATGTGATTGGTCCATCTGATGCATTCGGAATTAGGGATGTTCCGAGGTGTTTAAGCCCTGATCCTGATCCAAGTCATTAACAAGGGTAACTACACCCTCAGGCTCTGATAGAACCCTCCCAGCATATTTAAAAAACGCAAATAGTGATGTGCCAAAATGAACACACAAATATTGTTTTAAAGACTCTTGAGTGTTCTGGCTGCTTGCTCGCTCAGAGCATAGAACAACCAATGAACGGGCGGGAATGGTCTTGAAAGATTATTCGAGACCGAGAGTATGCTTCAGAGATGGTACGCCGTTCTAATGTCTTTAGAATGTTCATGAACTTAAGTATTTTCAGGACAGCAAAGAGCAAACAAACTGGATCAGTTGAGCCTTTAGATATGACAGGGACCTAATTTTTCTGAATGTTCCTATGCCAACTAAATTCAAGTCGCAATTGAACACCCCACCACTCCCAACGTCACTCAACCTACCTCGCACTCGAAGCCCAAACAACACTCGTTCGAATTCCTCTATTATTGAATAGTTGTGAGTTTATGGATTACAGAATAGGAACCAACGATCTCGTTCCTACTGAAAACAAGGTTGGGGAAGTGCCAGACGGTGGAGCACATTGGTGGTATTAGTCTTTTCATGGGAATTGTGTGGCAATACTGATTGCCAAGATTTCAGCTGAAGAAGCCCGAAATATTTTGACTCTTTATGCCGAGTTAAGAAATATCTATTCGGAGAGACGGAGCTCACAAAAATGGTGTGGATGAATGGGGTTTGAATGAAAATAAACTAATCAACAAAACAACAACAAAAAAGCCTAAGGGCAGTAGTTTAATATTGAATGAAAGATTAGCACTAAAATGGGTCCTGATGCAGGTCGGAAAGCTGTTCTAATATTCACTCTAGCTTGATTTCAAAACACTCAAAACCACCTCAATCACACCAATCAGAATAACAGAAGTCTCAAGAGCCTAAAGAGCGGGGCTCCTGGCTCAGAATGTCCTTGGTGTTCAGTTCCCCACCTCTCTAAAGAAAGGGCGTAGTCACACCCTGATTGGCTATTCGGGGAAATGCACCAAACTGCTCAATTCCTAATCATGAGCAAGTCCTCACACCCAGCACAACAGGTAATCTGAATAACCCTCCAATCACCTCAGGGGAATTGAGACATTCACCTAAAATAAAGTGGGAAAAGGGAAATGAGGGCAAGTACCAACGAATGATGGATACCCGTAGGTGCTTTACACCCATCATTCACATAGTTATTTACCCATAGAAAAAAAACATGAACACATCGTCATCATTAGTGTCACTGTCCATAAAAATGACACCTAAGAACAATATAAATAAATATATATATATAACCAGCCTTATTCTTTCATGACACGAAAACGAAAGTGCCAACATTTACCTGACAAACATCACACATGATTACTATAAACCTGTGAGAAATAATACTGGAAAGGTCCATTAACGAGACTATTTCGTCACACTTCATGATGCTGGCTCCAATTTGACAAATTATTTTAAAACTTCCTCTGTAGTTACCTCTGACACCAATTGCGTTGATTATCATCAGTGTCCAATGGCTTCCGTCTACAGTAACATACTGCAGGACCAACCAGCCCGCTGGCTGCGATGCGGTGGCAAGCTGCCAACTTCAAACCTTTCCCACCTGTCAAGTTATAAGCAGCGCACACTGTTGTCTTTGAAATTGACAAAAAAAACAAAAACAGATGGGCAGCGGGGACTGTGTTTACCCAGATGGTATTTGAATTGACAAAAGAGCAAACGCCTTAAGCAATGACTAATACCATGTTTGCTATGAGATAAATAATTTTTACTCGAGGGAATGTGTGTTTTCTTTATCCTTGGGTTTACGCCGGTGCATAATGCAATCACTTTAAACAAAAGGTCATAATTAAGATTCCAAATCCTATGAAAGGCTTACCAACATCCGTAAAGACGATGCCAACCCAGTCGCAGCAGCGTGGCGGCAACACAAACTCAGCACAACTACTCGCAATGTTGCGTGTACCTATTTGGCAAACACTTGGCATTCTCTCTCACCTGTCTTTTTAGGAAATTGTGTTTAGCCAGTTAGTGAAAGTTTAGTGTGAGGTTGTTTGGGTGTTACACCAAATATAACTGTCGGAGTCACTACAGACATGTGCGACTGATAAATTTAGCTATATGCTGATGATTATTGGACCACACTTTCCAACAGAGGAGAGATATTTAAATAAAATTCAAGTTACATCCCACCAATAGAAGGGTTGATCAACTCTACAGCAATACAACTTCAACATTAAACTTATGGACTAATAGCAAACTCCGTTTAACACATTGACGCATGGTAAGTCTCCAGAAAATGATTAAAGGTCAATATAATGTTCCCAGAAGTCGTGGAAATAGAGCTGTGTGTGTGCGCTGCCCACTGGCCTTGACATTGTTGTTACTTTAATTGGATTTCCGGCCCAAGACTTCCTCTTCTGTATGCTGGTCATTGTTTACAGTCCAATTAGCAACTTGAGACGTGACAATTGAAAGATGATGTCTATTGTGTAGCGTAGTGTGACGACCCTCCCACTCTGCACCTGGGACCCTGGGTGAAGATTGGCTTCCTGGTTGGAGGAGCTGGGACAGGCCGCCTCCGGGAGGGCTTAAAAGGCGGCACCAATGGGAGTGTCGGGGTCTCCTCTCCTCTCTCTCTCTCACGCAGCAGGAGCTGCTGCGCTAGGCCGGCCGTGTTCTGGTTACATGTTCTGTTTGCCTTAACTGTTTGAACATACAATAAACTAGGTTTTTGCTGGGAGATCAAGTTGTGGTCTCCCTTTTGTTACCAGCCTCGAGCCAGGTTGTAACAAATGGGGGCTCGTCCGGGATCATGTTAAAGGGAGTTTTCTGCACAGGTCTGTTGAGCCGATGAAATGGCTTCCATCGAAGACTTTTTCCTGTCTCCAGATGAGGACTTGCTTAATTCTTACAAAAAGGATCAGCTCAGGAAGATAGCGGACCACTACTGTGTTGAGATTTCTAAGAAGTTGAATAAAAAGGAAGTGTTGGCCACCTTGAAGACTCACTTGTTGGAGGAAAACGTCTTGCTGGTCGTGAGTGACTCAGGGAAAGTTCCCAAAATGGCTTCCGTTGTGACTGGACTTGGAGTGGGGTTGACGTTCGAGCAACAACGACAACTCATGCAAGAGGAACATAAGAATGCTGTCGAGTTAAAGAAATTAAGACAAGAGGCACATCTTCAGGAGGCTGAGTTAGCCCATGTTCAGATGAAACAACAGTTAGAGTTGGAGCGATATAAGCTGGAGCTTATAAGTGAAGGGGAAATTAAGGCTGACCTGCCCAAGGGAGAGCTGGGGTTATCATTTGATGTTTCTGTTAACTTAAGGTTGGTTCCAAAGTTTAATGAAGGGGACCCTGACATCTTCTTTGTTTTGTTCGAACGCTTAGCAGATGCTCGGAAGTGGTCAGATGCTGAGCGTACTCTCTTGTTGCAGTGTGTGCTCACTGGCAAGGCCCAGGAGGCTTTTTCAGCCTTGAGTGTTGCTGATAGTGGTAGCTACCAGTTGGTTAAGGCTGCTGTGCTTAGGATATATGAGTTGGTACCAGAAGCTTATCGCCAGCGGTTCAGGTTCACTCAAAAAAGAGAAGAAGTCTCACGTAGAGTTTGCTCGTGATTTAACAACTCATTTTAATCGCTGGTGTGCTGCTTCGAAGGTAGTTACAAAGGAGGACCTTGAAGAGTTGATCTTGCTTGAACAGTTAAAAAATGCTCTGCCTGACCGTGTGGTTACCTACATTCAGGAGAAGGAGGTAAGCAAGGTTACAGATGCGGCTAGATTGGCAGATGAGTTTGTGTTAACACATAAAGGTTTTTTTGGGGTAAGCCGTGGTCATGGAGCGCTTGAGGTCCATGAGAGTATGGGGGAAGTTAACACCAGTAAGATGTGGTCAGAAAGGGCAGATACATTTGCAGTTAAAACAGACCGGGGAAGAATGGACCCCAATCGGGTCTGTAATTATTGTTTTGGCAAGGGACACTGGCGAAATGAGTGTCCGGTGTTAAAAAAAAAAGTTAAGACCTGGGGTTTTGCCAGCTAAGTCAACTGGGTCTGCTGGGTCTTGGCGTGGGGAGGAAAGAGATCGTGTCATTGCTGCCGTGCGGGCACACACAAAGCCTTCTTTAGTAGAGTCAAGGATGGAGGAAGAGCTAACGTGTTCCTCAATTCGTCAGGAGATTGACCCGGGTTATGCTGCGTTTGTATCAGACGGTTATGTTTCACTGGTAGGAAGTGAGACAAAAGTACCTGTTAAGAGATTCTGGGTCTCTAGAGTCTTTTATTTTGGAGTCGGTGCTGAATTTCTCTGCGGAGACAGACACTGGTTCGAGTACTGGGTCCCAAGGGATGGGTTTGACAGTCTTTTCGGCGCCAAAGCATCATTTGACGTTGGTCTCAGATCTAGTGCAAGGTGATGTGGTCATGGGAGTGAGACCTTCGCTGCCTATGGGGGGACTGCAGGTCATCTTAGGGAATAACCTGGCTGGCAGTCGGGTGTGGCCTGACGTGTCGGTGAAGACTCTACCCTCCCAGGTAGGGTCACAGAACACCATGACGCCTTCTGCAGTGCATCCTTCCTGTGCTGTGACACGGGCTATGAGTGGGACCAGGGGTGAGTCCAGTTATGTGACATCAGGAAAGACAGGTCTGTTTGGGTTTCCTGTGCCTGTTTTCCCTGTGCCTGTTTTCCCTGTGCCAGTCTCTTGCAGGGATCTGAACGTGACAGGAAAAACCGCTGTCCAGGCTGCCAAGCAGCTGAAAAAGGAGTCCCAAGAAGGGGAGAAGGAGATCCAGGTTTCTCTTCAACCGTTACAGGTAGGCGTTGGGTGCCAGACAGGAGAGTAAGATAATATTGCACCTTCTACTCTGTCATTTAAAGTGGAAGCTACCTGAAATAGTTAGAGGGTTTACCTGGCTAGCTTGCTAACCCCGCTACAAAAGGCACAATATTTACAAAAAACACAAACCGAAATACATGTTCATTCACTTTTTTTTTTTTTTTTACTCCTCAGGTTTGACTACAACTGGACAAATCAAAAACAAACTGTAAACCGTAAATGTCTCTGCACAAGTTAATTAAATAAAAGATCAACTCCAGCGAACAGCTAAATAAGTGGAGGGTCAAACGGGTGTGTGCATGAGCAGGAAGGTGTGAATGTCTTAGTTCATTTAAGTCCAGTTCTGGGTATGGTGGGGTGTGTTTGTTTGGGGAACAGAGGCAAGCCTGAAGAGTAGGGGTGGCAGGGATTTATCTTGAGGATCCAAATGTAGGAACGCTTTCACGCGTTGCCAGTTTATACTCAGTAAACAGATTAAAATGATAAAAAGCTCAACCTGCTTGCGCGCGCCGCGATCAGCCGTTATAGCAGCCATAGGTACACAATCCACGGCCCGCCACTGCATTTACGTGATTGGTGAATACTACTTAGACTAAAAAAGCAAAACAAAGCACTTTCAATGCAGATACTGCTTTCATATACAGATATCTGTTGATGGAGATTACACTAGCAGTAACTTAATACAGTTTTAACATGGTGGAAAGAGACTGAACAGTAAACAGTCAGGCTACTATATGAATCAAATATAATAACCACAATATTGTAGGGTTTGATGCTGCAGTGTTTCACTCCGCCACGAACAAAAAACAAACAAAAGTGGAGATATGATTGCATAATGCAAAAACATTGAATGGTTATTGCTGAAAAATAGTTGACCATGAATAGTATCAAAAACAGGGTTTGATATTGTGAAAATCTCAAGGATTAATACTTTAACATGCTGTACAAAGTCACATAATACAAATAGTAAATCATCAAAGAACATAAAGCTGTTGATGTTGTTCCCAGGGTGTCTTTCATCTCAGTGGGAGGATTTCCAAGTCTAATAAATATGCTCATATTTTCTTTGCTCCCTATTTTATGTGCCCAGCACCAGAATTTCTCCACGGAGATCTCCACATGTGGTATTCTGATTGAAACTTTAGCTTCAGTATTAACACGACACAGACCCACCCTCGCCTGGTTAACATTCGAGGAGTTGAAAATGAGGAACATATGGTACAAAGTCTGAACCGGAGGCTACACAGCAGCAGCCACCATTGGGAAATCAATCAATGGGACTTGCTGGATATCTGCCCATTAACTGCACCAATGTCCCCAAATAATAACTATGAGGATCACAACGCTGAAGAGCGTCACGCTAAGGCGTGTCCCAGAGGCAAGTTCCTATGAGGTCTAAGCAGTGTCTCCCACGTCTTTTACATTCATTTTGGATCTCGTTTTGTGTTTGAATCTTAAATGTTGCACCTTTTTTATGCCAAGTGGAAAAGCTTCTATGCATTACGGGAATTTCAAAAGGACAAATAGGCTGAATCTCAACATGTACTATTGCTCTTAAATAGGAAAATTACTGCCACTTATGTGCCCCTCTGGGCCTGTTTTACACTCTTTTTTTAATAGCCTTTCTTTATATTGCTTTATAATGCTTTATGTGCATTTATCATTCATTGGTACCCTGCCCTTACTGCAACACACCAAATCCCCTTTTGGGATTATTAAGGTATACTGTCCCAGCCAGTCCCATTATGTCCTTTCCTGTCCTACAGAAGCGTTGTAGTCCTCCCTTGTGATTTAGGCTAATAGGGCGGCTGTAAAAGAATACGGCAAAAAGCCTTTTGTATCTCTAAAAGTACGGTCATTTGCCGTGGACTTGTTCTTGAGCACTCTGATGCAACAATGATTTGAAAGGCAGGAGTTACCTTGAGTTCAATAAAATGGAGGCGACACAATACATATTTGACACTTTCAAAGCTTTTTAATCAGAATTTCAATAATAAGAAAAATATTTTGATTTATATTACTGAGATTTAGTAAAGGTTAATGTCGGCCAATTCATCTTTTTTATATTCTAATCTCCCGTTGGACACTCAAAAACAGAGGAGCAGCTTTATGACAGACCAGCCTCCTCTGCTAGCGTGAGCAGTCTTTTATCTAATCTATTGCTCCAAATATATTTTTATTGTAGATAAAAGTCAAAAGGCGTGACAATGCCAATATGCGAAAATGTTTTTGTTCTCAGAGCAGCTCAATCATATTCCTCTGTTAGAACAAAATTATTTTTACTCTTGATTAATACTGTATTTCATGTTACCTTTAGAATCATTAGTAAGACTTCATTAGTTAGTTATATTATTAATCAATGCAGTGACTTCGTCGTCTTGAACACTCACATCTGGTACATGCTTACAGACACATCCTTGGCTGATCATCTGATAGAGACAGGAGACTGAAATATCAGTATGTCTCTAGTTTAAGAAAGGTATGTCTTGAAGCCTTGTGACATTGGCCCTGACAGGTCAATCTAGCGAAAGATATACAATGACTCATGATGGAGATATGAAGACGTCATGTGGCCTTCTGTCTATTGATATTTAAGAAGGTAGCCCTTCGCTTATTCTTTGAGCAGTCCAGGATACGCAATTGACATCATGTTGTGATTCTGACTCTGTTCCTTCTTCGAAGAATAAATGTTTCTGATCAATGATTTTACCTCAAGGTGTCGTGGGAATTTTTCTATCATCCTCTCTGGAAAAAAAAGCATGATGAAGTCTAAAATATCTGGAAGTTTAAAGCTGCATTAATCAATATCTTTGCATGAACAATAACTATTGATGTAACCAAACATATTTTTTTATTCAACCAACATCACTGCCTTGTTCATTACTTATGTGTAATAATAGGCTGCGGTTTGTTTTAGTTTGAATCGTTTGAAAACGAATAGGGTTGATTTCAAAATGGCTTCAGGCCTCATACGCTGCCTGTATCGAATACAATATTAGTCCTGTTGATGAAGCTCTAGAAATGTAAAACATGATTTATTATATTCCACAGAATAACTTATAATGACACATAGACGAGGGTTGTGAACAAAAAGGCAATGTCTGGCTTTGTGGCTGCATCGCACTGTCTCTGAAAAAACTACATTTCAAATTAGAGCTGATTGAAACCTCTCCAACACTTATTGTGGGAGTCGCTGTCGTAGAACTATATTATTCCTCGTAACACATTTCGTCAAACAGCTCACTTAAACTCCACCCCCGACTCAAAAAACTGAAGCGAGCTCATATCACTGTCATGCTGATTTATTCAAATTACAATTTGAGGGAGGGTAATCACATTGCAATTTTATGCCTGGCATATTTGAAGATAATGACATTGTTACAAATAACATAACTTCGTCTCATTTAAATGATAATTTTGTGTCATTGTGTATTTCTCTCCGCACGCAGGGAGCCGGGACAAGCAAATGTGGGTCATTTGAATCTCAGGCATTTAAATGACAAAGGATGCTCACACTGGGACAACGCAAACGGCTCTGTTCAGTTTTGTCTCATTTAAGTCAAAAGTCTTTCATCAGCTTTCGACTTGATGAACGGCGGAGCAGCTCGGGGCGGGCTCTACTGTATGCCGATGCGCCGAACACTGTGACAAATGGCCGTGGGCCCGGTGACTACAAAGCACAGTAAACAGAGCCGGAGCTGCTGCCGCCTCACACAGACGCTCTTTTTCCACAGGGCTTCCTTCGCACATCATTCATCTTCTTCGAGGCTTGATGAAACTGTAGAGAACGCACAATAAGGATTGTATTAGTTCATACTGTACAGCAGAGGACACAGTAGTTGTTTTTTCCCCGCGTCATCTCTGAATTATGACCCTCCTGCACAGCCGTTTCCCTGCCTTAGATCAACATGGAGGAGTTCATAGTATGTAACGTTGTCGGGTTAAATCAAATAAACAGTTATGAAGATCCATTAATTAAGAATTCTGCCCAACATTGGATATGTTTTAACATGCTACCATTCCTGTAAAATTATCCTAAAATGCCTATTCTAGGCATAATATACCGGCAATGTTTACATTACAAAATACATCATTAATTAGGCATATCTGCTGGCTAATTTGAAATGGCGCAACACCGGGTCAACTGTTTCTGGCATTTTTATGGTTTGCATGTCATTCCTCCCTTTATTTTAATTTATACCTGAGACAGATTTTATTTTGTCACCATTAAACTTCAAGGTAAATGGTTTCCAACCAAAGTCACAAAATTTTTAAAGAATGGGCACACACAGCCCAATCGACTAGCTCCTCTAGTTCAGCTCTGTCATTAATGCTCAGCACAGGGAAGTAAAATGCACAGACCTCTCATTCAACTTCTGAGTCTTTTAACCTTTGTCCGCAACAACGAGCCATCACAGCCGATTGAGAATAAGATTCTCAGAGCAGAGATTCTTCAGACATCTTCAGGGTCCTGAGTTCGTCATTTTAGAGAAAACATTCTGCCGGTATTTCAATGTGAACCTTGATAAAAAAATGTTTTACATTAATTGTCTCCAGTCAATTCAAACGAGCAATTTGACTCCTCTCCTGGAACTATCTGAACATTGCAATTTTCTAATACTGTGGGTTGGTCTGTATTTTCCACACAGGTCCACACAACCATGTTGTATTATAATGCACCACTACTGTCACAGTTTAAAAAAGGTGATAAACATTGTGAATTCAAAGGGAAAGATCATGTTTTGGGTAGAAATAAGTATGTTTGTTGCTCAGTCTACGTGAATTAAAAAGTCAATGCTAACAAGTCAACGCTGACTTTTGATTTCACAAGGGACACAAACAAGGAGCTTCTGGGTTAAAGTCATGTGTTTATTTGACCCAGCCATCCGCCCCGACCTCTTCCCTATGCGGATGTTGTCTCTTCCGGGGAGCTTGCTCTGAGTAGCTAATATTGCTGCGGATGGCTTCACATTGGAGTTACTTGAAAGCCATGTCCATCCAGGCGGCAAACTCCGGGTCTGAAGTGTGAGGACAATGCTGAAGTGCCATAAACCTACCTTTTTTCTAATGGCAGGGGACGACTCTTCTGGTTGCAAAAATGAGTCAGATTGTATAGAAGTCTATGAGAACATTATTCTACTTCTCTCTTGATTTATTTCCTCAGTAAACATTGTAAACACGAGTTTATGGTTCCAATCTCTAGTTTCAAGTCTTCTTCAATACAGCATGATGTTAATTTAGTCAATTATGGTCTATTTAGAGTAAAATAGACCATAAAGCAGAGTGTGCTTTAGGGGCGTGGCTTCCTTGTGAGTGACAGGTTGATACCACATGCGTTTTTAGTTCATTAAAGCTAATTGGAACCTTTTTGGTCACTTAGAAATGTCTCATTATTCGTTATTGTACACCTTCTCATGTCAGTTCTGGTTGAATATGGCCAAAAACCGAGATGTAATGGTAATTAATTGGTAATCCAAGATGGCGACTGCCAAAAAAACAGACTTGAGGCTTTAAAATAGCAGTCCACAAACCAATGGATGATGCCATCAATGGGTGCATCTCTAAAAGACATTGAAGGGTGTCTTGTGCCACAGTATCCGACACTGAGGGTCGTGACAAAGCATTGGTTGGCTATTTGACGCCATGGGAATAAGACCAAGCTGCACATGTGGTTGTTTTGGATTGTTGTTAACTTTTGTTCGTGTCTCTGTGACATTTTAAATAATTTATTCTGAAGACACTTCCTAATAAAGGTAGCCACCATGTATATTCGTGTTTTAAGCAGATTTTTGGTGAAAGGTTAAAAAGACTAAATTATGAAACTGAAGGGATGTTGCTCACTGAATTAAAGATTTGTGGTTATTATTTCTTATCACTGCCAGACCAAGTGCTGCCATTATTGTTATATCACTTTAACCCTTCGTCCACTGAGCCCGCGGTTTCGCGTGGTGACACTTGAAACGTTTCTCTAAGTTTCTAAAATATTCACAGCACCCCGATAATACATCGTAAAAATATAATTTTACGTCTGGCGGAAAGAGACGGCTTCCTGCTTCCGGGTGCCTGCCAGGCAGAGCCCAGCATAATTTTAACATCATCAAGCAAGCGAAAGGGCAGCAGTGTGTCATCTGACGCTGAAAAAAAAAAAAAAAAAAATCCTTCTCTGTGATTAGTTGAGTCATATGTCCGTCGCCATTTCGTGAACTAAACAACCAATGTACACTCAGAAAAATCTCAAAAGGACTACCCACTTGTACAGCATGTACACACTACAGTTTACAATCAACATCATGACGACAAAGAGATTCAACACGGAGGAAGCAAAACGCATGATTCTGGAGAGCAGCGAGGAGGAGGACGACGCGTCGTCGTCAGAGCTCGAAGGCTTTAGTCCTTCTGAGGAAGATGGGTAAGTGTAGTTACTAAACTTTGTTACGTGTCTGTAAGGCTGCATGGTGCAAACTAGTAATGTGTGCAAACTAGTAATGTGTACAAACTAGTAATGTGTACACTGCAGGAGAGCACGAGAGCCAGCCACGCGGTGCACACTGCTTCTCACGTTACTACGTCATGATCTGAGTAATGTTTATACACAGTCTGCTTTGTACAACACTCTGCTTCACGTTACTACCACTAATATTTATACATCCAATGCGGAGCACTATGCTAAAATTACTACCACAGTCATGATCTGAATAATATTTGCACATCCAATGCGGAGCATTCTGCTCAATCGTTACGTCATCTTTCTTTCAACTGACTAGTCTTCATTTATTTTACAGAGAGGAGCACCAGCCGCCCCGACCAGCCTGGCCAGCAAAGAGGCAGCGTGTTGGACGGCAACTACCACGACCAGCAAAGAGGCAGCGCGTTGACCGACGACTAAAAACACCATCTCCAGCAAACAGGGCGCGTGCTGCCCGGCGACTGCTTTCACCTCAGGCCAGATCAAGAAAGACAGCAGCGCGTGCACCACCTGCACCTACGCTGTCCTGGAGGACGGATGAAGACCCGGACACTGCTCCCCCCGTCATCAAGTTCCAGCCCGGACACCAGGTCCACATGTCAGTGCCACAGCAACACCCATTGAACTCTTCAAACTGTTCTTCCAACTAAGTCCACGGTGGGTCGCAGGGTTTGCGAGCTTTGCAGCATGAAGAAAGTGAGAAAAGACACAGCGTGGAAGTGCAAGGCGTGTAACGTTCCCCTCTGCCTGCAGCTGAACAGAAACTGTTTCCATGACTGGCATGCCATGGCATGAGGATATGCCATTGAAGCATATATACTTGTATATTGTAAATGGTCTAGTCTTTGTTCTGTTTTATATTTCTGAATATATATTCTGTACATATTTTCTTTTTTTTTTATAATACATATTTTTATTTAAAAAAAAAAGAATTGTTGTGATGGTCATTTTTCATTTGCACACACTCCATGAAGCTTTATCTGCACTATGAAGTCATTTCTCAGTCCCATTTTTATCATTTTGGTGAAAGCTGTGAAAGACCATATTTCTACTCAAAAAACGATAATAAAAACTTTAGTTTTAGACATTTATTTACATGTATCTAACATTTTATTCATATATTTCACTGCTTTTGTGAACCTAAAACCTTTGGTAAACCAATTGCCATCACCTAAACAGAGTCACCACCTGAGTAAAGTTAGGTTTTTTCAAGCGATATGAAGAATTTCCAAAAATCGAGATTCCATTTTTCAGCTTTAGTGTCATATTATAAAGTTTTTTTCTTTACACTTTTGCCTTATGACAATGGTGCCTCATTATATAGATAGCTGAGATTGTTCTGCAATTTATGATGTAAAACATGGGTATATATCTTATATGCAAGTGCCTTAAAAGGTGAATCTAAGAAAATTATGTCAAATCGAGAAAATCGACTGAAAATGACCTCCAGTGTGCAGTGAGTTAAGGCTCAGGAAACAAGGTGGATTCCAACACATGTGTCCTCTAATATTGTACTCCCTTGTTGTTTTTTCAAGTTTATTCCTGAAAGCAGTGCGACAAACTTTGACATACACGCTTTATAAATACATTTACCCTGACCACAGCCATTGTTGCTAAGCAACCCTTCTCCCAAGACTTCCACCGTACTACATCTTTCCCAAAAGAGACAAACAGACCAACAGGAGTTTGACTGAAACAAACCATGTAATATAAAAACAAACACGGGGCTGTGGGGAAGTGTTGTGTTCTCTCTACACCACAGCCGCTCTCCAAAGAAAACGCTTGCCAGGAGGCTTAAGTCAACTCAGCTGGCGGCACAGATGCTGTCCATTCCCTTCAACGCGGTCGCCAACACAGGGAGCACCAAACCCTTCATGAAGCCAATATCAAAATGGAGAGCTGTGATTTGTTTCGCTACTAAAACTCAGCAGAACCCAAGTGATAGAAACTTTAATTTCAGTCTCTCAGCACCTTCAGAGCAGTTTGTGTTGTGTTTGACATACAAAACACATCAAATCTAATGACAAGTGGAGTATCTCTGCGAGAATGATACATAATTAGAAGCGTAATTGCGTCATTGCCTCAAGATGAGGCATAAATCAAAACAATATTTTTATAAAACGCCTATTAGACGGTGTATTCACCAGATAATCACTGCCTGCAGGTTGAATGAAATGAGGTTAATTAGAAGGCCACTGGAGAATGGAAACATAAAAATATAACTGAACTTGAAGTCATGACGTGTTGTTCAAGTTGGGCATAACTTCAGTTTCTGAAATGTGATGGGAATATTAATAGCTGTACAAATGAATTATACATATAATACAAAGCTAACGTTCTGGCTGGCCAACAGTTAGTGACTGTTCTCTCCTTTTCAACAAGTCTTTTGTCGTAAGGAGATTTTTGGACGCATTCGTCCGCCAGCGTTATGCCAAAAACAAATGCCCATCGGGTAATACTCCTTGATTTTGTTGTTTGGGTCGGTTGGGTCTAGGCATGAGGACTGAGTCTAGGGTAAGGGTAAATATATCAAGGTAAACCAATCAGAGGTAGAGTAGGGTGGGTCAGGCCTTCGTCATAGTTGGGGAAAACAACTGGGAAGGTCTGCTGAAGTCATTATGCATAATAATTAGCCATGTGCTTCTGTTTGTCGTAGGGAGCGGGGCGTTTGTATTTTTTCAACAATGAGTTTGTTTTGCGAAGACAACACACATGGCCTGATTGTGGTGTTTTATTCAAAAAGTAATGAATGTTTCAGATGCTCTCTGTCCTCAGAAACAGCAGCTGTCAGTTATTTGTCTGCACAGAGCATTTGTTTTCATCTCCTTACCTTCACAGGTTGATAGTGGTTTAGTTGCTGCTCAATGAGATTCTGGATATACATGAGAGAGAGAAAAAGAAAGAAGTAAATTCTGCATAATCTGCCTGTAGATGTGCAGATAACATGGCCACACACTCACTAATGGTCACTGTGGCCCTGCTTTCCATTTCGACCAGTTTATGTTTTTCATTTACTATTTAAAGTGAAGAAATACCAGACCATAAGTCCCAGTATTCCCAATAATAACTGCTGCACCTCACAGTTTAACCCACTGCCAATGCTCAGTGCTAATGTAGGAAGTAGTGGGCCACATGGTTGAAAGTAAGGGTGTGAAGGTTGAGGTGGTGAAAAGGTGAACTGCAAATTCAACTTTCATCCAAGAGACCAGTGCCAACTGGAGAAAAAACAACCCACGGCGTCATGTTATTTTATTTCGCATTGGAAATATGTTTTATGAATGTGTTTTTACACTTTTATTCTCTAAGTCTTTTATGAATACAATAATTACAAACTAAGATTTCGTAATCTAGAGGCCCTCAGGCCATAATTTCCCCAGGAGAATGTAACCCGCTGGGCATTATTGCATAGTGAAAGTTTTAGAAAAATAATTTTCTCTGTCGCTACTTTAATATATGAATAGGACATGAATTTATTGTGAACAGCTCTGCGAGGGATCATCAATGGCAGCCGACAAAAGACACTATTCCTGAGGACAAAAAGTCTAAATAAACAATGCTTTGGAGAGAGCACGTCTCCTTTTTTTCCAGAACAAGAGTGCTCAGCCTCCCCACAGTGTCATTTTTCATTTTCCTTATCTCCCGCACCTTGAAGGCTGCCACAGAGGAGAAGTCTGCGGCTCTGCGCTCCAGGAAAGCTTTAGTGGTCTCCAGAGGAAAAAGTCTTCGTTTAGTATTGAACAGTCCAGTAACCATGTCTTTGAGCTCCGTCTGAGGCCACTGCCTCCTCTCTGAAACTTCCCATTGCGAGTTTTCTTATGGGGAGGGGGTGCATTGCATTTTCTCAGTATCTCAGCGGATATCAATACTTTTTTCTCGACAGTGTCTGCGCTTTGAATTGCTCGCCCCCACGAATGTCACAAAATTGAAATTCTCGAGGATCTGTTGACAGTCGATTCGGGGGAAATAGAGACAAAAAAATGAAGACGAGCGAGATTCGTCAGGGCTGTTTAGTGTTTTTTATGCAGCTGACACTGGGGAAATGGGTAACGCCTTATTTGCTGCGGGGTGGGATTTTGCTTTTGCTGACAATTTTCACAGTTTGGAGTTCCGGACGTTTAAGTAAAGCCTTAAACACTTGATAAAAGCAGAAGAAAAAAAGCAATTGCCACTGTCATCTGCAAAATAGGATTTGTGATATATAGGCAGCTCTCTGTCTCTGACTTAAAGTATGCGTCTGGCAACACATCCTGTTTTAATCGCAGCATGAACTTCCCATGCCCACATGGTTTTATCCCGTAAGAGCTCTACGTTTTCCCTGATCGTCTCTGACAGTTTCTATCGAGAGTGGACATGTAATGCAGCTTTTATACTTCTGTTGTGTCTTGTAAAAAAACCCGGTGGCTCTCTGCATTTTAGCGTGTCATCTCAAGCCCTCTTGGCGATTGCAGAGGGTAAAGGACAAAAGAGAGAGGATCAAAGACATTTACCGTGAATTCACACTGTCCATTCAACGTGCACTTTCTTTCAGAATGTGCATGTAATGTGTCTTTTTTTACTTTTCTTTGTAAGAAAGGACATGTTAAAGAGTACAACACATTGCCAGGTATTTGGAATAACCCATTTCTTGTCTGGAAGATACAGAGAAAGGATCTACGTTGTCATTCATGGTTTGTGCACCATAGTTTTTTATTTTTTCTGGGAAAGATGTCAGACGTTACAACAACCAATGTAAAACCATTGGTGCTTAATGCCATGCTGTGATGTGTCATCCAGCAGTGAAACAGAGCCACAGCTTGATTAACCAACAACTGCTTGGCCCCTGAGCTGTGAGACCTTGTATTCAGTGCACACACAACCAGAACATCACTGACCTTGACCCTGTTCGCCGAAATGTTACTCATCACTCATGGTGCCAGTCACAAATGCTTCTTGATGGAGTCCCTGGTGGTCAGAGAGGTCTCTGCTGCCAAGCGAATAGTCAAATATCCTGCATATAATGGTTTTTTTGCCCTTATTGGAATAGTAAACGGAATGCTGGATATTCAAGATTACTCCTGAAATTAATTTTTAGCCAATCATTTTAAGCATTTAAAGCATCATTCCTTATCTTCTCATAAAAACAGTTTTTGTGACAAGACAACGTCTCATTGTGTTGGTGGTGGGGGAGCTTGTATTGCAGAGTATGGGTTTAATGAAGCACAATGTCGCCCAAAATGGGTTTTATGTGCGGTTTTATTGATACTGTTTTATTATGTCTCTACTGTATATGATGTTGACTCCTCTGCCCCCACAGTGTATGCTTTTTACTTTGTAGTTATATTCACCAAATGCACTGGGCTGGTGGGTTTGCTTCAGTTGGTGTTTCAGTTGGGCTTAATTACTCAACATTTTGGCCAATGGCCCAGAACCTCTGGCAGGTAACGATTTTGAAAAGTATTGAACACGGACTCCGTCCTGCCTGCAATCCAGGGATGCCATTTCATTATTAAAATGTTTAACCAGAGATTGTTTATGACCACAGATATCCACACAGTGCTTTGGCATCGTTTGGCAGTTGTTGATGTCTTCTGTTCCCCTTCTGATTGCTTTGTACAATAAGCTGAGCCAGAGGGACGCTCGGAGCCCTGAAGAGTCTTGACCAGTGTTCCCTCTAAGCTGCGCGCGTGCGCGGCCCGCGCAGGCCAGTCGAAGTGGCCGCGCAATAGATTTTTCAGACCGCGCAATAGATTTTTTTTCAGGGGTTAAAAATCTTTTTTGCGCCAGTGTTTCTGAGATAGGAGTGAGCCATCTCCACAATAGAAGATCTTTGATGTGACGTGTCGAGTCTTCTTGGCCAATCAGCGTCCCGTTTCTCGACATGCGCTCTCTGTACATCCGCTAGCGCTCTGTACCTCTGCTAGCGCTCTGCCTCCGTAGGCACCCCCCACCCCCGCTGTCCTCCTCCGGGCGCCAGGAGTGAAGCTCGCCTAGAGCGCCACATGAGCTAGGGCCGGCGCTGTTTAGGCTACTCTTGGTGGGCCCTGCTCCAGCAGTTATAGATACCATGGTGAAAAGAAAGGCAGAGCAGGTGCCCCAGAAAAAGGTCTGCCTAACGTTTAAACATGAGTGGCTAGATGAAATAGTCCAAACTGACACAGGTAGGATGAAACTTTCAGACATATTTAAATATGAAGAAAGCAAATTCTGCTCGGAGGCAAAAGCGAAAGGAGAGTTCGCTCGTGGGAAAACGTGTTTCTCTTTTGGTTAACCTGTTTTTCAGATGCTGTTCTTCAGAGACATGTGTCTTCCATAGGCCTGCAGACAAGATGAGCCACATAGCCAGATAGGCCTATCTCCCTCAATGACATTCAAATTACATGTTTTGTAGCCTAGTTTGTTGCAAACCATTCCAGTTATTAAATTGTTTATATAGGCTACCTTTAGGAAAAATGACACCATGTCAATTTAATAGGCCTATAATTATTGTTAAGCACTGCATTAGCATTTTTCTTTCAATGAAGTTCCACTTAAATGTTGTACCTGCTGAGAAATGACTAAACACCTTTGATACTTTTATTTTTTATATATATCATTATC
Organism: Myoxocephalus aenaeus; assembly: GCA_038501785.1. Classification (NCBI taxonomy): domain Eukaryota; kingdom Metazoa; phylum Chordata; class Actinopteri; order Perciformes; family Cottidae; genus Myoxocephalus; species Myoxocephalus aenaeus. Next base: position 1,303,680 of record JBAMJR010000075.1, on the reverse strand, counting down.
AGTCATAACCAGTGGCGGCTGGTGACATTTTTTTTTGGGGGGGGGCGCAGTTGGGCGGCGCGGTTTAAATAGCACTCCACAATGAGAAGAAAAGAGGTTTGGAGTAGAATATTCTAAAAAACAAAGCTTTATTTCAAGAAAACACAGTGCTCAACACTGTCCAATAACAACTATCAACAAACTGTAACTTTGGGCATGAGAGGTTCAGAGCAGAATGGTTTAAGAAACATTCAATGTGGTGGCCAGAGCAACTTCAGGGAATACATTGACGTAGCATTCAAACTGGGGGCCCTGCAGTAAGGTGGCACTGGTGAGGTGGTCTTTGAAGGCAAAGCGTTCCCTGGTGTGTCCAAGTATGGTGTCACAAACCTACAGATAAATATATAGAGAGAGACAGAGACAGTAAGATAAGTTGTGGGGAAATATCTACTACAAACAGGCTTCATACTACAGACAAAAAACTATGTTTTGTGTGTCTTGATGGCTCAGCAACATAGACAAAAGGCCAGGAGCCACCTTGATGGCTGTAGCTATGACACACACACACACACACACACACACACACACACACACACACACACACACACACACACACACACACACTCTAACTTGTTGGGGGTTGAATTGGTATTTTAGATAAAGTTATAGCCTGATATGATATCCACCCAAATCTAACAATGTCCAACATGTGTTCTGCTGTGGGAAAGATAAAACATTAAACTCTAATAGGCATCTGCTGATTTTGACACTCACCTCTGCAGCAATCCTTCAAGCTCATCTTCCTTCATAGCCCGGCGCTTCCTCGGCTGCTCAGAGCCACTGCTTTGCTCCACACTGAGCCTCCAGCTAGCAGCTCCGGTTAGCATGTAGCTTGGTGCATGTAGCTTCACTGCTTTGCTGCTGAATATTTAAATCCGGACGTTCGGGTCCCAACTCTTTCAGCCTCTTCTTGTCAACATCTGATCGTGGATTGAAAGGTGTTTCGCGTAGAGATACCACAGAGTTATACCACGTCGCCATACTAACATAATCAAAGTCTCTGCTAGCTGTGTTGCTCGCGTAGCTACGTGGGAGCTATATGGGATGTGAGGGAATGATAAAGGTCTCTGATTCGACGAATAGTCCAACCACGTTGCAATAAGAAACGATGTCATTGGCTAGGGCGCAGATTTGTGCGCCCGAAGATTCACGTTTCATCCGCCAATGAGAAGCTGTCCTTGCCGAAACGAGGGTGAAATGTTTGTTCGCTGCCATAGACTCACATTGGGCCGGTGCCCCTACAGGGAGGAGGGGCTTTTCTCAGTGATGATGAATGGCGATATATTATATTTGGTATATCTTAAGTGGTTGTTGACAGGGGCTTACGGTCTCCCACACACATTTAGCGCGTCAACACGGTATATTTCTTATTTAAATTATTTGGTATATAATGTTTTTTGACAGTATATATTATATTTTTTTTTTCTTTTTTTTTTTCATGGCAAAATTTTAAGAGGGGCGGCGCCCTAGCGCCCTCTATTGACGCACCGCCACTGGTCATAACCAGTGAACCAGTCATAACCTCCCCTTATTGAAGTTCAACAAAGATCCTTTAAGTTCAACTAAACTGACTTGGTAAAACACCATCATTAAAATGTTCCCAAAGTCCAGCCATTATAAAGGATATTGAATAAATATCAACCTTGTATACATATTGATGCATTTGCTGTCATCTCTTTGAATCCCCTATGGCTAACGCAGGCTTCTGGTCATTTTCGGCAGGTCGCGTGGTTGCGAATTGCTCAGTGCTGAAATGTGCGCTCAGAAATAAAAGAAATTGCTCAGTGCCGGAAAAAATGAGAGGGAACATTGGTCTTGACATGGAGTAGTTTCTGTAATCAGTAAAATGTGTCTTATTAACTGATATCATTCATTTGTTTAATGGCTTTTCCATGTTTAGGGCTTTGCATTGTGCCCTTAAATAGCCGTTGACTCCAGAGCTCGGTTCCAGAGCACACCGGGATAGACGCTGTTTTATTAACAGATAATGTTAAAGACAAAGAGGAGCAAACTTTGCATTTCACATGATGCTTCATTTGCTTTGTGCTTGATAAAGTGCTAGGGATGACATCTTTTTGTAGGCCAAGCACGAATATATCACACTGGTTCCCATAACAAAAAGCCAAGGAGATTTTTCCTTTGGATTTTGGATCATTGCATAAAATAAGCTCTGTGGCAAACAAACGTTTTTAATTAGACTTTTTGTTCAGCAGGGTCATCTTCGCAAATGAACACCACTTGTATGACCTTGGAAGCGTAAATGCAAATGCTGGAAGTAAAGAGTTCCCATAACATCACATCACCACCACTAAGATAAAGACATATTCCCAAAAACAAGGGCACTTCAAAAAGTCAAATATAGGCAATAACCACTTTATTGCTAGAGTAGAAAATTATATACAGTGTATACACACACACACACACACACACACACACACACACACACACACACACACACACACACACATATTATATATTACATTTCCATAAGATAATGATATACAGTTAATGTCAGAGCACAACAGAGGCTAAGTAGATCCTGAATGTAATACTTTCCTAAAGTTATACAAAGTTATATGAATACCACTCTGATTCTTTGGTATAATGGTCCATTAACAATTTACAGCTTTGCTGAGATGATTTGAAAATTGAGACCTCAGTAAGTTTATTTTTTTCCTTTTACCGTATAATTTGAACCTGTTTTTTTTGGTCAGCCTTTAACATTGTTAAATGCCGTGTTGAGGACAGTTGTAGGCCAAACATGTTTTTTGGCGACGGTCTCCATTGTCTGCTCTCCATCGCTGCTTTGGAGAGCAGACAGCAGGGGGAGGACCTAAACGCAGAGAAAGGATGAGGAGACGGGAGGAACAATGCAATGATTTATTGGAAGGGGCTTACAGGCTTAGAGTCCAAACGACAGGCAAGAAATAGCAGGAAAGGTCACGGGCAAACAGGTAACAGAACAACAAACAAAAGATGAAGACAAACCAACAAAGAGCAAAATAACTGGGCTGCTATGGAGACGGAGCGGCAGGTGAGCTGCAGGGCTAATGGGGGAGCGGTGCAGTGGTGAAAGTAGGCCAGTACGGTCCGGTACTCTACGCTACTGAAAGAAAGAGTCACATTTCAACAAGAAAACACATCTGTTCACACCTTCACCAAGGAGGTTATGTTTTCGGCTCGGTTTGTCGTTTTTTCATACACGTATTAACATGAGTGTAAGGGCATTTGTGCTGAATGTATGTAGTTTTTAGCTTCCATGTCGTTTTCACATTTCAACCTCAAACTGAACAATACACCGAAGTCGGAAGAACGTTTTTATACCAAACACAGACTTGCAGGTTTTGTTATCCATGCCTGCCACCTTTCCATAACTGCAGTTTGCCTACAGCTGGTAAAAGTCGACTTCTGCTGCAGCCGACTGTCTGATATCGAGTGCTGCTGGTTTTTTGACAGGTAATCCTTTCTTGCAAAAATCTCTAAAGTAAAATGACAGACACAATAATTCAGTAACTCTAACAGTGTGAGTGAACATCTTTACTTCCTCAAAACTGCTGACAGTGAGTTTCTTCCGATTTATTCTCAAAACAGATTGTTGTGGTTTTGAAAGGTTCGTCAACATTCACACATTTTTCCGTAGCACTAACACCATCATACAAGAAACAACAACAATAAGAGCAAAATGTTAACTTATTTATTCTCAAAACATTTGTTAAGAAATTAAGGTCATCTGAGGAAAACAAAAGGCTATTTTTTTTTTTTATTATTTTTGGAAAGTTACAGTTCATTTACATATTGTGTAAAACAAAGAGCCCACGAGAATGTCTGCTGCATTCGTGTCTGTCTCCTTTTAAATGACTAGCAGAGTGTCCTCGCCCCACTGATAGAGTGTTATACTTTATTTAATTATGATATGAATTATGATCCATGGCAAACATGTTATCTATCTTTTCCATTTTGCTGCAATTGGAGTACTGCTTTTGAGTTGGGTGCCCGAGGATCCCGATACATTGGTATTTAAATTATTATTTAAAAAGCCCTAATTGAAACATAAAAAAAAATAATGATATAAAGTCATTAGGAACAAATTGATTTACAAAATCATGAAAAATTGGAGCGATAGAATTAAGCACCCGTGAAATTTGACAAAAAAAGTACACCTCTGGGGTTTGTGGGAACACCAGTTGGTAGGATAGTTAATACATAGTTAGCTATGTATTGTGTCAATTGTTTCTTATTTCTTCCCAAACCATATTGAAAAAAAATTATGTGTGTGTTCAGGGATGCATGGTGGTGGGAGGAGAACTTTTTTATTTTTTTTTCAAAGTTCTTTCTTATCTTATCTCAACTGGCGGGAAAACACAGAAAGACAATAAGTGAATGGAATGAGAGGAGGGTATCAAAATAAAAATATGCAAAATACAAACAGTAAACAAGAATGAAAGACACAAAACCAAGGAAAAAACATGACCTTAAAGAGCAGGGCGGACTATGACATCTATTTTTATGGCTATGATAACAATGTCTTGAAATTGATAGGGTTATGGTTATTAATGTTGCAGTGACACATTCATAATTAAGAACGCTAGAGAAAAGGCCATGCTGTTAAGCTGGTACAACGCGAATACTGAAAACTGTGACTGTGACTTAATATGATTGAAATATCTTTCTTCCCTTTTTTATATTCACAGTTAAAATATGATTTACTTCAGCAGTAGTAATATAGAACTTTAAAGTATAATTGTATAATGCTTGCACTTTTTCCCATTTTCTTCTTTTTTACTAATTTTGCAACACTGTGCAGCAGCTGTTGATAATTTTAATTGAGTTGGAGAAAAAAAACTATACCGCAATTGGTTAAATAAGAGAAGATTATGATTTAAAAAAATCTGTTCAATCTGTAAAATCTTTGTTCAGTGTCACCGAGTTGGCATCAGATCATCCAGCTGCAACACCAATCTATTGCACGTGTGTCTTTGGCGTATGATAACTGCAAATACCGCAACCAATTTCACACATGCCACATGGGCCTTCCACGAGCACAAAGTGTTTCATTTCCATTTAATTTCTTTCAGGGATTCATGTTGTTGAAGCTGTCAAATCCACACTTCTACCAGTTGTGGCAACACTTAAACCACCTGGAACATGGTTTTGGAATTGCTAAAAAAGCTTGCGGAGTGTGTACAGGGATTGGCTGTCAAAATGCAAAACTTGCTATCACATCATGTACACTGAATTTTTGCACATGCCATACAGAAAACCCATTATTAGAGGCAGTGTATGGAAATGATGTGCTGAAGGTTACGAACACATTGAATGAAATTGATTGCATCCTCAAAGTAGTACCATGATCCCTTGTTAATACACAATAACTGATTGTAATTTGATGTGTATAGAAAAAAAAATGCCTGAGGGTTTTTGTTCTAGTTGATGTCGCTGATGTTTTCTTTCAATGTGTTCGCAAGTTTGGAACCGTTGGCGAACCCGTGGTATTAGAGGAGCCGGTCCATAGAGGTAGAGGAGGTTACTGCTCCTCTATTTTTTTTAGATGAAAGGGGAACATCAACATTAAAAAAAAAAGCTGAAGACTAACAAGTTGAAATTAACTATTACTAAATATCAGTACCATCAATTAAATAATCTATATTCTTTGGAAAAAATCTAATAGAACATGATTGAAATTTTGAATAAAATGGTTCAACACCTGCAGGGCCAGCAAGAAAGTGGTGGCAGGTGGGAAGGGGAGGACGGAGACCTGCGGTCCTCTCTTAGGACGGGACCTTACATATCAATTAAATCTACATCATTGTATTCGCGCTGTTATCGGTCAAAACACGAGAAATGATGCGCCAGTGGTGGATGTCCTTCCTAACCAATCAACAACCAGAATACCATGTTGACATTTCACTGGTCCAATGATGATTTCCAAGTGTGATATTAATAAAGTGGAATATTAGAAAATACACTTTGGCATTTAAATACATTTACTACTTTTTTTTCCATAGGGTCCAATTTTCCTTTTTCCAGATTTACATTTCCCTATTTGTATCGAGCAGTAAGCTAGCTACTCACATTAGCTAACACACCAGCTAGCTTGTTGTGGCAGCTCTGAGGGACTGTGAGTTGGGAGTGTAATGGTTGGGGGCTTCTGCACTCCGCTTACCCAGTAATGAATACGAGTACGGCAGACAGACTGCTCTACGGCATAGAGGATGTTTCCATTGTAACAAACTGGTTGCTGCGTCACACCTTTGTGGACTGACTGGCTTCTTGTGACACATAACGTGGCACACAAGGTTCATACCCATCTAGAACCCGCAGTAATTGTTTTTAGGAGATGTAAATCATTGTTTTTCTGCTCAATAAGAAAGTAGATAACCCCACTTGTTTCTCACTACATAACCAACATAATAATAGAGCCATAACTGCCCTATTTCAAAGAGATGTATCTCTATTTCATAAGTCATGGCATATTGGAAGCGGGTCTGGATCCTTCCTCATATCGTGAACAAGGCGTAGGAAGTGTCCTTCAACAATATCAATAAATATTACCCTGCACACAAACACATACTGCGCTCTCTCTGTTGAATATTCAGAAATACTTTTATATCTATTTTGGCAAGACATTTTGGTATGGAGACCATGTGGTGTTTGTCTTCTTTTCTGGGGTTTGTAATGAAACCAATTATTCTCATAATAAAGGTTGTTAAGCAATACGTGTGCCAGTAAAAGCTCCAAAAGGTGTGGCGAGGAAACATGACCCTGAATACATTCAATTTAGAATAGATTCATAAAGGCAGGCAGTGATGCTAAATTGAATATTTACATCATTCCAGCTGACAGTGGCATTTCACATATTTACATCAGAGTTCTTTTTTTTTCTCCTTTTCTTGTTGTACAGTCACGAGTCATCAGTATATTGACGAATATAAGGATTTGATAAAGAATTAACTGTTTTTGCAGAAAAGTGTATTTTAATGTTACTATACTTTTCTATTTCTGATGAGGAAACCATTTCAGTTCAAACACTTTAGAAGAGTTTCTTTGATAATTAGTCACGTTGAGTGCAGACACACAGACATTCCGGTAAACTATTTTTATCAGCAAAGATGTTTGGAACGAGCTTAAACACCTTGTAGAAGCCAAGTGACCTCATGGTTAGTTCATTAAATGTTTTAATTTATTTGTTGTCCAACACAAACTGATTGAAGTCTTTCCTCAAAGGTCAAAGTAATAATAAACAGCTGCTTACAAGATAAACATAAAACAGTACTCATTAAACAGAGCTCTCCGACACAAATAAGCAGATAGTTGTTTCTCATCAGCCATTTGCTGTAAAAGGTATCATTCTAGTTATTCATAGTCTGCTGAAAAAATAATAATGTACAATGGCTTGTAGGTGCGCTTGAAAGGCATAAATGTGATCAGGAATTTAACTAAATTAAGGAAGATGCCACTTCATTTGAAACTTTAGAGTGTAACGTGTCCACAAATTACTATTTCTACAGGTTTTAATAAGTGATTTGCTTTTTATTTGATTAAACTAGATAACAGCAATTTAATTTAAGTGTTATTTATTCCTGGCCTTCCTATACAATGAAATGGGTGACTGTTGATCCAGACTGTATCAGAAGGTAAGTGTTGCATTATTTCCGTGTAATGATGTTCATCTGTTGGAGTTAAGATTCTGAAGATTCAAACTGTGACAAAGTGGATGAGATTCACTGTCATAATTTGACGAATCTAACCATGCTTATTAATTGTTTGTTTAGTTCCACCATGATCTGAAACTGAAGACACTTACTTTCCCGGGTTTGATTGTGTTTTGTATTTTGTTTAATTACAGTTCATATAATATCAACATCGCTGGATAAAGAAAAACATGGACAGATATTGCTAAGTTAAGTTATTGTTTAATAATTCGGTTCTGCATGTCATCAGTTCATCATTATCTCTCTTTGTTACGGCCCATACCCACCATGTGTTCCAGAGTCCAAAGAATCAGAATCAGAATCAGCTTTAATGGCCATGTAAGTTTGCACATACATGGAATTTGACTCCGATTTCACTTTGCTCTTTGTACTTTTTCACACACAATATACAGTAAACAAGATAAATATAACAAAGATAAAAAAGACATTAAAGACAGTAGTAAAAAAAAAGTGCAGATAGTGCAGATGGAAGAGTCTGTTTAACTGTTCATCAGAGTGACGGCCAGTGGAAAGAAGCTGTTCCTGTGTCTGGTGGTTTTGGCGTACAGTGCTCTGTAGCGCCTACCAGAGGGGAGGAGTTGGAACAGCTTGTGTACAGCGTGTGAGGGGTCTGCAGTGATCTTTCCAGCCCGCTTCCTGACTCTGGCGGTGTGCAAGTCCAGAATGGAGGCGAGGCTGGAACCAATGGTTCTCTCTGCAGACCTGACGATCCGTTGTAGTCTGACTCTGTCCTGTTTGGGGGCCGATCCAAACCACACAGTAATGGAAGAACAGAGGACAGACTGGATGATGGCGGAGTAAAACAGGATCAGCAGCTCCTGAGGCAGGTTGAACTTTCTGAGCTGGCACAGGAAGTACATCCTCTGCTGGCCTTTTTGCAGAGCAAAGCAGAAAGTACCCAACCATGTCCTTTATGTATACACTGGACGATGTCAGCACTGATGTCATATGGTTAGATCAAGTATTTGTACTCCTCGATCCTCGATTGAACCGGAAGTTGTTGTGCGCCGCCATATTGACGGGGGTCCGTTTGGGGGAAATGGATATCAGTGTGTAGATGTGTGCATGTGATGTTATGTTAATCTAAAGTAATCTAAATGAATATACTTTTATTCTGTGTTTAGTTGTATTCAGTTAAGCAAAGTTAACTTTTGGTTTGTATATATTTTTGGTTGCACGTGTGGCAGTGTCACTCTTGTAAATAACCACCTTTTTGTTTTCTGGACAAAGTTCCTTGTGTCTGCCTTCTACCAATGCCCAAGCCACTCCAGTTAGGCTTCCTCACAGAAAGCACTTTCAATGTGTATGCGAAAGGCCAAACCGCCTCAGTCCTGATGGAAAGAGGAGAAGAGTGGACACACAGGGGGCCAGAGGGAAAAAGGATAGTTGAATGAGTATTTTCTCTGGTTCCAGGGCCATTAAAGGGAAATCCATCCAGCAGACCTTGCTGTCGAGGCATCCACCTCAGTCCCAACAGACGATGGATGCATCCACGAGGAGTCCCAGTCCCACCAAATACTCCATGAGGAAATAGGAGACTGTTGATCCAGCTGATAGACGCTATGTGTTATATCGCTTCCCTGTATTTAGGATGCATTGCTGAGGTGAAGACTCTGGTAATTTATACAACTTTCTAGGTTAATGCAAAAGGCTAGACAGCCTCGGTCCAGACAGGAAAGGCTCATAGAGATGGCAAATCCTTGGTTCTGATGCCACAAAGAAAAAACAGCGAGAAACAGGAGAGGCAAGGAAATTCTGTACACGGTGCGGCAAAACAATGTAGCAGAGGTTCTGCATATCAAGTCAGTCCTGTTTATTCATTTTCCTATTGGTCTTCTTCCCATGGATTACACACCTCAAATTTAGATTGCATTGCTGATATTAAAGAGATTGAAACAATGTATAACCTGTGCAGCCATTGACAACGCTCTGTTTGACACCTGGAGAGCAAGGTGAAGTGGGGACAAGGTCCTGACATACGCAGGTACGTTATTTTAAACCAACTACCAAACACTTGGGACTCATTTGTTTATGCAGCTCTTTTCATGAAATATCTTCAGGTCGAGAATAAACTATATATTGTGATGGCTCTGTAATTGTAAGGTTTAGCCAGATCATTTAAACCACTGGAGTAGACTACAAATTGCAATAATAATCCCTCGTTACACAGGAAAACTGTCGACCAATGTTTGAACAACTACGGTAATGAAATGACACTCTTAAATAATTTAATTAAAACCGTAATTCCGAGCAGCTGGGAAAAAATACTCATGTTACTTGTAATTCAGAGATGGTGTGAAATCACTGCCATCCCCATTCAGCTAATGAAAGGAACGTGAATGTGTCTTACACTTGTGCTAACCAGACCTTATTTCAGTCATCTAACTAAAAACCCATTTTACGAAAACGGTCAAAATGTCTCAAAATGACCTCCTAATGTCTATTCCTAACCAATTTTCCTTGACCTTTATGGAAAATGTCATGGGGTCAAGGAAAGATGTGATGGAGAAGTCATGAAGAGTTAGGAAAAGACAACTGTGGTGCTTAAAAAAAAAGAATCCCACAACACTTTTACTAAACTACGTAATTATGGTGCGACGACGGATGTCACAGACGGAGGTCTGCAAAAGGCACAACTAAAATGTGATCCCATTAAATTTTTGATTGTATTGCATGCAGGCTACATAATGAGCTTCTTCTGTGAGAGGATGCTTCACTCGTGGTGTGCGAAGGAGAGAAACCGGAGCTCCTTCCAGAAACTGACAATTCACTCGTGCAATATCAATGAAACTGTTCAATATCAATATTTCCTTTGTGCAATGACGTAGATTAAAATGTTTGGTTATATTTACCTTTTTAACAGCTACATTTTCTTTATTACTGATGCTTCTTGTTATTGAGAATGAATTTGTGCATTGAAAGTTTTCTATATGAACGGTTCATTTTATTTTGTTGTATTGTCATATTTTTTACATTTTTGTTTTTCTATTTGTTATACAATACAATTGTCTTCAACAATATACTGTATATATACTGTATATACATATAAAATGAATCAAAAGGTCCAATGTCACTTCATATTCATCAACATGAATCCCACTAGTGTATGAAAATAATGGTTAAACCTGTGCAAGATAGGCATATTGTTTGTTTTCATGGATGTTGCATCACTTAAAATGTTGCCGCGGCAAGGAATTGTGTGCCTGCATGATCTCCTTTCCTTTAGTAAAGGAAGGTCCAGTGTTTTCTATGCTAAAGGAGTTAATAAAAGAAGCATTTAAGCACCTTTCCTTAGTATTGAGAGAATTTGAACAGCCTTTATCATGGAGTTCGGAACCTTCCGAAGCAAAAATGACTTTTTGACCGCAGCCCTAGACTGGACACAAACAGGAAACCAAAAGACACAATGCAGAGCTGTGTGGTGAGGAAATCTGCCCACCAAAGGACTGCACACTGGTCTCAGGTGTATCACATGCTTCTAATTACTCTGCAAACATGTCTGCAGCTCTGGAGAGAGAAAACATGGCAACCACCTAACAGCCATTTCTAGTTTGTCATTTCATTTTCATGTCATTTCTTTCAGGGATCTTTGTTATTGAAAGTGTCATCCACGCTTTTACCGGTTGTAGCAACACTTTAACCACTTGAAAGATGGTTTTGGAATTGCTTTAGAAAAATGACTGTTTTTAGCTTTTGGAGCGCATACAATGACTGGCTGTCAAAACACACCACTTACCATCACATCACGTAGGACTTGTGCACATTGCATGAAAAGCTCATTGTCATAGAGAAAATCGGTAGAAGACTGCATGGAATGATGTGTTAAAGGTTTTGCATATGTTGTGACTGCATCATGAAACCCACATCAGGTTGATGCTGCTGATGTATTTAGTATTTCTGCTAGAGAGTATGAAACTCTTGGTGAACTCTTGGTATACAGTCAAATATTATTGCAAATACTTGACATATACTTTACCTGAATTTACAATACAGGTAAAAAAAAACAGAACTGAGCTAAACTCAACTAGTCTCTGATATAGCGATGCGTTAGTTATTCAAACATTGTTCATCAAAAGCACAATACCAAAAACACAAACCTGTGTGACCAAACCATCCCTCACAGGTACACTGTGTGTGTGAACAACCAATGTAATGCCACACTTAAATTATCCAAAAATTATAAAATTAAAACTGTTCTTACGAGCAGCTAAACAGCAAACGTTGCTCACATTATCTTAGTTGTGAATCAAAGATGGCTTGGAATTCCTCCATTCCAAGCCAGCAGTTATATCCAAATAAAATCCCAAATCAACGTTAATACAATTTACCAAAGTAAAAGACATACATAGTGTACTCCTGTATTTGGTTTCAGTAACGTATAAATGTATCCAATTGTGGCAATATTGCTGCTTAAAAATGAACAAATGTATTCTTTAGAAAGACAGAAAAAACGACTTAATGTAAGTGGGCAGGAAACACTAACACAGGACTTTCACCCAGGAGACCGATGTTCATGTCCTGTGTGGAATTAGGTCTTGTTGACTTGTTTTATGTTACATTAGTGACGTATGTGAAGTGTTTTCTGTGCTTTTTATTTTCCGTACTCATTTTAAGCCAAACCATGATGCTAAAATGTAGTTTTAACATGCCGTTAACTCACACGCAAAAAGCTGTTTCGTAATGATGGCGTGAAATGAATCGTGAAAAAGTTTAAAATGTGTATTCTGACAAGCAGATTGCCCTTAAAAAGTGGCGTGCTATTTCAACACCCTCCCATGAGATCACAGTGTTCCATCATATTGGACATCATCTGAAAAATTCTTAATTTTCCCCATCTTACTATTGTAGAAGAAAGCAATCTCATCATCTCTACAAATTCTGTGTGTTCCACTTTGCAAACTCAGTCGCAGTGGGTTGATTTCAATCTGTGCAATCACGATGACAAACGTTGTCATTTGAAGATTTGGAAGTTGGTCATGAAGCTGTGTAATAAAAGGGTGAAGTAAGCGCTGTGTGGCGAGCATTTCAATAAACACGCTTAAAGAATCATTAGCACCCTCATTACGCAACACATAACGTGGTCAAGCCGCAGCTCCATCTAGTTTAATTAGTATGATTGACCTCGTCATGCCAGCTTCAGCTATGGACGTTTAGTGCAGCAAGTGATAACTTAAAGAATCCACTGAATGTACCAGTCATTTAAACAAATACAGTCTATAATATGTGAGCCTGCAGCTATTCAAAGCAGTCCTCAACATGGACAGACAATTCCCTTCTATGTTGCTGCAGTCCATCCATCAGAGAGCTCAACGGTCTTCATTTATAGGGCTGCAAGAAGCCGAGCCCAAGGTGAGTTCTCACAGTTTGAGACACTCTGACCCTCATCAATGATTTGTGGCCGCCGCTTCTTCCCCTTGCCCCCTGCTTTGTTTGGAGGCCTCGGGCTGGCGTGCGGCGGCTGCAGGATCTTTTCGAGGTGGTGACAGCAGTATAGAGGCGGGCCACGCGGCCGTGGCGGGAATTAATGAGACACCCACGGGTAATGAGATCACAAAGCTTGTCGCAGAGAGGAGGATTACCAATTGCGGGACAGAGCGCATCTGCACGTACAAGCCTTGACGCACATTCCCAACGACGCCGGGCTCGCGGATGGAGACGCGCCAGCTGTGCGGTCTCATTTGCGGCGTCTGGGACTCACGCTACTCCCAGTGGCGTCAGGTTCACGACAAGACATCTGCCACGCTGTCTTTTCATCTCCTGCGAGGATTTCACTGGATCCCAAAACAATATTGCTCCAGATAATCAATTACCAATCGGTTTGAAAACGTATGCATCTTTAACAACACGTGCAGCTAAACGGTTGTTTCGGAATAAAAGCATTTGCTAAATCTCTCAAATTGGTCACCGATATTGTATATCGTCGCACATGGAGACAGTATATGATGAATGACTGTGAGAAGAGACAGTGGCCATGACCTTTACATATTGCATCATCAACGCATTAATAATGCATGCCGTAGCACTTTGCTCGGTGCCATTACTATGTTTCATATTGTGCGAGTTGAAAAACAACAACAGTTCATTCCCCTACTTTTGCTTGCTCGCTTTGTCTGTCAACCAGACCTTAAGGGCCTGTTTAAAAATTAATGAGCAGTGCTTACACTGTAAATAACTGCTGGTAATGCACCGTGGGTTATTTGAAATGTAAAACCTGCTGTCACGCTTTGATTATCTATGTATCTGCCCTGAGCGCGGATCCGAGCACGGAAGCAGCGTTCCATGCAACGTGGTCGCCAGCTGACTTATTAAAGCACGCTGTCATTTGTGAGTGTTGAACAGTTCCCCTGAGTTGAGAAGCAATGGGGGTAACTGCAGCGGCGTTTTTGAGGGCACTTCATGTATAATGTGATGTAATTCTGAAGAGGTAATTATTTATTTTTTCTTCAGACTCCCGAGGGTTTACTCGAGCAACACTGCTGACAATATGTCGCGGGGCGGATCGTTTTCGAAGGAACATCCGTTCCTTAATTTCACAGAAAAAGACATTACAAGCATTCATTCATTCATCTTATATTTCTTATACACAGACACTTTTGTCAGCAAATGACTAGCTGCGGGGGACGGACAAATGGCTTCAGGACCGTGTGATCAATCAGCGTGTCAGTCCTCGTTAGTTTTGTTCTGGATGTACCCTTAAACAAGCCCGACCTTGTGTCTTTGTAATTGTGTGTCTAGCTACTGATACCAGGCTCCTGCATCGGTGAATAATTAATTTGGGTAAATTGTGCTGCTATAATTTAGATCCCTAGCCTTGTGGTCACCCTTATTCTATATCAAACTGGAGGTCTATTTTCTGCCCCATATCAATTTTTCATATGCAGCCATTTGTCCTCAGGGGACAAATGTCATCTCAGCACAGTTCTCACCTGTCCCCGCGTCGTCCCACTGTTATTTCCCGGACTCTGAACGACACGAGGGAAAATAGTTGGTTGCACCTATTCCTACTTAAAAAAAAACCTGTCCTACTTCTATCTGACATATAGTCCTGTTGCTTTGAACGATTGGGCTGCTTTGGATTCGTATAAAAATATATTTCACCAACGCTGAGCTTTTCAGAACTCACCCACTCTGCATACATATCACCTCAAACCTTTTTTTTTGTTCCTCATTTAATTTCATCCAGTTGCTACATTTCACCAGCGGCCACAATTGACCCGATACAGAGCAACATGAATGAGCTCCGGTGGCACCTGATTATCAACCTGCTTGATGAGTCTGGGCTCTGCCTCCCACCCATTACAAAAAGAAAAAAACAAGTGAGGATTGCTCCAGATGGTCATGCCCTTTAGAAGTCTCTCTCTTCCCCGTAATGGAGCGAGTTGGCTCTTACTCCCCAGACTGAGTTCTGGGATCAGTCCAGGCGGCTGCTGTTAATGAGCCTCGGTGTTCCCTCCTCTGTCATGCCGGGGTTTCTGGCTCGCCGTATACCTTGCTTCTGTTTTATCTGCCTGTGTTTCTGCATGGGATCGGACGGGGAATTGGGAAGCCGGTTGGCCCCCATGAAACCAGTAGTCCGACGCGCGCTATAGCAGCGGCTGACATGATAACCTAAATGCGAATATACATCCAGGCCCATTTCAAAGTTTTTATATAATTCTTCTGAAGAGCTGCCAATGTGTAAATTAAGTTTGAATTATACACATAAAATATTCAAGGCTGAAACGCACACTTAGTGTCAAAATATGATTTTCATTTAAATAGAATTGATGGAAATTGAAGCAGGCACCAAATTGTTAGTTGATTCCATCCAAGATACCATTTATGTATTTGTACCTACTGCGCAATGTGACGCTCTTCCTCATGCTTTGAATTCTTTCAACAAGAAAGTTACTTGAGGTGTAGTTCAAATGATCAGACTTAATTCCAACTGTATGGGTTTGAATGAACGTTTCAGAAATGAGGCTTAATTGGCACACATATTCTACGACCTGATTCACAACACTTTTTAAAAGCTACTACTAAAACGGTTGTAATGTTAATGTAATCATTGTAAATTAAGTTCTTTTGAACAATTATACCATGTTCATTTTGTAATTCTTTGTCTGTTGAAAAGTGAAATAATCCTGGTCACAGTTAGGAATACTTGGGCTTTGGGTATCGGCCAATACAGAGTACCGATGTAATACCCATTTAATTAATAAGCTATATGCCTCACTGTGTGGAAGTGACTGGAATTATTATTCAGTATCAGAACCATTTATCGCCATGTAAGTTTACATATACAAGGAATTTGTCCTGGCGGACATCAGACTTGATTTCAGCATTGCTTTCCTAACTTTGTAAAACAAAATGAAACAAATAAATAAATATATATATATATATATATATATATATACACATATATATATATATATATATATATATATATATATATATATATATATATATACATACACATATATATATATATATATATATATATATATATATATATATATATATACACATATATACACACATATATATATATATATATATATATATATATATATATATATATATATATATATATATATACACACACATACATATATATATTTATAATACGGGTAGATCAAATCAAGCATTCTGATTGGTTGAGAGTGAGTCACGGGGTGTAGTTTATTCAGCCATAAAGTACTGTACAGCCTGTTTACATTTAGAGTGTTCCATATCAGTGCGCACTTAAAATAACAGGTAGATTTAAATTGCGCGACCGTTAGTTGTCATTTCAAGCTTGACAGTTACCAAACATGTTTTGTGTAAACGACTCGCAGACGTTGGTTTCCTTAACTTGCAGGTTTATTGCTTGAGTGTTCACAGTATTGCAACGGGGCTCTTCGCTGACAGTAAGTTAGCTCAAACGGAACAGCTAACAAGCTCACGTAGCGTCCCCCACACTAGCATAACGAACGACAACACACGTCACTTCCTCCCTAACCTAAAGATGAGGAATGAAAAGGGTTTGATCACAAAATCCTGATAATTTCCAGTGAGAGATAATTACGTCGGTAATTTCCCGACGCGAGGCAAGTTCTCTAAACATCATGGAGGAGAAAAATGACGGAGAAAAGACGGACAGAAGCAGCGAGAGCACTTCTTTACATCGGTGGCTGAGCGTCATCCTCCACCCTGCTTTCAACCGGGCTGGTCAGTAAATCTGCGATTTACTGACCAGCTCGTCCGTTTTATAGTCCCGTATGTGCGTCCCGTGCGTCCCGGGACTATTTTCTCTGCCGCTGAAATGCGATACACAACGTTTTGCCGGCCACAACTATTTTGTGCTGAAAGGCAGCTTACATTACTATTTATAAAGTCGCAGGTACCCGTATTATAAAAGCAATAAGGTACTCGAGGCAGTACTGTGTCTACAATAATGTACAGTTCAAGGGTTTGCCGGCCCTCCGCTGCGCGTCGGGCCTAACAACTCCCTTGAACAGTACATTATTGCACGACACAGTACTGCCTCTCGTACCTTATTGCTTAAATATGAATGTACTGAAAGGTTATTTATTAAAACAGTGGTATCCAATACCAGACTGGCATATTGTCACCGATCCAGCATCAGCGTCAGTCTCGGTCCTATTTCCCATATCAGTATCGTTACGGGGGGCAATGGCCCCTTCCCCACTTCCTATCTCCCTACGACCAGCGTACTTGATCGGACTACACCCATCTTTGAAGTCGAACTTCACTTGATCTCAACTGCAGGCATGTAACGTTTCATAGAGACATTAGTGCTCGAGGGAAGAGTTTTTAAGTTTCTTGGCCACAAACTGTTTCCCCATCAGATACGCGCTGCGGCTACATTGTTGGGTTGCATTTGATACAGGATCCAGCATGGGGAACTTTTAGCTTGAGAGAACTACTAGATCTCACAATGCATTGCAGCGAGGTCTGCAGGGTTACCTGTCATCACCTTCATTATTACTGACCATTCCGGAGTACTGGGTTTGCTGTCCCCCTAGGCTGGTGATGTACAGCATACTGGGGACCAAGTGGGCTTCATTCTGTGTGTAAGGATTACAGTCTTTTTTCCATGCACTTCTATTGTTAGTGTCATGGTAGGGTGATTCCCATTAGACTGATTGGCTGGCCTATGAACATAAGCCGAGACTAATTTACTGGTCTACACACAGTTTCACTGGTAGTAAAACCATGGATGTTTGGTTGTATGCTGACGGTCAGTAATTGCCCCTATTGAGAGGTGAAGATAACCTATGATTGAATAGATGTTATTCAGTGTTTTAACACCTTTCTATACCTAGTTATGACAATAGCTTTAGGAGAATAAATACCATTAATATTGTCATATTTGACTGCCCCCACCTATCCGGTGCCACTGACACTTATTTAATAAAAATCTGTAACAAATATAAAATCATATTATTTTGTGAACTGTATGTAGCGAATATATCATTAACAAACATCTCTTTCCCAATGTAAGTATATGGGGAAAATATTTTCCCCATATAATATTGCCCATTAGTTTGTTTTGTGGCCATTACTTGCAAAATGAATGACACTCCCATGAGCCTCAGTCGTACTTTGTATTTGTTTTGCTCATGAGTAAATATTAGCATGCTAACACGGGAAACAAAGATATGAATATGGTAAACATTGTACTTGCTTAACATCAGCAATGACAGCTGTTTGTTTCATGGTGTGTTGAGGAATATAGCAGGTATTTCCGTCTACTTCTGTGGATTAGTCTATAGAGCTCATTGGAAAGATTTAGTGCTCAACA
The DNA here is from genome assembly GCA_038501785.1 of Myoxocephalus aenaeus. Taxonomy (NCBI): domain Eukaryota; kingdom Metazoa; phylum Chordata; class Actinopteri; order Perciformes; family Cottidae; genus Myoxocephalus; species Myoxocephalus aenaeus. The sequence continues at coordinate 1,285,143 of JBAMJR010000075.1, read as the reverse complement.
AGGGCTTAAATGTGCGACTTTTGGTTTTATTATGAAAACCAACATTACCCAATATGGCTAAGCCTTCCTATTGTGTTATTATATATATATATATATTATATTATTGTTATATTATTTTATTATGTTTTCGTCTTGCTGTTTGTCAGCAGGAGTATGGTAAAACTGGCCATGGTGTCATGAAACTTGGTGGAAGGGTGTGGCATGGGCCAAGGAGGAACTCAATTAAATTCTGGAGCGGACATGAATCACAGGGCGGATTCAAGTGTTCTTTTTCATTAATGGAAACGTCCTTTGTGGATGTCTGCTCTCCGAGTGCTCTTCCAGCTAACATTATTGTGATTGTGATCATTGCAAAGACAATTTACATAGAAATAAATCTATTATGGGCTTAAAAGTCCACTGAACGTTCTCAGGAGTGATTGCCCAGGACACCTTTACAAACCAAAAGGACAATTGATACTGCTGGCAAGAAACAGCCCACTTGGTAACATTTTGAATCCATTAAAAAAAAATCAGCATAACTATTATTGCACATTTAGAGACAATCACATGCTGTCAATTCAAGGTTACATATAATTCCCCCCCCATGATGTTACTAATTGTTTCCCTTCAGGCAGATTGTCTCGTAGCCTCATCAGCTGTTATGTTTAATTTAGATGCAGGAGAGACGAGTCTGATGATGCATTGCTGTGCTTCAGAAGGAACATTTTCTCTCCTGCCCAGCTAAGCATCACACATACTCTGGGGGTGGCATGTCAGACAAGATGGCACAGACACAAGGCACATGGTTAGCTTTTCATGAAAAAAATGATGCACTGTCCATCACCTCTCAATCTGGAACAGCACATTCTGCACACTCCTACAAAGGTGGGGAGTGCATAGTGTGTCCCACTGGACGCAGTTTCCACCGGCTTGGTTCTCATGAAACCAGATGTGAATAGAAATGTACAGTGTGCTTGTGGTGTATAATGTATGTAGCACTAGACAGTAGGAATACAAGCAAATGCATTTCCACTTGATTAGCAGTGGGTCCAGATTATTCCAGAAAAGTAAGAGTCCATGCAAAGAGTTACTCCTCACAACTACAGTATGTACTAGAATTAAGTCTCTTGAGCTCTTTCTATACAATATGGATGACAATATAATGAAAACATAACCTATTCCTCCATCTGGCCAAACTAAAGGTGAATTATTTATGGTTGCACTATTTCTTGTAATCCATCACATTTTGTTATAGGAATGCACTGATCCTGGGCTTTGGTTATCGGCGGATACCGACTACCGATCCAATATCAGTGTTTAAATTAATAAGCTGTATGCTTCACTGTGGGGAGGTGACGGGGATCATTCTTATATGTGTAAATAAATATCAGGCTAACTAATAAGTGCCTATAGTCATAGATACGCGATCCAGCTATTTGCTTCAGTATCGGACAGATGTCACTATTGGCAGGGTTTTCTCTCCAATTATGCTTATACTACTAGAGTTCAATTTATGCCTGGATCAGACTAGAGGACTTTTGGGCCGATTTATCCACAATTCCTCCGGACGGGACCTTGGACAGTACCGATGTTCAGCCCAGATTATCAGACAAAGTCTTAAACCTCCCAAACTGTTTGCTGACTCAGTAAGGTTGCCCCTATTAACTAAAAACATGTTTGATATTTAGTAGTTACAATGTGGATGCTAACGTCACTACTTTCCAAGCGTGAGCATCCAATGGGAGAGGAAAGCTCCCATAAATAAAGGAACTTGTTATTTGGTCCACATGTTCCTGAGACATGTGAGTCTTGTTCTGTGAAGGAAAAGTTAATTAATGTTAAAAGTCAATGTTAAAACACATCCGGAAAAAATAGTCACACTATCACTAACGTCGGGTGAAAATCACCCGAACAGGTGCCTGTAGGAAAAAACAGTGATCGGAGCAGAGAGACACGCCTACCTTCACTAAGACACGCCCACCTTCACTCACGTCTGTGAGCAGCATGAAGCAAGAAGGACCCACACAACTCAGACAAACGCAACACAATGAAAATAACGTAACAACAATCGCTCGGGTGAAAATCACCCGACGTTAGTGTTCTAAGGTTAATAAATGTTAAAATTGACAGTTAAAATCTCAGAAGATTGTTGACCCCATCTGTCCAACCATTTTGGTGTCGAAAAGAAATCATAGGTGTTTTGCCTTCTGCTTTCGTATTTTCTTTTTTTCCGCATTTTCGTTTTTTGTTATACGCGTCTGTTATACGTGTCTGTTATGCTTTCTCATAAAAAATATGTGAGATAGAACACGCTGAGTGGTGCATTGATCTATCTGCCACGATAACCTTGTTAATATCCTGTAGTGAGGGATGTGCCATTATCTTCTGCTTGTCTCTTGTACAGTGGCTTTGAGATCGGAGATTACAACACCTGCGAAGATTGCCACCCTATTTCAAAATGGGGTAGGATTTTAAAACTCCTGTTCCTACAGTTAGTCACCCTGTCTTGTCTGTGGCCAAATAAAAGTTAGACAAAAGCCCTTCCTTCACACATGAAGAGCCCGCTCCCTGAAGAGACAATTAGAGGGAGGAACCTGTGTTGCCTCAGCAAGCAAATAAAATTGCAGAGATATAATAAGACAGAAGTGTGACTTAAGGCAATAGAGGAAGCCACCACAGACACATTACCGAGAGGTTTTCTGATTAAAGCTGCAACAGCTATAATAATATGATAAATGGTGGTGGGATTTTATACAATCACAGTCATTATGTTCCTTTTCAGTTGCACAGCTGTTTATAGGAAAAGCATTCATGTGGCCATCTTTAACTTTGGAGGGTAGTGGTGGTGGTGGTGTGGTGTGGTGTGGTGGGAACAGCTTGAAGTTAAAGTATGAGAAGGCGCTGTCTCTGTGGATTTTATCTGCCAGAAAAGGAAAGGCTCTCCTCTGGTCCCATGTGAAGCAATTTGTTGAGGCAGCACATAAATTACACAGCCGAGCTTGGGTGTCACTTATTACAGACAGGTCAGATCCCGATTGAAAGGTCTTGGATATAAAAAGCATCTCTGATTTGTCTATTTCCTCTGAAATGTTACTCACAGCGAGTAGGAGGACATGCTATGAATCATTACCAACAGCCACAGTGTGCAGCACCCAGGACTCTGGGTGTCACACCACAAAAATCATACCAGTTATTGCAAAAGAAAGAAACCTCCTGTGTCTGACACGAGGAAGATGATTGTACTGCAATCTAATGTGGTCCAAGAAACTTTGAGTGGATTTATACAAACTGTATTTCAATACTTTTTACAGTGTTAGAAATGGTAATGAATTGCTCATGAACCACTAATAAATTGCATTATTCTTCTTATTACATAACAGTGAAAGTAAATTGTTACATTGTTAAATTACTTTCAGCACAGACTCGTTAACTGATTTCTTCCAACAAGTCCAACAGCCATACTCACACATTGCATCTGCTGTATTCTACATGTAAGAATAGAAAACTAAATATTGTGGTTCAACAATTAGCCATACTGTTTGGTGTTAATTACATTAGGTTCAGTCATTTAACAGCTGCTCTCATTGCCAACTCGTCACTACAAACCAGGTCTAAAACTAAGGTTCCCATACAACAAAACTACGTTATAAATTAATATTTTAATATTTAGTCCCGGATTATGTTTATGCTTGACCTATCACGCATGGAGGACCCAGGAGGCCGCTGTTCGTCTCACGTGTGAAACTAAAAGACAGCGTTGCCGTCTTTACATTCGTCTGTAAATTAGTCGATGTAAATTAGTAGATGGTTGACTTTTGGTTTCACACAGATCTTTTGGGTGAAGGTCACATGTGTTGTTTTTTATTTGTCTTAATCTTCTTATTTAATCTTCCTTTTTACCAATTGTTTTCTTTTTTTCCACATGTTTCATTATGTTTATGCTTTTCTTGTATTGTGTGAAGCACTTCGAATGGCTTTTGTGTATGAAATATGCTGAATGAATATACTTGCCTTCCCTTACATACTTCTCAAAAATAGATAAAGAAAATGGATACAATAAATCATTAACAATACTTGCTTGACAGTTTCCTGTGATAACAATCCTGTGATTCTTTTTGTTTAAGTGTGCAATGAATGAGAAAATCCACCCAGTTGATATGAAATAATCACAAATTACAACAGATGTTCAGGGAGAGAACCAAAGCAGCAGGACTCTCATATTGCATCGGATATTAGAATACCATACATTATAATTATGAACGTGCTGTGCAGTACACAGTTAGGGTAATAGGTGAGTAAGCACTTTCAGATATTCTGCCTTCAACACACAGCAATGAAATAAAGGACATATTGTAATATGTGTCTCTCTTATAGTGAGAAAATAAAAGGATGCAAGCTCGTTTTGTGCTATCCACCACTTTACTGTTAGAGCCAAAAGTCTTTGCCCTTCATGTTTTCAATTTAACCCTCGTTGAATGAATGTAATTATGCAAATGACAATGGGATCATCCGAATGCAGCTGTCTCATTTTCTCCTCACAGTCAATCGATGAGATTTGGTTGAAATTCAGCACTAAACCGTCTTTTGTGTCATAACAGCAGCCGATTGAACGCTAAGCTAGCTCTTTTTGGAATGTAAAGGCTCTCTGACACTACTTACAGAACAGCTGACGCACAGGTATACGGCTTAAACAGCACACACACACACACACACACACACACACACACACACACACACACACTAGGATTCTTAAAGTGTGTTGGTAGCATTACAAAGGTGACAATGGAGCGTCTGGAGTGTTTTTGCTCTTAGCAACTAGTCGACAACCGTTTACAGCGGAGACAAAAGAGAAGGAGCATTCCTTCAAACTCTCTTTGCTTCATTTCAAGCAAATGACGAACATGAGATGTCTAAAAATGAGTTAGTCCTCCTCCGTGACAATCATGGTGCAATTCGTTATGTTGGAGAGCTTAATCGGTCTAATAAAGTTGATTTATTGCTAAATGGTTTTACCTGATATATTAAACTTCGATGCAGACGATGGCAACGTTAGTCCATTCAATGCTACTTACAGAGTGGAGGACTCGGACACTGTTGACCAGAAAGACAAACACATCTTGATTCGGCGTTGATTAACCAATGTGATCTTTCCCTAAATTTAAGTGCTTTGTGTTGACGAAGCAAACCGGTAAAACCGCTAAAGGAATAGCAGCCGGTTTGCTTAGCTTAGCACAAAGACATGGAAACAAGGGGAAACAGGTATTCTGGCTCCTCAACTAAATCTGCCTGCAGAAACTGGTAGAACCTTTGTTTTACAAGCAGTAACGTTTTGGAGTCTCTTTGCCTCGTCATCTGACGAGCCTACATACATCTTTTTACAACACCCATGTGCCTTTAATCACATATCTCACGATAAATCAACTTCTCAGCTCTGAATTGCACCAAAGATAATCTTCTGTTTTCTCTGAATCGCTTGCGACATACGATAAGAAAGAAAACTGCATCTGCTTCTATGGAAACAATAACTGACGGGAAGTGATGGAAAAAAAAAGAGAAATGAATACTGTATGTATTATTAAAAGTGTTTGTGCACTACAATTGTAGTCTATATCTTCTGATACCTTCGTGTCAATAGTTTTTAATTTGCAGTGTAATTTCTACGTCCTACTTTTATTATTTCTTGTTTTCATGTCAGTATAATTTGACCCATCTTGGTTGCGTACAGCTTCTATTTGTCCAACTGAATTATCTGGTGTCAGTTCACTAGTCAGTCAAGTTCACGATCACTCGTGTTTCCGTTCAGTCTGGTCCGGTTCAGTGAACACACCTTTTTACGGAACATGATCTCATGATTTAGAACACTGAGAAGAACGACTTAGCCCGTCACTATTTCTCACCAAGATGATTGAACCCATCTACTATTACTGTGCTCTGCAACACTTACCCAGGTTGTTCAATATCAGGAAGTTCATAATGTAACACTTGGGTGTCCCACCGGATTAGCCAGTAATTACATGAAATGAATACTTTAATTATGTAGACGCTTCTGATAACTGCATATTTGCCCTTGGTGTAGTTTGTATTCCTGGATCTTGAGCTCATTCTCCACAGATCATGAAACTGAAATCTACCCTTGTAGCTTCCTTTCTATTCTGGGGGTGGGGTTGGTATTTCACAAGGGAGTTGACTCTATTGATAATGATGTGCCTACTGCAGGAGTACCTTCCTCTGGGATTTGTCCTTACATGAATGGCCCCTGGAGTTATCATCTGTAAAGATAATGACTTTTTTCTCTCTCTCATGTGCTGCTTTTCTAGGCAAGGTCCTCAGAATGAGGCCAGAAACCAAATGCCTACTCTGTATTGTCTGGACAAGGAGAAAAATCCCCCTGCAAAAAAAACGTATCAAATCTCAGGATTTTATCAGTATTTCCATGCGGGTAATGTATAATATAATTTGACCAGAGCATGAACACTTCAGTGTAGAGTTTTAAGAGGGCTGCTCCATTTTCATTGAGAAAATGGTGTGACTATGGATGAAAATGTATTCTGTGCTAACCTTTACCAAACCAAGAACTAATCCATATGTAACTATAATCGCTTGCAATCTCTCACGGAAAGAGCCTAATCGTATCAGTTGTTTATCATTCTTAAATCATGTTTTTTAAAGTTAACACAGGGTTTCAAGGCTTCCTCTTCTCTTTTTGTTCTCGAGCTATTTTAATCATGTCGAGTACTTTTAACCCACTTAACTTTTATCTTCGCTGTCTGTGTGTTGTTGTTGTTTTTTTTAATCAGAAATGGTTTTTCCTCGCCCAGAACTCAATTAATAAATCGCTGAAGCTCAACGTCATTACCTTGAGTTGAACAAAGGAGACAAACAAATGAATCAAGGTTCAGCAGAGGACAGGGGCGTGAAAGTGGTGACACAAGTGGATGAGGTGAAGCACCCTGATTTGGGTTTGAGGTCCAGAGTGGAAGGACTTTCAGACTTCTGATATTTGATTTACTCGAATGACCAAAGGACACTTGTTATTGCCACACAGGCGTTTGTGGCAAGACGCCTCTTCATTATTATGAAGAAGTATTAATTAATCAAATTAGAACGCTGTCTGAGACTTTCCTTTTTTTATCATCCACATTAACGATTCAGCAGTCTTCAAGGTCTTATTTATTTGAATGAATCAAAAGAAGGTTTGGGATATTTGTTAACTGATGAATGATTTAGCAATATTTTTGTAACTAAATATTTTAGGATTTTCCTATCCCAAGCTTCCCTTGTTTTCATCCTTCCATCACAAAATTATTTAGGCTGCCCTTTTTTTTTTTTACTTTTTAAGAAAATGGTAAGTGGGTAAAAAGTGACCCACTTTTTGAACACAAAAAGTCTGTTATCCATGTAGACAGCAACAATTATGCATGTAGACGGATTTATATGGGATACATGTATGTGTTGTCTATATTTTTTACCATTTTTTTTTTGACATTGCAGAATTGGTAGCTGATTTACATTTAATTTATACTTTGACTACAATTATGTGAATCTGCGTCCATAATAAGAATGTCATTGCTCTAATATCCAATTAGCTTGCTCGCTAATATTATTATTATATCATAGATGAAAATGTATTCTATGACAACATGATAGTGTGAGAGATGTCGATCGCAGTTATGAACCTGCAGAGACTTATTAGCTGAAGATCCGCTCTTCTCTATAGTGAACTTGAGCTCATTAGATAGATACCCTCGGGAGTTGGTAGAGAGACACATATTGGTTACATTCATCTGTGGACACAAGCGCAACTCCTAATGACTGGATGTGTAAATAAGCAAGTATTTGCTAACAAGGTCCCATATGGTAGAAAGTGAGATTCCCATGTTTATTATTTTATATTATCATTATTATAAAGCAGGGCCCTATTTCTCGTAGCTGGCTTACTGAGTTAGCGGGCTAATTTTCAGGATAAGATGACGTAGGTCAGGCTTTTCGGTTCTTCGAAGCAAGCTTAGATAAATCACCATAGCAACACAGCCAAAAATGTAAACCTGCTCCCGGGCAGGCTAACTGAAATTCACTGGATAAGCTGGCCACTCCCACCGGACAAAAAGGGCAGCTCACTTCCTCATTGATGAAGGAGCGATATTAGTTATATTAGTTTTATTGGGAGAGAGTTCTTTGAGATCGCCAAGATCCGTTCTCGCGTCATCATGACTTCCTGTACGCGGCGCTATAGATTCTGCCGTCAAGGAATCATTTATTTATGAGAGCTTCTCGAGCCGCGGACACTGATCACCACACGGCGCAGCTGATTGCCCGCCTCACAGACTGTATATCACCCGCTGCATGCCGCGCTGTTCTTAAGTTTATTTAGCGCTTAAGAAACTTATGGATGTGTTGAAAGCACTCATAATTATATGACAGTGTTATTGGTACACCATACATATCATTATTGTAGAACATGATTAAGGTGATCATGATAAGAATACAGAGAATCACACACAATGTATTTTCACTGCAATGATTATGAATAATACATACATACATACTGATCCGCCCATACACATATTCAAACTCCTAGTTATATGGTAATCTACACATACATGTCTATACACATATAGTATATAGTACATGATACATACGCACATACAGTACATATATCCTCATAAGTATAGATTTATTCATATACTACTGCCAGCAGGCACATTTAAATAAATATAATCTGATTGATTTGGGTGATGAAGCTTTTAAAATTTGCCGACACATCTTCCCAACACTGACGCATTTAACTTGTCTGATATATTTGCGACGCTTATGTCTCACAGCGGGGGCGGTGTTAAGCTGCGTTCACACCAAAGACGTTGCGAATATTCGGCATTGAACTGTTAGAACATTGTGGTGTCAGTGCTCGAGACCGTTTCAGCACGGATCTTTCGTGGAGAAACCGAGTTAGCCTGACGTCAATCATCTCGCTAATTTAAGATGGATAATAGGACATTTGCTCGACTTTGTTGAGCCAGGTACGAGAAATAGGGCCCAGGTCTAGGTGCTATATAAATACTGCGCTTTTCTGTACTGTATCAAAGTATCAAAACTGTCAATCAACAGAGAAATGCCAAAACTTTACCGTCAGTGAAAGTACCAATAAAATCGGGGAAGTCGACATACACAGTGAGTCCCCGACTCCAGCGGGGCTATGAAGAACGTAAAAAAAAAGGCAGATATGGAAGGCTGGAAAATGCTGAAAATTGGGCTATTTTTCAGCCGGCGGCTCGGAGCTAGCATTGCTAACGTTGGTAACAAAGGCGACAGTGCTGACAGAGTTTACCACAGAGGCCCAGATTATGGGTGCTACGCTTTGGTCAGGACGACGTTATCCGCTGCACCCGAACGATTGAATACGTAAGTAATGTTCAGACGGGACAGTGTGATACAAATATAGCTGTTCCAACTCCTCCCCTCTGGAAGGCGCTACAGAGCACTGTACGCCAAAACCACCAGACACAGGAACAGCTTCTTCCCACTGGCCGTCACTCTAATGAACAGTTAAACAGACTCTTCATCTGCACTATCTGCACTTTTTTGTTGTTTTACTACTGTCTCTAATGTCCTTTCATATTTTTTATATTTAGCTTGTATATTGTGTGTGAAAAAAGTACGAAGAGCAAGTGAAACCGGAGTCAAATTCCATGTATGTGCAAATTTACATGGCCATTAAAGCTGATTCTGATTCTGATTCTGATTTTATGAACATTAATGCAGGCAAACATGTTTTAGTAGAAACCCAAAATACAAGTATGAACCTGAACATGAGCATGATATGTCTCCTTAAAAGAATTCTGCCATTAAATTATTATTCTGAAAAAACACACACATTCTAATGGCTACTTTTTCATCATTCATAGAAGGGTGGTTGTTCCAAAAACCTGCATGTTATGGATTAAATGAAAAACATAATATTAATATTCATATGAGAAGTTGAGTCAAAGCTCATGAACAGCATCATCTGTGAGATCCGCATGCGGAAGGTATATGAGCCACATATGCTGTGTATTCACGTTTTAACTGATGCAAAATTATTTCATAATGCATAAAATTGCCTCCATAAAGCACACGGGCCAAATACATGCACGATGCGGGGATCCTCAGCTCGGGTGCCATGGTGATGAGGAGGACACAGTTGGACATAGTTTGATACAAAGGGGGCTGGCCCGAACCTCGCTGTGCTTTATTGGCGTGAACAAAAAAAAAAAAAGACAGACGCACTTTGGAGTTCTGAGCAGTCCTTTCATCCACACTGCACTGCGCGGCTCGGCTCTCCGCCCGACGTCCTCTCTCCTCCCGCTTTGCCATCGTGTCTCCTCTGCTGCAGGTAAGGCATCCGTCAAAGTTATTGTGCTATGTGCAATATGTGCGATCTTTCTACAGTTCTGCGCGGATCTGCCTGCCCACGCGCGGGTAATGCACTGCCTCGCCTCGGAAAGGTTTTTTGTTTTCGCCATGACGTGAACCTTATAGGATGAGATGATCCCCTTTAGATGCGCTGTACACTTCCACGCGTCATCGTCTTTCAGCATTTCTTTTTTTTCTCTCAAGAAAGTTAAAGACTAAGCAGCCAGCAGCGCATTCCGTGCCGGAGCGGCAAACATCGTGGTCCTTTTGCGCATTCCGCCGCGCTGCCGCGCACAGCCGTCAGCACGGGTGCATGTGGTTGACCGCGTTAATAGAGAGGGGTTATCTAATCTTTAGTGCAATAATAAGTCAGTTTGTTTGACGCACATCAGCTGTGCGCATTTTCCCTCCCCTCAATCCATCACCGTTTTAATTGATCAGGTGGACGCGCGCGAGACACCTCACACAATGTTTTTCTCACCGACTGTTCTCATTTATTATTATGAGACATTTGTTTCTATACACACTCAAAACAAATCCAAATACTCTAGATATCAAGTATCCAAAATATGAATTAAAACGAGTGGGTGATTAAGACCTTGATAGCAAATTCTCTTTCAAGCTTATCCTGAAAAGAATCGCCCACCTATGTTTCTTAGGTGTGTGTGTGTGTGTGTGTGTGTGTGTGTGTGTGTGTGTGTGTGTGTGTGTGTGTGTGTCCGTCCAGGATTTGCTCGAAGTTTCTGATGTTTATCTCACATTTCAAGTGCTTAGTCACTGCCTCACCTTCTTCTGCAGACGTCTTGAGCCATTCATGTTAATTTGATGTTTTTGTGTGTGTGTGCAAACTGCTCATATAAATGGATCATTAAAATAAAAATTACCCCCCCCCCCCCCCTCACACACACACACACACACACACACAGTAAAGCACTACAGCACAATAAATATGCCACCAGATATATATTTTTTTCAAATGACCCCCCCCAACCCTTTTCCCCACCCACCCCTTGAATTGTATTCAATGATCACTCTCCTCTGTCACTTAGTCCTGTGAAATGATGATTAATATTCCACTTTGAGGCTTAATTTCCGAGCGCCGACTTAATAAACCTGTAGCCCCATCTATTACTCTCAGGGGGGTCATGGAGAGACTACATATGGCTCCCTTCACATCCTCATCAGCACATAACGATGGAGGCAGGCGGCCTTTAGGCCACCAAGATTCCCTTCGTGGGTAAAGAAAAGAAAGAAAAAACACTGAGACAACACAGTGCATAAACAATTCACAAGAGTATCGTTTCATTCTTGTTTCAGGAGTGCAGTGTTGTCTGCATAAAATACAGCTGAGTAACCAACATAAAGTTCAAGCTGCTTCTTGGTGTTTGCAAAATGAGCACGTAAGTTATGTGTCTTCCAGGGGTGCTTCAGGACGTTGTTTTTCTTCTATTTCTATGGGAACCAGAGTTAGATGAGGACTCAGTTAATCCACCTTTCATTCAACCGACGTGAACACAAAGATGCACTGCGTGGAAATAACACATTTGAAAGGCTTTGATAATGTGGTTTTACACAGAACCTTTTCATGTGGTGCTGTCTAATGGATTTAGTTTTTGGAGGATGAAGTAAAGGTGTCCTGTTCATGTCAGTGGGTCCCTCCACATTTCAGAATATAAACCGTGTTTTTTTTTTTCAGGGTTATCACCTCATTCTGCCCGGGGTCTCCGGGTTTTTTGCTCAACAGCAGAAGTCTGAGCAAGTAGCTAGCGCCGGGTTGAAGGCTAATCTTCACACGGGTGAGAGATAACAGTGATGTATGGGGCGGATGGGGGCGGTTTAACACCCAGAGCCGACTGGTCAGGTTGCGTGATACCGGAGTGCTGCTTCAGCCAGCTCCTCTCATGCCTGGGATTTGGCTTGTCTTAATAGCCGCAGGTGGATGCAAGCAGAGGCAGCCGCTGTGTATATATTCACAGCCGGCAGATGCCTTGATGAATGCTGCTTTGTCGCACAAGCATCTGTCAGTTGCTTCTGCTCTCCAAGTAAAATACTTCCTTATCCGGCCACCAGCCAGACGGGCAGCCAGTGGATACAGTGGCGTGGTTATGTTTGCTGTAAAACCAGGAGGCAACCTCCGGTTATGCCGAGTGAAGCCAATGAGGAAGTGTCTTAAAAGTTGCATTTTCTCCAATGGCCATCAGGGGGCGAATCCTCCGGTTGTAAAAAATAAGTCAGATTGTATAAAAGTCTATGAGAAAATTACTTTACTTCCCACTTGATTTATTCCCTCAGTAAACATTGTAAACATGAGTTTATGTCTCAATCTCTAGTTTCAAGTCTTCTTCAATACAGTATGATGTTCATTTAGTTAATTCAGTAAACATTGTAAACATGAGTTTATGGTCTCAATTTCTAGTTTGAAGTCTTCTTCAATACAGCACAAAGTTAATTTAGTCAATTCAGTAAACATTGTAAACATGAGTTTATGGTCTCAATCTCTAGTTTTAAGTCTTCTTCAATACAGCATGAAGTTAATTTAGTCAATTCAGTAAACATTGTAAACATGAGTTTATGGTCTCAATCTCTAGTTTTAAGTCTTCTTCAATAAAGCATGAAGTTAATTTAGTCAATTCAGTAAACATTGTAAACATGAGTTTATGGCTGCTGGCCAGTGTGGAGAGACCGCTGCCGCTCCGACTGCGGGTCGAGGGTCTGTCCGCTGTGGGCTGGTTGCTATCGGAGGTTCTGCCGGGGCCTGAGCAGAAGCAGTTTCTAATTATTTCATCAAATTTTGCGCGCAATCTGACCCGGTGGCACCAAAGACGAGCATTAAGAATAACTCAATAAAAAATAGCCAATCACCTTGCTGATAGTCTAGTTTATTCAGTCTTAGATTGTTTTCATAACCAGTTTAAAGTTCCTCACAGTAACTTTAATTAACTTTAAACGATCTGCAATTGTCAACCGATAGAATATTTTGCTTTGTGAGTGAGCCAATTTGTAACAATTTTTAAAACCTAAATCTACAGGTTTATTATGTCGCTTTGATCCTGATGTTTGTCAGCATAATCATACTGCAGGCGGGAGGAAGGACCGGACGGAGAGATATCAATCAAACGTGACCAGATCCCACCTAAGAGGCCCCGCAGGCTCGAGATTAAAAGTATTTTTTCTTTATTAGAAATGACCTTTAGGTCACAGAGGCTCGAGTTACTTGATGAAGGAATGCACACCAGAGACGGCATACATGATTTGATGTCGTCATTTAATTTGATTGCTGTCGGTTTAAGACGAATGCAGAGAGGAAGTGTAAGTATTATTATTGATCGGCTGATGCCTATCAACATGCACTTTATTAACTTGGATTAAAAAGTGTCACCAGCCGAACACAGAAAAATAAATAGATCGGTTGAAATTTCTTTCTTTTGTTGCTCGCATTTGTCACCAGTGATGAATACTTTCTTTTGCTATTTGAGGCGACCTTTGTAGATGCTTCAGGAGAGGCCTCTGATTACTGAACTAGTATTCTTAATTGACTGAGTTGTCTTGACTGATGTATTGAAGTTTTGTCACATTGTCCCCGTGTCTCATAAGCTAGCATTGTACATTCAGGTTATTGTAAAGTACATTTTCAGTAAACCTATTCTCATACTATGGTTCATAGGATATCTTACATAAAGTCATTTCTCATTTCTTCTTGCGTTTTTCTATACGAACACCTGTGCAGTGCATAACCTTTTTTAGGCAGCATTCAGTACCTACAGTACATGGTTAGGTTTAGGAAAAGATTGTGTATTGGGTTGAATTAACTATGTTTGTTACGTAACTCACAAGTCGGTGGTGCTAGCCAAGTACGTAATCACAAGAGATGTGAACAGCGGTCTGCTGGGTTAAAGTCATGAGTCCTGGCTCGCGATTACGTAGGTTTTAAAGGAATTACAGTGCATTACAATGAGTATAACCAACCTGAGTCTGTGATGAAGGGCTAGAACTGCACCGTATTGCTATTTAACAGAAGAAAAGCAACACAGTTTTCATATTCAAGAAGCCAGAAGTGGAACACATTTGGCATTTCTGCCTGAAGAACGGCTCAAGGATTAATTACTTATCAAAATAGTTGCAGATTAATCACTTCAGTTTGAGTTACTTTCTGACCATAACTATCTCAAACAGCGCATTCAACCAGTAGAAAACACTTTCATTGAATGTCTCCAAGAGCTGCTGACCCTTAAACACAGAATAATCTGTTATTCAGCGGAGAGATTTTTCTGACCCATAATGATCCAAATATTGTTTCAGAGGCTTTTATAGCGTGGCAGGAATTTAATCTTGCAAAAACACTAAATTATTGCGACTACTCAATATTAGTCTGGGCCAATATTGCAGTTGGGGATTCATCACCACGAGACAAATGCGATGCTGTCTGATCTCAAGCCACGGCAGTCAGGCGAGATTTCAGAGGGAGGCTGGAGGTGCAGTGTGAGGACATGTGGTCGGGCGGCAGGAGGCCAGGTAAGCAGGACAGAGTGGTGACCTTCACTCTCTGATAGACACTGACACAAGCGTGATGGAGGCTGTGCAGCCAGAGTCATGTTGAGTTATTTCTAACATGGAGCTGCAAGAGCCGGGGAGGAGCATTTTACAGCACAGTATTGGAACAAATGAAAGAACCTGACTAACAGCCGCCTCAAAGTTAGCATGGAAACGAACCGTTCAGCTCAGTTGCTACATGCTAACGTTGTACTTGTCAGCTGTTGAGTGGAGCAGGTAGTGTATCCTGTGCGAGTGCAACATGTTAACTGTACTCGGGTTTGATTTGTAATATGCTTTTCTCAGCAGAACCGTTACCTTTGTATGATCTGCCTTTGTCTAATGCTCTCTGGCAGAAGAAGCCCAGCTTATGAATAAATCAGAGCCCTCACTTTCAACTGCTTTGAAGGATGGCGAATGGAATTACCATGTACTGTATACCACGCGGAACTGGGAGCAACTTTTATCTTCTTTCCCCCCCATGTGCTAAACATATTCAGATAGCAGAAAAGGGCTTTCTATACATCATATCGGTAAACATATGTACAATTTCATAAATAATTCCACTTCCTGTAGTTTCAATTATTGACAATCAATTATTCACAGGAACCTGGCTGTGAACCCGTCAGTGATCGTGTCAGGATTTGGCACAAATCAACTTTCTGTGATGTCAGGCAGCCACCTTCACCCTGTGGTCATTCAAGAATAATCTTCTTAGCCATGCAACATATTTGTTTTTGGAAAGCAGCAGATTATTTTTTTTGTCAGATAAATCCCAAGAACTAAATCATCTGACGAGAGGAGGGTTTTATTTGTTTTTGTTGATTAAAGCAGCTACGAGTGGATTTCATTTTGTGTTGATTTTGACGGTCCCTGTAGACAAAAGCGGAAGTGTTTGCAACCATTAGAGTCTCTTGAGAAAACCTCTAATTTTACCGCAGCGGGGTATGACAGTCAGTCCTGGTTCTGGTTCTGGCTCTCCCCTGCCTCCCTTCCCCTCCAGCGGGCCCTGCAATGCGGGCCCGGGCCTCCAACAGCGTGGTGTCGGAGGTGACTCCCTTTGGGGAACGGCAGAGCAGCGAGGCAAAGGTCTGCTCCTGGCCGGAGGAAGAGACGCTGCCGGGAGCGGAGCTCTCCACCTCCCGCTGGAAACCACCGACTGCAGGTTGAAGGCAGCAGCGAAGCCGGAGTTGGGCCGGTCCACGGTGGGCAGGTCGCTGCTGGAGTCTGAGTCGTGGACTCTTCGGAATCGGAACTTGTGGCACCGTGGACAAGCATTAAGAATAACTACATAGAAACAGGCAACAGGCTTGTTTTACTTATGTAGGTCATATCCAGGCGTCAGTATTACATTGATACTTTTTCAAAACCGGTTAAAACCTCCTCACAGTAACTAAAATGTGTGTCAGGGAGCAGATTGCAACAGTATGTGTTTGTTTGTTTAGATATTCTTTCACCTCAGCACCACTGCCAATAGTCCAGATTTTGATTAACAATGCCCTAAATCCACAGCTGCAATCCAGCAGAGGATTACCGAACCAATATTGAAAGTAGCAGCTCACACGTTAGCATTAAGGGAAAGAAGTTCTATCCGCAGCCTAAATAAAGCAACAGATACTCGCTATCAGCACCAGCCACAGTGAAGCTTGAAACATTTACAAACAGGCTTTTCAGTCAAACTCCGAGGTGCGAGGGAGAGATGACTGACGATAAAAGCTCAGAAAAGAAGACGGGAGGCGAGCTTAGTTCCCTCTAACAAATCCTCTGTGGCCCCGCCGTCACGGCCACATTAGCGGCGGTGCACTTTTTTTTTTCACAAGCGGGCGCTTCAAGTCGAGCAGCACCTGCACAGCGCTGATATAAAGAAAGCCTGTAACATGAACCTGTCACACAGAGCCTTTGCGAACTCTTAAATAGATAGATATTCATAACCGATGGAGTATCAGCTCATCATTAGAATGGAAATCCACCCCCACCCAAAAAGAAAATCCCAAGTCTTTCCACAAGCACGTTTTATAAGTTGAGTGATGTGTGGATCTTTGGAAGCTGAAATAAGACTGACAGTTGGTTAGTGAGATAAAACCTGGACTTGCATAAAGTGTTGATTTATTCCAACTGAGGACATACTGGACTTACTGGAGGATGATGTGCAGCCTTGGAGCAGCTTTGTGTCTTTAGAGCAATGTATGGATTTTACTATTTGGAATAGGAAGCTTCAGTGTGTGATGGAAATTTCATCCCGACCCTTCACATCTTTTTTGCCAATATCTACAGCTAAGAGTCACCCATGCAGAATGTAATTCATTTCTCGGAGGCATTCGACTTTACAGCAGCAGCTGTGAATGACAGCGTTGTCATGTGAAAAGAATGACGACCGGAATCCACCCGGCCACGCGTTCACTCTCATTCACAAAAAGACGTGACTTCGCAGCGATTCTTGTTCTCTACAGAACGTGCGTTGTTGAAATTCAAAGCTGAGCGCGAGGCGAGCGATGTCGGCCAGGACTGCCCCCGTGATGGAGAGGTCTCCCTGGAAATGACAGTTTGTGTTTCTCTCCAGGCAGCGGCTTTTGCTGCTCTACACCTCAATGTCACACCACACAAACATGAATCTCTCACACAGCGTGTCTGGCAGCCTGTGTCTTACTCTGCTATTTCAACATGCAATTCTCTGTTCGCAGATGTGATGTAAAACTCTGGCTTTTGCATCTTTATGTTATCTGAAGTCCGCCATAGTTCTCTGACAATTGAGTAACTGTTTAGTTGATCAATAGAGTATTAATCAACCACTTATTTGTTCATCAGTTAATTGTTGGAGTCTTTGATTGTGAAAAAAATATCAATTGCAGCCTCTGAAATGTGAGGATTTGCTGCTTTTCTCTTTGGGATGGCGGACAACGATGAAAAAAAGATTGTTTGTTCCCTGCTATTAATTTATCACCGTTGCTCCGACAATATTGTTATCATGGTAAGGACGGTTTCTTAGTGAGGCGAATGGCGTTGTCGCTGTTTTGTACTCGCCGGCTCGCGTTACCACATTCTCGGAAAAGGAGGAGGGACTGGAGGGTTATTTAATTGGTTGCAATCTGCCACCACACCACGAGATGGCACTAAATCACACTGTCCCTTTAAGAGTAGAGCTTGCCGGTATATTATGCTGCCTTCCATTTCAACTACAAAACAGGAATTTACGAGTTCCCAGTCCGAAATTTCAAATGGAACGCCATCCGAAGTCTGATTTGGAAAGTCGGACAAACCCCAAATCCAAGATGGCCGCCCCGCTCTGAAAAATGCTAGTAAAATGCTAAATATTAGCACTTTTCTCTTGTCTCCAATTAAATCCCTCATATATACAACTCCTGTCTGTGAACATGTTTCTACGGTGTCTGTATGTGTAAAATGAAGCCATAATGTGCTGTTATCAACTGGAATTTGCAGATTTTTGCTAACCTGACTGCAGTAAACACCACTACGTTTTCAGATTTGATGTACTAGAACACAGTCAACTCAGGTGTGACGTCATTACCAGCTCTAAAGTCACATTTCCGGGGTAAATGGAATGCATCACCACCATTGTTCAACTTTTGCTCTGTACAGTACATACTTTGCCGCTACCAGCTGTGCAGAACCCTGTCCACTTTCCCATTGCCTCCTCTTATTTACAGCAGATAGAAGAAGTTAGTGGTAATGACTTTCCCTCTGGCACTTCCATCCATCACACCTTGTCTTCAGTCCTATCAGATGTTGACGAACAATATGAGCGTGTGTGATGTTTTATGAATTCCACGTGCTCCTTGATGCTCGACGCCCCAGCTATTTTAAATATACATGTATTCTTGCCTCAGCTCCGAAGGACGGAGGTCGGTTCTGATCAAGTGTGACACCTCGCTAAGTGATCGTGATAGCTTTTGACAATCAGCTGCTTTCCCGGTGCATGGCTCGTAATGGAAAACTATTAATCCAATAAGTGTACACCCAGGTAGCTGTATGCATGTGTGGTGTGCTTTAGAGCGGGTGCATTGGTGTGCTATTTTTGCATCTAGGCTAACTCACATAACCTTACTGTAATGAATATCATTCTGTGATGTGGCAACATCACCTCAGCGCTGAATTTTATGTCAGAACCCCACTCAGTGCAGCTCTGCAAGAAGTATGTAATTGAGAGAGACCTCTGGGGAGTTTGATGGGGAGGGATCTCGTAACGATTTCTATATCTACTGTACGGCAAGCTATTTCCATAAATGGGCCCAGTAATAGACCTTTTGAACTTCCGTGAACGTGATGCTTAGCTTGCAGAGGAGGCTGAATGTCAAAGACAGATTCTGTACGGATTCTGTGCATGCATGTACTGTATCAGTCAGCTGCCGTATGCGTCTGTGGGCGTACAGTCTTAACACTGCACGCAACATTGCAAACATGAATGAGGAAGCAGGGGAGCATAATGAGAGCTTCCTTGCCATTAAAAGAGAGTTTCCAACACCCCTCTCTTGTAATCTACGGAGGAACATAAACGGCGAACCTTGGCAGCCTGCAGCATGATTAATGCACTGCACACTAAATGGATTTGCAATGAACCAGTCGTGTGATGAGCTGCTTACGCTCGCATTAAGCCGGCACCTCGACAGTGGTGCGGCTCTTCCCGCTCTTTTTATGTTGGGAATTTGCATGGCAAATAGCCACCGCAGGCTCGTTCCTGTGAATTTGTGTGACCAGAGTGAGTCATCCATCACAAACACCGGCCTCGGCTTTCTCAAGTTTTATTTTGTTTGTACACAGGGGCGTACTCCTCGCTCTCTGGAGCAGGTCAGCCGATCATAGGCCTGTCCGTCCAAAGCCTGGCTGCATTGCTTTCATCTACGGGGGCGCCGTTATGTCACCTGTTCCTGGGACAAGCAATAGCCTTAGCCCCAGCCCGGCTCCTCAAGACATATTTCGAGAAATCTCATACCCTTTGCGCAGTGAAAAATACCCCCTGACGTCTGTGATTATTCCAAACCTTTAAACTGTCTCTTCCTATAACACTTACTGAGTTGTGATGGATTAAGCTTTATCTTCACGGCCACATTGCACCTCCTTATTCATTGCACCGGATTGTTTATGTTTGTGTCCGTCCAGGAAAAAAAAAAAGGTCTCTCCTAGCAGGAATTCATCAATGCGCTTTGTCCTAATACCGGGGCAGCGTGAAAACAGGCTGCGGGGTCTAATGGATTAAGACCACGGCCATCCTTCAACCCCCCCTCCACTGATTGTGCATCGTGATTTCATTACCCACAGGAATGTTCTTGTACTTTTGTCTCATAGCGAAATTGGGTGGAACTAAAATCGCTGTTTTCCTCTTAAGAGGAAACACTTCCTGAAGATACAAGGACACTGGCTGTGTATCTGCTGTGCCACCCGGCCAAACATAACAATAACTGGACCACGGCTGCTCCGATTTGTGGTTGAATTTAAGTGAATGAGCACCCAAAATGGTCGTAACAAAAAAAGTAATAATATTTCTTATAGAAACGCTATTGCTGGAGTCGACCTGTACAGCTATGATTGAGGGGCGGTGGCGGTGGGGGTATGCTATGGCCTGTGATGAGTGAAGCCACCGCCCTGCCGCGGCGGCGGAGGATGGATGGCCTCGGAGTACAAGGTCCAGCAGAAATGTGCCCACCGTGCCGTTAGGGGATAGGGAGGAGATGATTCATTTTCAGCATCACTTCACCCAGGATGATCTCATTACTTGGTGCGAGTGGACGGTCCCGGCGACGGGAACTCGCCGTAGTCCGCAGAGCCTCCACCCTGAGAGGCGTGTCATGCGCGTGTCCTCCACTGTTTGTGTATCGATTACAGAATATAATGGATAGACGGAGGAGCACAGATGGTGTCCTTTCAGATGATTTTATGCCGGTGTGTGTTTTCTTTAAAAAGAAAATAATATTAATAATAATCTGCCCTTACTATTTAAAGCCTTTAAAAATAAATGTATAACAGCATAAATTCATAAATATTGAGTGAATGTTATTTACAATCTGCTTTGATCGCTTCAACACCAAAACATGAATTCACTGAATCCTGTGAATGTTCAGGAATCTCAATTATAATGCAGACAGTATTGACAATCCGTGTTCATATTCAGTGGCCTTATTATTTATGAAGGATAATACCTTGGCTTAATTACAGATGCGTAACCAGATTGTGCGAGTGGGGATCTTCTGTTTGTCCCGTTCTCCTCTTTTTGTTTCCTCGGGATAGATGATTATTCTTCTAATTACAGTATAAGAAGAACACTAAATAATCACCATTCAGAATCTGGAAGTGTTCAAGGCTCTGAACACGTCGAGCGAAGATGATCACACCTCTGTGTCCGCTAATTAAAATGAGAGACACAACTTCCTATCTGAGTCGCACAGCACCGAGCGCCTGGTGTTTCAACAGTGTGCAGTGGGGCGAGAGAACAGGATCTTTCTATAGGCCCTTGTTAAATAAAAAAACGAGCGATAAAACACTCTAATGATTCATACCTAGACTCTATAGGAAGAGGGTTTTTTTTGCCTTCAGGTTTAATTAGGGTGGTTTATCTGAATTAAAAAGGGACCAGAGGTAGCCAAGTACCTTTCTGAAAGTCCGGTGTCGTATTTCTTGGTTCACAATTATATAGATTAAGTGTGATTAGACTTCATATGAGTTAGAGTATATTACCCTTTATAGGTTTAGATGTGAGCAGGTTGAGAACAGACTCAACAGAAAGCTTGACTTGAATTTCTCTAGTAGGCTTATTTCTAACATTTTAAAAAGAGATTTATATTTTTTCAAAGGTCACAGCTATGGCAAACACTAACAATATCCTCATTAGTTTTGGTTTCACAAAGAAATCCCAAAGTAGCGCTGCAAAGTTGGCCAAGTGACGAGCGTCACGAGCTGAAACAGGTGGCATGTTTAAATCTACACCAGAAAGAAGATGTGTTTCCTCAGCCTGTGATTGTATGTTCGTTGGCAGAGGCTTTATATTGTTTGCAATTGCTCAAAGCCCATACTGTTCTCTGTTTAATTGTCTTGATTGAGTCTATTTCAGAGCATTTATCACGAATGCCTCCACGTGTTACCGACACCATTGCGGAAAAGTTAGACATGTTCTGGACCCCGCAGTGCACATGAACATTATTTAGAAGAAAAAGAAAATGCAAGTGCCCAGAGATTAGCTTGCAAAAATGAGAGATTTCATTTCTCCGTGACACACTTTAGTGATTTATTACAATTAGAGAGAAGGCTTGGAGTACATGGGCATGGAAAGTGACCTTGCAGCTTAGAGCAGCCAGATGGTTGAGTGAAACAAACACACAGGTTGGTCGGACCTGTTTTAGACCTTCACCGCATGGTGTAGGTTTTCCAACACAGGAATAAAGTTTTGAAACTGTGTTTATATAGTTATAGACACTGTATGTGAGTCTCATGCCACACATGTTTTTTTAAAGATACATTTGCATTGACATTACTATGTCCATAATGGCTGTGCATTTTCAGAAATTGATTAGCGTAGTTATTTTAATGCGTTTGCTTTGCACTCGGTGCTGTAGTTTCCGCGGAGTAATAAGAGCAGAGCCGAAAAGTCTCTGTCAGCTGTTGTATGCAGGTTGGACCAGTTCAGTGGCTGAATGATGTTGACTTTGTCAAGGTTGACCCTAATGCGTGTATGGCTTGATAGGGATGACATGCTCTCTGCTGACATCGCCTTTGATGTCTTTTAAAGTGACATGGACTAGAAGGTAAGACTCAGCAGCCACCATACTGATTCTGTTTATGTAAGGCGGTCCTCCCTTAAAGCGACACGTCACCATTTTCCAACCCTCATCTCTGTGTATTGGTCACAGTATTTCTGTGGTCATCGCAACACGCCAAAGCCGGAATGTTATCACATTCATGATGGAACGTTTAAGTGAGACGTCTTTAATGATATACGGTCCTTCCGTTTACAAAGTCCTCTGTCACACCGGCTTGACCACGTAAATACACCCTTTCCCTGAAACAAATGCTTCACTTTGACTGGCGATTTGAATTGATGACTTCATGTTTTATACAGACAGCAAGTGATGGTATTGCAGATGTCTAAAAGCCAGTTCATATTTAAATATGCACTTATGGGGCCGCGTGAGCCAGATGGGGTGAGGTTGGGATAACATCAAATGAGAAAATGGTGAACCGGCTTAGCTTTCCCACAACGTCCCTGTATTTCTGTGAGCTACTTGTCAATTCAACTGAGATTAAAAATAATCTACCAAACCTGTCAGGAAGGCAAACCAATAAATGTGATCATCTCACAATGTTTGGCTCACCTTCATTGCAAACGACATGCTCCCTGGAAAGACAAAAAGAGGCTTTTACATGCCTTGCCTTAATTTCCAAAGTGTGGCAATCTTTTTTTAAGCTGCCCCACGTCCCCATTGCTCTCAGCAGGCCAGATCACTCCCTGTGTTGTTTTAGATGTCGATGCTTTTTCTTCTGCGGTATGAGAGATAATATGACAAATGTAATTCCAAGCAGTCAGCCAGATCAACATTTGTTGAATTTGTTTTTCTTTCTGCTGACATTTGTTTTTACTGCCCATGGTCATTGCTGTGGCGTTTGAATACTTGACCTTCGAGATGTCATCTGCCATTCAAATACCCTGTCCACTGGACCATTATGTAAAATTTTAGTTCTAGTTCAGTAGGCGCCCAAGTCTGCTGCCCGCCCGGAAAGTGGCTCAATGAAATGTATTTAAGGACCTTTGTGAAAGAGGTAGTGGTGGAAGTCAAGCGGCGTGACTGCTCCTGGGTGGTCCAGTGGCTGAATTTGGTGGTGGCAAGTTTCGTTCACACCAAAACGGACTGGAGATGGAAATCTCTACTCAGTCAATCAGTCAACATGCAAATGTGCACGTCAAAGTTCACCAAGGTTGAACAAATATATTGTATGCCGTGTATTTATTGAAAAAGAAACTTGTGCCGTTATATCATGCTGGTGGGACCAAGCGCAAAGAAGGCGTTTCAGACTTGTTTTTCAGATACAGATACACTAACACTTTAAGTAGGGGTTGACAATACCACAGAATGTGGTATCTGTCTGATACGAAGTAATGCCAAGGCCAGAACCTCCAATATCAATCTGGTTATCATTCATTATTTCTTACAGTAAAAATATCGTGTATATTGTTGTATCGTGTAGAAAGAAATGTGTCATTATTTATGAGACGATTGCAATTACTTGCCCAGAGTACTTAAGACATTGACAGAGCCGTAAATATAGAGAGATGGGGTGGGGGCCTCTAGAGGGAGCTACTCCCAGTACATTAACCCAAGTAACTTATTCAACTGTAAAATCCAGCGCCTTGTCTCCTACAGAATTACATTTTGAGGTAAAACATGTTGTATAATTTGTAAAGTTAAACAAACAACAAACATGCAGGCAAGACCACTTGATTAGGTTTACTAAAACATTACGACAATTATAGTTAAGAACAACAAAATAAGTCATCACTGACTTTTGGCTTCACACGGGACACAAACAGCTGTCTCCTGTGCGATGTCCTGTGTTTGTGTGGCCCATCCACCCCGATCTCCTCCCTTTGTGGATATTCAGAGACTATCATAAGAGACATATTTCTAATACGTCAATAACACATGTAATCCTGGAGGAAATATTTTTACCCTCGAACTGGTATTTGACGATGCAGTTTTGTTGTATGGGAATGTAATATTTAGGAGACTAGGCTGCATCGTTAGTAAGATATATACGGTATATATACTCCTGGTGGTGTGTGTGTGTGTGTGTGTGTTTGTGTTCTCCATAACTAGTGTACACAAGGACCTGTCATAATAACGTGCACTGGGCCCATTATGACTACATACCTTGCTCTATAGGACACTGACGCAGGATTTCTCAGCATTGACGCACGCAGCAATTTTAGCACTTTTGCTCATTGAATCTGTTCATTGCACCCACTGCACCTCTATGACTGCATATCAGGAGTTTGCTACGGGTGTCATTTATTGCGTGTCAGCAGGCATGATGTGACACACACAGGCTATGTGACAGGGCCGTGCATATAATTGTCCCCATGCTGTCGGCTTATTTATTTTAACAGGCATGATAAAGGCATAATTTCCTGTCCGCGGAAGATTTTTCTTCCACGAAAAAGCTATCAGACTGTGAGTGTTTAGAACAGAAAACACTGATGCCTTTTTTAACTCAGTGACGGCTGAGTAGAGGGTAGCAAAACAGCAGAATGTCTCCGATTAGAACTTGGATGCCCGCTTCTCCTTGCTGGCTGAGCTGTTGTAATGCTGAACTCTAGGCCAGCTGGACACACCGTCTTTGACCCTTTATGTTGTGATCTGGGCTTAGATGGCACCCAGACATCTCCCCTCCTGAGCTCTGGGCAGAAACAGACGGTGAGTGTTCGCGGTGATAGCAGAAGCAACTTTGAGTCAAAGCCTATCAGAGGCAGACTGGCTGTGGGAGCTGGATGGGATTTGAAGACCTGGCCCTCCATTAATCATATTCAAATCAGCATCCGACTGACTGCCTCTCCTAAGCTCCTCGGTTCTCACTGGAGCTTATCTTAATATGGACAGATGAAGCCACAGTCCTGTTTGTCATTTCCACAGCCATTGTAATCATACTTCCATCGGTCATTATTGATAGTGTCAAAAATTTAAGATGAATTTAAGATGTGCAGTCGGTTTGTTTACAAACAGTTCATCAAATTTAACCAGCAGCAATCAATTCTCGCTTCACGCAGATTAACATAATGTATGCTCTTTAAATGAGCGCTTATAATAGTTGTTTTGTTGTGAACATGGTGCATCGTTTGTACTGTCAGACGATCTAAATGAATAAAAAGAGAAGAGAGGTTGCAGTTTACTTCAACTCTGCATGAATCCTGGTTGTCACATTGTTTCTCGCATGCCATTCTGGACTGTTTAAACTTCACTCAGTCCGGCATTAGTTGAACAATGACAAGTAGTTTGGATAGATCAATCGCAAATACACAGCCGGTCCAAAAACTCTTAATTCTACTGAGAGCCGACTGAGATATACGCATGTTTAGAAAGATAACAATTGCATTATGCTCTCAAGGACTATAAATGTCGAATGGGAATTTGTCTCAGAGGGTTTGTCTCTGTCTGCATCTCAATGATATTCAGCGCAACACAGAGCTTTAAAAGAAGTATTTGCCTCTCGTTCCCATTTGAATGTTCCGGATGAAAAAAATATTCAAAACAAACAACTGCAGGATGCAGACTACGATCATGACTGACCTTCAGCAAAAAGGCATATCCAGTATATGGACAGGTGGACACGTCAACGTGGCTTGCTTTGCGTGTCTGCAATATATGGACTCTTAATGGAGCATGATGTACTAAAGTCCCAAAATCATTACCAGCTGTAATCCCGAGCTGTTTGCTGATGAATGTCTGTGTTGTTATTGCGGAAAATCATTTGCATTTGTTTCTGATGATGTTCATGTTTATTTATTACATGTCCTTTTATGCTGCATGAAAGGACATGTAATACAGTATGCCACTGATGCAATCATATTGCTCGACAATCATCTTGAGATTTAATTATATTTAAATACAAACAATAATATAATTACTGCGTTCGCTCGGGGTGCAAATATCATTTTATCAAACTGTTAGTTGCAGGAGCAGATTAATTGGGATAATATTCCCATTTTCATGCAATACTTCATGCTCTAATTATTGACCGAGCAGATGCATATCGCTCTCACCTTACGGGCTAAAAGAGACGTCTGTAAATGATCTTCCGCCGCTCCGTTCCTCTGATATGCATGCTGTTGTTGGGGTTGCAAGTCATGAAATACTGTTTGTAAAAAAAGATCCATCGACAAATATTCGCAAGATGTTGAAAGTCCACTGGGAGGATTTGATGAATTAGGAAAACCTGTAATGAGTAAGACTTGGATTATGCTCAACACCTGTCTATAATACCCTGAGCTGCAGCAGGCAAGCTCCCATGTTCGCCCCTCCAAATGGTCTGGCCAAAGGGAACCAAATGTAAATTTGAAGACTCTGAAATCCTCTAAGGTGTTTTCAGAAAAACTGCACATAACACTTCTTTCCTCACACTGCGATGCTTCACAGCGAAAATAAGCAAAAGGTGTTAATGAGTCAGGCTTCTCTGGACACAGCTCTTGTTTACTGCTCCTATTAGTTTGGACTTTTGCTTTAGCAGTATGTTTTGATGTGTTGCTCCCGTGGGGGAAGAACTGGATCCACTTTCCAAATTTTATTTAGATTAACAGGCCGAAACTGTGGTTTCGCTCTCGGTGGGCATTTGAGATGCTAGGAGGGGTGAGTTTTTGCATGAAAATCATGCTGAGTAAAATAAGTATTTGGATCCTATTCTGTCCCAATATTCACACTCCTTTAGTTCACCTGAGGGAAATAGCTGGCTCTTTAGCTGCTAAATGCTCCGCTATGTTCACCCGCTTGTTGCTAACTGTGTCTGTCAGTCGTTTGGTGCTGAGCAGGTAGTGTACAATGGAATTTTTAAAGCGTCATGCTGAAAACAGCTGTGCCTGGAAATTACACCATTAGAGCAAAACAGTAAAGTTGTGGGCCAAGTACAATATTTCTTTCTTAAATGTTCCCAGTTAAAAATATAAAGCAACCTATTTGGAAGTAAAGTACACAGACCTGAGCAAATATACTTGAGTTGCATTACACCAACGACCTTTAGGACTTTGAGAATGTGCTGTTGCAGGGATTTTTGAGGACTGAAGAGAAGTCTCTTCTATCAATTATAGAGCTGGGTAATTTAAAAGGTGAGCTACTGCCTCACCAAATAGTCACAGAGTTACACCAGAGCTCTCTGGCTTACACTCCTAACAGACTGTTGCGCTGCAATGACGCCCGCTTCTCTACTTGAATCCAGTCCTGAGGAAAACTGAAGTGGCAAATAATTATCTGAGTTCGCTGCCAGACACACAAAGCAGACAGACGTTACTTCAGGACCTCCGCTAGGTGATGGCTCTAACGCTGCGGGGTGGATAACCTTTTGAAAAGGCTACAGGGTACATAACCTTTTGAAACATTTAAACATTCATGCGGTGGCCATTAACTGTGATGCATGTTAAATCCTCTTGAGCTGTGAGAGGTTTCCTGCTAGTATTTGCAGCCACTGGACAGGCTTTAATAATTCATTTTCATAATAGCCCGAGAAATCCCCGAATACATATTCAGATTTTACAGAGCAACCTTGGAGGATTAGTCTAATTGACTCCTTAAATGTACAACTTAGCATAATGAAATATACTTTGGTTTGACAAAATCCACAGAATAGTAAACACAGAATATATTCACTTTTAGCTCGATTGCGTTGTTCTTGCAGTCCTTTTGCCAGCTGTCACTCACAAGGGAATGACCCTTTGCTTTACAAATTACCGTTGAACTAACCTCTCAGGTGAGTTGTCATCTCACCTGTCATCAGACTGTCTGAGGACTTAAAGGTGTCAAGGGTTACAAGATCTCCAGTTTAAACAAGCTGGCTCCCACCAAAGGTCACAGACACCTCGGTGCTACCAAATCCAATTACAGGACTGGACTAGCAATGGAATATAAAACAACCTGCACCTGCTCTCAAACAATGTTGCTTGGAAAGAATGGGATAAGTACCATGGGAGGTTGTACGTTGACTGAAAAACTGAAAAGGAAGATATTTTTTCACTGAATGGCCTTCCACCTATTTCAACATATGTCTACATTTATATAACCAGTGCAGTGCCCATCCAAGACATGCAGCTTTCTTGAGAAACACTCAGACAAACAATTTCTCACAGTCTGGTTCACAGAAAAAAATTAAAGGTCCAGCTACTTGCAATCAGAAACATTGATAATGTTCACGGCATGAATACCCAAGTCCGGCTACATTTGCGCAAATACACTTAGTGAATGTATTGTTTTTTCAAGTAGGCATATTAGTGCTCGCTTTGACATAATCACCACAGTTCTAAATCAGAATCTAATAATATTGAATGTGCATCATTTCCAAATTGCACCACTTTCAACACTGCAGGTACTTGTGAAGTGTTCAGATACCTTTAAGACTCAGAAAGGTATCTGTGGTCTGGACAACATTGGCGGCATATAATAGACATCACATTTTACTTTTCTTAACCGCTCACTAAAGAACTTGACACATATGGTGTTGAAGTAAGGTCAAATATGTGTATGTGATTCCTGTACTGACCCTACTCAGGTGTTTTCACACCTATAAACTGCAGAATGTATCCATATCTGACCTGCACGTAATAAAGTAATCATTTACAACATGAGCCATGGGCAAGTTTGAAGTCATTGTGAAACTGTAGAGAGCCAGTAATGTGCCATATTGATGCATTGTTGTTGAGTTTGTTGTTGGTGTAACGTTTACAGTAGTTACAAGAGGGACTCAAAGGGATAGTTTGGATGTTTTGAAGTGGGGTTGAATGTGCTGCTTATACATATTCAGTGTCTTAGCTACAGTAGATAGTGGTCTGTCTGCCCCAAGATTGGAGAAACAGAGTTTGGAATCAAAGAAATGTTCTGCTGTGGGCGTTGGCAGCAGCAACAATATTGTACACATCTAAAAGAATAGCCAACCAAAAAAAAATAAATCAATGTTAGTCTAAGTGTACACTATTTAGACTATTTTCTGAGCTTTACTTTGCAGTTGGACAGCCCTTTCGACATTTACATTTACATCGGTAGACTTCAATAGAGAATGGATGGCTGGATGACATAAAGGTACTTACAGTATTAAACAAATACCTAACGTTTTGCATTATATGACCCTGCTTAAAAACATTGGTAGTGTATTTAATGAATGTCATAGCGTGACTTCCTTCCACACTAAATAACCAGCATGCAGAGCATCACTCTACATCACAAGTGGTATGCACAGAAGGAGGGCATTTAGCAGTTAAGTGGTTGGAGTATTACCATAGTGAGTCAGCCTTGTTTCATTTTTTTGTCCCTGACGCCATGCGCCATGCATTTGATTGACATAAAAACTTTTTATTTGCCAGAAAATGCTTTGGTTCTTGTTCTGCATCGCGGCGGTTCCATTCCAATAAGTCCTGCCACCAAACTAATTGGGCTTGGTGTGAAACCTCAAATAGTTCAACAGGCTCCGACAGGCAAGAGAAAACAGTGATTGGTGCAGTTGCCTGCGCTGTAATAAAAGCCTGTGTGAAGTCTAGCACCATTGACTGTCACAGGTACAAAAAAGGAACCTTTCACTGTGGGGATTTTGACAAATGAAGCTCTAGCGTAAGTTCAGACAGGAAGACCATCCCTTCACGCTAGGCTCGTAGGCCTCTCACTCGTACTGCTCCCTCACCAGCAGCACACATTCTATACCGGACATCACTGTCAGAAGAGCCATAGACTCTATCAGCTGTTTAACAGCTGGCCGCCCCAGCCAACAGCGCAGAGTCACGCCCTCTTCGTTAGCCTATCAGCCTGTTGCCGTCTCCTTTAAATGTGCTGTATCCCCGCTTCTAGCGTCCTGCTGCCGTCTCATGAGACACCCTCCGCCTCCCCAGCACCATCCGACACCACCACCAGTGTCTGGACTCCTCGGGGGGGGGATCTACAGATTGCTGCCGCTCAGGGCAAACACAGCGCGATCTCAAATCTCCTCGTTGAGTTCTGTGTAACTCATGAACGCATCATCTGGCATAATAAACGTGAACTACTAATCACTCACTGTCTCTCCTGATTGAACTAGGAAATCCACTAACAAGTTGCAGCTGTGTTGTGCTCATAGTTAGACTGGTTCAAATGTGACTTTAATACATCGAAGAAAATGTATCATCAACAACAACAAGGTCACTGACGGAAAAAGCCCCAAACTGTAATATTACATCTTTACAGGGTCACACGGCACCGATGTGCCAGCTACGCAGTGTATTTATTGAAAATATTGGATCTGGTATTTTTGCACTCATTTGATTTGATCTCCTTCCCCTCCGCAACACTTTCAGCCTGTTCCCTGTGTCTTAGCACCCGAGACCTTCATATCGTGGATCATATCTTGTTTTCTCTCCTGGGCAATTGCTCTTTGACTGTGAAAAGGAAACCTGCCAGCTTTACATAATTGGATTGCAAAAGATTGCTTCTCTCTTTTGAGGCTCCGCATCAATCTCGGGGCCTATTAGAGGGAATGAAGTAAATCTTATTGTCATTTCAGTTGTGTTTTATCGAAGGTATGCATCAAAGGTGTGCAATCCTTACCGCCACGCTCCCTGGTATTACAGCCTCCCCCTAAAAAAGAGCGACCAAATTCGACAGAATATCAGAGTGACTGATTGTTTCAAGCTGCCTGCAGCACAGAGGCAGGATATGCTCTCTGATCACGGGCTGGGTTTGCTTCGTATTTTACTTACCAATTGCACTGACATCCTCAAAACACAGTTTTAAAAAGCCCAGCTTGGTGTGTACTCGGTGCAGTCGAAGGCGAGGAGTGAAGTACTTTAACTGTAGCATTAAATTGAAAAAAAGACTGACAGGTGGATACTGCGTGCACATACTTGTACGTGACTGTTCAGATTACACCAACAAACAAATGCCTCCGGTGCTCTAAGCCTCTTTTTCCCCCGTTGCAACAATTTCACTCTACTTTCCGTCACAGCGGACCGTTCGTTGTTTGAGCTCTGCTTCCCAGTTTCTGTGCGGTTGATGGGGCCCTGCTCCATTCATTACAGTTCGTCACAGGCTGCAAACGACATGTTCAGTGGACAAAAGTTTTGCATACTAATTTGAGCGTCGCTACGTTTGTCCAAGCAGCAGCAGCACAGCAGCAGTGTGGTCAACATGTCCCGAAGTGTGTTTTTACCAAAACATCCTCTAGTCACTCCTCCACTTACTGCTGCTTCTCATTATCAAATGCTAAATATTTGTCCTCGCGCAGAGGTGAAGCACTGCATTTAATTGGCTGCTATGATCGACCAGGACAGCTTGCATTAATTAAAGCGCACAAGTGTTGGGGGTGGCAGAGCGCTTGTGAACTGCTCTTGTCAGGATTAAACCAAAGAGCCACAGGTATTATTGTTTTTGTTAAAATGGCATCCATTTATTAACTTCACACCCTTTATAGATAAAAAGCAGAGTCTTATTGTGGTAGCTTTGGTCATTGTTTTCTATAAACTGTGATAATGTACTCACCAATGTCATTTCTGAAATTATCTGAATTATGTCTCGGTTGGTCAAGTTCTTACCATCTTTCAGAGCGTGTGCAGGAAGCAGTGTGCCCCTTATGTGGCGAGGCCAAAGTAAAAGGCTGACTTTCATGCAGGAGACCAAAGTTTGCATTCTGTCACAGACTTGTTTAGGGTCTGTCCTTTTATTGCAAGCAACATATAACTACACATATTAACTTTCATTGTTAGGTTCTCTACTGCAGTAAAACGAGTGTGGTGACTTAGTATAAAGACTAAGTCTATGTGGTGACTTAGTATAAAGACTAAGTCTATGTGGTGACTTAGTCCCACATAGGGAAAAGGTTGGGGTGGATGGATGAGTCAAACAAACGCAGGACTTTCACCCAGGAAACCTCTGTTAAACGTCCCATGTTGAACGTTGACTTGTTTGAATGGTTTGCCCGTTCTGGGCTACTTTAGATTTGTTGACCTACTTTGTAGTTTAGGTATGAGGACGTGTCGTGAATAACAGATGACGGCAGGCGGTTTAGGCCGTGTACACTCGAAACATGTTGGCATCTACGACACTGAAGCATTTGCTGATTCCATTTGATTTATTTGGCCAGGTGAGAACAGTGCCGTTTGACTTTACATGGCACTTAATCTCAAACGTCATCCTCCAGGTGATCTGCTGTGAGGTCCATTAAGAATAAAGACATAATCAGGCCAACTACAGACAGTGCCCAAACTCAAGTCTTCTGACTGCAGGGAGGCCAGAGTAATAATCATGTTTAGTGTTTTGTTACATACACAGTTACAACTTCAAGTTGCTAAGAAATTTGTTTTAGACTCCCTATTTCTTACATTTTACTTAAAAAAAAACAATGAATGAATTGTGTCCAACAAACTGGCTATTTCTCTAAACACAGAGCAAACCTTTCCAACGGCTTCTCACAATCGACTTTGCTCTGGTTCAGGTTATGCTTACCCAAGTCTGTCTGCTCGCAAGTTGCATTTTTTGTTCCCACAGCTGGAGTTCCTGCTGCGTTGTTGGAAACCCTGTATGCGATCAAGCTTTGGCTTGTGAACTCAGCAGCCCTCTGCCTATCTGAACATTTTGTCTGTGAAATGCAAAACAGCCTTTTGTGGTATTTTGAAGAAGTTTGTAGTGCTTTGAATTACCTTTTTGGGATGTTTTTCCAGACTTTTTGGTAGTTTTTGTGATGCTGTGTGAACACTTTGAACTATTCTTGGTTGCTGGAAACCTTGTAAATTACAGGGTAAATATTCACCAGTAATTGAAGTGGAGCATAGCGTAGCCTTAGTTAGGCAGCACACATGCATTCCTGCGCCCCGGTGTTGGTTAGGGGGATGTCATCGCTGTGGAGGTGAATGTAATTTATTCAACTTGGATAATTGAGACCAGGCTTAGTGTCTGATTTTAGATCAACAATTTAAAATATTTGGAGCCCAAATCGAAATGTTGAAAATGTTATGTTCAAGTATGCTTTAAAAATGGTATGTATGTGATGAGAATAATACATTCTCTATTGGCTATTGTCATGAGCTGACATACAGCCACTTTGAACTCAATAGCTGAGCACGGCAGCAATCACAATTGTAGATGTTTGGATTTGGCACCGGGACTAGATAGATATGTCTTTTGTGCACTAATCCAAAGTAACGACAATTTGTTCCTTGAACTTGATCTAATTTACACGTTAATAGTTAATTAGATCATGATAACCGTAGTTAGATAATCATCGTTGCCATGCTTAGATATTGCAGGAATTATTATTTTTTGCACGCCATGTCATGCTGTATATTACACATTACACATCACACTTCGATCATTTTGTAGAAATCATGATTGTAGCTCAGATCATTTGTGAAGTTGGTTTTGTCAAGATTTTTTTTTTTAGCTAATGAGTGTTTCAACCCAGATAGAGTTGTGCAAACAAACCTAATACATCCACCAACCAGTTTCTGTATCTGAACATAGGATGAACACTCTTGTTGCAATAAAACGGTTCAACTGAACTATATATTACTGAGATATATTTTTTTTTAACCAAATGTGTCTCCTTGCTTCCATTTACTCTTTACTCCGTCACAGAGAGGGACTTGGCCCGCTGATGTGCAGCTGGCTCATTCAGCGTTGCTTTGAAGCCACTTGATGCCTTGGAGAGGCGTACGGCCTGTGTGACCTGACATCACCCAGCTTGTCCGCCCTGGCTGTAAAAAACAGACACCAGCACTGAAGTCCTGGAACTGACAAGTTTCACTGTGTCTGCCAAAAAGAGTCTGAACCGCCACCCCCGCCCACCCGCTTAGTCAGAGTACAACTCTTCTCCCCGTCTATCAGGACACAAAAACTACTGATGGTTTGCTAGGAAATTGTGTCCATGGTTTTGTCCCCTCGGGATGAATCGTAATAACTGTGGTAATGATCTTACTTTTCATCCAGCACCATCATCTTCATCATCATTTGTCTAAGTAGCTGCAAAACCAATGACATCAGCCTCAGCAATGCTGTTTTTTTTTCTTCCATTTAACAAATGTTGGCATTCAAGCTAAACTAAGATAGGAAACATTTCACTTCAGCATCAGTATGTTAGCGTTGTCATTTCGAGCATGTTAGCATGATGAAATGAGCTTTTAGCTTAAAGTACTACAGTCTTTGGCTTATGTTTATGTTGTAAAATGTTGAGATTGCTGATGTTGTCTCGTTCTGGATTGCAGCATCCTAATGGGCACGGAGCAAACAACAACCTAAATACGTCATTACACACTTCCATACACACTACAATCGGGGTCCGCATACAGAGACATGTTTGACACATCAGAAAACATGATGGATCCCTCCTGACAGCAAGAAGAGTTAGTTTGATGTATTTTATTTTCATAAAAAAGTTGAATGACCATTTTACAAGACGAGGACTAATGACGTGAAATACAGTACAGTATCCAGGTTGTGGGCTTGCCGTACTTACGGTCCAAGCGGTCACACATTTTGGACTTCACGTGGACGTCCACACAAGGGTCCGAGTGGACACTTGCATACTTGACCAGAAGACGATCCACACATGCACAAATCAGTGGATTTGTCTTAACAACACACACATGCCACACAAGTTTTTTTTTTTTTATTTGCCACCAAGGAGACCCTACTTAGTGATGAAGCCAGTAAAAGTATTACCTGGTGCTAATCCCCGCCACCAGTCATGATACAACAAAGACCGTGAGTAAGAAGCTTCCAGTCCTGGTGGGAAGCCAAGGATTTCCTGGTCTTGTCAGGTTTTACTTTAGGGTAAATTCCATGTCCCACTGGAAAATGTATTATAATAAACCTGGGCTGATTAGATTAACTCATACGTTCATGTCTTTATAAACATTTTACACACAATTTGAGTCAGTATAGATGAAAGCTAAAACTGTCCACATTATGAAGCTATCCCTTCCTGTTCCTTTCCCTGCTGTTTGAGGAATTTCATTGGGTGTTGTGTTGGATCCACAATTATTCCTGGAGTCTCTTTCACTGAAACACTCTACCCCCATGTCTGAATCTCTTAAGCCACTTTGCCAGCGTTTGACTACTCATGGATGATGTATCACATAGAGGATGACGAGGCAATCCTCCGGTTCCCTTGATAATGTCCTCAATGAATTTGTCAAAATGATCTTGAAGACTGAAGGCACCAGCGTCGCTCCCTGCAGTGAACAAGTATCTTTCCTCGGGGTGCACTTAAACCACGACAACATACAAAAGCTTCTTCGAGGCCCCTGCATGGATTTCACACTGGTCTACGTGTTTATGTAGACGTAGCCACGTACCTTCATAATTACATAATTGTAGCAGTAAGTGTGACAATACTCACAGCGCTCGTCCAATATTGAAAATAATATTAGCGATAAAGTGCAGATATACAGTAAGTCCAGGTCGCGCCTATGAGGATCCCCGCTTTGCTTGGGCAACGGTAGGATTTGTTTTAAACATAGACTGTATATAAGAGGCATACGTAGTCTTTCTGACATCAGCCATTGGTTTATGGACTGCTGTTTTAAAGTCCATTAAAGGTCAATTTGACTCTAAATGGACCATCATTTACTCAATCAACTTCATGCTGTATTGATGAAGACTTGAACCAAGCGATTGAGACCATAAACTCATGTTTACAATTTTTACTGAGGGAATAAATCAAGTGAGAAGTAGACTTATTTTCTCATAGTTCTATACAATCTGACATCTTTTTGCAACCAGAGGAGTCGCCCCCTGCTGGCCATTTGAAAGAATGCTAGTTTAAGAAACCTTCGCAATGGATTTACTCTTCAGAACCGGAGGTTTGCCGCCTGGTTTAAATGAGGGACTTAAGGTTAAAAGTGCATTAGGTTGGATAATTGTGTTGAAAATATTTCTGAAATCTGTAATAACGACAGTATTTGTAAAACTAGTGGAGCTAGGTAGGCAGGAATGACTGCTGAGTGGGCCACGTCATTCAGAGGAAACTGCCTACTAAGCCAGGGCAGGAGTAGGCAACCAAGTATGCTAGAAAGTGCCGTCACATCCGCATGCTATATAAACTCCTTCACAGCCATTAGCAGTTGCATGTCCTATTATATAAATGTTATAGTTGTTTGACTGATTTAGTTTTTTTTTCATTTCCATGAAGATCTTACTCCGCCTCTGATTGGCAAGTTCTCCATGCCTTTTTCGCAGAGTTTAAGTTTATTGCTGATAGATGGAAGGTTTGTAGGGTTAATGATTCACGATTTTGGATGTGGATGTTGTCATAAGGATTGAAGCCGTCTTATTTTGAGCTCTCAGATATAATTACAATGTCCTGATTATGGGAGGAAATTGTATTTTCAAAATGTTGCTATAATTGTTGCCTTGATGGATGGAATTAAATTCCGTTAACAATTTAAATGTTGATGTGGTGTCATATAAATGTAATGTTAACCATAACATTGATAACCACGTTGCAGTCGTCAAACTATACAACTATCCCGAACAATTATTATTTTTGCACCATTAACTGGTATGAAATCTAATGACCCATTTGGAGAAAAATCCTGCATTCATTACCATTAATTGAGGTAAGAAGAAAGGCTCCATGGATGATAAATGAGCTGAAACCTCAGAACCACCTGCAGTCAGAAGTGCTCAGAGTTGTTAATGATCACCAGTAGCAATTTTGCCATCAATTAAAGTGACAAGAGGATGTCAAAGGTGTCTCCGCGGGAAGCCTCTTCATCTACGGCGTTATAGCACCGACAGGGATGTGAAAAAGAGCCTCGCCGAGTGCTGACTGCAGCAACACAGGGCCCCTGTATGCGCCAGATAGCGCCACTGCAATTAGGAGCCGAGCTTGTCTA
Source organism: Myoxocephalus aenaeus (assembly GCA_038501785.1). NCBI lineage: Eukaryota > Metazoa > Chordata > Actinopteri > Perciformes > Cottidae > Myoxocephalus > Myoxocephalus aenaeus. The sequence goes on along the minus strand of JBAMJR010000075.1, from coordinate 1,247,696 downwards.
ATGGGGCAGTAACATGAAGGATATGGGGAGGCCACCAATGTGAAAGGCTCGACAGTCTTGAGCTGGGAAAGCTCCGAGCTTCAAATTAGACTGAGAGTAAACCCTGTTATAAATGATGGCCTGCAGATCAAAGTCACAGGACTTTACCGCTATGAGGAGTTCAGGAGACTAACGGCGGGCTTTCAGCTAATGTGGCTCTCAGACACGGAGACATCCATTTTCACACCGACTCTTAATCTCCACGTACAACAGCAGCAGAGGGGGCCACGCTGTTACTTAGCCACAGTCTCATGTTTAATGGATGACGAAATGTGTTGCATGACTTCAGCGACCTTTGCTCTCATGATTACTGCATGAACATCCCAGTGTGTGACCCAGCTGCATGCTCGTGTCTGCCACAGAAACTTGACTTGGCTTGACTTTTTTTTGACCTTATTCGCGCTGCATTTCATTCGAGATCACAGAACAGTGCAAGTTAATGCACGTTGTTTTTTTAAGCCACGCTAGCTCCATGGCGATATTGTTCTGTCAGTCTGTCTTTTCACACTTTCCCGACTAAGATATTTCAACAACTTCTGGATGGATTGCAATGGAATTTGATACAGGTATTCATGGTTCCCAGAGAATGAATCCAAATGACTTTGGTGATCCCTGAGATTTCATTTAGCTTCACCAATTGGTTTAAATGATCTGTTCTTCTAGATGGATTATCTATTCTTTATTTTACAAACATTCATTCAGGTCAAATTCGAATGACTTTGTCTGTATGAATGTCGCAAATATGAACGTCATTCACAAAGTATGTGGATTCCTTTACTTTTCCTCCAGAATCATCATCAGGTAAACATTTTATGTTATATGACTTTGCCGTGGCCGACATTGGTTCATTACCTTAAATATCTCTGAAATTATAATTGATTTGCCTGAGAATATATTTATTTTGAGTTTTTTGGACCCGATGGCTCCTGAACATACTGGATTAATTAAGCATTCACTAAATAAAGTATACCAGTAACACTTCGGCTAATGGTGTCTTCCAGAGATCTTGTATTGTCATGGCAAACATATGTAGTACATGCACACTGTTGTTGTATAGTCTGCATGCAAAGGAAAGAAGAAGAGTTTTTCACAGTTTTAGTGTGGAATGACCTGTAGTGCTTTCAGTAAGTGGGGTTGTGTGTTTTTGGAGCTCTAGTAATGTGAGTTGCTCAGTGCTTCTCACGTGCACCTCACCTCGGCGGTGCAAGATGTTCCAGGCCTCAGCTGGCACCCCTGTCGTGCATTGCTGTTAAACAGAACGTGGCATTGTTTGCTTGAATTAGCACTAAACGCAGCAGTCGCAGGGGAGGATTAAATGCCTTCACACTGCAACAAATAATTTAAGGTTGCAGGGGTTTTCCGATAAATGGCTGTTTTATTTAGCGAGAAATGTTTACTTATATACTCTGGATCACTTCACCAACCAGCTGCATGATTTTCCAAGAAACCTTTGCCAAATCCACTTTTACTACTGCCTTTGCCATCTCTTTGTTTACTCTAATCTATGGTATTTTCTTGTACAACAATGTTTTTGCCTTAATTTTCACAGCTTGGCATACAGTATGTGTGTGTCCCTTGTTCACAAATGGCAGGTAGCTGGTTAGTGTCTGATGAAGGATCCAGGTTGCTCGCTAAGCAAATTCCCACCAATCACCCAAGGGCGCACTCCTTCAGCACACTTCCACGCACACACATTTGCTGACCTGTTTTTCATTTTAATTGCTGGATTTACTGACGGCAAATGATTTTTCTCTCCCAAAAAATGACAAATGCCATTGGCAATCTCCAATAATGAACACACATGGCGGTGTGTGTTTGTGTGTGTGTGTGTGTGTGTGTGTGTGTGTGTGTGTGTGTGTGTGTGTGTGTGTGTGTGTGTGTACAACTCTCATTCCAGATGCTGTTTTATTATCCTCAGAGTGTTCAGAGCAGTCCTTCCTCAGTCACTACTCTAAATGGAGCTGGAGACCTGGCAGTAATGGATGTCTTGTCTCCTGGGTTGATATTCTCAGGCCGAGACTCGGTGGGAGCTAAATTAATTGAAACCACTGACGCTGAGGGATGCGGGTTCAGGGGCGCACCACAGGGCAAGTGTAAAGGAGACCGTAGTGGCTACTGGGGTTTGGACTCGTCATTTCGAGATGGAACGACCCAACCTTTTCTGAGCAATGTGGTTTTTGGAGCTTTCGTTGTTACTGTCGAACCGTCTTAATTTTTTTTTTTTTTGTCGGTGGCTAAAGGAACATTCCAGTTTGGTCTCTTGGCTCGTATCTTTGGCCAACATTAGGTTAATGACAATGATATGACATTGCAATCGGCAACAGAAACACAATCAGCGAGACTCGGGCAGGTTGTAAGCAAACCAACATCTTATTTGTATAGCACTTTATTTGGAGGTAAAACCAAGAGGGAGTGCACCCAAAAATGTTCAGCTGCAGCAAGCTGTAGCCAGTGAAGGTTCTAATACACATTTTCAATACGCAGCTGTGCTGAATTAACATTAATTATGTGACTTGATTGAAAAAAAAGCGAGTAAATCTTGGCTCCGGTACCTGATCTGATTCTATTAAACTAGAAAGAGGACGAAGGCTTGGCAGAACCATAGCTGGTTTCATATGTTATCCACAAATGCAGGCCCGTGGTTTATTTTTCTGAAAGAAATGCATTTTTTTAACGAGATCACACTTTGTCCATCCGCCCTGACTGACAGGGCGGATGGACAAAACAACAAGAGAACACGAGAACTGGAATCATCATTTCAGGAAACATCTCAAACGTGACATGTAAATAATACCTCTCGCCTTTGCCGTTCCCTTTAACAGAGACACCGAGTCAATATTTCTCCGAGGTTTGACATTTCTATCGCTTCAGTTTTGACTTAATGCGCGGCTGAGATTATGATACGGAGCCCTTTTAATCCCCTTTGTGAAACTGCCTCGTGTGCATGGATTGTTTCGCTCTTTGGGAGGTGATTCTCGAGTTTTGCAGTGCGTGACCCTTCAGCATAGAAATCTCTGCTATTTGCATTCTGAAATTGAAATGTCTCAGCTTTCAAAACAGGTGAGGCGGCGTCCTCTATGAGTATTTGTACTCCCACGTTGTGCACAGACCAATGTTGGCCGGAGCAGCTGCCGGGTGAGAGTTTTTGTGACGGCATCGAAATGAGTGAGACATAAAGGTGAACAAACTTTTGCACAACTTTTGCGTTGCCGAATCTTTTCACGACTGCTGTGTCAACATCCTCGGCAATGAAAACATGTGAGGAGCTTCGGCGACAGGCAAACAAGCCCTGCTGCATTGAGATAAATGAATCTGACGGTTCTCGTGCATCGGGAAAGATGAAGAAGCAGCGGAGACTATCGCTCCCCAGCGAAGGTCTGCTGCACCACAGTAATGAAAACAATGCAATGTACTGCATTACCTAATTTCCCAGAGTTCAGTGTCAGAGTCAGATCTAATCTATCTGAACTTATCATTGTGGATCTGGGGAAGTTAACTAAGCTTTTTTGTTTTTGTTTTTTTGGGCCACACAGCATTTTAAAGACATTTGAAGCAGGTGAGATGGATTTGAGAGCGGCACGTCAAAGCTTTTACAAATCAAGTTCACCTTACTTGTCATGAGAAGTGCCACAAACTGTTGTACAATGAGGTTGACAATGGAGGAGACAAACAACCTAGATGATGTAACGGGGTTTGGCAGGTCAGCCTGGTTGAACTTTGAGCGCGTCCTGTGTGGAAGGCGCATGAGGGCGCTTTCATAAGCCGCACCCCCGTTTGGTTGGTCCCAATCAGGGTGACAGTTTGGTTTTGGTTTGTTTTATAGTGTGGTCTAGTTTCAAGGAGTGCAAACTAAAGTGTACCTTTTCATTTGCTGAGGAGCTGCGTACAAAGGAGCAAATGCATCTTTTTCTTGACACCTCTATGCAGGGAGTCAGTTTGAAATATTCCTGTTGGAGTTTCTTTTCTTCATTTTGGCTCATCTACTGTGTGCATGAACCCCTTCCCCTCCACGTCCCCTCGAATGACTTTACAAACGACTCTGCTTTTGTGGACTTTCTGTCGCATAATCTGAATGTTCTCTTGGGCACGCCGGTCACTCTTCCATTCACGTGAACCTGTCGCTCGCTTGTGTCCGTCTCATCAAAACGCCCGCTGAGGCAGCACGCCTTTTTGGTTCACTTCCTGCAAATGTCTCGGATTTCATCCTCGCTGCAATCGATCCGCACCAGCGTTCGCACCCAAGTTCACTGATTTAAATGTCACGAGGAGAATCAGTAACAACTGTTGTTCTATTACAGCAATCGCCGACTGTCCCCTTATCGATATTTCTGGCCCGCATGCTGTGTTTTTTCGCCTCTCATTTTTTAATATGACTGTGGCTCAGTAGAGAGCAGGGTCGTCCTTCAATCCGAGGTTCGATCCCCGGCCCCTCTAGTCCATGTCGATGTGTCCTTGGGGAAAACACCTAACCCCAAACTGCTCTCGTAGCTGTGCCTACGGTGTATGAATGTTAGTTAGAATCCTGATGAGCAGGCGGCATCTTGCATGGCAGCACCTGCCATCAGTGTATGAATGGTGTGAATGATGACATGTAGTGTTAAAGTGCTTGGAGTGGTCAGAGGAAAAGCGCTATAGTCCATTTTACCATGAAAATGTACCAAATGAGTGACGCTCCGGCTGTGGTGTAATTATCCCAGTCATCATGTGATACTTTTATATCGACAAACAACACATCGATTTGCAGCTCGTCAAGTCAAACGGACTCTTTCTATAAATTGTTTTATTTATCCGTAGTGTTCATTTCAAGATGCTTTTGTAATGTTCTTAGCGTGTCTCCCCAAGCACTGGATGAGGCTAGTGTCTGTACACTGTGTTGATGAGAGAGTGTGTGTGTGGGTGGAGAGAGAGAGAGGGGTTAAGTACAAGGACTGCCATCAATTGATGTTGACCGACTCTTAGACCCCTAAAATCCATCGCTTTGTTGTTTTAAAAAGCTTTGAAGGCCTCCTTATCCTTACAAATGAAATGTAGACTTTTTGCACAGGTTGCATGATGTAATCGTTCCTTTTGACAATCTCTCTCTCTCTCTCGCTCTCTGAACAAGTTAATAGACGAGCAGCCATTTGATCCGCCCACAGGTGAAAACACATGGAATGCACATGAAAGAGCCATTGTTAAAATTCTCCACAACATCAGACGTGATCCTATACATTGGCTCAAAGCTGGTGTGCACGGATCCTTCCCGGAGGCCCTCACCGAGACTGACATTTAAAAAAAAAAAACTCCCAGTACTGAGAGCAGACTCCTCTCTTCATCAGGGCTGCTTCCATGAAGACGCCAACGGAAACCTTTGAAGAAACTCAACCGTGGAAGCAACAAAACGGCATGAATTTTTGATGTAGGAACCGTATTGTGGGGTTTTTTCTTCTAACGTTCTGCCGCATTTCCAATTGAAGTCTCTTGCTTGGAGCCTCCCAGCCGGAGCAAACTAGTTGTAGACTCACTCCCACGATGTCAAGGGGGGGTGTTGTAATCAACACCGCCAAGAACGCGAATTCTCCTCCAGTGATGCTCAGTCAAAGCCTTGTCAAGAAAAGTAGACGCTGTTTACACCCCACCTTTTACTAAAATGAGTCATTTGCCGTGTGACCTGCTGGAGGAAAGATGATAAAAAACCGTCTTTCTGGTCTGAAATACCACCGCTGTCACCCGCGTTATTTAGGTGACTGACAGCGACGATTGCCCGGCCAGCAAGGCGAGCGGGAGGTGGTGACAGAAGCCTGAGTAGCTGTGATGATACTGTATGGCGTGATGAAGCGGGTGTACAGCATCAGCAATTTATGATTGAGCCTGATGGTTTATTTTCCTTGGCAACATTTTGTCACACAGGAAGCTGTTGCATTGCACTGAAAACAGTCATTTTCAGTCTGCATTATTTTTTCCTTTCCTCAGCCGTTTTATCTTTAGTTTTTTTCATCTCACGATTTTTCGTGCGCTTCACTGAGGAAACATAGATGGGTTTATTTGTGTCGGTGCTACTCCAGTATCCTCCTTTGATTGCTTCACTTATAAGATGGGTGAAGTGCTTTGATTTTGCCTCACAAAGGAACATTCTTGGTTTCATCTTTTCCAAAACCGTCATTATGAGACGCAGCGTTGCCTTTTCGGTGGACTCAGGGGAGGCGCGACAGCCCAACAGGGCACCCCCCGCGCGTTCAGACAAAACCCAACAAACATTTCCCTTTATTGCAGTTAAAGTTCCCCAACTTTGGTCTTTGGACCCACAATTCTAAATTCATCACGACCCAATTCGCTGCAGGCCTTTAAATCGTGAGAAGAGCGAATTCGCGCGAAAATGAGCATTCCTGACCTTTTTTTTTTACAGCATTTCCACATCACTTTATACTATCTTAAATCTTGCGTGCCCCAACATGTAATGCAGTGACCTCTGGGAGTGCCTTAGAATAAATAAATAAATAAATACAAAAACATGATGGCATACTGTATGTAGGCTTCCGTAAAAACTCTTTGTGCTGGTGCCCTAACGCTTGCAGCTGGTGGCCTTTTTTATATTTTCATATATATGTATATATATATATATATTCCTGCCTGTCTGGGTTACGATCCAAGAGTAAAAAGGTCAGTTTTTTTTCTTCTTTTTGTTGATCAGGCTCTCCACTGCTCTTCGCACCTGGTTTACACAAATGTTTGAATTTGACAAGACAACATGTTTGTAGATGCTTTTGATCTGACTCTGAGCACAATGTCTACAAAAGCTGCTCAGGGAAAGCTGCGTGTCAGCAGAGCAGCAGCTTCCCTGCTCCATCTGGGTCTACGGAGGCTGCATTCATGCACAGCATTGAGTCGGGGTCACCTGTATTTTGGCAGCACTCAGAGGCCGACGCGCACGCTCACACACACACTATTTAAAATGGAAGAAAATACACTTAAAGCATAACAATACACTTTGGATCACATTTTCATATAATACGAGTTAAACACAAGCTGTTACGCAGCCTGTGTAGACAGCTGCATTGATTAAAATAGAGGTGCATCTGTTTCATCTGACGTGCTCGTGAAAGACGACTGAGAAACGTGCTGAAAAGCCTCCTGTCTAGACGAGCTGTAAGAGAAGCCTGATAATCATACACCATAATATTGTGATCTTATAGCTGCTTTTCTTTGGCTTTCTGGGGTTAGCAGAACAATCGAATCAGAACGTGGGCATTATGTATCACCTGGTGAAGTTGGCATGTTGAGCAAACAGTTGCTTAATCACACATCCAGCACTAAAAGAGTACTTTACATTCACGTGGAGTGGCGTTTCTGGCCACCCGGTGAACGTAAAGCTGTATTGATGCTCAACGCACAGTCCCACCATAGACACCTATGGTGGAGGTAACATTCTTTACTTACTCATATCCCCCAGCAGATGTGTTTACGCTCTTCTTTTACTTCGCGACAGGAGCATCAGTGGGGAGGTCCGTCTTGTTTCAATGCTGAATGTTGTTTTGTACAGTTGGCATGTTTGCGCTGTTTCATCCACTGCCATGTATTCTTATACAACGGTTAATATGATATCTTATGAAAAGTTACTTCTCATTTGTAGTGCTTTTTTGGTGCTTTGGTTTTCCTACATAAGTCAGCGACACATGTCACATTCGTTTTTTTCAAAATAAACTGCTGTCTTCAAAAATAACTCAGTTGGGTTTAGGCAACCAAACCAAACTTAGTTAAGAGTTGGAAAAGGTTGTGACATACTTAGTTAGGTTTAGGATCACATCAGCGTTTGGGTTAATGTAACCACAAAAGTGCCTAAGTTACATTCACTTACCTAGGTTACATTACCTCAGTTACGTGACAAACACAACAACAGTGACTTCTCGTTTCACATGGAGAAGGAACAAAGGTTGAAAGATCCCTGTTTGTTGGACCCGTTCACCTCCCTTCCCACCCGCCCTGTGTGTGTGCATTTGCGCTCTTTAGATTTCCTCGTTCGTACGTGGATAACATTAACAATAATTGTGTGGGATGTCTACGAATTACGGCGCGTGATTATTGGTCGGTAAAGCCAGGAATGCAGGATTAGACCAGCCTGTCCTCTGTGATACAGAGAGCATATAATGAAGGGAATATTCACCCAAACTGACAAATTCATCAAGCTCACAGTTCTTCAGTCGATCCTCTGAGATACATAGGAAAAACTGTCTAAGGTAATCAATTACATGTCACGTAGCAGAACAGAATGAAATCCCTACATGCGTTCACCGACTCAGAATTGCCATCTATAATAGATAATAAAATCCAAGTATGAATACACAAGCACCTCAGGGAGTTGAGTGTTTATGCAGTTTATGCAAGCAGGGTTCACACGTCACATATCTGGAGGCCAGAGGGCGAATTATGAGGATAACAACACGGCTGTTTCTCACAACGGCTCCACATAGAAACTAACCGACATGGTTTCTCGTGGGTGGTGTATTCCTTTGATAAGAATATGTATATACAGATGCACCATTGCAACAACACACTGATGATGATTGATGCAGATAATGTGACATATCTTTTCAAATGTAGATTCAGAAAGTATACTTTTTCAAGGACTTATTCACCCAAAGACAAATGAAGTGGCTTCTGCGGAATTATTTGCTTTTAGAATTTCAATTGCCATCCTTTTTTAGAGACATTCGGGTCTTTTCAGGGGCGTTCCATCGAATGGGATACGGAGCCCAAGCTGACCAGCACATGCATCACTTGTACTGGAAGCAATCAATCGGAGAGGAAAGGCCTGATGCAACACAGTTGAATATTTGGAGGGCTGAATTTGAAGCAATGAATTATTCATTTGCGGCACTTTAATGAATATGAAGAGAGTCTCTCTATCATTCACAATCTGTAGAGCCGCTGAAATGTGACTCTCTTGCTGTGGGCACTTAGCAGGGTTTCCAACAGGCCCTGTGATACCCGAGAGAAGGGCTTTAAACACATGTGCGACACATCTGATGTCATTTCAGGAGGATTTTCCGAAAAAGACAAAAACAAAAATCATCTAGTTATTGAGATTTTCATCTTACTCTGCAAAATAGGAGTAATATATCAATATCCCCTGAGAGGAACAATCTCCAGCAACGCAGCTTCACATTTGATTAAAGAAGGATGACAGAGTGATGCGCCTTGATTCAATTTCCCAATAATAATCCCAATAAAAATCCCCTCATTGGATGGTAACCCTCTGCTTCCAGACACAAAAACTAAAATATTGAATATGCTTTTCACTTGAGGCATTGGAAAAATAACGTGAATTGTCCTTGATTCCTCACTTACGTATTTATGAATTGATTAATGTGTTGGTGCTTGTTGCTTGGGGTTTTGCCGAGTCTCTTGTATTTCTTGTCAGGACGGCCCGCTGTACATGTAAACTACTCAGGTCTACTTATTCAAAACAAGCCCCTGTTGTTGCTGCGAGTCATAACATACATTATACAAATACATTATTCCCCAGAGAACCTTTTTTCCCCTCCTACCACTCTCCCACGAGACACACACTGTTTACAAGTCTATTTCCAGCCTCGACTGTAAGTTGGATCTTCGTAACGTTGTGTTCAAGGACAGCGAGATGATAATTGTTTTTGTCGCTGAGATTGACCGCATGATTTCCTTGATTATTTAATTGCATTCTGACTTTCCGTGAAAAACCTGTTGATGCGTAAATGCGTGCAGAATGTTTGCTTTTGATCCATTTTGCAACATCTGTATTTCATGTATCAGGTTGTGTTCACTTGAGCTGTAGTCTGGTCCAGACAGTAGGTGTTGCTTTTCAAGAGCTAAGCTGAAGATCAAACAGACAAGCGGCCAATTCAAAAGTGCGCCTTTACTGACCATCTTCGTGTTGTTGTTCATGTTCTATAGTTCATCCTGAAAAATATTTTTGCTATCGTCATACAGAAAGTTTCGCGGGTGGTGGTTTAGTCTTGTCCTCTCATCTCTCTGTAGTACCGCTGCCAAAAAGTGGTCCCCGAACAACATGAGGGGGTTATCAATGTTATTGATTCCTTTCTAAATTAACAGCATGCAAAAGGACAAATTTGTCAGCCCTAATTTATTGATATGAAAATGCCATTGATTATTCATCAACCCTCATAATCACTAGTTAAAATGTGCTGTACATAAATTGACACAGCAAGATAAAACTACTCATAGCAACAACAGTTAAAAAAAACCCAATACATCCAATGTCAGGAGCCAAACATGTAATTATTTAGGTTAGAGCATGGCAGTGTAAAGACCCCGAACAAAGCAAGGCTTTGTATTTGTTCCAGTGTTGCCATCCTTCTAGGGCTGCATGATTATGGACAAAATACTGTTCACGATCATGACACGGTCAATCACTCCAAAGTGAAGCCAAAACATCTCAACCTGCAGGATAAATGCGTGGGAAAAGCGAAACGCAGCGCTCGTCCCTTCCTCATTACCACTACTCGGCCCTGAACCCAAATAGTGGAGTTGGTCAGTGGCGAGCAGATCAGGCTCCGATTGCAGTGTGTGTAATGTGTGTAATGTGCGAATGTGATCAGGGCCTTTCGAGTGAAAAGAGATTTTTTTGGCGATGACAGGATATTCTGCCTTGATTTTAGACCAGACTTTTAAGTTTTGTTTTTGGGGTATCACGTAACCACAGACGCACAGAGGGTTGTATCCGATCATTTTTCAAAATAAAACATCTTTTTTTTGACATTTTTTTCATTCATTCTTTCTGTGCGGCCCCGGTACCAAGGGACCCATAGACCGGTGGTTGGGGACCGCTGTTCTAGAGGACTCACCTTTGAGACAGAACAACTGAAAAAAGCGTATTCTTCTCCTGGGTTTTTCTTTGTTTATTTAGCAAATAGCGTCAGATGCACGTAACCTTTCATTGTCAGATTTGCGATCCGGCAGAGAAACATATTCACTTTCTCGGTTTCTTATAGGGCGAATCTATTTTTTTTGTATTTAGTATGCCTGTTCTTTAGAGACATGAGGTTGAGTCGGAAAATGTGTCATGAAAGTTTGACTGACCGTAGGATGTGGTGCTGAACTTTTCAAAGATGTTGGAGATAGCGCCCGCTGACTTTTAATGATTTTCACCTGGAGACAGACAGAGAGGAGGAAGAGAAAATTGTAAGTGCAAAGATGAAAAGTGATGAAAGGCCTTATACGTTTTTTTTTCTTCACACATTGTAACAGCTAGCCTCTCACAGAAATACATTAGTCGACCACGGTGTCCCATCGACACCGACAGGTGAGCTCCCATTACAGATGTTGAAGCTGGTTATTGTTGGCCTAGTTTCATTGCATTAAGACAGAATCAGAATCAAAATAGCATGCAGTATGCATACTACCTTTTATCCACTTCTTGATGGGAAAGGTTTGTGGTAGTTCATACCACAAGCAACATTTAGGTTATACCCTCCAGAGTTGTGGCAAAGGGCATTTCCCAACACCCTGTACTTATCCTACCAGACTTTCATAAAGGAAGAACAGCACATATTATTCTTAAAAATGGACACCACAAACACGAGCTTGTTTTCATCAGTCCAGTGACCGCGTTGACAGCCGAACATGTTGCCATTGCTCGAAGTGACGGCAACTATTAAAAACACGAACAGAACATGTAGGTGTCCTCGTTAATTTCTTAATATACGCTTATCTGTGTGGATTTTCTACACCGACCATTTGCGTAAATTGAGCATGAAGAGTAACGCATTTGGCTTAAAGTCACCAGTTGATGCGGTCCCACTTTAAACTGAAACACCTGTTGCTATGAAATGTTCCCAATTCTGTATGTTTCAGTCATTTATTGACAGAAACCCACGTGTCAAATGTTTCCCCTGAGGCTTGAAACCAAATGTGCGATAAAACCCCAAATAATGTGTAATAAAGGCTTGACATTCATTGGTAATCAAAAAAACATCAAGAACAAGTCAATGCAGTTTCCAAATCTGATAATCCAGAATAATTGAATGTGATACTGCAAGAATCAACAATTTCAAGTCTTGCGAAGTTTCCTCTCACCAAAACAAGTTCCAAAGGAAGCTGTTTCTCGTTCTATGCTTTCCTCAAGCACAGCTCTTGCATAATACCTGAGATCTGTTACCTATTCTGTGGAGTAAAAATATTCCCCATCTGCTTTTCTCAAGGAAAAGATACATATTTCCCCTCTGATGTTTACAGTGTGATATAGTGAAAACAGAGTTGTTGTTTTTTATTATTATTATTATTGCAAATGCAAGCAGGGTTCTATCCACCTGCAGAATCAATCAGTCTTTTTCTGATAGCTCTACTGGAGTCTTGCTGGAAACCAAATTACCCCGAGTAAATGGCCTCCGGTGCCAGCGCAGACATTCAGGTCATTATGATTAGTTATTTTGCGCGTCTGGAAGTACGTGTTTGAGATGTCTGGATTTTTTTCTCCGAATGAATGTAATCTCATGGAAGCGCACTTTCATATTCAGGAAAGTGGGACTAATGTCAGTTCCTACAGAGCATGTCCTCGTTATGGTTTATCCTCTGTATGGACTGGGCCCATTTGTTGGGAGGGGGTGCAGCTGCTCAGCACAGTAGCCTTCAGTCATGTGAAGGCTGCACCTTTGTAGTCCTCGTTCTTTCGAAGGAGGCGGCCCCTGAAATGGGTCACAGCTGCTGACACAATGGAGCCCGGCAAAAAGGTAGGATGCTAAATGAGGAGCATTATAAAGCCTATAGTGCCCCTGCTTATTGACTCCAATCGGTTTAAAGGTGCATTGTGCCATGCCACATGCTCCACAGAAATAGTGGGCAGCAATCACATCTAGGACTGGGTCCATACAATCTAGATATACGGTCGACTGTAAAAAAAAAAAAAGCCAACTCCTGACCAACAGCCGGGCAAGAAAAAGCATAATTCAACGAAACTGCTGAGACTCTCAGAGCCGGTGAAAATAACACGGCAATCTTAGCCTGTAGTTTTGCCAATTTTAGTGTTCGTGCCACAGTTCAATATAATAGTTTAGTGGCTCGGGTCAAGGATGGGAGAGACAAGGGAACGACTTGTGTCTTTGTTTCATCCTTCCTGCCAACGGGGGACAGCTTCAGCTTTTCGGATCCCTAACTCCTGGAGTCAGTCTCCTGGCGGCACAGTGGACGAGGTTAGGGTGCGAGTTGATTACTGGTTTCTGACACTTTGGATATATTCCAATAAACTAACTATCAAAACGAACATGGACCCGGCGCCATCAACGTGTCTGACAAAGTCTCAGGGCAGCTCTACTTCTTGGTCCTCTCATGTGGAACTGGACCTTCTTCACTATCTCGTCCCTACCAAGTGGTATAACAAGTAAGGGACTGTTCATCTGTGAAGAGACGTAGCAGCTCATTAATTTCATTTACCAGGAGCATTTTAGTAACATCGTTACTTTCTGAGTCACGTTGTGTGTTCCGTTGTGAGCTATTTGAGCGTCTTGTTTTTTGTCCGTCGCCGTATTAGTTTTTAGCAACCAGAAGTGACACGATAGGGTGGAATTAAGTCGATATTTGTAGGTGACCAAAAAGTTACTATTTACTTTCATGAACTGAAAACGAACTGGGAAAGGGTTAAAGTTGTAAGAATTCTTAATGCTGACCGAATGAGCCCATGCACATAGTGTGTTTGGTTGAAGGATGAATTGTTGGTTTAACAGCACTGTTGCCAGCCAGGAAAACCATCATTTAAATGGAATATAAACATGAAATCTGTCCTGCACAGAACAAAACATTAATCAATTTCTCTACAACCCTGTTTGCCTGAAGATTATTTCTGCATATTTAAATATTTGTTGCCAAACCTCGATCTGTATTTTCATCAGTGAGAGCGATATTTGTTAATGTCTATCATGGCCCATCATTTTTTATGTTGAAGGAGCAGCTTAAAACCTGCTGTGTCTTGCATATTGTCCCCTTCCTGCTGCAGACCGTCTTCAGATTATTACTACAAGGACTCTCAATACTTCCTGTGTCTCTCTGTGTCTCTCTTCCTCTCTGCCTCTCGTTTAGCTGGCCGAAGGGCTGATGGTGTCTAGGCTACGGTACTCAGTGAGTCCTCAATCAGTGGGAAACATGCCTGTCTGCTGGGCGCCATGATTTATTCCATTCAATAAACGAGTGGGATCATAGCTGCTTTTCCAGGTGGAGGCATATGCAGTAATCTACCCCTTCCTTGAAATGTGTGTGGTTAGATCTATATACCTAATCTGTAATATAGGCTGTATATTTAAGTTATTAGTAAGCAAAAATATGTCATCAGACAGACGTAAACCAGACCAATGCTACAGGTCTATGGAACCCCTCCAGTTCTTCAATATTAAATATATAAACCAAGACATTATGAAATACAAAACTACAAACTACAAAAAGCCATTAGGGACATTTTAGCTAGAAAGTCCAAGATTAAAGAAGGCAGAAAAATCTAAAAAATGTATGAAAAAATGTAATTGGATATTCTCTGAGAATAGAGTGGCACATTTGCGAGAACGAGATAGAGAGACACAGAGAGAGAGAGAGAGGGAGAGAAAGAGAAAATACATATTTTCTGTCAAGTAACCACATCGGTTCACTTTGCAAAGTCGGATCGACCTTGTCGCTCCACAGACGACACCCTCAAACACTGCTTTAACGTGAGCTGCAGAGCGCAAAATGTATTATACTGTACCATTCTCCTCTCTTATCCGGGGGGAGTCTGGCATACGGCTAAGCAGCGTGTGCCAGACGTCCCTCTCTCCAGCAATCTCTAAGGAAACGATTCACCAGAATCTGTGGTTCAACACGCGCCCTTTGCCTGTTGCTTTCCATCCACACAGTGAAAAGTTGGGCTGTGTTCCAGTGTAACTATGGTGGACACACGTTCCATGATCCATGTTCTGAAAACTGGAGAACTTTGACCAAGTATTAATTTCCACGCCCCAAACGTCATGTACGGTTATGTTTGCTGAGCCTCTTTTGGATTGACAGGAGGTTAGCTGTCAATATTCTCCTCCAACTCTTCGTCAATGAGTATTAATATGCTCTCGCACCGAGAGTGACAGTTGGCTTCCCCAGCTGCAGCGCCGCTCATGCTCCCTTGTGGCTGACTGGATTTAAGATCTGAGATCAGGAGGCTTTTTCTGGATGTTTACACAGCCTGGCACTTTCCATGATGAAACTGGAGCCCTATACAGATCCGACATGTTTTAATATGGCCGTCGGTTTATTGGACAATTACTACAAGCTACTCGGGAGATGGGGGTGGGGGGGGGCTCAGAGCCGCGATGACGTGATGTCAGTTCGATGTGTTTATGGGGCCCCTGTTTGATGCAGATTGGAATGCCCTCCTTCAAAAACAAGAAAAAAAAGGGGAAATAACAAAAGCCTCTCACAAGGCTGCTGAAGCTAATTTTTGTCGTCACATGTTCAGCCAATTACACGGAGTGTAATGAAGTGGAACGCGGCTCACCAGAGTTCACAGGACACTCTTTTATTCAGAGCCCAGTTTGACTCCAGAGCAGGAAGCTCATCGTCACTGAACATTACACCGGGCAATACTTCACTCTGGATACATACATTTATCCGTGTCAATATCCATCCTTCCCCCCCACCGCCCCCTAATCATTTTCTCCACAGCTATCTCAATATCACGGGCTAGTGAGAGAGACGGGAAGCACATTATCTGTGGCGAGGGGAGGAGGGGGTGTTACAGTATTAGGGATTATCCCTGACAGATAGTTTCCCTCGCAGGCACCATTAGCTTGGCCTCATCCCATTTGGTATTTCCAACACCTGCGACCACCATCCGCCGGGCACAAGAATTATTACCATTGTATTTTTTTTTTCTAGGGTATATAAATTAATCATGGGGATCACAAGCAACTACTTTAAATTTCTGGACTGTGACCAAGAACCACATCCTCCCCAAAGGATGCCACGGGCCCATGCATCATTAAAACAGAGTTGTGCTCTTCGACAGAGGAGCGGCGCCAGCTCCCCTCGCTTATACACCTTACGGGATTGTGGCCTCTGCATTTTCCACAATACATGCATAATAGCTACTGTCTATGGCTGAATGCAATCAGGCTCCTTGGGTCTGACTTTGAATGCCAAACGAGCGCGGTTGGCGAGCAGGCAAAATGACGTTGATCAGCTCGAAAGTGAGAGTGGACAGCTGACTACAGCGGACATAGATTAGCATTGATCACCGGGCAGAGCACGTAGGCTAATGACTCAAGGCTGCTGGGGGGCTTGTTAGACAACCTCTGCAGTGTGCTGTAATGGTCCCCGTTTCCTCTCAATCCACTAAATACCAATGGCTGCAATTCCTCATTGCGCGTCCTCGTATCGGCAAATGATCCGTCTCGGATTCACGTGCATGAATGAATTATGTGGGCATTGATGTAGACATTACCCCTGAAAGATATACGTCAAACAGTGCAATTAAGTTCCGCCCCGTGCTTTAGGGAGGAGTAAAAGCTCCACAATACAAGCTTCTGAATCATTTCAATTCAGGCTCCGAAAGGTGGCCGAGACAATTATCAGCTCAGTCTGATCAATGTGAAGAAGCTCCTTCTCTTTCATACCCCGTTGATGAAGCAGCTGATTGTGGCCGTCGGGCCAAACCACGAGTTTCGCTTTCTCGGCTCATTTTAAAAAACATATTGATTTGGAATTACTTACAGGTGCCGGCCTATAGCGGCATCGATCGCACATAGGCGTTTTGACAAAATGTCTGGAAAACATTTCGCATCGATTTCAAAAGTTTCTCAGAGCCCGAAATAAATAAAACAAACTTGCATTTAACCGTGTAATTGTCAAGCGCACCTTTGTGTGATTCCCTTCACGCCTATTCATCCAACGTCCTAATCAACAAAACAGTTTTACCTCTGACTCTAAAGAACAGCGCAAACTAGAGCAGCTTATTGAAAGGGCATTGCAAAGCTCACGGCCCAGAGTAGGTAAAGAATGCGTCTCTTTCTTCTTGTTCTGCGGATAAAGTTTCTTCATTGGTTTTCTCCGGAACGGGCCGATACATCAACACAGTGAGTGTCATAAGGAAAGTCATCAACCAAATCTCCCGTTACTGATCCATCCCTCAATATTTGATTGAGACTTATGATGGGATTGTGGGCAGGATGACAAACAAAAAGGCAAAAGCTTGGAGAAGAGACAAAAAGTTGAAACCAAATCAATAATGATGACTGACAGGAGGAAGCTTGAGTGATCCGCATTGTGCCCCCTTAGAATAAATAATGTAGAACAGAATAAATCTACTTCGCTCCCTATACGACTAATGCTTCTTCTCCATTCCATCCTTCATGAGTGGTGATTCTTCCTGTTTTGTCGCATCCATCTGTCGGCAACACTTAACCACAGGATAAAGAGAAACAGAAAAGGGAAAAGAAACGCTGTAAAAAAAGAAAACATTTTTGTGTTTTATTTATTTATTTTGTAACATTGCATGTTCTTCTTTATGAGAGTTCATAGTTTGTACGTATAAGTACTCCGGTTGCAAAGAAAAGTCTGATTGTATGGAAGTATATACAAAATGACTCTACTAAGTATATACAAAATGACTCTTCTTCAATACAGCATGATGTTTATTTAGTAAATTATGGTCCATTTAGAGTCAAATAGACCATAAAGTAGGGTACGCTTTAGGGCGAGGCATATTTGTGATTGACAGGTCGCCACCACAGAGTTTTCCAGTCTGGGACTTGTCTGTATTGTCGTGTTAAAACTTGAACCCTTTCACAAAGGGTGTTTTCAGTTCATGAAAGTGAATTGTAACATTGTGTAACAAATATCCTATTCAGCGATTGGTTGTACTTAGCTCCACCCTCTTGTGTCACTTCTAGCGGCCCACAAAATGCCAACCACGAACGTCGATGGATTGAAAACAGACATTTCAATTTGAAAGGTCAAGTGCCAAGTTCATTTAGTTAGGAAGTAGTAGCAGTAGGAATAATAATACAAAGATTAGCTTGTTAATGTTGATTCATTTGATCTGCTACAACAAGTATTATTTATTTGGGTTAATTATGTTGCTAAAGTGACCCATTGTATTCGACAGGGTTGGCCAATTCATCAAAGCTTTCACTGTGCAGATCTGAATCTGATGGCGAATGTTGCTGGCATCGTGATCCACGGAGGATGTGCTTTCTGTTAACATGTTTTTAAGTGGGTTGAATGATTTGCCCACAGAGGGAGCGTTTTATTTTATTATTTTGCTCTCCTTCAGTTCAGTCTGTCTACATTCATTAGCATTCTCTGTGATATATACTGTACACATTTTTGCCAAGGTAAATATGTTGAATTAACAGTTATTAGAAAGCTTAGCATTACCGTTGGCAGGCAGCTCCGCTCATCTGTTGCTGCAAGCCACATATTTTTTAGTTTTTAATGCTTCACTTCCCACGAGGAGATAGAGTGGCAGCGGTATGTATACACTAAATATCAGCTCCTCAGTATCAGCTGCTAGCTAGCCCTTCGGCTCGGGATCTTGGCTCAGCTTATTTGGTTGAATGATTTATTAATGGGTTGCCAATTTTCCGCAAGTTCCAGCATGTTTTCTTTTTTTCTTCCTTTTTTTCTCTCTTCTTTTCAAGAAGTCTTGTTGTAGACGGCGTCTCCTCTCGCTCATGTTCCCTCATTTCTATTTCCTCCAGAGCCAAACGGAGCAGCGTCTGCCCAGGAAATACTCTCCGCTCTCCTGGACTGGATGGGAAGAAGGAGAATCTTTGACCTTGGAAAATGAAGATGCTGTTGCCATGGGAACTGTTAATCCTTCTGTCACTCCAAGAGTGCCTGGCTGGTGAGACGCCAAGTAGGGCCGCCTTTTTTTTTTCTCTTCCGACACACACCTGATACGCATACATCTCCCTACACGGAGGGTTTTGCCTCAATCGCATGCGGGTTCATTTCATTTGAAAGGGAGCGATAGTATTTAGCTTTTGTAGATGGGTAAAATCTAGTAACGTTTTTTTATATAAATGAGCAAAACACAGTAAAATCTGTAGATTTTAGTTTGGTTTTAAAGAGCTTAGCGAAGCATTTTAGGGCAAATAAGAGCCGCAGAGGCAGAGGTTTGAATTTAGTGCTGCACTTTTCTATGGCGGGAGGAAGTTGTCTCAGGATTAAGTGTGACTGCCTTGTGCCATTCTAAAGATTGACTATCATAGTTACATTTTTATCTTAATATTTAACTACTGCCAGGGTTGAACATGTTCTCTTCAGATCCCCCCTCTGATAAACGTGACTCACTTTCGGATTTATATTTGAAGAGAGAGTCCCGTACGATAGCTCGCACTTTCTCTGTTTTCTCTGGGTTTTTTAACGCCTCCCTATTTTATTATGCAATTTCCACACTTTATGTCCAACTGCTGCCACTTGCGTGAAATGTGGTAAGCGCTATAAAAAATAAAAATAAATCCAACACAGGCTCTTTTCTCAGCGCTAATGTATTCCGTGCTCCGTTCTCAGCAACATAGATCCCGCCGTGCGCCTCCAGCTCCTTAATACCTGTGTGAGCTACAGCTGAGGAGTTCAAATCTCTCTGAGAGCTCTCACTTAGCACCTGGATACAGTGACCCGTACAGGCAGCGGCGACCGAGTGAGATTTAATGTCGACATATGACGTATACGCTGTACGCTGATCTTAAGCCCACCGTGTATTCATCAGAAAAAAATAGATTTAAATGTATACAGCTTATGGAGTGGGGGGGTGTTGTTTTCTTATTTATGCTGCCATCTCCATTGATTTAGCGTCTCATCTCCAGTCAGCAGTTTGACTGCGGTATATCTATGCAGCCTGCAAACACAAGACAGAAGAATGAAATGCAAATAGCAGTGTGCGCCGCAACACATACAAACCCGCCAGTGAGCTCAAATTTGCATGCACTCCCATGAAATCTAATTAGGTGTTAATTTTGTACGTGTGTGTGTGTGTGTGTGTTTACGTGTATGCTAGCGGTCAATCCAGTCGGTGTGTTTACAGGGCAGGCCTGTTCTCGAGCATACACACAGAACCACCCGGTCATTTCCCTGGTGAAATAGCCCGGCTATTTAAGGTTCATTAATTTGTTTAATTTAAAGGACATCGCTACCAGGGTAAAAAAAAAAATGAAGCGCTTCCATCAGAGGCCGGGGGAAACGGGGCCTCTTACCTGAAGCAAAGACTCCCACTCTCATTAGGATGATGATGGCGATGATGATGCGGGAGGGAGCACTCTTTGTCCTCGTCAAGGTTAGAGACAAAAAGAAAGACAGATGAAGTCTTTTTTTTTTTTTGCAAGAGCAAAGCTGGCGTGTGGCTCAGAGGAAAGGGAGGGAGGGGGTGGACACCAGTGTGTGAGCGCGTGTCCATTGAAGACATTTTAAATTTCATGGGAGTAATTAGTGCAACATCGGTTAATTACTCCTGTGTATTGATCGCTTGGCTGGAACGTCCCAGGAACACAAGCTCGACTGAGCAGACGCACATGTACAAACAAACACGCATGCAGCCAACAGCTTCACAGGCTCTCTAATGATCAGATTACAATTACATCAAGTAAAGCAAGGCAGCTCTCTGATATTGCAACTCCCATGTAACCAACTTAACCAAGTTATCCTACTTGCATTGCAATCATAATGGAATAAAGCACAAGTCAATTAGCCAGCTGGGTTACTTGACAATGTTTCTAATTACTCCTGTCATGTAATATAGTGATATCTTTCTGTCTGTGCTTTGGTTCCCTGCATGTACGGTAAAAGTATGTGTTACTTTTACCGTACATGCAGGGAACCAGATGCAAAGTGTGAGTTTCCACTAAACAGTAGCGGATGTAGCGCCTAAGTAATGCACATTTTTAGGAACACTGAACACCAGAAGCAATCGACCATTTGCTTAAACTCACTCACCCTCAAACAGCAATTGTCCAATTGGAGCCTCTGAACCACACATTGATACAGCAGGCCTTTTAAACTGTCTCTACAGCGCTGTGTCAGCAACTAAAGGAAGGTCTGGCTCCACACTTTATCATTCTGGCGTAGGGGGAAAAAATATCTGCTCTGGCTCGTTGGTATTCCTTTAAACCAATCACAATGGTCCTGGGCGGCGCTGAATACAGGATGCAGCGACGGGGCCCTCGCAAATTAGAGTGCCGCAGGAGTGAGTCCCGAAAACCAAGAAATGAGTAAGCTTTTCTCCACTTCTGGGTCCCTCGTCTCAAAATTGAAGCCTGAAATAAGGTCTGCGACTAACACGAGCTTGAGATGTTTGAACGCTTTGTTCTACGACATAAAATATGTCTGTAAGTGCATTTTGAAGCTTTTACGCTAAGCTGTAGTCCGTCTTGAGCCTAACGTCACATTTACGCATCAAAAATCATGTTAATGTATGAAGATTACCTTGCTGAACAAAATGTGTCAGTATATTTTCTATAACTATCCAAACAGCCAATGAAAAAAACTCCCATTGGCTTTTTGTGTTGAGGTAACAAGTGCGATGCAAACTACTCGGGTTCGTCTTGGAAAAAATATGTCATTCCCGCAGCGCTCTATAGATAGCACAGATAGCATGAGAATGCCGCATGTGGTACACAGCCGGTTATATACCACACAGTCCACAGGTCGTGACCTTTTATCTCTCTATGGGTACATCCCAAGGCTCTTAATTGTTTCCCTTACTTGTGTCTTTTCCTTTTCAAAACCATGCATGGAGAGAGGAAACGAGGAAATATGTTCTAATGAGAGGTCCTTTCCTCTAAAGCGCCAGGTGAAGCGATGTGTGTTTCTGTTGACGGCGGATCAGCTGATCACAGCTGGATCAGCTGCCAGTCGGCTTAAACAGCTGGAGAAACTTTTGATCATTGTACTTATACTCCTAAAGACACAGTTATCATCACTGTCAGAGAGATGTTTTCTTTCTTTCTCTCTGTATTGTAAAGAAAGAAAGTTGTATGTGGTCCTTTTATTGTTGATACCTACAATGAACATCTATTTTAACCAGATGGTGAAACAGAAAACAAATAAATATATAACTTGAGTTTAATCTGTGATCTGTCTTGACTCTGGTATGAAACTCCAGTGATGTTTAGACAAATCTGATCATTTTGATCAGCTGCATCGTCCAATCAAATAACTGATGAACAACGAGGGGGCGTGTCGGCCGCTAAAACACTCAACACTCAACACTCTCCTGCATCCTCGCTCGTGGCTCCTCAGAGATCCCTCTTTGCTCCTCAGAGCAGAAATATGGGCTTTGGGACCACCGTGCCGCAGAACGACTTTGGGTTCAAGCGAAGAGCGAGGAAATGACAAATCTCTCAAAAACTAAAAACACGAGCAGTCGAATGTCATGAGTAGATTAAAAAGTGTGTTTATCTGCTGCAATGGTCAGCATTTCTGGCGAACTAGTTTACTAACTAGAGCTGTAACCTAACCCAAGAAGGGAGCATTTCATTTACGGACTACTAT
Organism: Myoxocephalus aenaeus; assembly: GCA_038501785.1. Lineage (NCBI taxonomy): Eukaryota > Metazoa > Chordata > Actinopteri > Perciformes > Cottidae > Myoxocephalus > Myoxocephalus aenaeus. The sequence goes on along the minus strand of JBAMJR010000075.1, from coordinate 1,225,184 downwards.
TTTCGATGAATAAACATGTTTAGTTAGCTCGGTAGCTACAGCTGATATAGTCTGCTTGGCATTTTGAATATTAAGTCTGCTACCGTTATCTTTATTGACTGAAAATGTATTGTGTGAGAATGGTACATGCTTACAGGCTTGGCAATACTAATTAATGGGGTTTAATTAATTAATGAGTGAGTCAAACTTGCTTCTATTTCCCGTTTCCTGTAACACTGATAATACTTATCTGAACAAGCTCCCCGATTGTAAACGATCGAAAGAAACGCCACGACTGGCGCGTTGATGGCTGCACAGAGTGTGCCAGTTAGCCAGTATAGGACTGGGTTATCCCCAGTTAAGTGCTCTCTCATCGCAATGCATTATCTGCCTCGTGACACGTGCACAAGAGGGTTTAATACATGCAGAAGAGCCATATTGGCAGCTAATTATATGTGTGTAGAGTTTAAAGACAGTTTTTTGAGCAGCGTGTGATTTATTTTTGCATTAATTCAGTGTCACATGCTGAGCACAGTTGTACGGCTAATGTGCTTTTTTTCCTCAACACAGAGAATACACGCCACGGTCCTGTCTTCACCCAGGAGCCCAGTGACAGTATTTTCCCCCTGAGCACTGATGATAAGCAGGTGTTTATTAATTGCAAAGCCAAGGGAAACCCACCACCGCATTATAGGTAAGTGTTTTTTGTATTGCCCTTTGGCTGTCTGCTACGTGAGACTGCAGTGTTTATGATTAATTTTCCCAAAGATGAGAAGGAATCACATTATTAGCCGACCTAGGAAACCTATCTTTTCGTTCCTCTACAGGTGGAAAATGGATGGGGGGGAAATAAACACACAGTCAGATCCTAACTACAGCCACGTGGAGGGCAACCTGTTGATCAATAACCCTCATGTCATCGACCACGGAGGAGTGTATCAGTGCATCGCCACCAACACTTTTGGGACCGTCGTCAGCAGGGAGGCGAAAGTCCAGTTTGCTTGTGAGTAGAGTCTGGTTTTTGGATTCACTGATACTGTTACTGACATGAAGCGTCGCTTTTTAATTCCCCATTTGATTTGTGAAATTGTGCACGGCTTCACAGAATAACAATATTGAAGGTGCAAACAGTTATTTGCTACATAAAGATGTAATGGAGTGAAGTCTACGGAGAATGTAGCTCTCCCTCGTGTGTGCTGTTGTCTGAGTTCCTCCTTCCTTTGTTGACGTAGCCTGGCAGGCCGTGTGTGTGTGTGTTTTAGTGCATGTTGGTGCATGTGAGTGAGCGCCCCACAGCTGATAACGTCATCCCGACCGACGGTATCGTACTAACGGTGGTAACAGACTGGTGCACTGAGGTTATTCCTTGACTGTGCTGGTTTGGTATCTCTGTGACACATCCCCAAAAGTGAACATCACATGGATCTTGGCAGTATATTTTGTTATGCCGCATTCCTAGTTAAAACGCTGCACATCCACACAACAACCATAAGCTCCCTCTGAGGATCCACTGGGATCCCCAAACCGCCATAATTGTCTTCGGTTTATCCTCTCCGATCCCGCCCTCGTATCGCGGAGCGTCATTTCGGATTGAATGTCAATCGCCATTGTCTGAGATGACGGTGTCACCTCGGTTTGCTAGTCTGAAGGAACGAGGACCGCCACGTGTTGATTTTGGGGGATTTTCTTATCGGTCTGATTTGACCACTGCTGATATTTGGTGGATCCCTCCTAGGTCTCGGCTGGTATTTAAAAGACTTTTGGGGATTGATATATCCTCCCCGCTGTTTGTTCTCTCACACCGCACGGCAGCATTTAATTAAAGGCGAAAGTAATCTCTGAAGCTCGATTGTCGAGGGCTACCCTTGACCAGATCTCCTGCTTGTGCCAGGATATTAACGAGCGACTCCCGGGTCTGACTTTTAAGCAACACGAACAGACATTCTGCAGAATGAAATGCCCTTCTGCTCGTCGTCACCTTATTAGTTATTCAAGCTGTTAAACACTGATAAATTGTCTTTTTCCCCCCCATTTCATATTCAACAGTTCTGCAGAACTTCAGCAGGAAGTCAAGGAACACGGTGTCGGTGCGAGAGGGTCAAGCCGTGGTTCTGCTCTGCGGCCCTCCACCCCATTACGGAGGTACAGCGCTAACTCTTCTGCATTGTCTGCCGCGGTCTCACACTCCTGCTTGCCTCAGCGGTCTTTATTGTTCCTCACTCGGCAGCTTATTATCTCTCTGTAACACTGCCGTGTCTCTTTTGTTTTTTTTGTTATACCTTCCCACCTGCTCTTTTCGCTGCTCTTCCTCTCCAACTCTGACACACTGTTTTCCACTCACCTCTCCTTATCTGTCAGACGGAGGGGAACTTTTTCTTTTTTCTTTTCAGCCACCGCGCTACCTGCCCGGACCCATGCCTTCCCATCTATAGTTCATAGCCTCGCACTTCTTAACCTTGAGCTCACTTTTCTCGCCCATATGATCTGTGACCATGCTGTCATCTATAAAGTCCCCGGCGCTTCACTTCCCCAACTGTCTTCTTAGTTTCCCCCCCCCCCCCCTCATACGTGGGCAGGTTATCTGCGGGTAATAAAGTCTGCCGGTGGCTGCTGCGACCAGGGAAGCGTTTATCCTCGTGGCACAGCTGCGAGTCGGCTCGCGTGTCTGTGCACCGCTGATTAGCAGACCCTCAAAGTGGTCCGCACTCCTGCAGCCATCCGATGCCCACCAGCACAATTTCACGCCAGCGTAGCAGCCTTTTCTCCGCTCCCTGTTGCCAGCTGAATCCTGCGGCCACGAGGGAATCCACACTTTAACAATTTGCCCTCTAGCCTTCCCTCCCCCTTTTCAAAAGCCTCCATCTCTTCATTTTTTCCTCTTAAACACACATTGTCACACATTTGATAGGATTTGCGCTACACGATAATGCTGGCTTGAGGTGTTCTAAAATTGAAAAATTTCTTTTTTTGGGGGGGGGTTAAACAGCTTCTTTAACGCTTGTTGATTGCGCCACTCGAGGAGCGCCGTGACGTACTTTGGTAAAAGAGGGATCATGTGAAGCATCTTTGGGCAATCAATAGGTAAGTGGTCTAAAAAGGAGCCGTGCTGAGAGTTAAACTCTGTCGGAGGACATGAGATTATGTGCCTGCAAATCCGCTGTTGCTGTGAGACTGCGGATCTTAAACAGATCCAGCTCTGATAGTTCCTAATCATGAAAGGTCTGTCAGTTTGTGCCCCTGACTTCTCCCCCATAATGATTTTAACTCACTGTTTTCCCTCAAGGAAGCGAGTGGGACTTTTTACCGTCCGCCCAGTCAAAAGGGTTGACTGCAGAATGTCATGTGTCTGATACAGGAGGGCTGCACTAATCGCCAAGTTCACTCTGCCAGGCCTCTGCAGACATCTCTGTCTCTGTCTCTGCCTCTCTCACTCTCTCTTTCTTTCTCTCTCTCTCTCTCTCTCTCTCTCTGTGTTTTACACCACTGCTACATTGGCATTCTCATCAGCCCTGTCCATTCTTTATTTTGAAATAAATCCTCCTCTTTAATCTGTGTGGCAAGAGCGAGATCGACTCGAATAGATACTTTCTGCAAAATCTATAATACAGAATGCGACAAAGCACACGTGTGACCTTGTGACCTGCTTGCATTCTGTTGCCAAATCCATCTTTGCTCCATACCAGAAGATTTTTTTTTTATTGTTGATAAATCATATGCAAAGACCAAAGCAGATACTGTCAAACTGGGTATTCAGAGCAAACAGCCCTGTGGTCAAAAAAAAAGAAAGAAAAAAAAGGAATTTGCAGAAGGGGCAGATTTGGTGGGGCCGTGTGTTTTCAAGTACCAGTGAAACAATGAAATGCAATCCAGGATCGCTGGCTTGATTAATAGCTCCATGAGCTCAAAGGCTGATACGATAAAAGCCAAAACACTGCACAGCTGTTTATAACACATAATGACCTAAATAACATAATTTCTTCTCCTGTGATATAAACAGCAGAATTTGATTGTTCACATCCAAAAAGGAATCCCCCATGAATGTACATCTGCACATATTTGGTTGCAGGAGGACGTTGAGCAGGGTTCTTCTTCTCTACAGAATGACCCTGCAATTTGTTTTAGCTTGTGCCCTGCATGTCAACGCGCCTGCTGAGCAACGGAGCGGTCCAAAATAGAAGATCAGGGCTGCATTATTTCACACATTTTGGCTGAACTCAACCTTGATCCATCTTGCAGTGGTTTTCGACTTCCAGGCTCCGTCCCGAGCCAATTCATTCCTACTTCCTGTCTTCAAAAACGGGCCACAAATATACTCTTTATTTCTATGAAAACAAAGTAATTTTCAAAAACAGCTGAGCACTGCAATTTCTTTTGCAAATGTTAATGGAACAAATGTTAGTAATTAATTTATTGACGACTATTTTCAGATCTTCAATATTGTTATTATTTTTTTATTTTATTTCACATACTACAGTGCCCACACAACTTCAGTGCCAATGTTGTGAAGTGTAACTGTTGCCAACCATTGCAACAGTGTTGCTGATTCATGAATTATATTACACACGATACAGGAAGTAAACTAGTTATAGTTTCTACTTATACCTTTATTTTCTATGTAACGGTACTGTACCGATGTCTAGGAGTTAGGAAGAACCAGAGCAGTTCACAGCTGCTTAAACAGAGTTGTCAAGCTTGAACTTGCTTGCTTAGCTAGCGAACGTTCGTGGGCTACGATACTGTCTGGAGGCTGTGGCTTGTCTCACAGAATAACTAACTCCAAGTTGTTCTAACGAGCACAACCCAACGACCTAAAATGTAAGCATTATTCGGAAGGCATCACAAACAGAACACATAGCCCTCGGCTAAATGCGCCATGGTTGCCCGCAGTGGCGGCACCACAAACAGAACGTGTAGGTGTCCTCGTAAAAGCCTTGAATTTTACTTTGCGCAATATAACATTCACGTACTTTACCCTGCGCAACCACGGACTCATCCTGCTGAAAGTCACTAGCTAACGCGGTTAGCAGACACAGCGTCACTACGACTTGCCACCGCACTAATGGGGGCGTAGTTAGATGGCGCAACACAGAAAGCAGTCGCCGCATTCTACTGTTTTTTGATGACTCATCCTTAACTCGTGAGTCTTGGTAGCTAACAGAGTGATATCAGGGGGATGAAGTGTTTTGAAACCTGAACAACTTGTTCAACTCACTCTTATAATTAAAACCCTGCCCACATATTCTGTTCAACTAAAGAAGCTCTAGCTGCCATTTTATACATCATTGATTGTTTTCGTGGGATTGTTGACAAAAATATAAAATATATTAGCCCACTTCTGTGATGTCATCTTCTATCTACGTTTTTGGTAGAGAAATACAAATACTCATAATATATTGATGAAGAGATCTCTACCGATGCAGGTCCTAATGTCACTTTGGGAATGTCACTAGAAGACGTATCAGATTTATTTTTGATCATCTTTTGTCTTTTCCAGAGATCAAATATTCATGGATTTTCAACGGACAGCAGAGCTTCCTGCAACAGGACGCCCGCCGTTTTATCTCTCAGAGGACGGGCAACTTGTACATCGCCAAAGTTGAAGCCTCGGACGCCGGGAACTACACGTGTGTGGTGAGAAACATGATGACCAACACCACAGTGTTCAGCTCTCCAACCCCTGTGGTGGTGCGGAGAGACGGTGAGCACCCTCAATTCACCTCTGCTGCCTCCTGGTTATCTTGCGCGCTGAACTGACACGCGCTGTCGGGTGCGGGTGGGGGGTTAGAGGGGTAGGCGAGCAAGGAGATAAATCGCTTGTCTTGAGCGTGACACTGTTTTTGCTTTTTGTTCACGAGATTTTCATTTTTTTTCCCCGTACCGTCCCAAAGCCTCTGAACTGTACAGGGGTTGTGTGTTCCAGGAAGCCCCATCTATCTGCATGAAGGCACATATTTACATAACCAGAAATGTAGTCTTCGCTGACAAAAATGCATGCAGACACACTCCCACAGCGAGGAGCTTGCCACACATACTAAAGCCCCATCAGGAGCGTTTATGTCTACCACTTCAGATTTGAGCTGAAGCGAGATATGTAATCCAAACTCATCCATCCGCTAAGCCAACCGCTGGTGTGTACGCCGCCGACGCGCGCGCTTCGCTCCCCTGCCAGTTGTCACCCGCGTCGCGGCTCTTACGTCCAATATGAATTACAGGGGAACGGCATGTCCACGTTTTTTTTGTGTGTGTTTGAGACTGATGTTATTTGCTTTTATCCTTCACGCAGCAGTGATGGGTGAATACGAGCCAAAGATCGAGGTTCAGTTTCCCGACACCCTCCGAGTCTCTAAAGGATCATCGGTGAAGCTGGAATGCTTCGCCCTGGGAAAGTAAGTGTCGGGAATGTTGGCAAACCCGCACATAAACTTGTGAATGGGCCAGACATCCTCTGCGACAGCAAACACGGGCCGCGAGTTCTTGTGGTCAGTGTGAGCGGGAAGGATGTGGCCGGCTTGACCTTTCTGTGTGTGTGTGTGACCTCTGCAGCCCCGTGCCTTCCATCTCATGGAGAAGAGCTGATGGAAACCCACTCCCTGGCAAGATTAAAATCAACCACTCCAGCGGGGTTCTGGAAATTCCATACTTTCGTCCGGAGGACGCCGGTGTGTACGAGTGTGTGGCCGCGAACAGCAAAGGACGAAATGTCGCCAGAGGGCAACTCGTGTTCCACAGTAAGAGCCTTGTATACTTTTGCTTGCTTGTTTCAAGGAGATGAGTGCTAATCTTTTCTTTCTTTTTTTCTCCGTATTGAACATTTCTTTCAACCAGTGGCTTAAGGTAGAAAATGAGATTACTCATACGTCAGGATAGGTCTACCACCTCCATAGAATCAAAAGGAGCTGGCTGTCAAACCGCAAGCGTTGTTGAAATTAGTCACAACTTCTTCTATAAGCAGAGACGAGTCTCCGCTGGTCCCGTCTGCTGAACGTGCTGACGGGGAACTGGGAACGGATCGATTTATATCCTGTCTGTACATATTTGGGTTTGACATAGAATTTGCATACCAGCTGTTTTACACCTGAGGCGTCTAGTTTTGACGCGAGCGGCGCCAAACAAGAAGGCGTAAGTGGCTGTTGACGCAAAGCGGGAGTGAGGCACGCCAGTGCGAGTTTATTTGTGTCGCATATTTCACACACAAATGCAATTCAAGGTGCTTCACATAATCCATTCGAAAATAGATGAGCCGCGACCAATTCAAAAGATAGAAATCCAATTAGAAAAATAAATAAAAAAACACAATGAACTGCAAGGTTGAAAAATAATTAAGGCCGAAGGTTCAGTCAGAGGCAGGTGAGAACATAAAAAAAAAAACTGTATTTAAAGGAAGTTTGTTCCACTGCTTGTGGTGCAAAGTAACTGAATGCTGCTACTCCACGTTTCAGTTGGATTCACGGAGTAGACAGAGATGCATGGAGGTCCTAAACCAGTGAGCGATCTACCGACAAGCAACAGGGATTCAAACTCTATTTCATGACTCCCTGGACGTTGTTGTGATGTACCCACTCTTCTTTTCTGTTCGGACTCAGTGGTCGCTTTCTGAATAAGCTGAACAGTTTTTTGAGCAGGGGCCATTACAAAAGTCCAGCCTGCTGGAGATTAAAGCTTCATCCCCGAATCCCACGATGATAGTATGCAAACTTGAATATTGATCCGATTTGGCTGTCGAAGTTTTCTCTCTCTCTCTCTCTCTCTCTCTGAGTCCGTGATTATACCAAGATTGATTTTCAGTGTATTTATTTGGATCCTCACCAGCTGTTACCGGGGCAACGGCTCCTCTTCCTCGGGGTCGATGGCAAAAATAATTACGACAACAATTCCAATGTGTTTGCTTTAATCAAAAGACGTTGTACTACCGAGGCAAGCATTACAATACTGGTAATATGACATACGTGGGCATATACGTACACATGAGTAGGTGAATAAACTAAAACAAAGTACGGTACTAGATTGTAAAATCTATACTACCAGGTCTAGAAATACAATGGAGAACAAAACACTTTCCTACTATGCACTTCTCATCGCTTCTAAACCCCCATATCTAGTGAGAACATCCTTAAATCTAGCTACGACTCATTAGGAGTCTCCTCAGCTGTTTTTTTTTTTTTAAAGGTAATCCTCTCAGGTTATACCTGATAAATGATGAAAATATAGAAGAACTGTATCAGTATTTCTAAAGCGTCTTCGAGCTTGACTGAAAACTGCCATTAGATGATGTGCTAGTTTTTCCTCCTCCAGTTTAATTTCTGCAAAAAGTTTCAATATTCTTAGATTTATTTTCAGTTGTCATGGTGGAGGGAGCACTGCTTTTCTAGGAGACTGGAGGAGCCAGTGTGATTGGCGACGATTGGTATCAGCACATAACATACTTGCTGATAATGTATGACAGCTCATTCTTCATAAGCCCGTCCGTGTGTATAGAAACAAAATATCAGGCAGCTTTTTGGTTCAAGGCAGCATTCTGGTTTATGTTTGTAATCCGAGAAGTGTTGAACAATCACGTTTGAGTAGGCTTTGGTTGCATGCAGGTATTCAAAAATAAAAAAAAAGTCAGAACACATTGACCGAAATGCCATCTTGGAACCTATCGGCTATCATCTAAATTGTGAATTGGACTGTAAACAATGATGGGCAAATCAAGCGCTTCTGAAGGGTTACACATTTAAGTAAATAGAGTATTGCAAAAAGTAGGTTGTGGTAGGAAAGAGAAACTCGAAAAAGCAGACACAAAGTAAGCAACGTAGAAAGCTGCAATGAATCAGTTGAACAGAGAAATATTAATTAATAACAGCTACATAACCTCATAAAATATGATTAGGAATAAAATAGTAGTACAAAATGAACAATGAGGAAATTATCAACATCTCTAGAGCATCCAATAAGGATTTCTTGTTCTCATTAAACTTGAACTTGAAGATTGAGGAAGTGTGAGATCCTTGCAGGCTGCAGTTTTTTTTTGGGTTGATACATTTAGAGTTTGGCTACATTTACCTCAGTGATGTAGCGAGACCGCCCTCTTCCATTCTGCCTCAATCCTCCCTCTCTCTCTATGTCTCTCTCTCTCTCTCTCTCTTCCCTCCCACCCCCACCCCCTCACCCCCCTCCCCCTGATTGCAGTTGTTGTGGAAACTGTATTTTGTATGAGCTATATTTTTCTTTTGTCTCTTGGTTTATCGACCCCGTTGCTTTAATATCGCACGGAGGTCGACAGATCAAACTATTTTTCACTTTAATGAGTAACAGAATCGTTTTTTCTCTCCGGTAGAGTTGAACTGCAACCCAAATAAATGGCATTCTGACATCTCGTTGCTTTATTTTATTATAGTATTTGTAGCATAATACATGTTCCCTCTTGGTGATCTCCAATCCACGCCTGCAGCCTGCAGGCCGGTCCCGGGCACTGACTGCGTAATGAGTTGCTGCCCCAGTGGAATCAGGAGCTAAATACACGCAGATTCCGAGAGCAAATTAGATGAAACACGTAGTGCAAATATGCCATGTTTCATATTTGTATATCTGACCCGAAAACCACTCCAGCAGTCAAAATTAGACAGCAATTTACTCCACATTTAGAGCAAACAAGCTGTAAATGTTTGAAGAAAAAAAGCTGCTCTCTACTGTTAATGTAGCCTTTTTTGGGGGGAAAATAAAAGAAGTGCTACTGTTAATGCAATCCAGTTATTATATGTCAACAAAAAGTGTCAAACCAATGAATATACCATTATAATGATCATAACACTCATCTGTTCCTTCTTATTACGAGGGAATCAGATATTGGTCAAACTAAATACATCTGCAATTTCATTTTTTATATCATATTTATCTGTATTTTCCACAGATGCTGAACATCTGCACTGGGTCCAGACGCTGAAAGATGCTCACATGGCCATCGATGCTAATCTGCAGTGGGAATGTAAAGCCATGGGTAAGCCAAGGCCCACATACAAATGGCTGAAGAACGGTCAGCCAATAACAGCAGAGGTAAGACGCCACAAGTCGAGCAAAGGTTTGACATTTGCGATAAAATGTGAGAACCTCATTGTGTACTTCCCTTAAAATAATACTACTTTAAAAGGACATTTAGAAACACACATCTTACTCGGGCTTCGCTGAAAACCTCGAAGGCAAAGGATGATCCAAAAGCTTGCACTCATCTAGCAAAAGAGGAAAAAAAGAAAAGAAAATAGACATAAATCATTGAAAGATGCCATCAAACATTAATCAGCTGGCCTAATTTGCAGGGCCGGATACACGTGGAAGCGGGCAGACTGACCATATCCAGGATCAGTCTGTTGGACTCTGGGATGTATCAGTGCGTGGCAGAGAGTGAACACGGAGCTGTGTATGCCAGCGCTGAGCTCAAGGTTGTAGGTAAGTAGTTTGCTCGCCCTGTATTATTTACAACGAATTGAACCAGAGGCAATGTAGAGATACACTGCATGTACATTGTGTCAGTGGAATGAAAATGCTTCCTATCTGAAATAAATAAATGATAAGAGGCAGAGCCAGCTCCACGCTGAGCCGTAGCCCCCCTCTCTTTCATTTCCATAATTCTCTCATACAATAACCCAGCATGGCGGCGAAGTCAAATTTCCGTAATTGCTCGTGATGCACTTGACATTTCTGCTGATGCGCGGCTGCTGCGCCCGACGCAAAGCGGAAACAAATGGCCCTTAACGCGGTTTTGCTCCTCAGCCTCACCGCCTGACTTCACCCGGCGGCCCGTGAAGAAGGCCACCGTGATCCGGAGGGGGGGCGAGGTGGTCTTGGAGTGCCGCCCCCACGCCTCCCCCAGGGCCACCGTCTCCTGGTGGAGAGCGGGCCAACTCCTGAAGGACAGCCAGAGGTAGGGCGTTTATTGTCTGCGCCGCCGCTGCCCACGCTCCTCGTGGCGTATGTCGAAGGGAGTGCTCACGTGGTCACTTTCATTTCTAGCACTCATTGTTATTTATTATGCGTCTGCTCAGGGGGACTCGGGAGGGAGTCCGCATTGCATAAGACTGCTGTTTCGTCCAAGATAGAGATAGACACCTTATCCCTCACGTTGGAAAATATGTTGTTTTTCTGTTGTCTCAAGCTTTTTTTTTTATGCTTTTTTTTTTTACTAGATGTAAGAATGAGGCCATGACCTCCTACTCCATCAGTTTTTCTGAGGCACAAGATAAAGAGTGCAATTTCTTTTCTTTTTGTTTGAACTTCAAAGTGTGCCACGGCTTCAGAGCTCTTCAAGGCAGTCAAAGTGGTGGATGTAGGGATGCTCTCTGTGTGAAAAGAAGAAGAAAAAAACACAGAGGAAAAAAAGAACTCATTGCATCCTTGAGCAAAACTCCACCCCGGGCGACATGACAGGCCACACCGTGTCATGATTTAAGGGTCTGAGGCGACACCTCCGAGCTCAAAGAAAAACAGTTTATTGTTTGCAACAGACTGATGCACACGATAAGAGCCGACGGAGTTGGGAGCACAGCGGGAGAGCTGCTTTTGTGAAAGGTTTCGGTGAAAGAGTGGGGGTGGAAAATGTAATGGAGGTTCAGAAAAGCAAGGGGCTTGGCTCGGTCACTGATAGAAGTAAAGAGGAAAGACGAGTAAAGAGCCTCATCCCAGAAACGAGTCAAATAAGCGGAAATCACTTTCCAACACAAATCCACTTGCACCACTGTGGGACTGAAGGCAGCTCTGACCCTCTTAGAGACGCTCCAAACGGAAACGCTCCCACTGTTGATATCGTTGTTTTAGCCTCTTGATATAATATCTGAGCATTAAGGTGATTTTGTGAGGAAAAGGAAGGTCCGTATCCCGGTGTTTCCCTTTTTATGAAACATGGTCCAGTACGCCCGCACATAATCAGACAACCATTTGAAAAGCACGTCTCTTAAAGAAAGCCTTGTCTCAAAGAGTATAATTAACTTAATGGCAGCAATTTTTTCTCCGAGAGCCTCGCTGGGAAGTGATTTTTCTTTCTTTAATATACTGTAGGTGTAATCAGAAAGTTTCACCGCGTCCTAAGTTTCTGGAGTTGATAGGTTCTTGTCAAGTATTGCCAGCCGAAGAAAAAAATAACTGTAAATTCTGATACGACATTATATGTGAGTGAATAAATGCAATCGGATTTCTAGAATGCTTATGTTGAGCACCGGCGGTTAGCGTGCGTATTTATAGTCATCCGCCTTAATTCTCAAACAGGTCGCTTCCGACAGCTGTGAGCATTTAGTCAAAAATCAGCGCTTCTCTTACAGACGCTTACGGACAAAAAAACAACTGTAAAAAGATACTTGTAAAAAGAAAGGTGAACAAGTGTGTACTCCAAGCAGCCGCATAGAATCATACTTAGCAATACAAGGACACTCCCGTTTCTTTATTTCCATAAATGTTCTCTACATGGATCTTTAGCTCCTGAGGAGGCTGACTTTTTTTTTTGCAGAGAACATCTTTTAGCGTGATATCCTGTCAGTAGCCACCAAGTTCATATTTAAGAGCCTTGTAGAGGAGCCTCTTTTTTAAAAAGAGGCAACTGGATACCATTGAGAAAATGTAGCTGGACTTAACTAGCTAAATACAGCAGATTAAGTCTCCAGTTTTCATTTTAAAGTTAGAGTTTTGGTGGCAAATCTGCCACTGTTAACAATGTCAACTGTACGCGTGCCATGAGGGACTAGAAAGCTTGACAGGCTTAACAGTCTTAACAAACGGTCGATTCCCCTTCTTCAGCGACCCTCGTCAACGCTAACTCCTCTGTTGCACACAGTGTGAGGAGCTCAGCTGGTTGGGGCCTAATACACCCACTGCCTTCCCTCACCTCCTCAATGGCCGCCCAGCAGGAGTCACTCCAGCAAAAGAAAGTAGAAGAAAAAAAAGATTCATGATTCCTCTCTGGCTTCCCACAAAACATGTTCGAGTATGTTTTTGTTTTTTTTACGTTGGATCTGTGGACATGTGCACATGTTTTCTTTGAATGCAGCATTGCAAAGTGATTTCCATTAGCCAGGTCATACATAGTTTTTCAACAATTTCACAAAGGTACGATTTTGAATAGCTGCTGAAGTGAATAGCTTCTCCAAGGTTATACCAACATCTGGATGTGGCCCCACATTTGACACACAATTCCAAAGCTTCCGCCATTGAAGCTGCTCTGATTGAATAATATATTTTTGATTACTCAAATGGGTCTTTTCTCCTGTGGGATGGCCACTTCATCCACTTACCCAAGTGTTCTTATAAGATCTCTCGGGTACATTCAGTACAAAGGTCGTACAAACTTTTTTATATTTGGCTGAACACAGCGGCTTGATAATAAGAGTCTTTTGGCAATCAAACTCCTGGTGTGTTTTCTTTCAAAATTGAGTCGAGTAGGAAGTTTCTACTCAAAACTTTTCTGTCAAAAAAGTTTCAAATGGAGCAAAAAAATAAGTCTTTGCCAGCTGTATGTGAGCTTAACTCACTGAAGTTCTTTCTTGAGTGCAAATACTTCTGATGAGTCTTTGGTTGGAATTCACCAACACCAGAGTCCTCTGTGAATACAGGAAGATAAGACCTGAGTAGACCATTGAAATCTGCTGGCAGAAGTCCTGAGCAAAAGGGAGCATAATCATAAAAAAATGTTTTAACACAGTTCATGCTCATTCATTCCGATGCATAGATGTGAGTGAATCAGGAACATGCAATAATCAAAACCGAACACTTCTCACTTCATATGGCGTTCAAAAGGGCTTTTACCCAGTTCATTATGATTACCTGAACTCGACTGGAACGCTCCCGTACGATGCAAGAGCTGCTCGCTCTGTTAGGAAAACCACCATCTGATGCACCCAGCAAGGGATTTCCAATTACATGTCCAGATTTCAGATCACACCAACAACGTCGGTACAGTGTTTTTTGACAGCCAATCTATCAAGGAGCAGGAGGGAGAGAGAGAGGAGAGAGAGAGAGAGAGAGAGAGAGAGAGAGAGAGAGAGAGACAGGCACAGTGATCTGATCAGAGTGGCGTTAAATGTACTCATGTAACACTCGGGCACATGCTGACTCTAATTTGGTGGGTTTTAATTTGCATGCTAGTTATTCATGCATGAAATGCAAAGCGTACAGATCATCTCTTGCTGTATTTTTTATTACTTTTTTTACCTTTCTCATTTTCATTTGGGCTCTGGCTCTGATCGATACGTTCAACCATTTTTTTGTTCGACCATGGACTCAATGGGATCCCAAATCTCTAAATTGCATCCCTGTTTCCCTCACTTGCATCCTTTCCTTGCGTCTTAGTCCCTCCCACCAAGGATGCATAGAGAGACACAAGGAAACCATGCGAGGAGAGAAGACGCGAGGAAATATGTTTTAAGAGACATGAGACGTCCTTTCCTCTGAAGCGTCACGTGAAGCGTCACGTGAAGCGTCACGTGAAGCGTCACGTGAAGCGTCACGTGAAGCGTCACGTGAAGCGTCACGTGAAGCGACGTCGGTTTATGATGACTGCGGACGCCTGACAGCTGATCACAGCTGATGACATCTGATCAGCTGTGATCAGCTGATCAGATCTGATCAGCTGTCAGTCGCTTTAACAGCTGACGGAGTTTTGTCCGGAGAGTTTTTAGTGAACATTCCAATAAAAATGCACTTAAAATATTGATCAAAATTATCGTATGTTTTCAGTTGATTTAATGGTGTTAAACTACTACTTATATTAATAAATACAAAGTTATCATGAGTGTCAGAGTGGAGATGTTTTCTCCATCGTCTGTTACCGTTTAATAAACTGCATTGAGTATTTTTATACTGTTCTGTGTCCTGCTTATATGCGCAGGATCGATTTCCACCGGCAGAATGCGTCTTATTTATTTATTATTTACGTCGGTATGATTTGAAATTCTGATTGTGACATCATTATAAAATAACCCACAATATAAATATAGTTTCTCTTCATTACGCGTTGTAAACAAGTGTTTCCTCTCTCCAGCTCTCTGATTTTAATTACATACATAATAAAAGTTATTGAGGGAAACAACAGATCAAATCTTTGAAGAAGTTGTTTGTGGTCCTTTTGCTGTTCAGACCTGCAATGAACATATTTTAACTAGATGGTGAATAAGAAAAGATATAATATATAACTTGAGTTTAATCTGTGATCATCTCTGGTATTAAACTCCAGCATCAGTCCGCTCAGCTGCAGCGTCCAATCAGATAACAGATGAACAGTGAGGGGGCGTGTCCAGCATTAAAACACTTCCTGGAAGCTCGCTCTCGGAGCTCCTCGATCATGGCTCCTCCGATTTCCCTCCTCGCTCCTCGAATAAGAGCAGAATAAGAGCTTTGAGACGGCCGTCAAGATGGCGGCGCAGAACCACTTCCGGTTCAATCGAGGAGTGACGAGCGAGGAAACGACAATTTAGAGACTTGAGATGCACCCAATGTAGCTCACTGGGCTTGCGTTAACATGTGACCATCATGTGATTGATTAGTTTTTTTTTTTTTTGGAGGGGTGGGGCTTGCCATGCGCATTTTTTTGGGACAAGAGTAAAAAAGTCACAACATAAACCGAGTTTGTCCACAAAGCAGATAGTTTCTTTGTGTTTCTATTTATTTCGCAGCTCATTGCCCCCTCGGGTCATGTTCTCAGCGCGCCTCCATCACTCAGCGTTTGATATTTTTGTCAATAAATCAGCGCAAAGCACCCCGTGTCAGACATGCTCTCTGGGTCTCAGCGCGGCCTCCAGTGAATACATATTTATTCCAATGCGGAGCCAGTGTGAAACTGTTTGATTTTCGGCGCTGGCTGCTCGCAGCATTCCTGTTTGATTTACTCGATCCAAAAGGTCACAACAGGAGCGCATTATCGGCCTCGTTTATGAATATGTTTACATGCTTTCCAGCTTGTCTGTGCAGCACACACGGCGCCAAAAAATTTGCGTTCCAGGCTGGAATGTGAAATGTTTTCACTTACTTTCTAAAGCGCCTTTCTAAAGTTTGATTGTTTCAGATTGATTTTGCCAGGAGAGTGTCTCTGAACAGCGTCTTGTTGTCTGAGCTGAGTTAATTTAAAATGTGGATACACACTTATCGGAGTCAACTTTAATTATTACCGCACACTAAAAGCAATGAGCTTATTGGGCAGCAGCAATACTTTTTTTTTGGCCCTCGGTGTCGCCTCTCAGGCTACGTAGAGGATGGCCCACTTATCGGTAAAGGTTGTGGTGTGATAGAACATGAATAACTGCACTACTAACACTACACAAGGCAGGAAAAAAATCCTTCTTATTTATATTTTATTTTATATCAGACTTTATGAGAAACTAATTATTTTTGCATTAAAGAGAACAGACCATGCTCATTTTCAGGTCCATACACGCTTTAATGTTGTTAATGTTCAAAAATACGTTTACTGTCTTATATTTATTTACTCACCCGTCTCTTTAAGTCCCCACCTCCCTCCCAAAAAAGCCTAGTCCGCTCTGATTGGCTTGTGAGAAATATATTGTGCACCTTTGCAAAGATAACTCTCAAGCCGAGGATTGAGATACTCAGATAAGATAAGAGAGAACTTTATTAATCCCGAGGGAATTGTGTGTGTGTGTGTGTGTGTGTGTGTGTGTGTGTGTGTGTGTGTGTGTGTGTGTGTGTGTGTGTGGTATTCTAATGAGCCTGCATCTCACAGTTTGTGTGTTGGTTGGGAATCCAGACACCCATATGTGCGTGAGTTTCGACCATCCGAGTTTCCCATGATAAGTCCCCTTTAACAATACAGAGGTTAAGTCGTTAACATGGTATTTATTTAGTTTTTTTAAATATATTTTTCCACTTTTCTGCATTTTTTTTACGAGAGAACATTGCAACAAAACAAAGGAAATGTGGTCCATTAAAGTAACTCACAAGCTACTACAACCAGACCACAATGGGGTCAAAACTCCTTTCACAATTGTATTATTTTAATTTTTTTGTCAAGCACTCTCATCAGCACACTTTATTCCTCCCATGAGACCAGCCTGACATTTTTTTTTTTTTATCAAGTGAGATGCTTCTATATGTCTCCATGCGATTACTATTCAGAAATGGCTTTACAGCATGTTGATACTATCTCCACGTGTTGCGGAGCGATAAGGCTGCAGGTAAAGATCCTGCTCTAAATCGCCCCTCTCACTCTCTCTCTCTCTCTCTCTCTCTCTCCAGTGCCTCACTCTCTTTGTCTCTCGTTCTCCCACCTCCTCCTCCTCCTCCTGCTCCTATCACCACGCTGCCCGGCCCTGGTGGCCCACTGTGTATCCAATTAATATGTGCATTTAAGCTGCTGCGCTGTCAATACTGTGCTGACCCTACAGCAAATCTGTTCTGCTTCAGCTAAGATAATTGTTATCTTCTGAGGCGTGCAAATAGACCTTTGGAATAGATTCTGAAGCCTTCTTTTAAAAATTCAATGTGGGAAAAAAAATAATTGTTGAATGGCTCGAGAAATGACACCATATCTCTGGCCAGGAAGCAGTTTCTAATTTGATGCTTATCATCACTTTTCATTCAATTAACAGCCAACGGATTGAGAACTGGGCTGTTTAAGTTTCGTTCCTCTCCCCTAGACAGACAATCACGGAGGACGGGACGCTGCGTATCAGCAACATCTCTGCCTCGGAGGGAGGCAGGTACACGTGTTTGGCCAGAAACCATTTCGGAACATCCAGCAGCACCGGGGCGCTGCTGGTGAAAGGTATGTCCTTTGTTGTTGTTGTTGTTGTTTTTTCACCGCACACTTTCCCTACTGTACCTTTTTTAGCCAAGGGTTTAGACTGTTGTTAAGGGGGGTGAAAAAATAAAAAATACTAGCTCAAGCATGAAATTGATAATGAAATATATAGCCATTTTATGTTCCCGCCGCTTTGACAGACGTATAAGTCATCCGTGGTTTTGTCAGCTGTGAGTTATTGTGCATGTAGCAGAGTGTGGGGGGAGTGGGGGAGACCGCCGCCGTCTGTAGCTGTGAGTGAGGAATATTTTGACACTAACATTTAATTTAAAAAAGAGCTGCTGTAGCACTTTCAGATTTGGGTTTTTAAATAATGATGATCATAGAGTGGGAGTTCTTTTTCTTTTCTTTTTTCCCCCCCTCTCTAGTTGACATTGTGATTGCAGTGTGTTTAATTATTCATTACTGAGTTATGAGAGGCATTCGCTTCCTAAGTGAAGTTATTTGAGGTCACTTAATTACACTGATAGAGCAGAATCTGTCGGACTGTTCTGGGCAAATTAGGCTTTATTGCGTTCTTCATTTTTGCTGGATTTTATAGATGTACAGCGCTACATGCTGCCTCGATTAATTCTCCCCTTTTCTTCCCATGATGCCCTAGAGCCGACCAAGATCGTGGTCCCGCCCTTGAGTCTGGACGCCACCGTGGGACAGAGCATTGTGCTGCCATGCGAGGTGTCCAGTGATTCGTCCCTGATTCCCATCTTCAAGTGGTTCTTCAACGGGAAAGCCATTGATTTCAGCAGGCAGGAGCACTTTGAGATGATTGGAGGGGTATGTATGATCTGGCTGAATGCTTGTTCTTCTTGGATTTTTAAGCCAGGACAATCAGAACCAAGGATTTGACCTATATCATTGTTTTAAAAGCCGTAGCTGATATTGAAGCTATGCTCCCCCCCCCACCCCAAGTGCTTCTTAACCGTCTAATTATTCATTAAAACCTGGATTGAAAATATATGCATTTAATGGTGAATCCTCACATAACGGTTCATATGAAATCTCATGAAAAGGAACTCATGCGGTTTCCTCGTTACTTTCAAAATAAACCTCCGTCTTCACAGGAACGTACTCAGTTAATTTTAGGCAACAAAACTACGTAGTTAGGTTGAGGAAAAGGTCGTCGTTTGGGTTTAAATAACTACGGAAGTGTTGATACTGAAGTAAACAAGACACTTGACAAACAAAATCAACGTTGACTTCTCGTTTCACACATAGAACAAACAGCGGGTCTCCAGGCTGAAGGATCGCAGTTTGTTTGACCCATCCATTCATAAAAAAAAACGTCTTAAGCTTTTTCCCATGAAACTATCAACAGAAGTTGATTGTCTTATATTGTTAAGATAAGTTTCTTCCAAACCTCCGCTGCGTGACAACAAAAGGCTGCATCATCGTACTTCTTTGTCATTCTTTGGACCATTGAGCAAGCCGGCACCGGACGACATAAGTGAACTGTATGGAACTTCGTCAAATGAGCAATCGGAGAGGTTTGAAGGTGCTAAACCATTTAATGCTTGAAAGAAAGTAAACACTTTATAAAATTAATCTTAATTGTAGCCTGTGTAATTAATCTAGTACTGGTGTAAGATGTTCTCTTTTCCTGGTTTTTGATCGAACTTAAGTTGTTGCGTTTTGAACAAGTTGCAGCCTTTCAGTTTTAGTTTTTTTCTCTGGCTGATAGAGTATGATGTGCATCGCAGTGATCCAAGCGAGGCCTCCAAAGCACACTAAAAATGACAATTCATGGTTTTATAGGGAGTTGCGTGAGTCGAATTTTCCCCAGTGTACATAGAAAGCCCACATAGTCTTCATGTTTGCAGCGTCATTGCAAGTTTACCCACAGCTAGCCGCTAGGATATGCCAGGAAGGGACTGCATCTGGCTGTAAAACTGTTGTTTTCACGTTACACTTTGTGTATGGATTGAACAAAACGAGATGCATGTTCAAGGAATAGTTTGACATTTCAAGTAATATTCACCGCTTTGAAGAGCTAAGAGATGAAAAGATACCGCTCTCATGTCTGTCTGCGGCTAAAGCTAGCTAGCAGCACTGATATTTCCACGGCGAACATAGCGACAGCTGTTCGACTCGCCTTCGTTATATTACACAAAGCATGGGGGGTCGGTTTCTGGAAGGAGTTTGGAGAAACATACGGGTGTGTGGGCGCGCGCAGCAGTGCAATGCTAAAAGAAACACGAACAGTCTCTTGTCTGAGCCATTCATCTGAGCGGGAAGGGTAAAGTAAGAACACAACAAACACTGCTGTTTAGAAACAAGTCATTTTGCTCCAGCCTCCCTTTCAATGTAGAGCTAAAGTAATTTTTTCTGCTACCCTGTCATGTTTTTTTTTTCTTGTAGTCCTGTGGTGAATTCCTCCAAAGATTCTCCTGTGGAGGATTTACTGCGTATGACTGAGAAAGAAATTGAATGTACTCTGAGGATTTTTCATACTTCTCTTTTTCTTCTTTTTTGACTCTGACTTTGCTACTTTTTGCTGTTTTTCTTCCTCTGCAAGACTTTTATACCAATGTGTCTTTGTCATCAGGGATTTGCAGGTGACCTGATGGTGAGGAACATTCAGCTAAAGCATTCTGGGAAGTACGTGTGTATGGTGCACACCGAAGTTGACACCGTCTCAGCAGCAGCCGACTTAATTGTCAGAGGTACACCTCTTCCTGCTTGTCATTTTGTAGCACTCTCTATGGAGGTTATGTGGAGTGAGCGTGTGTGTGTGTGTGTGTGTGTGTGTTTCTTAACATCGTGACGCACACGTCTCACTGGTGTCAGATGAGAGCTGCAGCACCATGATGTCAGTTTTGAGGGATTCGGAGGAAAAACAGCTTAAAATGCTTTCTGATTGACAACCGTGAGCATTTTGATATTAATTTATTCAGTTTTTAACCCATGGGCTCTATGATCATCGTGTTAAAGAGATACAGGTGAGTTACTCTGAAAGCTTTGAGGCTATCCGGTGAAGATCAGAGAACGGCGTCATGCAAGAGTGAAAACACTTCCTTCTAAAGTTTTCAACTCCATACATTCTGTGGAGGACATGTTTGATGTTATAACGTGGCTATCTTATAGCTTTACACGCGCATATCGGACGTTCAAAGGAGCCACGTGACCTTTGAAGCATTATTTTGTAATTTAGTGCATTATTTCTAGTTCGGCAGTTCGTGTGACGTGATCCTTCCTTAATGTTACTGTTAAATACTGACTCTTGGTCAGTGGCCCTGCCATCCCTGTAGCGTCACTTTTTGCACGCGTCGGTTTCCGCTCATGACACGCACAGTGTCTTTTCAAAATAAACTGCTCACGATTCGTCAATTTTTTTTTTTCTCCCCTTCTTATCCATGGTGTCGATTTCCAAAGTGCGTTCCCACTCTAGGCGTCAGTTGCTTTGGTGTCATGATCCTCAGCGCGGCTTGTGATTTTCTTTCCATCCTGTGCCCAGTTTATCGAGTGGGTCTGCAATGGGTCGGACTTGCGATGCATTTTCGGAACTGAGATCTTTACATCTGCATCAAGAATTCAAAGTTCCATCGTCGGCTGATAAGATATTTGAACCTGATATCACAACAGACAAGTCCTGACAGTGAGAGGTTATGTGTGTGAAGACAGCTGCTGGGCACAGCACACACAGTATGCTCCAAAAAGGTCACGGAATATATATATATATATATATATATATATATATATATATAATTCTCTTTTTCTCCTCCAGTCACTCTATTGCACTGATACTTTATTTTTTTTCTTCTGTAAACTGCTGTGCCGGTCACAGCCAGTCACCCATGACTGAATTGGATAACCAAATAGAGGGGGGAAATAACACTGTTGTCTGGGGTTGAGGTTGGCCAAGCGTGAGATCAAGAGTCGGCAGCCAAAGTCAGAGACGTCTGCGGGTTTTACATACAGATCGTGCGCATAATCTGAAACCAAGCGTCGTTGATACTCAGTGATCTCCTTCCAGCAGCAGGTAGTCCCGCTGAGGGCTCAGGGCTGCTCTTTGCAGATTTGCGGGCTTAGCGGGAAAATCCGCCGGCCCTGTTTGTTTGATCCCATGTTTGTGCTTTCCCTAATTTTCAATAAGATCTCAATTGAAAATCCTGCCTTGTTTTCTATAAATCTCTGGCCATTAACAGCCTCTCCATTGCTATCATAAAATAATTATGTATCTTATCACGGTTAGTTAGTTTGGACAAGGAGAGCACACGAGACAAATAGTTTCTCTCACTTGACGAGACTTCTCGATTCACTCGGGCACGACTTCTTTCATAGTTGGTAAAAAGATATCTTGTATTTTTTGTATTTCTGAAACTCTCTAGCCTCACACATGCTGTAAGTAAACTCATACAGTAGATGGCCTGACCTCAGTGAACTGCACTATCCAGTGTATTGATTAGACTGGCACTCCCAATAGAACCCATTAAACCTCCACAACACTGAGGTTGTTAGCCGAGTTATGAATCACTTCTGAGTCCACCACGCTCACCTGAAGTGACTCCCTTTGATTTGGCGGCTGTTTTGTGTGCAGTGAGGCTGATGCAGGTGTCTGTCCTCGTTTCGGGCTGTTGCAGGACCCCCTGGCGCTCCGGAGGGCCTGGCGGTGAGCGACATCACTGACACCACTGTGCAACTGTCCTGGGGCTCCGGACCTGACAACCACAGTCCTGTTACCATGTACATGGTCCAGGCCAGGACCCCCTTCTCTATTGGATGGCAGACTGTGAGAACAGGTAACAGCTGCTTGTTATTTTCAATGCTAGTCAGCACTGAGGATTTACACTGTAAAATGTGAGTCTGTGGCCACAGGGGACTTTCCTCTCTTTCAAAAACTAAGGGTCATGTTGTTAAATTCCTCACGTTAGGCTCTTTTTCATCATTCTGAAGTTCACTCAGGAAACAGAATCTAGCATGCGGCTTGTTAAAACCACCCGATACTGGAGTTACGAAAATCTGATAATAATACACCAGTTTTACACAAACACATACATAGCATAAGCCAACAATTTGGATCCCTTAAAGGGGAACTCCAGCAACTTGGCGTTGCAGTTTGATGAGGCTGAGGGACTCAAAAAGAGACCGATTTGGAAAAGAATAATCAAAGTCTATGCAGCCGATACTGCAGTATCCAGAAAAGTAGGTCTGTTAGGTCCTGCCTGCCTCGTAAATGCCAATGTCAAGCCAAGTATTCATATTTGTCAGCTGATCAGCTGATCTTCACGTGTTCTTTAAAGAATTGTGAAAAGTTTTGAACTCATTGGCACATTTTACAATTGAAAAAAGAAATCTACTTTCTGGTGCTCTCAAGTGACGTTATGCTATGGAGACACTGCAATTCAGCAAACATAGTGTGGGCATCAGTACTGCTTCTGTATATATATATATATATATATATATATATATATATATATATATATATCTGCGACACATAATTGGCCAATTTATATGTCGAGCTCTTGTTCTGTGCTATGTGTGCTCTTGCTCTTGCTATGTGTGCAGTTTTTGGAAAAAAATTATCCTGCCAGCGCCAAAATAAACAAAACAAAATAAAATGTGTCCATAAAAGGAAAAGGCAGACATCATATTCGTCAGATGTTAATTTTAGGCTTCACATTAGCTACAAAAGCAGCTGTTAGGACCAGCATACCTGGGGTCCTCACATACAGGTAAGAAACAGGTAGAGGGAAAGTCAATGAGTTACGGACACAAAGTATTCCAAATGAACTTGTGCAATCCACTGCAACAGCTCTACCTTTGTGACAATAATAATGTTAAGTTTTCTAGAAATGTCAAAGAGGCTTTCTTCAATTTAGACCGTAGTAAGTGGGGCTGCTGTGTTATTATGAAAAGGTGATTGTGATGTTACAGGGGATGGACAAAGTATTCGAAACCTAATCTTGACTCTGTTAACAAGGTGTGAAATGGTGTTAGAAGGCCATATTACGGCTTATTCAAACTGCCTTTATGGGCTTTTATGTCCTTTCTTCGTCTGCGATAGAGGTTGTTAACGATCGGTTATATAAAGTGGAGAATATATAGACACATTGGCCGGCTATTCTCTTCATTTTCCTTACACTCCATTCTACTTACCAGGCTATTTGTCAGAAATAATCATTAAAGTGGCAATAAACAAGTCTTCAACCGCCACCCGCCTCCCCTGCGGCGTTTCAAAGCGGCTTAGCAACTACCAACCACACAGGGCGACGATAAAAGCGGAGTGGTTTTAATAAGAGGGCAGGTTTTGTTACTTACTGATTTAGTCGAAAGAAAGCCGACTAAATGTCGTTTTGGAAGCCTGTAATGTCCGAGAGCTCTCTGTCCGAAGTCACTCTTGTTTTAACATTGTTCAAAAATAATAATTCATCACCACCTAGATAGAGCTTCCACAGATTTTATATTTTCCCCCCACAAACTTTATGAACAAGACAGTGCTATTGCAATACGAGTCACTCCGTTTGTTTCCCCTCCGCCACAAACAAAAGTGCCATCCGCTCCGCTCGCTCAATAGTTTTACGCGCTCGCTTTGTGCCGCGAAGGGAGCCGTCGTTATCCCAGGAGGTCGTAACCGGAGGCAGACTGAACTGCACGGTGGCTGCGAGGCTCACAGGGAGCCATTCTAAACGCAGATGGTGTCATTATTCTACGGCCATTACTTTGCGCTATCAACATTTACTTGGTAATGACAAGTTTAAGCAAAATAACTTCGTCTGCTCTAATGTCATTCCATCCTTCTGTAACCTCAACGCCGGTTTATTTAACGTTGCAGTTTTATGTGAGAGACGGCGATCTTAAACATTCCAAGCTGATTGCAGGATGATGTTTACGTCGGTAATGTCAGTCACGTCAACGGAAGCGACAGTTTATTAAATCTGTGTATTCCTTGAATGTGTGTGTGTGAATTGCATGATGACGTTGCTGTGCAGCCTCCACAATAATTGCTAAATGTGTACTGAACGTGCTGTAACAGGGAATAGTATGTCAACATTTCATTTTGATGTACTTCACTGGTTTGTGAAATGTTTTCTTTTTAAATATTTGTTGGAGATAAAATGTAAAATGTGCCTTTTTTAAAAGAAGAAGAGAAAGAAACACATCTCAATTCTAAATTCTTTAATCCTAGTTCCTGATTCTGTGCCTGGACAGATGATGCATGCAACAGTGAAAGATTTGAACCCCTGGGTGGATTACGAATTCAGGGTGGTGGCAATCAACGGCGTTGGCGTGGGAGAGCCTGGCACGCCATCAAAACAGATTCGAACCGGAGCAGCAGGTATCCTCTCAATGTGTTGTCTCCCTTCGTAACAAATTAATCAGCCCCACTTGGAGAATGTGATTTATCCGTTTCCTCCGGTGCTCCCTGTGATGTTTTCGAACGTGTCGATCGTTTTTTCGTGCCAATGCTTTGATTACTCAGTCGCATGCAAAAGAAGTGGGAATTCCGTTACGCTTTTTAAAGCATTCAAGCATCCACACTTAAAGCTCCTGTATGTCAGAACTCTGGACCATGATTAATTAAGAGAGAGAGTTAGTGACCTATTGGAGAGTAAGTGACCTATTGGCACGCAAGGCGTCGGCACGATGTGTCTATTTTGAGCTTGTTAGTAATTTCCGTCCCGCTGGTTGAATCACAAGGGAACAAGTTTCCCCGTCGTGCCTCACACATGGGGCCGACACGCGGTGCTCGACTAATAACGTCACCGTACGCAGGTGGCAACGCCACTCTCAGCACAAAACGCACACCTCCGCTGTGACAAACTCGTTTTTACACCAATACCTCCTTTTTTACCTCCTCGTTCAACTGTCGTGACGTGGAACAGAATCCTCTGCACCTGCCTGAGACGAGTTTCCTTTATGCCCGTTTCAGTTCCCAAGGTTGCGCCGGTCAATGTGAGCGGCGGCGGAGGAGCTCGAGGAGAACTCGTCATCGCGTGGGAGGTAAGATGATGGGAATCCCTGAGTGGTCATCCATTGTGATGGAGCTCTCGGCGAGAACGAATTTGGTGAGGGTGGAGGTGGGGGGGGGGGGCTTTTAATTAAAGGCAGAGCTCCCCTGATTTGCTGCCTGCTCGCCCCCTTTCCTGCTGCGTAAATCAAAGTGAAGATACGGAGCCAGTGCAACTTTCATATGTGTAAATCTAGAGTTAGGTGACAACTTTATATTCTTTGGATGTGGCTCAAAGTGCAGAAAGATGCTGAGTATTTGCTCGATACTTTGTTGGACATAAAAAAATGTCAATTTTACAGCTCCCCGATTCCATTGCTGCTCACAGTAGTTTGGGTCAAAGGCGTAACTTTCCTGTGCCCCTCAGCCCGTTCCAGAGGAACAGCAGAGCGGAGAGGACTTTGGATACGTCATGGCTTTCCGCCCACTTGGCAGCAGCACCTGGATCCAGACGGTGCTGGCATCAGCTGATGCGTCGAGATATATTTACAGGAACGACAGCATCGCACCCCTGTCCCAGTTTGAAGTGAAAGTGGGAGTCTACAACAGCATGGGAGAGGGGCCGTTCAGCCTCGTCGTCACAGTGTTTTCTGCAGAGGAAGGTGTGTGTGTGTGTGTGTGTGTGTGTGTCCTCCGTAAGCGCTGCGAACAGAAATAAAGTTGATCTTAAACTCTTAATTGCTAACATGCATAATTCATGATCTCTCCTATTTAGAGCCCACTGAGGCGCCGTCGAGAGTTTGGGCCCGCGCTGTGTCAGCCTCTGAGATCGAAGTGTACTGGGAACCAATTCCCAGCAGGTCCGGCAGCGGGAAGATCATAGCGTATGAGGTATGAAAAAGAAAAGTTGTAATAATAGTGCCACAAGGAATATTCAAACAAGGAGCAGACATTAATCCCAGAATGACTGGCAGTACAATAAGCCGGCGTTCATTTGAATAGAACCGCCAGTGGCGACAACGAGGAAATATTCTGACATTGAAATACTGCATGTGTTGGAGCGGGAGATTTTTCACCGGCTAATCTCGAGGATGAAGAGGTCTGTTGGCAGCTGTTGCAGCCTCCACAAGACCTCAATACCAAGGATGTCTGGGAGCCTTTATTCACAATAATAAATAAATAAAAGAAAGTGTGAACATCATACATCACTATCCGGTACAACAAACACTCTCCTGGGATTTAGCTGTGAAAAACCTAGATAAAAATAACAGTCTCTCCTAAGCCCCAGGTATTTTATATGGTTGAGTATTCCCAGGTGGCTTGACCTCTACGAAGAAGCTTTGAGGTCATCGCCAGTTTTTTGTACACACACTGTTATAAGACAGGGGTTTGATGCACCATAACGGCTTGTTTGGGAGCGAGACAGAGCAGTTTAGCTGAGCTTTTTCATGAATATTCATGCTGAAATAGGGAAACTAAATGTACAACTTTGTTCCAATATAAATATCACCTCCTTTACAATAATTATACATTTACTTTTACAACCTTTTAATGTTGCAAAACATTAGATTTACCATTAATTGTATAATTATTTCTTACAAAACATAGAGATATGTTATTTCACTGTTGGATTTAAAATTCTAAAGATTTTTAGGAGGGTGCCGGGCTTAAAGAGGAGTACAGGTATGTTCAGACTGACAGTATGAGAAAATTAAAGCGTTTTTTTTTTTTTTACATTAAAGCATGTAAACATGTTTTAGTGGAAACCCAAGATACAAGCATTAGCCTGAACATGATATGTCTCCTTTAAACTGGTTAGATATTCATTTAAATTCTAAGGATGACAAACTTTTCCTGTACAAGTCCACTGGGTTTCTGTGACATATTCTAATCATATTCTAAATTAAACTTAAATTACCTCTCAAATCAGGATTCAGTGCATCATTTAAATTGCAGGGGCTGGGCACAATTCCCTAGAGTTTACTGTACAAGGCTGCTATGATCACTTATGTTTAGCTGTGGTTCATAATTAAAGTTATACAGCAACTGCAAAATATAATCATTATCAAATATTCTATTCTGGATGAACAGACGCTGAGTCTGCTTTTAGAAAGTTACTTATATCATATTGAGTTAGGTAATTAGTTCCAGAACTTCATCACTGTCACATTCATGTATTTAGATGAGAGTGTTTATCCAGAGGATATGTCTCATTAAAGGCATCATTTATTTCGATATTGGATAGAGTGACAATTTGGCTCACTAGACTAGCAATTAGACCGGCGGGGCAATTAAGAAGAATATCTCAAGGTGTGGAGTGCGGATTTAAATGATATGCCTTTGTGTCACTAACTTAAACTGGCTCTTTGTGAACAATGTTATATGTTATAATAGTATAATGTATAGTATGCAGAGTGCAAGGACGGATTCTGCCTATTTAGGCCCAACTACCGCACTCATTTGTTCACATCCGTGCCATACAAAGAATGTTTTCTCGTCAGGGCAGGTTCCTTACATATCCTAAAGGTGTTCCTGACTAAGACCTATTCATCCCTCCAGTACACTAGTTCAATCAGGAGAGACTCGTTCCGAATTCACAATAATTTTATTCCGTTGGTATAACAATGAATAGTACAACAATGAATAGTGCAAAGTCTTTGGTGCTCGGACTCTATCCTGAACCAGGATAAACCAGGGGCAGTGACGCTGAGTTCTGACCCGGCAGAATCTCCCCTGGAGTCCAGACACTGGTGGTGGTGGTGAAGAAGGGTGTTGCTGTCCTCCAGTGCTGAGTGAGGAGTTGACTGCCTGCTGCCTGGAGGTGACTGGGGTGGAGGAGGGTCGCATTCATTTCCGCGCTGAAATGACAACTGACAGCAGCAGAGTAGCACACCTTTAAAGTTTGACAGCAACTATCTGATTGGCTTAGAGACACCGTGATGCATTTGGTTGGTTGCTTACAAGTGGACCCCCCCCAGATCAGCTGCTACCGTAATGACTAAATAGACTGAGATATATGAACGACCCGTAGTGTAGGGTCTTCCTTCCTGAACTACCGCTAAGCTCCATTTCCCTTGGAGCTGACAGGGGAATGGTCACCAGGTGCACTGGCACTTCTACCCGCAATAACTGATGGCCACTTGGGGGGCGGTGGAAACAAAAGCGATGGGTTGTCATGTTTTAAACTGCTAATGTCAAACAGCTGTTTACTCATCCACACGCTGGCATTTACACGCCCATAAGATACAGAGCAACATGAGCCATTAGAATTAGCACATCTCTGCAGAAGAAGACTGCAGTGACTCTAATGTTATCTACACAATGTTAAAAGGGCTCAGGGGCTAAACAGTGACCGTTCCTGTAGGTTGTTCCATTAAAGGTAAAGTGAAGGAACTTCTTCTGCCAGGGTAATAAAAAACAAACGTGTTCAAGCACGGAAGCGTAGCGGCCACCCTCCGATCCCACTCAGGTAAACACTGCTGGCTGTTTGTGCCCTGTTGCCATTGTTTGCACCGTTAGTGTCTAGCTCAGCCATTGCCATGGTGAGAGCCGGGTGGATGCAATCCCTAAATTAAAGAAATGCTGTGAATCAAATGCTGTGTATCATAGTTTATTGCGGTTACTATACAGCTTGATTGAACTAGTTCCAGTAGCTCATTACAGTAAAAATGCAAAACCTTGTGCAATTCGTTACAAGTAACACGATGGCTTATTGGGGAGCACTTGAGAAAAGTATATCTGCTTTTCCCCCCCCGAGTCCTAGAAAGTGCTGGAATATAAACTTTTGTGTCTGCAGTCTTCTGGATGAACCCCAGAAATAACCTCCCTCTGTAGTTGCTCCTCAATGTCCCAACAGAGGATGCCTACAGCCTCATTAGAGGCCTCACTCCAGCCAAGAAGGGAGGGAGACGGAGAAACTGAAGAATATAGCCCATTCACTATGCCCTGTCCATACACTCTGCTAGAACACAGTGCTCAGACAAAATGTATTTCGTCAGAGGCCCTTAGTGTTGGGAATTAGAAGTGATCCCTATTTCGAATCAGTCACTGATTTGTTTCTGGAGAATTGTTCGCGCCAACACTAGTGATTCCACAGGACCCATGCTTTCTGACTATGTTTTCATGTGGGACTTGAGCCATGGTCAATATGTTTTAGTGTGCGGTTGCATTTTATCAGAAACAGATGTTTTGGCCTTGTTAGCTGTGTTGTTCGATGGATACACCCGATGTCCTGTCTTGTTTTTGTTCATCCTAAATAAGACTATCACGATAACACCTGTATATATTTCTTCAAAAAGGATATAAAAAAAACTAAAAAATACAGATTATCAGGTTGATAAGTAGAAACGATGCTGCAGCCAGCAGTGGAGCAGAGAGCCTTGAGAGCACTCGTAGGCCTCTACCTTTCTGTCCCGGCAGGATTGATCCGCCCCAAAGGGCTCTCCCATGAGTGGTGGCCAACGAATGCCATGGCAAGGCCTTTCCTTTTAGTGAAGTGTCCTTGTACTGTACAGTCCAGAGACTGCCTTTCCAAATATATTGGGGAAAAAACGAAACAACATGGCAAAAAAAGGAGAAAAAAGAAAACTGGGCTATATATGTGTTATGCAACCGTCAGCTGCAATGACCAATATAGAAACTCTGCTTATCTCAGTGAGAGACATGGGAAAGAGTAATATTGACTGAATTTGGTAGCAACTACCTCAACCAGAAACTCTTGGCACATATCCACAACGCTTGGCAAGGTAAGCTCCTCTGTGATCGTACAGGGTTTCTTGCAACCAACTACACAAGCAGCAACCATATACCAGCTTTGGAAGTGGCTTTTGACTGAGTTGTTAATGTTGAGATGGCTTTCTATTGTGCCTTTTCCAAAGGAAATATTAATTGGGGTTCCCAACACATCCCGTACAATTTGCGTTTCAGTATTTCTGGAGCTTTGATGGTTTTAGCGACCCATTTCACAGGATTTCAACACAACTCTGCTATCGGCTTGGCATCACTGCCCTTATTTGAAACCAAATGTATTGTATTCAGGTTAATATTTACTCACCTCGCGCGTTGGGGCTTTTACTGTCGCGGGGTTGTCTCCCACATCACCTTTTCACCTAAAAAAAACAATTGATTTTATGGCACGTCATCCGAGGGAACGTTAGCTAGCTAACAGTGAGAATAGCTGCTCTAATATGTCATGGAGTAAAGGATCTTTTATTGTCTTTTTGCATCACAAAGCTGCGCAGTAGTTGTAGCGTTGACAAAACAAAAACAGTAGTGCCATTTTTTTTATTTGCATGGCAGACCCGCTAGTTAGGAAAGCTACATTTCGGGGATTCCAGCTCTTGTGGACAGAAGAGTGGGGTGTTGTGTTTACTTGTATGGTACACTATGCTCTGAAATGATGATGAGCATTGAAAAGTCATAATGGTAAGACAACTTTGAAGGGTGAAGAAAAAATGCTCAAAGTCTTTGCTACTGCTAAAGATGATGCTATAACGAAGCATGCCATCGCATTACGGACATTAAGGACATTTATGGACTGTGAATATATTGAGGAGGCTTTCCTCTGCAACTCTGAGGTTTTGTTTGATTGCACTTGAGCCTGGATGTGAATGTCATACCATGTTTGGCTCTCATGGCGAGATACTGTGATTTATAGGCCCTATATGGAAGAAAATAGCAGGAGCCCTTGGACATAAATGCAGCTCCAAGTGATAACAGACTTAGAAAGTGTAATACTTCAGCGAACACTATCTTCTGAACACTTTGAACTTTTGAGTCTGTCTGCTTCACCATCAAAACTATACGCCTCTATAAAAGTCTCTGCATGGCGGGATTAACCTGTAAGCGGGGCCCCAGGGCAAAACAAGTGCCCTCCTGCCCTATCCAAGTCTTTCAGATCAGCCGCACCCAGCAGACTACACACGGCCGATTCATTATTTGCCCAGACTCCAACCAGCCTTAAAATACTGAGCGCAATATAAAAAAAAACAAAAAAAACAGAGCTGCTCTGCAGGCCACACATACTTAGATATTGTACTACGTACGGTATAGTGTGAAAAATCTTGAACAAAATTGCAATTGCAACCGTTTATCTAACTTGGGGCGTGTTTGAGACAATGATAACGACCAAGATGGCAGCAGTTGATGTGGATCTTAATGTTGAAGCTGCCGAGCCGGCAGCGCTTCTTTTTCTGATTATTAAGTAGAGTGAGTAAAAAAAACTGTTTATCTTCAAATTCTGATGGCATTAAAATGACAACTCTCTTCAGACATATTGCTTCCAGAAGCATTTTGGTCCACGTCCATTGATGACACATGTCAAAAATGAACTGAAAAGTTTCAGACTAATTTGTGTTTGCCATCAGGCTAATAGGGTCCCCTGGGCGGCTGCACACTTTGTCTGGTTGGTACTCCAGGAAATGAAGGAGCTGCATTGTTCTTGTATTGCCAGCAATAACATTAATATAATTTCATTTAAACAGCAACTTTGATGTTGCTGACTGTCATCAGCTACTAGCACATTAAAAGGCAGGTTGGGTTTCTGTTTCATTGTTTTCAAACTGAATATTGTCTTTTACTCGAGAAAAGGATTGGGGGAGTACAGATGAGTTTGTCAAAGGCATCATGGGTAACCTTCCCCAAATCCAGTAACGTCTAAGAGCATGGCTGAGGTCAAATACCTGTTGACCCCCAAGATATTGTAGTTAATTAAGATATAAGGTGCTACCTGGGTGTTGGAAGCAGCACTAGGTTCCTGCTGTGATTAACTTGTTTAGCCAGACATGCAGATACACCCACAGCTTAATCTATTCCCTACACTTTGGCTCTTGTATTTTTTTCAAGATTTAAAAAGGCTATAAAAACAAAGTCCCAAGTCTTCAAACTCTTTCAATGCAGAGTATCACTTCCACTACTGCTCCATGCACACTCCTTCTCCCATCCCGAGTTACAGTTGCTAAGCGACCATTGGACAATCGCTGTTTGGGGAAGGCGTTTAGCAAACGTTCAATTTCCTTTACAATATAGGAATCCGTATGGGAGACAACAGAACAGATGCTGTTCTCTACAATGTCCTGGAAGAATTTCCTAAATTACAAGGCACATTTCAAGTCTGCTAGTTATTGGCAGGACAATCCAGTGCCAACTTCAGACCTACTTCTGTAGTTTCTTTTACCTTTTCAGTAGTTTTATCAGAAAAAGACGCAATTCACAAAAAAATGTAGGCAATGCACATACAATGTTTATACTGTACTTTTTGATACTATAAGATAGTCACAAATTCAAGTTCAATATAAAAGTGGGAAAAAATGAATATTTAAATAACTACGGTGATACGATGCACTTTTCTGCCACTATCTCCATAAGACTTTAAGATGCAGCAAGACAGCCTAAGCCTCCTCAGATCCCCCCTCTTTCATCCCTGTGTGTGTGTGTGTGTGTGTGTGTGTGTGTGTGTGTGTGTGTGTGTGTGTGTGTGTGTGTGTGTGTGTGCACGCGTGTGTGTGTGTGTGTGGCAGATGCGACGTTAAAAACTTATTCCGCTCAGGTTTTTTTAGGTGTTTTCCCAAGTGCCGGTAAAACTGCTATAATTAAACTGCTGGTGTTCAAAATAAAAACCATCCTCGACGCATCTGTTATCAGCAACTCCAGGCCCTGTCGCTAATCTGCCTTTTCCACGAGCAAGATCCCTGCGAACCTGTGTGCAGCCAATTGAATAAGCAGCTCCTCTCAAAACCATCTGTTTGACATGTTCCCTGTCTCGTGTTCGGGGTCATAAAGCATCCCACTGTGAATACAGATTCTGACGAGCTCCTTGTCCTTGCACTTCTCCCTCCCAGTGCTGCGTTTGGTATTGCTGATCGTCAGATACGGTATCACTTGGTAGTTTAAAAAAAATGTGGGTTGGATGCCTCAGGACCTACAGCTGATAGTGTGGAACTCTGTTTTTTTTTTATTTCCTTAGAATGACTGTTTCAGCATGTTAAAGACTTCAACCTAGATGACCCTTTAGTTTAAATCAATTTCCCTTGTATAACCCCTTGCGCTTCTTATCACATTCCCTCAGCCAGTTTGCGACAACCTATATGCACTCTGGAATAATACTCTTCTTTATAAGCGCATTGTGAGACTTTCAGTGGGGAATTGGCAAAATAAATAAGGCTCGACTTGACTCCACCGCTTCGCAGATTTATACCGGTTTATGGATCGGTAATGGGGAACGGAAGATGCCAAACAATGTGGCCGGGTGTCCGCGGTAACCCTCGTATCTTTGGTCCAGGTTCTCTTTTGGGAGGAAGGATCTGAGCAGAGTGAGGCGGAGAGAGTGAGGGTTATCAACACCACGGCTCTGCTCTCTGGCTTGAAGGGCAGCACGGTCTATCTGATCTCAGTCAGAGCCCAGAACAGCGCCGGACTCGGACCCTGCAGCCCTGCTTTTAACAACACAACCAAGAAGCCACGTGAGTCACACACAAGACACACAAGTGTGTTTGTTTCTTTTGGCTTTGGGCTTTTACTCAATCCCCTTCCACAGGTTCAAGTCTATTTAAATGCAATACTCTGCATGTAACGCCACGGGTGGGTGGGTCCCATTGACCAAGCTGCGTGGTTTGACGCGTGAGAACAGGGTGGATTATGCACCAGTACACCAAAGCAAATTCATTGTATGTGAAAATTGGCAATACATTGGATTCCGATCCAGATTTTATATTATATTATATACTAAAAATCTTAAATCTGAAAAGGTTACTATATATATTAAAGTAAAAATAATGTAAAATAATAAATAATCTTAAGAGTAAAACAAATATATTTTAAATTGTTTGAGAGATGCATATTATTATTATTAGTTTTTGGAGTAGTAGTCTTTTCATAGTTATTCATTTGTTGTATTCGTTCATTCAAATCATTAATTTATTAACACAACAAAAAAGGCCACAATTGGACCAACCTCTGAAGCTGTTCATTATAATGTGAAACACAAAATACTTTTTTCGCTGCTCCAGGGTAAACTTTTCATTTCATCCTTTGTTTGGCTTTGTCTTCACACACATAAATGAAGAGCATGCATTTTCTATTTGTCCTGACCTCAGTTTTTCTCCAGTGTGATCCGGGACGTGTATAGTTTGAAATGCATTCTGCTTCCAGTCCAAGGGGGTCTCATATATATATAACAGTGCACCGGGTCCATAATAATAGTATATGTGCACACAAAAAACTAAAACATCTCCTGCTTCATGGTCTATTTTACTCTAAATGGGACCGTCATTTACTAAATGAGCATCATGCTGTATTGAATAAGACTTATAATAAACTTACTGAGGGAATAAATCAAGGGAGAAGTAGAGTCATTTTCTCATAGACTTCTTTACAATCTGACTTCTTTTTACAACCAGAGGAGTCGCCCCCTGCTGGTCAGTAGACAGAATGCAAGTTCAAGGCCCTTCAGGAATCGCTTCACTTTTCAGAACTGGAGTTTGTCACTTGATATAAATAAGACCCGACATGTTAGAAAGTCAATGTAGAGAATACTATTGATGATGGCACAGTTGTATGCATTCGTTTGTGAACCTCGTGTCCACATCATTACACGTCTTGCAGCTCCGAGTCAGCCTCCAGGGAATATCGAGTGGAACCTGACCAACTCTAAGATCTTTCTGAATTGGGAACACGTCAAGGCGATGGAAAATGAGTCTGAGGTGACAGGATACAAGGTGAGTTTGTCAGAGAAATAGCAGAAACTCCAGAAGTGGAGAAACAAATAGAGCCTCAGCAGCTGTCATCCCAATAAATGGCTTTCTCATCGCAGAGGAAAGATAAAGCGCAGCGCTCCAGTGCTACATTATGGATTGGCCCTGTCTGGCCCTTTCAAAATTAAAAGATCAGTTCCAGGTGATAAAATGAAAAAGGCATCATGACCACAGAAGAAATTCAGCTTCTTCCAACAAGTTCAACAGTGGCTCATATTGGATCCACTTTGCATACTTGTGTGGGGGAAAAAAACAAACACTGTATTTGATAATGCTTTCCATAAATATATTAATAAAATGTATTCTCCAGAGATATGCGGCCCTGCTCATTTAATGATAAGTTTTTTTGTGAGGCTCTGTTGTAAGGAAACATGCAGACATGAATGGTTTCACAATTTGGCATTGCTGCGAATCAGAAGTACAAACATGAATGAATGAATAATATACTTTATTAATCCCCGAGGGGAAATTTGGTGTTGGGGTAGCAGCAACTTACAACAAAAATAAATATAAAAATAAAAATAGCTGGGATGAGAGATATGTGTTTTCTTTTGTGCAAAATATATATATACATGTGATTAATCAGAGGATCTGGCAAGCGGTGACTTATTATAAAGTCGTAATGCTGTAGGCAGGAATGTTTTCCTGTAGCGGTCCTTGTTGCAGCGGAGCGTGAGGAATCTCTTGGAGAAAGTGCTCCGCTGACCCTGCAGTAGGTGGTGGAGAGGGTGGTCCGGGTTGTCCAATATGGACAAAGGTTTCTTCAGCGTCCTCCTCTCCACCACCTGTTCCAGAAACTCCTGCTTGCAGCCGATGATGGAGCCGGCTTTCTTAACTAGCTTGTTAAGTCTGTTGGTGTCACCGGCTCCAATGCTGCTCCCCAGCAGACAATGGCGAAGTACAGGGCGCTGGCCACAACCGACTGGTAGAACATCTCCAGCATCTTGCTGCACACATTGAAGGATCGAAGCTTCCTCAGGAAAAAGAGTTGACTCATCCCCTTCTTGTAGACAGCGTTGATGTTGGCCTTCCAGTTCAGTCGGCTGTCGATGGAAACACCCAGGTACCTGTACTCCTCCACCATGTCCACGTCCTCTCCAAGAACACTCAGAGGTCTAGGAGCAGTCGCCTTCCTCCTGAAGTCCACCACCATCTCTCTGGTCTTGGTAAACGTTCAGAAGCAGGTGATTCTTGCCGGCCCACTCCACAAAGTCACTCACCACTGCCCTGTACTCCTCCTCCCGTCCATCCCTAATACACCCGACCACTGCAGAGTCATCAGAGTACTTCTGCAGATGGCATGACTCCGTGTTGTACTGGAAGTCAGTGGTGTACAGGGTGAACAGGAAGGGAGACAGAACAGTTCCCTGTGGGGCTCCAACATCACTGACCACCGTTTCAGACAGCACACGGCCCATTCTGACAAACTGTGGTCTGCCTGTGAGGTAGTCAGTGATCCAGGAGATGGTGGACGAGTCTACCCCCACCACCCGCAGCTTCTCACTCAGTAGCAGTGGTTGGATGGTGTTAAATGCACTGGAGAAGTCAAAGAAAGTGACTCTCACAGAGACACCGGTTCCATCCAGGTGCGACTGAGCTCGTTGCAGCAGGTAGATGATGGCATCGTCCACTCCCACATGAGGCTGGTAAGCAAACTGTAGAGGGTCCAGCGACGATTTCACCTGCGGTCGGAGGTGGGCCAAGACCAGCCTCTCCAGCACCTTCATCACATGGAAGGTTAGGGCAACCGGTCGGTAGTCATTGAGGCCAGAGGTGGCCATTGAGATGACTTCTTTGGGACAGGGACCAGGCACGATGTCTTCCACAGCACCGGGACCTCCTCCTGCCTCAGGCTCAGGTTGTAGAGGTGCTGCAGGACACCAGACAGCTGGGTGGCGCAGATCTTTAGGACCCTGGGGCTGATGCCATCAGGTCCTTCAGCTTTGCGTTGGTGGAGTTTACAATTACAGTTTTTAAAACTTAATTCCCAGTTTAACTATTGAAGGATGAAATAAACCATTATGCTGCATTTGAATGGAGTTGAATTACACAAGTAAATCTGTAAAAAGGGATGTCTGAGGTCGTGATGTGAAGATATTCCACTTTTGAGTCAGCGGGCCAAAAAAGCAACCTCACAAGGCATTTAGAATTCATCAACTCCTCTCCAGAGGGATTCTATAACCAACATTTGGTCTCCTGCTAAAGGGAACTCAATTTGTTTTTCACACGCTAATTTAATATGTTGGATGAAGCCATACTTTCCCATTTGCCAAGGGGTCCTAAAGTTTTAATTTCTGACTGTTACGACTGGAGAATGAAGTGCTCACTGCAGGATCCTCGCTCTCCTCCAGGTTGTGTATCGTCAGAACTGGCACAGCAGGACCACTGTACTGGAAACCAATAAGACCAGCCTGGAGCTGCAAATCCCTTCTGGAGAGGACTACCTCATTGAGATCAAAGCTCTGACCGGAGGGGGCGACGGCACCAGCAGTGGTCCCATCCGCATACCAAAGATGTCCAGTAAGTTTCAAACACTCTGCGGCATGCCGATGATTGGAGTTGGAATTAAGCAGAGAGGCAGTGGAACGGGTGCAGTCCGTGTAACTAATCCCCCGTGTGACTGATGCTGTTCATCAGCTTTACCGTAGCTTGAACAAGGCCTTCAGAATACACATTGCATTGCAATAAGACTTGGACAGTGGTTTTGTCCCAAGGTTCACCCTCATGAAGATGTTTTTTACTCAGAATATTGAAGAATGCATCCTCATATATATAGAATATACTGTATTAAAATGTAGGTAGAGGCTATGTTGTGCCTCAAATAGACAGTTCACAGTAAGAATGATTCAAAATAATTTACAATAACAAGACTAAATAAAGTGTTTTAATTTAGTGTTTTAATGCTTAATGTTTCAGAAAAGTGCTTCCATAAAATCTGTTTTAATTAATATATTTATAGTATTATTATAATGCAACAGGCTGTATGTAATACAAAAATTAACGTGCCATGAACCCACAAATCTTCTTTTATTTGTATTAAAAAAGAATTAAACACAATTTAGGGCATATAAGGGCCAGATTTCCAAACCAAGTCTGTTTGAGAGACACTTAACTCGGGCGTAGAGACACAACATATACATCATAGGTCATCTCGGTCTAGAAGGTTGTATTTTCAGTCCTCTTTGTGCATCTGTGTGTTGGCAGGACATCTTCCAAAAAATATTTAACAGATTTCAGACTGAAATTTGTTATGGTCCAGTTATGTCATTTTTCGAAGTAGAACTTGTTAGATTTAGTTGTGGATGGTGCCACCATACGACCATTTATACAACTAAAAGTACTGTTAATTTTCCGAGTTTCTTTATTTTAAGTAATTTCTATCCAATATATTGGTATTATTATAATGTACAGGCTAAAACATATATCATACATACATGTATCATCTAAATTTCATTTAATTTCCATTTACAACGACTGACATTTTACATTATTTGCAAAGCTTGTTTTTCACCACCAATAAAGCAATTTTAATCCAGTATACACCAACATTGGTACATAATGGAATTGGGACTAAGCTATGTATTTGTTTTGGGAATTCCATCCTTGATCATCAGTCCCCAATTACTATGTAAAATGTTAGATTGAAACCAAATTTAGATGACAAATGCACGTATGATGATCTAAATTAAAGTAGATTAAAGTTCTGTTGAATGCCTCCCACGGTTAACATTTTTTCTTCTCTCTTTCCTTTCTAGGTCTTAACTCAAAGGGGTGTGTGTGTCCAGTTCCAATCAGGATTTACCATTTTATGATGTTATTTTGTATTTGTATGTTAATTTTTTGAGCTTCTAATGCCTTCTATATTCGTCTCTGGACATTATTTTATTTATGATTATCTTCTACATGTCCGATCTATGGCATAACAAGATAACTAGCCCGTTTCTGAACCACTGGTTTGCCAACCACAACTGGATGATAGGAGCTCTCTTTGACAACCTGTCAAATGCCCACACATATGTGGCTGTACTGTTACTCACAGGCAACAGCACAGTTACAAAACCATTTTCATCTGCCTATTTTCAGGACCACTGCAATCCTCCAGGATGCACAAGTTTGATAAACATGGAAAAGATACATATGCAATTTGAAAACTAAAAGTCCAGTTAACATGTATTTACTTTGTCCTCATTATTTCGATGTCATGTGTTCATCTTATATTTTAAAAGAATGTAGACCTATGCCATTTTTTCATTGGAGGGGGTGGAGTCAAAATTACGTCACATTTGAAGAATTATATTTTAGATTTGTAGATGTTTTCCTTCACTTCTAGTCTTTATGCTAAGAAAAGTTAAGCTAATTGACTCCCAACTCAATAGTTAAAGGGATAGTTAATGCACCTATCCATAGTCAGTGCATCACTTTAAGTCCACACTATATTTAGAATATATTCATCCCTTTATCTGCCGTCAGACATCCCTTTCCGACGGGGAACTGCAGCCGTTATCTAAGCTCTCTTCAAAGCCACCAGACTCAATTGACAAAAACTGTAATTTTACCTCAGAGAAGGTAAAAGTTGTAGCTGACTCGATTAGTTTATTTGTGTTATTGTGTGACTTTGGTGAAACGGATATAACCATTTAAAACACCAAAGTCACACAATAACATAAACTAACTAACCAATCGACGCAGCAATAGACCTGCAGCTCCTGTGTGCTGGAGGGTAAAATTGCTCTTTTTGTCAAAGTAGTCTGGTGGCACAGCAGAGATAACGGCTTCAGGTCCCTGTCGGAAAGTGCAATCTGAGGGCAAGGTAAGTGGAGATACAGAAGTGGTATGGATTTTCTCATCTAACTCTCGATTAAGCATACAGTATTTCCCAAAATGTCAGTTACAGGTACAAGATGTATCCACGGGAAACGGTGCATGCACTCAATGCTCTGTGCATGTTGGGAAGAAGAGCCTTCAGCTAGCCAACTAACAAGCAACAATGGCTCATGCTTTGGTTTCATGCAACGTGAGACATATTTCTGATAGTATACCCTTGTGTCTCATAATTAACTGTGTGCAATTATGTTTCTAAATGATTTATGCATGTGTGATTTATATGTGTAGTGCGTAACGCTACACAACCCACACCCACATCACAATTCACTACTAGCTCTAAATAGCATTAATGCAGTTCCTTAGACTATAACCCACAAACAACCCAGCAGTTTCCTGAAAAGAGTCCGAAGAGAGAAGCTTTTTGAACACAGACACCTTGGAAATAAAAACAATTCAATTCAATATTACTTGTATACCCCAATATCACAAATCTGGTTTCTACTCTTTGGGTTAATGAATCCAATCTTGTTGTGCTTATTAGTTCACAAGGCGGGCCATGCTAGTTTATTTGGGGTTGTAGCTGTACAGATTCTTCAGACAAGTATCTGTCAGACGGCTTCCTGCTCAGTCCACATCCTATTCCGTTTCATTTTTGCAATTAAGGTTACACGCATAACCGACTGTGACCACCAGTCACCACAGTTGTCACAGAGTCCATTATAACAGACATTCTTAATCAACACTTTAATACCTGCCTCAGTTCATCTGCAGAGTTAGAACAGGCGTGAATGTTTCGAGTGTTGATTGTATGCAAGGACACACCGGCTAATCCCATGAGGCTGTTTGAACATGTTTCAAGAAACACTCGGAGTTGCTGCCTAAATGGATCGTATTTTGGAAACGGATGCAAACCCAGATGCATTCTCAACAACGCTGCTTTGCCTTATCACGTTTATATTCTTCAAATCTGCTTTCAACCACTCTTTAAAACATACATATTGTTATTGATTGAGCAAAAGGGCAAGCTTATCAAACATATATTATATGTTGTTTACTGTGTTGTTTTCATTTGTGAAATTGTATGTTGTGTAACTTAGTGGGGAGAAATGGAGTAAAAAGGGAAAAAATAAAAACACCTCCCATATATATTTATCACACCCTCGAACCTGAAAGACAAGTATACAAGTGTTTCCCGGACATGCTTGTTATGAAGCGATAACTTTAGCATAACCAAGTGAATACATTCATAATACTGCATCTCACCTAGTTGCAACATTAGCAGGACCTTTTGGGAAATTGTCATGTTGCTATTCATACCATAGCAGGATATCAATGAATAATTTAGAGATAATTTATATTCTGCATTTTCTGATATGATAGAGAGCATAATAAGCAACACAACATTATTACATTCATTCCAAGAGGCATTTCCTCGATGCAAAACAGCTGTAGATTAACCTAATTTGTAGGAGACAAGTTTTCAGTTAGTTGCCACCTTTAAACAACACGCTACTGAATGATTGAAGAAATAAGAGAGAAGGTGTTGTTTATGTTGTTGTAATTAAATGTAAAGACGTGCTACTGTAATATTTTAGCTTTCAGATGTGTTTGCTCGATGCAGATTTGTTTTGAATTGCCTTTTTTATAATGTTGTACCAGCCTGGTCTCATCCCCTTGGCGTCAAATACCGCCGCTTGGGTGGTGGCCCTCCGTGTCTCAATAGTGACACACAAGGCAACCCTTAAGCGTCTGTATGAGACGCGCTGGGCTTAAGCGGGTGTAGTTTGAAGAGCGAGAAAGTGTGCTAAGTGTGGTGATGATGGTGATGGATTGAAGTTATTTTTTGACTGACCAACTTTACGTCATGTGACTTTCCGTCTGCAGCTTAAGTTATGTAACGAAACAAACGTATTTGAACCCAATCCATCTTCCTTTTATTGCTTTGACGGATCTTCTCGTCTTCTCGAAAATGAAATCCTCCTTTTTTTCTGTTTAATGCTATTTAACTATATATATCTTTATTTTTGCTGTAATATTTCATAATGTCCGAACCTTGTATTCATGATTAGTTTTTCCGCTTTCATTTCTGATTAATCTGCTTCTTTAACTGAACCTGCAATCTGTTTCTTCAGCGATGTAATACCATTGTATTAATATAATAAGATATCTCTGTGAGATGGAAAGAAGACTCAATAAATCCTTCACATTGAAACCCTTTAATCAGTGGATGTGTTTCAGCTTGTGTGATTCTCACACCTTACTGAGAGGTAGCAGACCTCTCCTTTGCCAGATTGGTCTCAGGAGAGTTCTGCTGTGCTACAGAGCGTGCAGTGGAGAATCACGGCAAATTGTGAGTAAGTACACTGAGGGATTCTTATCCCGTGGGACTGAAAAAAGGTTACACTAGTGAAAGAAAGTTGTCAGGAAAGAGTTTTCCCTCAGGTCCAAGGAAAAATATGCAAAAGAATGTAATGTGAGACTGAAGTTTATTCACCAGTCACGACTAAATTAAGAGAAATCCCACATGCGGTGAAACTGCTGGCCTGAAACCACACCTCAATACTGTGGCGAACGATGCCCTTCACTTGAATAGGGATGCATATAAGTAATGGTTAGTTACCACAGATGGGCCTCATCAATCTTTAATTATTCTAAAACAGGATCATATTTCAATATGGGTTATTAAACTGTCAAACGTAAGACTACATTATAGACCTTGAGTGTATGTTTGGTCCTGATTCTCCTCAAAGACCGACCTTCCGCAACTTGCTCCCTTTTTCATTTGTTTCCTCTACTTCCATTTCTATTACTGGTTGCAGTCAAAGTCAGTTCCCACAGGGATATGATCCTACATGATATAATATTTCTAATAAAACGCAACAAGCAACACATCCCGATTAGCCTCCATGACTACAACAGTAACATCACCAGCTGATCCCGGAGCCCTGCAGGAGGAACTGATCTTATTCGCTCCGCTAAGTAAAAACTGGTGAAAAGACTGCTGAAGATGAACATCCCTCGTTTTCATTTAGCTGGTGATCCTTAAAGTGCTTCACAATATTGTGAAACTGGTCAACATGTCCGCCGACACCATGCAACACATTCCAACACAATATAGATGAAAGGTGCTGGTCAGATGTGGACAGCAATATAATCTGCGGAAATTGTTCTGCAGAAAAGTTCAGTTGTATTTCTGTTGCGGCTCAGTCTCAGTCACAACATTTGGAGAACAGTTAATACCAGATCTTTTCACGTCAGCCAAGCGGGACAAACAATTGCGGGCCTTCTCAAAGTGTGACAGCTGATCTAAATGTCATTCTCTAATAGCCAGATCTTCAATCATTCAGATAATTAATCGGGTGGTGTGACCATTGTCAGAGCTGAATGTTCAGGGTTGAATCAAATTAATTCATACGGTGTCTGAGGACAGGACCCTGGACAGCCTGGCATCACCAAATCGCCTACAGCTACTTGTCAATCTCCTTATCAATAAGTAATTTGCTATTGCTAATATAAGAAGTTTAGAGCAGCTGCTCTGGAATTCAGATGACACAGGATAAAGAACGAGAAAGTCCACGTAGGGAGAGGTCGGGGTGGAAAGGATGTCTCAAACAA
This sequence comes from Myoxocephalus aenaeus, assembly GCA_038501785.1. Lineage (NCBI taxonomy): Eukaryota > Metazoa > Chordata > Actinopteri > Perciformes > Cottidae > Myoxocephalus > Myoxocephalus aenaeus. Next base: position 1,181,359 of record JBAMJR010000075.1, on the reverse strand, counting down.
ACACATGGCTTTCACCAGAGGTACTGCTGTTCGCTTTCGGTGTGAAGCCAAAACTCAAGCGTTGAATCATTTACATTGACTACTTCAGTAAGAAACGTCTTTTTAAACCTTTAACGATGACGACTTAAGCCTAATTCATGATTCTCCGTCAGGTCGACGGCGTACCTACGCTGTAGCTTACGCGTCGACGCAGACCCCTACGCCGTAGCCTGACGCGCACCTCCAAAAAATCCTAACTACGCGTCGCGTTGACGCGGACTGCAACGCTGTGATTGGTCCGCTCAGAACGTAATTTCCGGCGGTTGCTCTTTCCGGTTTGTCTTCCTACACCGCTATTTTTAAAGTTCTTGTAGACCGGTAGTAACAATGGACCAAACAGAAGAACGAATCATCGAGGAGGTCAGGAAATACGACCACCTTTATAACTTTTCTTCGAGGGACTACAAAGATTGCAAAATGACATTAAACTCATGGCGGGAAATCGCGCAAAACACAGCCACACAGGCACACCCCCATGGCGGCATGCGGTTAATTGCAGAGCAACGCGGACCCTCGACGCAGAACTTCGAATGCTCAACGACTGCGTCAGGTCGACGGCGTACCTACGCCGTCGACCTGACGGAGAAGCATGAATTAGGCTTTAGACTTTGAAGCTACGCCCTGGCCTTAGTGATGATGTTTTATTGTTGACTACTTAGCTTACGTACTTCACTTAATTTACATAAGAACTGTCCTTATGCTAACCCAAACCATGATATTTTCCTACGCCATACCAAGTCGTTTGGTTTGAAATCACAAAGTTAACGACATGTTTAAACCTGCAATAGTGCGTCCGTATGTGGCGAGCTGGGAATGGAAACAGGACGGACACGCCAAGGGATTAAAAGGTGTAGGCATGAAAATGTGCTTTCGCCTGACGATGAGATCAAGATGCCCGGCACCAGGTCACTGAGATACAAGAGTTGGAGCACTCTTAATACACCTGTGGCCTGTAGGCCAGGGGGCACTAATAGGCAGACCGAGTCCGGACCGAGATGGCGTTGTCTCCGGACCCAGACCTAGAACCGATAGATAATTGAGAATTCTTACATTTTGACAGAGTGCTTCTATTTTAACCGACGCAGCTTTTCAAGCATTTACGGCACTCGTTCAGCGGTCCAGGAAACACACCGACCAAATAGCATGTGATGCTAATCGGCCAATCAAATATTCGTATTCTCATAAGTGTTGCCGTCAACTCCAGTGCGATCCACACACACACACAGGGAAAGAGAGCCAACAGTCGGAGAATTAGTAATTTCAGATGGCGTTCTCCAAGAAGAGAAAAGTGGACAGCGAGACCAGAGTCTTTAACCAAGAATGGGCAGACTCTGATGTGTTCAGTCTTCCCACAAGCATTTCAAACCAGTATGTTCAGAGGCCGTGCCAATTATAAAAAAACGGCAATGGGAAGCGTCACTACGAGACAAAGCTCACATCTTTTTAGAAAACGGACCCACTCAAATCCGAAATGAAGCAACAGAAAATAAACAATCTAAGAGCCCAATATGATCAGAATCCTAACATAACATGTTTTGTGTCCAACAATGCTGTAAACAGAGAGGCGAATAAAGATGAAACAAGTGGTTTAAATAACCACAGATAAAGTCTCTGCACACAAATTTCTCTTTTTCGAAGATGGGAATAATATAATATCGTGGCTTTTTTGATTGCCACCACTTCACACTTGAATTAAATGAATTTAAAGCATTAGGGCAACGACAATTCAGCTCATTCATTTTTCTAAAATTAAGTACTTTATTTTTCAAAAGCTTTTTTGTTATGTATTTAATTTTTTTAATCCAATCATTGAGAAATGAGAGAAGAACATTTATTTAATATTAGAGTATATTATTTCAAATTCATCCAGTCAAATTTGAAATATGACAATACATATTGTTGAGATATTATTCTGCTGTTGAGTACATACAGACGTTAATACAACTGTTGGCTACTTCACTACATAAGGCACTCAATCATAGCGCAAGTTATTATTGTGATGTTACGGTACTTAGCATGAGGCAATTATCTCGCTGAATTTTACAGCTGCTGTAGGCCTACTAATACATCCAGTGTTACAATAGCTGCAAACTTCAGTAAAACAGGATAACTAAATAAAACCATCATCTTACCAAAAAGGCATTTCTAGAGACTGACTGTGTGACTTTCACCCTCATAATATCACCAGGCAGAAGTTATGTACATACGCTCATAAAGTTGATATCAGTAGCAAAGATCCTGGTCGAGGCAATTAAATCTATGATGGATTAGGCAGTTTATCCCTGGCATTAGTCTTGGGAGATAAAATCAGCAGCGATATGACTTTCCTCAGAGCTCATCGGAAGCTTTCTGATCTCAGCTCATCATCTCTGTGTCATAAAGAAATTGATTTACTGTAAACATGTCCAACATGATGGGATATATTTGTCTTTTTTCTTTTTTTTTAAAGCCCACAATTTAACATTCTCAGTTACAAAAGGAGGAAAGTCAAAGATAAACTCTGACAAACCCGATAAAGCGTGTACGTTTTGAATTTCAGGAACTCACTGTACTTAAATATACTCGTCCAAGACTCGCTCCCACTCAACAGAACTGCTGCACAATCTCCTTTTGACTTTAAGCCGCCTGTTCTGCCGGTGCAAAAGTTGGCCTTAAATATGTAAACCAACTGGGAGAACCAGAGCTTGACTCACAGCTTGAAGCTAATCCTTTATTCATAGAAATCTCCTGAGAATGGCAGCAGACGAAATGGTGGCTTCTTTACCTTTGCTGGGCTGTGCATGTTGTGCTGCTCGGAATCCAACCCCCCGCTCATTATTATCAACATGTGGGACAATCCGAAGAAAGTGCTTAGGTCACCTGATAAGCGTGGGGTGATCTGTCAAAAACTAAACCCGAAGCTCTCACAAACACACACGCACACACACACACACACAGTACCAAAAGTAAACTATGGAGTGGATTGGTGTGGGGCGGTATAGGCAGGAAGCTCTGTTCCTACATCCAGTTTGAAAATATGATTTGATGTTCATATTGAAAGTGAGTTGGGGGCGGGGAGGAACTGACAATATTTTCTGGTATTGTGGAGGTGTAGGCTGCGAGATATGTCAGAAAGTGACAGTGTGTGGACCTGAGCTGAGCTCCAAAGTAGGGATGAAGTGCTGTGATGGACAGAAGATTGGCTGGGAATTAAAAAAGACCATGAGCCCTCTCCAAGCACCGTGGGACAGCTGACAGGCAGCCTGTAGAGTGCTCCTCCCGGGTTCACAGGGAAGAGGCTCTGTGTGGAAGACCACTGGTGAGGGCTGGGACTGACAAACACTGCACTCATCACTTTCAGTCTTCACTGTGGCTTGTGAAGGCAAAACATTTCTTTGCAGAATCCCACTGTCACGCTGGATATTGGAAATAATAATCAGAGAAGCTATAGACAGCGTTCTAACAAGAAGGCCGATAAGAGACCTCCCTGAAGCCCCTGAAAGGTGAAGCCAACGCAGAAGTGCCTTAAAAATGTGCATTGTTTCTATCAGTGGGAGACTCCGCTGGTTGAAAAAGTATATCTATGAGAAAATGACCCTACTTTTCCCTTGATTGATTACCTCAGTTAACATCATTGACATGAGTTTATGGTCTCAGTCGTCACCATGGTGTTAAGCTAGCACTGCGTCGCTACTAGGGTGTTAAGCTAGCACCACAGTGGTGCCTGGTTATGCTTAAAGACATGTAAGGAGTCAGCAGTCTGTTTTCAGCATGTTTTCTGTTCGCCAAAATGATTATACCAACTAATATCACTGTTGAAAAACATGAATTACGGATGCACATTGCTAAATAAGCTAGCTAACTAGCGCTATGCTTACAGTGCCTCGCTGGCAATTTTGGTTAAAAAACAAAACAAGATGGCGACGAACAAAACTGAAGGCTATAAAACATCCGTCAACACACTTAGGTGACGTCACTGTGGCTACATCCATTTCCTAAAGACAGTCAATGCTATGACCTAAACATAAAGCTTGTAGCATTCATTTGATTTAATGCAATTCATGTCATATTTGGCAATCATTCAGTATAATACAACCTATCATCGACTAGTGTTTGTGCTAAGGCAGCTTAAGTCAGGATCTTCCCTGTCCTGAAGGACGATAACAAAAACTGAAAAGGAAGTGGAATTGATGGCTTGACTGATATTTGGGGAGAAGCCTCAATTCAAGTCAAAAAATAGAGGGGAGACATCAAAACCAGGATGTTTTCAAAACAAACTGCGGATATGTGACATCTTTTGTTACTCCCTGCTCTTCACACAATCTTTTCAACATGGCTGTCGGTTCACATCCGTGTCAGATATTGGTTACATCCCAGAATAGATATGAAGGAAACCATCCCAAAAAAAAGTCAGACATGAGCAGCAATTCAGAGCCGAGCATGAAGGTCTGCCTTTGTATACGTGGCCTATTTTACGTGTCTGCTACAGTGTGAACGCCGGTACCGCCGCAACGCTGAGAGGATTCTGGAGTGTGCTCCGTGTCAATCTGTATATCGTCATATCGTACAGCATGTTCGCTGCATCGTACATGAATTCCTTGTGAGTTTACTCACTACCTCGTGTGTTTGCCTTCCATTATTGATTACCTGCTGCGAGGCTGTAAGACTAAACAGCCCATAATCATCTCATGAATCCATCGTCACATTTCCTTTTATTTATTTTTAAAGTCGACGGGTTTTGCACTTTGTCTTTTTCACTTGCCATCGCCGTTTGTGTCGTTCAGCGGGCAACAATGTCTTCTTATCTGTTATACCCTGCACAAGCGCATCGGTGCACTAATGCATGTAGGCCTTTAACCTTGGAAATCCCAAGCGGATCTAGACGTTGCTGTGTCGATCACTCCTTTGTAAATTATTGATCGCGGAAACATGAGTTTATACGCCATCATTTATTGCCTACATGTCATCCGAATGCACACATATAGAAGAACGACCAGTGATTTGATTCATGTGTTACACAGTCAGAACAAAACGCAATAGACGCTCACTTTATTATTATTTTTTGATTGGATGCTAATATCTTCCTAATGTGTAAATAGTGTGATTCCCTGTGGACTCTCTTGGCTGATGAACATTAACACGCAACACATTAAATCTGCTCTGTAAATAGGAAGATACACTAGTATGGATGATAAACTACCAGACAGCGCTGATTTACAGTCGCTACACAGCCGGAATGGACATGTTTACTAAGTATTCGCGGCGGCGTTTTGACGAATGTGTGAAAACTGCTCATCTATGTGTGATTATTCAAATTGATACCGGCGGAACAATTTGAAAAAAACTGGCAACCCTGAAGGTGTGTGTGGTATACAGTATTGACATGGTTAAGAGTCTCACAATGGCCACAGCAAACGCAGGAAAGGAGTAATAGAAACGGTGGGAGATTACGCTGATGTTTAAATATAAATGTTTAACAACGCAGGAGGGAGGAGAGGGACTTAAAGAGGCAGTTGTTGAATTATTTCACATGAGTCTGATGAAGATAAAGGGATGCGGTTGGCTATTTTGTTATCAATGGAGAATGTCAATGACTTACCATATAGAAGTCGAAATAGCCAACACTTGCCTAAGCCTAAAAGGGAAATCATTTCATTTATTTCCCATAAATGTGGCTATTAGGACTCTATGGATCGTGCTAACGCTTTGTTTATACTCGAGCATGAACAGGGCCGCTGCATTATTCTTGGAAACGGCAGAGGGCGTACAAAAACAAAATGAACAGTGAAGAATCCAAAAGACAGCGGACTTAACTCATAGATACACTAATAGACTGTCGGTGTAACCGGCAAAAAGCCAATAACCAACCTCAACTATACCGAGGAGGGATTATAAGTATCTGTAAACTCATATCTCATTTTCATGGACTACTTTATTGTCTTTTTACAAAACCCTGTAAAGAAAAAAGTCAAGTGTTAAATGCATTATAAAGATGGTTGAATATCCTGTAAACAATTTGATTTGGCTGCAAAATATTAACTCAAATGAAGATTTTTAACACCTGCTGTTTCTAAAGCATTTAAAAACTAATTGACCGTCTTTGTATAATCACGCCTCACTGTGAACTAAGCTTAACTTTGCACTTGTCACCTCAGTTGTAGAGATTCAATTAAACCAGGTCTTGCACAAAACTACGTATATACGGCGCCGCAGCCTCCTACAGCTATCCAAATAAACAGGATTTGTGACGTGAATCACAGCCTGCATATTCCTCCATGCATGCCGTTTGGTTGAAGTCAAGCCAATCTTGTTTATATAGCCCAATATCACAGATCACAAATTTGCTACAAGGGGCTTTACAATCTGTAAAAAGAATAGGACACCGTCTGTCCTCAGACCCTCCATTCAGATAAGAAAACAAAAATAACTTTAGTTGGGGTTAAACTGAGAAAAAAAAAGCTCATAATAGGGATCCCTCTCCCAGGACGGACAGACATGCAACACGTTGCGTTTAGACCAAACATATTAAACATGATAAAAACATATGGCTCGACTGTAAACGTGTGTGAAGAAGCGGGGAGGACGTCGAGGTTGTGAGACTCACATTCGCTGCTGCAATACCGTCTTCTACAGAATCTCAACAATCTGAACGCAACGGTGAATTATCCCCTGGATAGTTATAACGATCACAAACATCTTTGCTTTGATGGCGGAGCGAATTTATCGGAACTGGAGCAGCTATGAGGAAGTATATCGAACAGAGGTGAAGACCAAAACAGAGCAAATGCAGAGGTTGAATATACGGTTTTTTTGGGCTGGTGGACAGAAACACAGCTCCAAGGGAATGCTAACGTTGCTCCGGGACACATAAATGCGCAACTGTGCGCTCACAAATTAGCCATGACAGCTTCATAAGGCCGCAACATCTCAAAAGTGTGTGTGTATGGCATGACGATGAATGGCAGGGTGACGCTGATACGGACTCCGCACTGTTATCAATACGGTTTTCATTCCGTCATCTGTCAGTCGAGAGCCTGCACCGCCTTAATCATCCCAACCCAGCTTCCACTGCGCACTTTTAATTACCAAGCCGAGGATTGCAATTTGTGCTCTCTGTGAAGCAGTCGTCTTCAAAGATGCAATTACTGAGATGACCGAATTGCTTCAACATCATTAAGACGGATAGATGTTACAGAAATGACTGAGCTTGTTAGCCATATTGCCGGACTCTTTGTTAATGATGAAGAAGAAGAAAAAACTATTTGACAACAAACCAAACTGACCAAAGTAAGAATAAATGAATCAATCGAGTGAACGCAGCACACAACAAGACACATTCTGCAGTTTACCTTGAATGCCACGTCTTACTTCACTAGCTGTCTTTACTCCTGTCCTTCAGCACTGATCTGATCTGGATTTTTCCTCCGGTGGAGGCATTTATTTTCATTGCTCACTTTGTCTCAGGCAATCAGCCTGAGTGCTGGGCGGACATCTGGACTGTGTCAGCACTATATCCGGGGCCATATCCAAGATGCAGGGGCGGAGCAGGCTGCATGTTGCTTAGCTGCATACGTGTGTATGTTTGGATGGAGCCACTGAGTCTGACTTCCTGTCATGCTGATTGTCCTGTTGTCCATTTCCTCTTTCCACTTGTTGTAACTTGTGATCAATTGTCCGTAATAAAGGAAACACAACATCTTCTATAATGTGCACCACCCGTATTGTAATGTCCATAAATTCAATATGGCCTACATTAATGATTTTCTTTCCCACTTAAATAAGCACATGTTTCTATTTTTATTCTCGTGGTGATAAAAAGTATAGGCGGCTCTCCTCACTCTCCTCACAACATGTACTACTTTTTGTTTTAAAAGGGTGCAGCGTGCAGAATTTTATTAAGATTTAAAATATGAACTAATATTATCAACAGAATGGCCAAAAGTTGCAGTGTAGACGCTATGTCAAAGTGTTGCAGAGATATCCACTGAAATGAGCATGCTAACCAGCTAGACCCGGGCCCGTCCTGTAATACCACATCTCTAGATGCGATGGTGAGTCACCGTAGCGTCCAGCCTGCCCTCAGTCCAACATGAGAGGACCAAGAAGTAGAGCCCCCTCCCGTTTAGTGGCGAACCACAAAAGTGGCTGAAGCTAGCACGTTCGGCGGCAGAGAAGAGAAGCTATCGGAAAAGAAGCAAAACGAGAATAAACATCGGTTTGGCTTTCCACCGCTGGAGACAGTGCTTGGCGAGAAAAGAGAAGAGGTTTGATGCTGAACACCCAAAGTTTCTGTTAGACTGCAAAGTAACATCTAACGTTGTCTATTTAATGTGATTTTATAAAGGTATTTCAGGGTTTTTAGTAACAGTGACAGTGTCCTCAAAGTGACCTCACAAATTGCTTTTAAAAATAATAAGTTCTGCACAACTAACACAAAAGCAAACATGAAACAGGACATTGGTGTGTGTAGAGCCCTTTTGAAGGTAACCCTTATTCCCCGGTCCCCACCGACCATATGGCGAACATAAAGAAGTGAAATATCCTCCCCGAACCATCGGGGAAGCACGCGGCTCTTATGAGCTGTGTTCATTAGCCTCGCGCGAACTCTGAAGGTGAGAGGGAGCGGTGAGGGAGCCACTGTGGCTGTACACGGGGAGCGATATGTGTGAGTTACACAGCGCTGCCGCCGCGATTATGGTGGAATTGAATAATTGTTTCTCTAATTATAGGTGGTGTGGAACCACAGTTAAGGCCACAGTCTGTTCCTCAGCTCCTTGGAGAAAATGGAGTAATTGAGTGTGGCGCACAACAGATTAATGACATGGTGTTTGCAACTTGGCAAGAGTGCTTATTGTTATTGGCAAAGGAGGAATCGCTACATAATGTGTCTAAACACCGATATGATTTGATGAAATTATCACAGTTTTTCTCACTTCACTAGCAGGTCGGAACAAAATGGCTAATTTGTACCCGTTTTCCATCTGATCCTGCGGGCAAATCATCCACCAAAGAAAATTACACTGAAAGGAGAGTTTCTCCCAGAGGTGTGACCCCAATTAACGTTGTCGTCTTCCGTGTCTGCACAGTGCTCCACCTTTGGCGGCCGCAAAACATCCCGAAATCTGTTACCTTTCTCTTGCACCTCCAAAGGCTTGACAAAGTCTTATTTTGCATCCCATCTTTTTTGACCTATTACAGCATTTCACACATCTTTTGAATGCAGATAACGCCACTCCCTCCCCCAACGTATTGGCTGGAAGCTGCCCTTTTAAAAGCTGTTGCAGGAATCATATCTGGGTAGTGAACATATGCATGTTCATTTTTAGCTGCACTCCATTGGCTCCCAGTGTCTTCTTTAGAATAGATTTCAGAGTTATTTTACTTGTTTTTAATGCTCTTAAAAGTACAGTGTAGGATGTGGTGGTGTCTATCGCTGTGGTAGCAGGGTGCAACCTTAGACTGTATATCAGAAGTGGACGTAGTAACTGTGAAGTCACCCATTGGTTTGTGGACCGCCATTTTGAAGCCTTGAGTTTGACGCTTTGGCCGTCGCCATCTTGGATTACAGCCTCTGAACATTGCTGTCTTTATCTTAGATTTTGTTGAATACGTTCCCTGGTTTAAAAGTTTTGTTTTGGTTTTACTTCCCCTTTATGTTTCTTACCACCTTTTCTTACCCTGATGAGTTTTCACTTTTTTTTTTACTGTAACTAAAACATGTTTTATTATTGTCATACATACATCTTTATACATGTCATACATCTAGTGTTTATAGTGTCTAATTTGCCCTTGTTAATTTGTTTAAGCACTTTGAGCTTGACCTTTTGCAGCACACTTGAATGCATACCTCGACAAGGACTAGATTCCAGCGCATCAGATTCATGAGTTTCTTTGTGGTTGATTGAAGATGGAAATTGCAGCAAAGCCTCCGCGAGCCTTTGACTGACAGATGTTCCTCGGAGGCATCCGTCTCCCGAGAGCGACTGCTCAGTGGTCAGGAGAGCCCGGTAGCGCAACTTGATGATGATCGATGACGCCAACGGGACAAGCCTACCTCATGGATCAAACATAAAGAAATGTGACATTGAAAAATAGCCAGACTGAAAAGTTTCATTTGATCGAATGGTCCTGGATTAGCCTCATCATCCCTCTCGTGGGGGAGAAACCCGAGAGTCGCTACATGACTGAGCTTCCTGACTCAAATGTTTGATGCAAAACGGCAAAAAATAATCAAGTCTTATCAACCCAATTATAGCACCCACAGACTGTCACATAGACGTGTATTCCTTTCCCCCCATAAAATGTCATGGTTTCAGAGTCCTCTTTTGCTCATATTTTCCAGTGTTTGGGGAATAAATACCCTCCTCTCCATGTGATATTCGTAATACTAACGGAAATTGAAGCCAACTCGCTGGGTTGCAGTTAAAAGCAGCTCAGACTTGACTATGTTCCTCCAGGCTACAGGAGAGCAGCCATCTGCGAGGGCAGTAAATGCTATTGAAGCATCGCTGAGCAAATACATCCAAGACGGGCCCGTTCCAATTCGAGGAAGCAGAGACTATGCATCGCTGGCAATCCGGCAAAATATACGGTGGATCTGTGAAAAGCATGAAAAAATAACAATCAAGTGGGCTCCGTCCGTGCCGCTCTGGCTGTTTGCACAGAAATTGAAGCGGCTCTGTGGCGAACCCAATCTGTGACATTTCTCTTTGTATTTACTCTCCAGATGATGACTGAAGACATAGTTGTCATGCAAAGAAACCCGTTACTTGAATGGACCCGTCTTCATAACAGCACCGAGACCGACTCATCCACCGTTGAGGACGGCCCCTTAAAAGACTGTGAGGCTCTTCCCATTACACCCCCTGTGCACAGTCTGCAGAAACGTCTCGGATTTTCCACACCGGACTTCATTTGCAACTCTTGCGTGGACACTTGTCACTTTCCTTGAGCCAGTTTATGGCAATTAAAATATAAGTGTGTCTGTTGGGACTGAATAACGCAGGTGAGCGAACGCCCCACTAAGTGCATCAGCTATTTTGTGGGTGTGCTACGATTCGCCGCTGACGGCCACGGCTTTGTTCCAAAACCCGAGCGTCGCGGCGGCTTCGTGTTCCCACTCTCTCATGGTAGGATGAGCGTTTTTTTTAGCACATATTCAACACATGTGAGGCGACGCACCTTCCCACAGTCTCAGGTTTATTAACTCTTGTCAAGCTGCGACCGGAAAGACTTTTGCGCGTGAAAACACAAACTAAATTCACAGATTAAAGCTGTCACATTCAAAAATGTTTCTTCCCGGCTAACCGAAAACCCTGTTGATTAATCCCATTTGCCTCAATGTCATTCTGGTGCACAGGCTGTGACAAGAAAGGTTCTCACCTCGGAGTGAGAAAGTGTTTCTTCATATCCAGCATCAGGAACTTACAAGATGATGAAGTTTCAGCTCTTACTGTCCTGTGAATGCAAAAGTAATGCACAGAGAGAAGATCTAACTACGAGCTCATCCTCTGAAGGTTCAATCATCTGACTAGTCTGATGTGACCTTCACCTCCATATTGTTGTCACGTAGCACACAACATATTTACAGAAGTACGAGCAATGAGAACCGAAGATGCCGTGTGAGGAAAGTTAAGGAAGGCGCTCGGCGACTGCCCTTCTTTCGGCTTCCCGACCATTATTCAGATGTCCTCATGCTGGTGACCTATTTGTGGGGAGTGAGGACCATGCCGTCTTCCTGCCGTTGCACCGGGGCGTTTTTAGCCCCTCTAGCGGTGCGGCTCTAGGGATGTCAACCCCAAATCCGTTGACTAACCACATTGCTTTTTAAGGGAACGACAAGAAAATTCTTTGTATTTCTTATAACTTTATAATGTATAATAATAACGGACGATATTATTAGCGCATGCATGTGCATGTGAGCGTGCCCGGCTGGCACATGATATCAGTACAACTGATAACGCCGCCTCTGTCAGCACTCTTGTCGTTATGTGCTAAGACTATATGCTGCATGTTTTTTTTTCATGATGTTCATTTGCAAAAAGTGTTAAAAGTGTTTATGGATGTTTAATTTGTCACACAAAAGATATTATAAGATTAAAAAGTAAAAGTAAAAGCTGCCGCCTCAGCCGTCGCCATGTTGAGAGCTGAATGGAGGCAGTAGGTATGTGCTTAATATGACATTTTAAGGAGGATGTTAATTTGCTTATTTGTGTCTGTTTATAAAAGACACTTTAGATTTCCAGAAAAATTCAAGTTTTGAAACACATGTTGCCAACTTTTTCAACTGATGGCTGAATTCATAGGAAACACCCGTTTTAAACGGTCATATAATGAGGCATATGCTAATAGTGCAGCAGCTGCTGGCATGCCGTCAGTGTTGCGTAAACTATGGGCTAATTAATTTGAGCACCATCGGTCCGCTCTTACTCTGCATATTTAAAAAGCATAATTTATGTCTTTAAAGTCAAATCAACAAGAGTCCATATGCAAATTATGAGTATGTATCTAATGGGAGGGAAAAACAAACCGACACACATCTTTCTGGACTTTACTGGTTACGCTATAACTTCCAAACAGAATCATTTTTAACTCTTCTTTTTTCAGAGTTGCAGGCCCATTCATCAAACGCTTTGCAGCAGCAAACATCTTAAATGTTATCCGGAAAATGTGGAGCCCCTCCACGCAGCCAGTATTCACCCAGGGCATGGCATAACATTTTGCAGAGATGAGGCGTTTGACACATTGGGAATAAGAGCAAAACAACAACGCTGGTTGCACAGGTAGAAAAACATATTTCAGCTGGGAATAGTGGAGTGAAGAAAAAAAGAAAAATACAATGCAAATGAGTTTAACCAGATCCTCTGTGATGGCCACCTCTGAGCTGTGTGTTTTTTACTCCAGGCTCCCACGTGGCTTCCGTTACTCCTCTCGCATAAAGTGAAACTGCAAATTAATAGGAAACGCATGCAACTGCCCCCATTATGTCATTAAAATCCCACAGTTTGAGTGCTCCTCTGGCGTTATCCAGGGCATCTATCTGTTTTATTGCGGCTGCTCCTCTTTGCATATCCACACGGGGAACCATCACTTTGGCTTTGTGAGCGTCACGGCCTGTTGTCAGACGTGCAAACGGGGGAGTCGTCGGGCCCTCGCATCCTCGCCACGTGCCGCGCAAAAAGGGCGAACACGGGGGGATGGGGGGGGGGGGGGGGGGGGGGGGGGGATGTGGCTCTCCTACAGACGCTTCCAAAGCAGAGGGATGCGGTGAGGCCCTTTTATTCACCTTAACACCTCCCAGAGTGCGGTGGCTTGATGTTGCTGAGGCGTGCGTTTCTTTGCCCAGTGATTACATTAAGTGCTGTAGTGAGCCGTGTTTACCCTTTGCCTTTGAGGATGCCTCATGCATCCCTCTTTGTATATATATATATTTATATATATATATATATATATATATATATATATATATATATATATATATATATATGAGGGGTTGATGGAGCGCCTGTCTGAATGAAAGAACATGCCAGGGAGGTTTATAAATAAAATTGACAGCAGGCACCTTACTGAACCATGACTTGAATGTTTAAAGGGTGGTAGCGTTTTTTTTTTTTTTTTATGGTAGAGGCTAGGGAAATCTCTCGCTCAAAAGCGCAGCCAAGTACACCATCTCCTCACTAGGCATAAATATGAAATAGGCCCCGTTTCCCTTTGGAGGGGGGCACTGTGTGGCATTACGCGGTGTTGTTGTGTCAAAGCTGTGCGGGCATCAATTGTTGAGGAAATGCCGATTATTTCTCGGATTAATTTCGTTAGCTCAAACCAGAAATGCTCCTGAGAGCGTACACGACCGCCTCGGGCTCTCATCCTTTTGAGCGGCATCGTGATGGATGGCCTTATCCCGGACAGACAACGGGCGGCGTCGAAGACTTTTCTTGATGTACAGTATGTAGGAGGGTGCCATATTACCCGCGTAAATCAAATCCCGTTATCACCCCGAGACCCGCCCCACGTAAAAACGTTTCTTGTTTTCATTATAAACGCAGAGTGAATCTGCTGCAGGGGCACATTTCGACACTGGGGGTTTCTGTTCGGGTGACAGATCGGGATGCCTCTTGTCATCAACGCCAATGCCCCGGAGGGCGGGGGTAACCCGGTGAGCGCCAGCAGGTACCGATTGGGAGGAAATTACGCTGCTTTTAGTGTTACAGCGAGAGCTGTAAGAACCCTGCGTTTTCAGTTTGACATCCTCAAAGAACCGAGAGCCCCTCCCTCGGGGACGCTCCTCTCCCTCTGAGACACGTGTGCAATTGTGGAAATTGCATAGGAGGTATAATACAAAATGGATACTATCATTAGGCTTTTTGATAAATTTGTATGTTTATTACAAAGCACAATCACAGTATCACAATCACATTATGAGTATGAGAAGTATTCAGATCCTTTACTCAAACCAAGAATTACTGATCTTTTGGTAAATAGTAAATATGAAAATATTGTATATATATATATATATATATATATATATATATATATATATATATATATATATATATATATAGTAAATATAAAAGTAGTCATGAGCCTTGGTTTGAGTGGCTGCTTTTCCCTGCAGGTATTGGGAGTGGAGTAAAGTGGCAACACCTGAGCTCTGTGTGTCAGCGCTCTGTCTTAAGAAGCCTCTTGGAGCTCAGCTGGTTCTCTCTCCTCTCCCAGACGCGTCTTCATGGCTTGTGTTTCTGCAAGCAAACTTTTTCACTCATGCACTCGCCGTCCTTCTGCAGGTACCGGCTCCACACGCCATGCTTACGTCGTGACTTTAAATTGATATACGATCAGTTAGTTAGCTTGGTCGCCCCCCTTTTGTCATGGCTGTGCGGTTTGCGACACTTTCACGGTGTTACATTGTCTTCACATTGTCCTGATGTGTTTCTATCTGTGCTTTGCTTTAGGTGTGAATAAGATGCAATAAAATATTGAATTGCAAGTGTACATGTTCCATGAATATTTGCAAAGTGTATCAAGTATAAAATATAAAAGTATTGTTTACTTAAAATCATGAACTCATTAAATCAATGCAATGTTATTACGGATACATTTAAGTGAAAAATAAAATGTATGTTGAAGTTGATATTTTTTGTTGTATAAATTGGTAGTTTAATTATTTATATATATATATATATATATATATATATATATATATATAAATGATGGTGTATATATATATAATGTCATTTCTATTATTACAAATCAAGGCTGACATTGAAACAATTTATGCAAGTGAGCAAAAAAAGGCAAAAACATTTTTTTTATGGGAACAAGAGGCCACAGCTCAGTAAGTTAAATGATATCAAAAGCCATTAGGATTACTCTCCCTTTTAGAGACCGTTCATCGAATATTTGTTGATAAATTCCATTCTCGAGCAATACCAACAACACCATGTAATTCTAATGGCCCTCTATTGTGACATTTATTTTGAAATCATGAATTGGTCCAGAGTAATGATCGGCATTAAGATCCTGTTTAAAGTCAGCCCTGTCAACTAAAAAGTACTTTCCCAAACAATGAAGCTGCGTTGTGATTTTACTTTTGAAGGAAAATATAATTTGTCGCAGATCATGTTTTCTTTTGGAAGCGTCACAAATTAGTCTGTGATCGTCCTTTTTGGGGTGAGGGTGAAGGGGTCCAAAAACACAATACTTTCACCCAGAAGACTGCTGGGTTCTCCCTGTGTTCTGAGGCCTTTTAAGCGTAAAACACAAAAGCACAGCAGTATGGGAAAATACTTCTGTCGGAGACGGGGTTGATAAAACACATGCTTTCCAACGCATATGTAGTGAGGTATTCACATCCTCCCTTCTTAACTCAGTTTCCTTCATTTATTTGAGCCCGATTGAGGTTTAGAAACCCACTCAGTATGGAGATGTTACCATTTAAAGGGGGAGATAATAGCCATTCCCTGTCTGCTGAAGACACGGCGGTATTACTTATAGAGGCCTACATACCACCTCTTTACATCCGACACCAGAGGTCAAAGCGATCCTCCTTTTTAAAGAAATCTCCCTCCTTTTTTCTTACTTTGTTCCTGTCAAACGATTAGTACGGAGCGCCTCAGCACACTTATTATACTGCCAGTCGGAGCGATACGCTCTAATAATCCCTCAGTAGGAAACGGGTGAATCTTGTGCATTTTAACCACCTCTGCCTCTCTTGTTAGTGTGGCTTTCTGTGTAATTTTTAGTTTCTTCTTAAATATGAGCTGAGTGCATCCACTTTCTAAATTTTTAAATTGAAAAGCCTAAAAAATAGATGCGCACCCTCAGGTCACCCATTTGACCGTGTTTGACAAAAAATGAAATTTTACCCGTGTTGTAAGTTTGAGGAAGTAGTTTTAGGGGACATAAGAGGCGGAAGAACACGCTTCTGTTAAACCGAGTCAATAACTTGCACAACTGCCATGGCACCTTAGGGTAATATCACACCGCCTGAAAAAAACCCATAAGTGGATATTTATTGAATAGCTGTCAAAGCTCCTATTTCTATTCAAATAATAATGGAAAGAGCTTCAAAAGAAGAAGAAAAAAGGGACCTAAAGATACGATCAGTCCATCGCTGACAGCCGGCTACTAATCAGGAGCTCGTGCAGAACTTTCGAGAACTTCATTTTGAACGAGCTTGATGTCAATGACTGAAAATAATAATAAAGAAACGTGAATGTCACCCCACACAACAGCCCGATCTCTCCGGGGAGTTGATTAGGTGAGAGTTGCTCACCTGGGTTCCCAGTTGGGAAAAACACTTAACGCTGGCCATAATGAATCGAGAACCGGACAGGATATTTGAATGTCATCTCTCTACCTCCTGAGACACTTCCAATTTGACACTGTGTAATAATAATGTCAGAGGAAGAGCCGTGAACTCGGGGTGTTATCACAAGAAAGGCAGCGCGGGGTTAATTTACATCTCTTGGGCCAAGACTTTTTGCTTTAGCTGACGAGAAAGTCATGCTAGATGCTGTCATTCCAGAAAATTGTAAAAACGCATCTTTATCTGCTTAGTGGACCTTTATATGAGTTTATAGTCATTCATATTTTATTTTTAAAAACCATCAGATTGATATTATTTTCCAGGAAAAGGAAGGAGGGATCTTATTTGGCTCTGCTCCTCTGACAGGCAAGGGCTCATTGGCAGTCGGGCAGTCTATTGTTAAAGATATCATTATGAATCCTCTTCTGAGCCCTGACAAGTCCTCCATTACAGAACCCCCCCCCTGCTGCTGGGAATAACATGGCCCTGTCACCTGAGGCCAATCTCCCAGCCGGTCGACTTTTTGAGTCCATGTCACAGCATTGACCTGTTAATGGTTTTTCTGCTCGTATACAGAATGTGAGAAATGCCCCGTTAACTATTTGACAACTTGGTGGCTTGAATTTATATAATTTTTTCACGGTTACACAATTAGCCCGTATGTGGCTGCTTCCTGATTCTGATTCCTCCTTCATATTGAACTGAATTGTAACGACGTGTTATTGAGTTAAATGTGGAAAAGGTTGGTGTGGACTCGGGGTGTGATATAGATGGAGCTGTTCCAGGATGAAGTTATTTCATCCTTTCACAAGCTAAAAAAAAAAAAAAAAAAAGAGTCCTCCGCGCGTCTGCCTGAGTCTCTTGCTGCACATTTCTCAGCCTTGCTGGATGGCAGGTCGGGGCGGCGTGATGTATAGCCTCACTGTCTGAAGGAAAGCTCTGCCAGGAACACAATAGTGTTATTGCACCAGAATACTGTACAGCAGAAGAGTGGGGGCGGGGAGACACATTGTGGTAACACTTTGACCTCCACGTCTATAATGTATTGTAAACATAATTACGAGCTATAATCTGCCGATTATAGTTATACGCACTCATGATAAAGCATTTTATGAGAACTTGTAAGGTCAAGTATCGTAATACTTACATATTTGCTGGTCACTCACCGACATTTTTTGAATCATAGTTTATTATAAATCCCATGCTCGTTAAGCATAATATTTTTTCAAACGCATTATAAGAGTGATTAGTGCATTATAATGTGATTATAAGTTACTCTAGTCTAAATGGTCTATGTTTTGTTAATCCTCTTGGAACGATTTAATTAGAAATGATGAATATATTCTTTTCACTTTTACTTCAAGCTAACAATGACACAGTGAATAGCAAATATTGTTTATTTGGTGTAAAGAATGTTCTGCACACATGTCAGATATATCTGGTAAATGGTTGATTGTGAGTGTATATAGAGTATGCTAAATGGTTGTGAAATAAATAAAACCATGAATACATAAAAAAAGAATTATGAATAATTTGTTTAATTAAATCTTGTATTATTACTTATTTGCAAAAACAAGGCTGCATATGCAACTCACATGTCTTAATCCTAACCTGATCACGTCCCAAATGGTAAACTGACACATCGTGAGATTGCCTGTTAGCGAGCTCACAGTAGTTCATCTACCTCGCTCCTCGGAGCGTTCACTTTGGCACTTGTCTGCGACCTGTGAAAGTACAGCTTCTTACAACGAGCGAATGCACACGGACGCGTTGGAAGTCAAACCAATCTGTAAAGGTGTTGTCCAGGCCGACAGCCGCTTTCAGACGGGGACATTAAAATGCAGACGTCAAATACTGGTTGTTTTTGTTCATTGGGTTGAATAAAAAGACATGTTTGTTGACACCAGTTTGTGTCATCTACTTCCTATTCTTACTTCAAATTTGTGGTGATGAGAGAAATCTTATCTACATATATGTGTGTGTGTGTGTATATATATGTATATATATATATATATATATATATATATATATATATATATATTCAGTTTTCTTCGCTGGAAAGCAGCAAGCTAAAGCTATTCAGAACAAAAGTAGCTGCACTCACTGAATATATTTAGCATGTTGCAAGAAGGATCAACCATTATGTAATATGCATTATTAACAATATAATTATAAGTAGTAGTAGTAGTAGTAGTAGTAACAATAAAACAAATCTTTATTCAGTTTTACTCATCAAAATGCATTATGGTCTGACTAACGTGCTGAATACATTTCTTTCCTCGTGAAACATTTGCAACGGAGGTTCTTTTTTTTTTTTTTCTTACATTTCGAAACTTGCATTCATGTTTCCTCGCTGGCAGTCTTCCTCTTTCTCCCTCAGAGGAGTTCTATGCAAGTGTTGGTGGGAATGTGGATCACCGGCATGCATGGGTGGAGTAGAGACAATGGGCACCTGGGCACAGACGTGCAAAAAGCCCCACAACCTCTCCAACGTAAGAGCAAGACACACAGACGTTTGAGATGATTAGTTGTTTTATGTCTCTTTGTGGTTGTTTTGTGTCTCTTTGTAGTTTTATTTTGTTTCTTTGTGGTCGTTTCTGTGTGGTCTTTTTGAGTCTCTTCTAGTTGTCTCTTTGTTTTTATTTTGTGTCTCTTTGTGGTTGTTTTGTGTCTCCCTTTTCATTTTGTGTCTCTTTGTTTTCATTTTGTGTCTCTTTGTGGTTGTTTTGCATCTCGTTGTGGTTGTTTTGTGTGGTCTTTTCAAGTCTCTTTAAGTGACATTTTGTTGCTGAAACCCAAGGAGGAGGGATACTGACGCTTTGGGCTCTTGATAATGTGCCCGGCAGGCCCGCTCAGTAATCCATCCATGCCTGCATGTGCGTGCATGTGCGTCCTCGTTTAAAAGTCTAATTACTTTTAAAGATTAATTGTCAAATTAGTTGAGCGTGATGTGGCTGTTTACCAGTGCATCTGTCGGACTGGCTGACCACAGCTGCAGTCGCAGGTTGATAGAATAAAACGGGGAGCAGAACTGTCTCCAGATTAGCTTCCACTCCGCTGGCCAGCTCTCAAACCAGCCCGCTGCTTGATTTTCACGTGAATAAGGGGATGGGAATGGGTTGGTGCAGAATCTGCAACATTTCAATCGTTTTTGATTAGGTCCATCTTTCTCTAAAGGTGCCAAATTCAGAGTATATCTATGATTGAGGGACTTCCTCCACACGGCTCTCAACATGGCGACGGCTAGAAGCTACCAGTGCAACCAACAGCAACAGTGCTGATGGATGTAATAGTGTTGATCTGAGGGAGAATTGCACTTCTGAAGTTTGAATTTAGCACCCTTGAGAGAAAATAAATGACACTGATATAAAATATACAAACAAATAGTTTATATATACACTACTGTTCAAAAGTTTGGGGTCACCCAGACAAATTTTCAGTTTCTTCGCAATTTCTCGCATGGAATAGCCTTCATTTCTAAGAACAAGAAGAGACTGGCGAGTTTCACATGAAAGTTCTCTTTTTCTGGCCATTTTGAGAGTATAATGGAACCCACAAATGTGATGCTCCAGATACTCAACTAGCTCAAAGGAAGGCCAGGGCCCTATTTTTCATACCTGGCTAAACAAAGTCAGGCAAATGTCCTAATCTCCAGCTTAAATTAGCGAGATGATTGACATCAGGCTATCTGGGTTTCTTCACGGCTGATCCGCGCTGAAACGGTCTCGTTAATTCTAGCCAGACGTCAATCCTCTGGATAAATGCGCGTGCCCGCTCCTCTTCAGAAGGGATAATAATCGAGCACTGACACCACGATCTTCTAACAGTACAATAGCAAATAAACTCAGAGGAACCTCTTTTTATTTCTCCGATGAGAAGCAGGAGATGATCATGAAGACATATGAGGAAGTCAATACCTTAATCATTCACAGCAAACGCGTTGTGAATATTCCAACGTTTTTGTAAAATTGTTGCCGTGAACGCAGCTTAACTCCGCCCCGCTGCGAGACACAAGCGCCGCAAATATATCAGACAAGTTAAATGTCAGTGTTGGGAAAATGTATCCGCAAATTTTAAGTGCTTCATCACCCAGATCAATCAGATTATATTTACGAATAAATATATACTTATGAGGATATATGTACTGTATGCGCGTATGAATCATGTACTATATGTATATACATGTATGTGTATATTTCTATATAACTAGGAGTTTGAATATGTGTATGGGCGGATCAGTATATATGTATTATTCATAATCAGAAATTCAATCAATTGAAGCAGTGAAAATAAATTGTGTGTGATTCTCTGTATTCTTATCATGAGTCCACCTTAATCATGTTCTACAATAATGATATGTATGGTGTACTAATAACACTGTCATATAATTATGAGTGCTTTCAACACATCCATAAGTTTCTTAAGCACTAAATAATCTTAAGAACAGCGCGGCATGCAGCGGGTGAGAGTCTCTGTCTGTGAGACGGGCGATCGGCTGCGCCGTGTGGTGATCAGTGTCCGCGGCTCGAGAAGCTCTCGTAAATAAATGATTCCTTGACGGCAGAATCTATAGCGCCGCGTACAGGAAGTCATGATGACGCGAGAACGGATCTTGGCGATCTCAAAGAACTCTCTCCCAATAAAACTAATATAACTAATATCGCTCCTTCATCAATGAGGAAGGGAGCTGCCTTTTTTGTCCGGTGGGAGTGGCCAGCTTATCCAGTGAATTTCAGTAAGCCTGCCCGGGAGCAGGTTTACATTTTTGGCTGTGTTGCTATGGTGATTTATCTAAGCTTGCTTCGAGAAACTGAATAAGCCTGACCTACGTCATCTTATCCTGACAATTAGCCCGCTAACTCAGTAAGCCAGGTACGAAAAATAGGGCCCAGTTGTATAGCTTCTCTAACCAGCATAACTGTTTTAAGCTGTGCTAACATAATTGCACAAGGGTTTTCAGGGGTTTTCTAATCATCCATTAGTCTTCTATGCGATGAGCAAACACAATGTACCATTAGAACACTGGAGTGATAGTTGCTGGGAATGGGCCTCTATACACCTATGTAGATATTTCATTAAAAACCAGACGTTTCCACCTAGAATAGTAATTTACCACATTAACAATGTATAGTGTATTTCTGATTAATTTAATGTTATCTTCATTGAAAAAAACAGTGTTTATCTTTGAAAAATAAGGAAATTTCTAAGTGACCCCAAACCTTTGAACGGTAGTGTATATCTGGAGATGTGTCTTTGGACATCCGACAAGGCGGTAAGTCTCTGGTAATTATCTGTTAAATGTGTTGCTATGAGCAACCCGAGTTACATTACACATAGTAACATTTGATCCATTGTCAATATTGAGTAGAACATTCAACAATGTAATGTCTTTAATTTCTACATCGCCCCTTCTGTGTTGAGCGTGATCAGAGGCAGAGCGGCGCCGGATGTTCAGCAGCGAGGAAAACAATACTGCTCACACGGGGAAACGAGTGCTGAGCAGACGTTGAAGCGGAGCTCCCACAGCAAAAAAATGCATGAGGGGACTGCCAATGATGCGGAGAGCCACCGCCTACAAGATATGCCCTCCCATCGGATCCACCTCACAGACCATGCTGCTCCCTGTCACCTTATTCAATACGAGATAAGAGCCTATCTCCACAAAGCAGATACACAGGTAATTTAGGCGACAAGGAAGGAAGTAAAAAGAGATTTCTTGTCTACTGGATCGCTGGGGCAGAGAATGTTGGTGCGGTGTTTGTTTCTCTATATGGCGTCACGCGGGTTTTCTACGTGGGCATGTCTTAAAATATCTCAACAGAGGTGCATTCGGAGCAGACATTAGCATGGCTTATGCATCGCAGACCCAGTGTGACCTTAAGATCTGCATTCACTCAGCGCTGACTCATTGCTTTTAGCATGACAATACAATAGTGAATGCAGGGTTCGATGGGTACACTCAGTGGCTTCACATCGACTGATGGGGTCACCCAGGTACTTTTTTTATATTGCATTTTTTTACCGGACAACGAATTGCAGCTTTGTGTTGGCAGAGTTGCATTTGTGTTGTTTTTTTAGTTTTGACCTTTTGACTTTTTGTGTTTCGGTATCGACAGAAGTAAATACATGCAAAGACACAAACAGTGAGACTATTGAAGGGAACTTCAGCAACACAAATGGGTTTACTTTGCTGGTTCAAGGAAAATGAGGGTGTAGTGTGACTCCTGTCATTTGTGTCGCTTTGACCATTGTTTCTACGGGTTATGATGATATTGTACGCATTAATTCATTTGAAGATTTAGCACATATCTGGGAACGTGGCAGCATTGATCGAATTAAGTCTCATGTCAGAAACTGTAGCAGTGAGACAAGCTGTAAAGAAGTAGGTGAGCCCACACGAAAATGTCAATCACAATCCCTGATTTCACAGAAAATAAAACTGACTGTACATGAGTAGGTAAAAGTTGAAAAAGGACATTGATCTGTACACTGTGATGGATGTTTAAATTTGGTGGTTTGCAATATCTTTGTCACCTGCCTACGGTGTTTTTACCCAAAACAAATCTTTCAGCAATGTTGCAGATGTCCCAGACCACGGCAATCAACTTGGTCAGTGCAATAACAGATACCAACGATGGTCAAACACCAGGTGACTCACATCTTTTCAGACAACCAGACACTGCTAAATTGCTGTCACCAGTGTAGCAACAGTGTGGTGTATAATTACCGAGCCGTGCTAGCAACTGTTGGTCTTAATGATGCTTGGCTCATACAGAATGTAATATGGATTTTTCTATACACAACTGTAGGTATTCTATTTCTTTCCCTTCTTGTGTCCTCCGCCATTATTTATTTGGCATGTTTACCTATTGTGTTTACATTGATTGTGTGGCACAAGAGAGCTTGTTAATACATTATTTCCATGGGTGCATTTCCCATACCTTATTAAGTGTTGACGTATCGACCCTTATTACCTTCCCTGACCTATAGCCAACATCCGCATTAGGCATTGAATGACTAACTCTACTCTGCTTGTGTGTCTTGAATTGAGTATTTAGATTTGAAACAACAAGAAAAAAAAATCATTTTCTTCCTTCAACAAGTGACCAGTTAAGTTAATGAGAAATACAATGCCCCCTTGCTCAGATAAGCACGACTCACTGATAAAGTTCAGAGTAGTACCACTCTGTAGATGGTGTTTTATACTCATATCAAAGCATTATTAATATGAACATATATTTATTATAAAACAAGAGCTGAGATGTTTTTAATTACCAAGTTGTCATGGGTGGAAATTTTACTTGAGGTCATATTTGATGGTCTGTTGGTACAGTTCCAGCCAGCACATTGATCATGAAACTTTGTACGGAAACAATGAAGGTGGTGCTGTTAAGCAAACTGTGTAGAGTGAGGAGTAAAATTAATGTAACAGTCTCACTACTATGCGGTGTAGAAAGCATTTTTTCCATAAGTAGTTTAATGAGTATACTATTTTTTGACTAAGTGCCTCTTAGTCTATTCACTATTTGTACGTTGTACTTTCTGAGTAATCTAATGTCAAAGTCTCTTCCAGAGCATAATAATAAGCCTTGTTATCTATGTTTGAAGTCTTAAAAAAACGCATTTCTTCCCTAAGTAGTTTCTACGACTTTGAGACTGCATGCATAAATAATACTGCACTTTTAGAGCAATCCTTTGCATTACTGGAAACGTGAGATCAATTACTTGGAACAGAGGTGTGTCTGAACTGACCACAAAAATGTGATGGTCCAGTAATCTAAAACAGCAAGCCCTACATCAGAAGGTCTCGGGTGGGGAGATAATAATATGGACTTGTTTTTGGAGATGGTTGACTCCGCTGCCTCAGTGGAGACTGCACCACCTGATTTTAGACCTCTCCATGGACTTGACCTTATTAAGAGAAGTTGTGGTTTAGCTTTTTTCTACATAACGGGTTTGAAGTCTTATGCGTTCTCATAACAGGCCCGGTTCCCTTACTATGCATTTTAGTTTTAATACAGACCTTTCAGACTTTCTATCTTTTGTTTGATCAATGTATTATGACAGAGTGCTTACTCTGAAAGATTTAAATATCAATGTTTGCTGCCATTTCATACCCGATAACTGGTGACTTCCTTGATCGAGTGGAATCCTTTAATATTGTGTACAATCAGTTAAAGGAGCGCCGACAGAGACTTGGTACTTTCTTCTGCTTTCTGCTCAGAGACTCCAGAGTCAGCAAACGTCGTTCCACAAAATCTGCATGAACTATTTAGTCACTGTCGTTCCATTCTTGACCCCGATGCTCCGATGAAAATCAGAAAGCTAAAATCAAACTCCCTCTCTTGGCTAAATGAACACACTGGATCCTTGAAACAACAGTGCAGAAAATTAGAACGCAGATGGAAGTAAACCATTCTGCTGCTGCTGTATCGTAATACCCCGAAGGAGCATATGACGAACTCCTGCAAAGCAACAAAAGAGACGAGATCAGCATGTGGTTTTCAGACATTTTTCCAAAAATAACCATTACCCCTGAAATCCTCTGTCAATGTTCTTTGTGATATATTTTATTGTGAAAGCCACTCGTTGACCGAGCAACAACGTTTTACTTTGTACTACTAAGGGTTTCTGGAGTTTTACCTCTTCATGTCCTCGTCCTCGAGCAAAGCACGGCTGACAATTAACAGGAGGAGGAGGACCCGTCCACCTGCACAGCACAACCAAACACTGTAAGTCGCCGTTTCACTCCTGTTCCTAGCGGCCTGTGGAGGAGCTTTAGAAGAGAACTAAAAGAAGGGAATTAAAGGGAACTTTAGAAGGGAATTAAAAGAAAGCTACAAAAGAATCATCCAAGCAAATCAACTTCAGCAAATAGACTGAACAAACTTCAAGTGCTACTGTTTTAATTAAAAAGATGCAGCCTGAATAGATGCAATTTCAGTCTGAAGGGAGTCTTTTTTTGCTGACTCCTGGGAAGTGGTGTTTTAATGGTTGTAGAACGACGTCTCAGACGGCTCCTCCATCTTGGAGATCAGCAGGGTGGAGAGACTGGTCACCCTCAGGATTGATGTCACATGACCTATTATTGTTAAATACTTGAGACCAAATGAATGCATTAAAAGCGCTAACAAGCTCTAGTTTTTCCCCCCTCTCATCAGTAAAACAAACAGAATGTACGCAAGCTTGTCATATCAGATGAAATGTCACAAGTTTACTACGATTACCAGAACAATATGAACATTCATGTTCTCTCGTGTGGGTGCATTTATGTTTCAAATAATGTTTCAAAATGAGACGGCCTTTGAACAATAACCATTTGCAAATGTGTTGATCGGAAGAGACTCACAATAATTGTACGTTACATGGGCAGATCCTGGCCACTTTGCTTCAACATTAATGGTGACTCGGGCTGCACGACGAGATGTTTGCGCCGCAGAGAAGATGGCAATGAGCGGCAGAACATTAGCGTTTGTAAAGCTGTTAAAGGACCGCTCTAGTTTACCTGCTCGGTGATGTTGGGGAACAACTTCCTATTCACATCGGCGTGTTCATTTAATGATGGAGGTCAGGTAGGAATGTGGGTTCTGTTATGCGGCGCATCTTAAATAGCAAACCTGACTGATAAATACCTAAAGTCTCAAGACTGCAGATTTAATAATTCTGTGGGCGTGGGTTGTTGTTTTTTTTGCCCTGAAGACACAAGAAATATACTAGAAACATTTCAGTGAAAGGCAAACTTTCTGCTACACGCTACACGAAGGTAGTAGCGGCTCGTAACCCGACTTTTACGGTGTGTGTGTATATATATGTATATATATATATATATATATATATATATATATATATATATATATATATATATATATCCATTTCAGTTTCTTTGTAACTTCCACAAAAATATATTTTTAATCTAACCATTTGGCAGTAGCTACAAGGACCATGTTGCTCTGAGGCCAACACTATCTGAGTTTTAGGGTTAACCGTTAAGGACCAGCGCTAACAATATATATATATATATATATATATATATATATATATATATATATATATATGCTGTGTATGCTTGTGTTTAACAGAAAATATACACTCACCGGCCACTTTATTAGGTACACCTCTTCAACAGCCCATAATCAGCCAGTCGTGTAGCAGCAATGCGTTTTGGCATGTCGACATACATCAGTCAAGACGACTTTGAACGGGGCATGGTTGTTGGTGCCAGATGGGCTGGTTTGAGTATTTTAGAAACGGCTGATCTACTGGGATTTTATTTGCAACGTTTTCACAAAATCCTCAAAAAAGAAAAAACCCATAAACATGTTCTTGATGTCACTAAATACAGTTAAAAAAGGACCAAAAAAAAATCAACATCAATAACGTGCAATATCGATTAACATATTTCCAACTACATCTGGCATTGCCACCAGATGACGAATATGACCCAAACATCAAAGCTCCGTCTTTAGGTGTCTTCCATGTTGAAACAAAGCCAATGTGGTCCATCTGCAAGAAGTGTTATACCTTAAATAAAACTGACGGCATATGGTGTGATCTCCCCTTCATGTGTAAGTCCACTTGCTTGTTCATTTGTAGTCCACAATGAGAACTTGTCTACACGTGTGTCTATTAAAAGACAGACAGCAGTGGTGGCTGTTTTTAGACATCAAATGGGTTGATGCATCATCAATGCTTTCTTGGCGCTCGAACATGTTGTTGTTGTTGTTGCTGTTGTTGTTCTTCCTCTTGGATTTTGTGCAAATGGGGAACAAACATCTTTTTTTTTTATTACATTTGTATTCTTTTCATCTAAGTTTCTCTGATCTTGCATTTGTTCTGATTTGCTCTTGTGTGTTCCTCGTATTATAATGTTTCTATTCTTGTATCACTGGATTTCAAATGTCCATTCTGAACTTGTTGATGGCTCCCTCTTGTACAAATTCCAGGAGAATTATTGCTCTTTTGTGCTGGATGATTTTATTGCGTCTGTCCCGGGGTTACCCATCCTCTCGCCCAAAGTCAGCTGGGATGAGCGGGTACAGCTCACGGATGGATTGATGGTTTTTATAGCACACAAATCTCTTTCGCTTTCCCCATGCTGTATCCCATGGCTGTTCCTGTTGACATTTATTTTGTTGTTGTTCTGATGACTGTTCTCTCTTAATTATATTAGTTGGCACAGAATGCTTGTTAAGCATTTGACATTTTTGTATCCAATGGATTTTGTTGCACATGCATTTACATGAAAAATACTTTCCTTGAGTTATTGTGAATGTGTGCCAAATGAACGCACATGTGTGAGATGACTGGGTGAAGACTGATTGTCTTTTGCAAAACTTGTGTCTTTTTAATCTGACTTGGAACCTTTTGTGTTGTGTCAACTCCGTCTCTCCTCCAAAATAACCTTTCAAAAGACTTGTTTCTCTGGATGCTTGGGGCGTTCCTAAGGCACGGAGCTCGTCTAGGAGGACATTTTTCAAAATCTCCTTTGTTTTTCTTAAAAGTTTGGAACAGTGACATATAGATAGTCTTCCAGGACTTTTTTTTTTACCTGAAAGAAACTCTTTTAAAAGCTGTAAACACTGTAGATGAAATGCTATAATAGATTGTTTAGCGAGATACTTCTAAACAAAACAAAAAAGACTTGGTTTATTCAAAAGTGTTCGTAAAAAGTTATTGGAATGTGGACTCTTCTATCAATTCTTCTTTTGCCCTTACATGTAACCGATGTGTGTTAGAGGGTCAGTAGCTGCTACGTTATTGTGCTGAGGTTTGGTGGGGATTTTAGCTACCCATGAACGTTTTGTGACTAGCTTTATTAGAATACAAATTGTGCAGAAAAGTGGAATACATTGTCTTCAAATGTCTGTCAATGGCAGAGCAACCGGATCAATTGTGAACCCTGAGTGGGAGTCTCTTGAGAACTGTCCTCACTAGAAAACCTACAGCATTGGTCAGAGGCACCAACTGTATTATTTCTCCAGGGGAACTTTGCAAAAATGACCCCACCACAAGCCAATTAGGTCAGACAACATCAGTTCATGAGGTGACTATGGACTTTAACATCAGACAGTAACTAATGAGGATAAAACATTTTCATATATATATATATATATATATATATATATATATATATATATATATATATATATATATATGAACATGTTTTATGTATATGTCCATGAGAACATGAGTCTCTAAAACATTTCTCCTCCCACAATACTCTGGTCAATAGCTTTTAATGGTCATTCTTTAAAAAAGGCCCTGACAAAAAAGACCAAAAGACTTTTCTGAATCATCTGAGAGGTGTTAGCTTTATCGGGTTTCATTATGATGGCTACGAGGCTTCAGTGTTTTGCTGTAGTAGCTCGGGTTCCCCCACCAGAGAGGGGTGAGCATCGGTCTATGTGTGTTAATGTCACATCAAAACCCCAAGGCTTTTTTTTTTAAAATGGAGACAGGAAGTATTACGATTGTATCAGCAGCCGAATGCTACAACAAAACTTTAACGGGGCAAATGGGAGCAGATAAGAAAAGAAGGAGGTAAAGGCTTGTCTCTAGTAAAAGTCTGCTTCATATAAAAGCATTTGAGGTGAATGCTATTTAGATTTTGTGGTAATACAGTAACTTTTCAGGGACAGGTATTTTTTTCTTGTATAACAAACTAGGATAGCACATCCCCAATCTAACTGAATCTATGCGATCACATGAATTTACGATACATCATTTGATCTGTCTTGCTATTACACATAGACACACAGTCTCTAGCTAACGTAGCGAACCAAATGCCTGCTTTGTTTAGGGTTTTTCCTGCGTAGATAATTAGGAGGTGGCCACTCTATGGAGGACCGGAAATGACTTAAGTATAAATAAATAAATGCAGGAATAAATAAATAAATGCTTAAATAAATGTATAAATAAATAAATACAGGAATAAATAAATAAATGCTTAAATAAATGTATAAATAAATAAATACAGGAATATATAAATATAAGTTATACCTAAACAGGACATCATTAAATAAATCTATTTCTACATTTCTGTATTTCAATATTTATTTATGCCTGTATTTATGTGTCCACACGTATTTCTTCATTTATTTATGCAAATGAGCTGGGGCGGTCCGAACCTCTGTCTAAAGCATGATTGGTCACAGGAGTGTGATCGCTCCTGGTATGTTGTGCTCTACTACTTCTGCCTTGCACATGTTGTTGAAGTTGGCAAAGCTCAGCTAACCGTTAGCAGAAGTCCGGATTTTCAATGCCCTGTCCGGCGTCCGGCGCAGCATCAAGCCGGACGCGTATTTGTCCTCCTTTTTGCAGACCTGCAAACTTGTCACCTTACGGCGAAATTCGCCGTTTTGCAATCAAAATATGTGAACTGGCCGGCCTGAGATTGGAGTGAGACACAGAGAAAATCTGATGCTGTGATCTTCGTAATAGAAGATCTTTGATGAGTCTTGGCCAATCAGCGTTAAGATGTCTCCAGCGGCCGTTTCTCAACATGTGTTCTTCTCTGTACTTGATGAGGAAACACACAACTGAAAGTTGACGTTCTCTGAATACTACTGTTGTTGAGTCACAACATGTACTTTTAGGATGTTTTCAGGCGAGAAGTTAGTTGTTTAAGCATCAAATCTGTGATCGGTTATTCAAGAGTTGAGGTCCTGTGATCGGTTATTCAAGAGTTGAGGTCCTGCTCGCGGGACTGTGAGCCCCGCAGCACCGGGCCGTCAGCGCTCTGCTGCTCGCCGAGAGCAGTCTGATCCCAGCAGGACTTTTAGAAATGATCCGCTGGCTCCGATTTCTCCGTAGCGGTTAAACATGAGATATAATTCTGTTTTGAGGGTCTAACGAGCAATCTTTATTAGTTTATTATTTATTCACAGTAACGTTACATCAGTTTAACGGAGGGAAAGGTTAAGATTCATAACTTAAGATTTTAATTGAACTTTTACTTTGAACTACAGCGGTGTTTTATTACTTTTTACCGAATTGATTGCAATTATATAAAAATATATAAGTATATTTATATAACAATACATAAAATTACATAAAATACATATTAATTAATTGTTAATTACAATTAATAATATATTACATATATATAAGATATATATTACAAATAAAAAAATAAAAAAACATATTAATTAATTGATAAAGCAGGGTATGCTCCAAGGAGATCAATTACAGTAAAAAGGGCTCACATCTCTCTTCACACTTAATAAAATCAAACTGCACCCCTCCTATGCAATTATTCACAGCCTCACAAAATACCGCATAGTGTCCTCCTTTTTGGTGTTATGGATATGGTCACCCTAGCCTAGACAGCTTTTTGACTTCATCTACAGGGGCCATGTGCTTAGGGATCGATTGCTTCTGTCTTGCTCCCATACTTGACCAATCCTGTTTAACAATGAGGTTCGGACCGCCCCAGCTCATTTGCATACAAGGACACAGAAATACAGAAATAAATAAATGAAGAAATACGTGTGGACACATAAATACAGGCATAAATAAATGAAGAAATACAGAAATGTAGAAATAGATTTATTTAATGATGTCCTGTTTAGGTATAACTTATATTTATATATTCCTGTATTTATTTATTTATACATGTATTTAAGCATTTATTTATTTATTCCTGTATTTATTTATTCCTGTATTTATTTATTTATACATTTATTTAAGCATTTATTTATTTATTCCTGCATTTATTTATTTATACTTAAGTCATTTCCGGTCCTCCATAACTTCCGCCACATTGCATCAGCTTATAGCGTTTTTGCCACTACAGCAGAAGACAACAAAACATTCTGCGATCGGGTGGAACATGGAACGATGATAAGGTAATTATTAGCCTGCTATTCCCCTCCGTTTGATGTTTTTAAAAGTTTTATATTGCCAGCTTGCGTTTATGAACACGTGTGACTGTATGCCGCCTTGTACGACCGCTAAAACACCAGGGTCTGTTTACACCAGTGAACTAGAAGGTGATACAGTTCTTTGATTTCTTTTTTCTTCTATTTAATTAACTTTTTTCCCACTTAACTGAAGACTAAAGTTGAAACAGACATGTATAGAACATGATGTTAGGTCCTTAGTATACATCTGAGAACATGACGAAAAAGCAAATCATTCAATTTGGAAGTAAATTATATGAAAATAGGACAGGATGACTTATACAAGTGTGTGAGTGCATTGCTTGAAATACAATTGTATGTTAAATGCTTCACAAACTATTGTTTGTGAAGCATTTAACATATAATTGTTAGGTTTTTTCAAGCGATATGAAGAATAGGGATTCTACCTTTTTGTGTGAATAATATTTTGCCAGTGGAATGTTTACCGGTATTTTTGGTCATAATCCCAGTTTCAAACAGTTTGACTGTGGCATGTGATATGCTACTTCAATACACTTTAGGAACAAATATTACTGCTGGCACCCACTGCACAACATTGCAGACAAACATTTATTATCCAGGGAATCGCATCATAGACACGACCACCCTATACCGCAATATCCCCTGTTACAATCTGGCCACAATTTAGCACATCGGCCACACAGGGTCAAGGACTGTACACGCGTGAGCTAAGTAGTAAGCCTGTTTCGTTATAAATTGTACCATTAAACTTGTCAGGTGAACAAACTGGATTTTGTACCGCGTGCTTCAAAGGGTCAGGCCTCACGGGGGAAGTAACAAACGTGTTGCACACCAACAACAACAAATACATGTGTATTGAGGAAGTGGATCAGATGATTAATCGCAAATTATCTCCTTGTGTGGTTTGACTTGCTGTGGCAACAAAGATATTTATTTGGATCCTGTGGAGGTTACTGACTAGGCGTGAAATGTCTTTGTCTTAAAACACATTATATTCTTTACCATCAGTGACTCATCCAGCAGTAACGGTCGCTTCGCATGGTTGCCTGAAACTAAACATGGCCATTTTGTTCTTAATCGTTCCTCATGAATCAGTTAATTAGCATAGAAAGCAACACATGGAGGCTGCAGTGTGTATGTCTGATTGGTTATGTAGTCAATGTGTTGTAACACACACTGTGTGTGTGTGTGTGTGTGTGTGTGTGTGTGTGTGTGTGTGTGTGTGTGTGTGTGTGTGTGAACCAACATTAGGGCAGGAGATTATATCATCGAGAGTGAGGATTGTGTGTGGGGTGATGCCCTTTCTTTTAACAGAGCCATCAAAATGTGCAACACATTTAGCTTTTTCACATAACTAACAGTTCGTCATGTTCATTTTAAAAGCAGGCCAAAACGGACCACATTGTCTTGTAAGGTCAAATAGTTCCCTCTCAAAATGTGATTTTGCATCTCTCACAATTGTGCATCGTATGAGGTCATAAAGCCTTCACTGCCAACCAGCTCTCTGCTGGGGATTTAATACTCTACATACAGAGGGAATATGGAGCTATAAATGCCTGTGGGGACTGTTTATAAACCCTGTGTGTCTCCTAAGATCATCACTGTCGGCGTTTAAATCCACAGTAAGACCATTTAAAAGGTTAACTGGTATAAAAAGGGCAGAGGTACATAAAAGTTGATACAAAATATAAGTTTCAGTTTGTGCCAGACATTCGCACAAAATCCTCTCCTACACAATGGCAGTCTCAGTCAGAGAGCAATGTCCTGCGGTATAAAGCTCTTGGCCAGAGAGACATACATTTTTTATTTGGAAGTTATTGAGCTGGAATCTTTTTTTTTTATTATTGAGTAGTTTTTCGGGCACACTAACATTCTTTTTTTCCTCCATCTGATAGAGATGTTTGTCCTCCCAATGTGTTTCAGATACAAACAGGGCAAGTTATTGTCAAATCATCGCCAATGTTTGGGGAGCTCTTCTCACACCCATTAGATTTTTGGAAATATGTAATGTCATCCATATTATTACAGAAGAAAAAACACTAGTTTGTACTACACCTTTTTTTAAAGGGGAATCTTCATATCGGTTTATTAAACGACCTCTGAATACAATACCTAATGAGGCAGCACTGTTTGTCCGGCCTTGCCAATCCAGGCATTTATGCATCTATTTGATTGTCTTCCTCTTTCCTCTTCCTGTATTTCCATATTAGTCACTTCAATGGAAAAAAAAAAAAAGATTGATTAGGATGTGGTGAGGGCACAAGTCAATTCCATTTCCATTTCTTCAACAACGGTAATGCCTACAATTGTCTACGCTTGACTGTGGGTCTGGGCCTATGGACGATTTGTACTCTAAATTGTCTCCGTGGAATGTTCAACGGCGTGTGCTTAATGGACCCTGATGAGTCACTTATCATCCTCAGCAGACACATGTGTTTTAAAATAGGAATCCAGTGATCAGGAGAGTTTGTGTCTCCGGAGGAGGCTCTGGACGGCTGCATGCAGCCATGCAGTCCAAGTAATGGTACTGTACTGTGGTGAAATGTTACTAAGTAGGCTACATTTACTCAAATACTGTACGACAATTTCGTACTTCACTTTAGTATTCATCTTTAATGCCTCAGGCTGCTCTCATTCAGCATACATAGCTATACCTATGTAAAATCATGGGTCTACGTAATTTAAAGGTGTATCCCACAAAATCGTTTAATATGTTATCCATGTTATCATGAACGAGGAAGTATTAAGACCGTAAAAGCCCACCTAGGGCAGACAGGTCAAACAGGGATCTTTCAGCCAGTAGACCGCTGTTTGATCCCCATGCAAACTTACCAGATGCTGTTCATTAAAGACAAAGTCCATCCGCTCTCCTTAAAAAAAAGTTCAGCGATGCTGTTGTACAGTTTATCGGTGCGCTTCAGTTCCAGGGTGTGTACTGACCAATCACAGCACACGTTAATGGTCACGCGGGCCGTGTGGCAAAACAGATGCTAGCAGGCCTTCTCATATAGTTTAATCAGCTCTCGAGTCCATAGAGAAACAGAAGTGAAATGTGATTGGATGAGCGCTGTTAACCAACGGCCTCGCAGCGCCATGCATTTTTGGGTTGGACATGAGGGCTTGTTGTTGATGTCCGTTTTTTTATCCCAAATGTTCTTTAAGATATTTCATTGAATAGGTCAAAGTAATTCCCCCTGCTGATGGCACTGTAGCAGAAGTCATGAGAATTGTATTCCTCTGGAGACCACGAATGTTTGAAACCAAACTTCATTGCAGGGCAACCAATAGTTGTTGAGATGTTTCAGTCTGGACCAAAGTGGTGGACAGACAGACAGATAGACAGATTGCCATCCTTAGAGCCATGCCTCTAGCGGGATTTAAAAAATATGGTCAGTTGGAATCTAGTAATATGACATTATTCATAAATTTTGTTCGGCAATTTCACTTATGGTGTGCGATGATTTTTATTTTATTAATTTTTGCATTTGCAGTCAACACATCGTAGTGTGTCAATCAAGGCACATTTCATTAATTACTTTTGCATGCTTAATTTACAAATTCTTTATTCTGTGATTATATCCGTTTCCTTTTATCCTTTACAGTGAAGCATCTCCTCAAGTCTCTTTTATGAGTTCCATAAACTATATGATGGGTTGCCTTTCTGATATTACGGCAACCGACTTAAAGTCTTTATTCCAAATGTGTGCTTAAAGTCTCTTCTTTCATACTTGTTAGCGTCCAAATCTAGGAGACCTGCACAATTTCATCAATGAAACATTATCTCGCTCAACAAAGCCGGCATTGGGTTCCTCTTTTCCTTGTAATGTATTGCTGCACCGCTCATCTCTCTATACAGACTCGAGCAAACTCTCCATGAAGTTGAAAGGATAAAGTTCTTAATGTTAAACTTTTGTTCTCTCTCCTTCCAACTCCATTCCCATTAGACCCAGAGATATATGGCATGAAATTAGTTCTCATTAAGGCTTTCTTCCTGAAGGGGTTTCTATAGCCCGAGCCTGCAGTGGTGTGAATAGTAAACAGGCCGAATTAAGGGTCAGGAGGGGCCAGCGATCGGCTGTCACATAAGCGATGTATTTATTGAGATTAAAATAAGCAAATGGCGGAGCAGGTGGGCCGTCCATTAAGTTCATGTTTCATCAAGCTGGCTATTAGCCCCGGAGCTGGATCTTATGGAATCCGATTGTAATTGCCTTTTTTTTAAATGAGGAAAGGGAACCACATAAACAATTGCACATTTCTCTCTGTCTATCAGATTTTGCAGCTGTTGATGACAGAAAATCGCTTTGGAGCAAATGTTGTGACTGACACAGAACTTCCTCAGATGCAGTTCATGTATTCTCTGAAATCAAATTAAGTGTCTCAAGAAGTGTTTAAGCGTTCATTTAAATTTTTAAAAGCAGAATATTGTCAACGACAAATAACCTTTTATAAAGGTTTGCCAAAGTTGTGGACAGAGAATCTCCTTGTATAAAGACACTATAGACTAGTGCTGTCAAGCGATTAAAATATTTAATCGCGATTAATCGCATTTATGTCATAGTTAACTCGCGATTAATCGCAATTTTTTTTTTGTGCATTTTAATGCTCTTATCAACATGAAAAAGTGGATTGGCTTGCTTTATTTTATTGAAAAACAACTGCCAAACAGGGCGGTACAAAATAAAATCACTGCACATTTCAGGTAAACAAGGGTTTACAAAATAAAATTGCACCAGGCATGAAAACGGGTCAGGGGTGAAAAAGGTGAGAAGGATATTACCCCTCTAGGGGGGTCCGGGGGCATGCTCCCCCGTAAGAAAAATTTAAATATTCCATATTTTAAAGCATCAATCTGATGCATTTTGAGATGCTTTTTTTGCCAACCTGGGGAGAGCTGGAGAAACTTAACTTCAGCCATGAGTCAAAAATTATTATGGCCTCCTTACTAAGTATTATGCAAGCCATTTCATGCCAGCCTGTCACTGGTCTAACATTTACAGTATATGAGGCACAATGTGGTAAGGGAGAGCATGGCTGCCTTTGTTAGCATCATTTATATCTTTGATGCAGAGAATGCATCTGGTGAATCCCTGCCTGTTGATTTTGGAGAATACATCTCCTAGATGAAAGGACACCTCTTGCCTTTTTTATTGAGACCTTGCCTTCCAGTTTTAGCCACGACCAGTTCCAGCTACATTTCAATCCAGCTGTTTAACAATGGCTGCATCCTTCTCCCCTAACACACTCATTCTGCAAAAATAATGTTTGTATTGGTGTTAACTTCTAGTTTTGCCTTATTCAGACCTGCCAACCGTGATATATAACCTATATATTGATAAGTCATTAAATACTCGTCATGCATTATATTGCATTGCATATAATGTGTGCTGGTCAATTAGTCTAAAATAAATTTTAGACTAATTTTTACCAGCGTACTTTGACGTCAAAATGCGTATCCGCTACGCAAATTGCGGTTGGCAGGTCTGCTTATTGATAGAACGGTGGACCACTTTACCTTCTGCCTTGTCAGTCCCCTCACCTCAAAATCTACCTCCTCAAAAACGGTAGCGTTATGCCGTGTTCACACCGGACGCGGCGCGTCCGGTGTGAACACGGCATAAGCTAATAATTTTCCACCGGAGCTTTAGCTAGCTGGCTAACGTTGCGTTCTCTCCTGCTGTGTTCAATGTGTTCACTCGCGCTCCCTTCTGGCACGCGCACCTGTTCGCAGTTCACTGAATATCATTCATTTTGCCGTATCGCGCTCACCATTCATTCATTTCAAACCGTAACGTTAGCCTAGCTTCCAAGCCCAAACGGCGTGCCTATTGTTTTGCTTCCGGTTGAGCTACATCCGGCGTGGTGCTCGCGGAAAAAAAATAATTGAAAAATTAAAATGCGTTAACGCCGTTAATAAAATTGACGGCTATAAATTGGTTTGCGTTAACGCCGTTAATAACGCGCTAATATGACAGCACTACTATAGACACATCCTATAGTATGTATGTGTGTATGTGCGTATGAGTATGTATCGTGTGTGAAACTACGTTTCTTCTGTATTCTGTTATGTTTGAGGATTATTACTGAATTCTCATTGTAAAGCTTTGCACATAATAATGTAAGTCAATGCAACGTTTTGCATTAGATCAATGTATGTGAAGAAAGCATAGCCTCTAGTCAACAAACGGTAATAATGGAAACACATTTCAGCTGTAGCCCTCTTTTATAAAAATGTCTTCATGTATACACGGACAGGAGTTTGAGCCTGTCTGGAAATGTATTACTTTACACTAGAATGACTGCAAATAAGGCCAACTTGTGTATGTTTAGTTGACTTGAAGATGTAAATCATTTTCACAAAGTTTAAATAATAAGTTTAAATAAAATCAAAGAATACAATTTTGGATTTAAAAAAAAATACCATGTTGGCAAATCTAAATCCCAAAAGCTTGAACCTGACTCATGAGACTTGGCAAGTAAATTACGTAACCAGAAGAATTCTAGAAGGTCAGAGCATAACTGTGTGTATATATAATATAATTTAGACAGTCCAAGAATCAACTAAAAACTAACTTGATTTGGAAAGATGCAATTTTAATCAGACAGACTCATCTCACACCATATATTTATTCACCATTGCAACGTTTTCTGTCCTTGATGTGTTAAAAAAAAAGTAATAGAAAGTGCTTTCATACAGTTTGTGCTTCCATTATCTATTTGACACTCTTCAGTCCCATAGAAGAGAAATCAATACACTTGAGGAGTGGGGTTGGAGGGCCTTTATCTTTTTGTGGTGGATGATTTGGCTGCGTGAATTATTCATCAGCAGAAAGCTATGGCCTTCTGCTGGTGAGCACAGAGGATATAGGAATAACAGCTTTTCCTTATCACTCTTAATCTTAGAAGCTGCAGTAATGCAATTCCTAACATTTAGCACTTAATGGCGTGTCAGAGAGGGAACATGATCTAAGACCATTAGGGCTGTTTTGTGCTGAGGTTCAAAACAGGCTTTTCGCCTCTTATCTCTGCCACTGAGCTGACTAAGGGAGCAGGGAGGCATGAAAGGTGTGAGGAAAGTCAAGCCTTGGGATACAGTCGGCCTATCAAATGGAGTAAGTTCCTCTGCTGCTTTCCTTTTGGCCTGATGGTTATCTTTAGTTTGCATACAACGTTGCACTATCTGTTAAATACTATTGACCTTTTCCACTTCTCTATATTGCTTGTGAAAAGTTTACTTAATGATGCAACTGTGAAGAGCTGGTGTGTTGGTTTATTAAAATGATAAGGGGACTTGTTTACCTCCTTATACAGATAGTTAATGTTTCTTAACTGGGTTCATATCCCCAGTCATTTCATCAACAAAAACTCTGATGATAATCATTGGTTGACCATCTTTTTTGGTCAACTCCGTTTTTTTAAATGAAAAGGAGCCTTTTTAAACCAAACCCACCACTTAATGTGTGGAAATATACATTAGCTTCTTCATCTACTGTCGGTACCAATGAGTCGCATCTCGTTTCAGTAACATGTCTCTACTAGTAATGTTTCAAAAAGCTAGTGGTGATAGCTTACGTTGTTAGCAACAAAATAGGAAGTGAACATCTGTCTTTTGTGTTTACAGACTGCAGATCAGTAGGAATAAGTTCTGAATTTAAAAAGGCAGTCAATCAACATAATATTTCCTCTGGATGTTTGCTAAAGGCATATTACATCGTGGATATTATGCTCAGTTCAAACCACCCCCGTTCACTCCAGAACAAAATGTTTCCCTTCTGGTAAATTTCAACAGCTACAAGGGCATTTTACTGTGGAAAATGCAGCACTATGCAAATACTTCAGTAGCATTAGAACCTAAGCACAGTGGAGACCTTTAGCTGAGATGTGACCTCCTCAATCAGACTAATAGTTTATTTGAACAAAGAAAAACTACCTCGGTCTCTAAAAAGTCTTTCCTTTTATTACTCGCTCCACATCATTGTTAGCAAACTATTAACTAAAGACCATGTTGTGATGGGATCACACCAACCGCTTCACCAAATTGGACCCCTAATTCTTACGCCCTTTGATCGGACTAGGGCTACAACAACGAATCGATAAAGTCGCTAAAAAAATGTAACATGATGAAACATGTACTCAAAGTAGAATGAAGCAAATCACGTAGTGGGGCTTAGCCAACAACGTGACGTCGTGGTCAAAAGAGACCCAGATATTGATCAGATGATGTGAATGAAAGAGTTTAAGGAAGGTGCAGGTCAAAACACATGTGAGAGGAGCAGTACAGCTTTCCACTGTCCCAGTATTTCATACATATTGATAAAGCAGGGTATGCTAAATGCAGCCTCTGCTCCAAGGCGATACATTACAGTGAAAAGGGCTCACATTTGGCAGATGTAAAGCATACATGTGTATGTTTTATTGTGTTAGTCCATTTTTATTGTATTTCTGTAATTAACAGCTCAGGGATGTTTAAGGATCAACCTGTTTGTGCACTTTCTGAAGATGTTTTGCACTGTCAGTTCTGTTTTTGAATAAAGGGTTGGAAATTAATGCTTTTTTGTTTTTTTTATCCGATTCATCGATTAATCGAAAAAATAATCAACCGATTAATCGATAATTAAAATAATCGTTAGTTGCAGCCCTAGATTAAAAAAAAAACAGCCTAAAAATGCAGTAAATCGGAAACGATTTCATGAGAGTCTAGGAAAGTTGTCGGGCCCTGGTCCGAGATGGCGGGTTTTGCTGTTTTCCTAATAGCAGGCGATTTTTTTGTTGTCACTTTGCTGATACCCAAATGTATCTGCGCATGCACTGAAAAAGTGAGTTTTAAGTATTACTCGACGTGCCCGTTTTTTACTTTCAACTCCCACTTCTTGTACATAAAAAAAGTCTCCATCTGCTGGAATGTCAGGATGCGAGCTCCCCTCCCACCCTTTTTACATTTTCACAATGGAGGCTGGTGCTACAAGTGAGCGACTGGCGTCGAGCGACGTTTCATTGTCACACCGAACACAACAAATGACAAATGACCCACTCACTTGATGCTGCCGTTGCTTTGCTCTAATTAGCTTTGCTTGATTAAATTGTTGGTGATATATTGGAGGCTAACGTCGGTGGTGGTGTGGCAGAACTATTAAGGTTGCCATTCCCACGGAAGTTGACAGAAGCGAACGATAGAGAGAGAGGAATGATGAAGAGTGCACATGAAAGAGAGTAAAAAAAAAAAAAGTGCATTGTATTGTTACAAAAGAAGTTGTGGGTGCTGTAATGCCTGCAGGCTGCTTCACACTCAAATGATCTATGTTTTTTGTTGTTGTGCTGAATGCAGCCCAAATCTTGCCACATAACAACACTGTCTCGTAAGACTTTTATCTACCACTAAATGCTGTTGCCAAATGTGCTTTGGAGAAAATGTAATTGCCCCATGGATTATTTTCCCAGGGAGCCTTTTTCTTCCATTATCACATAATGGTTCTGCATCCTTGTACATAACACAGAGGGGACCAGGTT
This sequence comes from Myoxocephalus aenaeus, assembly GCA_038501785.1. Lineage (NCBI taxonomy): Eukaryota > Metazoa > Chordata > Actinopteri > Perciformes > Cottidae > Myoxocephalus > Myoxocephalus aenaeus. The sequence continues at coordinate 1,140,145 of JBAMJR010000075.1, read as the reverse complement.
CCAGGTTAGGATACGGTTATGAAAAAAGATCGAAGGCAAAATGGCTTATTTTGAGAAAGATTGGTGGATGATGGTTTTTGTTAAATATTCTAGAAACTTTAAAACATCTTGCGTCGTGTCACCATTGATTTTTTTTTCTTTTTCTCCACTGGTTCTGTTTGAACTTGCATATTAATGTATTGCAAACTACATACTAAATCAGTATATACTGCATACTGCGTACTAAATGAACCATTAAGTATGCCATTACCAGAGACGAACCAGACGGTTCACAAGGAAGTACGTCCTCTCTGCATCACTGTGTTGCTGTATTGATGTTATCGGTTGTTTATTGTGTATTTTTTATTCAACTGTTTGTCACAAATGTAAATCACAATCGCCTCATATTTCCTCCCAGCGCATTTAATTCAATTCACAACATGACCTAATGTGACAGGAATGTTCAGATGTCAAATATTTCTATTTAAGTGTGTGTGTATATATATATATATATATATATATATATATATATATATATATATATATATATATATATATATGTGTGTGTGTGTGTGTGTGTTACAGGCTTTATACAACACACCACAAATGTAGCGACACAAATAAGGAGTAACATATAATAGAGTGACATGTATCGTATGAACACAGGAAATGAACCAAATTAGCGCTGAATGGGACAAAAGGTTGTCATCAATATAATAATTGGACGACATCAGCTGTTTGATCAGTTTCATTCAACGAATAAACACATCACGGTGAAATGTCACGAAGGAATGCGGTTAGATCAACTTGTGAATACAAACAGAACAATTACATTTGTAGAGTCTCACCATGATTTGAGATCAAGGCCCCTTGTTTACGTCCATATATGTCTTGCGTACACATGGCAGTACCTTACTATGCAGTCGGAACGCACCACATACTCAATTTTTCTTCATACACTTTATTTTAGGTTAGCATGCGATTTTGATAATTGACCAAATCTAACCAAAGTCACTATTTATCGTCCTTGTCTAACCAAATAATATGAGTTACATAAACATAACCATACAAATGGTTATCATGCCTTACCATGATCCGATTGTTCTGTGTAGCACTTTGTTTTTGTTGAGATTATACATTTTAGGAGATATGGTTTGAACATGATAGAATGCATTACACATTAATATAAATTATGCTTATCGGCCCATTCTGGATAAACTTACTTTGAAGCTGACGTCGCTCTGACAGTGGTGTGCGCCTCGCAGCCCATGCCTGCCAATTAAGAGTAAAAGTGCAAAAACAACATTCAGTGTTGCTTAAAAACAACATAAAAAAAAACATAAATGAGAAAGAGAAAGAGACAAGACGGTGGTGAGAAAGAAGAATGAAGGAGGTCGTCCATGTCTCACTGGATTAATCCTTCCTGAAGAGGGGAGGGCCGGCACCACATTGCCTATCAGCTACTGCCCAGGAAGTTTCACACCAATTCACACCCTAACGCTTGACTCACACATGACAGCCATGCGACTTCAGCCAACCTCCCGTGACCTGAATGCATGAGCAACCCAAGTGCTGGGCTCCTCCCCACTGATGAAACCTCTTCGAGGAGTTGTGACACCGCTTGAGGACAAAAACAGAGAATCACAATCTGGGCATTAATGTAGCGCCAAACAACTGTTTGCTGTGTGAAGATACAGTGGAGTAATGACAACCTGAGCAGAGATATGAGTCCATCTCTCTTTGTGTTTTGTTGGTCTGCGCTATACTCTTAATTTGTCATAACCCGGCTCTTAGGCCATGACAAATACGGCGAAGACAATAGTTTGATGATAACGTAAGATGTTTATTCTGCTTGCATAAAGAAATAGTTAATGGTATGGAGTGTGGCAGTCAGTAACATCAGTAATGTCCATGTGCGTGCGTGTGTAATGGTGTGTATGTGTTGTCAGTGAAACCAAAGGAAATTAGTCAGATTTTGTCACAGAATTCACTTTCCTCTTGTCAGTACAGAATCTAGGTGTTCCATCCTGTTTGGGCACCAAAATACATGGAGACACCCAACTAGATAATGTAGGTACAGCGATGTTATTTGAGCATGTACTCCACCTCAGTGTCCAAATACCCATGTTTAGAAGTGCTGCTTAATTGGCTGAGCCTCTCCAACATCCATATAATGCTCCGCCCACTCCGTTTGTGAAGGAATATCACCAAACCAACACGGATATTTGTGTACCAACTCAGACATCTCTTCAAGTTCTGCCTCCGGCAGATGAGCCAGCAACTTGTCCAAATTAACAAGACTCTTCATTTTTCAAACGCCCGTACAGGAGACTATCATCAGGCCCCAGCTGATAACGGCAGTAAACACTGTTAGCTCCGTCAGCACTGTTGCCGATGTTTGCGCTGTTAGCTGCGAGCCACCGGCTCAGCCGTCGCCAATGTTGAGCGCCGTGTGGAGGCAACAGATATACAGTAGTTCTGAATTTCGAATCGAGCACCTTTAAGATTCCTATGCAAGAGTGGCAATGTGTCGAGATTCGTCATTTCAATCGCAACTGTATTACCACCCTGCAAACCACATTGCAGATGAGGAAACAGTGCGTTCGCCATATTATTTGAAAAGCAAAGTGTGTGGTATTTGTTGTTTTGACCATCGTGATAGCAATCCGACTATGCTCTGGAGTTACATGGAGGCCTGAAGGCATGTCCCTTGGGGTTTCAATGTTTATGAAATTCATCTATTGAATCTATTACAAATAACCCACCGTGAGTCGTGTTTGGGGAGGTCATATAAATAAGGTATTTTTCTGCATAAATACAAATAAATCTACTCAAAATCTCACACAAATACACACACACACACACACACACACACACACGATGTGAGTGAACACAAGAGTGTGTGTGACTTGATGGTATGTCTAACTAGGTCCCACATTATCACATGTCCCCGCTGTGAGCAGAGGCCCCTCCGTGTCTCCTTGTTAGCACGTCCTCTAGCTGCTCAGCGGGCGCGGCTGACACCAAGGGAACCGCTCAAAAGACTGCACCTGGAAAAGTGTGATGAGATGAGCCGCGCTACAGTGAGCGGGGAACCGAAGATCAGTGCGTTACTGGTGGGTGATGGGGTGGCACACCTTAAAACACTGCACTTCTCCCGGCGCCTCCTTACCCTCTACCTCTGCTTCTGATCTTTCTTTTTTTCCATTCTGGGGGAGAAAAAAAGAAAACTCTATTCACAGGTGTATCCAGGGTGTATGCCGCTGTCTTCTCCTCCGGCTCGGCATTTCAGAGGCTTTAATCTTGAGCCTGAAAATAGCTCGGGAGTGAATTATACAACACATCCTTTGCTGGTGTACTTTCTCTTGTAACTTCCTTCTTTTTTTTTATCTGCACGTGACTGAGGTAATTAAGCCGCTGCACTTTGACCCGTGCAGCCTCTGTTTGAGTGCCTTCCTAATTGTTGTCAGTAATGTCCTTGCTCACTCCGCCACTGTTCATTAACAGTTAATGAACAACCAGAGCACAAGCGCTTAGCAAGTGCTCATATCCACTCAAATGTGTTTAGACTAGAGGGGAGCTTATTTTTAAAGACTAAATAATCTTTCATTTGGAGAAATGCATGATGACAAGAGCAGTCAGACATTGTTCCACCTGTGCTTTCTCCTGATGTGAGACTAAGTGCTTATTGTGTGTGGGCGGGTAAGGATTGTGGATAAGACATGCACCGAGCCTGACAGGAGAGAGGTATCAGTTATTGTTGTGTTGCTTTTTTTTTGTGCATGCAGCACATGTGCAGTCTATGCTGTGAATGTTACATCAACTTCTTAAGCTTGTATTCCAGCATTCAGGCGTCGAGGCTTGAAGGTTTCATGTCTTCATTCGCTTCATACAGTATTTTCCCTATTTTAACAAAGCAGCTCCCTGTCTGGATCTTAAAGAGATAACCTGACATTTCTGTTGTTGTTGTTTTTTTTTACACGTCACATGTCATATGGGAAACAATGCATAAGCTTTCCCCCAAAACATGTCAAACTACTTAAACTACTCTTTAAACTTGCAAGTGATTTGAAAAACTGATTTTTCTGTTTTCTTTTGCCACTTGCGGGTGACAGAAACAAGATGTGCACACAACATTAACATATCACCTTTTAAGTTTAAGTGGCAAACTTGGTTGCAGATTGTTGCCTATTTACACATCCAGCAGTTGTTCATTTGGAGTCGTGTGTGTCCACGTGACGAATGTAAGTCCAATATTCACTCCCTTTTAGCTCCGTTTTGGGTCTCAACTCCAGAGGGAAATATCTGGCTCTGTATTGTATTGTATATAAATGCTCTACGAGGAGGTAATGAACCAAAGCAGTACAGTTGTGGGGAGTTTAAACACCCAAATATAAACCTAATAAATGCCAATGAATAAAAACAGTACAACCAAACAAACTCCCCTCTGAGCACTCCCTGCTTGTTGTTAGACTCCCGTAGCTAATAATAGGTGTGCCCGCCCACGGGGAATTCTTTGGCGGAAGCACCGCAGGAGAAAGGGAACATGCCAACCGACTTAGGTAGGTTTGTGCGTGACACAGACATATTTCACTTTACCATTACATTTAGATTAGCATGAGTCCTGCATTAGACATGTTGCTACTATTGAGTCATACATCAATGCACATTGATTACTCGTTCACAGGCGAACCACAAGGACAATACATAGACGACGTGATTTCTCTTTAGTTTACCGTACGGCCTACAGTTTGTTTAGTAATGTGTCACACATTTGACAAAAGGCTATGGCAAATATAATATGGCAGTTAATTCATCTAAATACAGCCCATGTTGTATAATTAACTCATGATAGACCCATGTTGGTGCCATTATATCTGGGGTCTAATTACGGCATCATTTGGTAGTACGGGTAGAATATCCTTAAAAGGGCAGCATACTTTGGACCTGATATGGCATTATATTTGTTTTCTAATTGGACTGATCTTTCAAAATGCCGTCTAATTATGTGTTAGGATATCCTATTTGGTTTCTAATTAAAGCATAATTTGGTGTATATTATTGTCCAAGTATAGTATACTTTGGTTCCAATTCGGCATTACATGCGGTTTCTAATTACAGAGCTCATTTTAGGTGTATGGAATCCAATTAGTGTATAACTGTTAGCTTACTGTCTAATAAAGAACGTATCTGTAGTTTTTATCCAATTTGATACTAAGTACGTTTCATACGTCTTATTAGTGTACCGTGAAATTAAGTGCGACCAAGAATTCAACTTGGTTAATTTAACTTAAGCCCCGTACTGTGACTCGTATCTATAACAGTTGAGAGTATTCCAAATCTAAGGACCTGGAATGTGGAATTGATGTTGTGATTGTTTGTATACATTGTTTGAAAATGTCTTAAATGTTGTGTTAAATTCAATTTGAATGACAAAAAAAAAGCACAAATGTACTGTATGTGCACAAGCACTGAAAAATGTTTCCACCTTTCCTTGTACTGGAAAACCATTAATCAGCATGGCTGGGCAAATAATATACATATCACATAGACTATAATATAAGGAGCCCCTTAGGACAAAAAAATATGTATTGTCCCGCTCACATTTAGATTTTTAATTACTTATAGTATCCCGTTGGTGGTAATAACAGCACATCTGATTTTAACCAGTTGTTTCCAGTAAACCCTTTCACATACAGGCACCAGGCTAGCTTGCTGTATGGACTGTAGTGACTGTAAGTATTTCCCACTGAGCGCCTTTTTCCTGCGTTTAAGTATCCGACAAGGAGAAGCTTCTGCAGAGTAAAAAAAAAAGCACAGCAGTAGTCACAAGAGGGCATGTCACCCTATAAAACAAGCAAGTTGCTAATGACTTTTTCAGGAACTAATTTTCTGCTTTGTGGCACAGCCCATAAAACAGGGTTATTCTCCCCCATCAAGGGATGAATAGAGATTTAACTGTCTTTTCTGTTTATCGGCCCGCAGTAACATTTACACGTCGCCTGTGCCACAAATTGAAGAGGGTCTCTGTTGACTTTGTCACTTGCGTCCCATGTTTACTTTAATTTTTTTTTCTCCCATTTTTTTATTTTTTTTTATCCATTAAGAGCAAGGGTAAAAGCACTGATCCATTCTGCGCGTTGACAACAATCTCATGTATACCGTAGATGTTGAACAAGAATCAGTTCATTTCGCCTCCCCGCCCTCGCACATTTCTTGTTTTTAACAGTGTAAAACGCAGGATTGCCTCAGCGGAAAATCCATGTGACAGTAATGCCGAAAATTAGCTGCGAGATGCTGAGCTCTCACTAATACAAAAAGCCCCACCATGCACTGTAACTCTCCCACCTGCTAGCACTCTGATCCAAACCCCTGGGGGACACATGATGACTCGGGCGTATGGGCTGACAGGAGGGATTTTAATACGTCGTGGAAAGACGGGTGTTTTGTTCATCACATACACCAGGGGTTGCACAAATCATGCAACTGCGTGTGTGTTTGTGCGTGTGTGTGTGTGTGTCCGCAGACCACTGCGTCAACACAACATCCCCTGACAAAGGGGTCATAAAAAAAATACATAAATAAAAAGACAAAGAGGCTCCTTTTGATTTTGAAGAAATCTAGAAGGTAGAAAAAAAGCTGGATATGAGGGCGTTTTACAGCTCTCAGTCAAACTGCAACCTCACTGACGAATGACTGCAGCGCTATGACTTAATTATGACTGCACAGGAAATACTGTCCATCCCTAGTAATGCCCCCGATTGGCCATCGATAAAAAGGCCTGATAAACGCAGACTTCCTGAGCTCGGACGGATGAATACGGCCTGAGTAATGAGAGTCGGGGGGGGGAGGCTGCTCAGGATGACAGTCCTGGTCTATATCATATGCTGCTCTGTGGTTCTGAGGCGGCAGTGTGTGTGTGTGTGTGTGTGTGTGTGTGTGTGTGTGTGTGTGTGTGTGTGTGTGTGTGTGTGTGTGTGTGTGTGTGTGATCACAGGGAGGCCAGTGTGAGCTCCCCTCATTTGCGGCTGGCTTTCAGACACAATGGTGTTGTTCTCTGAGAGAGAAAGAGAGAAAATAACCCGAGATATCAGAGGGACCGTAATGAGAAATACCTTCTTTTTTTTTAAAGTTCTCAGCCTCTATAGGTTCGATCCGCGTAACTCTCTGGTGGCACCCTTCAAGTTGAAAAATGCAGCTGTGTCGACCTTACACACGTGCAGTCCACTCGGAAAGGGTGGGACACGGATATCCAGTCAGATTCGAACCTGTGATGCTCTCGGCACACGGCCGGAAGATGTGTCTTCAGCTCACGGACCAACTGCAGCGTCAGTGGGTTCAACTCATTTATAATGGACTCCAGCAGGCTGTTAGACTTCCCCGGTTAATACCGCCCGCTTTAGATCATCTCTCTCTCTCTTTTCCGCTCTTTTGCAGGTCAACTAGGAATATCCTCCATACGTTCTGACTAATTACCACTGGTCTTGCATAAAATTGATTTTTTTTTTTTGTTGAAAGAAGTAGATCTCCTGAAATCCCTCTCACTATAATTAAGGCTTATATCGGGTTAATGGGAAAACGGTGGATCAAAGGTTGAATTAATTGCAGACTTGAGCATGTAATTCAGGTGCTGAGGGTCAGGACATGACTTTCATGGAAAGAAACCTTTACATGGACTGGTTGCCGAAAATTGATACTAAATAGTTTTACATTTCAAATCCTCTGGACTTTATTAAACGTGCCAACTTTCCTCAGTCCTATTGTCACCTGTAACAATGTCTCTCCCAGGATTAAACACGTGTAAGTGAGCACACGTAAAAAATAATAAACACCTGTAATTAATAGGTTTTCACACTGTGCACGCTCTGCAACTCCTGCAGTTCACATATATAGTTTTTTGCCGTATACGTAAAATAAACATCCAATTAGCACGTCTGTTGCCACGTAACACGATCACCTGTCGCTCGTCAGCCCTGCTGCCACCTGTCCCTCGTTATCTCGCCTTTCCTCGTGTGTTTAGTCTCTGTGCTCGGGTTGTCTTCTGTCAGTTTGTCCGCATCGACAGTCAGTCTGCTGTCGTATCTGCATTTGGCTCCTGCTCCTGCTCTCCAAACCCTGACAGTTTTTTCACCTTTTTTTTTCAACTCACAATGGACTTGGTTCAAATCATACATTCATTCCCGGATATATGAATCACACTACAGTATATACATGGCGGTTTCATCCAACATTTGTAGCAATACCTACAAAAAGTAATGTGCCGTAATTTGTAGACATCCGGCAAAAATGATTTCGTAAGTTATCTGCTGTTGTATGGCGCTTTTTTAGTCTTCCGACCCCTGAAAGCGCTTTAATACTACTTGCTATCGTTCACCCATTCATACACTGATGAGCTACCATGCAAGGTGCCACCTGCCCATCAGGACTAGCTAACCATTCATGCACCGCAGGAACAGCCTGCGGGGGGAAATTGGGGTTAGGTTTCTTGTCCAAGGACAATATGCTCAATATGAACTAGCGGACTCGGGGATCAAACCGCTAACCCTTTGATCAAATGACTACCCTGCTCTTCCACTGAGCCATCTGAGGATTTTGTTTGTCTCGTAACTTGCATACTTCCCGTGGTTACTCTGACCCAAACAAATCAACCTAACTTAAGTGTTGTTGTTGCCCAAACCTAAGTATTTCACGATTTATTCCATGACCCGACTGAATAGTTCTTTTGTCTAAACCTCACAGTTTCCTGCGAAGATGAAAGTTTATTTTGAAAAACTCGATGCATGAAATCGATAGGCCTTTGAAGTAGAAACGCACGTAAAATGAGCCGTAACCTTTCGCGAGATATCACACGAACCGGGGAGACAGTGTGGCCGTCTTTGGTCGGCGTTGGAGCAGGCTCTTTCATAAGATGCCCGGCGGGTCGATCTCCGGCTCTTGCTAGTCCATGCTGCTGTATCCTTGACCGAATTTTTCCCGGTGCGGTGTATGAATGGTTAGCTAGAGTCCTGCTGGGCAGGTGGCACCATGCATGACCATTTAAATGTAACCATTTAAAACACTACGAAAACGCGAGTAGGTTAGCCAGCTAGCATCGCTCTGACAAAATGTAACAACTTCTGTCAACCAGCACCTCTGAAGCTCACTAATCTACATATTCTATTTGATGAATCCTTAAATTTGAAGTGTGAAAACAACACGTGGGCTACATGCCACCTTATAGCTTGACTAGGCCCAGTAACAGTTTTTCTGCTAAGCTAGGATAATCGTTTGCTGGCGGTATAGCCTCATTTTGAACGTACAGAGAGGGGCGTCAATTTTCTCTGTGCAAGAAGGTGAATGAGCAAACAACATATCCCGTCCTTTTTTGAGGGCTCAACCAATATTTTTTCGATTTTGATTGGATATCCCGAAGGTTCTTCATATTAGTCACCTGTGGCTGAGTCCTTCTGCAACTGTACCTTCACTTTTTACAGCTTTCTGTTTATGACCCCGAACCTCTGATGTAAACACATTACTTGGGCGGTCTTTGAAAGCCTAAACTCCTAAACAGGACGTGTGGTGCTATGTGGTGTTTTTAAACCCAGGGAGTCATACATATATTTACTAAATGCCTAGTTAATGAGGGAGGTGGAATCAATATGAATAGTTTCCTTGGGGAATAAATTATGGCACCCTGAGCCAACAGCCCTCAAAGTCACACGTCTGAAATAAGCACGCAATGGGGTTTGGTGGTTTTATTGCTTTTTAGCTGTGTGTGTGTGTGTGGTCTGTGCAATATAAATATCTGGGACCCGTTTTGGACTTTGAACCAGCTGAAAGTTGGACAGTGCATCTAATTGGAGCCAGAATAAGCGTCTGCCACAGCGTTATGCTTCAGTTTAACAGTTTTGTTTCTCCACCGTGGTTCCGGCCAATGCCTGGATAGCCTCCAGGGAATAAATATGCAAATGAAGGGAGTGTTACCGAAAACCGGTAGAAACAAGCAAGTGCGTAAACAAAAGGAAAAAAGACATCGGAAGAGTCCGTGATGGCTTTTTTAAACACCTGTGGAGGCCAAAAATCTGATATCTTAATAGTGGAAGAAACTTCTTTTGATGGTCAGAGCTCCAGAATGAACTCATGTTGAGGCAGGAATGATGCAGAGTAGGAGTGACCTGTCGAGAGCTGCTGGCTATCGTCCCATCACACATTTTTTACACATTTTAAGCCCTCCACCGCCCGACCCATTGCACTCCTCTTAGCCCAGACTGGCCTGTGTAATTATATAATTATGAACCAGTGAACATAGGAGATGAGGGTGGAGATGCAGAGAGGTCATGGACCCGATTGATCTTCCGCATCCCGTCAATAACAGTGGCAAATATTGATCTTTTCAAGCAATCCGACTTGATTGAAGGGAGACCCTCTCTTTTTCTTTTTCCTATTGAATGGTCAGACAAAGAGACGAATGATGGGGAGAGGAATGGTTGATGAGTCAGTGTTGTCTGTGGGGAAAATGTCACTTACTGCATGTTCTTTACTAATAATGGGAACATCTGGTGGCATTGGAATCATGGGAACTTGCTGCAGGAGTGAAATCAAATATAGTGACCTCACTGTAGTTCATAGTGTCACTATGACCCCAAGTGTATATGTATACTTATTTTGTATAAAATTCAATGCAGCTTTATCATATTTCTGCAAGCAGATGATATATTTTCAAAATGTTCATCTTGAAATTCTAATTCTAAAAGCCTTTATTCTGTTCAAGTAGCTGACGTTGTATTCTCAAGGCTTGTATGAAGCGACGTGTTTTCCTTTTTAACACATCTTGTTGTGATTTGTTCATGTTCTGGATGCCTTTGTGTCATCAGTTAAAAAACATTGAGAAACAATTCTCATAAAATCAGGAAAAACTCATGAGGTGCCAAGCCCATAAAATAATGAATTCCGCCGATTTAACATCACATCCAAATTGATGCAGCAGTACCAGAGATATCGTATTTTTTCCCTTCTTCTTTATTCCCTGTATTCTTCTTCCTTGTGAAATCCTGGCGCATCCATTACCCACAATTCAACTCAACTGCCGGCCGCCGTTGCGATAAGAGATTCGGGTGTGTTATGCCAGTAGCTACTAATGTTTGTTTTTCGGGGGGATTTTTAAATGACTAGTCTTTAGCCCTGACGCTGACTCAGGTGACATCACTTGAGGCAAGGGACACATGAAGAAGTAGGCCACTCCTTAATGCCTGTAAACAGACGCTTTCTAGGGATAACAACACCAATATGTCGAAAAAGGAAGAACACAATTATAAATACATGACTCATTATTACAGACATACATTAATTAATTAATACAATACAAATAATGACGAAAAAGCAAAAATGTTTGACACAATTTCCCCTGTTAAATATGTCTGCCTGTAAAAGGACATTGATTTGTAGAATATTGTTTTTTTTTTTTTAAATAGGGAGTGTGTAGGGTCCATCAAATATGTGTTGTTGCTTTTTGGTTCAGCTGTGAAGATGTAGCCCACCCGTTGTTTACCAGAAGGCTATTTAAGAAGCCAGCTATACAACATGGAGCATCTGCCTGGACATCCCGGCAGCGGCAGAGGAGGAGGTGAGGAAAGAGTATCAGTAGTAGTAGGAGTAGTTGGAGTAGGAAAGAAAGGAGTCCGTTCCGCTCGGATGACCGGAGCCGCGAGGAGGGTTGCAGACAGTCAGACAAGACAGCTCTCTCTCCCTCTCCCTCTCTCTCTCTCTCTCTCTCTCCGACGGCCGCGTGCTCGTGCGTCCCGCTCCAGCTCGGTTCGAGGAGGGAGGGAGGGAGAGAGAGAGCGCGCGAGAGAGAGAGAGAGAGAGAGAGAGAGAGAGAGAGACACACTTGACGCATCGGAGTGAGTGAGCGCACCAAGGCTTCACTTTGCAATATGCAACCCACGAGACGCCGCGCCGTCAGCTAGGCTACTTGTGCTTCTGACAGAGAGAGAGAGAGAGAGAGAGAGAGAGAGAGAGAGAGAGAGAGAGAGAGAAGGAGAGGGAGGGATGGAGGAGTTCCAGTAGCGGAGCAGCACGGAGCGGCCCAGCCCCGCGAATGTAACGAACACGCCAACACAAGAAGAAGAAGAAGAAGAAGAAAACACATCTTCTGCGCGCACCAGTCAGACGGATATTTCATTATTTTTGTTCTTCTTTTTGGGGAGGGTGGTGTTGTTTGTGGTCGGGAGCGTCGCCGCTGCGACTCGACAGTGATGTCTGTGCAGCAGAATTTTGTTTAGTGGTTAAAATAATAATATATATATATATATACGGATTAATCTGAGGGTGTGAATTCCTCGGAGACATCGCTGCCGCGAGGACAGGTGAGCCATCTATTAGTATTATCATCATTACTATATATGTATGCGTTTTTCTATATAGCAACTTCGGCACCTCTCAAGTTCCATCTCCATCAGCTCAAACAAAAGACAGCCTCCATCCTAACTTTTCACAGATTACGTTAAAACCTTGACTGTGCAAAGGGAGGGGATGGAGACGGGATTGCCTTCTCTGAATTTCACCCTCGTGCTGATCTCATTTCCCTGCGTCCACTTTGTTGTGGGACTATCATGATGGAAGCAAAGTAATCTGCCAGTGTGTGTGTGTGTGTGTGTGTGCGTGCGTGCGTGCGTGCGACAGAGCGTGTCTCCGATCCGTGCAGATGTTTAGTAATCCTCGTGAGTTGACCCTCCCATAAATAATCCCTGCGGATTTTGGTTGATTACACTGCTGCTGCTGACCACCTATATAGTGTGTGTGTGTGTGTGTGTGTGTGTGTGTGCCTGCGGCTGTCTAGTCCTACAGAAACCCGGGAGCTCCAATGCTCTCTCACACACACACACACACACCCACACCCCGTATTCATCTCAATATTCCAGCCCCGGTTGGCCCACCTTGATTCGTGCATTTCGAGGATTAACCGAACTGGATTGGAATAACTTTTTGTTTGTGTTGGCAGTCTGATGAATCCGCCTTCATGTCACTGCTCTCATGGTGGTGTGTTTTTTTTGTGTCAGCACAGCTGTCAAGTCACTCAACTACCCGATGGGTAGAGCCTACAGTATTTGGGGGAGGGGTCCCGGGGGGCCATGCAAACCGCCACATAAGCCTGCTTTTAATATGTTTAATAGATACGAGCATCTGTGCTGCCAATATGACAGCTCTATTTATTTGATTATTTATTCATAATTTCTCCTCCGGAAACATGAAATAACAAGCCTGGAGGTGGGGGTGCAGTCTGGGCCAGTGCCATGGTAACACCTGTCAGAGCGCCGCCACGAACCAGCACCCATCTGACGGCGATATAAAACCTCGCTGTGAAGTCTGCGGCCGGCTGAGGGGGCAGCTCCGCTGACCTCTGTGCGTGTTGGCTTCTCGCGGTTCTTCACAAGGGAGGTTGGCGGAGGGAAACGAGAGGGGAAAACCCTCATCTTAAGAAGTCTGGGTTTTATGAAACGAGAGCCGATAGTCCTCCCCCCGCCCCAAAAGCCTGTGATATGAAAGCGCAGACTCTCTTGAGATCTAAACATAAATATTTAAGATGAAAAAGAATACGGAGTAGGTAAAGACTTACATAGTCCAGGTACTATGGCCTCGAGATGAAGCTTCGTGAACGCGTTGACTGGCCTGTAATGGCCGCGTCTCGCAGGAGCAGGTGGCGTCCTGGAGGCCCAACACGCCAAACGTCTCAAGCGACACTTAAAAATATCCCGCGGTAGCTGCTTTTAGAGGAGGCGCGGCATGAAAATGTGATCCTTTTTTTTTTTTGGGGGCTCGAGGTACTTTGAGAAATGTGTCGTCAAGGTCATTTTTATTTCATGTCTCTCCAGGAAAACTGTAGCTCAAGGAACATTGGAACGGGAGGATGTTTGTCTGTTTGTGTGTATGTGTGTGTGTGTGTGTGTGTGTGTGTGTGTGTGTGTGTGTGTGTGGTGTTGCTAACAAACAGCGCAATGTCGTCTTCTTCTCTTGAACTTGTTCTGTTGCTTGATGCCATTGCCGCCACATGGACACTTCACATTAATCAGGATAGTTGTTTGAACTGTACAAGGGGCAATGGACAATATGCCACTTGTTGCTTCTTCTCCCTGCTGTTTTCTACCTCTTTGGGCAATGTGACAAAATATGACTCCACTTCTATCGAGCAATAGTTCCCAAGTTATTTTCTTTGTTGTTTCAACCTAATGTTTTTATTCTTCTCAAACTAACTTAGAATCATTTTAGAAGCCTCGTCTCCTAAGAATTTCATGTGCACACAACGAAACTGCTTCATGAATTACGTTCACAAATACATTTCTAATGACAGTCTGGGGACGTTCACGAAGGCGGGGAGGGTTGGGTCAAACAAACATGGGACTTTCACCCAGGGGACGGCTGTTTGTGTCCCGTGTTTCACCAAAAGTCAACGTTTCCCTTTTTGCATTTGTGTCTGCAGCTTAAATTACGTGAGAAACATTTCAAGCCAAATCGTAATGGATGACTAAACCGAACCAAGTAGTTTTGTCTCTTAAACATAACACAATTGCAGCTAAACCAGCTTGTTGACATTAACCGCGTGTTTTAAACTATTTAAAACTGCAATCGTAATCGGAGAGAACGTTGTCGGAGAACGCGTTACATTTTAGAGGCCTGAAGAAACTGTTGGTTTCAGTATACGATCAGTCGGTCATCAGTAACGCAGATAATTTGATGAATTAGGCATTTTTTTAAGCAACTTTAATCAAAAGATTTGCGCTTTTAATTTCTTGCTGGTTAATCATATAAACTACTCATTATTATCTTTTAATTTTTTATGTCTGGGAAACTGTGATGGGCATTTTTCAAAATGTATTCATGACATTTTATAGATAAATTGACTAATCGGTTAGCAGAGAAAATAATAATAGCTGCTTGTTGCAACCCTAATTTACTGTTTTTTCTTAATACAAAATAAAAGTTATTTTATGTTGCTGATTTCGTTCCTCTTCCTTCCCCTGCTGTCGAGGATCCATCATCCTTGCGTCCACTCTGATATATCCAACTGAAGTGTGTGTATTAATCCGACCAGCTTGCTGATCCGATTAGAAATCACTTTCCAGGGATAAACACTGCGACGAGCAGCAAACACAAAAACAAATGCCTGGTGTCAATTGTTTAGCACGGCTGCTTTTCTTTTCTTTTTTTCTTTTGCTTCACTCTGCTGGATTTTCAAAGTAAACAGCGCTGTGAGATGTTCCACGACGCCATAATGGACGAGGAAGCTGCAGACCCCAGATACCACTTTACAGGAGTGCCGTGCGGTTTTATGTGCGCCGTGCATTACTTGCTTGAATCCGGCATAGCGGAGTTGTTTGACAAGCTCGAGCTGCGAGCGGTGGGAAAAAGTACACGTTTATTCCAACGCCAAAACTCTTAAAAAGACACAATGGGGATAATTAGGCCGCATTCCAGGAGCAGATACAGATCAGATGGATTCTGTCTCACTGTATCAAGGTGTCATATAGAGTCGGCATTGAAGGAAAGTGAAACAAAAAAAAGAATAATGTCAAGGAACCACATAAAGATACAAAAAAAAAAAAATCAAAAAAAACTCTCCAAAAGGCTGTTTCTCTTTGTTTTTCCTATGCAATGCAAACTGGGTTTAATTGAGACAAATCTTTTATCTGTGAGCACAATCTTCCTTTCCTTCTGAGAGGATGAAGGATAATTCAGTTACAAGTAAGGCCCGCGAATTAGTGTGATTCACAAACACACAAAAAACTACACACCCCATCTTTGCCATCAAAAGCGCTCGTGAGCGTGCCGCTGTGCATTGGGAGGCCTGACACCAACTTGTCAGGAATAAGCACACTTGACTAAAATGCAGCGGGGCTCCTCGGCGCTGTTTACCCGAGTCCCATCTCTGTTCATTTTTAATATTTAGATTGAAGGAGGAAAAGCGCCGAGACGGATCATGGAGACAGCTCCCGTTTCCTGCTCCATTTATCCAGTCTCATTGGTTCTGTAAATGCCCCATTTGTAATCCAATCACATTGGAAATAATTCCTCTGCTCTTTTTTTTTTTTCATCTTTTTTTTTTCACTTCTGCGCTTTTGGTTCCAAGGCGCCGCCGCGGTCCTTTGGGGTGAGTCTTCAACAGACTGTCTGAGCCGGGGCCGACGATTCCTAATTCAAACATTGTTGCGCGCTGCCTCTCCTTGGGATCGGCTTTTAATTGAGTGCTTAATAAGAGCAACGCCACACACAGCAGCGGCCAACTTCAGTGCTGGTGAAGGGTGGGGGAGATCTGAGCGCCGGGAGCGCTGCATTATTTAATGCGCTTACATAAGGCCGGCAAACATCTTCTTTCCAAGCATTCTCGGGATGAGAGCGGGGTCCGGGGCTCTTCCTCGACGATACACCTGACTCCCAGCGGGGATCCGTCGTCGCTGGAGATGCACAAAGACCCACATACTCGGGGGCGTGTTGTGCTCCGCTGGGGTGTGGCGCCTGTGCGAGAGCCATCTTTCCTCCCTCGTTTAGTGCAATGTAAGCAGCCGAACAAACTGCACCCCCCACAGGGTATTGTTCATTTCTCCGTCTGAATCGAGATCAAAGGACTCAAAATGTTGCTTTCGGTTGTCATCCGTCGATTAAATACAGGCGGCCTTGACAAAAGACGAGATTGTTTTGGGGTTGGATCTTTTGGGGTTTTGGGGGAGAATTTTCCATGCTTTCAAAGACTGAATTAATGTCTTGGTCCACATGGCTTGCTTCAGCAATTTTTTTACTTAGTGGCATCCTCCCTAGTAATAAATAAAATAAAATGAAAATGAATTAAAGTATGTCTAATTTTGGGCAGCACAGTGGTGTAGTGGCTAGCACTGTCACCTCACAGCAAGAGGGGCCCCGGTTCGATGCCGTCAGATCCTTTTGTGTGGAGTTTGCACGACTCCAAAAATGTCCCTTAGGCAATGTGAGCATGAATGGTTGTATGTCTCTATATGTGCCCTGCGATAGACTGGCGACCTGTCCAGGTGAACCTTGTCTTATCCCAATGTCAGCAGGGATGAGCTACAGCGCCCCTAGATAGGGTAAGTGGTTTGGATAATGGAATGTCTAATTATGTAGTACCTTTAAAAACATCAGGAGTTGACCAAAAGTGCTATCCGATCTAGGCAGATGTGTTAGGATATGCCTCAATACAGATGGCACTAATACATAATTTCATCAAATAAAACAATACTTAATTTCGTATTGACATAGAGCATTGTATGATGCTAAAATACCTTGAGTTGCGTGACAAAATGACATAAAACGCTAATACTTTTCTTCTAAAACTAAAAGAAAATCTGTTCATCTTCCTTTTCAGGAGTTTGTGGAGTTACAAAGGGTGTAGGAACTAAAAACTGGAGCATCGGACCAAACAGTGTTTGTTGATTTTGTTAAAAGAAGAAGAGGGTTATTTAAAGTGAAAGGGGGAAATTAGGACAAGAAATGGAAATGAAGGCAGTAGCGAGGTCATATTATTCACGATGGTATATATATACACACAAGTTTTCTCAAGTTATTTCTGTCAATGAATTTTTCTCACATTTATGAAATTCAACACTCCATGTAGCATTCTGTACTGACGGCAGAGGCACGAATTATCACTGAATAGACAATTAATGCAGTCCAAAATGTCCACCGTTGATGTCATCTTCATCACGGCTTGGGGTGCGAAATAATTGTGCGTTTTTCCAAAGATTTTAACCCTTTTCACAAGGTGTTTTCAGGTGATGAAAGTTAATTGTCACCATTTTAGTCACCTAAAAATGTATTATTTTGGTTTGCTTGTACTGAGCTCTTATGGTTGCAAAAGAAACCCACGATGCTGAAAGACAAAAGCCAAGATTGAGACCACTAGAAAGCCAACTTGAACCTTTAAAACTGTAGTCCTAAAACCAATGGGTGACGTCTACAGTCTATGTGCATGACCTTTACTACAGACTAAAGGTCAGATTGGAGGAACCCTCAATGGGGCAAATTCTCAGGCACCACCGCACCGCCATGAAAACTAGAGGCCTACATAAAGTATATGATTTGTGTCTTGATAAAACTTACAATATTTGTACCTTTTTTATAAAGTCACATTCCTGAGTTTTATGATGTTTCACTCACACAGACCTGTGAGCTGCTGAGTACCACTAGTCTGAAGTGTCGTGCTCAAGGGCACCTGAATGGTACAAAGCGCCTGTTGTGAATGTCAGAATGTTTAAAGACAACAAGAAGGACTCATTTGGGTGCCAGTGAGCACTATTTTTATGGATCTCTTGTGGGGTTCTATTTTTTATTTGAGTGTGTGTGTGTGGTTTTGTCTCTGTCCACGGTACTGAAACGTATGGGTCAAGATCAATAGTGTAACTAAGTGTACCGATAGAAAGCACCTTACTTTTCCAATTTCTGTCAACAGTATTATTACCAGGCTGATATTTATCAAATGGTCTGTATATCTTGATTTATCAGGAGAAGCCAAGGAATTGACCCTTCGCTAAGGCCCGCCCCCTGCTGCTACTCGTTGCTTAAGTCTATGAAACACAGCCGGATAGTTGACACAACCTGGTCAAAGCTGGCTGATGCTACCCAATGATTGACATTTGAGGGGCGGGGCTTGGCATGAGGTCAAAATCAGACATTCAACCCCCTATATATATAGCTAAAATAGAATTATCCTTTGTTTTATAACCACTTATTTATGCCGCTGCGACGTACCTGAGATCGAACAGTTGACTATTCAAGGTGACCCGTAATATTCGTACATTTACAAAATGGCTTTGGAAAATTGACTTATCAGTCAGTGGATGAGGCTATTTCTGCCACATTTACAAACAATATAGTATATCATATGAATGTATTGCTGCAACACAGGTTATGAATCCAAATTTGGTAATGTGCCAATTAGTGGACACATGTTGCTGATGCTGCTCAGTGGACGCTTTTCTAATTGTTAGAATGCAAGTCATGATCACAGACTTCACTTCTTCTGTCGCTGATTGAAGTCCCCTTTTCAAGACTTGTTTTGTTCAGTCTCTAATGAGCATTCTTACATCTAGGAAGATAACCTGCTCATGTGAATTTAAGTTTGGACAACGTGCAGGTATTCAAAAACTCATCTCATCTTTTTCTCAGACGAAATAATTAGGCATTCCAGAGGGGCCCTGTTTGTTTAGCGGACCGTTTCAGATGAATGTGATACTGTAGTCATTGTATCAACTTTCTATTATTTGGTTCATCCATTTAAACCAAGGACAATAAGAAGAAAGAACAAAACAATGCCTTTTGGGCTAGGCTGTGGAGTAGACCACCATTAATGTTTAATAAGATAAGAACTGCAGATCCATTTATCCACAAAATGGTGTTACTTTGTGCCAAACAATCATAAGTCCATATCTTTAGAAAGCCAACTCTCATTAGCCTTGACGTGTTCATTATGTCTTCTGTTTTGTTCAAGCTGGAAACATCATATATCATTCCGGAGGTGAAGATACAGCAACTCTCCAATTCTGAGCTGTCTGGATGTGCCTCCTACAAGGGTGTTTCACGGGGATGTCGCAGTATACTGCCCCGGCTTGGTCAGGGACCTTGGGTGTTTTTCACTGATTAAGTCTTTGACTTATATGGTCTTTTATTGATAAAGTCAACCTGACAAGCTGTGAATGATCAGGACCTCGATAGCACCGCATGAAGAGCATCTCTAAAAAACGATACATTGATTAAAGAAACATTCTGGATACCAGCTTTAAAACCGTCTAATAACAATGCATTAATTGTAAATACAAATATTTTATTTTAAAACACAGAAGTGGGATAGTTTCTATCTTCACGAGTGTAGATGTACAGGCATCAACTAGAAAATAACGCCGCCTACTGGTGGCAAGATATTAACAGTCCCAGTTTTAAACATGTGTTTAACGTTGGGACAAGGTCGCAATTTGGTTATGTTTATGCAAAACAACTACCTAGTTAGGTTGAGGAAAATATCTGGTTTGGGTTCAAATAAGTATGTTAATATGTACGCAAATTAAAAGTCAGTCTCTTGGGTTAAAGTCCTGTGTTTGTCTATACCACGCCACCCGACTACGCCACCTAACAATAAACGTAAAAAAAAAGGCTTGTATAAGCTGCTTATCAGTCTTTTTTTTGGGGGGGGGGACAGTTTCTTTTGCATTGAAGAAATTGATGGCACCGCTTTGTTTACGCGTTGGGCACTAAAATGCGTAAACACAAATATAGTCAGCCTTTCTTACCTGGACTATCTTATTTCAATCACGTAATTTACAGAATGTGATGAGAGTCACGGAGGCCAGCGGGCATGTTGCTAACGTTGTTAGCTACCAGGTTTGGTCACAGAGCTTATTCAATTGTGTCATTTGTGAAATGCAACTTTGTGAGTTTTAGTGACTTGTTGAAGAAGAAGCGGCTAACGTCGAGGCTATAAACGTGTTTATGAATGTAAACCGCTACTCCAAATGGAGATCATAGAGAGGAAAACATCGAGCTTCAACCTTGTGCTTTTGGTAAATATTTCCCTTTTGAGACTAAATGCAAACAAGTCCTTGTACAACTTTTCTCATGTTATGTTTCCCATAGAGACGCTGTAATCTCTACCAACAGGGCTTTGGTATCTCAGCTCCCGCTGCATGTTGCTCAGCGTCTGCAAAAGATCTGAGCTGCAACAACTACAGTAATTCTAATTAAATTTGCTCAGGTTTGATGATCGCAGCTGAGATAGGAGCTGCTGACTTACTCTTTGTAAAGGGAAAGATAAGTGGGGCTGAAATGATTCATATGTTGGTTGATTAGGAGGAAAATAACTGATCAATTGTTTTAGTAAGAATATTAAAAAAACTGGAGTTACCTTTGACCAGTCACAGCCTCCCAAATATTTGTTTGGTTTCATTAACCTTGCACAGAAGCTGAATTCTCATGATGTCACCAGGTCACGTGAAATCCATCTCCTCAGGCTTTGTGTCCGAAAAATGCCAGAGCGTGCACCAGCTAGGGGCGTGGCTTAGGTGTGTGCGAGACGACACGGAGAGGTGACTGTTCTCACAACAATGGCGGCTCCTGAAGATGTTAACATAGATGCTGCAATAGCATCAGTCCTTTGAAATAAGAGCGAAGAACGACACTGAAGGTTTTCTCTTTTCACCGACTGACCGCGGCAAGAGTTTGATTGACAGATGGTTCAAATTGTAGGCGGCGTCCTAAAGATTTCAGAGATCACTCGCGTCTCTCTGCGTCCCATTTCCATGGTCTTCTTAAATACAGAAACATTTGTATGTAGAAAAATGCTCAATTTGAATTCCGTTCTCCTGATAATATTTGGTGAGGAATTGCTGCGAGGCATTTGTGCTTTCAGAACAGGTCCAAATAACGCTTTTGTGCTTCTTGCACAGCATGTTCGCATCGATCGCATCGATCGCATCGATCGCATTTCATTCAAAAGCGCTTAAAAGCGAAAAGGTTAGTGAACGTGAGTCAAATTGACTTAAAATAACTTCCCAACTACGGGGCTGCGGCTGCCTCCTCCACAGATGTTAGAAACCCCACCTGGCCGATACGCCTCTATTAAAGCCCAACTGACCCTTCGATCACCGCTGGTTCTGCTTGGCTCTCCGCCCTGATATCATTGAACATTGGACGATGGATCTCGTTGGACCGGTGCAGTACATTAACCCAAACGTGTTATCTCCTCCCCAGCTAATTTAATTCAAGGCGCGATTCTGCACCTCCTGCACACAGGCATCAGTTTCCTCTTGGAGCGAGCGTTCGCAATGGATCGATTCTGGACTGTTTTCTGCATTGCCAAATGTTTTTTTGCAGCAAACATGGTGCATAGTTCTCAAGGGGAACAAAGTAGGGGATTTCTATATGCTACCAGATATTAAAGGAGGTATTACAAACAAAGATGGATTAATTGCTTTGCTCAAAACTTTATCGCAGCTAGTTTCTAATGTTGTGAATACTTTGTCATGCATACATTTTCTACAAATTCCTATTCCCATTCTTTTCTCAGAGTAACTAAGAATGGTCCTGTAATTTAGTGGTTATTGTCCCTGATTTGCACATGAAACATTAAATTAAGCTGTTGGCTGTATGGGCAAAGTCTATCTATCTATTTTCTGGTAATTTGTTACTGACAGAATACATTGATTATCCCCCCCCCCCCCCCCCCCCCTCCCCCCTTACACCCTGAAGCATCATCCATCATTTCCCCTTTGCCAAAGGCAGTTGCAGTATATTCTATGTTTGATATCTGACGCTTGAGTGGCTTCAGTTAGCAATAACCATAGTAGCAGTTGTGTATATAAATAATAGTAGTAGTAGCATTAGGATAAGTCCTTTGCAGAAATAGTGGTAGTATTGGTATCAGTAACAGCAGCAGAAGTTGTATTGCAATGGTAGTACTGTTCTAATTTCAGTACTAAAGTGGCAGTGGGAAGGAATTCATTCGTCCTTTTTGCAATTTTTTAATCACTGTACCCTGTCGAAATACTCTGACCCACAGATAGTTCATACTGCCGTGCCCAATTTCAGAGCGCCAACCTTCTTCTAATTGTCCTTTTGTCATATTCTGCCTTTGCTTGTAAAATGCCTCCAAATGTGCTCCTTGTAAATGAGTACGCTAGAGGAGTGTGTCACGATGTGTGTCACACTCGTACCATCACAAGCCCGAGTGAGCCCTGTGAACCTCGCCACTGCCTTCGTTAACAAGGCACAGCTGGATATGCTCTGCGTATCCAGAACATAGATCAACTTCCATTTTTCCCCGGCATCAAGCAGCTAAATAGATTACAGCGGCAATAGGCAAGAGCGAGTTTGTGAGGCAGTGTGTTATCTTTAGCTGCCCGGGTGCTTTATCAGGTCGAGTTGGAAAAGGGGTGGAGGGAGCAGAGGGAAGACTCCGATACCGCAGGAACAGACTTTAACAAAAGCTGCAGCAGTAGAGGAGTAACGGTAACTTCAGTTCTGAGTGCGTGCTGTGCGACGAGATTCACCTCCCTGACGAGGCTCCAACATGTCACACGGTTACAGCTCAATGCATTAACTGCATTAAATACAGGGCAGGTGACGGATTTTACAAACCTTTTTGCGTTATATTTGCTGGAATTCTCTTAACTTCCCGACAGAAATTATTATTATTATATTAAATAAAACACTCTGACAAAAACAAAATCATGTGTCTGTAAATCCTTTCATTCGGCCCAATGAAATGATTTGACGGCCTACATACCTGTCTGGCCCTCTGCCCATGTGCTCATTGCGCGTCTTCCACAAGCTGCTAGCTTGATGGTTCTGAGCGGCACTGTTAGCTTCTCGCCGCTGACTCAGCGGTCGCCATGTGGAGGCAATATATATTCTATATATAGAGAACCTTTTAACCTGTCAATAGTTGATTAGGAAACAGGATGGAGTCTAATTGGAGCTGAAGTGATTTAATTCCATTTCAATTTAATTTGTAAAGCCTGAATCACACATTTGCATCAGAAGGCTCTACAATCTATACAGCATACAAAATCCTCTGTCTTTGGAACCTTACATCGGATTTTTTTTAAATGACTCGCATGCTTTCTGTTCTTTTTATCAAGCATAACGGATGAATACATACATCGTGTCCACGTTATTCCCAGTGTATGAATTGCGATACATTTTATTTTGGGTTTGTGGTGCACTGAGCAATACAGCAGATCATTGTGGGTATTGTTGTGCTCGGCTGGCAGCCAGATTTAACATATTTATTGTTCTGTAAAAGGGCTTTTATTGCAGGACTTGGCTCTTGGCTTCTTTTTCAACTTGTGTAAATTGCAACGGGTATACACTTCTCCGGTCTTTCCGTTCTGTTCATATTACCTACCTACCAGATACTCTGTATGCTTAGCAGTGTGCCCAAAACAGAGCTCTGCTTCTGTGATGTCATGCCCCTGTGCGTCACACTAAATGTTTGCCACTAATTTCATCCATCAAATTAGCTCCGTTAAAAGGCGACCATCACAGCATTAGCCGAATAGGCACAGGGCTCGGTGCTTTCATAAGACAGACTTTCATATGCATACAAACCGCTCTAAGAGGAAGGCTCGGTCTTGCACCATTGATGTACCCAAGACAGACTATGACAACTCTCTATATGATGTGCGGAGATAAAAGGCCTCTTTTATGTAGGTGGAGACAGGAGACGCAACTGGGAGGTAGAGCATCTCAGATTAATGAGAATGTGGCCTACTCAAACAGTTTGTAGCTTCTTCAGTGGGTTTGTTCCACTCTTTATTGCAGTTTCTTTTTCTTTTTTACTTTGTGCTGTCTATGCTGAATCACAGCAGGGGTGGGATAACATTGTTCTTCTGTGCCTCTCCGTAACTGCAGAATTACACATATAGTTGTAATTTTCCGAGAGGTTTGTGTCGAACATGCCTCAACTCTAAATATATTTCCCCCCCAGGAGACATCGCATTAAAGCGGCTTGTTTCCTAGTGAAGCTCTGCAAAAGGTAGATGTATCTTCTTAACTGGTTGCATTGCTTTAATTCTTACATCAGTACAACTTTTCCAGAGGCAGTCTCTGACATTTCCTCAAACTTTTTTTTTTTTTAATTCTTCCCTCACTTCTTCCCTGTGCCCTATTTTACACCCCGCTTTATTCAGCAACCCACGTTAATATGCACAAGATAATTTGTATGCGCATATATCATATATCTTGGTGCAACATAATAACAAATAATAATGAAAAGTGAACGTGTTGTGTGCTATCAAAACATATTCTTTAGAAAATAAATCGAGCCAAAAATAGTGAAAATTCAATGACAATATAATTATGTTACATTACAATTTTTTTTTTTCATTTGACATAAGCAGTATATATTTTTTAAATTACAATAACTTGTGTTAGCCTGTTTTCATTAGAGCAGACGATGTAATGTATCAAGATTTTGACTGTTGTAAACGTCCAGTCATGTAACAGTGAGCAGTTTGTCCCCAACAAAACCACGTCATAACTTTTTCCTTTTTGAATCCTTCATGAACACGGTCTTTGAACACAAAGACCGTCACTTCTTCACCTCAGCGTCATTCATACCGTCAGCTTCTTTTCTGTCTCTGGGTTTGTACGGAAGCCCTGAGAGGTAAGTGAGGACAGAAAAAGAAAATGTGACCTGTTTTCTAAGTCTGAGCTGAATAGTTTTCTCTCCTGTCTTTATGACTTAAGAACAGGTGGGAAAAAAGGTTTTACATATTTTTGTATTCACTCTTTTTCAATTGCGTTGGGCCAGGTGTTAGTGGTACTTGATCGTGCGTCTCTGAAGTTTTGTAACTAGGCGCACGCAGGGTGCACAATCTCAAATAGCTCACTGATAAAAGCACTATTTACATCACATTTACATGGATTATACAAAGGAGGCCAATTTGCTTGTAACCTTCAGAAACATGTGGTCTTAAATTTTTTAATTTGAGTATATATTTAAACTTACTGGATATTAAGCCTTTATTTCTTTATAATATATTTAATACTTGGCTTTTGATTGTAATTCCTCATTGTGGAGGTTGGTTTATGGCTTTTTGCTGTATAAACCTACACAATACAATCTGAGTTACACTCGTTGTCTTTTTGACTCTTCACAGTACTTTTTGTTTGAACGCCCTCTGGCGTTTCGGAGATTAATGCGGCGCACAGAGTATGAACGCCTCCTGTTCATGCACGGAGCTCGCTCGCCGTCTGCGGAGGCACCAAGAACCAAGCTTCACTGTTTGTTGTTGCAATACTCATTCCCTCCACCGCAGCCCGGCCCAATGTTCTAAATGTTATTAAAAGCTTTTCTTCAATGTGAGTTTTAATTAGGATGACTTGCACACAATACTGTATATGTACCTGGTATTTAGAGTGCGTTAAGACATTAAAACTCACTTTTCAAGAAACCGTGAATGCTTTTAATCAACTTTAGAACATAAATCCACTTGGTGAAACTTTTTTTTCAGATGAAAAAAATAAAAATTACGAACTCAGAAAACAGTTTTTGGCAAAACCGGTTTTCATCTCTTCTTAAGCCATAAACAGGAGAGAATATTGAAAAATGGCAAACCAGATTTTTTTTATTTTTATTGCAGCTGCCATCTTGACACTCAAAAACCTTTTGAGTTTTAATCCTCAGATATTGTCTGTTTTGAGGGAAAAGCACACACCTGTTGTGAAATTCTTCGAGATGTTTCGGCGTGTTTTCATCTTTTGGCTTTCCACTATCATGAGTTTAAAAGCTATGAGGCTTCAAGCAGGAACAAGGCTAAGAGAACTTAAAGGAGTGATTCTGCCTTCATATTGACTTAAAAGCTGTCCCTGGAGTTGCTGGAGATATGAAAATGAGTGTATATGAGATCTTTTGTGCCGATATGCCCATCATCATCCCAAAAACTGAAACCCCCCTCTCTCTTGTCCTGTGGAGCAACTTTCAGAAAAGTGCAAACTGGAGGGAGTTTTTTACGGATCTGATGACGAAGAGGGATTAAATGACTTTATGGTGAAGATTTTCAATGGTGTTTGAGTAAATACGCCATGAAGGCACAGGTTTAAATGGAGTATATGAACAGAGCTATAAATCCGGTCCATAATTAATACTTTCGCTGCACTCTTTCTACATTCCCGCTGTCTTTTCCTGTTTCGTTAAATGTTCATGCTGAGCAGGAAAAGGCAAAGCTCCTAACGAGAACCCGGCCACCTCACTCATCTCATGTATTTTTTCTTCTTTTTTCTACAGACTGGGAAACCAGGAAGGTGCAAATCGGATTCCATACATTTGTGATTGGATGTGAGACTACTTTGACCCTACAAAATTAAAGATGATGTTGCTATGGAAACTGCTGGTGCTGCAGTCACTTATGGGGTGCCTTGCAGGTAAAGTATCTTATTAAGAACTTTTGATGCATGCCTTTGTGACAATTCATATGTATTTGGGGCAAGTGACAGTATGAAAGCCGTAGTTTAGAAAGGAGCAACCTTCAGTAGATTAGCCACAAGCAGACATATTGTTGCCGCACTGGTGTGAAATAATAGGAATGTAGCATCCATTCAATGTAGCATCGCTTCAAGAAGGATGTTTTTTATTTATTTATTTTTAAGTAAGCCATTGTCTGCAAAAGACATCCAATCGTAGGCAATATTGCATTTTGGCTTTGCCTGAGTGTTGTATGTGGCACTTAGAAGAGGTTAGCACTATCATCCTGAGTTCACCTCATCCCAGTGGGGATGGAAATATTATTTGTACTGTTCAAAGTGCAGTGCTGTATGATGTTAGTGTCTATGAATTGACTTTCAACTTGATGTACATTCTGGACACGTAATCCAATAATAAACAATAACTGTATAAAAATAAACAAGTCACCAAATTATGTTTAATAAATCAATGCATTACTATTTAAGGCTCATAATAGTTTTCACAAATCTTCACAGGGAAGCTTAATGTTGACCTCGGTAAAAATAAAAAAATGTCTTCATTGTCAATGCATTTTCATTGTTAGTCATTGTAAAATTAGATATTAATATTGTGTTGCACACTTAATCCAAAAACTGTATTGTTCATATTCCACAAGGAACACAATGTTGAACCAATGAATAAACAAAGTAATAAAAAAAATACATAAAAAATACTCCAAATATTGTAATCACAGTAATTATTCTGTTAAAGAACTGTTGTAAAAGAAGATTACATTGAGGTTAATTTCTCAAATTGATACACAGCACAAAGGAGGCAATGAATGAACAGGAAAATCGTCAATTTCAAATGTCCATCGTTTAGTTCACGTGCAGTTAAGTTGAAAAATAGCTTCATTATACCATGGTGCCCATTTCAGCCATAGGCTCTCTGGCATTGATCACATTTTGATGGAGGACTTTAATTTGTCTCCTTTACAAATAGGAGGGGTCACCAGAGAGCATCAGTTGAATCACTCAGGCTGTTTAATCAACAGGTATTATACGAGTCAAGATGAATAAAAGGCTCAATCGACGAGGAACCCACCTTCTTATTGCTCAATACACATTATTGTGTTGTGAACCCTTTGCCCTCTCGTGCACATTTGATTTTGAGATTTATTTAAATCGCTGCATTGCATTGGCCTTGTGGTTTCTTCCGTGCCCGTCGCCGTTCATCTGGCTGGAACAATCCCACAGGATCGGCTGGTGAAAATTGATCTGCGTGCTTTGGGTGTGGCTCAATCCTCATAGTGTTGACGCCTGGCGGAGGTTAATTATGGATGCAAAAGTCATCTAACGCAAATCAACAGCCCAGTGATGCAAATGATGGGTGGACCTGTTCAGGGGAACAGAGTAGAAGGCAAAGATCAGTTATGACGTCATGATGATGTTCAAATGTCATCGTGTTTTGGGGCTGTGGCGAGAAACCTGAAGGAGATCTTTTCACAGCAATATGAAATAGATATAAGAAAGGGATTACACTAATAATAATAATAATAATAACTGTATTTATATAACACCTTTTAAAAACAGAGTTTACAAAGTGCTTTGACAGACAAAGCAGCAAAAGCAAGGCGATAAAACCACATTGAGGCCAACAAAGAAAGATAAACTAAGTACAATTTTAAATCCTAATAAAACAGTACAATAGATGAAACATGAAAACAATCGATGCGATAAGAACAAACTAAGAAATTAAATTAACAAAGACAAATCTAATAGTAATATAAATAATAAAATAAAGCAGTAAAGCAACGCCGTGAAAACCAGTCTGTAAAAGTAGGTTTTAAGAAGTGATTTAAAAGAGATTACTGATTCTAAAGCCGTATCTCCTCAGGCAGGTCATTTTAAAGCTGAGGGGCCCTGTTGGCAAATGCACGGTCCCCTTTAGTTTTGAGCATCAGCTTTGGAACAGCCAGAAAGGCCCCTCTTGAGGATCTAAGGCTGCGAGCCGGCTCATAAGGGGTCGACATTCCCTCCATGTATTCTGGGGCCAGACCCACGAAAGCACGTTGCTTTTCAAAGTGATCAGTAAAATCTTAAAATCAATTCTAAGAGGAACAGGGAGCCAGTGAAAGAGAAGCCAGGATTGTGGGTGATGTGAAGTCGTCTGTTTGAACCACTGAGAAGCCAAGTGGCTCTGAACTAGTTGGATGCCAGAGAGGAGGGAGTTGCAATAGTCAAGTTTTGAAAAGAGAAATGTATGAAGGACTTTTTCCAGGTCAGGGTCAGAGAGACATGGTTTGACACTAGCTCTAAGTGTTTGATTTGTTTCATTTTTTTTACTGTGGTATGGAATTGGGTATCGAGAATCTGGGAATTTGACTCGTACTGGTGTCTTGAAATCCCTAGTCTCACAGTTGTAGCCCCCAAATTGTGTGATATTACAACTCAAACTCTATTTTGAGCAAGAATCGTATCCAACTTGGGGCCTTTTTTTAACGTACTAAACAATAAGGTCATTTCAGGTGTTAGCCTCATATCGTATGCAGATTTCTGCAATTGTCTTAAGATGAATATTTATCTTCTCCTCCATTCACACAGCTTTGAGCAGGGTGAACATCCCGGGAAAAGCTGGTTAACAAGCACACAGTTCCTACATCTTGAAACTACGGTGTACAGAACATCCATGAACCACAGCCATGAAAAGGGTCGCCCTTTGAATAAAATTGGTTTATCTTCCTTTCAAAATGTACCAGGCATGAACATTTCAGGGATGCACACACTCAGACCTCCATAGGACTAATGTGTTTCCAGCCGAGCTGGAAATGAACATCTTGGAGCATTTTTAGATCTTTAAGCTTGAGAAGAGGATTATTGTACTAACCCTCGCACTTATCAGTTTGGAACAAAACTCACTTTACAATGGATGATATGGCCGGGATATGGATTAGAGAGGTGGCGGAAAAATTGACTTCTCTGGAAGCAGGAATGGTGCACAATACGCTGCCCTAAAAAGCTGGGCTTTAATATGCTGCAGAGTGTAAGAATGGATTTGCAAGGAAGGCGAACCTCATATAGGCTCTGGGAAAGGAATCGTACAGATGTTTATTGCAGCTTTAGTTACATTCCTCAGCCTGGGGAGTTATAAGTTGATTTGTTTTTCATGCACAAATGAATAAAAAAGCTTCATAATGACATACGTGCCAGTTGAATCTAAAAATCCAATTACATTTTTGAATTAGTCACCTGCTTGTTCACCAGATGACTGCAACGGCAGAGACCAACGTGAGACAAAGTGATGAAGGGGGGTATTGATTCATTTCGACTGACAACTTCAGAAATTAAGTGGAATTCCGGTGTTTGTGGTGTTACGCTTATGCGTTTGTCACGATAATTCCTTTCGCCTCTGTTATAGAGATGCGGGATACATTGACTAGAAAGTCACTGATATCGTGTTCAACTGCTAGTAGACAGAGAAAGAAATCCTTGCGGGTTTTCTCTCAAACTACAAAGCAAATGCATATTCCCTTTCCAGCTCCCTTTGCCAGCTGACTTATAACACATATATAATGTGGGCTCGAGGCTGAAGATCACTTTCAAGTGTGTGTACATGCTAGAGATGCACTAGCAAATAAGAGAAGATGGTTTGCATGTAACAAGCTCAGCCTGACATGCAGACCCTGACACGTCCAAAACGGACGCTAGAGAGTTTACCTAGAGCGTCGCAGTTTAAAATGAAGGACCAGTGCACTGTTACACTGAGTGACGTGTTCCTCTCATTAGTGATGAACATGAACACTGTCGTTCTTATTTCTCAGAGCTATCTAAACATAACGACCTCGCACGCTTGGCTTTTTGTACTGTAAAAGATAATCAGGAGAGAAGCAGACAACACGCTGATAGTAAATCACAAACTACTTCCCACAGCAAGTGAGAATAAGTGTTAGCTTTATTTCAAAACAGCAGAGCGTCCGCCATCTCTGTCTTCTGCTTTACACATCTATTGAATGATTGTCACAGCGAATAGAGACCGACCCATCTTTACAGGAACTGCCTTCTGTCTGGATCGCCAGGTGATGTTGTGGTTCACTTTTGCACTGTGATCTGTTGGCTTTAGCTTCATAATATATCTACAGTATATAGCTTCATCATATCACTGTTTTCACTGCTGAATCAGTTTGACAACATGAATATATCATTGAAACGCTATTGCAGATCCTTCTGATTGGTTCTCTCTTTTTCTTTTCTTTTTACAGAAATTAGATAATGGTTATTCTTTGAGTGCAGTTAGTGACAGTGTGGGCTCCATGGAGTAGGGGGAGGGGCTTTGCGAATGGTCAAATCTGAACCTACTGACAGGTGTAGCAGGCCCCTTCTCACCCATATCTATGAGGCTGATAATCACGTGATATCATTCAAAGTGGGTGTCCAGAGCTAATGGTGTAATAGCCGACTGCATATTGTAGCCCAGTTCGCTCGCACTGGTGTTAGCATGGCGACCTCCGTGGGCCACATGACCGCTTACCTTTTTAAATCATAGTGGTCCCTCGAGACTCTCCTTTCTTTAAATGGAGTTGGATAAAATAAACTAATAGTTGTCTTTGTACATTCCCATATCTGTTTTATAGCCGTTCACAGACACCTGATCTTTTATTTACTTGCCACCTTGACCTATTCCACCACACTTGTTTTTTATACCGATTCCGAAGACGGCTCTTATTTTGCTATAATGAACATCTTAGACGTTACCAAAACATGTGTTTACACCACATGTTAATCTATTCCCTGCAACATATACATAATATATTATTCATGAATTAACAACGCAATCTGAACATAGACACTCACGCATACTCACTGGCAACACAGATGCACATTTCTCTTTTTGTTGTGCCTAGAAATAACAGTAATTAGGTTTATGTTTGACAGACATTTTAAGAATGTGAAATTGATAGAATCATTCATACAGCAGACAATACACACACAGTGTGTGTTACTTAACAAACAACTAACAAATTGAGCAATTAAACACGGCATATCTGCATTACTAAGTTATAATAAATGGTTGGAAGTGTCAGCCTCTTTAATGTTGCACGTGTAAAGATAACTGCCCACAGCTTACTGCTGAGAGGAATAAGTATGCTAATCCTCTGCGCTATGCATTATTAAACATTATTTCACTTTTAATGCAGCTATTTGAATATTCATTAAAGAGGATCATATAGGGAACCACAGGGGTTCGTATATATATATTTTTTGTCTCTAAGCTTTATCCACCTGAGGATTGTTTTCTAAGAACACTTACATGATTTATACTCATACTTACAATCTCTCCCAGTAACTGCTCGTAGGTGTGTGTGTGTGTGTGTGTGTGTGTGTGTGTGTGTGTGTGTGTGTGTGTGTGTGTGTGTGTGTGTGGAAGAGTGTGCAGATTGAATCAGTTCATAAGCATCTTCCGCTGAAGTAAGAGTCGATATACATCTCCCATCTGTGATATTCACAGGCATTGTTTTATGGCGCCCAAGAAGAGCGTTATCGCTGAGGTAACAACTAAATAAACAATAAACAGTATTTTGTGAGTCTAGTCTGCAGAAATAAGAAAAAATATCAGACAAAAAACGAGGATAAGATGAGATAAATAAGAGTTTAGTTTGGAGATTGTACAGCAGCACAGGAAACAGGCCAAAACAAACAGATAAAGAACAATTGAAATTAAATGAATACAGATGAATTCTGCAGAAATTGTATAATATGAAATTGCGTTTACATCCGAGAACCCCACATTTAATGACATATTCCTTTAAGGTCTTCCATGATGTATATTTACAGCCAAGACCTCCAGACAACACACACAGAGCTCTACTCGTATTGTTCCGCCATAGAAGAGTCGTCCTTGCAGTTCATTGATTAAAGTGTGGTGCGGGATTTCTTTATCAAAACCATACCGTTTCTTCTGCATTCAAAATGGCATCATCAAGCAGTACAATTGGGTTTAAAGTTGTTTAAATGTTGGTCCAATAAACTAACAAAATAACTGCAATTTATTTGTTTCATGTTACAACATTACCCTGTTAAGTTTGGCTTTGACTCCCTCTGTCTTTACAAACCAGTGGGTGTGAAATGGACCCTCGCTGTTAAAACATATTCCATATATCAGTGTCCTTACTCCATAGAAAATTAATATCCCCAGCCCAGTGAACTACTTATGTGCTGTGACAGAACTATCTATTCTAATAGTTGCAAGAAAGCATGAAGGATACGTCCAGATACTCTCCCTTCTTGTTGCCTTGAACCCGTTTATGGAGTCTTTTACTTCCTCGCAGCCTTCGGCGGCATGGAGAAAATACATTTTCTTCAAGGGTCATGTGTCGCAGTTCCACTTGCAGAGCCTTGTGTATTATCTTGAACGACCACAGAGGACATCATCTCTAATGAGCGCCACGTAGAGTCTAAGGGGGAAGAAAACATCTGCACTAGATATGTGTTCCGCCTGGATCCATAGAAGATGCACTATCTTTTGCTCTGCTTTTGAGGACAATCTGTTGTAATGCGAGTGAAAGTGTGTGAGGGAGTTGATGAACACCTTATTTCGCAAAGTGGACACACTCAGGTGCCCCTCAACCTATTTTCTGTATTCATGCTGAGCCATGCTCTATGAATTCATACGCTGTCACCTGCAATTGGACTAGAGATTTTTTTTGGTTTGCATCTTTAAACTGTCACTTGTCAGCTAGGAAACTGCTCTTTGACAGACCAAAGCAGCTCTACTGTGAATACTAGCTGGAGAGCGGGAGCACAGAGATGAATGGGACGCTGATATCTTCTCATTTGTAACCTTTCCCCGTCAGTTTTCGGCACATTTTGGATCACTGCATATGCTTATTTTTAGACCATTTCCTGACAAAAGACCACACAGTAAACTAGATCACAGTCACACACACAGATGGACTGATTGACCTGATTTAACATTGTATACTGAGAGGTAAATGCTTAAAGTAGGCTATCAAAAACAACCAGGCTTCAAGCTGGAGTTCTGCAAAGCGGGGTGGGTGGATGGGGGGCTTGAACAGGATTCCAGGGCTCCATAGCAGGTGTCTATTTTACCTTCTTTTAATAAGAAAATTGTCCGACAATCTAATTATATACCCCTTTACATCTTAAAATGTGTTTTGGGTGATCATTGGTTTTTGGACTGTCATTTTGAAGCCTGGAGTTTATCGTTTTGGCCTTTGCAATTTGGGCTTTTGGCCGTTGCCAGCTTAGCTTCTTGCAACCATAAGTGACACGAGAAGTATAACAGAAAGCTGAACAAGACATTTCTAGGCGACCAAAATGTTACAATTGACTTTAGTGAACTGAAAACATTGTAAGAAAACATCCTATGTTACCGGAAAAAACGCAATCGTTCGCAACTGTTGCAAACCAGCAAGGAAGCCGCCATTACCCAGTTAGTGAGCGAAGCTACTAGCAAGAAAGAAGCTAGTCAAACATGTTATCAAGATGCCCCTGGTTGTAGTCAAGACATGTCCAAGAAGCAATGGTGGAGAACAGCTAGACTGGGCCCTTGCTGCAATGCGAACGAGAGGAGGAGGGTGTGACGTTGATTGAGCTGGAGCGAGCGATCTAAATCTCAAAGTTGACAGTGGAGACACATCTGAACATATAAGGTGAAATCAGATTGAGATACAATCTGGATACAAGGTGTGAGTGGGGTTTCGTAGTGTTCACTAACTGACTAACAAAGCCACAGATCGTCGTCACTCGGATCAAGATTGTTTTCATTATCATTGTTGCGGGCAGATCAACGCTTCCGAACACAGCTCTCAGTCACACCATCATCATCTTTGTCATGGCACCAAATTTCCAGCCAGATTTAATTACATTTTGTGGGCACAAAGAGTAGTTTGATTTAGTATTGCAATCAGCATGGTAGATGCACACACTTATTTCAAATAACTTCTCAGTAAAGCCTGAGCGATATTCAGGCTTTGATGTACTGATGTCGATTACGGTCCATATTGTTGATTTTCTTGTTAATTATGAGCCTACATACGCCAGTCGGATATATCTGCAATAAGCTGATATCGCCCAATATATCCATCTAGCTCCACTTTTAAACCAAGGCTGAGCTCAGCTAAATTGCTCAGATAAATAACCTAAGATACCTACATTTGACACTCGGAAGAACGCATCAAAAGTATATGTTCAGTTTTCAGCTGATTCTTCACGCTATTCGCGTCGCCAACTTGTCAACTATGTTCCAGCATTTCACAACCTTTTAGAGTGTATCAGGAGTGCAGCCAATGCAAGTATTCATCTAAAATGCACAGTGAGCAGCTTAGCAGCTCGAGCCAGTGGCTGGGAGAGCACTAATGCTGAGACAGACACATAGCTGGGGGGGGAGGGGCTGTGCAGCCATTTAGCCATGTGTCACCCCAAGACTGGATTCACCGAGTGAGTCACAGCCTGCCCTGAGCAGGACACACTTGGACCACTGCAAGCTTACTGTCATTGCAAATAGGAAAATAGGACAAACCGCCAAAGTCATGGCAAAGGGCTGCACGTGCTGACATTCAAAAACAATGTGTATTTTTTTATCGTGATTCTTACGCTAAATGGACAAGAATCCTGCTCATCTGCTGACATTTCAAAACGGCAAAGTGTCTGCATTTGCAAAATCACATCTATTTCGAGTTTAGAATCTATGAATTAAATTCTGTTCAAACAAAACAGTGGTCCCTGAAGGGCAGGGTCGAACCTCGGTATAATGCAGGAGCGTCCAACACAATGCAATAGAACCAGCCAGATATAACAATACGTAGCACAATACAATAGCACTACCCCAGTACACTGCGCCAGGTGTTTAATTGGGCCGGAACGATTCGACACCTTTGATTAATAAGTAGGTCTAAATAGATTCAATGGGCAGTTTCATACATAATGATTTCAAGCGAGGTCATTTTTCATGTGCTGCAACCTGGCGTCCCTTCCAGCTGATGCCCACGAGATAGTCGTTTAACCAATCCGAAAAGTAATGTCAGCCCACGGTAATTTTTTTCCCCCTGCACCACTTCACCTGATGTTACTGGGAATCCCCATTGCAAGCGAGACACAAGCGATCCACGATGACTGACTTTTGTTCACGAAGAAATCCACTGTGACATTCGTTAATTCATTTAATAAAAAAATAAAGAAGTAGGATCAATAGAGAAGTAGGATCATTGAGATATCTGAGGGGAATCTGGCTGTGGTGAAACAGGCGAGCTCAAAGACAGGCCTTGATCAATCAATGTAGATACGGTCAAAAGTTAAAAACACATATACAGCAGGACTTTTGTGTGATTTAAACTGCTGTTTAAATTACGCTTCACTTAACGTGTGAAAAATAGACTAGAACCTCTCACGGAGACCCCCCTGAGTTGTTTTACGCTTCAAACGGAGAAATGGGGCGTCAGTGACCATGCCATAGCCTGGAGGGCTACTGTAGCTGTAGGGATGCAATTAATAAAAAATGGAAGCGAATCTGTCCCGCGAGATTGACGGAGAAGCAAAAAATGTTAATGCAAGGCGGTCTTGTTCAATACTGAATAATTTACAATAAAGGCAAGGCATTGCTCTTTGTATAGCGCCTTTCAACCGCAAGGCCATTCAAAGTGCAACTGTGCAAAGCTGTAGCATGTATATAAACCAGTGGCAGGCCGTGCATTTTCTACCTAGGCCTGCAGTCTGATATCGTATACATAATTACGCGCATGACGGGATGCTGTTCGGCGCCCAGCAGAGAAGGCTTAGCAGGCCCTGACGGCCCGCCACACTGATATAAACACTTCAACCATGTCCTGTTGTCACACGCATTCATACATGTGCACTCCACAGCCTTGCTTGGCCGTGCTCTTGAATGTGACCTCACAGTTCTAACAGGGCTATATCTAGATTGCAGGCCTCTTAGAAAAAGCACACACTGCTGTAATATGGTGAAAAATTATATACTATTCACTCACATTAATCTTTGGCTATGATAGTCAGTGTGGCTATGTTGCTGGTTAATCGGTCTTGTTTGTCAACAAATGCAGCTATATAACAGGGATACTGTCATAATGACAAAAAATGTACAGTATCTACATAATTCACTCTAACGATGTTTTAAAAAGGTGGAAGACTCTCGGGTCAAAAATACACCGATGCATTATGCATTATCCAAACTCATTACATTACGCGATACGTCGCTCCGGCAGATTTCTATTGGTGCTAATGGACCTGATTTATATGTTGAATTATTGGGACAGACAGACGGATGACTTGTAGGCCCAATTATGACATTTCATTAGAGAGAACCCTGCTGAGGTGTTATGGCAATTTTTTGTTTTTCCCCTGGGCCCGCGGCGAGGAATGCTGCTCCATTTGGCCCCCGATAGTAAATTATGAAGCAGGCCAGCCGCACATTCCATAAGATAAACTCCGCGGCTGAACCGTCGCACGGCACAGTCTCGCTTCTGCTGTGTTCCCACAAAGACGATCACTATCTGATGCGATATCAAAACATTGATGTGTTGGTGAAGGGGTATTATGAGCAAGAGGAGGGGGGTTTCAGGGGGGGATCATTACCTGTACTTCCACCCAGTGCATTAAGTTATTGATGGCAACAGATGGCTCACTTTAGCATATCAAAGAGTCCCTCCTCCGCCAGTTTGTTGACTCGTAATTTGTGTTTGTATCGGCTATGAGCGCTTTATGTAGCAGTAATGCAATTCAAGTATAATTTACCTTTGCTCTGTGAACTTCCTGAAGCAAAGAAAGAAAAGAGGAGGATTATTTTTTACGGTGCACATTGTCATAGCAGGAGAGCACGGCTGTAATTAATAATATAATAATAATAATCATAAGTCAAACACACCGCAACGATTAACCTCACACAATCTTTTTTTTTAAATGAATCTTTAACATTACATGATGTAGATTATGTGCATGCATTCTTTTGGTCTGTTAACTCAACTTTGGCTTTGAGTTGCTGTGCTTGTTAGGGGAGGAGGTCCCGTCCTGGTGGAAAAAAGTGTGGCTGAAGGCTCTTAAAATCTGGGGTGCGGCCTTTTGTTTGTGCTTAGGAAGGTTTCTAATTTAGTGAAACAACCTGGAAGTATTTAAATGGCAGCCATGATAAGAGCTGTTCAAAATCTCTAAAGGCGCAGGAAAGGCGCTTCAATGCTTTCTTTGTTATCTTTTCCATCCTTTGAAAAAGTTAAAGGAGAAATTGCTCTCACCGGTATTTACAGCAGCAACATTTAAACCAACCACTCGGCCATCAATACCACCTGCCGTATCTGTTTAATTCTAGGCTCAACACATTGTTCATGTCGTAAGTTTCACATTCTAGAAAGTGGTATTTCAGTTGCAGAAACTTGAATTTAGTTGCGATTGAAGTGCCCTACAAAATTAATGGAGGAAACACTGTTTGACATTGAACTCAATGCCTTGAAATTGAATTGGGATTACTTTTCTTAATTGGGATTAATCTTGTTGAGACAGACGTTCCGAACTACGAGACTTGACTGAAGGACCAGTTCTCTTCTAAATCAGCCAATAGTGAATCAGCTTCACTTAGCCAATTAGCCGCGTGGCACTGTGCCTTGTTTCCTCAGCCGGTGATCCGGCATTATAATCCCCTCTTGGTGAAAGAGTTAGGGACTTTGTTCTTGCTGCCAGCGCCGGCCCACACTGAGGGATAAATACATCAGTTAGTTGGGCTGCTACAAAAAGCATTGGTTAAAAGTGGCTTTTGCAACGGTAATATTAATATGAAAAAGTGGCCAATGTATTGCAGATACACTAATAAAATCCATTACACAGCTCTGCAAGAAAAGAAAAAACTTTAACAAAGCTTATGATTTGTATTGTATTTTTTTTTTTTATAGAATAATATTTGTTTAATTTACATTCATGAGATGGTCAAATTATAATGCTGTCCGTTATAAAACCACCACAAATTGCAACTGCAATAATATTTATAATTTAATTTAAACCTCTCAGTGACGGTGGAACAAAAAGGGAACATGCTTTGTAAAATTAAAATTAGTAGCAGAACTGTAAATAGTAGCTGTTAGCAACCACCTAGCCGATAGCGTTAGCAGCTAACTTAAGGGTCATCTTATGTTGACATCTAACATCAAACTGATAGCATACCCATTGCTATCAAGCTAATTCAAATGTATATAAATATATATATAGTTTTTTAATCCCTTTCAACAGCTGGGGAAATATGGCTCCAAAGTACAACACAGCTCCATATGTTTCATTGCTAACTGACTAAGTGAAGCTGACTCACCGTTAGCTCGCTGTTGGCAGGCTTCGAGTGGTGTCAGCTACTGTACGCAGTCCTCTCAGGAAGGACAATGTGACATAAAGGACGTTCACTACGAATCCCAAAGACTTTGAAGTTCTGCCACACATACTCACAAGGACGTATGTTTTTACATTCCTGGGAGTATTTTCTTTTTATATACTTGTTGTGTTGTCACTGATTCCCTTTCAATTCTTCAGGCTTTGATTTAAAAAAGAAACGTTAAAACATCTAAACCTGCTTGGGATTGGCAATCTATCACAGTAAATATGATGCCAGCTGTTACTCATATGCAATTGTTGTTGCACACAATCATAATGTAACCGTGACAGCGATAAAAGCTGACAAGATGTTCAGTGTGATGGATTACACGACTCTCATAAAATTCCACGTATTAAGGTAAAAAGTTGGGAAAACATTTCATAAATGTAAAATTCTGCAGCTTAGCAAGCTCAATTTGAAAAGATGGATCATTCAATAATCACATTCAAACATATCCCTCATACCGGTAATCCAACAGTTCAACATATAAACAACAATCCAAATAAAGCCTCCTCGCACTAACCTCTCGTCTAGTGCTAAACCATTTTACACAAACATACACGCTCCGGATTAACGTATTGTCTTCAATCAATTCTGCGGTTTAATGTTGTTGACGGAAGGACGTGGAGCATCTGTCACAGCAGCACCAGCACCTCCCGGATGTTGCAAAAACTGCCACCCAGAATGATGCGCTCCTAATGTGTCTCCATAATCGAGCCCACTGCCCCGTGAAGGGCATTCCTTAGGTTGACGCGCATATCGGACGGCCTCGTATGTCAAGGTCTCTTCCAGTAGCGCCGGCCTGATCTCTTCGGGCCACTTTACAGTGACAGGATGAACATTGACCTCTGTCGTTCCACTGGGTGAGCAGCCGGCGGTGGGCCTGACGGCGCCAGGCCAGCTGAGCCATGCTGCTGGGCGGACGCCGTGGCCCCTTTTTGCCCCTGCGCACACCTCCAAACTGGCCCAGCTGTCCCCACTTCATTATGTGCTGATTAGACTTTGATTATTCTGTGAGGTGGGTGTGATCATCCCATACGCGGCGCTGCTCAAGGAGGCAGCCGCAGCGAAATGAAGATTGCAAAATTCGTACCCAGCGACATCGCCTCAGAACTCCACCGCCATCTAAGCCATTGGACTCGCCGAGGCTTTCATAATTTAAACACATTTCTCTTTACCTGACCTGCCAGATGGTTTGTTACACAGAACCATCTGAGAGGTCATCATCGGAAACTGTTTGGAAAAGGGCCGGCACGTTAAAAAAAAAAGGTGATTGGCTGAACCATGTGTCAATGAAACTCTTGCAGAAGCCAGTCGGGAGAAGAGCAGAAGCCTTCGGTGCCGATCTTTGCTCTTCTTTCAATAAAATAATAATATCTCCAGTTCCGATATAACTGATACTATTGCTGCAGCTACACTATTCAGTTCATTTTAACATCTTTGGAAGCCGCCAGAACGAGTGGTCGCCTCTCAGTGGCGTCAGGTAGTTACAATGTGCCCCAGTGAACGCTATTATTAGGAACCCTTGGGCACGCTAGTTACTTGTTATGACGCACACATACACACGCACACAATAATGTGCTTTTATTGTTTGATATTGTATAAGTTAACAACAATATAGAAGTGGTTTAACCTACAAGAACGAACATAATGGCTTGTACAATTTGATTGGGAACTTTTTTTTGTATCTCTGGAAATACCTATTTAGCATTGCACACACACACACACACACACACACACACACACACACCAGTGTAGTATTGCGTCGGATGATCATATAGAAACTTGACATTGGACAAAATACCCAGCAAAAATCATTGCATATCTTTACATGATATACCAAAGAAAATATGACTATAGAATAGTCTTGTATAATTAATTGCTTGTTTGTCAAATAAGCACGTAATTTTTGCTTCATTCAGGGAATAAAAAGTGAATGTTTTAATGTAAGTGCCTCTTTGAATACAGCCCTACAACTCTCTCTTCTTGGAACCAGCTGCGGCGCTAAGACAACCGTTGTCTCCGCCTATTAAAGGTTTCATTAGGGTTAGGGATCCGCTTGATGACGGTATTAGTCAGCTGTAGCCCGTGCAATTGAAGAACACGTCTTAGGAGGCGTCTCCAGGTGCACTCACCTGCTCTTCCTCTGGAGGAGCAATTATGTCAAGATGAAGCAAGGCCCGGGCCTCCCCAGATGGCCTCTGAGCCGAGCCCCCTTGGCTAATTGGCGGCGTTAGGGATTCCGAGCTGGTTCAGGAGAAAGCGCTCCCCACTGCCCCGGCGTCTTTGTTCGGGCTTTTGTTTTGCTTTGTCAACTCTTGCCTTTTGATATGCATATCAAGACATGTTTTATTCATGGCTCATTTTGGAGCGGAATCAGTCAGAGATCACCTTGCTGCTGTTCGGCGAGCACGAGGAGCGTCCGCCACGTGTTTTGCTATTTCAAAGCAGATTCTTGCGACCCAAAGAAATGAATGATTTATGTGACTGTCGCGGCGAGGCCGCGGCAGAACAAACCCAGACCGAGCATCTCGCGCACTCCTTCCTCTCAGTTTGCCGACAGCTTGTAGGTTTGTGTTCTTTTAGTTTTTCTCTTTTTCTTTTTTCCCAGCGAGCCGGCGGTGCTAATTGAGTGGCTGGGAAGAGAACACTGATGAGACGGGAAGGGAGCGGCCGAGCTACGGGTTTGCTACCCACTCCCCGAAGGGCGCACGCACAATATATGTTTCGCCAGAGCTCCGGCCTCATGTTAATCATAACGCTAAAGATGTGAATTTTAATTAAGGTTTCCTTTCATTAAGATCATGTCGGTGCTTTATTAAATCTCGGCACGTTGCCGTAGAGACCTTATCTGTGGAATCAGTGTATGCGTGAGGCTATTACGGCACATTATGCAAGGCAATTCAAAGTTTGCCTGATTATCCGATAGACCACACGCTGCTATCAGATTGAACACATACTTCTGTTTCGCGCAGGCTTTGACCTCTAATGGAATTCTGTAGGCCGGGTAACTCATTAAGGGGCTCTGCCTGCGTCCATAAAACTAGAGTTACGACGCTTCAGTATCAATAATGATCCCACTACAGAGAGGGAGACGCGCTCGGTATTCTGAGGAAAATCAATGTCTGATCGGGAGGAAAATCTGACCGTGGAAACAACGGCAAAGTTCTTTCGGCGAATGGTTAAAAAAACGACACGACGAAAGCGTTGGGATTATTATGATTATTATTATTATTATTAACCGTGACCAAAACCCTCACCAAACCTTCAAGTTGATTTGGCGACACCGTGGTTACTGTGGGAAAAGCAAATGCAGCGTAATCTCCAGCAAACACTCCTTGAGCGGCTTATTGTTCACTGCCATCTGATCTCACGCTGCAATAGAGTAGTTTTCCGCAGAAGGTAGAGGTGTGCTGCCTGTCATGTGTCACTCTTCAACTCACGTCTCACTGTAGCTCTAAGCTATGTCTGTTGTCTTGTTTTGGAGACAGATAAAAAAAATGTTTCTCGAATAGTTTGTTTGAGGCAGTTTGCATAATGAAGAGCAGCGCAAAGCGATGTTAAATACTAAAACAGAATGTAAATGATCACAGTTAAGTAGTCTGGTATCTCCACCCTCTCTTGACATATTCCGCCATGCATTTCTCACTTATATTTCTGATTCTAAAGAATTCTGATTAAAATTCTTCAACAGTCACATCTAATAATTGAATGTACTTTTTTTTCATGCAAATCTGTTATCCTCCACCTCATACCTTGTTAGACTGACAGGCTTCTAAGAAATCCTGAAAGCTGTTGCTTTGCTGCTTAATGTTTCGTTTGACATAAGAAAGTACACATTTGTAGCCAACTAGGATAAAAAAACAGGAACCAATTTATATATATGTGAGGCAAGATGTTGTTCCCGCTGAACGATCGGAAAACATGTCCTTGTGCAGTTTCAAACGGCACACTTGGTGGTTTTACTTCAGGGACTGGTTGTGGAGACGAGGTCTCTTCTTTGTCGTTGTGTGCCAGGCGTTGCTGCCTGGATGCTGTGCAGGTGTTACATCATATGTGCTACGGCTTGTATGCTCATTTGTCACTTCTCTGGGGGATTCAGTCACCCTAGCGAGGTCTGCGACTACACGTCTGTCTGAATGGAGAAAAAAAAAGAAAAAAAACATAAGCCCAATTATTCTGTTCAAATGCATCGCAGTTAGAAAGGCGACAGAATAAGAAGATATGATTCGTTCCTGTCTCAATGAACCTCTTCGCGTTCTGGCGCAGTGTTTACCATGAAGTTGATTGGCTCGCTGTTTGCAATGCAGACTGTGCAGTGAGGCTTTTTGAAATGGCCACATCAGAGTGCCATGCTGTTCACTAACCATGCACAATACATTTACAGCGTGGCTAATAGTATTGGCAGAGGAGCAGCGGTGGTGGGCAAAACAAACAAAAAAAAAGTCTGTTTGGAAGCAGTCGTTTTGTAAAGTATTATGTCCCAAAGCGCAAGCAGTGCTTACAGGGATTATACTGGAAACCATGAGTCAGAGGTTTCCTCTGATTGAATTCATCTTGCTGCAGAAATAACACACTGCATTCATCTTTGTGTGTGTGTGTGTGTGTGTGTGTGTGTGTGTGTGTGTGTGTGTGTGTGTGTGTGTGTGTGTGTGTGTGTGTGTGTGTGTGTGTGTGTGTGTGTGTGTGATGCTAAATAGGTATTTCCAGAGATACAAAAAAAAGTTCCCAATCAAATTGTACAAGCCATTATGTTCTTTCTTGTAGGTCAAACCACTTCTATATTGTTGCTAACCTAACAATAGCAAACAATAAAAGCACATTCAGTCGGTGACATCGTATTTCACACATGATGGACTCTCGCATTGATGTCCTGAAACGTTTTTGTTTTTTTTCGTTTTCGTTTTCGCTCTGCGACTTCTATTGTGGCTCCAATCGTGGTGAAACCTCTCCCAAACAGGTCAGGCTGGAAGCACGAAGACAGTTCAGGACGGCACAAATGAGACGCGTTTTTCAGGCCGTTAATCTTCTCCTTTATGGCCAGCTTAAGCGAGAGTGAGCACAGTCTGTCCAAAAATATCTCCCTTCCAGCTCTCAGAAGATCGATGCTGATACCATCTGAATAGCTGTTTGATTGTAGCATTGTTGGATGACATTAAAATCTGCCAGCCCTCAGTGGATTAGTTTCAAAGACCCAGTATACACAAGGCTGTTGCACAAGAGGGATGGAGTGGGCATCCGTGAGCGCAGAGGTGGTTGTTTTTGCAGGGTGTGTATT
The DNA here is from genome assembly GCA_038501785.1 of Myoxocephalus aenaeus. Classification (NCBI taxonomy): domain Eukaryota; kingdom Metazoa; phylum Chordata; class Actinopteri; order Perciformes; family Cottidae; genus Myoxocephalus; species Myoxocephalus aenaeus. The sequence goes on along the minus strand of JBAMJR010000075.1, from coordinate 1,095,593 downwards.
TGTGCCACAGATTTGTTTTTCACAGGAACACGGCTCGAACGATGCATTTTAATCAGATAACATAAACTAATGGGCTGCATTATTTTGCAACTCCTTTGAAATCACGTTGGACTATAGCACACGGGAGGATTAAATCATGTGAAAGAAGAGCAGGAAGAGTTGTTTAGAGACACAACGTTCCGGGCATCAATTCCCAATGTGAGCCACATCTCCATCGTCACAGACCGCAACAACTAATCAAAAATGGGAACCATAATTCCAGACACAAGACTGAAACACTTGAGACAATTACCACGTTAATATATCTGATCACAAAATATGTTGTCCACAAATCTGTAACAAAGGAATACAATTAGAATAGTTATAATATATATATATATATATATATATATATATATATATATATATATATATATATATATATATATAAAGATGGGAAAAGACATTTCTTTCCCTCATATCCAAACTGTGAATATCTCCAATCACAAATGTGTTAATATTGACAACGACGATAGTCAGAACCCAAAGCAGACATCAATCAGTAAATATCAAGTAGACATCAGGACATAATGACTTGCGAGGCAAAAAGATGATCAAAATACCAACATAATTTGAATTGTAAATAAAAACATAAAAGAAGAATGACCAACATGCAAGTTGAGAAATAAGTGCATAAGAACCCCTTGAGAAGATGAAATTAACAGAATTGAAAGTGGGATCCTGCGATAGCGTCACGTTGAACCGCAAGTTATCATTCTGGCCTTGAACAGAGAGCATTTATAGATCCAATACATCCTTTTAAAAAGCAGCTCAAGAGAGACCAACTTTCTCAAAGCCAATAAAAATATCTTTTTGAGGACGTTTTTTTATTATTACCACTTACGGATGTAGTCGTTGTCTCAGGTATTTGTTTTGGGATCCCCTTTTCAATTGATTGTTACAAGTGGTGGCTGGTGAATTTTTTTTTGGGGGGGCGCAGTTGGGCGGCGCGGTTTAAATAGCACTCCACAATGAGACGAAAAGAGGTTTTGAGTAGAATATTAAAAAAAACAAAGCTTTATTTCAAGAAAACACAGTGCTCAACACTGTCCAATAACAACTATCAACAAACTGTAACTTTGGGCATGAGAGGTTCAGAGCAGAATGGTTTAAGAAACATTCAATGTGGTGGCCAGAGCAACTTCAGGGAATACATTGACGTAGCATTCAAACTGGGGGCCCTGCAGTAAGGTGGCACTGGTGAGGTGGTCTTTGAAGGCAAAGCGTTCCCTGGTGTGTCCAAGTATGGTGTCACAAACCTACAACATAGACAAAAGGCCAGAAGCCACCTTGATGCTCTAGCCTGGAGCTACGACACACACACACACACACACACACACACACACACACACACACACACACACACACACACACACAAACTAACTTGTTGGGGGTTGAATTGGTATTTTAGATAAAGTTATAGTCTGATATGATATCCACCCAAATCTAACAATGTCCAACGTGTGTTCTGCTGTGGGAAAGATGAAATATTAAACTCTAACACAGGCATCTGCTGATTTTGACACTCACCTCTGCAGCAATCCTTCAAGCTCATCTTCCTTCACAGCCCGGCGCTTCCTCGGCTGCTCAGAGCCACTGCTTTGGTCCACCTCTTTCAGCCTCTTCTTGTCAACATCTGATCGTCTCTGCTAGCTGTGTTGCTCGCGTAGCTACGTGGGAGCTATATTGGATGTGAGGGAATGATAAAGGTCTCTGATTCGACGAATAGTCCAATCACGTTGCAATAAGAAACGATGTCATTGGCTAGGGCGCACATTTGTGCGCCCCAAGATTCACGTTTCATCCGCCAATGAGAAGCTGTCCTTGCCGCAACAACCGTGAAATGTTTGCTCGCTGCCATAGACTCACATTTGGCCGGTGCCCCTACAGGGGGAGGGGCTTTTCTCAGTGATGATGAATGGCGATATATTTATATTTGGTCACATTTAACTTAAGTGGTTGTTGACAGGGGCTTACGGTCTCCCACACACATTTAGCGCGTCAACGCGGTATATTTCTTATTTAAATTATTTGGTATATAATGTTTTTTGACATTATATATTATATATATGTTTTCTTATCCCTTAACCCTATCTCAAAATTTTAAGAGGGGCGGCGCCCTAGCGCCCTCTATTGACGCACCGCCACTGATTGTTACAGTCTACATTTTCTGAAAGTCCCTTCTTCTGTCTGTGTGTTCACAGCTGATAAATGCTGAAGCAAGCACCAAAATTATACAATTTCATTTCAACGATTGTATTTTTTTTTGTCAATTCTTCCTGTTTGCAATTAAAGTGGCAATCAGTTTTGCAATTGACAGGTTCGACCTAATCACCTAATTAAACTTTGCCAACTGGGGTCATGTTTGTTATTCTGTCGATGTACTTCCTGGCCATTCATGTTCATAACGATGCAGTGATGAGACAGACAGAAAAACTTCAGATAGAGTCCGTGCTCAGTGAATAGACTCATGGAACATTTCTTTTCATAAACCGTGGCTCCGGTAGAAATGTAATGATGCCTGATATGACAGTGAAAGGTTTTAGAAGGCAAAAATGGTACAGAATATAAAAAAGCGCTGCATAAAAGGGCCCATCTTAAGATGAATAGCAGCCCGTAAATGTCTAAAGTACCAAAATAAATACAGAAGTCGACTATAATACATTCAGATGAGAGAAAGAATCCTCACGCTGAGAAAAAATGAGGACTGAAAAGATCAAAGACTTTTCCTACATCTTTACATATTTGTCATCCCATTTTTGGTTTGTAAATCTTTGACTGTCGCTATAATGTAGGCAACAGCCAATTTCCAGAGTGCTGGGGGTATTCCCTGTGGCAGTAACCTGCTGCATTGGGCTGACATGTTTCTCCCACAGAGCCACATGCAGATGAACAGCGAGAAGAGAAACATCCCATGGCAGGTGCGTGAGGCCTACTGGGAGGCCTGGTAAAGGTACCTGAGTGTTAGAGAAACACAGGGTTCGGATTTTAATGGTGACCTACTTTAGTTCTGTTCGGCACGGCTCCACTGCATGAGGATTTGCTAAACAGCTTCCTCTGAGCTGGATAAGAGGAATGTTTCCACTCACTTTTGCTCCCAAAGAACGGAATCAAAGTTGGGGACAGCCTCACATGTACCGCATTATACTACTATTCATAATTCAGAAAATGTGATCTGGCGAGGTACAAACAGCAATTTGCCGTAATATTTGATTTATTTAGTTCTGTCCCTCAATTGGTAAATAGTATATAAAAGGACTCCTACATGTATGGCGCCTTTCTAGTCTCTCAAAATTCGTTCACACATTTACACCCATTCATACAATGATGGCAGGGGCGACCATGCAAGGTGCCACCTGCCCATCAGGACTATCTAACATTCACACAGCCTTCCGGAGCAATTAGGGTTAAGTGTCTTGCCCGAGGACACATCAACATGGACTGGAGGTGCCGGGGATCGAACCGCCAATCTTCTGATTGAGGGACTACCCCTTTGGTGCAGTTTGTTTTTGGGTTGGTGTGAACGCCAGACTCAAACTCTGGTGCGCACACAAACAACCACATTCTCTGGTCCGCCTTGGAAGGGGTGATCTTGGACCACTGTCAAGTGAACTGTGGAGCAATTTGTATATCATCATTTCATTGGTTAAAAAAAGGTTAAAGTTTTTTTGCTTTAACAGTTTTTGTGACCGGTGAAGTAGTAGCCTATTTTGCGTTTGCTACTACTGAATTTGATGAACTTACTGTTTATTGGACCACACATAACACAATAATTAGCTAGCTAGCTAGCGCAGGCCCTCCGCCAAACTCCCTGCCGCTAGGAGACTAGTTTGACGGCAGCAGAGTTGTTGGCATCTCCGTCGCCTCCTAGTGGCGGGGAGTGACAGAGAGACTGTTTAGACTTAGTGCTGCAACTGGCCTCCAGTCCACTGTTTGGCTCATTTTCTGTTACCAGTGTAGCATGACAGCATGGTGAAATTAGCAAGTCTGCAAACCATAGCTCCATCGAGCCGTACTCCAACAGAAGAGAGTCAATAACACCGAAGGGTGCGACACAGCTATAAGCTACGTTGGCTACATTCCAAAGGTCAGCGCTGTCGAGACGACTTGCTCATGTTCATTGCGTAATTTAGTTTACTAAGGAATCTTAAAAGCAAATTGTATTTAATGTTCTTGGAGAGTTTTTTTTTCTTTTTTTTTGATGAATGAGTATAAATATATATATATATGCTTTTTTTTTAGATGTATGTCTTTTCATTTTTTGAAAGTTAAGATACTAATCATGCTTTATGATTTGATTAAATCAGTTTACAATATGTTATTTTGTATACTTCAACAACATAGAAAATAAAGCAGTTTTGACTTTGAACATTTATAGATACTAGTACAGATAATAGTTTGTGAAATAAACAGCTAGATACAGATTACAGGTCTGTGTTACACCCCTTATTATGTATGCAGCCGACACCCCTTCTATTGTTATGCCTTGATAAATTGCACGCCGCCAACAAGAGCAAAAGAGTGCATAATGCCTGCACGATGACTGGATTAAGATAAATATGCCTCCTAATGGAAGCTGCACATGCAAAAAGATATACTATATTTGCTAATGTTTATGTAACACATTATATATTTGATTTGGCATATCGCCTCAATAAATAGACGAGGCATAGCTGTGGAGATGGTTTCACAGATATTCACACTCACTGAATATAGCTCTGATGATTTATGAGTGATAAATATATTATTCTTCGTCGAATATAAAATTGAGTGATGTAGAATTTCTGTCGCTCTATCAAGTGACACAGCCTTGTTTTCTATTCTGACAGGTGTGGATTAATGGGGCCATTGTAGTCTGATGGGGACATTTTTTCACAGCTGCTGGTGTTTTTTTATGTTGTCGGGTTTTTTTTGGAACCTCCGTCCCCAATTCTACTTTCTTTTGAGTTTAAGCGAGTTCAAATAATACAGAGGAACATATTCTCTGCAATTTTCTACCTCGTGAGGCAAAGATTATTCTTCTCGCTGATAGCGGACACACAATAAGGTTGGTTAAATGCATTTCCGTTGGAGGGCCCTCGACTCACGCCACAATTGCAGTCACAAAATGGCTATTGAACGCGACCGCGCCGCCTTTTGTGGGGAAGTCAGGATTATCTTTTGCTACAAATGGAGGACCGTCGCATGTTGCCAATGAACACACAGTCAATTTTATTTATTTTTTCCGGTTTTTTGCCCAAGAATGAATGAGGTTACGGCGAGCACAGCGGGCTGTTTTGTAACCGCAACATTGGAAAGTTGTCTGACAGATAAGATTTGTTGCGTCCTTGAATGAGCTCAGTAATTACTACTGGATGATTGGGAAGCAACTAACACATGCCAGAAATAATTAGAGGGGGATGAAAAAAGATGAGCAAGAATGTTTGCTGTATTGTTTTAAATCCTCTTTTGGAGGGATGTTGGTTAATGGCTGAGGGGCTGTAGACAGAGATTCTTTCCTTTGTTTTTACTCTAAGCTTTTTGTTCCTTATGATATCAGAGTCCAGATTTATGCAGATTGCATGTTTGTCAGAGGTGATATATTTAAATGCTGTGTTTAGTTTTGCATGAAAAAAGAATAGCGTACCCCAAAACTAGAATTAGCATGATGTTTGAACGCTTCTGGGGAGATTGGAAGCATACTCTGATGCTGTTTTTAAAGACAAAAAAAAGAAGAAAGTAAGGTGAGCCGGGAGACATTCTCTTGATTTAGATTGCCTATTGAGCAGTCCTTTGAATTATGCATCACCCCGTGCATATCGTCCTGTACGGCTCTGTCACTACCGTCACAACACAATGCTGATGTTTCTGTTGCTTCAAGGTTTCTGTAGTCTGGAGACAAAATTGCCGGTTGCGAGCTCCATTACGGAGAAGGTGTCTAGCTGATTGTATTTGAATCTAAGATTTTATAGATTTGTCCAATATCAATGTTTTGTTTCGAGAATGCTTGCAGGTCAAAGTTTTAATCCGATGAAAGTGATTGAGAAAAAGTCAGAAGATCAAAAGAGAGGGGAACAGAGTCCATTTTCAGGTTATTATTTACTAAAGAAACATTTATTTAAATGCATAACAATAATAAGCAATACAATTATACATTCACAATTCATGAATTTAAGTTTAAGTTTGGTGTATTTACTGAGGGGAACTCAAAAGACTATGAATTAAATGTAATAAAATAAAATAAGCCTCCTTCTTCCTGTCACAGCTCAGATTACTTTACCAGGTAACTTCCGGGTCAAGAACAGGACATGCATGGAAACTCAATAAGGATGTGGTAATGGCTAAAAAAAAAAAAAAAGAGAAAAAGAAATCACTAGACTTCCTGATAATATATTAATGACATCATCCGGCCTTCACTCCCACACTTTTAGACCATGATGCACTGCACCGTGTGAAGGCTCTGGAGCTCATTACTCGTAGTAGAGTCAGACCAGCAGTCACTTCTCGCCTTCTCCTGTAGATTGAGACCCGATATGTATGCCATTCTCATTCATGCACTTTGCTGCTTTAATTGCACATGTTATACATACATATGCATTCATTATATTCCCCACAATCTGGCTAACAACTGGCCGAATGAGACTTCTAAAACGTCATCACGCTGGACGATATCGACTTCCTTTAGTCCGCTCAGTGGTGGTGACGTGAAACTGGTATGACATTGCCCTTTTCTTTCTTTCGTGTCATGGAACAGTACATTTTCCTTCTTTCTCTTTTCCTTGACGTCATTATTTCCTTTCACACGCCCGCATTTAAGAAAATATGCTATTAAGATATTAGAAACATATTTTTTGGAGTACTTTACATTTACATAAATAAAATCATAATTCAATGGTGAAATATTGTCCTTTACAAAAAAAAATTGAAATCCCCCATGAAGCTGTACTGGACCATCAACACCTGCGGTTCAGTTTTAAACAGATACAGGCCCCAGACTTCTGAAGGTCAAGGTATATTTTTTTCAAAGCAACATTGATTTTAGTTTGTATTTCTTCTTCTTTGTCTTCTTCCACCGCTTCTTCTTCTTTTTCAGATTGGTTTGTAAAGTCCAAGACCTCTGTTTACCTCAGCAACTCTGCATTCTGTTCTCCTCAACTTTAAAGAAGAAGAACAATTAAGCGAGAGCGAAGAAGAAAACCGTGATGAAATCTGTTCATTCTCCTTATCTTCAAAGTGTCATTGATACTTTCCAAAGCCATGCACGGGAAGCACCCTGCGTTAATGGCGCCTTAATGGAGTAACTGAGACTTCTGTTGTGCCATTTACGACAAACCTCTCTGGCCACATGAAACCAGCAGATTACACCTCTGCACGGACACACGATCCTCAGCATCACCGGGAAAATAAACAAAAGAAGCAGTTTGACAGACGTAAACGAAGGCATTGTTTCCAGACAATTGTTCAGCATTAATCAGGCTCTATATCCTATTACCGCCTAAATAGCTGCTGTAGACACGTCCCGCTTCAAATCATTCTTCTCAGCGCCGGGCTGTCGCGACAGGCGGTTCAAATTGATATGTTTTGGCTGCTTGTGGTTTTGCCCTTCTAAACGCTAACACAGAATCAACCTGTTTCTGCCGCCGACTAATTGGCTTCTTTTTCTTTTCGCAAACAGGCCGCTGTCTAAATGTGTTGTCTCTCCCTGTGTCCTACAGAGAGCGGTGTCCTGCAGAGCCCCGTCTTCACCAAGCAGCCCGGCAGCATCGTGTACCCCGTGGAGACCGTGGAGAAGAACAGGGAGGTGGTGTTCAGCTGTGAAGCCCAGGGAAGCCCGCCACCCATCTACCGGTGAGTGCGCGACCGCAGAGCGCCATTTGTTCCCCTCCACACTTTTCCTTCCTCCCCGTCGACGCCGCTTGCTTTTGCACACAGCCGACGGTGACGGCATCCGTCATTTATTTTTCCCTCGACAACCTATCAGTCGCAAATGTCTCCATCTTGCCTCGAACAATCCCTCTTCGCATGCGGGCAGCTCTGAGCACCAGCGAACGGTTGGAAACCTTAAATCCCCATGCATCCTGTTACATTACATTTCATTTAGCTGACGCTTTTATCCAAAGCGACTTACAATAAGTGCATTCAACCATGAGTACAAACTCAGAACAACAAGAATCAAGAAAGTACAATTTCTACAAGAAAGCAGAACTACAAAGTGCAATAAGTGAGTGCCATTTAAGTGCTAGTAAAGTGCAATTTTCTCTATTCAAGGTATAGTCGGAAAAAGATGTGTTTTTAGTTTGCGGTGGAAGATGTAGAGACTTTCTGCTTTCCTGATGACAATGGGGAGCTCATTCCACCATTGAGGAGCCAGCACAGAAAACAGTCGTGACTTTGTTTAGTGTTTAGCTCTCAGTGACGGAGCTACAAGCCGATTGGTTTGTTCCACAATGTAGCATGCTAATGCTATTGCCACCTCAACCAATGCGTGGGCACAGACTCGTCCACACCATGAACCCGCAGAACAGTGGCGGTAGAAGTGTTTAGACTGTGTTCTTGAGTATAAGTAGCACTAGCACTCTGTTAGAAGTGAAACCCTGCTTTCAAAATGTGATTTTAATTAAAAGTAGGAACAGAGAAGTAAGTGGTTTGTCACGACTGAAGCATTACTTAAATGCTGTTGCTGTTCAAAGCAGAGCAAATAATAGCTACTTAAGTGACTGGCATCAGCACAACTTGAAGGAGAATTCTGGTAATTATTCTATATTTTTCTTGTTGTCGACAAATCCCATTAAAAAGTCAAAACCAAAAATTAATTGATCCAACGAGTAAGTCTTTTTTCTGTTTACTAAGCCTGATGTATCTTATTCCTCTGTGCCGTAGAGCTCAGCTGATGTAAAAAAAAAACGGTTAAAAACACATCAGCGAGCCACACTGCTGCGCTGGGTGACATCGTCGTGATAAACATTTCCTTTATTTTTTTGTCAATCTGACAAAAAAATAAAAAATGAAAATACTCACGAGTGCTCTGAATGTGTGTATTAATCCACTGCTGGAAATAGTCCGCCAACAAATACATGAATTAAGCGTAAGTGATCTTTGCTTAACAGCGCAGTGCGCAGCTGTTTAAGGATTTCTTTTTGTGTTTGTGAAACAAAGTAAAATGTCTGAAAGTAATTAATTTGCACCCATTTCTAAAAATGCAAGTGGAACATATGGGATGTGGCTGAGAAGCCCAGACAGGGAACAGAATGAAATAAGTGACAGACACATCTATTGTTTTCCGTGGGATTTGTTGACAATAATCAAACTTATGTTTAGATGTGATAGATTTATCTTTGGCCTGTTGAGGGTAGACATTATGCTGGCTTAGAAATCAAAGTTGCATAACTTCAGATTGTCGCCTACTACAATCATCACGTTTTCACCTTCTGTCTGTAGATTTGTGGTTGCAGTGGAAACAGGAACTTCATTTGACTTTTTGTGTCGCCCATTTCCCCAAAATGGGAACAAATAACGACATAAAGGAAACGCAGGGACCAGGTTTAGCACACACTCCATTGCAATAATACGCTGCATGTTTACATCACCCAAAGCATTATGGGAGCGGTAGTGCCTCAGCTCAAGGCATCGCCATCATGAATGGCTCGACAATCTCGAAAAGTGCACTCAGTAGATAGCAGATCTCCGCCAGGCGTGTCTGCCTCTCCCCGCCCGAAACAAAGAAGAGTCAAATCTCACTCAGTTGTCCCCCGTGGCTCCCTTACAGGCAAGATGGAAGTGAAGATATACAAAATTAAATAAAAATAAAACAGATTTAATAATGTTGTGTTGTGCCTTTCTTTAGTATGGAATTAAAAAACAAACTTTTCTATGGATGTCAGTTTTTGAGGCCAAATTGTGGCTGGTTAAGAACAGTGAGGAGTCAGCACTCAATTACGGTATAAAACCATGAATACAATATTTTTTCCCAAAACTGGCGGAGATACTAATAAACAAAATGTTTGTTGGTTGTTTGTTTTACATCAGTATATTTTGTAACAGTATTAGGAATCGTATGTCAAACAATAATCATCCATACATACAGTATATATTTCTTTATTATCCCTGGAACACTGACACATTCAGAGATGTTTGTGCTGTGAGATAACACACAGGGACATACCACCCATTTAATTTAAAATTGTTGAAACCTTTTATTTTTCTATTAAAATTATTATTCTATTGTATTTCTTCTCGCCCCTTTGGTGGATTTAGGTTTGTTAAACTGATATTTCTACATATTTGTTTTGGTTGTTATCTATTTCACCTAGAAGTAGGAATGAAATCTTCAATGGGCAAAAGCTGCACATTAGGATTTTTCATCAGTGTAATTCTCGACAGTCGAGTGAGAAAACAAGGTAATCAGAGAATTATGGCTTCGCAGCGCTCGTGTGATTCAAACTGAAACGATGAACCGCACAACAGCGATCACACATTGTTCTTTAGATCTCAGGCAGTTTAATCCATACATGACACTTCTGTTCTAAAGCTGGAAACCAAAGAGCCTCTAATCTTACAAAGCCCAAAGCTGCCAGTGAATTCGACTTTCTCGCCGACTCATAAAGGAGTCGGGAGCTCGTACTTTCCAATGTGCATTACGTCAGCGTCCTCTCATCGGTAATGGAGCGGAGGAAAGTGTCCGCGCCGGGCCGGGTATCGCCATTGTGTCCTCTGATTCAGCCTCCCGTTCATCCCGAGTGAAACCGCTCCAGGATTTGTCCCTTGATGCAGCCAACAAGAATCTTGGCTCTGTTGTTTTTTTTTCTAGCTTTTGAAACTTGTTCATCCTTGTGAGTCGAGCCCGAGCTCATCAGGATCATAGGAATGTGTTACATGGATTCTATTTTGTGGTGGATTTTCCCCTTCAACCGCCCTGCTGGAAACGTGTCTGGTCCGTCTGCAGCCGAGGAACGCCTGTTAAGCTTTGCATTTCTGCTGCAGAGTTCAAAGAGCAGCTGGTCCCGCCCTCTATTAATTCTCCCCGCCTCACATGGACCATTAGTCTATTGCAAGAGGGTTGTGTTGTGCTGCAGCTTCTCTGGCAAGTAAAGAGTTCAAATAAATCATGTTTGCCCGCCGTAAATTGCTGGGTGGGGTGAGAATCGAAAGGATTGGTACATTTAATACTTTGGGATGGAGCCAGCTTAGAGGATGACCTAATCAGCCGTTTCCCGTCAAGGTCGGCGCTCGGCCCCGTCAGAGGCTCCTAAAAATGTGTTGCGGCGAGCCGACGGCGGCTAAATGGCGTTCAGAGTTCATCGACTGCACAGCTAGAGCTGCGGTGGTTACACTTAATGCAACCAGCAGATATGCCGTCCGTGCTCACTATTGTCTGCACTAAACCTGAGTGAATATATATAATATATATATATAATATTTTCACTGCATATACTTTGCATATACCTTATGTTTTTGCACTTTCCTTATTGTTTAATTTTCTTAAATTGAATACGCTCTCCTGTTCTGTTTTGTTTTATATATTGAGTATTTTTCATACCTAATATTTTTGTGTCTTCTATGTAACTTGCTTGCTGCTGCCACTATCTATCTATCTATCTATCTATCTATCTATCTATCTATCTATCTATCTATCTATATTTTCTTGTTTAAAAAAAACAAGAAACATGGTCAGGTTGCGGAATAAAAAAAGAATATGTCCAAGCACTCAAGTGAATGCTTAATAAATATGACTGAGCGCACTAGTATTGTGGAGTTATTTGTATCGTGCTACATCCATACTTTTACCCATAATAGAAAGATAATAGTGTGTCAATTTCCTCGTATCCGACTCTCCCAAGAGGGAACAAAAAAAGTGGATGTCCCATAATGCATCAGTCATGTTTATAAAAGCATGCTCGACAAGAAGGCTGAATGTTTACCACTTATCCAATAAGAGCTCGACACACGGAGACTCCAAAAGGCGTATTTAAAACACAAAATTAAACCAGTTTTCTTTGTATTTTTGCTTTTTATGTTTCAATGTTTTGTGTATTCATATTCTGACGTCTTTGCGTTGGATGCGAGCAAAAATATTCAGCCTTCTTGTAGCAACTAATTGTTGACACATTCTGTAAATACATAATGGTGACAGACATGGTGTTTACAAGCGTGTCTTGTCACGACACATATTGAGTGTTGCAAACAGACGGGAAGAAAACAAGGCTACATACAGTACAATAATTACATAAACGCTTGCAATCCGATAAGTTAATAGAGCAATTTCCAACATGTCCCATGCAATTACGGATGAACCGGACTGCCCAGCTGATATCTGCTAAAAGAAGAGGACAGGTCGAGTTCTCCACTCAGGCCCGGCTACACTTGAGGAGTTAACTGTGAAGTCACTGGCAAGATAGTCCCTCAGTCTTCCTCCAGTTTCACCTGTGTTAAGTCAGACGATGGTGTTACAGTATACAAAAACAGTTTTGTGCAATTGTTTACTACATCTAATAGCAAACAAGGAGTTACTGTCCAGCTCCGAAACTGGAGGGCTGGCTCGGAAGAAGCAAAGAAAAGAAAATCGTAGAAATTTGAACTATTTTGGCAGTATAGTGAATGGTCATTTATATTTGTCGGCCATATTTTTCCGCTTTACAAGGGAATTCTCCTCAAGGAGCACAAGTCGGGGACACTAGAGGCTTCTTTATTTTTTAATGCACTTCATGTACAGTTCTATATTCAAGCAAGAGCTATTGCTTTTATAAAACGGTCTTAAAATATGGCAATATGAAAGTTACAGACACATTCCAATTGAAATACTTTTGTATTCATAAATAATATATACGCCGCTATCATTTGTTTGAATTTTTTTCATCACAGGCTAGCATCACATTAGTTTCTATATTTGGCTCTTAATTTGTATACTTAATTTCATGTGCAACCACTGTTAAAGCTCTCCGGCAGGTAGGTTTACGTGTTTGCTGCACGGGGTGGCGAGGATGGTACTCCACTTTTCCGGTTCCCGATAGTTTTGGGGAGAAGTTTCACTCCTATAAATCTCTCTTGTGCCAAGACGCCCATCAGACCCTGTGCAGCGTTGTCGAAACCTTCGCTTGGCGTAGCGCAGTGGTTCTCAAACTGTGGGGCACGGAGGTATTACAGGTGGGGTGCAGGGGGTGATGCTGTTTTCTTTAAATATATAAAATGTAAAAAATATATAATTTTTTTATTTTTATAATTTATTTTTATTTTTATAATTTATTTTTATTTTTTATGTAATCCTTTATTAATATTACAGTGGGGAAAATATTCTCTGCATTTTCCCCATCCTTAGTAATTAAGGAGCAGTGTGCTGCTGTGAAGCTCTGGGGCTTCAGGGTCTTGCTCAAGGACACTTCCACATGAAACTATGGAGAGAACAGGGATGAACCGCTACCTTGTGGTTTCAGGATGACCACTCTCCATGAACATGATAACTTTTTTAAGATTTTGCGACTCGACGATTCTTGGCGTTTTGCTAAAAGGCCTCGGTGAGATCTCCGTATTTTTTTTTTTGCCAAATATTAGTTTTTTTTGCAGAGACAGAACTTTATTTGCAATGTTCTAACAAAGTGATTGCACATGTTATTAGTTTTTGTCTGATGGAGCAATCTGGTTTACTGGAAAGGGATTGCTCCATCAGACAAAAAGTTGGACCATTTTGTTACAATTTTGTTGGGGCGGTGGGGCCCGAACATTTTTCTTCCTCCAAAGTGGGGCGTGACAGAACAAGTTTGAGAACCACTGGCGTAGCGCTACATGTCATTTAGCTAGTCGTTTTTTTTATTTTTTTATTTATTTATCTCAAATCTTCTCCCCTAGAGAAGTGAACCATTTTGCAGAGAGTTTTAGAAGCTAAATTTGACACTTTTATACTCCAACGCAAAGACGTCAGAAAGTGACCCTGTCGCTAAGTAACAAAGACACATTACATTTAGCTGACGCTTTTATCCAAAGCGACATGTTTGCTCTATACACCGTTGACACAGCAACGGGGAGCAATTAGGGGTTAAGTGTCAAGGACACATCAACCTAGACTAGCGGAGCCGGGGCTCAAACCTCCGATCCTCTGATTGAAAGACAGGCATGATAACCATCGAGCCGCAGTCACCCCCACATTAGTCCAATGAGTCATAATCAAGTCTTAGCAGCAATACATGGTTATAATGTCACGGCTATAAACTAATCAGGTTTTTCTGTTTCGAGCTACCTGTTCTAAAACTGGATTTGGAGCCAAATGGGAAAAGTAAGCAGTAGCAGCAACGCATCAAAGCTCCAGTTTTAAGAAAAGGAACAGACTGCCTCACATCCACGGCCTCATAAGCCAGATGGTGTGGTATTATGCCATTGTGTGCGCGGCCCTGTTGTTACATGATTGCATAAAGCATGTGCCTAACAAATGGAACTGCTGTTGCGGCCTGCTTGCCAGCATAAATCGTTGCAAATGGAATTATTAAATAATCTAGTTGATACGTGTTTTGAAGTAATCTGTCGCTCCGCTGTCGACGTGACGGTCGACGGATTCACAGTTTCGCCCCGAACCGGTCTTAATTTGCCCGCAATTAGGATGTGCTCGAGCTTCACACAAATTAGAGAACCTGTCACTTAGTGGCTTTAAAGACGCCATCTAATTGGCTTAGAGCGACAAGCGCTGTCATAGGGCATTCCACTTGTCACAACAGAACATGGGCACCTCTGGGTGGGCAATTAGCTTTCACTTCCAGTGCGTTTAACTACCACACACATTGCACACGATACAGCGCGTTAAGGTCTTCCTCCGACCTTTTTCAACGTGGGAACGTGGTCAGTCGCAAAATATTTGTTGCAACTTTTTGGTCTTCAAGCTGTCGCCCAATTTAAGCGCTTCAATGCGGACACGATGCCGCAGAGTCTCTCTGAGCAATTATTTATATATATATATACACAGTATATATATATATATTTGATGGAACCCCTTTTCAGAAGCAGAGGCAGCCATTATCTGAGGCTGATGCTGTCCACTCAGCGTTTTTTTTCACCCGAGTCAAAGGTGTTACTTGTCTGCGAGATATTTATGTTTATTTTTGTTTGTTCCACCTCAGCCGCAAACGAATCGCTGCCAAGGTCCTGTGAGACTACCGCCACCATACCCCCCCCCCCTTCAGGCTCCTCTCTATTGTGTGTAGTAATAAGGCTCTTGAGAGCGAGCACTTACTTATGACTGAACCAAAGAAGACCATTGTACACTTTGTCTATTAAAAGGAAAAAAAAGACAAAAGTCTGTCAAGGCGCTTTTGTGAGTGCTGCACTGCCCGGCACCACGAGTGGGACGTTTGGGTGCGGCTAAGCAACACATTCTGAAATTGTTTTCTTCGTGTAATCAGCTCCTACTTGTGTAGTATGTGATGATCCTGTACCGAAACGCAGTTGATTTATAGGAGAATGTGTCCATCCTCTAGGGCGTGTCATGCTACAGAAGATGTACTAAAGAGAGCAAATACCACACTGATAACGCAAAAAAAAGAAGAAAAAATAAGTTCTTATGCCTCAGGGCACCAAATTGGCACACTGAGGAGAGTTAGGCAGCAGAGCACACAAACAGCTTTGTAGCAACTTCTGTCTACTGTACAAAAGGGCTTTAGCAAAGCCCCCTTTTTTTATTTTTAAACCAAAGCTGCTTTCTTTTATAAATGTAACAATACGCTCTTTTTTCCCAAGCTGAACCTAAAATCATTCAGAGACAATTATTAAAAAAGAAAGCAAAAAATCAAAGCAGAAGAACTTCTCCTTGAAGAAACAATCAACTGCCAAATCACCTCGGGTCCAAATAAATATCTGCATTGTCCATTTTCCATTAAGGTATAAAATGCTCCTTTCATGCTTGTTTATCCGTGAGTCTTTTATTTTGATGGTTATACATCAAAATAACAAATAACAGAGTCAGATCGCTCTTATTTTTGATTTGATTTGTCTAAGTTATGGCTTGAAACCATTTTTGTTCTGATATGACTGAGTTCCCTCCCCCCTGCGTGTTTTTCCCTCTTAAGAGGCATCTTCTACATTGAAGAATTGGAGAATCTGTCTCCGTTTTAAGTGAATTACACCCTTCGTCGATCACGCCTAACGCCAACGATTATCGCGCGGACCGGTCTGGAATGCACAAGCGCGACGGCAAGGTTGCAGGCATTTGTTTTAATTGTCGCGCCATAATGATTAAGCTGCATTTGTATGCGCTTTGACTGGCGCCATGGCAAGATGGATGTCCCGCAATGCTATCTGTTCTCAGGGAGTCAAGTCCTTGGCACCTCCGTGGTTCACTGCTGCTTAGATTAACACAAAGCCGGGGGACACCTCGACACTTTTTTGTTTCTTTCCTGTCTAAAAAAACAAACAATCAAATGTACAAGTCACGTTCCTCTTCTTGTAGTCTGGAATGCTTCCCGGTCCACGCTGAACAATGTTTTAACTTGTTAATTTACATGTTAATTTTCTGCATTCGTTTATTTACAGGTGGAAACTGAATGGCTCAGAAATCAATCCCAGATCTGGATCTCACTACAGCTTGTCTGGAGGCAACCTCAGAATCAGCCGTCTGAACAAAGACCAAGATGCTGGAACGTACCAGTGCCTCGCCTCCAACTCTTTCGGGACCATCGTCAGCCGAGAGGCCAGTCTAACCTTTGCATGTGAGTTTGTTTCCCGTCTCTCTGGGTAAACTTTTTTTGGGCTTCTGAGCTTCCACTGAAAAAGAAGCGCAGCAGACATAAAAGGCACGCCGGTGGCACCTCAGGGTACCACGGTGGGTTCTAATTTATGACATGACAAACATGGAAACAGGTCTCCTGGGAACCAGTTACTCCCTCTGTGTGCTGACTAGAGTTTACTCTAAGTCATCACGGAAGATCAAACACAAACCTACAAACCAGTCCAAGTGAAGTGAAATGGGTAAATAATATAGAGCTGCCTCTAGTGCTGCTTTCCACTATCAAAGAACCAACGGTAGAAGAAGTATCTTAAAGTTCTAAGATGAAAACTGGGACAACTCCCACACCGGACAGCCCTGTGGTCGTGACCCGTCAATCACAAGGTAGCCCCGCCCTAAAGCTGCTTTCTGGTCTATTTAACTCTAAATGGACCATCATTTACGAAACAAACATCATGCAGCTGTATTGAAGAAGACTTGAAACTATAGATTGAGACCATAAAGTCGTGTTTACAATGTTTACTGAGTAAAAAAATCAAGGTAGAAGAAGGTTCATTTTCTTGACTTCTTTTTGCAACTCTTGAAAAACCCATTCTACACTACCTGTTCAGCCACAAGCTGCAGACAGACACCGTTAGAGACTAGCTGGGGAATGTAGTCGAATGTACTTGAGCTGATCAGCTAAAGAGCCAGATATTTCCCTTTAGGAATTTGTGGAGACCAAAACAGAGCCAAAGGGACTGCTCCATGTCTGAATTAATGTGTGAATTAATTATTAAAATGGTTCGTCTTATCTACTGTATATATGGTAATAATATCCCGGTGCCGTGTTTTCGGCTTGTTTTGTTCCCCCCAAGTGGCAACAAACACAATCCGTCCAGTTTTAAAGAGAAGTATTGGTTACTTACTTACTTTTAAGGTAAAACATATGTATTGTGCAGATTAGACCTTTTCAGTGTGCTACAGTAGTCTTACATTTTTATTTATTTTTATTTCTACGGTTAGGTTGCTTAATTAAAGTGTGTAAAATATGTATAAAACAATCTGTAACTGTCACTTAAATGTAAATATTGTGGTTGAGGTATAAAATAACAGACAATGGACATGTTGAAGTAGAGCAGATGCATCTCAGAACCGTCCACCAACACACATGTGGCATTTTAATTGTGTTTATAAATCAGCTAACGCATTTGGCAGAGTCTTCTTAGTGAAATTTGCAGTGCAACATAACACGACGCATCTTATATTGTCAACCACTGCAAAGAACAAAGGAAAACCGAAACAAAAAGAAACAGCAACATTCCAGCGTGCCAAGTCAGCACTATCAGCTTTGCAGATGAATGTCTTTTTAATGACCCTCCTCTACCGATTGGCGACCGTCGCGATGATAGACCGTTTGACGGATCCCGGTGACTCTAACTGACGGCCCGCGGACTTCCTATTCCTGAAGCGGGAGGAAGTCAATAAGTGCCCCCTGTATGTGCCAGTTATCGGACAGGCATAAAGGATGACATTAACCGCGAGTGAGTGATCACTCGCTCAGATTAGATTCGGAGGGTCTGGCGTTCGGGGACAAGGCCACCAATACGTCTCAGGCCACTCGTTTGGTCCCCTGGACCAGTGAGGAGTCAATCTGCCCTCCGATTCTGCTGGTGGATTTCCACTATGATCGGATGACAGTTCCATCAATTGTCGGGCTCGCTGACCTTCCCATCCTTCAGTTGTTGTCACAGAGTCAGGTCATGCATGTATGACCGACTGCCATCTATCTTCTTTAATAAATCTCCGTATTGCTTAATTAACTCTGCAACGTGATTGAACGGTGGAGGTTCAAGTGAATAACTTAAAGGGCAACTGGCATTACTGTAAAGTGGTATGTAGTTCTTTGTGGGAACGAAAGTACGAGACTTCTTCCTCCTGCAGGGAGGCATGTGGAGATTTTCTGCTCCTGTAAACGCAGACCATCAGTCAAATACACTCCTTTTGGTGCAAGTGGTGTTTCAGCACCTATCCTATTTCCCTCCAGTACAGACTGTGACCTTTCGGTGGTAATTAGTTTTACGCGTAATTTGACTGTTGATTTTGACACCAGAGAGACTGTGAGCCCACTCACATCTCTAATAAGCCCGGAGGTAAAGCCGGCGCCAGAAAGAGGGAATCACATTGGAGCTGAAAAAAACATCAGCTGCACCTGAAAGGTCAAAAGTCAAGAGATTTGAAGGATTGTCAAAAACTTTCTAATTGTGTCTTGAGAGCATCTTACTTCCTGTAATGATGAATATCCTGCTGCGTGCAGGGAGGGTGCACCTGAGGCTATATCCTTGAGAGAATTAGAGCATTAAAGAAACTTGTATTTGGCTGAATCATGAAGCAGTGGGCTTGTTAAAATTAATGAAAGTACAGAATTTTGATTCACACTTAATCCTAAAAGTATGGTGTTTTTTGACATCTTTTTGACAGTTATTGTGAAAGGATGATTTAGGGGATAATCCATATTTTCTCATTGTCCAAAAATAAAACGAAAAGAACAAAACCAACAATAAAATGAGTTGTCTGGGCAGCCACTGTAGATAATTCCTGTTGGCCCAAAACTATTAAACACAGTAAGGAGCCCCACCAGTCGTGCTGGGTTTGTAGTTTCTCGCGACTCGATCCAAAATGCGCCGCCCTGCTGCCGTGAATGCCCACTAAATGTGAATTAATCCACGTCTGAAAATAGCCCCCAACAAAACAAGCAGGAAACAATTTGACGCGTTCAGTTTAGACTGTTCAGCATCCGCAGTTGTCTGTGTCTTTCTGTCCGTCTGTGCAGCTGTTGGAGACACTGCACGATCAATGCGGCACATATCCAATACATAGTGATCTATATAGATTAGATTTACCATTTGTTGCAGCTGATATGAGGACTTAATACGGCTTATGAGCGCAACCTTAACTTTATACTGCCACTCTTTTTACTCGATGCAGTGTCTATTACAGAAGGTCAAAAAGCCTTAACGCTGAAAAACTATGTTTTAAAAGGTTATTTTCGTTCTTTATGTTGCAGTTTTTTTGTTATTTTTTACGTGGCTTCCTGTCTACCGACTGTGTAAATAGTAAACTGTACAATAACAGGTGAGCATATCAGCTGCGTAATGCTGCGTTCACACAAAACAACCACTAGTTATGCTTTATACGGCGGTGATGACGGGCAGAGCTTCTCAACACTGATTCTCAATGCTGATTGCCAGGTTGGAAGATTTCAACTTGCGCAAATTCGCGCCGCGTCAACCGCTCTGTTTGTTTTTTCGCAACTTAACGCGTCTGTGCATTGACTTTGCATGTAATCTGGTTTGGTGTGAACGCAGCATAAGGCCATAATGTGTTAAAATGTGTCCCTCCAGTCCCCCGTGTTGGAAAGATCCGTTTTGACATGTTGTTTACTCACAAGCTTTTTATAGAGGGTGGCGTATATGGAAAAGTGTGTCATGGTTCAGGTTACCGTTAGCGGCTTATCGTTTTGTGGCATTCAGCGACGTGTCAACAGAGCACTTCACTGGTCCATTTTCCAGCGTCGATGCCACTCTGCACTCCAGAAAAGGCGTTTTGTTCACCGATTAACACGTCGGTCTTCTCTCTCGTCGGTTCTCTCTCGTCAGGCGCTTGCACGTCTTCTCCCGGGTTCTTGTAGCTGCCACAGTGGACAGGATAGAACACACTGGTCGAGGTTTTCACATACCTGGGATTAATTTGTTGGCAAACACATCATAATTAACCTGCACTACATAGGATGACGCATTTCTTATTTCCCGAGCCAATTTAAGGCAGAGTTGGTAATCTTGACAAACAATTTAAGAAACAGATTATCCAACTAGAAAAACCCAATTTAGTGTTTCCAACTCTTTTTTTAAAATATTTGATTGACTGAATGCTGTCGAAATGTAGTGACAATTTTAACAAAATTATTTTTAACGAAGATTACCAACCGTTTCATCAAATGATGCATTTATTGAGGCTACATGTGTTACTCCAGATGTCTACCATTTGAAAAGGGGGACAGCACCCAGAAAAATGTAGCTACTTCAAACGGCTTCGTCATTTTACCTGAATGAATGAACTTGTGCATTAATTTGAATCGGCCAGGCTTAATAATATTATATTATCTGTACATGCAAGTGACGAGCGTTTTGAAAAAACATTGAGAATTTAGCATGTTTTTTTGAGGCAGACTCGACCAAGCGCAATACGTTCAAACGTAATTGAACTTTTAGACCACACATGGATATGTAGTCTGGATCCCAAACTGGAATAATATTCCCACCCAAAAAAAAGAGCGAAAAAAAGCTATTTAAATTAGAATTGGGTCATAAATTGATGATGATGATGAAATCCGGAGGAGCTCCTGTTCTCCCTGCTCAGTGAACATGCTCTGCCTTCTGATTCAGCCGTTTAGCTCCGAGTGAGAGGGGTTTCTGCCTCTTCTTTAATTAAACGGGCATCCGTGGCGTCCTAATCTGGTTCCTGGGGAGTAATCTTTCTAAAAGCCATTATTGGTGATGTCACAAGATGCGTTGCCACAGCACAATGGCGGCGTCCTCCCAGTTCGCACTTGCATTGTGGGGTCTTAACTTAAAACGTGCATGTACAACTGCATTCTAATAAAAATTAAAAAAAGGAACGTTTTGATATGATAGCACTAATCCAGTCGCTTTACATTACCTTGAAATTGACACACAACTGAAAACCCACAGGCTGAATCCATATTCGCTAAGCCGTGTGCGAGCGCTCTGCTTCCCGAACTTGTGCACATTATATATTCTGTGGACGAGAGCAGAACGCCACTCCTCGCTTAACACTTGTTAGTCCGCGGAATGCGCGACGCCTCCAAGGTTGTTCTTTGAAATTGGCGGGACTCCAACCGCGCTTCAGCGTTTTCCCTCTACGTGTCACAAACTTTTGATGGATGATGCTCCTCCCCGCGAGGGCCCGGTGCTGTCTACCCCCTGAGGCAAGGATAACTGATGGGCCGTGGGCGCTCCCCGCTCAATACTCGCTGCCCTTGATTAGTATGTCTATCGATTCTATATCAGTGATTATGTAAAAGATGTACAGCCATAATTCATACTGATGAACGGGCGCGCTTGTTCAGTAACGGGAATAACAGCGTGGGGCCTCTCACATACATGACCAGAGATGTCGAGAAGGGCCATCGCTCAAGAAAAAAAGAAAAGTTTGTGAAAACAGAGCTCGCCTAGAGACACAATCCTGCTTCGCGTGGGAGTTTATATATATATATATATATATATATATATATATATATATATATATATTGTTGTGTCTCAGCGGTGTCAGACACACTCATGTTTTGCTAAGCATACAGGGGTGAGACTTCCTGATGTCCCCACAGTGGGCTTTAAAGCCTTTGAGGGGGAAAAATGAATGCCTCATTTAAATGCAAATACATCCTCTAGACTCCTCTCAGCTGTTGTGATAATGTGCAGTGAGTATATTGACTTAGTTAATGAGGTGTAAATAGCTAATGGGTGTACTCTCTGGCTTTAACTTTTTATTTATTTATCTACAGCACACTACAGAGATATCACTCTTGAGGACCTGCCGTAAGGTGGCGGGACACACTTTAGGATTTACTAAACATCTTTTTCAGATACATCGCGAACATTGCTGTTGGGGGGAAAAAAGTGTTTAGGCAACGAAAGTACTTGGTTTGGAAAAGAGGAAAATCTGTCGATAATGTCGGGATTCCCAGTTTCTGACGGAGATAAACTGTAGTTTAGTTGATTGTTTAAAGAAAAACATGCTTTTTCATTTCAACGGCGGGATTTGGGGTTCTGAGTGTTAAATCAACGTCGACTTTTGGTCACAAAAGTGGTCCGGTACCTTTGTGAAGGTAAAAGGATGGTAATTGTACTCTGTGTATTGTTTGATTGCTGCACTAGCTCGTTTTGAGTTGGTATAATTGATCACGGTTGCTCAGCTATGGATTTACCACTTCATAAAATGACTTGTTCTGATTTTCTGTTTTCACGTTTGCAAACTTCCCTCGAGGGCTGAACAAAGTATTTTGAATTTAATGGAATAATTGAGTTTGTGTTTCTTCTCAATTGCATTGTGTTATACTGTGTTTCTAATATTGTGTCCAACCCCATTAATTCCAATGAGCCCAAAGCACACAATACAATTCAACAGCACCTTAAAGCTGATTCTGATTCTGATTCTGATTAAACAACAACTCCATGAAGTCGAATAAACACTCTGTAAAACACTTTTAATGAAATCTCCTTCACTTATTTACATGTGATTAAATTATATGACAAAGCGCGCGCACACACACACACACACACACACACACACACACACACACACACACACAGATTATCCACCGTGACAAAGAGCATCCTTAAGGAGTCGCAGGTTGTAATGAATCTCGCGGTCACGGTTGGACTGGCTCGTTGAAGTATGATAAGTCGCGCTGGCATTTGGAAAGCTCATGTGTCTGGGATGTGATCATCAGCCTAATCTGAATCATTGTTTGTAATGCCGGGCCCAGGTTTGCAATAATTAACGCTAATTGAGCTAGATGGGGCATCGCGCTCGCTCACTCTGAGGTTATTAATCATTGTTAGCCAGCCTCCCCTTTTTAAAAATGACATGATGGCGTTTAGTGTAAGGCCGAAAAACAACAAAACAACAAAACAACTGTTTTGAGTAAAAATCCTAAAAAGGAGTTCTGTTCTCCGCCGTTCCTTTTTATGTAACAACTTGAATGGATGCGTTACTGGAGACGTCTCTCGCAGGCAAACTGTGTGCTTTCATGCTTCCTTTTGAACTTTGAGAGCGAACATGTGCACAGCTGTGTGCACTCTGAGAAGCATGCCTTTGGTGGAGCCCCCCCACGATGTCCGAAACCCCGCGTCTGAAATCAGGCTTTTCGTCCGCTCTCCTCCAGCCCTCTTCACAACAATGCTTCTTTTGCTCTTCTTTTTTTTTTCCTGCCGTTGAGTATGGGCGGGTGGCATGTGGAGGGCAGGGTGGGGGGGGCGTTGGATTTTACCAGTATTGCGGCATGCTTTCAGCACGGGCGAGGCCACGTCCGTGGATTCTGGACAGGGACAATCATCGGCTTTAGTGAAGCAGACGCACCCCCCTCCCCCCACTTCACAAATCACAAGAGCTTTGATCTCAGCCAAAAATAATGCCAAAAAGACTCTTTTTTTTGGGAGGAATAAATTCAGTACCTTAGATGTCTCTTGCTCTTGTCCACTTTGTTCTATAGGCTCGTATTTTGGGGAGGCTTGGGTGCTTTTATCTAACCTTCTATCGCGCCTTCAGATGAAAGTAAGTGGTGGGGCCTACTCAAAAACAAAATCAAAATACAAAAAAAGAAAGCTTCTGTTGCCAGTTTGGAGTGGCCGGATTGTTTCGACAAGACAAAAAAACACATCAACAATTGACCATGAATGCCGGCCATGTTTGGGACAAGACTGTCTTCCTTATTTCTAGCGTCTTACTGGAAAAGGACTGATGGACTGAAGCTAAAATAATTCATGTAACGAAAGGCACGGAGGTGAGCAACAAGCGCCCGTCAGTGATAGCTGACGAGCAACAGGGAAGTCAATTAGCCGTGCTTCATTAATCGCCTCTGAGTGACAGTCGAGAGCCAACCAGACGGCCGGCGTTCCTTGAAAAAGACGTGGAAAAGTAGCCATTTGTGAAATATGACAAGCTATAAAAACAAATGGCCTAATTTAAGCGCGGAGGCCAGATTGAGAGCCACACACGTCATAAACCTCCAGGAAAGCGTCTTAAATTCAGATCCTCAGACATCTTTGCTCTGCCCTTTTTCCTTCTCTTTTTTTGGTTCACTTTTATGAGTTGATTACCATCCTGCCGGCGACGGACGACTTTTTTTTTCCTCACCGCCCAGAAAATATAATTTGGAGGGACAGTGATTTGCAGAGTCAAAATGACTGCAGACAGGGAATTTGTCATCCCATCTATGGACGGCACTCAGACGCTCAATTATTCTGGTGCGGAGATGGCATCTTGTTTCCCCCCCCCCCCCCCAGTAAAGAGCAGGGACAAACAAATGCGTAAATCAAAAGAGTGGATTTACATGTTATGAGCGCTTTAATCCTGCACTTCTTTCCCCACTTTGACGCTGTGTAAATAATTCACGCCTGATGTGCTGCCTGGACGCAAGAAAGGCACGTTAAAGTTGAATTGACTTAGTGTGGTAGATGTAGTGACGGCATGTTTTCTTCAGATCGGAGCCTTTGAATGGCAGATGATGGAGCTGTTGCAGCACTCTGTCAGGTTGCACAGCACACTGTAGCACTGGTCCTTTATCATAGCAAACAGGGCAACCAGGAATGACTGTAAACTGCTACCAGAATTCAAGTTATGACTTTGAATTAGTCATCGTATTATGTTCTCTGTATGCAGCAGTCTACTTCAGTGATTTCATTATTGTTTTATGTCCCCTTTGAACAAATGTCAACTTGCAACCCATTACCACAGGATGTACATGTCTGTGAGCAGTTTAACCACAGTGACACTTCTTAAAATAGTTTAGTTTCATTGGCATGAAGAGGTCAAACTATCCATATATTATTCAAGAAGGAACGGAAAGATAAGAGAGATAACTGAGCATTTCAATACGTTATCTTCAAAAAGGTTCCTTCGTTTATTTTCCCCTGAGTTTTCTTACAAGGTTAGGTTTAGGAAAAGATGGGTTAAGACAACTACGGAAGTGGCGTTCAGATAATATAATGTCTAAAACGTGCTGGACGTCCTGTCTTGGTGTTATTCGCAGTATTCTGCTACACCACACGACTTCCTCTCCTCTCACTGTCCTTCAAATTGTCCCTTAAAGTCTGGAGTCCGTCACCGTCACACTCCTGCGCTCCTGGTACACAAACACCAACGGACCCTAACGGGACCCACTGCCGCGTGGTGACTCTGTTTCTGTTGCAGCTGGCGGGCGACCGGAGCTCAAACACCAGCGGTCACAAACAGCATCTGGGGACTCATGCTCCTCGGTTTCACTTTTTTGACTCATAAATAAATCAAAGTAATCCGTAGTTAGTGTCGTCTGCGCGTGACATCCGGCTGTACCTGACTGAGTTGAGGTTCAAACACACCGAGGCACGGAGAGAACAGCAGAGGAGTCATTTGTGGTTACACTTTATAATAACCATCAATAATACATGGTCAAATGTATTAGTATAATTCATTAATGGTTTATTTATTGTTAACAAGCAATTAAATCATAATGAATCGTGTTTGCAAATTATTGGTCATGCTATAATTTCTGTTATGTTATCATTTCATTGTGTAAAATGAAATAATTAGTTTATAAGTCATATATTGTTTCATGGCTGATAAGGGATGATAACAATTCCATTCTGATTATATTAGTAAACGATTTAGTAACAGTTTATTGTTGCGTTCATTATAACATTTGACGTACTATATTAAGGATTTGTTAATGATTACATTTCTAAACCGTAAGAAACATTACATAGAAAGATGGACCATGGACCAATTAGTAGCCATTGTCAAAGTGTTAACTATCTAAATAATGTTTATAGATCACAAATGTATTAATCACTCAAC
The DNA here is from genome assembly GCA_038501785.1 of Myoxocephalus aenaeus. NCBI lineage: Eukaryota > Metazoa > Chordata > Actinopteri > Perciformes > Cottidae > Myoxocephalus > Myoxocephalus aenaeus. Next base: position 1,069,261 of record JBAMJR010000075.1, on the reverse strand, counting down.
ACAGTATTACAATCATCAGTTTCACCATTCAAATACCAATTATAGACAGTTAATAAACCATTTATTAGAAAGCGTTACAAATAATAATATTTATACAGGGTTGCCAAACCATTAATTAACTATTAACAAATATAAAATATATAATGTAAAATGTTATGACTGCAACAATAAGTTAATATGTTAAAATTACATAATTTATAAAATTACAAATAATTAGTAATCATTCATTATATTTTAATTGCGTTTTAATAGTGAAATAACTATTGACTGAAGTTGAAAGAACTTTCAATTGTTTTATAGCCACTAACGCCACAATGAATCTAGTGATACCAGGAAGACTGGAAGGTATTTTGGACATTAAGGCGCTCCACCTGCGTGATCAATAAATAGAAAGGAGGAAACAAATTGTCTTCCTCCTTGTTTTAAAAGTGACATATAAATGGACTAGTAGCACTTTTCTAGTCTTCCGACAACTCAAAGCACTTTTACACTACCATGCAAGGTGCCACCTGCCCATCAGAACTATTTCATCATGCATACACCGCGGGAGCAATTTGGAGTTAGGTGTCTTGCCTAAGGACACATTGACATAGACTAGAGCTGGGGATCGAACCACCGATCCTCTGATTGAAGGACGACCCTGCTCTTCCACTGATCCACAGTCGGCCGGATGTCTCCACAAAGCTGAAACAAGACTTTTTGCGTCAGACACATCAGAATGACCGTAAAGTGTCAAATCTGGCATAAATCTTTAGAAATAAACATTAGGGAGTTGGTTTCCTAATAGGGCTTAAGAGCCTCAAATAGCTATTAGTTAAACTGTGCTCGTGGGTTAAGAAGAGATTTATGTTTAAAGAATAATTAAAGGCTGCTCCTTAATTGACTTGTCCTGCAGCCAATATGACATATATTAGCTGACCTTATAGTCCTCTTCATAAATCAGTGAGCCTAATAATTTTACATTTAGATCACTTGGAGCCGAACTAATCAGTAATCTCATTTCAAAGTGGATTGGCTGCACTTTTGCGGGGAGCAGGTCCGCAGAAGAGAGCGCCCGTGTCCGCACCGCTGCTCGCAGGGACTCGAGAATATGCTGCGTATTCCAGAGCAAGGTTAATTAAGGTTAATTAATCCAATTTGGAGACTATGTATGGATCAATCTGAGGCTCACCTGTCTTCATGTATTAATTCGCTTTATGTCTATTCTTTTGTTAAAAGCGCATTCATGAATGCACTTTGACCTCAAAGCAGGAGTCATGAATGTACAAACGAAATACAGAAGAAGAAAAAAAAAAAAATGCACTTTAGACGTTAAGTGGGAATGGAAATAGACGACTAAGAGGACCTGATTGCTTTGCTAATTTAATAATGCCGCCATGTAACTATCCTCATAATTGATTCATGTTTTTCTGCCGTTTCTTAAAATATCTGCACAGACTTGTATTAAATTGCATTTGTTCTCGGGTTAAAGTGCTTCCAATAAGAACCCATCCGCCCCCCCCATCGGTGCAGACAAGAAGCCGCCGCGTGACGTGTGAATTACATTTACCCCGGCTCCACCAGGATGTAAACCATTAGCGCGGCGAGTCGTTGGAGCCGCCCTGCGACCCGCTATTGTTTCCATCACTTGTCAAAATGAAAATTAGTTGGGCTTCGACAGTACTTCTGCCGTCAAAAACACACCAGGAATAGCTTTGTGATGTTCAGTGGGTGTGGGCGTGATGAATGAAAGGTAACTTGATTACCAGCAGAGCTATTAAAACCCCTCATGTGTGACCTGCCACAGGAACCCTCTCTGCTTAGCAGCGGGGCAGCAGATTGGCGTTTGGCTCATGTTAGTTGCTGTGCGTCACTATTGATTTGAACTGGGTTTTTTGGCGGGGGTGTTTCATAGCGGGTTTAGGTCATGCAAGGCTTCCATTCATTATTTGGAATATACAATTACCCGAGCTGGGTACAGTAATAATAGTCCTGCTTCTTTTCATTCTCTCACTCTCTCAACTGTGTCTCTTCCAGAAGGCAATTATTTGGCAGGTGTATTATGTCCTCTGTTAAGTGCAGCAAGCCGCACGCACTTCATGTCGTCTTTAAAACCACGAAAAGAAATTAAAGCACAAAAATGATCTATGAGGACGCTGGGCCCCACTTGGATCTGACATTGATGGAAAGGAAGCAGGTGCTCCTGAGGCGTTTTGGAGGCAGCGTGTCTCCACCACACTTCTCTTACGTTTGCACAACTGTAGTTGGATGGAAACGTACATTAAGTACGTACAAATCTAGTTTTTCAAAATTCAAAGTGTTACACGCGCCTTCGTAGCTGATAAGCACATAACCGCAGCGTCACTGGTTAAATTCCAGCCGAGGCATTTGGTTGCATGTCATACGATCGATCAATGTTGGTTTATTTCACGTTTTGATATTACCAATACATTCCCTGAACAAAAAAACACCCAGTGTGTGACAACATTTACATATGGTAAAATTTAGTAGGATATCCACGAATTACGACGCATTATTTTTCTGATTTAGCGTAGACAGTTTTACAGCATGATTTTCTTTGAAATCCCATTTAATTCAAAATATCATGTTAATACTACATGTTTTTTTATTTTTATCTTGTCGCAAATTTTGCTCGACTTGCACATTTCTTTTCAAATTCCTCCGATTCAACCCGTGTACAAGACACGTTCGGGAAATCTTTTTTTTTTTTACGCCATGTTTTCACCATTGATTCATACCTGGCTGTGCTTCTTAAAAAAAAAATCCCAACTATTTCAAACTTGTTAAGCAAATATTGCCTTTTTCTTCCCACAAAAGTCCCCATTGGGACCCTTTAATTCACTCTCTTTCTGATACCCGTGGTGCCATCACAGAGTGAGCGAGTGAGTCTTGGATATCCATAATATACACAGACGCTCACAAGGGATGATTTGGCCCGAGGCAAAGCCAAAGGCTGTTTACCACCCAAAAATGTTTACCCTTGAAAGTGTTCCTCACACTAGCGTGGATACACAGAGGCTACTGGCGCCGCTGTATTTGTACATCATTTGTTCATGGAGGTGGCGCAGAGGTTCAGTGGTTTGCCCTACTGCCTCACACGCAGTGAGGGTTTGAACCTTGGCCCCTCGGAGTTTACAAGAACTGTATTCATGATTAAGCCTCAGTTCCTTCGAAATGTAGGCCATCGACTTTCTGGTAGTGTGTGAGTGTGCGGTGTGTTTATCTGTGCGAGCTCTATAATAAACTGGCATCCTGTTGTGAGTGTTTCCCCGCCCGCTGCACACTGCTGTAGGCTCCATGGGCTGTGACCTTGAATGTGAGAAAGAAGCAAGAAAAAATAGGACAGAAAAAAAAAAGAAACATAATTTGTTCATGGCAGCGCTCTCAGGTGTTTCAAGCCTCTGACTTGTGATTATATTTTACTAACTGCTTTTGTTGTTGTTGTTGTTTCAGACTTGGAAAACTTCAAGACTCACAGAAGAAGCTCCGTGTCCGTCCGTGAAGGTCAAGGAGTGGTTCTGCTGTGCGGCCCCCCTCCGCATTCTGGAGGTAACTGTTCAACCCATTCGCCGAGCACACACACACACACACACACACACACACACACACACACACACACACACACACACACACTGGGAATTAGATGGTTGACAAAAAGCAAAAAGTGAAAGACATTCTTATATTTGCTACGTGTTAAGATGGGTATTTGGAATTTGAAGTTCGTAACGGGCAAAAGTCTTTGTCTCCGGAAAGCATGAAACAAGGCTAATACCAGCTGACATTAAAGAACATTGAGGCTTACTCCAAAAGAGCTCTTTCCATTTTTATATTGTACATGGGTTACATGGTCAAGCTGGCTTTTTTCAGCTGTTTCCAGTTTGCAACCGCTACTTCTCCTACTCTGTTTACTGGCAGATTATAGTCATAGCGCCAATTTCTGACCAAAATCTGTTGATGGAAAAGCACCATTTCACTTTTGAAACATTTCAGAAGTTTGCTTGAAATTTCTCCAATTTGCCAATTTAATGAAAATCACAGTGACTGTTATGTTGGGCCGGGAGTGTTTTCGGTCCAGCTGTTTCAATGGCATCTTTTGATTTGGTGATCAAGACCTTGCATCTGCCACTACGAAGGGACTGAAGTGATTCTTGCATTGCTTGTTTGGTGTAATCAGCTTTGCTCACAGGAGTCCACAGCTAATTCTGCTTTGATTCGGGCCATATGTTTCTCCCTCATTTCAATGTCAGCTGAATTAAAGTATTATTGCCTGAATTTATTTGCAAATATATAAAAAAAACCATTATTTGTGTTTTTTGCTTTCATGCAGATGCTAAATTAAGTGGAGATTGTACATTTTAATATAGCACATAGAATAGATGAAAATGTAGGTATGATGCAAATTAGCGACATTAGGCACATTAGGTATAATAGTAAATGAACACATTTTCCAATTTCAGGTATGTAGATTATTTATCAAAAGCAGTTTGAAACATTGCATTTTGAACATTGCACTTTTTAATACATTTTGAACATGTGAATACAGTAAATACAAATACATGTGAATACAGTAAATACAAATACATGTGAATACAGTAAATATAAAACAAAACTCAGACTCTCACCGTCACACCTGTCAGCTAATACAATGAGAAGTAACGAGAAACAAAGACAATGGAAATTTAACAACAGCATATTCATCAACAGGACTGTATATTGTAGAAGTACTAACATGTGACTTCAAGGAGATTGAACCCTGGTTTGAAGTCCACCAGCTCGCTTCCCATAGAAAGTGGTTGTGTCCATTTAGTTCTGCCAAAAAATAAAGGGCAAGCATTGCATGTATATCCCAGCATTATATTTGTAGTTGTACATACATACTGTACACAGTTGTACATACATAGTGTACGTATGTATGTACATACTGTACATACACAGTTGTACATACAAGTACTGTACAAGTCATACATACAGACTGTACATACAGACATACTATGTATGTATGTGTGTACATAGTATGTATGTGTGTACAATACATAGACTGTACATACATACATACATACATACATACATACATATAGTACAGTTGTACATAGTCGATATTTCTATTTCTGCATAGTAATATTTATGTGTCTATTTGACAGGGATAATGCACAGCTCCTTAGCAGTACCAGAGTACTATTACCCTATAAGCTAACTTTCATCTGTTAGCTATATAATATAAAGCAATATATATATATATATATATATATATATATATATATATATATATATATATATATATATATATATATATATAGCTTAACCTTTCATCTGTAGTCCCCTGGGTATTATATAATACATACTCAATGAACCAAACGTCAATATATGCACAGGGATTCGATTTTCTACAATATTGCACCTAAATACAATACTATTCATTTTTAGCCATTTGTGCCTGTTGTCGCTAAAACGCGACATACCGAAATCTGCAAATTACGTCATCAATGTTCGTCACATCTAGTATATTCAGATATATTTAGTGTTTAGTAGAAGCAACCAATAAACTGGTATGTATTTTTTAACTTTGCACAACTTACCTATATTTTGAGGATTACACCGGATTCAGTCGTGAAAATCCATGAGGTCTGAGGACTTGACTTCCGGTTTCGTCAACCGGATGTAGTTTCAGCTCCGCCCACAAAATGGCGGGAAAATGCATCCAATACGATCCTTGGTATGTGTAAACTATGCATCAACAGGCAATAGTGTGATACACACGTCACCTCGGCTGCATTAAGACTGGAAGAGGTTTGATGCAAATTCACGACAACCGTCAACAAGGGGTTAAGCAGTACTATGTATCATCATTGTTTGTTCTCAACCCAAAGGCAGGCAATGCCCTGGATGTAAGGTATATTAAGATACAAATAATATGCTAATTTGCTTTCTTGCCTGGAGTTAGATGAGTAGATTAGTAAACTTGTATCTGTGCGAAATACTAAGAGAGAGCCAGGATTAACTTGGTTTAGCATAGCTAACTGGACAGCTATGGATTGGATGTGCCATGTGACCTGTATGAAGCTAAATGTACAAATGGTGATGTTTTATGAATGGTGTGTTCCCCTAGTCTTCTAGGGCTTTTATTCTGAAAGGTAAGGACCAAAGAAGTAAAGCGGTATACGCTGCTGTTGTCCTTGAGGGGCTGATATTCTCCCAAATTGATAAAAAGCACCGAAAAACAAAGTACTTTCCTATCGTTAGTGACCATCTGTTGTAGACCACTTTTCAGAATGCATCATGGGATACTTTGAGTCCACTATGCACGGTATGATCATTCTCGCTATACATTCGGACAGCACAAGAAAAAGTCCACTCTGAGTCATTTCGGACACAACCCTCGTTTTTCTGCAACATCTTTCATATTTTCTGTCTATAATTGCAGCAGATGTGTCCTTCCGTTTGCCGCTTCTCTTCTTATTGGATCTTCCAAACGCAACAGCTGCTTGAATTACATTCCCTCAATTGACAGCCACCAAACAGATTCATGCACAGGTCGGCTGTTCTGAAAATGCTGCTCGCCTGTAACTGATGGTAATTGTTTGGGGCTCGTATCCTTTCGGGCTTTCACCTGGCGAAGGCTTGGCAGGCTCGGCGGCAATGTGGACTATCCCTATTATTTGCAAGTGGTCGGGCTGAGCCGCCTGTATTCGATTGTTATCTATGCTTTGAACAGTTGCTTCGCTGACTCTTTTCACATCTGACAATTTGTGCAGGCGTAATCCAATTAAGGTCTGTTTTTTTTTGACCAATGGGGAAATAATTCCAACATGACAGGCATCTTCAGGCACATGAAAAGCCCCCTCAAGACACTTGTCTCCTCATTTATATACAGCGCCATTACAAGCTGTCAATTAGCAGTCCATTTCAGTGAGTTACATCTCTCAGCTGTAGTAGAAGCTACTATCAGCGTGTCATTCGGCCGGATAAAACACTCGGTTGTTGTTGTTGCTTTTGATCAGATGCAGTACACAGTGTTTCGATGTGGGACTTTAAGCCCTGACATGAAATGAGCAAAATGTTGCTTTGACACATGTTTAAGCATGTCTTACCTCCATGTTTTAGACAAAGCCACATGATACAAATCTGGCACGAAGAGCAACCATATTCAATAGCAACATTCAGCGTCGGTTACATGTATCCACTCGCTCACCAGGGGGAATGAAACAGTAAACAGCAGACACCAAATCAACAGGCTTTGCCACACCAGGCTGTTGGCACTAAACATCAACACAAATACACGTTCAGCCAAGCTGCCGGTCGGGATTGTATTCAAACTGGCAACAATGGAAAGCAATCAATCCGCAGGCAAAGGCCTAAGTGTTTCGCCAGGACTAGTTGTCTTTGTTGACCTGACATGTTGCTTTTGTTGCATCTGAGATGGCACTTGCCGCAGCTTTTTAGCAGGGAATACTGCCGGTAACCTGGCAACGCAGATTTGTCCCCCCAACACACACGCACGCACACACACACACACACACACACACACACACACACACACACACACACACACACACACACACACACACACACACACACACACGTCACGGTGAAATCAAAGGGATTGCCTTGAAAGCTTAGTCAGCAAATTGCAATTTAATTTCATGTCTAAATTGACTTGGCCTGGAAAGGAAATGAGTCGCATGAAATGCATTGAATAAGCATGTGTCTTCCTAAACCCAATTATACTTGGGGATGGCTCTCCCTGTGTTGACTGTGTGCAGATGGCAGGCCACGACCTGTAACTAGATGTCACAAATATATTATTATCATCAGTCAATCTGCCTGATCTTTTTTTTCATGGACGCTTTAACGCTTCTCTGTTACCGACTTGAGTGTCCCGAGGCACAATGACGGAAACAGACCAGAATCGAGGTTTCTTAATGCTTATTTATTGTACAGTGCTCTTTTGGGCTGTTATTTTGTGAGGCTAACCACGCCCCATGATACAAATGCTCCTTTTGCCCTTTAAAATACACTTGATTTTTTTTCCGTTTTAATTATAAGAGGACCATGTTCCTTCATCCCCATGAACACACGCTGTAGTTGATTTTGACTCAATCCCCCATGCTGCTGTATATATTCAGGAATGTATGAAATATGTATCAATCCACTGCTGAAAATAGTCCCTAATAAATGCCCTATTTCCTCTTGTTTAATTGAAGTTTTCCAAAAACTACACTGCCCCCGTGTTTTAAGCTAATTACTGTGCCTTTTTGAAAAATGACACGATCCATTTTTGACCTCCTTTTAAAGAGTTATGTCTTCTGTTGGAATGGGAGGGCTTGGGGCTGAGAGCAACAGAGAGGGATGGGAAGAAAGACACACATTGTGTCCTATTGTTTAGACAGCGGTTTCACTTCATTACTGTAAAATATGTCAATGATCAGGCTCTTTTTGAATGTTGCAATCCATCACATTGAATGCCACTGCATTCACTTCATTGTTCTGCATTGCCACTTTTGTCAGTTGCATTATTTTGACAAGACAAAGAAATGTGGTCTTTTCAAATCAATCTGCATTTCACTGCTGGATCAATTCAATGTATCTAATTGATGCAGCTTTTCATGTTATACAGAAATGAATGAAAGTCAAGAGATGTTCGAAGGAGTGAACGTCAACATTGTATACTTCACGTATAATCCTAGTTCGTTGAACTTCATGGCTTTTATGAATGGAAATGATTTAATGTATTGGACAGAACTCACAGGATGCCTCAGTTAAAAGGGTTTCCTCATGCTTTACTCGGGGCACGAATTCAGGAAGCAGCTCAGTCATCAATCTCAGTAGTTTTATTATTTCATTGCAAATCTGTTTGGCCTGTCAGGAGCAGCCCAGTCGGCAGAGAAAATTTTGGCATTGAACTTTTCTGAAAACCACGGGATACGTCGAATCCCAACGTTTCTGAACATAAAATATGTTTCATATCAGCCAGATACGCACAACATGACACAAGGTTAACGTTGTAAAGAGATTGGTTAGGGCGACAAAAATATTTGATTAAGGTTAGAAATAACATCACGGTTTGTGTTCAAATAATAACGTAAACATGTATCGTAAGAACCTTTACAACCTAACTAGGGTAAACAAACAACAATTGCCATTAGCGGACTTTCTGACATAACCTTCCATAAGAACTATTACAACGTAAAGTGTAAAGTTAGTCTTTACACTTGGTGAAAAAATGTTTGTTTGACGCATCCATCAATTCTCCCACTGGCAGACTTCTTTGCTTGTTATACTTGTATATATACCAAGTAACTTTCATATCACGTAACTTTCCATACTTGCTCGACATACTACGTTCGTTGCTCCTCGGTTACTCCTGATGATTGGCCAGGCGATAGCCAGGCATCAGTGTATATTTTCATATAAATTCATTGAAACAAAATGACTAATGAGGACTAAGCCAACTACAACCCCATGATATGAGGGAATACACTCAGGATATGAAGAAATCTGCAGCCTGCCTAACAGGGAATGCAAAGTGACTGTGATAACGAAATACAATTTCATATTCATGAAACGCAATGCTTTTTACTCGAAGGGCTATTGAAGAAGACTTTTCCTCTCCTGGCGATTAAAATAAATGTAAAAGTTTCTGCTGTTAAGTTGTCTAACAAACACTGTTGTGATACGGGTGACGGCCATTACAAGCTCCTGTTTGTGAGCCAATTTCCCTGCTTCTGAATAAAGCGAATGTTGTGTTTCCCGTTGTATCAGGTTGCTTTCAGTGGATATTATAAAGCGTAGCAACTCTGGCCCAAACCCTGAATACCGAACTGCATATGAGAAAAATAAGACCTGGGAGAAAAAAAAAGATGGTGATACATATTCAGTGCTTGTATTGCTCCTATGCATGCTTAGACTTGGAGGATATATTTCATATGTTCATTCATCTGCAGTCATATTTTCATGACATTACTTTGACAAAGAGGAGATATCTCAGCGTGGCATCAGCAGCCTGACAGCCAATAACAAGACAATAATGACTGCCGAGCCACCTTCCCTCCCTCACAAGGACCTCATTTCATTTTAATCAAATTCTGCATGTGGGTGGCACGTTCGAGGATAAAACCTCATCCGCATCCCTCTATTCAGCACCATATGTTTGCAGACCTTCCCGTAGGGGTGGGACCCTCGGTGTATGCCCGAGGCTCTGGAGGGCCTCCACCTGCCGCAGGGGGCTCTCGGATGACACATTATGGCGGACAGCTGTCCTGCCCACTGTATGCGGGGCGGGCCTCGTCCATGCAGAAGGACGTGATCGGACGGAAGAAAGAGCGCGGGGCGACGGGTGCGGATGGTGGGCTGCTGGTTGGATAGCACACATCTGCTGCATAACCCAGAAGCTACCCAGCGTGAGGTGTGCATGAGTGTGTGTTCGATGGCAGCTTCAGACATTAAATAAAAACTGAATCATTAACCAAAACCAATTATTTTTTGTAAAAACCAACACAGTGCAGTTTCATGGTGCTAAACTAGTGGTATTGTCCTGGTTTGAGTGGGTTATGAACGTGGCACTTTCTCTCCACCCATTACCTGTAGCCCTGTATATTATAGCCCTATGATATTTCTCTGCTGCTATGATATGATATGAGTATTGTATTTACAACTTGTGACATTTACTTTTGGTTTTAAATTGATCACAGATTAGCAACACACAAAGTAACGATATTTTTCCCATCAAAGAACGATGGCTAAACGTGCTAAAGTTGACTTTCACGGCCCACCTATGGCCTCCCCCACGGCTCTCGACATGTTGACGGCCGAGCCGACCGCGAACGGCGCAAACTACGGCACTTGTTCTGACCGAGCTGTCGGTGTTCACCTGAGGGGGAAACCGGAGAGAGCGGGTGCCACGCTTCCATCGGGACAGCGCTATGAGCTGTAACCGTCGAATGAGCGCAGGGCAGAGCAGCTGCCTCGAGCCGGCAGGGCACGCTCACGTGCGTAACATGCACCGAAAGCATGTACAGTACGTCCGCCCGGAGTAGCCCAGATCACGACACACACACACAGAGTGGGTGGGCAAATACACACAATAATCCAGATATGTAAACTAACTGCAGAGCACTAAATCGGGTATATTTAAAGTCACTGTAAGGTTGTTGGATTTAGTTCAGGGCATGAAAAGAAAAGAATAATCTAGTCTATTGAAAATTGTATCGCAATGGATAATTAAAGAGACATATTTAACACAAGTGGTGAAAATCCCCATATGGGTGCTGTTCATGCCTCAAGTGTGCTCGCAGACGTGGCAGTCTCAAGTTTTAATGTGTGATTTTTGTTTGTTTTTCTCCCCTTTTCTATTCCTTAGAAATTATGACAAAAGGAAACACAAATCTTTTTTATTTTATTTTTTATGTAAAAAGAGAAAAAGACAACATTGATCGTTGTTGTCAGGCAAATCGGGATCTTTAATGTCACATCCCATAATGTAAGCGATGCTCGTTGAAGCCACTGTGCGACTAAGGTATCAACACAAACCTCTCCATGCACCACGAGGAAGGACCTGTGTACTCCAGTGCTGTTTGTTGATGATACTCTATGTGACTCATATTTAGCAGGTGTTTGTTTTTTTCTCCACCCGTCAGGGATTATTCTGCATTTAATCTGATCAGCAGACGACACATTTCACAATCTCCATGAGTAATCTCCTTTCACAATCCCAAACACAGTCATATTTCCCCTCTCCTCTTCATCTGTCTGGAGACTTCAGCTCAGCGGAATCATATCACATGTCACTGTCACACCATCCATGCCGAACCCCCCCACCATCACGGTTTTTGACGTAATGTGACTCAGTTACCTCACAGTGAAGAGAAACCTCAGCGACAAGCAGCCGGCGACATGACAGCAGCATGAAATGGGGAAATAGTGTGTCTTTAGGCAGTGTCACTCCTGATTGGAGTTTCTAATCACGTATGAAAAAGGTCACGGAGGAGTCTGAGTGTGGCGCGCACGCGCCCGTTTTCCCAGAAGACGTGTGTGAGTGACATGCCTCCTCAATCTCTTTTTAAGCTCCTTAAAGTTCACAGTACACAGCGCTGTTGCATTTGGAGAGAGGGTGTGTGTGTGTGTGTGTGTGTGTGTGTGTGTGTGTGTGTGTGTGTGTGTGTGGGTGGGGGTGAAGGTCCTGAAGGCGCTCCAGGTTCACATGTACAGTACACATCGGACGCGTGCACAGTACCGAGCTACATTTCTGACGCTCCGGTTTGCTTTGCTCGTGGTCGACAGTGTGTGTGTGAGCAGCATCCTCCCGCTCCTCCTCCCCCACCCCGCTGTCCTCAGGCTCCACGCTTGGCGCTGCATAAACACAAATCCCCCGGTGCCCACAGGGGATTTCATCCCAGAAGAAATGCGCTGTCACCTGCTGTGCAAGGGGAAAATAACAATTGTCGAAAACATGACAGCTCGGTCCGCAGCACCTAGCCTTGCTCAGCGGAGCACGGGACTGCAGTTTCTGAATGGAGGCCAGAGCACCCCGTAGCTGGCTAGTCTGTACGGCTACATTACAGCTGGTGCAGAGTGGGATTGTGCGATCCGAACCAAGCGGGTTGACATTCAGAGCATTAATATAGCAGCAAACGACTATTTGCTATGTAATACACAGTGGAGTAAATGGAGTCACTCTTCCGCTGTGTGCATCTCTTCTGCTGCACGAGGAGTGATCACGTTTCTGGAATACAAAGGAGGAGACCTGTTTGCTGCAATCATCGCGTGGGTTTTCTAAAACCCTCCCCCCCCCAAAAAAACAAGGTGTCACAAAGTGTGTTTACTGGTCGCCCTTGGTAAAAAAAAAGTGTGTTTTTCCTCGACCTGCAGCAGAACAGTATCTGCATCACTGCAAGCGGCTGTCTCGGGAGAGCAGGACCATTGAGGATTTGTGTTGTCCCATCAGTCCCAGCGCGCCCAGTCTCGCCTGTTGAAAGAATGATGCAAGCCACTCGGATGTGTCTCTGTTGTGTTCTTTGCGATCTATTTTAGAGTCCTTTACAGTTGCAACACATCGAAAGTTAACGTGCCAGTGATAGACAGATTGTAGTTACCTTTTACTTTGGCTTTGACTATCGTTGATCCGATTTGTACTTCACTGCTTGATAGATGTCTTGCAAACATGTGACTTCTCATCGCAAATGTCACTCATATCTGCATATTACATCATTTAAAGAGGCTCAAATAGCCTGGGAGCACCAAGATGTTTGTTGCTCTGCAGTGCAGTTAGGGTTAGTGCTTTGAGAACTACACGGATTCTCTTCGTCCAGTGCAAGCCGTAAAAGCCGAAATCTTTTTGTGAATTCGACCCAAGGGACTTTCCACTAATAATATACATTTATAACTTTGCCAGTTTGTGCAAAGTGAACAGCAACTTGGATCGAATAAAAGTAGAGGTATTGGCCTCTAAAAGCTCTGATACTCAAAATGTTGTCGGCGAAACCAATATCACGATAAAATCGATAGCATGGTAAAATACAAAAACGGATCAACAACCGAATGCTGAGTAAGACATTTTTAGGCGCCCGAAGATGTTGCAATCAACTTTCATGAACTGAACCCCCCCCCCCCCGTGAAAGTGTTAAAGTTCTGAGGTGAAAAAACACGGACAATTCCCAGACCGGAAAACGCAGTAGAGAGACTTGTCAATCACAAGGTAGCCACGCCCTAAAGCACACCACACATCACAGGTCGTAATCACCTTCCTAATATCTGTTTCATATTGCCGAAGTTTTACAAGATTACATTTGAACCAACTTTACCTTCACCTAGTGCTATTTATTTTGTTTATTTAAAGAGCATGATGCTAATATAACTCAATGCAAACTCCGCTAACGTTGTCTGTGCTGCCCACATTACCGATAGCTCTCCAACACCCATTTATTGTTCACAATGTAACAATATCAGGGAATAAATACTGGACGTGCGAATAGTCAGTTTACTGCACCCTTTTTGGAATTTAGACGCTGTTAGCCTGGAGGAGCACGGTGCTGTATGTCTTCTAACGCGACCAGCGTCATCAGCGATCCTACCTGCTCTTTCAGTCGGCAGTGGAGAGACTATAAAGAGCCGCCTCAGTGCAGATCGGGCATGACGCACCCTGCCGGTCCTGATCCCGGCACAAAGGCAGAGCGCGGTGCTGCCTCCACGCGCCATCCACACACTCACTCTCCATCTGACAGGCCAATGTCAGAGCCTGCCAGAAATATATGGTAATCACTATCTGCAGACTCAAAGGACGGGGGAATGGATTATCCCAACCTGGTCGCGACACAAGTCGTATTTTCTAAACCACGACACAACTCCAAAATGTGTGTTTTCTCCCACAACGTGCGGTCCAGTTCAACCTCCTGTCTGCCACTGGGGATCAGAGGCAGCGAGGGTGATGCTGAGCGCCTGTCAGTTCCCTACTCTTTCAAAGCCGGCCGCATTTAATGGGCTGCCAGTGTGACCCTGCCGCGCTCCTTTGTGCTACACGATTACGGTGTTTTAGGCGCGGACCTAATGCTGCCGACCTTTATTTTCTAATGGCGAAAGACCTTTAAGGGGCACTCAAGACGGAAATCCCTTGTGTGTATTTACACTAAGAGTAGAGTAGTGTGTGTGTGTGTGTGTGTGTGTGTGTGTGTGTGTGTGTGTGTGTTGCTCCCACCCGAGGCTCTGAGAGAGCATGTGCATCCTGTCCGGTCGTGTAGAGGAAACGGTAGGACAGAGGATTCTTGGAGCCTGGAGCAGATATGGGAGCACTCAGCAACACAATGCGGGACGACGGTAGTTTATCTGAGAAAGTGTGTGTGTGTGTGTGTGTGTGTGTGTGTGTGTGTGTGTGTGTGTGTGAGCGGGGGTCAAAGAGGCAGATATGCTCTTGTAAATCGGCGAAAGTGACGATCATATAATCCAAATTGTGAGTTTGCTTCTCCCCGTTGACTTTTGATGCACGTGGAATCCGCCACCGTGTTGGTATTTTTAGGGGGATGTTAGAAGAAAAATATTTTTACTATTGGCTAATACTGTATTTCATATTACCTTTAGAATCATTAGTAAGACTTCATTAGTTAGTTATATTATTAATAATGCAGTGACTTTGTCTTGAACACTCACATCTGGTACATGCTTACAGACACATCCTTGGCTGATCATCTGATAGAGACAGGAGACTGAAATATCAGTATGTCTCTAGTTTAAGAAAGGTATGTCTTGAAGCCTTGTGACATTGGCCCTGACAAGCCAATCTAGCGAAAGACATGTAATGACTCATGATGGAGATATGAAGACGTCATGTGGCCTTCTGTCTATTGATATTTAAGAAGGTAGCCCTTCGCTTATTCTTTGAGCAGTCCAGGATACGCAATTGACATCATGTTGTGATTCTGACTCTGCTCCTCTTTGCAAAGAATAAATGTCCTGATTATGATTTTACCTCAAGGTGTCGAGAACATTTTTCTATCAGGGGAGAAGTAGTTTCACGTCGTATCGTCGCGTTCCACCCAGCGGACCCCCCTCCTCGTGAGTGGCCTGTAATGGGAGAATTACCCGGCGCGGGAAGCGCTTCGTTGTAAATGTTCGCATTTGGCAGCGTGTCCGCGTCCCACCGCTTTGTAATGTGTTGATTAAAAATGCATCTTGTTGTCACAGTGTGCTCTTACATGTATTATTAATAATATGAAATTATGAGGCAGCCGATGCTGATGATATTATAGTGCCAGAACATCCTGATGCAACAGTAAAACCGCAGACGCCCTTTTGTATTGACAGATGGCTGCTTTGTTTGTTTGGCAAAAGAATATATGTGTTTTTTATTTTATTTAGTTCTTTATGAGTATAGTATGTACGAGACCCCCCCAGGGGGTGTCAGTGGCTGGCTTGGCTTTAGAGCTGCAGCAGGAGGAAGAGAAGCAGGCCAGGGTCTGTACTGTGCAGGAATTAGTCATTAGACACGGCCTGCTGACGTCACTGACTGTAACAAGACACACAAGGACTGACAGTGGCTCCGCTTCACAGTGACTCTGCCCGTTTTTTCATCTACCTTAAATCAACTGTTTTAGAGGGAGAAGCGCTGCTCGTCTTTTTACGTCGTTGGCTTCCATGATGCCATATTTACGAAGCTGGAGAAACCGCCGCGACAAATTAGAGACGTGCTCGATTTGGACTGCGGCTCTGAGTGGCAGCGTTCACCCTGAAATCAGGATGTCTTGGATGACGCCATGAGGTTTATTTGGCGGCAGCGAGGTAATGGATACATGTACCAATTGATCATTAGATAACATAATAGGTACATTCTGATATCCCGTGATGGTGAGCATCTCTCGGCCAGTAAAAGCAGTCATTACATGTCCTCTGTGGCTCTGCTGGAGCTTTTTAAAGTTTGAAACAATAGCCCAGATGATGTCATCAGGGATCACGATGCTTGTGTTTGGAGATATTTAGACCAAAAGGCCCACATTACAAACTGTGGGTAGGATCAAGCATTTTAAAAGATTGACATGTATTTTAAGAAAGTAAAAGTCAGATATCGCTACCTGTCCTACATTCATTTTGACCCCCTTTGTTTCATCCTCTCTCAACTTCACAGTAGTGCAACACCAAATTGCTGGTTCATCCCAAAAAGAACCTCAAGGTTGCACTTACAGGCACTTGCAAAAAGCTGTTGAGATAGTCAAAATATTATTATAGTTCAAGGTTGTAAAAAATATAGTTTCACAATTTCTACCCACGGCTACAGCAGCAATACAACATCTTCATCCTGACTCATTTTGTGCCTTCTTTGTTGAAAGTCTATGCATTATATACTACTGAAAATATTCATGATTCAATGTAAAAAAACAACAACATATAGTCTATATTTTTATGTAGTACTGACACTTAATTTTTACCTCCGCCATAAATGTTTGGTTTTATGTTTGGCTTCTTGGTTTGTTTGTTAGCAGCATTACAGAAACGATTTTCATGAGGCGGGTGGAAGGGTTTAAGATGGGCCAAGGACAAAGTACATTTAGAGTTGACTGGCCTTCCTCGCCCATTTTAAACATAAAGTGAAACTTAACTTTGAGAATTGAAACAACATAACTCAGTTTAACAAGCATACCACTTGGTTAGGTTTCAGAATAGATCATGGTTTGGGTTCAAATAAGCGCCCTTATGTAACTTGCTTAGTTTATACGCCATTAGTTAATTAGTACGTACGTTTCTGAACAAAAGTACTGCAAAATAAGTCAAAGTTGACAGCGTCTCCCGGGTGAAAGGCCTGTATTGGTTTCACCCTTTCTTCCACTCCAACCTCCTCCATGCAGATGCTTTGTCTTGACGTCGACATTGTCTGTATTGGTGATCAACCAATACAGTCAATAAATGATAACTGTCTTCTGAGCCAGCTCGCAGGTGTAGCAGGCCCCTTGTCTATGAGGCTGACGACGGCCATTCGAAGCAGGGGTCGCCCTTCTGGTTCAAGAACGTGTTCATTCATTTGAAGTGGTGTCCGTGAAACGGCCTGCTCACACAGCAGAGGAGCATTTCGGCTGACAGCATACACGCATAACTGTATGTGCGTCCGTCCGCAGGTGAAGCTGATAGAGTCTTTCCCTTTCTGGACTGTCAGAAAGGATGATAGACCTACTTTGGGAATACTGCCCACCATCTTTGTCCCGGCGCTCCGTCTTTAAACGATCTCAAATCAGTCCGGGCGTGATCCTAACCGCGAAGGGAGTCGGGCATGTTTGACTTGCGCGACTTGTTGGAGTCTTTGAATATTCAGTGAGGCCCGTCCTTTGAAGCGGCTCCTCTGCCTCCTTTTGTGAGTGAAGCAGCTTCATTCATTGTGACTTATGCAAAGTGATCTTCAACCTGGAGGGAAACCACAAAGAACTCTTCAGGGACTGCAAACCTCGTTACAATGGATCATGTTTTGGGAAAAAAAACAACATTAATTATTTTTATACCAGAGCAAAAGGAGCCATACTAGCTGGTAGAGTTGCATTTTACAAAGTGCAAAAACAAGATCATTGTGTACTGTCAGATTTGAAAAGACCTATGCCACATCAGACTATAAAATAACCTAAATTGTAAATATGTGCCGCCATCGTCATAATACTAATACATCTCATCATCTGTTGCCATGGCAGTGGTCGTAATACTCTCAGGGCAGCTGGATTCCCTCCCCATTTTGTCTTTGAGATGTCCCTTTTTTTATGTCAGGGAGCATTGTGTAACCCATAAAACCAATGCCCTGTATGATTTTGTGAAGACTGCTTTGGCCAGCTGCGGGAGACATCTCATTATGTTTCCGCTCTCTGCGGCGTTCTGCGGCTCATGTTATGCCACGTAGTCATGTGGGTTTTAAACATAGAAACGAGAGCAGGTGCAGCCGTGGACCGAAAGCGCTGGAGAGGAAACAAACACAAACAACATGCCGTATCCTGCCTTGAAGTGTCCTGTGTCCCCGCGGACCTCTGCTGTGCCATCGCTCTGCGCTCAGCTCCGCACGCGCGGCCGCCAAAACCCCGAAAGGGGTCCGATGGGGCCGCTTCCTGCCGAGTACAGTGCCATCTCCTCCCGGCCAGCAGGGGAGCGTGGAATCATGCTGTGATAAATGGCCAGCGAGCAGCAAGGGGAGCCGAGAGGGGCTCCTCCAAGACTCTTTTGTTTAATTGCTGGTCCGCTAGCAAGTGGTACGGTTTAAACTCAGCGGGGGAAAATACCGCACGCCTCTCAGTTAGGCTCTAATGCAAAACTTCCACAGCAGCAGATAACGTCACAACGTTGAGTCATTGACTTTAATAATGTAAAGAACCTATCCAAGAGAAGATCTCTTCAACCATATAGGTTACTGATATACTGTATCCAATAAATAGAGGCCACCATTATGGAAAATGTATTTCTCTCGCGTCACATTCTGTGATGCTCGTTTCATGAAGTCTCAGGACACAAGGATGAGGTTCGGTCTTGTTTCCTCCGATGCTGCGCCATCATTTCTGCGTCCACATCTCTTGCATCCCTGCACACGAGATCACGGAGGAGACGGTGTCCGTGGTTGAGTTATGGCCCTCGCGAGTGTGACGTTGACGTCGATGATGACATTG
This sequence comes from Myoxocephalus aenaeus, assembly GCA_038501785.1. Lineage (NCBI taxonomy): Eukaryota > Metazoa > Chordata > Actinopteri > Perciformes > Cottidae > Myoxocephalus > Myoxocephalus aenaeus. The sequence goes on along the minus strand of JBAMJR010000075.1, from coordinate 1,050,152 downwards.
GGTCGAAGCTCGTTTTTGACAAAATGCTTATTCGTTTCATTGGGCTCCTAAAAAACCTGCATTGTTCACATTTTGCCGTGCGTTTGTTTCAATTTAAACGCTGGTTCGCACTGAATTGGATTATCGATCAGGTTAATGGAGTCCCATAATTACGTAATTGAATCCACTGTAGCAGTCAGTCATTAATTGTTGTTACATAGTAATTACAAAACTATCACTCTTTTGTAAAATTCTCAATGACTGGCCTTTTGATTTTCATAATTTGTTCACTTTCTTTTAAGCACCTCATGATGGAAGCCCAATGAGCCAGATAACTGCATAAACTAAGTCTTCTGCCTTGAAAAGGAAGAGCGGAAACCTTTTTTTATGTGTCGATCAAGAAGCCAAAATGTGGGTTCGGCTCATTGAAATACTCCCAACACAATGATGTGTCACCGGGGGAAAGGTTGACATTTAAACTCCAGCAATGTGTTATTGATCTCAGCAATCTGACAGGTACTTGTTAACCTGACGCCCCACTTCCTGTTGCAAAGTCGCCCCTTTGGTGCCTCTAAGATGGTTGAGATGATATTCTATAATAGTCAGCTATGACTGGCTAGCATGTGGTGTGGCTGTGGTAGATAATGATATGATAACGATATGGTGTTACATATTCATGTGATTACGCTCATTCATTGGTTATTTTAGTCATTTGTAGTGAATGCTAGCTACCGTGCCTGTATTAGAAACTACCATGGAAACCACTTACAGTGAACCTGTCTGTCCAGGTCCAATTGAATATTATTATAAGCCATTTATTTCTTTATTTCTCATGCAGATTTCCACCTCATTGATATTTGCATATTTACTACATGAATATAAAGTGATGAAACGGACCACTTCGCTATTTATCGGCTCGCTGTCGATTCTTGTGCCTCTTTTCTCACCCAGGGGTGAGGCTGTGCCGCTTCGTGACCGGTTCCGTCACCGGTTCCGTCACCGTAGCGGTCTGAATTTGTGGGTCCACTTAAACCACACGTGCTTTCCTGTTCTGTTGCGCATTTGTTTCTCATTGAGAAATCTCTCTTTTTCCATGACCGTTTCAATATGCACTCAGCACAAGCCTCAGGTAGCCAGCCAGAAATCTGACGAGGCCGTGTTTCCATTTCTTTTCATGTATGAAAAGACACAACAGCTACAAGCAAATTGTTAAAACAACATTTGTACAGGAATGATTCTGTCCCAAGCTTTTTGATCCATATAAGCAATCTCCACTGTATCTCTGTCAATTCTATTTGGATCTGTAATCAGTCATGACAACACAGACCCCAGTGTCTCCCAATTCCCTAGTTCAGTATGCAAACCTCATCCACATGAAAAATGGTTAATTTGAGGAGACTCCAGATAATTCAGGTTAATCAAATTTGTTTGCAACCTCACACTGATCCTGTCTTCAATTTTCACCTCAGCGTGATAGAACTTTGTCACCATTTTTTCGCGACCCCCAGGAGTTCTCAAAATTATGACAAGCTGCCACCCCAACCTCGGTTTCACAGCCTTCCCTGAGTCTCATTTAACGTGAGAGTCCTCTTTTTTAACGTGTCATATACTTATAATAGTTCATAAGTTAATTTCCACACATTAATTTCTGTCATATTCGTTGAATGTGCTATAACTCTGTTACGTTAATCATTCTGTACACATGACATATATTGCTTCTGTCCATCCGGGGAGAGAGATTCTCCTCTGTTTTTTGCGGGGAGTTTTTCCTTATCCGATGTGAGGTGATTCTGGGCTATACAAAATAAACAGAATTTAATTTAATTGAATTTCCCTCTTCGTCCGTAGATCTCGTATTTTCCTGGATCTTTAACGAGTACCCGACGTTTGTGAAGCAAGATACTCGGCGATTTATCTCGCAGGAGACGGGGAACCTGTACATCGCCAAGGTGGAGCCCTCAGATGTCGGCAACTACACCTGTGTGGTGACCAACACCGTCACAAAGACCCGAGTCCAGGGTCCGCCCACTCCACTGGTGCTGCGCAGTGATGGTGAGCTCTGCTTTTGAACACGTTACTTGCACTAAACCACCTACATAACAAACAACCACGGCACATAAGACTGATGGAAGTGTGTCCTGGTTAACTGGGCCGCATGTTATAGAACCTGCTAATTACAGTATCTTGTTATTGGGGCGTTAATCAGGGTGCAAATGTTGCCTCCTAATCGTACTGAGTTGGAATAATCAAATGCATGGATTTCCAGATTTCCATTTAATCTGTATTTGCAATCAGCAAATCTTCCATTAGACCTCCATGTTTGGTTACAGGAAGATTTTCCATACACCTCTACTACAGTTTATATACTACTCTTATCACGGAACAGAACCACGGTGAGCAGGACCCACAAGCAGACAACAAGGCTGGGAAGTTGGATTTAGAAAACACGGTTTTACTCAGTCACAAACAGTCACAAACATGAAGAGACAAACCGGCACAGGACAAGGAGTTGACACAGACTAAATACACAAGGGAATGAGACACAGGTGGAAACAATGAGGGCGGGGCTTGCAATTACACAGTAGGGCGGCACACGCGGGAGGAGTCTGAAACGAGAGACAAGGTGACTGACAGACACACAACAGAAACAAACAGAACACAGAACTACCCAGGAGGTCTGGGCGTAACAGTACCCCCCCCCTCTAAGGACGGATCCCAGACGTCCCACCAGGACTGGGCCACATAGGGTGGGTGGAGGGGAGCCGGAGGAGGGACCTGGGGCACGGCAGAACCAGTCCGGTGGGCGGGCCGGAGGACGGCCATCAGGCGGGCGGAAACAGTCCGGTGGGCGGGCCGGAGGATGGAAATCGAAACGGGACTCGGACCCTGGGGAACGGGACTCGGACCCTGGGGAACGGGACTCGGACCCTGGGGAACGGGACTCGGACCCTGGGGAACGGGACTCGGACCCTGGGGAACGGGACTCGGACCCTGGGGAACGGGACTCGGACCCTGGGGAACGGGACTCGGACCCTGGGGAACGGGACTCGGATCAGATCGGGGCGCCGACCAGACACGGGGAGCCGGCATCGGATGGGGCAGCGGCACAGAGGCGGGAGCCGGCATCGGCACAGAGGCGGGAGCCGGGTCTGGGGCTGGCAGCGGCACAGAGGCGGGAGCCGGGTCTGGGGCTGGCAGCGGCACAGAGGCGGGAGCCGGGTCTGGGGCTGGCAGCGGCACAGAGGCGGGAGCCGGGTCTGGGGCTGGCAGCGGCACAGAGGCGGGAGCAGGGACAGGGGACGCCGACAGGACAGGGGTAGCCGGGACCTTGCTGGGAAACAGGGCCTGGAGGGACTCCATCATGTCCCTGAGAAGCCGGTCGTCGTGATGGAGGCGTGGGACAGGCGTCAGCCGGACCGCCGCCTGGAGAGGTGGTGCAGGAATTGGCTGGACCGCCACATGGAGAGGAGGGTCCGGGATCGGTTGGGCCGCCGACGGGAGACGGAGAGCTGGAGCCTTGTTCGGGCGGAGGGCTTGGAGGGACTCCAGCATGTCCTTTAGAAGCTGGTCGTGGTCGGCTGGGAATGACAGCTTACAGCACGGATTGGAGTCTGCTGGGTCCATGTCTTGGCCGGTTTGTACTATCACGGAACAGAACCACGGTGAGCAGGACCCACAAGCAGACAACAAGGCCGGGAAGTTGGATTTAGAAAACACGGTTTTACTCAGTCACAAACATGAAGAGACAAACCGGCACAGGACAAGGAGTTGACACAGACTAAATACACAAGGGAATGAGACACAGGTGGAAACAATGAGGGCGGGGCTTGCAATTACACAGTAGGGCGGCACACGCGGGAGGAGTCTGAAACGAGAGACAAGGTGACTGACAGACACACAACAGAAACAGACAGAACACAGAACTACCCAGGAGGTCTGGGCGTAACACTCTCTTACTGAGCTATAACCCTCTGGAGTAATATAGTGATGTGTAGTCCAATGTTGACCAAATAATGCAGTGACAAAGTTTCAGTTCAAGAGTGCATTCCTCTAAAAGTAGGAATTTGTATTATTTAATGTGTATTTGGTGTGTATGCAAGGTTGTTGATGTCGACAAGTGGACATGCAAAACACATGCAATTGTGAAAAATAAAAAACACTCCACAAAGGCCATTGGTCTCCATCTTGTGTGGAGTGTTTTGATAATAACATGGCTCAGGGCTCAACATGTGTGAACATGTAACTCTTGCCACTTTCATCATCTCTTTGGATGGTGTTTTTCTTCCACATTTTGTCACTTTTATTAGCACTAAAATGCTTGGATCAAATGGTTGATTTAATATAGCAGTGCTGAGACTTTGATCGTGTTCTAGCTCGTGATGAACAAGAGAGACAAACTTACTCTGTTGCTACCTAGAAGAAGGACAAATAGCTTTGGGGAATACAAATGAAATGCAACGGGTAATTATCTCCTCCTCGGCTAATTTTAGCATGTCCTTTAACATGTGGGCCTGGTACTTTCGGCGGACCTTATCAAGGCACGCCAGAGGAAAGGTCACTGCCAGCCAGGAATCTGATTGTAGGCGTCTGTCCTAGAAGGTTGTTCCTTACCATTTCTAATGCAATGCAAGAAATATGAAGCCAAATGTTATGTTCACGAGAAATGTCTTTGGGTTTTTGTCTTCCAATTAATTACAGCTGATCTGATGGAATACAAAAAGCAATAACTCTCAAGAGGGAACACGAGCTCTTATCAAACAGCTTTATGAGGCCTTTTTTTTGGAAGCCATTACTAATACTATTAGTATTAGTGGTAACACTTTATTTTAATCCCCACCCCATTAAGCATGTATAAACAGTTTATAACACACAACATTCTAAGTATTTCTAATGTTTTTGCCAACCATTTTGCTGGTGTATTAATACCAGTCCTTATCCTGGACTACCGAGCATCCATTCATAGTTTAATGAGTTATGGATGGTTCAGAGGAGGACTTATGTTTGGTGACAAATTGATACGTGAAAAATAAATAAATATTGCCACTTCATTATAATGAGTTGTTTGTTGTTTTTATATTGGATACATGACTTTAATGTTGTATTGCCTTGAGATGGCACCCAGTTAATTTAGTATTTTGTAAATATCGTACCGTAATTATAGCTGAAGTTCTGACATAAGACATAAATTGGGCTTTATGCAGTAAGCCATTAAAGAGCAAATGTCTTATTTATTTTGTTCATATTCATGATTTGTTTTTAGCTTATTAGTACCGACTGATTTCTGGGATTCACCAATGTTTTGTCTAGTTTTTACTCTTCTCTGAGGTAAGAGTACATTTTACAAATGGTCGAGAAATATTAACAAACTTAGAAAAATACATTTTCACAGTCCGCAAATTGTTCAACCGACACAAGGAAACTCAATGTTGTATATTGGAGGAACATAAAAACATGCATAAATATTTTAGAATCAAATTCAATATATTAAATGTTTTAAAATAATACAAAAAATGACATTATTGAAGTCATACTATTGGTCCACTGATCCAAATTATACAACCCTTGAGGATGATATGTTGTGTGCTCAGCTTCTGAATGGCTTACAGATGCCTTACAATTTGTTTTAGATTTTCCTAAATCTAGTTTTAAGGAAGAACATTCTTTTAGCATGTATAACCCATCACACATTATATATGATTTAAAATAGGAATACATGTGGAAATCATTTCAGAAATGCATTACCTCACTATCTGTGAGACAGAATTGCGAATAGCTTGCCTGATTTGAGAGATGTTATTTTTTTTCACCCAATTCCTGACCACTTTTCCCACCTGCTTCCTTCCTTTCTTTTTTCATTATACCTTTATTTCACCGAGGCAGCAGGTGTAACAGCACAACGTCAGCTCCACCGCGGTCACGGGCGGGGGGGCTCAGGTAGGGGGATGATGGCGGGGGGCAGGTTTGCGCATTAAACAGGTGTCCCCTACAAAAGGTTATGGTATAAGACAATTACCCGTCCACTTCCACCTGTCCGCCTGAAATGGGTGATAGTGCTGTGGTTACATTCCAGTATGAGACAGTTGTGATAAGGATCTGAATTAGCTTTCACAGTCACTCGGGGAGCCATCCTGATAACACATGCCTCGCCAAATCAACGGGATGAAATTGGCCTGTTTCCTCCATCTCTAGAGCTATTTGTGCAACACAGCCCTGAATTACAGCAACAGGGGTGGGGAGGGACCTATTGTTACACTGGTGGACGAGAGGCCTTCTAAAACACCATGTTGTGCACCCTGGCTTTGGCCCCGCGAGGAGAAATGAAATGACACCCATTACAAATACATTGATGTAATATACCTTAGTGTGATTTGAGTTGGAGACAAAAACACGCACGTGCTGTCAGACACTTGATTTATGAATAAGTCTCTCCCAGAGCTAGAACACCAGAGAGCCCACATTCCCTTCTTCTGCTTTATTCAGAGAGATTTTTTTTTAGCATGCACAGCAGCAATATTATAATCCACCAGAGCCGCTTCGCCGACAGTGAATGGGATGCTTTGTAGACACAGTGGCGGTACCCAGGGGGATTTTATGGGCCCGTTTTCTGGTTCATAGCTGTTAGCGCTACACAACAAGATGAAACTCATCTGGATGTAAAAGCTCAAACCGGCTGTGAATTCTCAAAGATGTTTGTTTTTAGTAGTTTTTTCCCCCCCATTCAACAGCAGCGTGTTGCGCGTCCACCGGAGAGCTGTGTTTCGGCTTTGTTTTCTCATTATTTTCAATGGGGGAGCGTTCTGTGACGGCGCTGAGAGCACGGCGCGTTTTTTTTCCCTCTGCTGCTCAGTTTGCACGGCATTGGAAGTTGAAAAACATTTCAGTTTCTGGTTAAAAACAAAATAAGAAAAAAAAAAAAAATGCCTCGACTTGAAAATAGTTTTTCCAGAAGCTGTGTAGCAACAGCAGAAGCCACAGCTTGTGTTTATATTATCGTTTTTTGTTGTTTAGCTGAAGTTCTAAATCAAAAATACAACTTTTTCTTTTCTCTTTGCTCTAACACTCATTTGCATTTCTCTTTCAGGTGTGATGGGTGAATACGAGCCAAAGATTGAAGTTCAGTTTCCAGAGGTCGTTCATGTTGCCAAAGGATCCACTGTGAAGCTGGAATGCTTCGCTCTGGGAAAGTAAGCCCACTCTTCAGTGTCAGGCTCAGCATGCTCAATCGCATATGAAAGAAAAAATATTACCAGAAGAGTGCTGGGATATATATATATATATATATATATATATATATATATATATATATATATATATAAATATATATATATAAGCTCTTTTTTTTATGGTCCATGCCGCTTTGCTGCGCCGCTCGTGTGTTTCAAGTTGCACATAAGAAATTGATCCACGTGCTGTAGTGTAAACCTCTTCAGTTAGAATAAAGGAATAGGTACTATGCTCAAATTTAGATTACTTAATAACCCTTTACTATACACGTTATAAGACCTTCAAAAATGACTTATGAATGTTACATATGGAATAGTTACAACTGTGATAGAGATATATTTGGTCGTTAAAAATCCAAGTAAAGCCCTAAACATTGCACTCCTCATCCTGCTGTTGCATTACATTTTAAGGGTTTTAATGACATATTTGAGGAATCTTTATCTTTCCTTAATCTTCAAATTAAGTGGACGTAGTCGTAAGGATGTCACCCATGGGTTTGTAGACAGGCGTTTTCAAAATCTTGAGTTCGGCATTTAAGATAAGATAAGATAAGATAAGATAATCCTTTATTAGTCCCGCAGTGGGGAAATTACAGGATTACAGCAGCATTGCTCACAAGTGAATAAAATAAAAGATAAAAACAGTCAAGTAATATAAATAAACAGTAATAGAGAACAGTAAAAAAACAGTAAAGAAGAATATTAAATATACAGACTGAATAAAGAAGTATATATAAAAGTACTTAAACGTGTTGGATATTGCACCAGGTGAATGGTTAAAGTGTCCAAGTTCAAAAGTGTTCAGTGGTCAAAGTGTTGAGTGTTCAAAGAAGTCAAAGAAGGTCTTCAGGAGTGCTCCCTGCATCCCAAAAGACCTCCGTCTCCTTAGCATAAAAAGTCTGCTCTGTCCCTTTTTATAAAGTGCATGAGCGTGGTTGGACCAGTCCAGTTTATTGTTCAAGTGAACACCCAGGTACTTGTAAGACTTCACGATCTAAATGTCCAGTCCCTGGATGGGCGTTTACCCCGGTGGAAGTCCACCACCAGCTCCTTGGTCTTACTGGAGTTTATCTGGAGGCGGTTCTGCTGGCACCATCCTAGAAAGTCCTGGTTCAGTTCTCTGTATTCCCTGTCATCATCGGCGGAAATGAGGCCGACGATCGCAGAGTCGTCAGAGAACTTTTGCAGGTGGCAGTTGGCAGAGTTGTGTTTAAAGTCCGAGGTGTATATGGCGAAGAGGAATGGAGCCAGAACGGTTCCTTGTGGGGCTCCCATGCTGCAGGACACCCGATCTGACTCACACTCCCGTACTCGCACATACTGTGGACGGTTGGTGAGGTAGTCCAGGATCCATGCAGTGAGGTGGTGGTCCACCCCGGTCTGCTCCAGCTTTGTCCCCGTTGTGGTTTTTTGGGTGTCGCCATCTTGTTTTTTTGCCACCAGAAGTGACACGAGACAGTACAGCCAAAACGCTGAACAAGAACATATTTCAAAAAGGGTTAAAGTTGTACGTCACAAGGTAGCCGCGTCCTAAAGCATATAGCCTGCTTTCTGGTCTATTTTACACTAAATGGAGCATCATTTACTAAATGAACATCATTCTGTATTGAAGAAGACTTGAAACTACAGATTGAAACATACACTCATGTTTACAATGTTTACTGAGGGAATAAATCAAGAGAGAAGTAGAGTCATTTTCACATAGACTACAATCAGACTTCTTTTTGCAACCAGAGGAGTCGCCCCCTGCTGGCTATTAGCAAGAATGCAAGTTGAAGACACTTCAGCCTTGGCTTCACTTTTCAGAAGCGGAGGTTGCCGACTGGTTTCACCATTTATTCCCCAACGTCTTTATCTTTATACTGTTTTTGATTCAACTCTAATTCTGCTCCATAATTTACCATCAAGGTGTGAGGACATGTTTAATAAATGTTCTGACACAGTTCACTTTTAGCCGATTCAATTATTTGTCAAACAATAATTAATACATAACTAGAATCTTAAAATTTTTATTGAGTTTACAGAGATATTTGGGGATTTGAAGTCATCAGAAATGCACATGTTGACGACTTAGTTCACCTATGAGCAGGAAATAATTCAGAGAAATTGTGAAAAGCTGTGACTCCAGATGGTTAAACTCCTCCATTCCTCTTCTCACAGCCCGGTGCCGTCTATAAACTGGAGGAGAGTGGACGGTGTACCCTTCCCCAGGAAAGTGGACATGAGGAAAGCCAGCGGCGTCCTGGAAATCCCGTACTTCCAGCAGGAGGACGCCGGCACGTACGAGTGTGTGGCGGAGAACTCCAGGGGATTGAACACAGTGAAAGGGAAGCTCTCCTTCTACGGTAGGTGGTTCTGACACGCATGAATATTTGACTGGCGTGCACCACATCTGTCAGACCTGCTCAGACTAAAAAGGCAGAAAAAAAGCGGACACAACTGGTCTTATAAAGCGGTCGACGGCAATCGGCAAAGGCTCGTGTGGCGCGCACGAGGACGCAGGCTGGTTTTAACGTCACATCAAAATGATTAAAGGCTGTCAGCCATGATGCCTCTAATATTTTGATCCAGATTAAAGGAGTGATGGGGATGATGCTGAGCCCTTGGACACGACCTTGTTGGTGAGCCCTGTATTGGGTTCCACCAGATGGCATCATGATTGACGTCCAACTTGACTGGAGATTAAAGCCGGTAAATGTACTATACATAGGCCCGTGGCACATATGTCAGGGACATAATCCGCACAGCAGCATCTGGATCGACAGGAAGGGGGTTAGTAGTTCCACTTATTGTTGCTGATGAGTACTTACACCTATTGAGTTCAGATGAGTCATGATAGAAAAAAACTAAAAAGCTATTGATGGAAACCGTAATCTGCTTTTTACAGTAAAGATGTCCTGCCTAAATTGGGTATTTTATCTATTAGATTCAACTAAACATCTCAATTTAGAGCTAACTATATATATATAGATATATATATCTATATATCTATATATATAGATATATATCTATATATATCTATATATCTATAGATATAGATAGCCCAACAGTGGCAGACATGTTGACATCTATATCATCGCACTTATATTGTACTATTGTTCTACTATTGTACCACAGTTGATGAGAGTAGCTCAATATTGTAATTTGATGAGTTTTATATTTTTTATAATGGTTTTATAATGTTATTCCCGTCTTTGTCTTGTACAACAAAAAAATGAGTCACGAGATTGTCAGGCATTATAGTTGGTTATATTCCTTTCTTTTTTACTAACAAACAATATGTCCTAAGGATTAGGACCAAATTAGTAGGTTTGCATATGGACATATGATAATGTATTATAATATCGGCATATCATAGTTTGGGATAATATATAATACCAATATTTGAGCAAACTAGCTTTCATTATCTTTGGAGATAAGTCATATTGCCCATGTGCGCTCCCAAAGGCTACGTCTTTAATACGACCTGGCATGCAAGCATTTTCTTGGCTGAAAGGTAGGGGGGCTACCTGAAGCTTCCGCTTGATATGTGGCACCAAATGTTGAAACCAAACCTTTGCGATGTGGAGTATTTTCGAGTTAAAATATGATAGTGGAGCATAAGATTCATAAATTTCTTGTGACTTATGAACACAGAACTGAAACTCTGGGATACCGGAAACAATTATGAATAATGTCTGTCTATCCACACTGTAAAATAATCAAAGTTCCCTACCCTCCCTGACCAGTTTACCTCTCTCGGTAACTTTCCATAATCACGAATGACGTGAATGAACAGGAGAAACGCTGCCGTCACATGGACGTGTTCGGAATAATTGTGCCAGCAGTCTGGATCTGTCCAAGCTGTGAGCTTGCTCGCTGAACAATCTGTGGATTTTCCTCCCACCTCGACCGCCCTCCGCTTGCCTCCCTCTGATTCTCCCCACTTCAGGTCGTGCTGTGTCAGCCGTCAAACGTAACTCATTTGGGGCATTAAACAATTTGCCGTGATTTACAACAGTCCTGGAGGCCCTTTGCCTCGCTCACTCCCAACAGCCCCGGGAGCACGCTGTGATCCACCAATGCTTGATTCGTCCCTCTGAGCTGAGGCTCCTCTCTCATTTTGATGTGTTTTGTCAGTCTCCCTTCCTCTCTCTCTCTCTCTCTCTCTCTCTCTCTCTCTCTCTCTCTCTCTCTCTCTCTGTATCTCTCTCTCTCCTGCTGTCTGCTGCCAGGTGATAAAAATCAGTAATCTTATTTTGAACCCCCTTTGAATTAAGCCTTTGAGACATTCGTCAGCAGTGTAAGCCAATGGGGGAATCGATAAGGGTATCTCTTGTGCATCCAAGCACGCTGCAGTGACCCGGGCTTTGTGTTAGAAAATAGAAGACATGAAGGTGTTACTTTACGGTCACTTTAAAGCATTCTCACACTTCATAATGCAGCCGCGAGTCCCACTAATGCAGTAGGAATGGGGTCAGGGTGTCTTTTGGGTATGAAGGAGCTGCGTTTCCAATTTAAAATGTTTCCGTCTTGTCTCGACTGAAGCCGAGACAGGAATTCAATAACCGCTTTGAAGCTTTAGCAGCTTCAATCACATTCCCATTCAAACCTGCGGTGGAATTTGATTCATTGCATCTTCATGCAACAGAAGTTCTCTTCAGTTTGGGTGCAATTGGCCACCGTCGTTCTTCGTGATTCCGTATTGGAAGCGCTGTTCAACTACACTCAAGGCAAAGGCGAGGACTCTTGTTCAATTTCCATCCCTGAAAGAACCGCTCGGGGCGAAGAAATATAAAAGAAATGTGCTTTTGCTCCCTTGTTGAAGTCGATATCTCTCGTAGGGAGAAGTAAATGTGAAGCTGTGACAGGTCAGTCATCCCCCCCACCCCCTCCCTCGTTGTATTCACGTCTGTGTTTCTGCAGACTTCACCGCTGCATTATCTCACAGTAATTTCACCGATAAGGCAAATTCCCATCTTCCCCTCCTCCTTCAGCCACTTGACGTTTGTTCTGATTGTCTGTGCGCTCCGGCCCCCGGTGCCGGCAGAGATGGGCTGCCGGCTCTCATTTGGTAAGCGTTGACTGAGAGTCGATATGTTGGCAGCGGGGCGAAGGGATGGAGTGAGGGACCCTGTCAGCGAGAAGAAGAAAAAAAAAAACACTACGACTACAATGCAGTCCTGGGAGGTGCAGTGGGTGGGGCGGCTCAGCCATGCTCTGATGGAGGATTGCGGTAGAATGGGCGAATGTGACGCTAAATGATGAGGATGCTGCAGTAACTTCCTGCCGGCTCTCCTCCCTGAGGGCTCTTTTCTAAACACTCACACTTCAAAGACTTGGTAGTAAAGCTATAATCAATGTGAATAAATAAAGCAACTGCAACTAAGACAAGGGACACATGGATGTTATATCACATAGTTGTTAGGGTAAATATGCCTCATACAGCAACATGTTTCTTGATTTTCTCTGGAGAGAAAATCAAGAAACACTAAATATTCGAAACCATCCACTTTTATCATAAATTGGAGGCGGGTGGCAGATTGTTTAGTAATAGCATCGCTAACGCCCTCTAAAGACTATGAAGGGGCAGGTGGTGTGCCGTGTGCAAACACCATAAATGTGATTTTCTACCGCGTGAAACTGGTGTTACTGGAAAATCAAAAAGCATCAAAGAGGACTATGGTAGCCATTCAGAAGCTGAACACAGGCAATGGTTCGGATCAATGGACCAATAGTATTTATTTAGTAGTCCATTCATTAGTTACTCTAACTCAAATTTGAAACCATGGAAATAGAATTGGCGAATCCCAGAAATCAAAGGCCAGTCAGAAAATAAGAAAAAATCATAATCCATAAAAGGAAATCTGCACCCGCATGAGGCCCAAAGTCGTTCCTTTGTAGCAGGATAAACAACAGAAGCCTCAGCTTTCTGTCAAAGGAAAACCGTCACCCTTTTTTCTCTGTTTTCACGGCAACAGCACGGCGTCAGCGCTAACGACCCCGGCCAACCTTGTGCCGCCGCCGAAGGGTGGGGATCTCACAAGGCCTGTAGTACGTCACATGATCCACAAATATGGATTGTGTCTCTGATACTGGAAGGACTTTGATGTGGAATCCACGCAAGTCTCCGACACAAATACACAAGGCCGCGCAAAACACCCCCCTTCGTCCACTTCTTTTGAATCTGCTGTCATTTCTGGACACCCACATGCACACAAGTTGTCACACACACATATATAGTGTGGGTAATCATTTGCAGTGATTGAATTTCTCGCTGTGTTATCCTGCCTCACTCAAAGGCAAAATACTGTATAGTCGAAGCCAATTAGAGGAGGAATTTGTACCTTTACTGAAAAGCCAGCACAAAGGTCAGTCCTTGAGAGTGGCATTAAGGTGGAGATCTGCGGAATGGAAAAAGTGCGGTCGGCCATTACTCTTGTCCCGCCACTGGCCTTGTCTGATATAGGATGATGGTTGCTTGACCTACACGTCATCCAGAATGTACGGAGCATTACGCAGAGGGAGCTTTACTGATCCAGTGTTATGGACCGCTTTTTTGTGGGGGGGGCTCAATCATTAACTAGCGCTGAGTTACTCGTGTGACACAGCGAGAATCAATTCTCCTCCCGTATAATTATACCATCAGTTAGTCAGATTGGATCGAGTGGAGCGTTTTTATGGCACCAGAAGCCACCCATCGTGTATATGTGTCTGGTTTTCATCATTTTCGTTAACTTCACACCTTAAACTAAGAGCAATAAATGAGGGGATATAAAAATTCCCACATTTAACCATAGATTTGTGTGAGTGTGTGTGTGTGTGTGTGTGTGTGTGTGTGTGTGTGTGTGTGTGTGTGTGTGTGTGTGTGTGTGTGTGTGTGTGTGAGAGAGCTCGTTTATAAGGTATTGTGGGGACCTAAATCTGACTACACACTCACATTGTGGGGACTTGCTATCCTTTTTGGGACAAAGGTATGATTAGGTTAAGGGTTAGGATTAGGCTGGTAGCAAGTATGGTTTGGTTAAGTCTCCTGGAAATGATTGTCAGTCAATGTAATGTCCCCAAAAGTCATGAAAACATGACTATATGGCGTCACTTTAAAATGTGAGGATGAGTCACGTCAAATGTCCTGCTGCCGGCCACGTGAGGTGGTAAGGAAAGTGATCGAGGATGTACAAAACTGAGGAATGAGACCGGCCCCAAAATAATGTATTCATATGCAGCCTGACAGACAGAAGAAGAAACAAAGTACGTAAAGCTCTCGCTTACTCGATGAAAAGCCTCATTCCTTTGATCGTGCGGTAATTAATTGAAGGCGACTTTGATAAGCATAAAAAACATTGTTACCATCTATTCCTAAGTCGACACATTATGTTCACTCTGGCATGTTTGTTCTTCCCGTGTTTCCTCCAGCCCCTCCTCATCTCATCGAGAAACCCCAAGATGCCCAGAAGCTCATCGACGACTCGTTGGTGTGGGAGTGCAAAGCCACGGGGAAGCCAAAGCCTTCTTACAGGTGGATGAAAAACGGAGAGAACCTGGAGCCCGTAGAGGTGAGATCTGCCGCCGTCTTTAGAACCGAGGACAAAGTTCCCCCTCCCAAGGTCAGACTTCAGACTGCAGCAGACTCTGAACGAAGAGCAGTGCTACGCTGTGCTTGTTGGTTCAAGCTTTGTCGCCTAATTAGCATGCGCTATTGTCCTCCTCATTACAACGCGACGGCTTCCTGTGCAGCAATGCGCTGTGCGATTCACTGCCCTGCAAAAAAAAAAAAAAAAACGCATTCGCTCCAAAGGGGACTGGACTGTGTCTGCTCTGCTTTGCTGTGCTGAGAGTATTCCATGCTCCTCTGGAAAGCACAGTGATGTAAGAGCTACCCTAATCTTCTGTTAAATCTCTCTTTGCCAAGTGCTGTTATTAATCCTGCGCCACCAAATGTGGGAAAAGTAAAGTCCTCTACATAAACACTGTACATCCTCCCTTCCTTCCCGCTCCCTGCCATCGCTGAATTCCCATTATGTATTTAATGAAGAGAGATGAGCCTGGCGTTGGCTCCGGCCCGCCTACTTGTGCAGCGAACTTTAACTTGTTGGCATTTGAAAGAGAAAAAAAAAAACAGAATGAAAAACACAATTCCATATTCCTTCATCATATTGGATTATTATTACATCGGATCATTTAGGTAGGTTGTTTGCGGAAGATTGATTGGACACTGAGGCACAGCTTGCACCTGATAAATAAACAGGCATTATGTTAATTTGCTTAATTATGCACAAAAAAAAAGAGGCAACTAACACACCAGAGGATATCGATGAGTTGAATGTAATACATGTCGTTGGAATGAACCCAGTCTGTCGTTGCTGTTACCAGAGGCAACACACAAAAGATGTAAACTGCACAGTTGCTATCAAGGAAGGATAATCAACAATCTGTTTTGCCAATGGCTTACATTTGATCAAAACCTCTTATTAGGTAACACTATTCTGTTTGTTTGACAGTCCACCTGTTTTGTCTGCGTGGGACAAAAAACACTCACATTTTTTATTTGGGCATATTTGGTCGTTTTCTAATGCACACTGCATCATCGCACCTCCCTCTGTGCAGGTGGCCTTAGTCCTCCTCCTTTCTCGTTTCATGCTGAACTGAATGCATTAAGACGAAAGCACAGCGGCTTTTAAAAGGCATCCTCTGAAAATATGAGGAAACTACAAACGCACCTCGCAATGGATGTGTGATTAAAGGTTACAAAGACTGTGTTTTCTATTTCCCCCGTCCCTCCCTTAACATAAATATAATATATGGATATATTCAGAACGGATGGGTGAATGGATTAATCAGCCAAGGTGTTACATTGTTTGAAATGCCACCATTAACCACAGTGGCTTAATGAGTGGAAGAGGGAAAGGTCAATGATGTAAAGGAGCAGTGGGGAGAGGATGCGCCATTTGTTGTTATTTATTACGGCGAATCAATTGAGACCTTTCTGATTGTATAGTTCACTGGGACTTATTTCTGCTCTCTGTTCTAGAAGTTTGAGCAACAGCAATAAAGAAATCAAAGTTTCTTTTATCTCTCTCTCTCTCTCTGTTGAGAGTTGTTATATTTATTCCCAGATTTGTTCATTTAAGTTATTTATTACATTTTTTAGGTATGACTGACTGATGTCTAACTAGATCATATCAATGGCATCCCTTCTCTGTATATACTTGGTCATATTTTACAAAGGGTTTAACCTGAGCCAGGCCATACAGCAACGATACAATCATAACTAATTCATAAAGGATTAGTAGTGTACTGCTGTTAAAAAAACAATAGTAATATATCTACTGTTTATACTTTTTATTATACTTTTTGTTTTTATTGGTCGGTAGTCGGTATACACTCAGGTACCGCAAGGAAATAAACGGAAGGGGAACATCTCAGGCCATATCTATTGCTGGGAAAATTGACTATAAAGTACAGTAGATTTCTGGGGAATCATGATATATATAGCTGAGTATATGTGCATTCAATTATTCAATGTCAGTCATGTAAAATATTGAAGAGCCCCAACTATTTCTAGTGTTTCCCTCTAATAATAGTACCTCTCAGACTGGTTCTACAATCATAGGGCTCTTTGTTGGACAGCCGGTTGACAGGGCCGACCCTTATGGATTATGAGACTCCTTGTTTTTTCGATGCTTTGTATTACAGCCCTGTGTGGAAATAGCAACGGTTTATTGGAATGATTCTTTTTCTCGTGGCTGTTTTCATCCCAAGGACCTCACTCTCTGCTGCGTTATTGACAATGGCTGCAGGATTAAGTGGCTGTGCAATTAAAGGGGAAACTCCAGCGTGAAACCGGATTAATCCATTTGAGTCAGTGAGGGACCACCATACACATGGTGTGGTAATTCCTGTTAGGACTTCAATGTTGAACTTAAAGTACTGTCATTTTGAGGCCTTTGTACTTTACTTCAGTATTTCCATTTTCTGCTACTTTGTACGAAATTGTACTTTTGACCTGCAGTGCACTAATGAACTAATAAATGCATGCATTTAGTTCATAACTTTAGTTACTAGTTATTTCGCAGATTCAGATTGATAACACAAAATCAACAAATAAAGGATGATGTATAATTATAGAGAAAGATAAGATATTGATCCCTTGGTGAAATTCCTAAGCCAACTGGAAATGTGAAAAAAATTTAAATATGTACAATGTAACTGTTTAGAATGAATTCTTGCACATTCCTGTCTGTCTTTTCCCATTTTTGAGGATGTGTAAAAGTTCAATGTATTAAGAATAAAAAAGAATATGCAATGTGCTTTAATGTAAAATATATAAGATTATATTATTATATATTATATATTGTATATATATATTTTTTTTTTAATTAAAGAATAAGATTAATAACCCTAGCTTTAAGTAACATTTTGAAATCAGGCCTTTCCCTTCCAACAGAGTATGTCTACCCTGTTTGCTTTCACTTAAAAGGATAGTTTGGGTGTTTTGAAGAGGGGTTTCATGAGCTACTAATGCATTCAGTGTATTTCCTACAGTAGATGAAGGCAGATGGCGGCAGTTTCTAGAAACAGACAGGAGTACCAGCACGGGAGCAAGGCCATGTGCTGTGGTGGACAGTATTCTGCTTTTCTTCCGTGCTGGTACTCCTGTCTACAGTTGGCATGCCCCCAGTTTGTAGAAACAATATACTGTAAGTAATGCACTGAATATGGATAAGTACCTCATACAACCCCACTTCAAAACACCTGAACTTTAAGTAAAAGCTCTGAGCACTCTGAGAATCAGCATCAACTGTGGCTGATGTAAATCTAATGCAGTCCTCTACTCTTTCCTCCCCTGTTAATTGCAGCTCAAGTGGAGCAAACAGGCTGAGCTCAGAGCTTTTGTTCTTGCTGTTGTAGAGCCACCGTTGACCTTAGTTCATGTCGACTTGAGTCGAGTTCTTTCTTGCATGTCGAGAAGCAGATTCATCAAATATCTGTGAGCAGAATTTGCAGATTTCTTTCACAGTGAGCACCGATAATTGTTTTGTAGACTTCAGATTGCTTATTTAATGGCTTTTTTATTATTTGTATAAGGGAGAAAAATCACAATCACAATCACAAGAGTGGATTGATATTTTTATGATGATAAAATGTAGCTTGTTTCAACATTACAGCTGTAAAATGATCATCATTCTCACAAAGGCCTCCAGTTATTAGTAATTCTGAGCAAGATAACTGTAGACAGCAATCAAACCAAAGAAGCTCACTCTTCTCACCCATATAAGGCATTCTTTTACGTGTTTTCGCAGCTTTATGTCAAACAAATCAACCCAGCGTTGTCGGCAAATGACATTGCCAATCATTTTCCTTCAGCATAAGGTGTACAGATGGTCCCCGCAGGTCCCTGCATGAAAAACTGCTGATTTGAGAGGAACGTCATGCTTAATTAATAGCAGCCATAAACGGGAGTGCTTTCCGTGCACAGACTGATATACGCCACCATTTGCCTCCCTTGCCAGCAGGGATGTTCGCCCCTGCACATCCAGAGCCGCAGAGCGTTATGGAAATTACAGGCGCAAAAACCTGCTCAGACACAGGATTAGTTTGTGATCTTTCAGTCGAGGACGGTCTTCCTTTTCATGTGACAGTACCTTAATCCCCCGCGACTCCGGTTCGGGCCGCTCAGACAACCCTACGGTAATGGGCTGTGATGACATTATGGGTGAGCCCCGAGGAAGACACGGGAGATGAAGGGCACGCGGAGGCAGAAGCTGACACAGCCGCATAGAGATGCGTGAAAACTGCTCAGGGATTTAATGCTGTGGTGAGGGAGTCGAGTGCGAAGCCCAAGTTCAGAGAGATAAACGTACAGTATATCGAGGATTAAACGTCCGACAGATGCACTGAGTTTTTAGTTCATCGGGACCAGTCGTCCTTAAATAGATCTTAATTTGACGGCTCAGTAACGAGCAAGAAGCACCCCTTCCCCCTCGCTGGCGGGCAAAACCGATCGCCCAAACAGATGAAGAGGAGGTTCACGCTGGCACTTAGTATGGATAGGGGCATACCTATCAGAAAAGCAATTTTCACAATGCATTATACCTCAGATGTTACGATATTCCTTCCCCCTCTCATCCCCTCCTCCTGCTGAAGGGGAAACAGGCCCTGTGGTGCAGTCGCAGATATAAATAGGGCACGGTTTTATTTCTCTCTCATAAACATGCAGATTGATTAGGGTCATTTTCTGCTAGCCTGCCTCCATCCACCCAAGCCTTTCCCTCCATTAGTGATGAAAACCTAGATTTATGGCCACGTCTGTCACTTCCAGACCATAATTCACTGGCCCCACTGGCTGGCTGGTTTTATGTAGATGAGAATAAGGCGTATTAAAGGCCCGTGTCTCTCTGTCCACAGGAGCGCATACAGGTGGCCAACGGAGCGCTGTCGATCAGTCGCCTGACCCTGTCCGACACGGGAATGTACCAGTGTGTGGCTGGGAATAAGTACGGCGAGGTCTACTCCAACGCAGAGCTCCGGGTTATAGGTAAGGCTTCGGCTCGGTGTGTGTACTGTTTGTGTGTGTGTGTGTGTGTGTGTGTGTGTGTGTGTGTGTGTGTGTGTGTGTGTGTGTGTGTGTGTGTGTGTGTGTGTGTGTCTGTCTGTCAAAAGTACACAGTAAGAACGCAAACCAAAACCGTGGAATTACAACATCAAGGTCCATCACGTGATGCCATTGATTGGGTCCAAAAATACATTTGTCCCATACACTTCTATTGGGAAAGAGGTGTCTGTAATTCAGCGGATAATTTCGTTCAAGTAAATAAGGATTTCCTTCCATGTCCTATTTCAAAATTGTCCTATTTACCTTTTGGATTGGAATTAAAAACTAGGCTATAAATCCGAGCCCCCTGAAAAACTGACAACATTGCCATCTGAAAGGGTTTCATTCAGGATCACATTAAGGTTCAAATGGTACTGTATGGACAAAAGTATTTTGAATTTGGGTTATGTTGTGGAAAGTCCCGTCACTTACTTACACTTACTTACACTTACTTCCCATTTCCAAAGTGTTTTAAACAGCTGGATAATGTTCATTAGTGAGCATGTTTGGTTCAGATGCTAAATTTGTCATGCTAGCTTGTTTTGCATGCAAAGGTTTCAACTCTGGCGATGAGCAATGGTTTGTAATGTATGTAGGGAGAGAGAGTGTGATAGAAATGAATGAGAAGTTCGGGTTAAAATAATGAATGGGAGTCAAATGCCGGCTAAAACTAGCTAACGGTACTTTAAAAAAAAAATTGCATTGTCATTGCGGTAAACTGGACCACAACATGACATACAATATTTGACGTTTGTAGGGCCACATATAGCTCAAAGTGGATGTGATAAGCCTTGTTGGTAAATGGGCTACATTATGGTGCAATAAATAGATAAGAGCCAGTTGCCGTTATACCGAGAAAACTCTACTAACGGATGTAAAGTTCAGTCTCGATCTGTTCAGTAGGCAAAATTGTTGGCCACTTCTATTATTGCTGTTCAGGCAGTAATGTTTTACATAATTCATAAGAAAACCGAGCAAGGTCGTCACTGAAAACGTCCGTGTGCACACTCACAATGGTGGCGCGTGCGCAAGCATACTTTCGACCGCATTTGTTCTCTAGTTTGCTCCGTCTTGCTCCTCTGCTCAATACCGCCGGATGACCTATGGCCTCTCTCTCTCATTGGCCCCTAATTGAAAAGCATTAATTATAAGACAAATGCGTCCGGCTGACAGTGATGTATGCCAGTGCTGCTCTGTTCGCCAGCCTCGCCCATCTGCCCTGTCAGGCCTGTCACTCTCCACTCTGAGCGAGCAGCAGCTTCGCATTCGCTATTCACCCTCCGGCGTGTCTCATCCTGATCATGTTGCTGATAGGAATTAGGCTCAACACAGCCGAGGGTAGTGGTCAAACTAGAGGTGGAGATTTTAAAAAAAAAGTGTCAGAGACAATATCTAACTTTTTAAAAGGGCTAATATCTTTTCAAGTGGTTTATAGACAGGGAAAGTTATTATGTGGGCATGATCACTAAAGAGCGAGACATTTCTGTTGAGGATAATAATAAAGTTACATCAGCCTGTGCAACTGTACGACATCAATTGTGGGTATTGCTGTTTAGCATTTTGATTACAAATTACTCAGATTATGAAGAATGTATTAGAGTCTTAGAATTGCCCAGAGCAATAATGCAACGTATTCAAGGACCCATTTTAGAGATGAATTATACATCCGATACTCAGAGATAATTTGAAGGAAAAGAGATGTGATGCTTTTACAAATGCCCGGCTTTGATATGCTGCTCTTGTCTCAGCCGTTGCCCCAGATTTCTCTCACAACCAACTGAGGAGCCAGACGCTGGTGAAGGTTGGAGGAGATGCGCTCATCGAGTGCAAGCCCAAGATGTCTCCTTGGGGCGTGATCTCCTGGCGGAAGGGCAGCGAGTCGCTCCGAGAAAGTAACAGGTAACGCAAACATTCTCACATTTTCTGCTCAGCTCGGCCCCCGCTGTGAGGCGTGGCTTTCCAGATGTACCTTCTTGTTTCACATTTCAATATGCAACCTTCAGTTATTAAGTCATCTCCAATGTGATGTGGCCCTCAGCTGGTTGCAGTATTGGACGGGATTCTCATATGGCGTGAAAAGGCTGCATTTTCACCGCCACCTCGATCAGAATCCTAATTTCACTCACAGCTTTCAGCACAGTAGCATACATTATGAAGGAATGCAACTACCTCAAGAGATATTTTTAATCACTAATGGCATAAATGGCAACAGACTCGAGGCAAACTAAAAGTTGCATTTTTCACTATATCTGTAAGACATGTGGATCAAGTACTCAAACTTATTGTTATTTCATTGTCATTATCCAAAACAACATGTCAACAGGGGCAATACGCATCTAATACTGATGCACTTTAGCATCTGTTTGAGACCAGGCTTTCAATTAACTCCAGTATGAAAAAAAAACATAACAAACAAACCTGCACTTTCACCCAGGAGACCTCTGTACATGTCCTGTGTGAAACCAAGAGACGGTTGACATATTTTAATACATCGTGTTTTTTTTACAGTAAGCCTAAAAAAAAATTAAAAACACATTGGAAGTTGTTTTTTAAAGATATACAAGTAAAAAGTGGAAACTGTACATTGACACGCCGTCCCTGACAGGTCGAAAACTGATGCTAGAGGGGGACCTAGAGCTTCATAGTTTGAAGCGTAGGGCCATTAAAAAGTGTTAGTGTTGGCAGGAAGAATGTGTTGAACTCTTGCTCCATCGAAATTGTCCCGTATATTTGGGTGACTTGGTGGTGTAGGAGTTTATCATGCTGTTTAAGTAATAGAAACATCCTGGGTTTGAGTATTTTCCCTTTCCTGTCACCTCTCCACTCTCTCCTATAAAAAAAGAATGTCCCATTAATACTTAAAATAAAATGCCTTATAGGGAAGAATTGACTTCTCTACTTCCATGGCAGAGCAGAAATTTAAATGTTTAATGCAACGCAAGTTTTCATGACTCAAACAGTCAGAGAGCTAAGACTTTTTTGAAATTCAGAATCAACGTTACACCAAAAGCCTCCAGTCACTGCAGCATATTTTATTACTGCACGTCCATGGAGAGATTTTGATGCTGTCCTCAGATGTGGCGGGGACAGCTAAGACAAAAATCAGCATGAAAACTGAATGAGTAATGGTATATGGGGTTTGAAGTGTTTCATCTCCATCTCTTTCCCGGTGACCAAAACGGACCGGCTGCTGAGTAAATTCAGAGTGCTAATCAAGTACTTTTTCACCTCAGTGGGGATCCAGAAATCCAATTATTCAACTTCTGACACCAAGTTTCAGTGGAACGGAGGGCCATCTGAGCATCCTGCCACGTTTGACCCCTGAGATGTGGGTCGTGTGCTACACGTGATCACTTTTGCCAGTGTGTGTGTGTGTGTGTGTGTGTGTGTGTGTGTGTGTGTGTGTGTGTGTGTGTGTGTGTGTGTGTGTGTGTGTGTGTGTCCGTCCGATTTGAATCTTGAAGTCCGGCCCAGTGGCCTCATTGCAGGCAGGGGTCATCCATCGGGTGTCATCGCTCTAGCATGACTCTGCTCTGACAGCAGGGCTGTGTGCACAGTGTCTTGCCAGGCTTTGCATATATACAAAGCGGTGTTGTTGCTTGTCAAACAAAGTGGCGCGGAATTTGCATAGTGGTTTCGCCGCCGGTGCCCTTCGCTCGCCCTGCGGCACCTCCATCACGCGTTTCAGCCTCTCGCCACCTGGACCATTTCGATTCTGTTGTTTTTGAATTCATAGCGAGGATTGGTTTCACATTTGTCTTTGTCGTGACGTGAAGTGATAAATCAAAAATGGAATTGTCCGTCCTCATGTTAAATAGATGCTTTGTGATGCTTTTTTACCACTGCATGTACTTGTCTTTCAAAACACATTCCTAACTATAAATCACATAATGATCAAGTGCTGTGATAAATAATGAATGATTCATGGTTTGAATCATTTAAGTGTTATAAATCAATTACTCTAGAATAGTTGCAATGAGGGGATTCTTTTTTGTTCAAGTTATAACTGTAAGATGGATTTACTGCAGCGATTTAGATCTGTTATTTGCACTTAGAGAATCATGACGATGGGCAATTAGTACATGGATTTCTGTAACTCTGTATTTGTTTTGGAAGTCTGTTTTATGTTAAACAATAATTCCGTGACCATGAACGGCTTTCCAAAACACAACTGCCAACCTGGGGTTCAGCGAATTTAAAGGGAAGACATTCAAATGTGATGATCTAAAAAAAAAACTGCAGCAAAAAACCTCACACGTATACAGTCCAAAACATAATAGAGAGGTTACACAGATTTGGAAAACAAATGCTTTTGATGATTTATTTTGCAACTCTGTAGATGAACCAACTAGGTATTTTCAGCCAGTTCATCTCGAGAGTCAGCGATAGATACTGCAATAGACTCAGACAACTCTTTTGACACGAAAATATCAGCATGAAGATACAGTGCACAAAACCATATTGTCTAATTCACATGGTAAAGATGTCAGTATTGTAAAGACAATCATCTAGTTTTGCAGGACCGTTAATCAAACTCATAAACTTAAAAACAGCTCAGATTAATCGGAGGATTATAATCACTTGCACCCAAATCAATGTTGATCAATGTTAGATCCAAGCATTCAATGGTATTAGCTAATTATATCTCCTTGAAATACCAAACGATTTTTGGGTGAGGGGAGAGTAGTTGACACAGTCTTTCTAGACTTGCAAAAAAAAATTGTTGCCAATTTGATATCCAAATGAACTAAATTGAATTACTCTTCCCATGGTTTGATTCTTATTTACAAAATAGGAGTCAACAGGTCAACATTGTTCATTCTAAAGGCCTTTTACACAACAGGGGAGTGACAAATAAACAACATGAAAATGCAAAATACTTGGATCAAAACTATTTATTCTGGCAGTGATGCAAATTTGGGACAGCTGCAACACGTTTTCAATAACATTTGAATAATTTTGCGACGCTAGAGGACAAACTACTGAGGTCCTTTTAACTGAGTCTGACTTGAGTCTGTCTGAGGTAAATTGTTGTATAGCCTGAGCTGCTGCATGCTAATGTGTTGAGTTTCTTTTTTTAGCGAATTGCACTGAATGAATTACGCAGTTTATATTTCCAAGGCTTTTATTGTGAAAGGTATGAATGGAAAGAATGAATATTGTATGAGTTGCCTTTGTCAAGATTGAAATGAGTTGGAACTAAAGTTCGTCATTGTTTTACATATAATGTCCATTTTGAATAAGTCCATTCTGCCAAAGTCAAACATTGTTCAAACCCCCAAAAATTTGGTTTTATTTAATTACGGTGTGTAAATCTGAATCCCAGGAAAATAAAATAGGCATACCACACAGATCAGTTCTTGGCGCTTTGTTGTTACACCTATATTTCAATGACATCTGGGTGGCACACGAGTTGGGCGACAAATGTATGCTGATGATACAGTTGTATTTGTGATGGCACACACACAGACTATTGCTTCAGACAAAACTAATAGATTGCTTGGGCAGGGCGGTGCTCTGACTAGACACACACAGCTAAGGTTCAACTTTTTCTACAACAGTCAAGTCCTGGTTAGCACTTGGCCAGAACTGTCATCATGACACCAACTAGTCAATACTTGTGTACTGGAGTCAAATGGTTTGCATTCTGTTTTGTTTGTTACATTGGTGGAAGATACGCTGGTTTTAATATTTTGAACCGTAACATTTAAATGATTGCTTGAACCATCGATGCCCATCAAGGGACCGTGTTGGAAATAAGCTTTACACACAATTACAGAAAGTGCTTACTGCTTCTGCAACCATCAGTGTTTCTCAGTACCGGTCTCTACTTGTACAAATAAAATGAAATAATTTAATGACATAAGTAATTAATTTACATTAATAAACCACAAATATATTTGTATGCTTTTAGTTCCAATTTAATAAATTAGATTTGGTTTGGACCACCTGTGCCACATGTTCCAAAATTAAGAACAAAGAAGCACAAATTTGAAATTAAAATGCAACAGTCCAAGCTGTATTACAGTACATGAAAAATGCTTTCTATTTAATATTTTCTTGCCATGATGCTGGACTGTATTGCCTGCTAGGAAGTAGAGTAACTACAGAGCCTTTTAAATGTGCTGATTACAATTCTTTCAATTACTCTTTCTTATTACCTACCTTTTCTCTCATCTGTGACACACACACACACACACACACACACACACACACACACACACACACACACACACACACACACACACACACACACACACACAGAGCCCGGTGTTGTACGCCACACAATAAAAATGTCCAGCATCTGCTGTGCTAATCATTAGAGCGGTCGCCTTTTAAATGTCTCTCTAATAATAGCTGCCCCACCTGTATTCACTGTATTAGTATTAAAACCGTAATCAGCCTGCCGGTTGTTTTGACAGCTAATACCTCTTGAGTGAAAGTAGAAGTAGAAAGTAGACCGTTAAGGATGACCATCCTGGTATCACACATTGGCTGTGTGATAAGCGCGAGTGCTACATTTCTTGCTCGTTAATTTGTATTCGGTTTTCTGTTCTGAGCCCAGATAAAATGATTCTGTTGTGTAGACATGTGCAGTCTGTGTATGCTCGCATGTCTGAGCAGGCCTGTTTAGTTTTGCACCTGTACAGAAAGGTGTGAAATCACGAGAGGTAGCTGTGAACCCCTTTTGTTGAAGATTAATTTCCTTAATTGCGTTAGCGCTCCGCTGTGGCTTCGGCGGAAGGGGAAACCAGTGTCACCAGCTGGGTAATCCATCTTCATAGCAGCAGCCTCCTCCTTTTTTTCTGCAGAGGACCAGTGGAGGGGTGTGGGGTGTGGGGGGGAGGGTCTTATCTACCCCAGACAACCCTGCAGGGACGAGGTTTAGATGACATCAGCTGGAACAAAGCAGCTGAGAGCGCAGAGCAGAGCAGGTCTTGCTGATGAGTGCGTAAGTGGGCCGTGTCAGCCGTGGAGAGAGCCGCCTTTAAAAAAAAAAAATTTCAATATGCCACTGGCAGGAAGAAATCAAGTTTGTTAGGCCGCACACACCAGATGCGCTCAGTCAACTGTCCTCTCACGGACCGCCGCGGCGTGCGCGCCGACGTACCGACGCCGCTCCCCTCCTGCATTAAAACACCATCTTTTAAAGGCCTCTAGTATTTATCTCTCTGGGCTTTACGCTCATGCAAATATTTGTGCTAGTTCTTTCAATGCTTTGATGAAGGTATTATCCCCTGGAGGTAGACGTGAGATTGCTTCTAGGCGTGGCACAGCGGGTACATGTTTCCTTGTTGTGCATTTTTTGGTGCACATTACAAAATAATAGGTTAAAAAAAAGAATAATAATTTGATTGATACTTAATCGTTTTGATATTTAGCGTTAATACTCTCCTCCCCCAGGAGTTGAGGGGAGGAGAGACATTTGCCATGCCCCAGGTATCCATGGCAATACTATTTAGTAAGCACAGTCCAAAAGGTCATACATATAAGATATGGCAATGTGATGCAAATGCTTTATGCTAAAATGTTCTTTTCTTTCATTGTACTGTATTTCGAGGTTATATAAAAAATTATAAAATATATTTAAAAATGAACCCAGCTGGTGGCTAGATTTCCTGGAGAAGCAGAGTTGGGTCCTTTTATGTGTATTAATATTGCTGAGGGGAGATGCTGTTCCAAGAACCAAAAATATATTCGGCCAACCGCTGCCTAGTCAAAATGTTCCCGCAGATGACCCGACAATATATACAAAAATATATATGTTTCTTGTATTGATTCAGTTATTTCCAATCCCATTTCACTTCACCTAATTTAAATTAGTTGATGAATAGTATTAAACTCGTATTAAAAGATTTCACGTTCAGTATTAAATCACTAACGCTCTCCGAGCTCCGCACAGAGCCAGCCAACTAATGAGAAGAGCATTTGTGACATTCAGAAACTCAATTAAGGAGTCCAGGAGTCCACAAATTGTATTATCGTTCAGGTTTCAAATAAAAAATTGAAACGGCTCGCCCTAAAATAACTGCGTATCGTGCTGCCGGTCTGTGAGAAAGCTCTGCTCTGCTCTGATGATCTCTGTTACTCGGAACGGGAGAATAAATAGTTATGTGATCGCTCCATCAGGCCTGAAATGGTGCTCATGGCACTGTAATACTTTATTTAGCATCACTATTTGTTCTACAGACATGAGCTATGGATCTTCAGTGTATTTTCCTTTAATGCTTTACAGTGGACGATTTTCAAAAAGCTGGCAATGCTTTGATGTCTCAAACATTCTCTCCAATTTCTCCCATGATTTCAATCCAGAAACTTCTATTGGCCACTGCTACACGCCTATTGAAACCGTGAACTGTGTGAAATGGTGCACCAGTGTAAACTGTAGCAGTCGTTGTGCACTTGGGAGTGTAACCAGTTGAGTGACATCTTTGAACAAGGAGAGGACAGGAAGGTTGTTGCCAAGGTAACATCTGTTCAAAGTTTTATTAGCTTTTTTTTTTTTTTTTTACCGCAGATTAGTGGTTTCAAACAGCTAGAGATGTACGGTCCCGGGGCACATGGGACAAGAAATGTCGAGGATGGATGCTACCGGAAAGACGGAGAAGCGAGAGACGATGTTGAAATGCATTCATCATGGCTTGTCCTGGCAATGCTGTCAGAAACCTTCCTGATTTGAGTGTAAATGCAAAATATATATGCTGCAATGCATACTTTTTTTTCTTTTCTTGAGAAGTTAATTAAAAACTGTTGAAATTCACAGATCTTAAACAACTCTCAGTGACAGTGGCGGCTGGTGACATTTTTTTTGGGGGGGGCGCAGTTGAGCGGCGCGGTTTAAATAGCACTCCACAATGAGAAGAAAAGAGGTTTGGAGTAGAATATTCAAAAAAACAAAGCTTTATTTCAAGAAAACACAGTGCTCAACACTGTCCAATAACAACTATCAACAAACTGTAACTTTGGGCATGAGAGGTTCAGAGCAGAATGGTTTAAGAAACATTCAATGTGGTGGCCAGAGCAACATCAGGAAATACATTGACGTAGCATTCAAACTGGGGCCCCTGCAGTAAGGTGGCACTGGTGAGGTGGTCTTTGAAGGCAAAGCGTTCCCTGGTGTGTCCAAGTATGGTGTCACAAACCTACGGATAAATATATAGAGAGAGACAGAGACAGTAAGATAAGTTGTGGGGAAATATCTACTACAAACAGGCTTCATACTACAGACAAAAAACTATGTTTTGTGTGTCTTGATGGCTCAGCAACATAGACAAAAGGCCAGGAGCCACCTTGATGGCTGTAGCTATGACACACACACACACACACACACACACACACACACACACACACACACACACACACACACACACACACTCTCTAACTTGTTGGGGGTTGAATTGGTATTTTAGATAAAGTTATAGCCTGATATGATATCCACCCAAATCTAACAATGTCCAACATGTGTTCTGCTGTGGGAAAGATAAAACATTAAACTCTAACACAGGCATCTGCTGATTTTGACACTCACCTCTGCAGCAATCCTTCAAGCTCATCTTCCTTCACAGCCCGGCGCTTCCTCGGCTGCTCAGAGCCACTGCTTTGGTCCACCTCTTTCAGCCTCTTCTTGTCAACATCTAATCGTGGATTGAAAGGTGTTTCACGTAGAGATACCACAGAGTTTTCAGTCGCCATACTAACATAATCAAAGTCTCTGCTAGCTGTGTTGCTCGTGTAGCTACGTGGGAGCTATATGGGATGTGAGGGAATGATAAAGGTCTCTGATTTGACGAATAGTCCAACCACGTTGCAATAAGAAACCCGCAGTTTGATTCAGTGACGGCATGACGGCGGTGATGCCAGCGGAGTTTCTCAATGCCGATTGGTTTTCGCAACTCCGCGTCGGGCGAATTATTCGCTGGCGATGAAATATTTCAACGCTAGCGAAAAGAATATTTCAACGCTAGCGAAAAGAATATTTTGCGCGTCCAGTGTGAACACGGCATTACAGTGGCACAAAGTGTGCCACTGTAATGCCTTACATCGCAAACTCTGCGATGTAAGGCCAGTGATCAGAAATAGCTTTTATTGTCTGGTTTGTTAAGATGGACAGAAACATTAATCTCGTTGGAAAATGTTCCCTCTTCAGTGGTTTAAAGTCAACACTGCCTTTTTCATCAGTGCATTCATGGTGGGTCCGTACAAACAAGCTGCTGTCTTTATCACACATTGCGAGTGAATTCACTGCTTATTCAGACAATCAGTTGGGACAGAGAAAACTCAAGGCTACAAATGTTTGCATCACTGGCTTCTGGCCAGATGGCAGGACTTTTTGGCATCACTGGCCAGAATATCAAAAGGCAGAATATGCAGAGTTGTGTGACAACATAGTACAATGTGTGAAAGTTTAACAAAGCTAGAAGCGAAGAGAAAAAAGTGTCATATCCCTTTAATGTGGAGCCCTTAGAAGAAATATGGAAGGAAAATAAATAAAAATGATTAAAACAGTCATTCCGGCACCGTGGCAACAACTGCGACAATGAGGCACAGACACCCATTAGGACCGGTTCATGAAATTGTATTTGGCGATCGGCTTCAAATGTAAAGACAAGACAAATGAGAATTTGCTAGCTTGCGCAACCTGCGTTCTGCTAACTGATCGCCAACTGAAGGTCGGTGTCCGGGGCTGCCGACGTGCTCTCCTACCGGCAACGCAGTCTCCCTCCCAGTAGCAGGGAGTGAGGCGGCGGAAACGCCGGTTGCGCTCGCTAGCTAATTCTTGTCTCATTGGCGTTCTCATGAACAGTAAATTCATCAAATTCCGTGCCCCTTAGCTCTATTTTCAAAGCTACTGTAGCTGTCATAGGGGGCCTAAATTAACACACACACACACACACACACACACACACACACATGTTTCGGAGATCCCACGGTGCCCTGAGAGTCTATTTCACTCGGAAAGTGGAAGCTAGCAAGCTAGGCTAACCATCTGGCCCAGTGATTCAATTCATGACACGGAGTAACGCACAGAATCAGTGAGTGTTTAAATGTCAAAGTAACGTTGGTCACTAGCTGGTCAACAAAAATAAAAATAAAAATATTTAAACAAACATCAATGATATACAGTATATATACCGAGGAAATTGAATAATTAATTAAAAGAATCTTAAGTAGTACAACTTTACAACTTTAACAGATGTGATTTTCTTTGGAGCAACTAGCTACGATGCCCTATAGATATTCTATCAATATGTTCCCTTTGTCACATTTCACTGACAATACTACTATGATAAATATTGAGAAGACAAAGTGGGAAAGTGATTCTTATATTTCCCAGTATTTCCAAATCTGTAAGAAAAACAAATCCATTCTTGAAGGACGTTCTCCTTGAAGATTAAAGATTGATCCGTTCTTTGTGCTTCATATCTCATTGCACAAATTACACTTACCTTTTGTCGCAGAGGAAACAAAGTGGCCACATCCGCGTAGCTTGACACACTAATGGGACAGTCGTTTTCAAAGTCTGTGCAATTTACTTTGAGAAATCAAATGCCACTGGGGAATTGGCCAAATGTCAGCCCCTGCTTCCTCCCATATTTCTTTTTTTATCACTTTGTCACGAACGGAGCTCAGATGTAGCCTCCACTTTGATGCCTCTTTAATTCTGCTTTTTACTTTTGCCAAACTATTGACACGCACGTCGAAGAGCGAGGGTGCCGCGTGAATCATTGAGCATGAGAAATTACTACCGAAGGATGCTCTCTGACTTACTTCGTGCCCGGAGCCGTTTTCAAATCATCTGTTAGGTGTGTTTATGGCTTTTAAGTGGCGTCTGTAAATGTCTGAGCTTGAGAGTTTTTGAGTGGCTCGCTGAGTTAAAGTGAGAAGACACACAGGGGGCATCTGTATGTGGCCTGGATGTTGATTCACCCATTAGTCTAGGGAGAGAGAGAGAGACACATTTGCAATTGGCCAGATTCTATCTGTAGTCATGACCCACGGGTAGACTGTCCCTCTTGCATATTGTATATCCCTCCTTCATTGGAAGTGCAAATAAGCATGGCTGTCACGTAAATGAAGAGATGTCTTGCAGAGTGATCTCCATTTATAGGCCCATCTGCTCTGCCAGACGCACTCCAGAAAGAATCAGCGTCAGGAGAACACCAAGACTGTGAGAGAGGCAGTCGCAGGCAACTTTGCATTAATTTACTTATCGCATATCTTCTTATCTTTCCATGATGCCTTTGTTCTGTCTCAAGGAGATTTTAATAAGAGTCTCATCAGATGTCTTCAGGCTTAATTTTATGAGGACTTGGAATTAATAAGCGCTGTATGGGAACAAGTATATTAATAAAGGTGGTGATTAAATGATCCGCGTGAACGGACGGCCCTGCACTGCTATTCCAGTGCCCTCGTTCTCATGCTGCACGCTGCTATTCTTATTAAAACCAGTGTTTATCATGTTTAAATGTCACTTCGCCTTTTTTTTCTCCTCGTCAGATCTCTAATTTCCTCATTTGCCTCTAATTGAACATCTGCTTGTGAAGTGGAGTTCTGACTCTGTGGAGGTTAGCGGCGTGCGCCAGCAGTGGCGGGCCTGAATACTGAACACTAATGTGCCCAGAAGGACTTATTTCATTACTTTGCCTTGAGGAAAGGTTTACCAGCCGACAAGGCTGCCGCACGGACAGCTGACTGGTGCTTTTTGCTCTGTCTCCGCCGCTACACCTCTCTCCACCTCGGCTGTATAGCTTAAAAAGCCCCGTGAAGGAGTGCGCTCCCACCTCGCCTGAGAATGGGAGCAAGCGGAGGATTAGTGCTCCACTGATCCTGGCAGTTGCAGACAAACACCCAACACTGTTCAGAGGCGCCTGCTGGCACACACACACACACACACACACACACACACACACACACACACACACACACATACACATACACATGCGCACAGCAGATTACTGTAAATGTTTTATTTATCCCAACACGCCTCAGAGTTGGAGCTGCTCAGGAGGTGGAAATAATCTTGGCTGGTTGAAACCTCAGTGGGCAGAGCCAAAGTCCTACATTTCTTTTGCAGGGAAAGGGGAGGTAAACGGACAGTCTTGATTAGTAATCAAAGTAATAGTAAAGGATGTTGATAGATGCATTAATATGACTTAATTAATTAATTTGACTTGGCTAGATGGATGGATAGATAAAAGAAATGGATAGTTGGTTAGTTAGTTGTTTCCACTCTGTGTCCATCCCATAGCCATTGGGACGCCCAAGTCCCTTCACTGAAGCTGAATATGAATGACCAGTTTGATATATTTGTGGCTCTAAGCACCATGCGTGTGACATGCTGTGATCATAAGATCAATTTGGATGACATGATTAAGTAGCTCACGATCTTGACACTGCTCCCTGAGGTCTCGAAACCCTGGATCATAGCCTGCATTAGACACATATTTCCAAGCAGGTTGTGCAAGAGGAAGTTGCCAGCTCCTTTCACTCAGACATATTATGAACCCGAATCATCAAAATTGTTTTTTAGACCATGCAGGTGCCACGGAAGTTAAGTTTTTGGTTCGTTGTGTTTGTCTGCAGAGTTACGGAGGAAAAAAACATGGCTTGCAATATATCTAATTTAAATATGCGCAAATAGCACAGGAGCACCGAGATGCTATTGCTTTATTCATTTTGTCTTCTTTTTTTTGCTCCAGGTTTAGCAGCTGCAGAAGCAGAGCAATCTTTTTGTAAAATTAGAGTTTGCGAACTGTTGTTTTTTGCCTTTGCGAGGCTACAGATCTCTCACGCTCCTGAAAATGTATTGCAGTTACACTTTTTAATGCGGCGTATCTGCTGAACTTACCATGAACTGGCAAATCACAGTTTAAACATCTTCAATTGAACCACCGAGTGGACTGCAGAGGGCCTGGAGAAAAATGGCTCCCCAACACATTTAGAGCCCAAATGCACCGTCGTGGGTCAATATTGATGGAGAACCCTTTGTGTTGGAGAACTAATTAAAAATAGTTGTTTGTTAAAATAGTCATTATTGAAGGAAAGAAGAAAAACATCAACCAGCATCATCAAGCAAACCTTTGAATGGCAGTTCGAATAGCTACATTTTAATGGTAAACTATTTAACGTGCCTCCGGGGCCTCTTGGACTTCTGGTCAGGGTGATCTGTATTGAAGGACGCTTCCCTGATGGACAGACTGTTCAACAGCCTCTGCTTTGTCAGCCATGATCACGAGCTTTCATTGAATGTGTTGTTGTATTTAGAGACCATCAAAATGATTCATAGATCAATTTACCTCCCAGCCGTTACGGTCCTGCCTCCCACATCCCACTGCATCACTCACAGACGGTATATCCTTTAAATCATTAAGTCCTCAGATCATGTAGTGCCATCATTTGCTTTCTTTTTTTTTAAACCATCTATCAGTGCAACGTGTACATTGTGCTATATTGCCAGTTTTTCCTTTTCTGGAGAAGGAGAAAAAGGGTGTGGGGGGGGGGGTTAAAAAAACATCTCTTGGAAGAATATGCTGCTGACTGACTAAACTCAAATAAATCTCAGACCGCAGATAAAGCAAACTCTGCGATGTTTGCTGAGATTAGGTCGAAACCCTCTTTACCCGCCCGCATCCCATGTACTGCTCGCCGGGATTATTTTTATCTGCAAGACTGTGGCTGATATCATTTTTCAAAGTGAGAACCCGCCAACGCAGCATGAGTAATCCATCTTGGTTCCTCTGACAATTTCCTGCGGAACATGTGTGTGCTCTTTATTCCTGAAGAGACACCTCGGCGCACGAGGAGAGATGAATATCTCGGGGAAGGGGAATAAACACGGAGAGCAATTTGTGATTAAAGGAATCCTCTGGAAGTGCGAACGCACGCCTCTCTACGGCCCGGCCCGAAGGACTCCTTCTCCCCGCAATGCAATTACCAACACAATCACATCGTGCTCCACAGGCGGGAATTAAGACGGTCTCAATCAGCCCTGCTTCATTAAGAGACCTTCCCTATAAGAAATGCATAGTTTTTTACACAACATTTAGTCTGAGAGGGTTCATTTGCACTGAGGTCCTTTGACAGTAGACTGTGTGTGTGTGTGTGTGTGTGTGTGTGTGTGTGTGTGTGTGTGTGTGTGTGTGCGTGTGCGTGTGTGTGAAAAAGAAACAGGATTACTATTATTGTTATTTTTTCATTATAGGCACTGATAAGTTAACAATCTTTTGACATCTGGGGACATGATGTGATCCTGAGCACTTTTATTTTCCCCTTTATTGTCAAAGTGAGACCAGATAACAAAAATGTCTGGTACTTTTGATTTCATTTATCTCCGCATTATGAAAATTGAGGCTTAACTTTTCTTGTTATTTAGAAAATGAATCAAGCCACCAATTCCCGGAATAGAAAATTCAATATTCAAATTGGATAACAAACTGTACCCAGGACTGTTAGTATTATAATGTGCACAAGTGTACAATTCCTGCTGTATCTATAAAAAAAAATAGACAACGTAATAAAAATAAAAAAAATGGAGAATTCATCGTAGCTGTCGAGGCTACGGGGAAGAATTTACCATTTTCCTGCTTACATTATGATAATACACTGGAGAGGCAGCGGTAGTGTGTATTTCATAGAGTAAGAGATTAATACTTGCGTCGCAGCCCAGCCTCCCTGTCCCCTTGGCTGTGTTTTTATAAAGCAACAATATTGCCAGAGAAGCTTTAATGCTAGCCGGTGCCCCGGAGACAATTGTCAATACACAGCGAACCAAAAGGAAAGTCATTTCAAGTATTGCCTGCAACTTACTCCACTGTTAATGTAGCCCGATAGAGAGAAAAAGAAGAAGAAAAAGCCAGCACATAACCCTGCTTCTTGTTGCAGAGCTTGCCTTTGTTGAGACTTGGAGAAGGAGTGCTTATTTTGTGACACTTATTCTTATTCATTTGCTCCGGCTTAAAGCGAGAAGCTCCCTGCAACGGTGGTCGCAGAGGCACTTGTTATTGTTGAGCTGTGATTGGCACCTCCAAAAGATCCCTGTCAGACGGGCGTTTTCTACCAGATTGATGGTAATTGTCTGCAAGGTACAGTGCTTTTACACAGCCGAAAGACTGAAAGGGTAAACTGTAATCGAGCTGCCTAATAACTTCTTACATCGAGGGAGTGATTTGTGTTCTCTCTTTGGTTACCGAGCTTTTTTTTTTTGTCTGATCAGGCTGAGCACTGACTCACTGGCATATTTAAGGCACAACTCCGAGGTTGTTTTAACCTGTTCTCCCTTTCTCTAGCCCTCCAACTGCCATGCAACTCACAAAAGTGCACAAACCTGTGCTGTCGCATTATAGATACTCAAAATGACAAACCCAAAAGCATTTAAAGTTAGATTCAACAAACAGTACAGACTACAGCCTTATGGTACTGAAGCCATTTATTTAGTTACACTTTTGGACCTCTATGTTTGTACTGCGCTTAGTTATCACATCAAAGGCAAAAATATAATTAACGGTGGTGTCATGACATGCTTTTTGAATGGTTTGGGGGTCAGGTTCCCTTTTCTTGGCTGTCATTAAGATATTTTGATCGGGAAACAACTAACAACATGTTGGTCAGATTGGCTCAGTTTAGGATCTTTAACATATGCAGTCAATCTCTGAAGTGGTCAGGAAACATTCTCATGTGAGAATGGGAGTAGAGATAGATATTTGGGGCAATTTGTACCGCCAATCGCCCACCTCAAGACCTTTTGCAAATGTGGTACTGCTATGTTGGAATTAAAAGCAATGGCATGGCATTAACGAGCAAGTAAAGGGCTACGTCCGACCGACGAAAGACTCTTTTACGTGGAGCGAGCGACCAATCACAAAAAATCCAACACTCGTTTGATGTCGCTTTCAATGCGTAGAATGCGTAGATCATGGAAAAACATGAATTGTCTTGCAAACTGAATGTCAAATACATTGCTATTACCAGGCAACAACAAAAACAACGCTCCTCACCCAAATTATGAGACGCTGTCTACCGCACACGTACATCTGTCCTTGCCACATTTTCTTATTTTTCTTTTTATGGCGGTTGACATCGGTAAATGCTGCATTACCCCCACCTGCTGGAATGTCCCTCGGCCCATCTATTGCAAGACGTGTGACTAGTGGCGCCTGAAAGGTTATCCCAGTGATTTACCAGGAACGATGTGCGGATAAGAGGCTTATGACACATGCTAAGCTTACAGCCAAACGTGCAGCTCCTTCAAGCTGTACAGTGGTGATCTGAGCTAATCGCTAATGCTAGCAGGCCAACATTCTGACATTAGCACAACGGCATTCTGATGTTTAGTGGGTTGTAGTGTTTGCCATGTTCACCGGGACCGTTTGGCGTATTAGCATGCAAGCATTTGTGACTTCACACTGAACAAAAAGCACAGGTAAGGCTGATGGGAATGTCATTCATTTTGTATTGTGTATCTTCCCTTTGAAAAAAACAAACTGAAATATGAATGAAAACTGAAAAACTACATAATTTAAATAAATCATAATTTGGACCTTTAGAGCATTTCAAATGCAAAAGAGGAAAAAGTGGGTCATCATGACTCACCGAGTCTACGTTTTACCATTTTCGCTGCACTTAACTGCCTAATATCCCGCTCATGCTTTTCCAGGCAGTTCATCAGAGCTTGATGTATGCCATTTGCAGTTTAATCGCTGTCTTCATAAAAGTCAAGTAACTTGCACTGCACTCCATCAGACACAGCATAATATCTCACTCACTCTGGAAACATTGTTCCCCCGTTTGAGGCATCAGGTCGAGGACAGATCACCCGAAATGTGCCGCGCGGTCTTTGGTCCTAAAACGTTCATTGTAATCGTCTCTGCGTTTGTTCCTCCTCACAACGTTTGAGTCTTTTAAACAAAGCACCTTTGAAGCTTTGCATGGCGGTCGGTGCTGTTGTAGCTGAGGCCGCGTGGTGCAAGGCTTAATTCGCAGCAATTTTCTCATGTTCAGCAGTACAGATACCGATATTGCTTTAACCTATAGCTACCGTGGCCTTCTTGTGCATTTCTTGTGGAAGCATGAGGAGTTAAGGTCATTCTCACCTTCATATGCAAATGTGGAATTCCCAAAAGGCTTAAAGCACAGAAGATTTTCGCAGAGTCACCACTGACGGCCTTTACCAACGTCTCTTTTGCTTCCCATTGTTTCCCATTATTTGTAAGAGCTGCTTACGGATGTGGATTTTTATCCATATTTACCCGGTTATTCCATAACAAACCAAGCGAACAACACCAGACATTATGGAAACATGTGTTGGGGGGGGCAGGAATTGGAGCATTTGCGTTATACACAACTGATAGCATAAGAGTGCCTGTGATTGAATGACGGGTTATTTTCCCTGTGATGTGATCAGCACATCATCTGCTACTGCAGTTGTGTCAGTTCTGGGATCTAAGAGCCTGTCTGATGATCAGAATAGAGGAGCAGTGATACGGGACAGTTGGAGAACATGAATATTTGTGTCACATTTTATGGAGATTCATCCAACAGCTGTGGAGACATTTTTGCTCAAAGCTGTCTTCCTCTTGAGGGCGGAGCCACGGTGCCAGTGTAAGAAATGAAAAGGAAAACTACCTCCAGGTTGAGTACGGCCAGAGCCAAGTTGTCATCCATGCAGCAGAATTACTTTCAGTAGTTATAGCTTGATACATCTCTTGATATTCATTTTTTTTTTTTACAAGGGCTTTGCTTTGTAGTTTAGCTTTACATTTCAAATCACCTCAAAGTGAATCATCCCCTTCATCAGAGAGCCACGTGGTAATGCTCTGATCATTCGCTAATGATCCCTGTGACAAGGTGAGAGGCATTGGCACCGGCCTGAGTACAGCACAAAAATCCATATCAATTACACCTGCATCGGAGAATTGTCAAAAGTAAATGCCCAGGTGTCCCTGTTCCTCCGGAGTGAGCCAATCGCTTTGTTGACTGAAAGAACACACACACACACAAAGAGCAAGAGCGTTTTGGTCTCTAATTGACCGTTAACCTTGATGCCCACAGCTTCACAAGAAGAGGGAACGCGTATTCGTTTAGTCATGAGGCTGCATAAAGTAGACGTCTGAGAAGTTTGTGCCGCAGTCGCAAATCGCGCCCGGCAGGTTGCGGCGTCCCGGGTCTGCGCCGCACAGCTGGGCTTGATTTATGCCGCCGACAAGGCCGTTTCTCTCCAGCACAGCTCGCCGTGGGGATCCAGAGGAGAGACGGCCCTCCAATTTATCTTTGACAGGCCCCCCCCACCGGTACGCTTCAGTTTTTTTTTAAAGCAGTCGAGAGTGTAGATCAACACCTGCAGTCGGGTCCCGCCCCTTGTCGCGGCTCAAAGGATGCGGTGACCTCGCCTCTTTCCTTCCGCACAGCCCCCTCGCCTCTGGCGCCGTTAGCGACGCTGACGTTTTGATACAATTATGATTAGAAACATCACCCGCAGGTAGGTCGATGGTGGTCAGCGTGGGTCGGGAAATAGCAACAAAGACGCACACCTCACCTTATCTGCGAGCTTACCGTGGCAGGCAAACACAATATCAAACACAGCTCCCTGCAGTGCTTTTTTTCTTCTTCTTTTTTTCTCCATTTTCACTTGTCTGAAGTGGGGCGGCTGCTTTCGGTGGTGTGTGCGCACTGAGGCATTAGTCTTTGTGTAGAGAGGGCCTTAGCTGAGACTAATTATCCGCTGGAATCACCGTAAGCCGGCGACGATCTCTCTTCCTGCGGTCTCATGGCTGAGTAATCCCACTGATAGAATCTTAACCCTCTATTTTCACAAGCCCATTTTATTTACCCTGTTAATTAAGTAGAGACGCATGCAGGCCTCCACCCTGCAGTCACGCTACCAATCAGCCACGGCACCTCAGAGTCACTAAGTATTCATGAACGGGTCTGCTTGAGAGTCTCAAATCAAAATCAAATCTGTGATAGAGGCCCATTGTTTGTATGTTGAATTTGTGTGCACTCCAATTCTTCGACGGCGTAAGGGAGTCGGTGTGTTTGTTGCACGCAGGAAAGCGAGTTTCACGTGATTCCGGTGTTTGAGCGGGAGGCATTAGAAACGTCGACGTTCCGGGCTCTCGAGTTCAAAGCCGCTGCTCTCAACGCATTCATTTTTTGGGGGAACTCATTATTTGTATTGTGACAGTTACCTCTCACAATGTAGAGTTTATCAAACGGATCAAAGGCAAAATGTCTGAATGAAACATCACAAAAAAAGCAGAGGCTTTCAAGCGGCTTTTTGATTGTAGAGGACGCTTAAAAAAAAAAGTCTGCATGTGTTACTCAAAGAGGGAACGTAAGGAAATAACAAAAAAAAAACAGGCTTTTTACTTTGGACCGGGCTCTTTTTCCTGCCATTTCCACTTCACAGCGCAGTGAGAGCCGCTCAGTGACTGATGTTATTTGTCTCTTTCATCTTGTCACTGAGCAGCGAGGATCAACGCTGCACAGGGCCCCGTCCTCAGAGGCTTGATCTCACCCCAAAATACACGCACCTGTGTTTCTTTCTTCAGGATTACACGAGTGCATTTTCTTTTTCGGAGACTTATTGCCGTGTCCATTAAACCCTGTGTGATGCCGGGATGAAAAAAGCGGCGCTCGTGTTCACCTCACCTGTGAATTATTGATACCTACCCCTCCGCTGATTTCTCTCAGGACGAAGGTGGGAAATGTCTCCTCACATAATGGACGCGACGCGCGGACACGTTGTCGGGGCAGGGCAGAGACGAGGAGAGAGATAAAAGAAGAAAAATAGGCAGGAGCAAAACTGAATAAATGTTAATCGAAAGCCCCCATCTCTTATTCACCACTTCTGCGCCTCGGTCGACTTCCACCGTGTTTGACCTCATCTGCTCTTCCATTAGCTTCATCCTTAGACGACGAACACTTACGCAGACAGCCGGTCTGCGGCTCTTCCTTTGAAAGGGAAAGTGCCTCCCCGATCTTCATGTAACGCTTCAAAATAAATAAATAAAAATATAAAACCCCAAAAAGGTAGGCAATGCGGTGAATGCCTAAGAACATGCAGTCTTGGCTCCACGGGAGGGCTACTGTGGATTTAAATGCCTGTAAGAGCCGTTGTGCTGCACCTTTTGTCCGCTCTCAGCAGAGCCTTCTCTTACAAGAAGCACGGAGCACAAGTCACATGATTGCTATTGCGTCCCTCAGGACAAAGAGATTGTGGATATTCAGAGCGCAAAGTGCAAGTGCAGGTAGAGTGGAAACCACTCATGGTAATCATAGTCAGATTATGAAGCGTTATAACCGATTAGTTTCCTTTTCTTTATTTCTCATGCACATGTCGTTTCATGAATGTAAAGTAGCGAGACAGATTTTATTGACTGTTTCAAAATACAGTAGAGCGGTTTGAAACGCTTTTCAAATTATAGTATGAATTAAATGACTGTACTGTCTGTATGATTCAAATACACAATATTGCAGTGGTGTATAGTAACGAAGTAGAAATACTTCGTTACTGTACTTAAGTAGTTTTTGGGGATATCTGTACTCTACTTTACTATTTATATTTCTGTTTACTTTTACTTTTACTTCACTACATTTTGCAAAGAAAACTGATACTTTTACTCCGATACATTTCTCCTGAAACCTTCGTTACTCGCTACAAAATCAAATCTATCTTTAGAAAAAAACAAAAACATCGGGGACTGTGGTGGAACACAGACTCCACCAAGCAGGTTTTGCGAATCACAATGTTTTGCATTTTCCCTCTACATCCTATCGTCCAGCGCTCCCAAACCTTTATGCGTCACGGACCGGTTACGTGAAGACAATATTTTCACAAACCGGGTCCGACTTCGGAGAGACGGGAGACAACGACACCTGACGTGTGTTCGTTATGTCCAGTCTACTCCTAACTAAACCTTTAGTCCAGTCTACTCCTAACTAAACCTTTAGTCCAGTCTACTGACTCTACTGCTAACTAAACCTTTAGTCCAGTCTACTGCTTAACTTATAACCCGCTGCACAAAGACAGGATGTTGGAATGGAAGCAGGTTTTCATGCTTTTTTGGCGATCTCAGGATACTCTGCCTTGGTTTCCAGATCACCGACAGAGTTGTAACAGACTTACGTTTCATTTTTAGAGTAACGTAACATCTTGACATGTGTCAAGAGATTCCGTCTGAGGTTACCACAGACGGATGTATGCGGTCATTTTTCACAATAAAACATCTTTCCGGCCTTGATTTTTTTTAATTTAATTGAAATGTTTCATTCATTCTTTATGTGGCCCGGTACCAAGAGACCCACAGACCGGTACCAAGAGACCCACAGACCGGTACCAAGAGACCCACGGCGGGCGGAATGAGCATACTTATAACCACACTGTTACAAGTCCTTCATAGTGTCATATTGCTTTTTGGAGAATTATGATGATAAGTTCATAGTAGATGCAAAAGTATACTTAGGTACAATATATTATGTTG
This sequence comes from Myoxocephalus aenaeus, assembly GCA_038501785.1. Taxonomy (NCBI): domain Eukaryota; kingdom Metazoa; phylum Chordata; class Actinopteri; order Perciformes; family Cottidae; genus Myoxocephalus; species Myoxocephalus aenaeus. The sequence continues at coordinate 1,007,898 of JBAMJR010000075.1, read as the reverse complement.
AACATAATATATATGGATGATCACAGCCAACCCAGTTATTGTATCAACACAACTCCTGGTCCTTGGTCACGGTGACCACAGCACTTAAAAGAATAAACTTCATAATTCTCAAAATTCTGACCCTTTGCTTTTTTATTAAAAGCATGTACTTGTACTTTTACTTTCAATACTTAAGTACATTTTATATCAGAAAAATACTTTTGATACTTAAGTACAGAAAATATCAGATACTTTAAGACTTTTACTCAAGTAGTATTTTAATAGGTGACTTTTACTTTTACTGGAGTAATTTTCCAGTAAGGTATCTTTACTTTTACTCAAGTACGGCTTTTGGGTACTTTATGCAATATTGTAGGATGGACCTGTATATGAATTATAGCTTACTTGGGACCCGCTCAGGGGGGCATTATGTGAGGGCAGCTTCAACCACAGGGGCTTTTCAAGCCTTCACCAAGAGCGCCGGGCATGATGGCAAAAGCGATGGAATTTTAACTTTCGGGTTCGTCATTTTATGCCATTGGGCCAAAAACAGTTTTGTTTTTTTTCTATTAGACTTGCATCGGGAAAGGCAAATCCACATTGTGATGGTACAAACACTTGAATAAACCTTATTTGAATCATTATCTCCTAAAAGATGTAGAATGCATAAAAAGCCAAATCCAAAATAGTTTTCCTTCCTCCGTTCATGTGAATGAGGCCAAGGCTGAAGCGAAGGCTGGGAGGCGGGGTTAAAGGAAGCGCTAGGGCGCTTCCTTTTATGCGGGAGATCCGATACATTTGATCAGATTTTTATACTCGGTAGTCTAACTTCTTTCGCTTCATTCCTTTAATAGGATGAACGGGTCCCCGCCACCAACGCTGTATCCTTCCAGCTCTTTTATAATTTTTTTTGGCAGCCGTCTGTTTCTCGTTGTTTGAGCAGACGACATGAAGTCGCCTGAGACAAACCAAGTGTTGATGCTGCATCTCGTTTTTTTGGCAGTTTGTCATAAGCTTTGAGGAGACTCTGTTTTTCATTGAGAGAAAACGACTCTTTTTTTCTACTTCTGTTGTTGAGGTATTGCTGTGTGCCATGTGCTGGTTAACTCAGAGCTTGTTGTATAATGTGTTTCCCCCTTTTTATTTCACTGTCACCGATAGTGGCCAAAAAAGGCCAGTGGTTAGTTACCTTTTGGCAAGGCAAGACAAGGCAAGTTTATTTGCATAGCACATTTCAACAACAAGGCGATTCAAAGTGCTTCACATGAAAGCATTAAAAGCATCAAAACATAATGCAGAGAAAACAGAATTTAAAACAGTCAAAAAAACATTAAAACAGTCAAAAAGCTAAATAAAAAATTAAAATTGAATAAAAGTTGCAGTGCAGTTTAAGAAATAAAATGCAGAAGTGAGATGCTTTAGAGTCTAAAGCATCTCACTTCTGCTCATAACTCATCAGACAAACGTTGCTTTATACACAGTAATGCAATGCAATGTAATGAATGTACAGGAGTTGTTTTAATTGTGCTTACTCTGCTCAGGGTAATGGCCAGTTGTTGGACTGCGGTGCCATTTAATGGGCCATTTTCTTTAAATTTATCAGCCCCCATGCTTGGGTGTCATTAACTGCGTGCCATCCCACTCGGCGATATGCCTCCCATGTAACTGATGGTCATTGTTGGCTGCTTTGCATTTCCTCGACCTGATTTAAAAACCCGAGAAGTCTCCACTCAGCAGCACCATGTGGTTTTAGAAGTAGATTCTCCCACACTAAGTGTCGTTGCATTTTCTTATCACATCCACCACTTGTAAAAAGAAGTGAAGTAGGGGGGAGGGCGTATCAACTGCATTTCACAAGTACATCCAGTTAAATGCATCACTGGTGCAAACAGGAAAACATCCTGCTCACATAAAAGGGAGAGCTGATGAACTGTTTTCTGTGGCATGTGTCAGACTTCCTCCATGGCCAATAAACTCCTCTCTGTTTCAGCTCAGGCTGCACCGGCAATTTTCTTTAACTGTCAAATGTTTGTTTTGAATCAATCAAAACCTGGTTTGCGGGAGTGACATCCGTCTCGAGAGCTATTGGCTGACAAACAGGGTCTGTTGCTTTGAATTTATCCAAAGGCAGTCATGTTGGAAGTCTTTCAATACAGTCGGGACCCATTGTTTTAATTGGTGCTTTACAGTTAAAACTGTGGTGGGTAAAAGGAATATTCAATAATCTGTCAGATGAATGGGTGTAAATACAAATTCTAGAGAAGTGATACGAAATATGACGTTGGTTTAAAAAAAAATAAGGGATTTCGAAAGCGTTGAAGCTTTAATCAATGGTCTTACTACTTGGAAGTAAAAGGAGTAGCTTGAAGTGACAGACCTACCTTTCAGCTCGATGTTTTAGCCGAAGTTATCGACTAGGTGAGCGACTGTGGGTCAGTTGTAGAGCAGGGTCCTCTTTCAATCAGATTGGCGGTTCGATCCCCGGCCTCGCTAGCCCATGTCGATGTGTCCTTGGGCAAGACACTTAACCCCAAATTGCTCTCGTAGCTGTGCCTACAGTGTGTGAAGGTTAGAGAGTCCTGATGGGTGATGAACGATGACAAGTAGTGTTAAAGTGCTTTGAGTGGTCGGAAGACTTGAAAAGCTCAATACACGTACAGACCATTTACATTACCATGTAGGTGATGAACACGGTGGAACATACAGTGCAAGACACAGCAGCAAAAGACCCCGATTCAAATGAGAGTGAACCATTCACCATGCTCTATTCGGCCGTGGTCACGGCGAGAGTAAAGGATAAAGTCAGGTTAAGTGGTATAAAGAGAGATAAAGTCAGCGTGGGGAGAGGTTGGGTCAGAAAACACAGGACTTTAACATGGGTCATTTGTGAACCCAGAAGTCATCGGTGACTTATTTTAAGTTACAGAACATTACATAACATAGTCTACTTAACTACGTTACGCAGGTTACACAATGTTTTGCATTTTGACTTGTGTAACTTTACTGGATTGCGTATGTAATGTAGTCTTTGTAACAAACACACTTATTCGAACCCAAACCATAATCTTTTGTTTATCTTGAGTAGTTTCCTGTGAAAAATTAATTATTATTACCATGAAATAAACTTGTTTTGAAAAGATTGTGACGTGAATAAATTGACAAATGCTAAAAAAAATCACGAGCTAAACACCATGTTCGAGTTGCCATATTGTTGCCTAGAGGGGTGAAAACCAAACACCAGAGAAAAAATATCTTTTTTTTTAGCTACTAAGTTCTGCACTACTTTCACCAAGTAGTCGTAACTTTTCAGTTTTAGGTTTACAAAGCTTCCCACTGTAGCTGGAAACAGGATAGTTGTGAACGATAAGAGTGAAGTTGTCTGCTGTTAACCCAAAACAGTGAGTAGAAAGATTCTAAAATGTAGAGCTGATGGGAACTGCAGTGATAATTATCATATTTTCATTATTTTGAATCTAATTATAATTATGGGTTTGTCATCTTGAGTGACTCCTTTGAAATTACACAGTCATTTGACTAACTGTTAATATAAAAATGGCGACTGCTGTGGCTTTAATTGTTAACCTATTTTCAGGCAAACATGCCTGCGTCTGTATTTAAGCAATAAGGTACGAGAGGCAGTACTGTGTCGTGCAATAATGTACTGTTCAAGGGAGTTGTTAGGCCCGACGCGCAGCGGAGGGCCGGCAAACCCTTGAACTGTATTGTAGACACAGTACTGCCTCGAGTACCTTATTGCTTTTATAATACGGGTACCTGCGACTTTATAAATGTAATAGTAAGCTGCCTTTCAGCACAAAATAGTTGTAGCCGGCAAAACGTTGTGTATCGCATTTCAGCGACAGAGAAAATAGTCCCGGGACGCACAGGACGCACATACGGGACTATAAAACGGACGAGCTGGTCAGTAAATCTGCGATTTACTGACCAGTTGAAAGCAGGGTGGAGGATGACGCTCAGCCACCGATGTAAAGAAGTGCTCTCGCTGCTTCTGTCCGTCTTTTATCCGTCATTTTTCTCCTCCATGATGTTTAGAGAACTTGCCTCGCGTCGGGAAATTATCGACGTAATTATGTCTCACTGGAAATTATCACGATTTTGTGATCAAACCCTTTTCATTCCCCATCTTTAGGTTAGGGAGGAAGTGACGTGTGTGTTGTCGTTCGTTACGCTAGTGTGGGGGACGCTACGTGAGCTTGTTAGCTGTTCCGTTTGAGCTAACTTACTGTCAGCGAAGAGCCCCGTTGCAATACTGTGAACACTCAAGCAATAAACCTGCAAGTTAAGGAAACCAATGTCTGCGAGTCGTTACTGCGGACGTGACAATATCAAAGTTTACACGAAACATGTTTGGTAACTGTCAAGCTTGAAATGACAACTAACGGTCGCGCAATTTAAATCTACCTGTTATTTTAAGTGCGCACTGATATGGAACGCTCTAAATGTAAACAGGCTGTACAGTACTTTATGGCTGAATAAAATACACCCCGTGACTCACTCTCAACCAATCAGAATGCTTGATTTGATCTACCCGTATTATAAATGAAAATAAGAACCGTCATTGAATAACATTTTTACTCAGTTTGTTTGACTCTAACGCCCTCGCTGCCATCTGACTGTGGATGAATATGTTCGCTGTGACTCCTTTGACTCGTAGGTGAACAGAGCAATTTACAGGCCGCACTTCATTCCCCCCTTTTAACATCAGGCTGACACCGTTTCATATTTACAGTTTGCAGATTCAGCAGAGCATTTCAGATAATTAAAATGCAGCGTGCCTTGATGACTCGGTCCACCCTTCATTTCCCACAGTACCTTGCTTTCAAGGGCACAATTTCCATATTTGCTTGTTATTTAGAAAATGTCAAGTTTCGTAAGGCCCTTTTTTGGAGCACTTGTGGCCATTGTATAAAGGGCATGAAGCCTCTGTTGTCCTAGATATCTCAAGAGTCATGTGCTGAATTAATCACTCTCGAAAATGTAATCCTATTACTCATCGCTGTGATCTGCAAAGGAGCCAAACTTAATTAAAGACACTGAAAAATGTGTCCTGCTGTGTTAGTCGTTTGTCTTTGCTGTTAAGTCGGTTGACTTAACCTACTGTATGCCACGCGGTTTACATTTTACAATGTGTGCAAAGCAGCAGCTAAAGCAAGGGATCTGTGTGTCTTTTGCATATCTCGAGCACCGTTGATCCGATGTGCTTCACACTTGGCGGGTGTATTGCTGGGGACCCAAGGGCACTGTCGAAATTGATGCAATTTGGACGCAATACACAATTGACCGCTATTTGACCGCAGTTCACTTTTGATGCTGGATATGCCAACATTACAACCGCAAAAGTCAACTAGCGATGAGCGGTTCTCGAGAAAGTTGCAAGCTGCACTTCCCGGGCCCAAGCAATAGGCCCGTTTCGAACGGGCACCTCACTAGCTTGTTACGGTCTTAATATAAATTGTTTTGTTTTTTTAACTACAGGGTCTCCATCTTGGACAACGGTAACCTCCGGGTATGGAACGCAACCAAGTCTGATGCCGGCCTCTACACCTGTGTGGCAAGAAACCAGTTTGGCGTGGCCAGCAGCACAGGAAGCGTCACCGTCAAAGGTATTTCCTTTTCCCTCTTAACATTTCATCACTTTTGCAGATCAGTCAGCAGGCACCCTAACCAATAAAGTACTGGACACCATGTTTTTACACTCCGACTACACGCAGATAGTGTTTCTTGATGTTTCATTCTGCTCTTTGAAAAACGAAAACTTGAAGTGTTCCGATTTCATGAATAAAACATGAACAACAAAGAGCGGAAGGACACTCATTTTTTTTTTTTTAAAGCCTCCAACCACCTCGTTCTCTCCGTCATGAGGAGCGAGGCTTTTTCTCTGTGCTGTCATCACTGGATAGGCAGACACACCTCGGTTGCTATGTCTGTTTGCAGAAAATGTTCAGCTCACTGCCTCGGTGCCTCCGGTCCTGGCTGAGGATATGCTGTGTGAAAAAGGCCTGATGGTGTTGTTAGATCATCTGGGCTGGGGGATTGTATTTCTGCTCCGGCACTGTGACTTATCGTTCTTCAAAACAGAGCAAGAGACCTTCTTTTTTTATTTTATTTTTACCATCACTGAGGGTGTTAATATCTCAAACGGTATTGCAACTGACCTTGATATATCAGATCACTTCTGTGCTTTGTGTGATTTGTCTGTCACTCCTAAAGGTCCACACGAGATCAACAGCTGTTGAAAAGCAGTACGCCGGTGAGAATACACTGTGGAGGCTGTGGAGGCATTGTTGCCCTCTGTGAATGAGCTTCCACACTATTTCAATTACATGATTGAGAATGGCATTGCCACGTCAGTGCACCTGCTAAAGGGCTAAATCGCTCGCTGGTAACAAAAGCACCATGAATCAATACTGGTCCTGAAAAGAGAATGCCAAAAAGCTGAGCACAAACGGCGAGAAACAAGACTTCAAATTCACCTTGAACGTACATCTTGGCATGAATGTGGCAATCCGATTGGACAAGTGTTTCCTTGAGTCCCTTTTGACATCCTTTCATTTTACTGCAGCAGTGTCTGACAGTCTGCCCTCCTCAGTCCTGGTCCTTGTTCCTTCCCGCTCGGGGCTCAGCAACAGCAGCGTGATGTTGGTGTCGGCTCCCACCGATGGCCGGTGGAGCAGCGAGGTGAAGCGGGACGCTGCTGCCGGGCGCGGAGCTCTCCACCTCCCGCCGGAGTGCCGACTGCATGTTGAAGGCGTCAGCGAAGCCGGATCTGTACGCGGCAGCCTGGTCGCTGCTGGAGTCTGAAGGAGTTTCTGATCAATATAGGCATATCAGACCCGATGCCAAATATTCTCACTGATGGTCTTGTGTGCTTATGAAGATCACGGCATCAATACTTAAATGAACCAGTTAAAAGTTCCTCATAGTTTTCATTCCTTTTTCTTTCAAGTTTAAATTCTTCTTCTCTGACATCGTCAGCTCTCTTTACCCTCAAATCAAAAGGTACTAGATCAGCCAATAATGGTTCAATGTCATGCAAATCAGTTCCATAACCTCTCAGACGTCTTCTGCTCGTTCAGAAAGCAACTGCTAGAGTCCTAACAAAGACTGAGACAGCTCAACAACGGTTCTTAGGTCTCCTCCAGTGAAGAGTGTTTAAAGTACTGCTGCATGTCTATAAATCTCCCAATGGCTTCGGACCAAAAGGCTTCTGACTGTCCTTTACGACATGAACCCTCTCAGCCTTTTGGGGCTGCTAACTGGTCCCAGAGTGCAAATTAAACACGGGGGAGCAGCAGTAAGTTTCTGTGCACCACAGAGCTGGAACAAACGTCCAAAGGATGTTGGACTTGCACCAACTTTGTCCACCTTTGAATCCAGATTAAAAAGTTCCCCCGCACTGCCTTTGACCGAACCTTAAGCATTCATCATGAACGATCTCGCCCATCCACGCTTCATGGTTTTCATTTGAATGTTTTTGTGCAGTTTTTCTTTCTGTCTTAATGTTTATACTACTTTCCCCTTTTTAATTGCCTTTGTGTATGTCATTATTTGGGTACAAAGTGCAGCTCATTGGGTGGCTTTATTCTGTGCACGCTGCTGTTTTCCTGTCCTATTTCCACTGGGGATAGTTTTCTCCCCTCCTCTAGATCCTGGGGGATTTGCTGACATATTCAGTGAACTACAACCCTCCCTTCGACCTCCTTCTTCACGAAGGTTGCACAGTTCATTTGTGTTATGGTCATTTGTTCTGCCTTGACCTTCCTAGTTGGCTAGGTTGTATAGATTCATAGAGTTATTGATCTCCATTGTATTGGCCTTAGTAAGTTCACACCTCATATTTCACAGGGTCTGGTATCGATTCACATGTGTATTTCAACGGATTATTGGAGTCTTTGCCTCAAATCTTTCAAACAAATCAGACCGCTGGCACTGTAGTTCCTCGGTTTCACTAAGAGCAGCATATTCTGAGATGTCAAGGCTGGGCAAATTCCCTCAGAACCTGTATTCACCCAGAGAGAATACGGTTCAGTGTAACCACATGTAAACAAGCCACAAACACTAATCGTTTGCCTGTGTTGGTGTTGAGGACACTTTTCCCCTGTGAGGTAATGAATTGCACAGGGGAAAGACAAAAAAAAACGAATAAAGTGGTGCCAGAATCCTTCCAATTCCCCGATGTTAAATAATTTTTTCATAAAGACTTGAAGACAGAGCTGCTTCTTTTTCTTTTTTTTCTTCTTCTTCTTCTTCTGTAAGTTTGTGATTTTTGTTCAAAGGTTCAATCCATTTAATTTTTTTCTTCAAGTTAGCGATCAGTAAAACCCTTGAAATGGCGTGTCAACAGCGCAGCAAGAAAATCTATCTCATTTATATATTTTTCCTCCAAGCAGTTCTTATAGAAACCTAAATCCATGTTTAGTGTTTATCTAAGTACTTTGAAAAAATGTGATTAATGCCGATGGGCAAAACCGCAAGTGGAATGTCTTGTATCTATGCAGTAATTCCTTTTTAACCAGAAGACACATCGCATAATGGAATAAAAATAAATAAACTAGATGGGCTCTTTCGTCTGTAAATCTCTATCTAGGCATGTTTCCCTTTTCTGTTGAATTATAAAAGACAGATTTCATATATTATGAATGCCTGAAAGTCAGCAGCAGTCAAGGATGTGGGGAGAGCTCAGAGTGCATCTTGCCGCTGATGTATTCTGATGCCTCTGCATCCTATTGACGAGTCTTGCCTTTTTACAACAACAACAACAAAATAATCAGTAACCGTTGCATAATTGAAGTGAGGAAATTAACAGAAGAACGTGTCAGTGTGTTTGTATCTTTTGCACATGGACGAATTCGTTGCTGTGAGCGCAGAGCCATGAGTTCAAGGCATAATAAAATGCACGACATTGCTATACCCTGCCAGATACACTCTACACTCTCCTTTTACCCATTTATCACACACTGTGAAATGAAAACGGTACAGAACCCCCCTCTCCCCAGCCAATCAGTGTGCATGGGTGGGGGTGGTGGAACTTACCGCTCTCTCTGTAGGGTCAGGTTGATGGCCTTTATGTGATTTTCCAATCAAGCTGTAAAGGGAACACACACACACACACACACACCCACGTCTTCCCAGCATAAAGAGACACCGATGTTATCCACTTATTATTCTTGCGAAAAGGAATAGGAGTTTTATTTGACACCCTCTCTCACTTCGCTTCCTTTCCATCATCGTATGTTAAGGCTGTTTTCTGCCGCCGATGTACAAATGTTCCTGTATGTGATCTTGCGCCTCGCTTGTCACAATCGATATCGTTTGGAAAAATGGGATGGGGTAATTTGCATGCATTATTTCATTGAGGATCGGAAACCTGTTTAGCGGGGAGAAATGTGCGTTGCGGAAGCGGGCCTTTTGGGAGATGACAGTAGTTTATTCTAATTGACTTTGGTGATGCGGATGTGGAAAAATACCTGTCAAAAGGCGTTCGGCGTCTCCTGCTGTGAATAAGTCAGCGAGTGAACAGCGGTGGAGCAGTCACAACAGATGAGCCCTGTTAATATCCCCATCATTCCAACACTGGAGGGATATTAGCAGATTAATTGCACTTGATTATAGACGTGCTCCCTGAATGTTGATTACGCTGGAGATGAGCCGTTGCAATTAGGGTTGCCTCCGATCATTACAGATGGTCAGCGAACTCAAAACTTCTGAGCTCACACTGCGTTCACTTCTGTCTGCCTCTGTGAACCTGGAAGGCAATTAATCTTTCCAACGCTGTGACACATCTTCATCACCATTTGCTTTGGAGGTGATTGGAAAGCAAAGATTTCGTAAGCAGAATGTGTTGTGTCGTTGTTTCCACTCATATTCATGGTATTTGACACGTTCTAGCACCATGTGGGAATTCATCTTCATTTACATGCATGTTCCCCTCAGGATGAATTGTAATTGCCTTGATATACCCTTACTTTTTCCTCAAGTGCCATCATGAGGTCAAAATTTGAACTCATTAAACCGATACTTTGGTTGATAACAAAATACCATTCCCATCAGCCTGACGTGACATCCCATCGTGTCAGAAGGCAAACTTATTTATAGCTGTTCCAGACAGCCACACTCAAAGGTGGGAGCGAAAGGTCCACCACCATAGAGATGGACAAGTTATGATAATAATGAAGACACTCGTGGTGTTGCAAGAAGGATGTCTACCGCTGACGCGTTCGGTGAGTTAGTCTTATTTTGGGACTTTGGTGTTTGAAAGGGTTATTTGAGATTCACCGAAGTCACACAGTATCAAAGAAAACCTCACCGATCAAGGCAGCCGAAACTCTCTCGTTCTAGGATTTAAAAATACAGTTTTTTTAGCACTGATAACGGCTTTAGTTACCCGTCGGAGAACGCTGTCTCATGTCAAGGTTAGGGGGTTGAAATTATTCCAAATTTAAACTGATATTGACTTTTGTTTTCAGGTTGCTGAGATAAGGACGTGGTCAGCATCTATTAATTCACTTGCTACGGATAGGTACCTCATAAAAAAATTGCTTAAGAAATGTTTTAACCATCCCTTTAAGGTTCAAACCTAGCACAAAGTGAGCTGTGGATGTTTGAATTTTGGGTTTGGAAAGTTACATACATTATGGTAGCACAGCCAATTCCAGCGTCAGAAAGGATGGAGGGGGTTTCCATAGGTTTTCGACCATATGATAAGCACTTCTGATGGAGTATGCTGGCCAGTCTTATTAGATCAAAAAAATATCCTCTGGGATTACATTACATTTGATATCACACAGGAAAGATAGCGCTGGTCATTGCTTTTTTTCATTTTCTTGGTGTAAGACAGAAGATAAATCGTCTGCTTAGTTACTTGGATGTAAAAACATTCCAATTTTGTATCAAAGTCTGGGAGGCCCTTTTCAAAGCAAACCCTTTCGTCCATGTTGACTGCCAGCAACTGTGAGATAAATGCGATGTGTGAATTCTGACAGCCATATAGAAAAATAATGAGCAGCCATCTGTCAGTGATCACCAGCAGGTCGCTGCAGATGTGCGGCTTTGCGCAGCCTCCGAAATACAGCATTGAGTGCATCTTGTATGCATCTGCTGAGCGATGTACACAAGCTTTACCGCAATTGAAGTTCGTCCTTGAAAGACCTTTGATTTGCGCTTCGGAAAATAAGTGGCATTCAAAGAAGCGCGTAGGAGGAGTCTGTGCTGTGTTGATGAAAGTCCTCTGTGATTTGTTGATATGAAGAGCAAAGGGAGCAAAAACTGGTGATGAAAGGAATTATTGTCATGACGGTCACCACACTTTAGTTCCAAAATGACCGGAGACACTGCGGATTAAAGCGCTTTTTCAGAACGCGATCCATGTTACGGTGCTTTACCTTCAAAGTAATTATATGACCCAGAGCCCGATGTGTGTCGCTTTAGAAAAAGCCGTTGACCTGCCAGCGAAAGACATTTTCCTCGACAAGTTTGTGCTTGTCTTGAACCTAAATGCCTCCGCATCATCTGTGTGAATCTCAGTTTGAAGGACTTACAGGGTTGGGGTGAATCTCTTCCCTGGTAAATTTGTTTTCAAAATCCTTGGATCCCGCGGCCCGTGGCTCCTCGATGCTCTCCTCTATGCATTATTCAAGCGCACATCACTCACCATGTGTGGAAAACTACAGTGTCTATACACTCAAGGAGAATACACTCTTACACATTACAGCTTTAGACCATTAAAGCCAGGAGGGAATCTCCACGGGGGAGGGGAGGGGGGCGGAGAGGAGTGTGAGCATTATTCATGATGGCTGCTGTTTGTGGGAAGACTGGGGAAGACTGACCTCAGAGAGGAGCGCAGAGTCATTTGGTAACTGTGAGCTCGCTCTGTTTACTGCGAGCCAGTGTCGGCAAGTCATCTGTTTTGGCCTATCCAACTTGATGTTGCTTGAATAATAAGATATTCATCAATCTCTCTATTCTTTTAAGCATCAAACAATGTTTTGGGAGTCTTCAGCTTAAAACCTCTATCAGATCTCGGATAACGCGGCATTGTTTTATCTTCTCAAAACGTCTCGCTTTGACACAGGAGAACGTGTCATTCTTTTTTTAGTGAGGCTTTATTTTACCATAATTTGAATTCCCAATCGTTTCCTAGTTTTTCTGAAAATAATTATAACTAATTGACCCTTCGCTAAGCCGCGCCCCCCCACTGCTACTCCTTCAAGCTGTCGGAGCTATCATTGAGCCCACACTGTCACTAACAGAATAAATATGATCTAACTTTTTGGTAAAACAAAAGAATTATTTCAGGGAGAAGCAGACAAAAAAGTCTCCGATAAGTGCCAGAAGGATACATCCAGGATGTCAAACAGATTTAGGAGAGAAAACCATGTTAAAAAGATAAAGATAGATTCTAAAGCCCACAGATCAGTGTAAAAGTGAACCAACACATCACCTGGAGCTCGAGACAGTAGACAATGAAATTAAGGAACAAAGCTGTGCCTGTAAAGCCGGGCAGGTCTTTATGCACTGTTTCAATAATTAAAACGCAAAAGCAGCATGTGTATACATTCAATACACCTTCAGTAGTTAGAAGGAGTAAGGAAGTAAGTAAGTGATAGTTTTTGGAAAGGTTTTGGAAGACAATGAAAAGAGATACATTTTGGCGTTTGGATGAGGACTTAATGTTCTAGTGTTATTAGTACATTGAGTCTAGCCAATAACAAAATCATGTGTGCATGTTTGTTAATGGGTTTTTTTCTACCAAACTTTGTCAAAAAGATAGAAGGAAAAACTCAGTGAGTGGCTGCATTTCATCACATTTCATACAGACAAGCCTCAAAGTCAGAACAAAAAATCTATCTTTGAAAGGATCTCCTCAAATCATATTGTTTGAAAGTTTTTTTTGTGAAAAGTTCCTTTCTTTTTAGCCATGTAACAATTAGCACGCGCATATTTTAAATCGTCTTGACGGAAAGCCTCAGTGAGCTGCTTAACGTTCACCTTGAACACCAGTTCATTCACTTCACATGACACGCATTGGTTTCGACAAGTTTAATTCATTCATGGTCGATTATTCACGTTGAACACTGGGACGAGTAACAACAGGTGACTGTGGCGGGAAACGCAAGTTTTCACAATGTTAAGCACAAACTGAAACATGTCGGCGGCGGTTTGATCCACCCGGTTAACGCGCTCCCTATCTCTGATTGACCCCGTTAAGTGAGGGGGTTACTAGCCCCTCGTTTACGGTGGCAGCAGGTAACAAGGCATTATACAAGACGGAAATCAATCAAATTATCCTCAAGAGCCCAGTATGTGGTAACCAACCTTGGTTGTCTATATAATCTGTCACAAATGATGACAGAGGAGGGTAATAAGGGAGCATATTCCTATCGTGGTCACAGTCGATCCCTAGAGGCAGCTAGAGGCCGGGGAGCAATAATACATGTTTATAGTATGTTTCCATGTTGCAGATAGAGGAGTAAATGTGTTTTTTATTGTGGATCCGAGTATTTCCCGATAGATCCTCCCTGAGCCTTTTTGTTTCCCTTTTGTTTCCTTCTCCTCACATCATGGAGAGTATCGTCATAAACAACACCTCAACACAGAGGTGTGGTTCTAATCCTTAGCTTTTCTATTTCCTTCCTGCACTTGTTCAAAAAGGTGTAGCCGGCCTTTAGAAAACAGAGCAGATAGAGTAGACACAACCCCTTGAATACCTCCTGTGTGTTATTACCACATTTTTACTGCGCCGCCATCGCTCGCCATTTCGCCAAAGCAATTCAGACGCACTTTCATTGTGTGTATGACAAAACTGCCCGGCTGATAGCATTCTAGGCCTGATATCAGAAAAACGGTTAGATAAATCACACCGGGAGAGCGCGGCGTCGTGGTGATGGTGGCGGTGGTGAGTGTGTGTGTGTGTGTGTTTGTGCCTTTTAGGGGGGGGGGGGGTCAATACAATGGAGGTATCGAATTCACTCTGGATGAAGACTGCACTGCCGGCACTTTCTACATGAATCTATGCCTGTCCAGGGATCATTTGCCATGGTTAATTTAGTCTGTGTGCTCAGAGTGGCAATTTCAACCAAGTAATCACAGCACCCCCAAGAGGGAGACAGGTGTTGTGCACTCCGAGAACAAAGCCTCTCCCACTCATCTCGCCTCTCTCATGTCCTTCCACCTTCCTCCTCCGCCGCTCACGCACGAGTGCAGATAAGGGACGCTCGCCTTATTCCCTCACCGGTGCCATTGTAATGCACTGCAGGCTTGAAAAGAGAGTGCCGACGATTGGAAGAAGTGTTCGCTGCTGTTTACTGTGTTCCTAGCGGTGCGTTTTGGGAATTTCGGGGGCCGATCAAGGAGGGCGGGAGGGTTCCAGGCTGAGCTGCCAGTGACACATGGAGGCTTCTCAGGATGCAGGAGAGACACGTCTCTGAGTCCCCACAGAGACGAGCTCAGGCCGAAACTAATACCAGTTATTGTAGCTGTGCGCCCTAGTTTGCTGTGTGCTCTGTCCCATATATCCTTCTATTAACTGAGTCTGACATATCCATAAGGATGATGGAAGGGCTCGGCTTTTTTTTGCAAAGCCACTTCCCTGTGCTGAATTGTAATACCTTAGAAAGAGAAGAGGGGGCAGAAAAGTGAGTTTTGATCAAACGTACGTGGCGTGTGTTTTCAGAGCCGACCGCCATCACCACCCTGCCGTCCACGCTGGACATCACCGTGGGGGAGAGCGTGGTCCTGCCCTGTCAAGTGAGCCACGACCCATCGCTGGAGCTCAAGTTCACCTGGTTCTTCAACGAGCAGCTCATCCACTTCGGGAACCACGGCGGATATTTTGAAAAAGTGGGAGGCGTAAGTCCATAATCTCTTTTTTTTTCCTTGCGAGGCTACCAGGCTCGGATTTTCTTTTTTTTTAAAGGCTCTGTTGCTGTTAGAGCTACAGGCTTCCCGTGAACAAACAATTGAGGATTTGCATTGCAGCAAGTTATTCAAAATTGCCACAATGTCAAGATAGCTAATGCTAATGGACATGTTTCCTCTTTAGAGATGGAGCAATTTTCAGAAACACAATTAAATGCATTTTTATAAGGCACTGTTTCTCACATTTCTCAAACTATTTTAATGCGCACCACAGTTTGATGGACATCTGTCAAATCTATCTTGCTTAACATGACACACGGAATGAACTTAGCATAACCAATTAGTAACATTAGCATAACAACATAACAGCCACATTAACATATCAAAATAATAGTAACATTAGCATAATTAAATAGAGGTAATGTCAGCATAATTAAATAAAAGTAATGTAAGAAGAATAAAATAAAAGTAGCCTTACCATAACAAAATTAAAGTAATGAACAGCTTGCATAAGAAAAAGAAAGTAACTATTTATGCCAGATATGGTACATTAGTGCTAAACTTCATGAGATACCTGCCGTGTGCATACAGGCATATCAAACTGTACCAATACACCACTTGTTGTGTGTATTCAACATGTTGCATTCCTCAGCCACACAGGATCATGAAAAGAGACTCTGCACAACAGATTATGTTTTCCCCCTGTGAAATATTATAAGCGTAATGATGACGATTCCATCTAAAGCCATCTGTCTGCACCTCTATCAGCTGTCACACAGAAACTTTAAATGATCACCCTAAACATAGAAGTTTTACAAGGTTCATCAATAACAGTGTGAGCTGCCTCACCTGAAAAACGCTTTGACGTCACGTTTTTCAGATGACCCGGAATACACAATGAATAATTAAGAATCAAACCATATTGTGGTGTGTTGAAGAATGCTCTTTTCATTAGTGCCCTTTTGCTACATAAAAGACATTGATTTATTTTCCAGCCCCTTCAGAGATTCCATTGAATAAAGGTCAAGAGGTGACTGTGAAGATTCATTGGTACATCAATATTGTACCTTTTCTCTATTTTAGCAGGGTCATAATAAATTCAGCCGCAGTGCAGAGGGAATGTTTGTATCAAGTGTATTATTTATGGGCAGGAAAATTGCTGCCTGTGGTTTATTTAAAAAATGAAATTTACATACACACCCTGCAACCAGTCCCAGTCAGCCGCTGTATACTTTAAGAGGTTCGCAGCTTACATCTCAGCATGTGTTACGCAGGCTTATTTTTCTCCCCAAAAAAAAAAAGAGATTCAAGGCTCCTTCAAAAACTGCAGGCACAGAGAAAAAAAAAATCCAGCACTGAGTTGTCTTTCCTGTTTCTTGTGTGATTTAGTTGCTTCCTATACCATCATTTACAGTCTCACTAATGCATAGCTTCACATCTGCACTTACTTTGATTAAGCTACCAGCCACTCCACAGAATTCCTACTGCCATTGTGCCACAACCCTCCGTGTGTCCAATTTATTACACAACCTGCTCTGCTCTGATGAAATGATAATGTAGGAGTGCGGGATTGCAATTAAAGATGGAATAAAAGGCTCCCTTAAAGAACTAACTGTCAGACCAGCCATTAGGCTGCTCCTTAACTGAAACTGCTCTCGCAAAATCAAGCTATTTGTGCAACTACATTTCTGTAATTATAGGGGTAAAATAAAGGCATGGAGTGTGTCGAATAGAGGTATTTCTTTGGCCTTTTTTTAGACTGTGGAAGGGAAGGCAGCGTGGGGAATTATGGATTTATTTTTTCAAGATACACATACATGAGAATGAGCTTTCTGTTCAGCTGGTTTTGTTCCCATGTGGCCGCGAAAGTCGGTATTGTTTTTGAATTACAATAGCTGGAGGCTTACCGTGTTGCTTATGGAACTCTTTGTGTGTGTGTGTGTGTGTGTGTGTGTGTGTGCGTGTGTGTGTGTGTGTGTGTGTGTGTGTGTGCGTGTGTGTGCGTGTGTTGTGAATGACAGCAGCATTCGGCAGGAGACATTATGATTCGAAACATCCAGCTGAGGCATGCTGGGAAGTACACGTGCGCCGTGCAAACGAAGGTGGACAGCATTTCCATTGCGGCCGACCTGGTTGTCAGAGGTGAGCCACGACGTTCCTTTAACTACCTTCTGCTTTGTGCTTCAACTGGAAACGACCACCGACCAGATTCCCAGTGCTTCCCAACGGTTAAATAATGTATAATTCGGCTACTGCTGAAGAAGGGCGGAGCTTGTTAGTGATTAGTGTTTACTGTGACCGGTTGGGCTTCACTGACGAGGAAATGAAAGCATAAAATGAAAAGGGAGGCACACAGAAATGTCTTTTCTCCGAGGCTTAAAGGAAATTTACCGTCTAATTATTCCAAATAGCTCCCAAAGGTTTCACTGACTTCGCTGCAGTAGCTGCAGGTGCTTAAACCACCGCCACTCTCTCCACCATCTTCCCATCTCCTCCTAATTTACATTTCCGCTCTCCACCCCCCACTCCCCTCTTCCTCCTTCCTTCCTCCGTCTGTCTTTCTTATCTTTTCTCCCCTCTTTGCTGCCTGGCTATGCCATCTATCAGGTCCCCCGGGTCCCCCCACCAGCATCCATGTAGAAGAAATCACTGATACCACAGCCTCTCTGTCCTGGAGGCCTGGACCCGATAATCACAGTCCAATTACGGCATACACCATCCAGGCCAGGACACCATTTTCCCTCGGGTGGCAGGCTGTCACCACAGGTAAGCTCTCTCCAACCAGCCGTGGCCTCCTCCAATCACATGTAGGGGGTCCGCTTTTCATTCCGCTTCGCCTGTGAGGATATTGGAGATGTAATTTTCACCCCGGCCCCAAATGGTACGCTATTGTAGCATGACCATTGACCGCCATTTTATCGGCCGCCTGGGAATCCTGAAACGTGGATCTCATCCCGATGACGGAGCCGCAACTTGATAGTGTGGTTAAGTGATAGCGCCGACGTAATTTCCCCCCACATCCTCTTAAATGGGGCTCAGCATTCACGCGTGATCGGTATAGTGTGCATTTATACTGTAGTGTACACCTTGTTCTATTGATATTTTTGGAAAATTAAGGACACTTTGATCCAAGATAGTTTTACTGACCTCATTGATTTACCACATCAGGATCATATGTTTATGACCTTGCAGGTAGACACAGCTCCTCTGTCAAGAAGAAGAAAATTACTTTTTGTCATTTCCAGTGGAACACAAGAATACACACACACACGCATGCACACACACACACCATGCTATATCACACGTCTTACTACAGAACTATCCCCGGATTATAAGGTTGATAGTCAGTGTATTTCTTCATATGTGATTCTTCTGTGTTGTTGTCATGTTGTGGGTTTTTTGAGTTAGTGTGTGTGTGTGCACTATGTGTCCTTGTGAGGGATTACGAGTGTCCTGTGTACCTGTTGTGGACTTCTACCATGTGTGTCAGCCTGGAGGTCATTCTGCTGCTGATGTTAAGCTGACACTCTCACACAAACAGTGAAGACACACACACACAGACATCACATCACACACACACACACACACACACACACACACACACACACACACACACACACACACACACACACACACACACACACAACGTTGTGTGATACTGAAGGGGGCATTGTGTGTTTTATGCCAGTTCCTGAGATGGTGGGGGGCCACCGGCTGACAGCTACAGTAATAGACCTGAGCCCTTGGGTGGAGTATGAGTTTCGAGTCCTGGCGAGCAACACCATCGGGACCGGAGAGCCCAGCAAGCCGTCCAAACAAGCAAGGACAAAGGGGACCTGTACGTACCGCACGCTCATGAAAAACACTTACCTTATTACTCTTTCAAAAAATCTGTCACGTTTGTTTGTTTTTCCCTTCCAAAACAAAGTTGTTTTATACCTTCACTTTCTTAAAGGAATAGTTCAACGATTTCTTGCTAGGAGTCAGATGAGAAGATCAATGTGAAGATACAGCTGCGGTGCTTAGCTTAGCATAAAGACGGGAAACAGCTAGCCCCCCCCCCAATTTGGTAACTCTGGACACCGGAACATTTAGCCCGGTATATTACTATTATATTAAACTTTGGGTGTGGTCAATTCTGTACTGGAATTCTATTCAAATTGAAAAGTAAGATTTTAAAAAATGGCAATCGCCAATGTACCCTAAGAGAGCTGGATTCACCAAGGTTGGATCCTTTGTGTGCTCCTTTTGGTATAAAAACATCACAGGCTGACCAAGTCTCCCAACCAGACTCAGCTGTGAGAATTTAGCTGCTATCTCACTGGATTTGTAGATGTTGAAGTTCAACCATGTCAAAAAGTTCTCTCTCTCCGCCGTTCGGGAGTAGCGACGTGGAAAATGATTACATGTGCCTTCTCAGCGTCGTGCGAAGTCAACAGGGCTAAGCTGATCTGTCTTCTTCCTCTCCAGCTCCGAAGGTCACACCAGCTAATGTGAGTGGAGGCGGTGGCAGTCGCTCCGAATTAGTCATCACATGGGAGGTAAGCGAGCCTGCTCTGGACCCCCTCACCCATGGAGGAGGGTCATTATTCTCTGTGGATCTGGGCCTCTGTTTCATTAATAACAGCTGAGCGGCTTAATGTATGGCATTTCATTTTTAAGAACAGAGAGGCAATAACTGCTGCTGTCACCCTAGGGGAGAGACAAATGCTTTTGAGGTTTCAATAAGATAATTAAACTCAACGGTTCCTTCCAAGTCCCAACTTTTTTTCAATTTTTTTTCTTCTTTTTCTTCCTGTCTTTCTCTCTCCCTTTCTTTCCTGAATCAGTCCAGCTCCAAACGCTTGAATTTATTCCGGCTCCTCACAATCATCAGCCCCCGCTGTGAAACGTTTTACAGAATCAGTGTTGATGTTTCCATATGCAAGGGTTCAATTGAAGTCTAACTTCTGCTTAACAAAGCCGCCATTCTGCCTCGGCTCTGAAATTTCCTGAGGCATTTTTCTTGAGACAAAGCAGGGGTGCAGTGTTGCATTTTTAATTTTGACTTGTGCTTACAAATTTTATGCGATACCTGTAGTGAGGCTGAAAATGCAACTTTTATTCTGAGGATGGCAAAAGTGTAAAGGGCCCATTGATGTCAAATGGGTTTAGATAATGAGACATCTTCTGTGCAGTGTTCGAGAATAGCAACGAAACACATTATTACAACACACAAAAGAAAATAGAGACATTTTCCAACAGTGAAATAAACACAATATACTTACATACGTCAATTATTAGGAGAAAAACAGCCACAATATATAAATGTGAATGAGTGGATTTTGTTACATTTATGGAAATAGAATGAACATTCATATCTCAGAAGAGCGCTGCAGGGTGTTCAATCTGAATACCACATGTAGCACATAGTCAGGTTGGTGGAATAACCAGCAGCCCAGACAATATTGCAATTTTGTAGGTATGGGTAAAATAATAACGTAGAAAAACAGAAACAAACTACAAATGTTGTATACAATAACAATTGAGTTTCACAGATTATGGCAAATTAATATTGAGAAGTAAGTGTGTGAAAATATTTCTGTGAAAGAAACAAATGTCATCGGCAAAGTGCTTTTTTATATAAGCGTGTATCTCTTAGTGGACGAGAGTGAAGTGGATTCATCCACCAGAATGAAGTCTGCCGCTATAAATGTATGAGCCGTGTTATCACTCTGGACTACAGAGTTTATGGTATCATGCTGAGGGCACTGTACTGTGTAATGGATGTGTCCAGTAATAGCTTCTGTGTGCACAGCATGTTATATTTAAGGCAAAGCATTGCATACAAAAATGTGAAAGCCATGTTTTTAATCTTGGTTTTTACTGTTTTAAATATATTTTTTATGCACACAATTGCATTGAAATTCGGTCTTTATATTTTGCTTAAATATTGTTAAAATTGTGTTTGTTTTCTCTCGGCTTCCCCCCCAGCCGGTTCCAGAGGAGCTGCAGAATGGACCGGGTTTCGGCTACGTGGTGGCTTTCCGGCCCCACGGTGCCACGGGATGGATGCAGGCCGCCGTGCCGTCCGCCGAAGCCTCCAAATACGTCTTTAAGAACGAGAGCATCCAGCCCTTCTCGCCTTTCCTTGTGAAGGTCGGGGTTTACAACAACGAGGGGGAGGGGCCGTTTGGACCCGTTACCACGATCAACTCCGCCGAGGAAGGTGCGTGTAATTTCCTGTGACACACAACACGCGACGGAGTCGCAGCACTCGCTCTGCCACTCCAGTCCGTGCTTAGACCAGTGATCTTGCAACTTCCTTAAAACTTCCGTCGCTCTGTTGTTCGAATGAAAGAAATAGCTTTGAAAAGCGTTTTGATGTCACCACTTTGAGGGGTCATCAAAGCCCGGTGTTACTTCTGAGTCTTTATGTATTAACTCCAGAGCCTGGCCGAGCTCCCACCAGGGTCCGTGCCAAGAGCCTCTCTGCATCCGAGATTGAAGTTTTGTGGAAAGCTCTGCCCTGGAATGCAAGCAAAAAAAGAGTCCTGGGCTATGAGGTGAGCTACAATAAAATACCTTGTGTGTGTGTGTGTGCGTGTGCGTGTGCGTGTGCGTGTGCTTCCATTGGATGCAAATTTGCGCGTGCAAGCACATGGCAACTTATGCTGTTGAATCTTGTTCTCTTTTATTATTGATGAGTGTTTCAGGCTCATGCACCTTGGGCACGGGAGATAATAGCTTGCTGCATGCATAATGGTCCAGCCTAGTCCCATGCCTGTGGGTTTAGTTGTGTTTCTCTTGTTGTTTACCTAAGTACTGTAACCACCCTGATTAGCGTACTGATGCAATACTCCAAGGGATAGAGCGTTTAGCTTCTAATCCACACAACAAAGCAGTTGCAGACACTGGCTTTTGCGCTCAGTTAGTTCTTGTCATTTTAATTCCGCTCATTATTGAAATCCAAGATGTGAACAAAGGCGCTGTTTTCGTCCCCGGATTGCTTAAAAGTGCCAGAATTTTTAAATTGTTGACCACTCAAAGTCAACAAAGGAGCAGGGCCTGAGCAAACCCTTCCTGTGAGGAAAGACAAATTATATTTGTGCTGTCAGGCGTGCCGGCTATTTCAGCCCTGACAAGCGGAGCGGTTTGACAAAGAAAATCTGTTATCAGTGGAAGTTGATGGCAGGGTTTTTTTTTTTTTTAGGCTTCCTTTTTTGGGTTGGTATGCGTGACCTCACTCTTTACCACATAACTTCAAACCTCGACACATGTCTGGCGAGCACACAGCAAACCAATTCATGTATTTCATCCAGTTGAGTTCACGTCTCCCCGTTGGCAGTTTGCACTTCATTGACAGGGTGTAACAGAAAGCTTTTAAGGTGTCTGTCGTGTTTTTCCGCGTTCACGTCTGCGGTTCTGCCCCCTTTGCCTTTCAGCTGAGGTACTGGAGTAGAAGTGAAAGGGAAGACACGGCCAGTGTGCAAAAGACGGTGGGAAATCAAACGTCTACCATTATCCGCGGGGTGAAAGGCAGCACCACGTATTACATCTCCATACGGGCGTATAACACGGCTGGACCGGGGCCTCCCAGCACCACGGCCAACGTTACCACCAAGAAACCACGTAAGCACCGGATCTGATTATAACTACCGGCCACTCTCTGCCACGGTTAACATTTTCATTGAGGTGAATAATGTGTTTTTCTGCTCTCAGCGCCGAGTCAGCCGCCAGTTAAAGTGATGTGGAACACATCAAATTCCAAGATTATATTGAACTGGGAGCAGGTCAAGGCCCTTGAGAACGAGTCAGAGGTCACCGGTTACAAAGTAAGCACTCAGCTGCTCGGCTTAATCAGAAAATTGTGTTTGCGGCTATTGCCTCCGCGGCTGACTCTTCACTCGACTCTCGCCGTTCGTCCTCAGGTGCTGTACAAGAAGAATCGACACAGCCACGTCATGGAAACCAACACGACCTCTGTGGAGCTCGCCCTGCCCACTGATGAGGACTATATCATCCAGATAATGCCATTTGGAGAGGGAGGGGAAGGCAGCAGTAGCAGGCAGATCACCATCCCAAGGATACCAGGTCAGTGGAGAGATAGTTGGAGCCTCCCTCGTGGCCGAGCTGAATAATCCACTCCCCCTGCTGCGGTCTTGCCTGAACAGATTAGCTATCATCGTCTCCAAAAGGAACGGAGGGAGCGGGGGAAATAATGCGCTACATGAGACATTTTTGTAATCAGGGCCTCTACGTGACACCATAACGCAAGCGTTGCATGACAAGTTAGGCAATTTATTGAGAATACTTTCAATGTCTCGTATCGACGCTCAAGTAATAATAACTCAACAATTTTTGGAAATGAGTATTTTCAGCTGATGCAGGCGAGAGAGAGAGACGGCCGATTAACGAAGTGAAATGGCTACAAATGTCTGTTTTTTCCGCCCACTGCGAACACACTAACGGCCCCGTTCTCTCCCATACCGTTTCAGGCCCCAACGCAGTCGGCTCAGCATCCAAGGTCTCCACTCTATCAGCCCTGAGTACAATAGCGCTGTCTTTCACAGCACGGACATCTTTATGACAAACAGCTCTCAGCAGACGTTGCATCTGATGTGGAGACAGCTCTACGGCGGAACGCAAACACAGCCCACTCTGGTGTAACTACATCCATTCATCTAGATTTTAGAGGCAAAAGGAAGAAAGAAAAAAAATAATAATACATTTAAAAAAAAAAAGAATATGCCATTGAGATGATAGGGAAGGAGTCCCCTTCAGCACCCAGGCTAAGTAAAGGAGATTGAGCGATGTCGTGACTATGTTGTTACCAAAGCAGCTTTCATAAGAAAAAATAATCAAGAGAAAAATGTCTTATATGCATCTTTTTGTATGACATGATGAGCTTTTATAGATTTTTTTTTTCCTTTATCAGTTGAAGGTCCGTCTGGGCTTCCTGGTGAGAGAACAATTAAGTGCATGGCAAATAACATCAAATTTTCCAGACCGGAGGTTAAGAATGTGATTTGACAGTGCACCTTTTATCTTAAAAAATAAGGTAATACTTGTGACTTTGGTTCCAACAGCAAAGAGCAGTTTATTTTCTTCAAGTGAATGAACTATTAACTGTTACTGTGTTACATCTCTGCATTTCCGTTTCTGCAATATGTCACGAATGTTTCGTTCGAAGGACCGCATCGACATGTGTGCTTGTCATTATTGGTCATCTTACCAAGTACTGTAGGTAATTAGAGGATTGACATTGGAACTCACATGACAGCACATGCTAATGCTTTACCGCGCAAGTAAAGTGTTAGCGTTAGCAAACTGGAAGTCAGACATCTTCTTTTTTTTTTTTTAACTAAACTAAGATTTTCTTTTTAGGTCATGAATCTTCAGCAAACAAAGAGTAAAAAGCAAAACTAAATAAAAACAAGTTATTATCCAACATCAGATAATGCTAACTTGCACTAACTTGTATAGGACAATACCTACATACAATATGTACATTGAGTTATGAGTCGTATGAATCATTCCTCCTGTCTAGGGCTGAGTATTGTTTAAAAGATTACGATGCCAGTACCAAAACCACCACTCTTGAAGTGATACAGATACCAAGACTACCCCATTTTATACCTTTTTTTCTTTACTTCATTTGATTCTCATCAAATAAATGGAAGCATTAAGTTTGGTAAAATGCCACTACCCTTGCATTTACTTTTATCAGACACCACAGGCGCGTGGTATAGCCAAACTTTGTAACGTTTGAGTGGAATCGAGGCAGCACAGCCTGTATGGGTGGTCCAATCTTACGCCGCATCAAGCAAAACCATACAAATAGTCTTTTTTTTCTAGATTTAGGTACAAAAAGGATTTGAATGCAGGTATCATTTGACTGAAGAAGATTCAATATTACTAGGCAATGAAGTTTTTGGGTTGATACCCTAAAGGTATGGAGCACCAATACTGAGCCCAGGCCCTTTGCAGTTCGACTACACTGAGAAAGTTGGGGGCCACAAGAGGCTGTAGCAGTCTGAGTTCGCTAAATCCAAAGTAGCTCTCATCCAAAGCCCACTTATTGTGTTCTTCCAAATGTTTCCTTGCTGAGGCGCAGCAGAGGAATACATTAAGTCTGTTGCTGGGATAATACACTGACAATAAACGTACACGAATGCTACACGTACAAAGATACCCACGTGATTTTACAAACAGAAGAATGTTGACGCCCCTCGGGAGCTTCCGCTGAACTGGAAATGACATCATAAGGAAGATCAGAAGGGATCACTTCATGTGCAGACGGAATGATTACAGCAACCAATAACTAATTCATCATAAAAATTGCATGGAGTCCTTTTTAATCATGCTGCTTTTTGGTGTCAGTCCTCTCGGGGAAGGTGACCAAGAACTCCCCCCAAAAAAGTCGATGGGGTCCCTTAGAACCATCCAAGTGAAGTGATAGCTATTGACCTCGTTACCGGAAATAGCGCCATGCTATTTTGGAGAGCATCTCCCCTGGGTTCCTCTACCTTGGCCATTGTACTGCACTGGTGACCGGACCCTTGTGGCTGTCTCATGCTCCTCATCCTTTCAGTTAGCCCTGTGTCTAGAGCTATTCTTTGCCTTCTGTGTGCCTCATCATATGTTCAAAATCCTCAGGTCCTTAAAGAGCCTTAACTTATCATATGTATATCAAAAACATTAGAAAACATAGAACGACGAAGCAGCCGCGGTGATGTTTACATGCTGCTGTGTTGAAAGATACTGTATGTGATTGGGATCAGGTAGGGAGGGGGGGCAGCATCCTTTGTGCAATGCTGTGGATACCAAGGTTAGTTTGAATGGCATTCTGCTATTTCGCATGGGATATTGGCAATATATGAGGCCTGGTGCATTTTTATAGGTGTGTATTCTTATTAAAAGACAATGCTGCTGATCTTTTCCTTTTCCCATAGTCTCCTGATGCCATGTGGGACAGCTGTGCTACAGAGGTACAGTGCAGTCTGTATGTAGCTTGTAATCCAGTTCAGTAGTTTGTACTTTGAAGGGAAGTGTGCTGTAGGCTACTGGGTCTTGCTCAGAATCATGCATCAAGAAATGTGTAATATACTGTTTTGTACACTTCAAATCATTTATATAAAAGAACCTTTCTAAAGAGATGATTTACTTGGTTTTTATGTAATAACTCTGTTTCATACTGTAGCTAACTGTTGCTCAGCATGACTGTACTTTTGTCCTCTCTCTTCTGTCCACTTGCAAATCGACTGAATGGCTTTGGCAACGTGCAAGGTTCATGCATCTGATAGGTTTGTGTATACCGTATGTGTACCATGGAATCTGACCCATGATAAGCCCCATGTCTATGCTTCTGTCTCAGTCAGCCCCTCTGAGATGTACTGGGTCTACTGTCCATATACGCTCTACATGAGGGTTTCCTCTGTTGCTGTTTGTTGTTTATACTGTGTCAATAAAGATTATTGATTTATAGAACAATGTCAAGCTCTGTGGGTCGATCCGTCAATACATATGAGGACTGAAATGATAGGATTATTCTTCTTCTGTGCTCGTTATTTGTTCAGAATACATTTCTATTGATGAAACACCTGGATGTTATGGTGGGTGGTACATCTTTAACATGTATCAAAGGTGTGATCCAGTGGTGTACTGCTCAAATTAAAACAACAAAGCACTACAAATTCCAACTTTTACTCCCCATGGGTCAAGTTCACTGGATCCTATACTTCCCATAATGCAACACTTTGCCTTCTAGACCCATAGACTGTGTATAAGAAGTGGAAGTGGTTACCGTGACATCACCCTTTCTTTTTTTGACTACCGTTTTGAAACCTGGAGTTCGGCATTGTGCGATTTTGGTCACCATTGCCATCTTGTGGTGACACGGGAGGGTGGCGCTACAACCAAACGTTGAAAGAGACATCTTTGGGCAACCAAAAGGTGACAGTTAACTTAAATGATCTCAGAACACACTGAGAAAGGGTTACATTTCTAGGATGAAAACACGCACGCATTGGTGGCGACCTGTAAATCACGAGGTAGCCCCGCCTTAAAGCCTACTCTGCTTTATCGTCTAATCTACTCTGAAGGGAACCATAATTTACGAGATGAATATTTAATGATGTATTGAAGAAGACTTGAAACTATCTTACAATGTTTATTGAGGGTATAAATCAAGTGAGAAGTAGAGTCATTTCCTCATAGACTAGTTTTCTCATAAATGTTACAACCTAACTTTTTTTTGCAACCAGATGAGTCAACAATGCAAGTTCAAAACACTCCCTTTTCAAGACCAGAGGTTGCCGCCTGATTAGATCCTTCATGCATTGTAAATGGCCTTTCTAACTCCACATCTCACCAGCTTTCTGTTAAAAATGTGTAGTCAGGGATTATTTTCAAAGACTTGACAAAGCTCCCCCAGAGCCACAGAACTAGAATCCAAATAAGGTAAATGGTAAACAATCTGAGCAAATTCATTCAAGTAAAAAGTAAAAATATCTGAACAAAGAGATGCATCTGAAAGGAGATCTGTTGCCGTGCTTGACATTTTGTGAACAAATGAAGATTAGCGCACAAAAATAAAACAATATGTGAGTGCATGGAGAAGATTTGCACAAAGGTTACAAAAAAGGTTTGCAGTTACACATCTTTATGTTTGTGGGTGGAAAATAAAGGTCCTACAAAATGTGATTGTATGTGTCAATCTCAAGTTTACGCCTACAAATCAAACCTACGAGTACACGTTTGGAGGCGGGCTCCCGTTCGTCCCTATGCTCAGTGGTGCATGAAGCCAAAAAAATGGTTTTACATGTTTTCCCCGTATTTTCCAACGGTCTTCCGCATTTATGGGCCCATAAAGTGCTGCTGGAAGGAGTCCTTAATAACCCCAGAAATGAGATGACATGTTTGCCCTTCCGCTTCCTTCTTCTCAAAGTCAACAGGTTTTTTTTTAATGGGTTTTTGGTTAGATGCCTGAAAAAAGGTCTGTGGTTAACACTAGCTTGACAGATTTAAAAGTTTGGTTTTACAGCATAAAATATATTAGTAAATACCCCCCTTGTGAATTTTAAAGCTTTTAAGTGTCTCAAAAAAGGCAGCTGCTTGCAAGTGTCAAAAAGAGACGGCTGGACGTCAACACGCCAACCACACGTCTGCCTTTGGTTCACTTGGTGACGTGATGTAATGGGACTGTGATGTACTTCTCTTATAGCAACACATGAACATGAGCTCTTTACTTCTGGCGATTGTATTGACGCTTCAAAAATCTGAAAAGTATATTCAGTTGTGTGTAGATTATCTTGCTGGACGAAATGTGTTAGTGTCATGAACTGTGTCTGCTGCAGAGCTTTTTTCTGCAATAATTCTGGAAAGAAAATCCCATCGGCTCTTTGTCGAGGGAACCAGTGCGATGCTTGCTTCTCGGTTGGCCCACAAAAATAAGTTTCCTCTAACCCCGCCTCTCAGCTGCTCCATCTCAAGCTCATTCACATGAACAACAGCACGAGAATTACTGTGGATTCAGCTCATAGTGCATTTTACAATGTTTAGGAACAAATTGCAGTACAGTACAGGGAAGATATCTAAAAGATATCCACAGTTTTAGATGTCTCTTTCCCAATGTAATTCTATGGGAAATAGAATAGCATCACAGTAGCTGTATGTTACACGGATGTTGAATGTTTAGAAATAGGAGAAAATAATGTAATAACTTGTCGACTAGCTGATTACACTTATTTTTATATAGTGCTCAAGAGTCGGTCATATTGGAGGCTTGAAAGAATGTCTCCAAGGCCTCAGGTCTTACAATGAATCAAAGTAAGTGTGAAGGAGTATCATTCTGATAAGACATTAATCAGAGGCTTTGGTGTAAAAAGAAAAAGAAAAATCACAAGATATCTTAGTATCTTACTGTATGAGTCAAAGACATCTTTAACTGCTGGTTGCAACGGGACCTTACCGTACATACAGGGTGTGCACAGCTGTCAAAGGCAGACGGAATCTCAAGAATAATGTACCATCTGACTTTATGTTCATCCAAAGACCGATTCTCTCATTTAACTTCATTTGGAAAAACAAAAGTGATTATGTTTAAAAAAAAATCATGCATTAGAAACTACTCTGTATGCTTTGATTCTTTGATTTGACTTTGACATTTGTTATCATGTAATTATAAGTGTAGTAAACTGCCTTTTTACAAAAAAGCTCTTGAAGACTGGACGATTGCTGTCAAACATCTTCTTTATCCACATGCATAATATGGAACAATCAGCACATATTGACAACAAACAAGTTTTGATACATAAAATAATGGATTGATAAAGGTGAAATCTTTGTTTAAGATGCACTTAGCGATAGACCTCTATATGAAGACTTTGTTCAGAGTAAGGGTATGAATATTTCCTGAAAAATGATGTGACAATACTATGAAGAGTTTATCATAAATATATATATATAGCGAGAGAGAATATCTAAAGAAAATGCATTGAAACGAAGCACTTTCCTCATTAAATGCAGAATTGTCATAATATAAGCAACTTATCTGTTGTACTATATATGAACATCTTGACATGTAGACATTGTTAAGTATGATTCCCCATCCCAAGAATAGTAATATCTCTGGCATCCAGAACTTCCGAATGACGTCACGGCCGTTTAAAGTCTTCTTTGTGATTCTCAGAGAAAAAGACAGAAGGTGTTGGGGAGGAGCAGCAGGCTGGATGAGACGAGGACATCAAGGTGAGGAGAGGTGGACTGTAGTAACACCACCGTCTCTACACAGCTGGAAACCGCAACAGTCAAATGACATTTTCTTATAATTGAACAATTGTCTTTTTTTCCCACTCTGTCCTCCAGAAAAAGCTGGAGGAGCAGCTGGGGAACCAGCAGGAGGCTCATCACAGGAATTTACTTTGATTATTGCTTCAGGGACTACAGTAAGTCATAAAGAAACATAATATAGCATGTCATAAAAATAAAAATGGCATTATTTAAAAAAGCTATAGAAGTCTCGGTTTCATAAACATGATAATTGAAGAAGCTACGTATCTATATGGTTTCCCGATCGCTGCATTGAGACGCGTCCTGTTTGTGTGCAGTGAAATCTCAATTTATTTTCTGTGTCAACATTACAGAGGTAACCAACAGCCTTTTCTCTTCCAAAAAGTGCTTTATATCAGCCGTGTCAGAGCATGTTGGATGTATGAAATTAGCAGGGAACCGCAGATTAATCACACAGTTTATGCATCATAGTGTGATACAAAGTTGTACTGCCTTCATCCTCTGACTAGGAAGTAAAAAATATGCAATCTGGAGATTGGCATTAATGCTTTCTCTTAGCTAGTCTAATAATGATGCACTTTGAACAACAAATCCGTGTTGAAATCGGCAGGAAGAGAGCTAGTGATACATAATTAAAATGACTAATGACAAGATTTATTTTAATTAAAAGAAATACAATTCTGTACTTCCTTGAACTGTGTTTTTATGTAAATCAGCACAATAGCTTACTATAACAAAGTAAAAAGATAACGCAGAGAATTGTTTATGGTTTAAACTGACTTTGGGGCGATGGTGAAAATAAGATGCAGCTTTGGAAATCAGCTGCAATAACAAAACATCAACAACAACAACAACATCAATCTCTATCTGGCCTTATGGCATCGACTGATTTTGTTTCTGACTTTTTTCGACATACTTACATACTATTCTATGGCTATTTTATGACTTACTATTTAATGTGTCTATATCATACTAAACGTTGACTTTATTATGGCTTTTTCAACATACTATATTATGACTTTTTGAACACTACATTATGGCTTTTCAGGGTTTCTGTAGTGGAACTTGTTTGCAATATTAAAAAACTTTTCACAGAATTTCTTCCACATACTAAACTATGACTTGTTTTGACATATCCCAACAGATTATACCACTACTTTTTTTGAGTTAACCATAACTTTTTTTTTCAACATAACATAATATGACTTTTTGACAAAGACTTTATTACTTTTTTTTACAAATGCTATTACTTTTCCTGTAGTACTATTTATAGCTTTTTACTCATACAATTGTTTTACATACTATATAACAGCTTTTTTATTGCTTTTCTTACTTGCTATACTGTGGACTTTTTATGACTTTATTTTTGTACATATTATTCTATGGCTTCTTCTGACTTTTTTTGAGTAGATTACTATTACTTTTTAATGAAATTCATTCTACATATGACCACTTATGACCAGTACACTAATATTTTCATTTCTCTTTTAACATACTATACGATAACTATAAAATAATCATTAAATTGATTGATCGTTATAAAAAATAACCATTAGTTGCAAAACAAATTATATATTTTTTCATGCCATATATTTTTTATGGCATACCATACATTGATATTTTATACATTTCTCTCGTATACGATACCATGACATTTTAAAGAAATCTATTATTCATTTTTCTGGCAGCCAATACTATACATCTTTCAATGACATAATATATTATTGTCCCATCTCTTTGTACGGCTTGTGAGTCATCTGTGAAACACTGCACTGACCTGCATGAAAGGGGCTATACAAATCAAGTTTGAGCGATTGATTGAGACTTTGACATTTGCAATGACATTTCTATTGCATACTATACTGACATTATTCCATGACCTTTTTACTAAAAAATTCTGACATACTTTATATACAGTATATTATGAATTTCTTTGTGACGTAATATTATTTTATTGCATACGTTAACTTAAAAGGCACGCTACACTATTTTAAATGACATGCTTATGGCCAACGACACTACGACATCGTTTTTACAATATAATATACTATGACTTGTTTTATGACATACTATATTCATATTTTTTAATGCCATACTATGACTTTTCCATTTATTGGGATTGGTTAGTTCACACGTTTTTGTGAAAGGCGCTGTAAAGCAGACAAAACTCCAGGTAATATTTAAGTTCATTTCCAGTTCACCTCAAGAAGTGGATTGGTAATGTCCCATTCCCCAGCCAATCAGGAGTGTGGTTGCTGTCTGCAGAGAATGGTCAATCCAGCCATCTTCAATCATTTTTTCACAGTAGTGGCGCCTTGCAGGTGACACCCATGGAGCAGACGTTCTTGTAGATCTCTCGTAGTACTTGGAGGGCAGACAGATCCAGCAACACTTCACTGATGACTTCCTGTGCTCCGACTTAAACAAAAACTCACTCTGCCTGTTCTCAGCCAATCTGCTCAATACCGCTCCTGGTTTTACACCCTGTGACAGAAGTGATGACATGTTGAGTGTGTATACGAAACACAATGTGCAGGTGTGTGTGGTTTGCGCCACTGCTGCTCGCCCTCTGTGCTGCTGAGTACTGGGGAACCACTGGGAGTAAAGTGCTGACTGAGCAACACAGTGGCTGCACAACACTGATCCAGACACACATGTGCAGCTATGAGGCACCAGCACAACAGGGGTTAAGTCCTTCAGTGTGGAAAAAAAAGATGAAATAGAAACTTGTTTACATAAATCCTATTAGGGCATAATGTTTGTAATAACTTATAAACTACACAACAGGAACAAAACACACAAAAGGGAACTGTGTGCATGCAAACCAAGAAGCAGGCAGTATGGGGATACGTTGGCTCCTGGGTAGCTTATTACTATTATTCATAGTTTGTCAAACCTGAACATGTCAGCAAGCGTGAAGTAGATCGGATGTTGTTGATTCTTAAGGATGGGTTCTTGTTAAACTTAAAATAAAATGATTGAAAGAAAGAATGGGTTCTTAAGCTTTACACGATCTGTGAGATGATGCTGCTACAGCGCCATCTATTGGCCAAATGGTACTACGTTCGTCATGGTCACTTAGACGTTGACATTCAGGAGATGTTTATTTTTTGGGTAATATAAGCCCTGCCCACAGCATTTGAGCAAACTTTGAGGGCCAGCTATAGCAAAACTGTATGGAACATGAACAATCTGATAAAGTAAACTGAGACGATCTGTACCAAATCTAAAAGGCGATAAATCATAATCTCGACACAAATGGGTTCTGATTATGTGGACGGATTTGTCAGGACTCACAGAATCCTAGATTATTTTTTTGACACGTACAGTTCAAAAGTTACAGTCCAAAATGTACAGTTTGCTGTTGCAGCGCCAACATCTGGTGAAACTGCACCACATTCGACAAAGCCCTTCCATGGGTGTACGTACATACACCCACCAAGTGTGCAGTAGATTGAACAGTAGGTCCCGAGGTATGAAATGATATTCCTGATTG
Source organism: Myoxocephalus aenaeus (assembly GCA_038501785.1). Classification (NCBI taxonomy): domain Eukaryota; kingdom Metazoa; phylum Chordata; class Actinopteri; order Perciformes; family Cottidae; genus Myoxocephalus; species Myoxocephalus aenaeus. The sequence continues at coordinate 974,774 of JBAMJR010000075.1, read as the reverse complement.
GACAGTCAAATGAGACGTTTATCAGAGCGTCCCCAACGGCGATTTAGTCGGCGCCGTCAACGTTGGGGTCAAAAAATACATTTGCATACACTTTGAATGCACTCAATGTTAACTTTGAACTCTATTCTGATTCCACATATCACACACCATACAGCCGTCGTCACAGGGCTTGGTAATTACTCCTCGTGACAAGAAAAAGTGGACATTGCTTCATTCAATAATATGGTAATGCTGGAAAATCTGTGGCAATGTCTATAAAAGTGTGAGTGAAGTATCCATGTATATGTCGAGCGGAGTGGAGCAGAAAATACACTAGATGGCACTAAGAGCACATAAATAACGTCTTCCACTCTGCACCCAACATTCTTTGTGCCGATTTAGGCCACAAGATGGCAGCACGACACAAGGACGCGTCCCATTCCGTTTCACCACAAAGACGCTGCCCTCCATTCCTCTCCCGCTGCTAAAACCCACAATTGATTTCCGCACGGTGAATTACAGACGGATGAAAGGTAAATGACGAAGTAAAGAAAGAATACGCTCTGCCTTCTAGGCAGCAGGTCAAAGTGCGACCCCTCTCCCCTCGTTCGTGGAATCAGAGACAATGTTTGAATCATACTGAGACATTTATTTATGCATGTATGTTTTCCATTTAGACTGAATGCAAATACAGCAAATACACACCACCAAGCACTGGGGGGGATGTAGAGCAACAAAAAAAAAAGACAGTGGAGAATTGAAGGTGGAGGCAAAACAGCGGCGCAGCTTGATGCTCTTCACGGAAAAAAAACAAAATAAAAACCCCTCATATCCATAATCTGAACTCATCTGGTTGACGGGGGCCAATACATGTGGTCGCCTCGCTGACGGTCCAACATTCACAAGAGGCGGCACATTCTTTGCAAGACAATAATTCACTTTTTTTTAAAGACCGGCCTTTCGTCTTCCGACTTCACCCTTGGACTGAGAGGAGAGGTCGTCTGCACGTCTGCCTCGTGGTGATTCACAGCTGATAACTGCGGCTGGCGCTCCCATCGAACCACGACTCCAAGCATAAGGCACCCATTCACGAGACGCTTCTATTGCACGGCTCTCTGCTCACGACTCCACTTACTGCCTCACCTCTTGGGCCTAAAACACATCCCTGCTCCTGTCAATGTCTACATAGTTTACAGGGTACTAAACAGAAGTATACTGTATATATATTTAAATATATATAAATATTTCAACGCACCACCTCGCCCACAGAACCACAGTTTTTTGCCCCCCCCCCCCCTCACCAATAAGTTTACAGTATACGTACGTATGTGCTGCTGCAAACAAGTGCCTTCACAACAGTCCAGTGTCATATGACAATAAAAAAAATTAAAAAAGAGAAGAAAACAGAGCAAAAAAAAAATACAAATAATCCGTTTGGGAATCTCGTTTCCTCAGACACATCAACAGCAGGGGTCGACAGTTTCAAGTCAATGGCGGAGATGAGACGACGAAGGCCATGGTCACAAAGTGTATCGGGGGCGGGGGGGGGGGGGGGGGGGGGTGCTTCCTTTTGAGTGTACCGCTAACTCCGTGTTGTAGGTTTTGGTTACGCTTGGGTTACACATGAGAGTTCACAGTTTTCTCCCTTTAGAAGGACAGAGGACACGAGCAATGGCTGCTTATTGCGAAACGTCTTTTTACAAGCAGTGAGTGCGGTTAACAGTAGCACGAAGGTGACAACGACGGCGACGCGGGTCGGGCTCCATCACAGGGGGGGATTCTCATGGACGATTAGCTGATGCATAGTATATTATTAAAGGTCATCCGGGTTAGATGCTTAAGTGTGCAGCCGACCGGGGGTTTCTGTGGATGGACGGCGCTCGGCGCCCGTCGCACTGCGAGTCTCGGCCTCGTCCGACGGGGTGGGGGAGGGAAAGCACAGGCCTCACATTCACCACTCCTATAAATACAATTAGAAACTCATACACCATAACTTAAAAGAGTTAATCCAACAAACAAACAAACAAAAACAAACAAATGAAGTACCCATGTTAGTCTTGTGGTTTGAATCATTTCAGGCTGTTTGTGAACACGCACGTACACATTTTAAACTATTTTTTTTGGGGGGGGGGGGGTTGCTGTTTTAAAGCCGCTATCAGCAATATCTCAAATGATGAAGGAGCGTGATAGTTCAGGCACAACAAGCAAAACGACTAAACGTTTTGACCCCCCAAAAATCACTGCACTTCTCTTCAATGCAGCACGACTTTCCAATTTTGGCAAAATCCTCTCTTTGGGCGAGAGCGCTCTGATTAACTTTGTACGATCATCCCAATTTTTTTTCTTAAATGAGGTTTCAGCGTGTTCACAAGTGAAGACTGAAACGTCCAAAAGCGCAAGAAGAACTCACAATCTCCACGTTTCCGCGACGGAAGTCAGTGAAACCAAACGAAAGTCACAGCGGCACATATCTGAAACGCATTAGATAAAACATTATTTATATTAAAATATCTCTAAAAAAACGATGACTGTGCCCGAAACGTGTGACCAGCATGTCTTAATGTGGAAGGCGAGTTGACGTTGAAAAAAAAAAAAATATTTCAAAAAAGGTAAACGGGTGAACGGGACGAGGACGTGTTGGAGACTGGTGCCCAAAGCAGAGTTCCAGCTGTCCTTCCTCATGGACCTCGTCATCATCCTCACATGTCCACTTCCCACTGGCCCCAGTGATCTCTACAGTTTCTCTACAGGTGCTCAGTTCCATCATCTCAGAGCATTTTATGGATTTATACTGTGGATTTATTTATTCATTTTTTCATTCCCTCTGCTATTTTTTTCTTCTTCTTTTTATTGAATCATGCAGATTATCTAATATTATACACGTTTCATAAACAAGCAAACACTGGGACATAAATTAGATCCTCTATAGATAAAAATGTAAAAAGCTAATAAGACAGCTGTTGATTATACTGAAGGTGTCGCAGCCAGGAGGCGGCAACATCGGGGGGGAAAAGGCCGTCCCCTTTGTCGCTTGCCGCAGACCTCCCCGCCCACACCCCACCACCAGCGTGTCCCCGTCCTTTCACTCCACTCTTATATATTATTCATTTCATATGGGACGATTCAAAGTAGTCATTTGTGAAGGGAAGGGGTTTGGGGCTGAAAACACATCGAGCCGTATGACACTCGTGGTTTCAAGGGAATCAAAATGTATATTCGATTAAATAATATGCAAGTCAGGTTGCCCGACAAATGACTCGAACAGAGGTGATTTCAAATAGCTGTGACCGCTCCACTTCTTTAAACTAAGCGGTGAGTCATCCAGAAGAAGACGGTTTCCTGTTCCGTAATGAGGAGGAGGGCCGGTGAAGGCTGGGTGGGGCCAGGACAGGTAGGCGGGGCGGGGCGGGGCGGGGCGGGGCGGGGCGGGGGGGTTGGGGTCAGAGGCCGAGTCACAGTCGGTTGTTGTCTGAATGGACGGGAGTGGAGGTCTACTGCTTCATGGAACGCAGTCTGTTCTTGTTTCAGTGTTTCCACCGGCGGGGTAGAGAGTCCTGGTGTCTGGGTGGTGGCGTACAGCGGGGAGGAGGGATCCGGCCTGGAGGAGGCTCTGCTGTCCCCCCCGTCTCAGGAGCCACCATGGCCGATCAGGACTGCAACGAGACAGACGGCAACACGGATCGGTCATCACACCGCATGGACACGGATGGGAATTAGACTTATGTCAGACTATACTATGACCTTTTAAGAAGCGCTACATTATGACTTTTTAAAGACTGTGATATATTTTTTTTATGACATCCTCGGACACCCTGTGCCCGCTAAACCAGGATTCAGTGATCGATCCAATCGCACGAAGCCGAAGCGACCCTGTAGCTGTCAACGCCGTCGGACTCACACACACCTCTGCTTGCTGTTGCTGCAGCTCTTCAGTGGGAGACTCTGTTTCTCTGATGACCACGGCTTTTGTCACCAGCATGTCGGGGTGCTGCTGCTTGGCCTCTTGGATCGCCATGGCGAGGGCCTGGAGGGACATGAGGCATCAACGCATGGGTCATCATAACCCTCACATATTATATATGTATAATAAGGCTAATATATACGTATTATCCTTATGACTTATTGAACATCCGGAGCGTGTGTTATTCTTCTTCTCACCTGATGTTGGTCCACATCATCGTCTCCTGTGATTATAATCCTTTTCTCGATTCTGGTCTCCGAGTAGCCTCCTTTCACAGTCTGCAGAACAAAGATGGAATTTAAAAAATAGTTCCCAACAATTAAAGATGTCCGTTTATGGAAGACAAAATAAGTAATAAGATATATTTTTTCTGTAGTACTTCCAGTTCATGTTGTTTCTGCATCAGACCATTTTCTCAGTAGAGACACTTATTGTTGTATTAATGTAAAGCTACTACATTGTGTGGCAACTGAATCCTAAAAACATATTCTTTCCCTTATCATTCATAAAAAAACAAAGAAAATGATGTATATCTGTCAGATTCAGGTCATCTACATGTCGACAACGAGGGGCTGAGACGTATTCAAGAGGGTACCAAAAGGGCACAGATGTGGTGGGCTGACTCCCGTCATTAGGCTGTAACCATGGGAGCAGATGAGGTGTTACCTTGGTAACTTGAGTCGTGGTTGCTGAGGTGACGCTCTCAGCGGTGATGGTCAGCGGGGACACGACAGACTCCCTCCCCTGGGCTCCGGCTTTTACCTACAGCACATTCGTGAAAGGGAGAGTCAAACACGCATGGAGGGACGGAGACACACACACACACACACACACACACACACACACACACACACACACACACACACACACACACACACACACAATACAACACGTAGTGTCTCACCCAGTGGGTCTCGACCTCACTGGGTGAATATCACATATCTGGAATGAGTGGGAGCATGTGATGTGTATCAGACACTTCCTCACTTCCTGTTCACTAAGAGTGGGTCAAAGGTCAGAGAGATAAAAGCGTCCCTCCATTTAAGAGCTACTCCAGCAATCTAGTCGTGCACCTTCATAGATCTGGGATACTTTCACAAGAAGCTGATTTTTTTTTTTTCCAACAATCCGAACTAAAGCTTCAAAGCCAGAGATATCCAGACTTTCACTCCCCAGCATTTAGGTCCAATTCCAACCACATTTCCCATTATTAGTTTGTTTTTGTTAGACCTTTTTTTTCTGACTGGTAAATGCCCACAGTATTAAAGGTTCCCCGTGGAGTCGCACCACAGTGCGCCGTGTGTATGCTTCAGCTCTTAACGCGTGGGTTGAATGCTTTTGCTTCCCTTATAAAACATTTGCAACTCAGAGTATTTCTTTTATTAAATTCTGCATAGTTTACTTCCATGTTTTCGAGCTTGCACTCTTCCTTTGTTGGCGCATCACCACCGGTAGATCAGAGCAGAGCAGCGTGAAACCACTGAGATGTGTATCATCTCATACCGGACCCGCTCATAGAAAAACTATGATATATTCTATAGGTTCAAAATCTCTACCAGGAAACCTTCGAGACGCCACTCCTACGGTTTATAACACTTTTCACTTTAAAAAAACAACTGTATAAGAGTGAGAGAGAAAAAATATCACGGGTATTGTGGCATCCAAACCCTGTGAACGTTCTGCTCACACACACACAAATGTTCTTTTCTATTCTAACAATATATATATATATATATATATATATATATATATATATATATATATATGAATATTTCTGAATTCTGAATATGTGTAATATATATATATATATATATATATATATAACACATATTCAGAAGGATATGAAGTGACAGGCAAGTTTTTAAAAAGGAGACACACACACACACACGCACACACGCACGCTGTCGCACTGATGTATTTCCGCTGTAAAGATACTTACAGGGGAGCCATTTTCTTTCAGGGCAGCGGGAGCCTCCCGTGGGCTGACGACTCCAAAGTTCTGAAGGAGAGAGAAGAAGAACCATCTTTATTAACTTATTATCCTCAAATCAAGAAAGTCCAGCTACATCAGAGAAATGCAGCAGGCAAAATCAGCATGTTAGAAATACACATGAGTTATTACTAATAAGGCAGCCACACAGAACAACGCTATAAGCGCAGATTGACAATAAAGCGGTTGTGGCAAACATATGGATTAGAAAAGACATTACCTCCCAAATCTATATTACATAATAATTACTGTTTTAGCTGTCACTGTGTCGACATACCATCATTCTGTGTAATTTTATACTTTTATACTGTGGAAATGACACACTGTGTGCGCCATTGATCAATGAAATTCAAACTGCGAAAAGCTGTTCAACTTCACAAAGAGACGTCACAATATTTTTCCTGAGTACAACTAAGTTGCATTGTGGGAGAACAGCGTGTAACAGCACACTAACAAAAGGAAGATCCTTTTTAGCATACTGTCTGCTTTGATTCCCCACTTTTTCTATTCATATCATATCTCATGTGTGCGCGCTGCATACTCAAAAGCAGCGTAGGGTTGTATTGCATAGAGGTGGAAGCCATAGAGCCTTTTTTCACAGCAGATTATCACATGTCATTGCAGGGAAAGTACAGGTGTGATTGATATCATGAAAATAATAACAATACTGAGTTGATCTTCAAAGGAAAATGTGGATGTTACAGTTGCTCTTATGAAGAAATATAAAAAAATAAAGGGCTTTGTCAAATAAAATGTGAATTCTGTACATACTGCTGCAATGTGTAACACGTTGGTTGGAGCAAGTGACGGTGCACAGCAACGGCAAAAGTCCTGTATTGGATTCAGTGCATTTTACTGCTTGTGAAAACGATTGTTATAAAAGAAGGAAGATCGTGATATTTTGTCCTTCAAAAGCCACACATTCTCACTTTAAAGCAAATGAATGAACCAATGTAAGCGCTTCAAATGTTAAGTATTTGGCACATTACATCCACGTGTGCCACCTCATCTAATTGTCTTTGTCATTTTATCGAAACAGTCGAGGACAGTGGTTCTCAACCTTTTCTCAGTGCTGTACTCCCTGTGAAATATTCTTTCAGTCAAGTACCCCCTAACCAGCGCAAAGCATTTTTGTAATATGTAATACACAGCACTGTGCCATCAGTGTCTGATTTAATATAGAATATATCAAATTCAGTTTATTAACTTACACTAATAGTCATTGAATATTTATTAAATAACTATTTTTAAAGGATTTTTAAATTGATTTTCTTTTTTAATCTCACGTATCCCCATTTGAGAACCCCTGGTCTTGGATGAATTGAAGAATAGAAACTAAATATGATACAATTTCTTCAGTAGGAAAAGTCTGAGCACGTTGTTGCCTAAATGAGAAAGGTTTTGTATTGACAACATATTTCATAGCCATGACTGACGAGCACACCAATAACAGCATGTGGAAACATGAATTGTTCATGAAGGCAATCCTCCAGATGAACAAATTCATTTTTAATACAGTCTGGTGGCGATGCCTTTCGAAATCAAAGGCGGGCGGTCCCTCACATCACAAGCCAGCCTTTGTGCTGCTCTTGAGAGACTCTACAGACATGACATGGCTCCCTCTGCTGGCTGGACAATGTTGGAGCTGGAGCTCTTTGTCTAATCGATGACGTCATCCTCCATTTGCTGCATATGCGCGCGCACACACACACACAATTTTTTTCTCCCTTTTCTCTCAAAGATGTCTTACTCTGAAGTCTTTAAAAAAAAATGTAAAAAATGGACATCACAATGATCTGGCACTTCAAAGGCACGCTCTACATCATTGCCCGAGTTCATTCGCACCCCAAGCGGAGTGGCTGAAGAGCCCTGAGGCGATTAGCTACATTTTAATAAGGCACCTGTGGGACAGCCAGCCAGCACTCAAATCTTTGCCTCCGGAGATGAATGAGATTCACACCTGCTTTCATCATCCACATTAATACACCGACTGTCAATCCTTTAATCACACCCTAATGATGCCACTATGTCTTCCCTGTCTGGGGGATGTGGGCTTCATGGCTTCACTGTGGCCCAAAGAAAAGGCGTCCTACTCTAATCAAGACCAACTGCAGAGATCCTATGATGAGCATTGTTCTCACTTTCTACCAATGCTGTCGCATAAAATTGTATCAGCAATTAATATCGAAAATATGACAGAGAAAAAATAACACACACACACACACACACACACACACACACACAGATACATTCTTGTTCTGTTAAACGAGTAGATTGATACTTGTGTTGTGCCTGTTGGATAAATTAGAAGCTAAAGCTAGCCGCCGGTTAGCTTAGCTTAGCATAAAGACTGGAAACAGGGGGAAACAGCTAGCCTGGATCTGTCTGATAGAATCTGCCCACCAGCACCTCTAAAGCTCAACAATTAACGTGTTATAATCTTCCTATCTTCATTTAAGCAAGCCCTCTAAACCCACCTCTTCAAACTTGCTTTCACCTGCTAAACCCCTGCACCCTATCCTCCACTGCATGACTCATTCCACACAGCTTCTCCGGTTTTCTTTTTGTTTCCAAAAATGTTCCGTTTGTTTGTTTTGTTTGCTTTGTCTTTCCATTTTCTGTTTTGTTCTGTTTGTCTCTGTCTCTTGTCCCCAGTGTAAAGCGTCTTTGAGTATCTTGAAAAGCGCTATATAAGTTTGAATTATTATTATCATTATTGTGAAATCCGTAAAAAAAAACATGTAAGTGTACGTGTTGTTTTTACGCTTTGGTTCATGAACAGATAAAAACAAAAAAAGATAGGACTGTCAAATTCCTACTCGTGATGGGGTCTGGATAAATATATGTAGCTGACTTTAAATACACTAAAAGTGGTCAAGATTGAAGCTTACTTAAGTAAATAATTTAATGAAAAGAGTTAACTGCGAGATACAATACTACAATTATCAATATAGACGCAGCAAATTACTAGGACAAAAAGAATGGCAGCAGACGTGTGAATTTATAGCAACACATTTTGCTTATGTTCCTATCGTTGCTTTACCTGCTGTGAGACGTTCGTGATGCTCGGGTGGACCTCCGATCCATTCGTATGAGTCTCGGTCTTGGAGTCGGCCCTCTTCAGCATGTGGGCCATGCTCACAGCACTGGCTTCCTTCTTTGCCACGGGAGGCTGTGCGAAGCATAAACAGCGGAGTTAAAGCCAAACAACATCAGCATTTCCTTTCCGAAAAAAAATTATTAAAAAAAACGACAAGCTGCTTCGGAGCAGCACCGGCAACTTCTTTTTATTGGATTGTTCAGCTTGATGAAAAGCATGCAAATGATGATGCAGCGGAGGGGGAATTCAAAGAAACGCTGACAAAAATAAAATGGGGGGAAAAAAAGCATGAATTAATACATCAACAAAGAGAATAAAACATGTTGAGTGTGGAACAAAATAAAAAAAAAGGTTTTTAACAAAATTCAAATAATGGGAAATGATCCAACTGTAACAGATGTGAACAACAACATAAAATAATAAAACATTAAAATGAAAATAAAAAAGCTGCAGGTAGTTGTGGCATTAAATCCAGCCAGGCAGGGTGAATCCAGTGGGGGAGGATGACGAAGGATGAAGAATACTTCATCTGTCTACCTCATGATGTGCTCCCTCCTCAAGAAGCTTCTCCTCCATGGGAGACTTGTCCCGGGAGCCCATGAGACGGGCCGAGTAGAACCTGGAGGTCTCCTCGAAGTCCTCGCGGCCCACTTCAGGCTGTCGCTCCCTCTCTCCCACCCCCGACATGCACTTAGAGAAGTCCTCGGCACCGGAGTGGAGGTCCATGATGACGGTGAAGTCGACCTCGGCCTCCAGGCTGGACGTGGAGCTGACCGTCATGCTGGAGCACTTGCGCTCGATGCCCAGGTGGGTTTCCCTCATGCAGGCCACCGTGTCCCGCTCCTGCTCCTCCTCCGGGGTCAGGCCCGGCTGAGGCCTCCTGTCCCAGAGCTCCTTCTGGGGCGGGTACAGAAGGTAGAGGACCACCGCTCTAGGGTTACACAACTGCAGGCGGAGGGATGGCGAGCATGACATGGAATGGGATGGAGGTATCACCCTGGGGTTCGAGGGTTTTCGTGTTTGCTGGGATTCAAAAGCAGAGCCATTGTGCATGCAATGTATCCCGAATAAACAGTCAAACAAATCATAGGGCGTGCGGTCCTGTCAGAAATTAAAAGTTACATAACAAATAGGGAGTTATTTAATTACAACAGCGACTGTGAATGAGTAAATATATTAATTAGGACTTTTTTCTGGTCTTTGTTTCGTCTTCTTCTGTGATTCTGCGATCTTTTATTTTCATAGATAATAAAGTATACATCTTAATGAACCAATATATTCGTAATTCAGTTCAGAATATGCAGACAGTAGTGGAAAATAATGTTCTAGCAGAAACACACAAAAAACAGAATGAACCTGAAAATGATATGTTGCCTTTAAAAAAAAGGATGTAATTTGAAAATATGCTGTTTGTAGATACTTAGAGCATACTTAGACCATACTTAGAGCAGATTATCAGAGAGTGCAGCATTACCATTTTCTAGGTATTATTACTTTATGGTATTATTATGGTTCCATGACAATGAATTCTTGAGTGAAATAATTGGCCTCAATAAAGTCTGAAATTAAATGTCACGCAGTTTCCCAGTCAGCCTGAAAACCTCACTCTATGCTCAATTTCATAGCGTCTGCAGCCAATACTCTCTTCCTTTGTAGGCAACAGGTGACTAAAAGCTTTCAAATAAAACAAGGGAAAGAATAAAGTACCAACATGCAACCTGTGAGGAGGGCTCAAAAGCTAAATTGCTCTGTTTTAAAGGGATGATTCAGGTGTTTAGAAGTGGGGTTGTACGAGGTGATTATCCAGAGTCATTGTGTAGATGACGGGCCCCGGTTTGGAGAAACAGACGGGAATACTGACACAAGAGCAAAGCAATATGCTGCTGTGTACGGGGGGGGCGCAGCAAAACGTATTTTAGATACATAAAAAGAAAGACCCAACAAAAACAATATATATCACTTTAAGTGTACACTATATGTAGACTATTTTCACCACTTTATCTTGCCTTCAGGAAGCCCTTTCCGAGAGGGAACTGAACATTAATGGAAACGTGTCTACGCTCTCTTCAAAGCCACCCGTCTCCGTTAACAAACACAGTATAGATAAGTTTCACTCTCAGTTCAGTTCCACGTCGGAAAGTATCCAAAATAAAACGTACACTTCAACTGATATTAATATTTTCAGATGAATCTTTCTGTTAGGTGTAGAAAATACATTTGCTGCTGCCCCCGTACACAACAGTATTGCTTTGCTCGCGTGTCGGTACTCCCGTCTGTTTATCCAAACTGTGGGCGTGTCGAAGGTCATCTACTGTACATTACACACAGACTATGGATGAGTAGCTTAAACAACACCACTGCAAAAAAAAAAAAAAAACTATCCCTTTAAGGGGTCACTAGCCAAAAAGGTTGGGGACCATTGAATAACAATGACGCTCCTGCGGCAGCTAATTTAAGTACTGACACTTATATTAATTACACCAACACTAGCTAATTAGATCACACACAAAATACATGCCAGCAATAGCCAAGCATAAGGGTTTTGGTTTTCTACCCACACGATCTATTCAAACTCACAATGATGGATGATTGCAGCCAGTGGAAAGTAACACGCTTCATCCTTTATAGCATTTTTTTTTATACACAAACTGGTGCAGTCATGTGGGAGGCATGCAGTTTAGCCGCGAGGGGCGCAGAGAGGACTGAGGGATGATGGGTGGTGCGTGTGAAGGTGGGTTTAAATGCAAAATGAATAACCTTGAAATCAGCAAACGGCTCTTCATAAATGGCGGGAGTAGAGACGGGCTCCTGCAGGGGGTGAGGGGGGGTGAGGAGGGAAAGCAGAGGAAAGAGCAGAGAGAGCATCCCAAGGTTAGCGCAAGCTGAAGTGGCCAGTGGACAGACGGACCACCACACAAACAGAGAGCTGGACTGGAGCCTGAACAATATGAGCTCAGTGTGTTCTGAGCACAAGAAGTTTCAGTCCCAACCTAAACTGGGATGGCGTCTCACTGCTCGGTTACACTACAAATCTTTATATTAGCCATACATTTCAAAGTAGCTAATACTTCAGTGTTTTGTTGTTGTTGTTTATACATTATATATATATATATATATATATATATATATATATATATATATATATATATATATATATATATATATATATTATTTATTTATTTTTGAATGACTTAAAAACCCAAGTTTAGGTGAGAAATTCAGCCGGACCCAATCGAAGCCCACCGGGTCTGTTCAGATCCGGTCAGGTCCAAATGGATTCAGGCACAAATTTTCAGCACTTACATACAATAAATACAGTTTTGAGGACAGAAAAGAGGTGAGCGTACTGTAACAGAAACAACATCGACAGCCAGGTTTATTTGTTAGAATTAGCAGAGGCCAGGGCGAGAGAGAATCATGCATTGTATAATGAGCAGGTTTTCAGCAGAGCAGCATTGACCAACTGAGAAAGTGTTGCAACTTTGCAACGCTACGCACCTTGAATTACAATTGTGGGGTGGGGGTGGGGGGGGGGTACTTTCAAATGATATCGTCAAATAATAGTGTTAAATGTCCAATGGAAAGTGCCGTGGTGCATCTCAAAGCCTGTCAAAATGACTGCGCGAATGGGGTCCACTTGTTTGAAGGAGCGGCGCCTAATATTTTCCCACACTCCCCGAGTTCAATCAGATTCTTGGTGCGGGGCCAGCGAGGTCGTTCGCACACTGTGAGCTACGCAATACTTCCTCCCGTGCCCGTTTGCGAGAGCTTGACTCAGATGAAAAGATGGGAAATGATGGAAGCTGTCATGTCTACTCACGTCAAATTCCCTTTAATTCCCTGCCGGGCCAAACGTGTGCAAGCTCCTTATGATACCAACGGTGAAAATGAAAGCAGCAAATCTGACTGTCAGGCACCGAGCTGTGGTGTCTGGCTGCTCACCGCCTGCTGGGGTTTCACAGTTGGGGGAACCAATGTGTTCACATCACCGCTAGGTTTTCTAACCGGAGGAGAGTAATGTGTCTGATTTGTTATCACCAATCGGAATGGTCGATTGATGTTTAGCGAATTCGGTCATCAGGTTTCTCGATCATTGGTGCGCCAACCAATTCTATACTCCATTTATCTCTAATTTGGGGAAATAATAGCTGTTTGTCGCAAAGAAATGGATGGAAGTACTTTTTTAATTAGTATGCATCAAATAGTTTGTTTTGTATTCCCAGTTTTCGAAAGTGGCACGGAGGGAGTGCAAAACGAAAAAAATTATAATAATCATCGGAGCGATGATAATATGGAAGCCTTTCTTTCCGACGTGAGCTGCAAAGAAATATGAGGCTCTCAAGTAAGAGAAGCTGAAGACAAACCAACAACCAAAACATGAGATATTGATTTTTGTCTTTCTTTTTTTTCACAGCCAGTGGTGAGCTGTACAGATTTGCCAGACAGTGCGGTGCATGTTGAGGGAGATGGGAGGGGAGGAATCGGGTTGCCGTATGGGAAAATATCCAAACTTTTTAAATTTTTTGGGCAAAGACTTGACGGAGCAAAGGTACCGCTCCGCCTGCTCTTCAAACAGGCACGAACAGGTAAGATGGATGAGTGTTTCAAGTCACTGAAACGTAGGGGGTAAAAAAAAGAGATAAAAATGGCGTGCGAGTCTGTCTGAAGCTCATGCGATGCTTTAACTCCAATGACTGAATAGCGGATGCCAAGCAGAGTTACCGAGTGTCTCTTCTTGGCGTCCAGGCTCGGCTCCCTGCCGGCGCTTCGGCTGTTCCGCAGTATTAGCCCAGACTCCCGGGCCTTCTGGGTTTTCACCGGCGGGGCTGGGGGAGCCAGTTTGGGAAGCGCCGAAATCTTTGAGCTGAACGACTGACTCTCTACGGGTCCTCGAGCAGACTGGTGATCATCATCGGAATGATCTGTTTTAGCGATACCCTCCAGATCTGCTGCGAACGCCGGGTGGCAGACGGCGGCGTCAGTCCAGGCGAGGTCGGAAGATCCCTCTGGAGAGCCCACCGACCAGCGGTGTTCTCTCCTGAGAACCCGCGTGAGCTCGTCCTGTCCGGTACTGTCCCTTTCGTCCTTACAAGCGACGCTCTTGGAGCGCTCTGGCTTGAGAGGGACGATCCTGGAGATCTCCGACTGGCAGCTGCTGCCTGACAGCCGGTGGAGGGACGTCCTCTGTCCTCCCAAGAAACCCTCCATGTCTTCCCCCCCGGAACTACTGACCTTCCTCTCGTGCGTCCTCACCTGTCGCAGCTTAACCTCGGCTAGCTCTTTGTTGTCGATAAGGCCCCGCCCTCGCACCTTCATCGCACACTCCCCTTTATCATGTTCTATCTTCCCGAGTCCGTTCACTGAGTCTGAATCGACATCAGCTGGCTCAACCTGACTCACCTTTCTCTTCACCTGCTCTGTTCCTAGAGTGGAGACTGCCCTGCTTTCTCCTATCGACATATCCTCTTGTTGGCTGTCTTTAAAGACCCTAACAGACTGATCCTCTACTGATCCCTCATCATCTTTCATCATTTCTGCGGGCGATGATTCACAATGATTTCCAGTTTTGGGGTCTTCCTCTGGACTGGTGTCCGACTCCGAGCCCTCGTTCTCTTCCTCAGTGGAATCCCCGCTTCCTTTCTTGTAGATGAGCTCGGCAGGCATCCCCAAGTTTAAGCTCTGGGGTCGCCTCTTTTTCCGTGGTTTAGAAGCAGTGCGCTCCTTTATCTGCCGCGAGCCGGCGGCCACATCATTGTTTGCCTCGGGATCTGAGGCTTGAGACAGTTTGCTTTGAGATTTGTCTTGAAAGGAGTCTGCGTTCTCCATCAATTGAATCACAAAGCGACTTTTGTTCGTCGGCCGTGGCTCAGAGCACTCATCTGCCTCTCTGGACGATTTTGTTGATGAAAAATCATCACTATGGCTTTTCATTTCTTTTCTGTCATACCCTGTTACCTCTTTATGCATCATCTTTGCAACGTCTATCTCTCTTTCCAGCTCCCTTTTCTCCCATGAGGAATCAGATGCGAGAGATCGGTTCTTTTCTTCTGCCTTCCAGTCATGGTCTTGTTGATAAGTTTCTTGTTTTTCAATCAATACCCACTCCTCAGAGCCCTACATGTTGGTATAGATTAAACACAGTTAGACATGCCAAGCACAGCTGCTGCAAAAAAAATTGAAATCTACTCAATCATTTGAATCACAGTAAAGGGAACACAATGTAGACCTGGAACATGGTGAGGTGAATAGGGCTGCAACTAACAATTATTTTAAAAAATTTCGATTAATCTGCGGATTGTTTTCTAGATAAAGCGATAATCACTGTCTTTAAATGTCTTGTTTTGTAAATCCAAGACCCAAATATATTCAGTTTAATATGATATGAAACAGAAAAATATATTTTAAGTTGTAGTTTTTTGCATGAAAAATCCCTTTAACGATCAATCAAATATCAAAATAATCTGAGATTTCTTTCCTGATCGACTAATCGTTGCAGCTCTAGAAGTGAACATGAATTTGCAGTTGGGGGACTCATTGCACAACATGTGGTGGTACTTTCCTAAATAGATGGACATGTGAGTGAAAATGATGCTCGGGAGGCAGTGCATTTCACCAAACCACAGATGCTATGAGCTATGGGTATCATGAAGAGGAAAAGTGAGAGCTGTGCAACCTCAGGCGAAGCCACCACAGTCTTCTGGACGAAACCCTCAACAGACAGGTTGTTAACAGGTTCCTTCCCCGCTGCTCGGCCCGCAGACTGGCCGCCACGAGGCAGAGGAGAGAGATTGAAAGAAGAGGGAAGAACAGCGGTTAGAACTCAAACTGGGGGGACCAGAGAGTGAATTAGTGAGACGAACAATAAAACCATTTCATGCAAAAGAAAATGGGGGGAAAGGCATAAGAGAATCAGCTCTAACAGGTTTTCCCTAAGCTATTCTGCAGAAGCTTTTGGATGAGCTAAAAACATGCGGTCCCGTGGAACCTGACAGACACCGATTCCACAAAACCAAATCAGCAGACATTTGCAATGCAAATATTTGTTCTCCTTTTTTTCCCTTGTAACTACATCAAAGAGCTGAGTTCAACTGAATCTTAGAGCACAGAGACTTTCCCCTCCTCCCACTGTCACTCAAACAGAATAGTACCCCCCCCCCCCCCCCACCCCACCACCACCACCACCAACCACCCTTTACCTGGAACGAGACGCACAGCAGATTACATTTTCTGCCACAGACAACGCTTGACATTCTTTGGGCATAATCTGATCGTCCCCGACAGCAGATGAGAGATTGTTAGGCACCCGGGCGAAAACAGAACCATCCTATCAGAAGACTATAATCTCCAAAAGCCTCATTACCGAAAATCTGATCAAAGCCCAAGAGCTTTTCTCGATCGGCATGAAGAAAACTGTGCCACTGTTAGGCAATCAAGGAAAAATCCTGAAAAACAAACAAAAAAAGAGGTAACTGATAATAATTTCTCAAGTGCCTCACATTCAAAAACATCATGTCACTAATCTCCTCAAGATGCTTTCCCTTCTGTGCTGCTTGTCACTCATCCTCCGGTCCCTCTGAGATATTGTCACTCCAGCGCACCAGAGAGAGGCGGAATGAACATCGCTATACGCATTCCTTAAAAAATAAACATGTTTGCGCCACGTGAGCCGCAGCGTCTTTGCACCGGGGAAACACCGGTCTTTGCAACTATCTGTCGGGAAACACATTCAATAGCCGTAGCTATCCTCACAAATCATGTCTTCAGGCTCGAATCATTCAAATGAAAAGAGCACACAAAACAAGTGTCTTCCTCGTGACAAAAATATGGCCCGTTTGGCCTTGAGTCAAGCCGCAATAAGAGCGATTCGGCATGACAGCAGGCCAGACGGGAATATCAATGCCCTTTCAAGGAATGTCAAGCATTAGAGTTGGCTGGATTCGAGTTATTGACCACAGTGGACATGGCCCGCCCCTCCCTGCCCCGAGCCCCCCTACTAACAGCCTTCTTTTCCGGTGTGCCAGTCGGGGAGGTGGATGATAGACGTTTCTCGCGGTACGACAGCTTGCTGCTCGGCTCCCTCAGGGTCCTCTTCAGCTCGTTGATGCTGGCCTGGTGCTTTAGCAAGACATCCTTCGACTTATCCAGGAACTGGAGGAGAACGTGGGGGTGAGAGAAAAAAAAAAACAGGAGGCGGGCACGCGTTAGCAACATCCTTTAGAAAACTGCAGCACTGACGATATGCATGACTGAACGGGACGCGACACGAGCATTGCGTACTGTATACAGAGAGGAAGTTCACTTCTGTCAACTAGAGGTTCTGCTGGTGTTTTACTACCCTGTACTGTGGCCCGTGGAGAACAATAGCATTTTAAATGCTATTGAAGCCCACGGAAACCAAAAACAAATTATAGTTCCAACTGATTTTGCTTTTATGAAGATCAAGGCTCTCAGTACAAATAGATTAATGAAGAAATGAACACGGAACATGCTGTGTGGCCAGCCGGCCATTTTCTCATTCACAATGAAAACAAATTGATTCACAATGGGAATAATTTGAATGTAGATAAGGTGCCAGAGAGCATTAAAAACATCGAAATAGAGCGAAAAGTGGGCCCCACGACTATCCCTGATGGGACATTCAGTAAAGTTGGATAAATCAAATTCTGCAATATCTTTGTTTGTTTGTTTGTTTGTAGGGATGACAGTTGGTGAAGCAAGTCATGTGTTGTTTTCATCTTCCCCAAACTTTTTGGAGACATTTAACCTCTAAACTTAACCTCTACAACCAAGGAGGTCAGCAGAACAATTTTGCGTCCCAATGGACTACCTAAATGTGACAAAGTGGTTTAAACTAACCCCAGCTGGACAGTAATAGTAAAATGTGTCTTAAGCATTCATGCATTAGTAACTATAAATATAATAATGTGATTTAAAATGTCTTAAATAAATTATTAAGTACAATACGCTTGCAGTCTATTTTACAGGATGAGACTTCTTATTTAATTTTAGGTTTTAAAATAGCATTTTATGCTAGTTTCTCTATTAAATATCATCATCTCAATCAATTTTGTTTTACGGGCAGATCCTCATTCAATTAAAATGAAGAGAAGATGAAATAAAAATGTCTGGGGGGAATGGCCACATTAGAATGAAGTGCAAATGTCTGATTAACATTTTCCATGACTTTGGTTGGCCACAAGCTGGAGCAAATGTGGTGAATACTGGTGTACAGTTGTATTTTTACAACTTGAAGTGGTTCTTGGAGGCTGTGTGAAGGTTTCATAAGTGAAAGGAAGGCGCCCACAGATCCCCATCGACCGCCATACTTTAGTCAAAAGGGCTGTTTTTCTGGAGAACAAGTTCCTTTCATTTTGGTATTTCAAGTACATGTTGCTGCTAATTCTTCCGTACTTTTATTTAAGTAGGATTTTCAATGTCATACGTTCTTATAACAGAAAGGTGAATCACTTGAGACTTTCAAAAGCTTCAACTTGAAAGTACTCTTTGTCAGCGGCCAGACGGGTCAAATTTCTATGACATTCTTAAAGAAATGTAAAAAAGAGGTATCCTTTGATCCGAGGCGCAGGGAAAACTGTTGAAAAAAAAAAAACTCAAGACTAGAGGTGTGGAGGAACAGCGGCACACACGACACCAACAAAAAGAAGCACAAGGGGCCGAAGACAGGGACCTGTACCTCCCGTTTGTGCCGAGGAGTGGCCTCCTGGTCCAACTGAGAGAGATGGGGCGGGGCGGGGGGAGGGGCGAGCACGAGAGGTGAGCGGTGCAAGGTCAAAGAGTGCAGGAACGAGGTCAGATGCAGAAACAGGACGGTAGAAGGTCAGTCAGAGAACGAGCAGGCAGACAGACAGACAGACAGACAGGAGGGCAAGATTTCTCCACTTGTTATCATGCCGAGACAAATTTGGAAATATATCCCATTTTGTATATGATGGACAGGGTTGACCGCCACAGTTGGGGCAGCGGAAGACAGGCAGAGAGAATGAGATACGATTACGACAGATACACTTCGCGATGGATAAACACAGGCAGGTATACAGACAGACAGACCAAATCACCAGACACCAAATACCTCCTGTTTACTGTCGACTGGTGAGCCAGCCTCCTCCTGGTCGCCAGCAAGAGTTAAAGAAAGAAATAGCATGTTAGCGAGGCTTGAGTTTGTCAGCGTTATTAGAAAGGGTCAAAAGAAAAGAAAAAACAGTGAAGCAGGATTCATGAGCAGTGCAGTGTAAGCGTATCAGCCTGAAGTGAACCGGGGTGAAAGGAGAGAAGAGTTAGTAAATGCTAAATCCACCAAAGTGCTGGATATCCCTGCTGGATAAGCCTAAATTGGCCAGAGAAGCTTCTACTGCACACATTTACACAAGAACCCCTGTAGGCCATGTCATCTCCCCGCACTGAGGCTGCAGTTCTCTTCAAGGTGACAAAATCTCTATACATTTGGACCATATTTAATGTGAACATCTACTTAGGCACGAACAAAAAAAGTTGAAAAAGTCCCAGTTTCCCAGGAAATCTTTACTACCATGATCTCTTTCTTTCTGCTTGGGGTGACGTCGCCGTCGTCCTCTTGCCCCGTCTCGTCGTCCTGCTCTTGGTCCCTGTCCTCCTCGTCCTGCTCCATGCTGGGCTCCAGCTCGGTCTCCTGCTCGTCCACGGAGGGGCTGTGGAGGCGACGCTGTTCCCCGGCGCTGCGGTGGGACAGGCTGTCGTGGTTCTCGCACATGGCAGAAATCGGCCGCGAGAACTCTGCTGCTGGCAAAGAGTTTCATTATTTAGAGACATAAGGGGGAATTCAAATGAGGTCAAAACGACAGGGTTATGTGAGCGACTACTTCAAGCAGTTTATGCAATGGATGACATATAACATGTACATTAGTGAGGTGCAGGTAGGGACATTTTTCTTTTTTGGACAGATCCAGGCAAAATGCTTTCTCCTGCTTCCAGGTTTTATGCACAGCTAAGATAGCTTTCTCCTGGCCTTACGTGAGGCTATGTTCATCCCTGGCAATAACACGCGTGACCCAATCACAAGCTCTGAGCACAGGTGTGAATGTGCTCAAGACGAGTTGAGGACGTATTGGGATCCGATCGCTCACACCACATTTGGAGGTGGTCTTTTTGCTAACCCATAGAAACAAAATTTCCCATGAAAAACCCCGTAGCAGAATGGTCAGAACAGTGGACATTCTTTTGTGTACCATTGCTGGTACACTTTTGTGATTGTTCCAGCAGGCTAACTTCGGTCGAAACTAAACCGGCTTACGGAAAGTTGCCGGACTCAGAGACAACTTAAACTAGCAGTGGAGTGGTAACGTTACTGAGCACCGAAAGCCGGAAGAAAGTCAAATGTATCAATTATAATATTGCTAATTCCACCACGCTTTGATGCTACACTGGTGACAGAAAATTAAACCTTTACGGCCCCACTGAAACTCTTTTGTACGGAAAACAGTTCGATGTCCGTTCGTTCGCATGTCATTACCAGGTGTAAACAGGGCATTACTCTCTGCAAGAAAGCAAAAGGGCACATTTCCAAAATTGTTTTGAGTGTTCCTTTAAAAGGTTACAACTATTGGAACTGAACACAAGTCAAATTTGACCCTCCATAACCAGATCTATTGGGGAGCTACTGTGGCGCTCACCTCCATCCAAGCTCCTGGACAGCAGGTACCTCTTGCTGGTGGAACGCTCAAAGTGCGGAGCGGGCCGGTCGATAAGAGCACTGGCCTGTCTGGTTTGAGCCTGTGTCCTTCCGCTGTACCGAAACTTCGAACCCATCACCAAGAAGCCCTTCGGGGGAGGCTCTGGAGACACCAGCCTGTGGGGAAGAAGAAGAAAAAAAACGAATAGTAGCAGCGTGAGTCTGAGGGAATGTTTTGTTTTGCCTTGATGAGCTCGGAACGGGAACCTTTCCAACCACGAGACCATATCAATTCTCACCTGAAGAAGGTGTGATGTTCGATGCAGACCTTCCACAGCCTCTTGGCAGCCCTGTGGTTCGGAAGCTTGAAACCGATTGTGCTTTCAAACTGCTCGTACTGAAGGGGAGAGAGAATAGGGAGACAGGGAGGCATGTGAAGAAAGGTGTGCAGGGTTTAACACCTGGTGTGTTTACTCTGTTTACTCTACGCAGATTTAAGTTGATGGAAAACCTAATACATTCATAAAATATTCAATAAGTATACGACACCTACGTCTTACGTGAACACTGAGCCCAATCAATAAAGCGGTGTACTTTGTGCTGGCATGGATTCCACTACGTAAACAAACACATTCAGAGCATGGATTTTGTCGACCGGACAGAAAGGAGCGGATAAAGGCAGAGGAAAGATAACGCCCCAATGTTCAGACACTGGGAGCCAAACGTGTTCATGGCGCTATATTTACACTCTTTATCCTTCTATTCCGGCTGTGGCTGCAGCTGTGGCTGCTCTGTTAAAGGGACCCTTTCTTTGTCTCGATCACAGGCCCTCTGTGCGGCCCTGTCACTTGACTGAGTCTGGCCCAGACAGCACTGACACACCGAGGCTCAGCATGGAGGATAAGCTGCAGCGCTGCATGGCACAATGAGGAGGGCCGGAACATAGACCCTGACTGTGCAGGGGAGCAAAACGTGGAGGTATAAAGCGGAGGATTTCACAGCCCTCTGCGCAGCACAACTGACCGCACATTCATTTCTCCTGTGACTTTCAACAGTGACAGCTGTGACATAACATCCAACTATTACTGCAGTCAAATTCTGAGGTTGTGGCTTAAGAACTAGTTCGACAGTAAAAAAAAAGAGGACGATTTGCCTTAAGATGAGAAGACCATACTCATATCTGTATGCTAAATATGAAGCTTAGCATAATTTAGCATTTAGCATGAAGATTGGAAACACAGATGACATCGCTGAGTTTAACCCTCTGAGGTCGGCGCCCGCGTCGAAGCGTTACACCAGGTGTCTAAATGTTTAATAAAATTATAATCATCACAATAATACGTCACATAAATACGGTTACAAATCTGGCGGATATGGTTTCCACTTCCGCGTCTGAGCATCTAAACATGGACATGTATGAGGCGTGCAAAGCTTCACTGTGAGTCAGAAGGTGCCAAGCAAAGAGTCCTGAGCAGAGCTATATTGGAGGGGACAGACGGAGCAGCTTCAGAGCTGAAGGATTCACTAACAAGGAGCTAGCCGGAGCTAACGGGCCAGATAGCTGGCCACAGCGTTTCTGTGAGACTGAACGGTGAGTAATCAATTGTTGAATCTATCACGTTAACTTGTTACAGTGAACATAGTACGACCAGTAGTGTTGGACCTCCATTATATGTTTGTAAGACAGTAAATAACATAACTTGTGTGTTGACGAGAGCTTCGTAGCGGTTAGCGCGTCAGTAAATAGTGCCGTGTTGGCTGTTCCCTTCCGTGTCTATGACTGAACGGTGCATAATCAACTGTTGTCTCTATCACGTTAACTTTCTTACATTGAACTCATACTGACTGTATTAATGTATTTTACAGAGTGGATTCAGAGCTGTGAGGGTCCAGAGGGCAACATGTAGCATCACTGCAGCAGTCTCCCTGTCCGTCTGCCTGCCTGAACACATCACCTAGCAGGCCGCAAAGCCAGCCACAGCTCATCATCCCCACCATATAATAATAAATTTGGTTTTAGACATTAAATTACATGTGTCTACCATTTTATTTATATATTCCACTGCTTTTGTGAACCTAAGACCTTTTGGTAAACCAATTTCCATCACCAAAACCGATATCCCACCGGAGTAAAGTTATGTTTTCACAACAAATATGAGACATTTCCAAAATCAAGATTACATTTTTCAGCTTTAGTCATATTTTCATATTTACACTTGTGCCTTTGGGACAATGGTGCCTCATTATATAGATAGCTGAGATTGTTCTGTATTTTTTGATATACAACACATGATTTTGTATCATATGCTAGCGACTTTAAAAAGGGGAATTTAAAAAGTACGTAAAATCAAGAAAAATCAAGAAATTGACCCCCAGACCTCCAAGTGTTAAAGCATTTAATTCTTGCCCACCAGTTGGTAACGCAGGATTTCTGATAAAAATGTGATGGCATCGCTGTGACATCATCAGGGTTAATGTCTCAAACTTGACAAGGCTTCCTCCAAAAGCCAGAGAAGACATTGCACAACTATTTTTGTTGAGTAGCAATACCCATGACGAGCAAACTTGATGGAGTGCTGCTTTAATAATCCTGAACCGTACTGCGCACCTCTCCGGGTCGGATTTTAATGTAGAAGTTGCTCCTCTTGTAGGAGATCTTGAGGATCTTTGGCCAGGCAAATCGGTTGATCCTCAGCCTGTCGCGGTAGATCAGCAGCCCGTTGGCACAGACGCCCAACATAATGTCGATCCCTTCGGAATCCTACAGCGAACAAGGGACAGCAAAAAGAGACAGACATGATTTACCAGTGCGCGTCCTTGAAACCTTCTCTAATGCTCATTAAAAACAAATGTTGCCAACCTTAGCGTGATGGAGGTCCACCCCATACATGGACAGTTTCTTTGCATTCTCCAGAAAGTTAATTTCAGCCTCTGCTGGAGTCATCCCCCTATGAGCCGAACAACAATAACATCTGTAACCAACATCAACAGGCTGCAAAATAATAAACCCATAATCTTGCACAGTGGGAGCGGAATTATCTTGGTAATAAGCTTGATAACTTCACTTCTCTCGATCCCCCCCCAAAGCATTATGTTTGGGCATACGCCAGAAAGCAGTGCCAAAATCAGAGTGCCGAAGAAGACTCTGTAACTGAGAAAGTGTTCTCGCGCTGGCACGACATCGCACTGTGTACATCTCACTGACAGATGCTGCGGCAATGTGACGGCATCTATCAGCCATATGCATGTAGGGGGGGGGTTTCGACAGTAACAGACTCATCGGCCGTTCATTGCCAGAGGTTTTGCAGATGGCTTAAAAAGACGGATTTAGTGTACTTGTAGTTTCGGTGGAGCTCCATCACCCGGTCCTCCAGCTCGCGGGTCTGATTGGGGGCGAAGCGGAAATCGCTGACATAGTCGGAGCCGTGGTCGTCCTGGTCGTAGTCCCCCAGCTCGGCCTGGACGCTGTAGGAGCCCAGGAGGGCGTGAGTGACGAACGAGCACGGCAGCCGACCTGACAGCATGTCGTCCCTCAGCTGCAGACACAGGTAGTATCTGTCAGAGGAGACAAAAAGGGGGAGGAGAGGAGGGTGTTGGCAGTCAAACAGGCCTGAACCAAGGCAAGCTCCAACAAGTTTTCAGCGCAGTTAAACCACGGCAGTTAGTAGCATTCCAGGTCTAATCCTCCAAGGAGAGGGGGATTTGGGTTGCTTTGATACGGGGGTAAATATGCCATGTAAATT
The DNA here is from genome assembly GCA_038501785.1 of Myoxocephalus aenaeus. Taxonomy (NCBI): domain Eukaryota; kingdom Metazoa; phylum Chordata; class Actinopteri; order Perciformes; family Cottidae; genus Myoxocephalus; species Myoxocephalus aenaeus. Next base: position 950,336 of record JBAMJR010000075.1, on the reverse strand, counting down.
GCTACAATACTTTTATGTCAACACTGAATAAAAAAAATCATCTGAAGAACTGACACGTGTGCGCAATTGCTCCTTCTGAAGAGCATCCGACAGCAAAGCCAGAAGAGGGACAACTGTTGATATTGTGAGAGCACGCGCGTGGAGGAGGAGGAGGAGGAAGAGGAGGGGGGGGCGTGTCTTACCTGGTAATATCCTCGGTGAGCTGGGAGGGGTCTGGAGGGTAGAACTTGACGGAGAAGGCAAAGTGCCACGGAGAGTCTGAGGAGAAATTACAACGACAGGGTTAACCGTCAAGTCTGTCTGATGAAAGATTGCACAAAAGATGCAAATACAAGCCGTTGCATCGGTTCGTATGCCAAGAAATCTGCCTCCGCGACTTCACTCATCATCTCTTGGAAAAGACACTCACTGCGCATCTGCTTCTTGATCTCCTTGGAGGGGTCCAACCAGTTCTGAAAGACAGAAGGCAGAACTCAACACAGGGCAGACCGGGAACATGGCTAATGCACACCCCGGTGTCACATTTTGCTCTAATTGCAGTCAAGGGTTCCTAATGAAAGCCTTTCCATATGGTTAAATAAAGGAACTGAGCTCTCCCCTGCTGAGCTGTTCAAATGTGCATGGAGCAGATTTAATTCAAGCATCTGTTTTCTTCATTGTGTTGCACCAAAAAAAAACATTCACCACAAGCCAGTTACCTAGCTGATGGCATCGCATGTGATCGTGCAGTGAAGGGGGCACCGTTTCTGATTTGGTTGCTGGAGCATCTCATCAGCGGCGCGGTAGTGCAGCGGTGCACACTGACTGGCTCGGAACAGAAGCCGTAAATCATGCCGTTTAGGGGCACAGCTGCACACAGACGGCAATGAAGAGAGTAATGAAATACCTCCCTCGCGTACTCTCACCTCGGCCGTTACCTCCCCGCATGCTCATGGACCCTACCGCTGCATATTCATCTGTTTACGACCGACAAAGAGGTTATGGTTTCTGTTCGGTTTGTTTGTCAGCGGGAATAGGGGGACTACTGGCTCGGTTTTCATGGAACTTGGTAGAAGGGTGTTGTATGGGCCAAGGACGAACCCGTTAAATGTTGGAGCGGATCCAAATCACGGGGCGGATACACACATTATTTTTCACTATTGATAAACGGCCTTGCCATATGTGGACTGGAAGAGTTTCTACAAATGTAACTATTGTTAAACCGCCGTATGTTTCAGCTGATGGCCTTCATCAGAGTCATCTTCTTTGTTGGTAGAGGAGGCATTGGCTCAAAATGTACCTATTTAGTGTGTCATTCAAAAAGTAAATGAGTGAACAGCAATGAGATACGATATAAAAAACATTAATCAGGAATTTTGACTTTTTTAAGAATCCATAAAACACTAATAGAATTTAAAAAATCTATTAATTGAGATTAATTGTTTCCCTTTAACTCTATAGGCTATGTTGAATTGTACTGCTTATGAATTCAACGTTTCCTTTGGGATACAATTGTGTCATTTCTTCTCTGAAAAAGTTAGGTATTCTTACTTTAAAGGTCAGCCAGACTAACTAAAAGAGTTGAGTTGGTTAACCTAAAAAAAAGAGGAAAAAACTCATTTGTCAGAAGCTCTGTGACTCTTTGTTTCCGTCCTCTGAGGTTTAATTATCTCTGCGACTGATAAAAGCACACATACATTGAACTCCAGTCTCGCAAATCATTTTCACATTTCAAGTAGAAGGTCTGAATATGTTTCCCTCTGATCTTGAGCTCAAATTCCCCAGAAATCCCGACACCAGATCATACTTGCACATTTTGGGACTGCCCAACAATACACAATCTCTGGCAATATTAGTATAATATACTTTTATCCTGTTGCTGAACATTGACAGAATGTGGTCCCTTTATGCCCATTTAGTGTAACATTTACGTGTAACATTTACTAACGCACAAAAAAAAGAGCTTAATTTTAGCTTTAATTAAAGAGTTGGTATGATTTTGCCAGAAAAATAACTTTTTAGACATTCTAATTTTGGAGAACTCTACAGCCAGTCTTCACAAAGCTAATACCACATCTGTTTTAAAGCATATTATATTCAGTTTCCATGTCCAATAAACACTTTATTTTTATCTGAATATACACTTAGCTGTATACACGTTTCTGTGTCTATCATTCAAAGCAATTTTAGTGTATTTTAGTTTCTACCAGTGACTGTGAAGTTGTGACATCACAACCTTGTGGAAGTCCTGGCAAATGTTTGTGAACAGGGATCGGTGTGCATTTCGCCATAGATTGAGCACTTTTATACTTCCACAGTTGTATATTTAGCACCTAGACCTGCTTTATGATCAACAGAGACATGGAAATCTCGCGTTCTACTATATGGGACCTTTAACAACAATCTAAAGTCTTCGATAGCAGCTCAACACGCTCACAGTGCGAATGCTATCGTGCTGATATTTAGCAGGTATAATGTTTACCATGGCCACGCTCAGTTCAGTGTGTTAGGTTGTTAACATTTGCTAATTAGCACTCAACACAAAGTGCAGCTGAGGCTGATGGGAATGTCATTACTTTAGACGCTATTTGGTCATAAATCAATGTAATGGACATGGAAATGTTTGCCACTCTTGTAGATGCACTGCTAATGGAGACAAAAAGGTCCAAAGCCATTCGGATTCATGAGCATCGTGGACATCTGAACCAAACTGTGCGGCAATCCGACCAAAAACGTCAAGCAGGTCACATTTGACCGAAAACCGGTGGCACTGGATCAAAAGCCGGGTTATCACCAAAGTCAGGACGTTTCATCTTCTGGGGACCATGAATGTCTGGATAAAACGCCGTGGCAATCCATCCAGTAGTTGTGATATTCAAGTCTGGGCCCAAAGGGACCGACCAACCCACCGACCGACCGACATCGCAATTCAGTGCTGCTGCGGAATAAAATCAAATTAAAATAAAGTCAGCAAAAAAGGACTTCTACTTACTTACGCACAGAGCAACAGGTGCAACTACAATGTGTTCCTTTGATCCTCGCGCAAACAGGTGTTTGGTGCGTACTACGTAGCTCTGTACTGCCCGCGGTGCGGAGAGGCGACAGTAATCCTCGCTAACCTGAATGCCTCTCGCAGCGGCCACTTATTATGCTGACGGACATTTTGGCATCTGGTCTCACATCAGTCAGAGTGGAAACGGGGGGCGCGAGAGGTTGACACAGCACGGTGCAATTGCTGTGGCCGTGTTGGGCAAACTGCAAGCAGCTGGCAATGTTGAACTGCGTCTTCACATACACACACACACGCACACACACACACACACACACACACACAACTACACCGGCACAAATGCACATGCTCCTTCAGTGTTTAATCAGGCTGCTAAAGACTTTAATGAGCCGCAGGCATTTATCGTCCCCCTGAATCTTTCTTATTTCAGCCGAGGCCAAAGAGCACTCAATTAGCAAGGTGCTCGCTGCTGCGTTGTGTTTCTCTTTGCTGAAAAGCAGGAAGAACTTTTTAATCACGGACTCTTCGAAGCTTCGCGCTTGCTTTTGCAACCCAAGTTCATAAAGCAATCACACGGAATAAATGCTGTCACGGAGCACGAAGATTAAATCCCCGTTTCTCCAACTGAGGCAGAGAAAGGGCATCTGAAATGACATTTCAATTCTAAGGCTTGTTTTGTCTACCAAATCAGCGATGACCCCGGGCAGTAGTATCAATCTGCGCTCTCAGAAGCCTGTCTTTGACGAGCCCGTCATATTTATCTAAGCCGAAGCCTTACCTACACTCAGAGAGAGGAAAATATTTGAACTTCAAGCCTGTTAACCTCCTTAACCGCCTCAGTTAGCTTGTCTTTATGGGCCGAGATTACGCTAAATCCAAAGCCCCGGCCGTCAGACACGGACCAAGTCACAACATGTGAGCTAACAAAGTATGTACAAGCTGATGACAGTGACAGAGGATATGCTCCAGATGGTAAAAGGGACTTAGACTTGTCTTTCTTCCTATCTTCAAAAGGCAGAAGGCTCCTCTGTAGCCGGTTGCGCAATCACATACCCGCCCTGAGGGAGGCTCGCATCAATCGAGACCCGGAACCCACATTTGACAGAGAGGTGTAAAGTGGGCCCACAGCCAGGACCCACAAGGTCAGTGTCATTTACTTGAAGATAATAAGCCTGGTCTGTGCACCCCGAAGACGTAAACAAAGATCAGAGGGGAACATATTCAGACCTTCTACTCGAAATGTCAAAATGATGTGCGAGCTGATTGGTGTTTAATGTATGTATGAATGTGCTTATCAAAAGCAGAGATAATTAAACCTCAGAGGACAGAACCAGTGACCCAAAAGACTAACTAACTTCTTTTTGGGGGGTAAACCAACTTGACACTTTTGCTATTAACGAGCTAGCCTGGCTGACCTTAAAGCAGTGGTTCTCAAACTTTTTCTGTCACGCCCCACTTTGGAGGAAGAAAAATGTTCGGGCCCCACCGCCCCAACAAAATTGTAACAAAATGGTCCAACTTTTTGTGATTCCTGCATCCGTGCTTTTTCAAATAATAGAATAAAGAAAATTGCAATCCCTTTCCAGTAAACCAGATTGCTCCATCAGACAAAAACTAATAACATGTGCAATTACTTTGTTAGAACATTGCAAATAAAGTTTAATCTGTGCAAAAAATAACTAATATTTTGCAAAAAAAATACTTATTGTGGCAGCAAATAACCTGTTTTGCACTGAATATATTTTCAAGATAATAACAATAACGTTCAACTGTGCAAAACAGAATGAGTGCAGATGTGTATGAGCATCAGGTTGTATCAGTATTAGTGGCTGCAGTGAGCTGCTTTCCTCTACACATATTTTGTTGTAGATTTGATACAACCTCTCAATTCATGCTCAATGTTGAGCTTAGATCTATATTCTGTTTTGAGAGACGCAACAGCAGAAAAGCCGATCTCACAGAGGCTTTTAGCAAAACGCCAAGAATCGTCGAGTCGCGCATGCGCAGCGTAACCTGTTAACGCCGCAACGTAAACATTTGCACGAAAGTACAGGCATTTTGCCAAGTATTTATTAATGACGTTTTATGTCCGTGTACTTTGTACTTTAGTACTATGTAAAGTCATCATGTTCATGGGGCGAGTGGTCGTCCTGAAACCACAAGGTAGCCGGTTTGATACCCGGTCTCCCCATAGTTTCATGTTGAAGTGTCCTTGAGCAAGACACTGAAGCCCCAGTGCTTCACAGCAGCACACTTTTTTTCTTTAAAAAAAAAAAACAGCATCACCCCCCCGCGCCCCACTAGAGGGTCGCGCCCCACAGTTTGAGAACCACTGCCTTAAAGTAAGGCTATGAAACCTTTGATAGAAGAAAACCGTCTAATCCCAAATGTAATGTTGAATTCATATGCAGTAAAACTGACATTTCTGAGTTAGATCCCTTTCTTCATGACCCTTTTCCACTTGTGCTATATTTACACTGTTTCAGTAAACATTACATTAGCTTGCTTTAAACTTAAAAGCTTTCCATAGTTACAGTCATTAAGCTAGTAAACTGGCCTGCTTACATTTTGACCAAAATCTTCTGCACATTTTCCTGATAAACAGTGGCTCTTGGCTTCAGTCAATGGAGCTTTAAAGGTTCTATATACGGGATTCAAAGCATTAATATAGCAGCTAACAGATATTTGCAATATAAAGATATTGTGGAGTAATGGCGTCCTGAGCCGAACCAAACCTTGGCTAGCTAATCTGCACTGCTCTCTACTGAAGCGTAACGCTCACCATCCGACCCCCCCACCCCAGTTAACACTGTCGGCTCTGGCCGCACTGTTGCCGTTGTTACACCGTTGTTTTTGCTGTTAGCAATGTTAGCTTGAGAGCCTTGTTGAATTCCGCAGAGAAAACCTTTTAATGATTATTTCTGGCTCTCAGAAATTCCGTACAAACGTCTTGCAAAGAATAGATGAGTGATATTTCATTGTTTCCTTCAACTGCACCCATTTTCCATTCATCTTTGGATGGTGCGCTCCTGAGAGAGCCGACCCCTCCAACAAGTGAGAGGAATACAGATTGATCTGTGGGCAACATGTTTGTGCACTGAAACGTCCCGTGGGGTCACAGCGGTACACGATCCACTGACCTTCTGGGTGTCTGTGTCGGCAAAGGTCATGCCAAAGTAGTCCTTCTCCAACAAGTTGAGGTGCTCACACACCATGTCAATCAGGTTCTGTCCTCTGGAGTGTTTCTGTGAAGACAAAAATAAAATCATGTATGTCACAGCAGTGGTAAGAAAGGTCAACAACAATGCAGAAGACATATTCTCTGCTTAATTTCTGCAATACCACATGTGCAAAAGAGTCTGCTGCTGGAATAGCTCAGTGTTATTGGGCAAAGTTTGTCTCATCAATATCAGGCCCCATTAGACAGCTTTGCTTTGCCAAGATTGCTTTCCTGTTCTCTGGTTTGCACAAAACAAAGCCGCTCAGCCATTTGGTGCTGTGTCGCAGTCGGCGGGCTTCAAACACTTGACAGTGAAAATGGACTGTGAATTGCTGGGGAAGATTGCTCTTTGTGCTGCAGGCAGAGATTTACTCTTCTATTGACATAGTTCAAGATGAGCATTTCAGGAATATTTCAGGACGATTTCCATTACGTTCAAGTGACAAGTTCATGTTTTCACATTCAAGCGAGAGTTTCTTTATGGATTTTTCCAGGATGCACAAATAAGCATTTTTCCTCACAGTGTTGAAAGAGCCTGAGACTAGATTTGGCAGAGATCAGTATATCCTTGGTGTATAGCCTGGATGTTAGACGTGTACCAAAATAGAAACAATTCAGTATTTAGGCACTAAGTTCATTTTAGCCAATGATCTATTTCTAATATTGTAATCTGAGCAAAATGTAACACAGTACAACAACTATTTTTATTAGTAAGTGAGATCTATATTCTATATTTAGATTTGAGTATGGATTGGATAGTGCTTCAGTTGCTTTCCATCCCATTCAGTAATAGTATTCAAAACCATAGTCTCACAATACTCATCACACCCAACATCCTTCTCTGATGATGACCCAAATATAAACCAGAATAGCAAGTTGACCACCTTTGAAGTAACTCCATCCATTGTTAAAAAATAAGACAAAGAGTCTACTTCCGTGCTAACAGCTCTGCAAAGCTGTACTTTGAGCTAAAAGCTGTAGTCGGCAGGCTAACATGCTCAGAGTGAGGCACTAGAGGAAAAGTCATTAGGATCCATCATCCATTAAAAAAATTATTATGGTAAATCATCCAATAATTTATGAGATATTTCAGTCTGAACGAAATTGGTGGACAATCAACATATATTTGTAAGTATGTGTCTGTCACAGTCCATTGATATAGCAGTGCTTCAGAGGCTTTACATCCCATTCGGTTATAAAATGGGAAAGGCTAAAGATGTTCATTTGGTTAGCACACATGGCCTCCAGCTTGAAGGTCATAAGTTCAAGACCTGGTTAGAAAGACTCTCAATGTTTTTTTTATCCCTATGGGGTTTTGATACAGGAATAGCACTAATCTTATTTTGAGTAATTTAATTCCCTAGCACTGAGTATTGATTGCTTTGTAATTTAATAAATAGAAAGCCATTTACTGCACTTGCAGACAAATGTGCTTGACATGTTCACTGTAATTTGATAGGTATAATTAAATAGTGACACGCAGGGTTAATTCTAGAACGAGGAAGACGTATGTTAAGGTTTCGGCCCAACACTGAAACACACACACACACACACACACACACACACACACACACACTACTCCCCTGGAGCTTACATTGTGAGGTGACGGAGAGTTGGTGTAAGCGGTTGCCAGGGAAACAGATGCAGTATTATCTCTCTACTGTTTTGTTTCTTAACATCTCAAGGCTAGGACTATGAAAAAAAGTGTTTCACCTTTCGCCTCATTATGGGGAAAAGGAACACTCGCGACGTGCGTATCAGTTCTCGTCATGTCGGTCAGTAGGTCCGTGAAGGCAACATTTGTCAACGTTAAAGCAAGAGGGTGCTGTGTGACAGCGTGGAGTTAAATATGTAAAGGTACAGTAATGATCTCAGAGAGCATGGACACCCAAGAGATTCTTGGCGGTGCAAGAGGACAGCTAACCGGCATGAAACACCAAAATAGCCTTTGCTCTTCACACCGGGGCAGCCAGGCTTGACGATGCATAGTCAGGCGGGTTACAGCCCAGTGAGCAGAAGGCGGGGGGGGATATGGGTGTGGCACCTTCCTCTCGCCCCCAAGGACTACTCAGCCATGCGTCCATGACAAGAGGCTTAATTAACCCACGAATGCGGCACCTCGTCCGGGGAGAAGTGTGGCTCGCCTTCTTGCAGCGCCGTCATTAACCGACTCCTGGAAGCACAAAGGAGGTTCGGAACCGCAAGCCTGCCGATGGCCTGGAGGTCTGATGCTCAAACTTGAATGACAACTTCTTCTTTTTTTAAACACGGGCTGACAAGAAGCTGCTTTTATACACCCTTCTTGACTGACAGGGCTTCGAGGGCAGGCAAATATTTAGGTTGTCATACAAGCTGTCATAACCATAATCCTAACTATTGTTGTTGTGACGCACAAAAACACACACACACACACACACACACACACACACACACACACACACACACACACACACACACACACACAGTTTCATGCACTTGTGCATAAGTATCCTAAGGGGTGGCTCATAATAACCTTCTATTTTCTCCTTGGCTGCACCTGGCTTGCAACCGTGGAATAGCTATGGATTTTCTTAGCCTGTTAGCGGCCTGTGCTAAAGGCTTTTATGGTACAAAAGGGGACAACCCGTGACGAATGAAGATTTTTGTGCCGATACCAAATCGGTATACACACAAAATAATACTTTTTAGTCTGGTGAAGAGAAACCTTTTTTGTACATACAGCATACGAAACCGCTCGATGGTTGAGAATAAGAAACAGAAACTGTTTTCTTGCCAGGTAGGTTTGCACATACAAGGAATGTGACTTGGTGATTTGGAGCATAGAAATAAACACAGTTCAGTTGTCAAGAGACATTATAATACAAATAAATAAAATATGTAGAAAAATTGAAAAAATAAATAGCAGTTTCTTTTTTTTTTAAATGGAAGCATTTTACAGTTTTGCGAAGGAATGTGCAAATCTATGCTTGGGGGATGTGCAAAGGGTCACAGTATAACATTAGAACACAAAGAATATGAGCAAAACACTGAACTGACAAACAAGAACGAAAAAAGCAGAAAGTTGACATGTTGAATATCAACAATTCCATGACAAGTAGGCTACTCCATCCGATGGGGAAGATTGTGTGATACACCTGAACAACACTCGTGGTGAGACGGTTTTTCCAATTTCCTGAGTCAGATCTGGAACTATCTGATCAAAGCACAAGTAAACAAGCTCAGGAATCTCAGCAAGCATTCAACGGCGTCTTCCGAAACTGGTTGCCTGACAAGTGGCGTCGCAAGTGACGACCAGACCTCCAGGAATTCACCGAAAGACAGATCCAACTAAACAAGCTTTGTTTACCATTTGGCTGACATGCAACCTCTTGTGTTCGTGCAGACAGCGAGCAGCGTGACGCCTGACACCTTCCATTACCAAGAAGGTTTTGTAACCAAACATTAACCATAAACGTGGCAGATGGTGGGAGAAAATGGTCACGGGCCACTAACAAACACTTTCTTCCTCCTGAAAAGGGTGCCAGAGTAGAGTACAGGCCTATTTGAAATGCAATGGCCTGTATTTTCATTTTGGTTGAAGTAAGGCTGACCCGTTTGCTTCAGAGCTTCATCATTAGTTATTATAGCGCTTGTTTTGCGTTTGATTTGCGTGTGTGTCGTCGCGCCGCTGTCCCGGGTGCTGAAACACAGCGGAGGAGATGGAGAGACAGACCATTTCGATCTTTTATTTTATATGTTGGCATCGGCTACGGTCCAAAAATTTGCTAATTATATTCATTCAATAGCACATTCGTTTTGCGGGCTATCGCTACAATTTTATTGACGTGGTTATCGCTCATGTTGTAGCCATTTTGGTTTCGATACAAAGGAAATTCCTTTGAAGTCCGATTGCTGTCTTCATCTCACATTAGACAGTAATAGCAGAGTGACCCTAAGTGTGAGGAAAGTACTAAATATTGTCGTCGTCATCGCCAGCCCAGGCACACCGATGCTCAAGCACCTGACTCGTGAACAAATGGGATCGGGACAGAGGGCTTAATGTTCCCGGCAAGCAACGGGATGCCTCGCGCTTCAAGAAGCAACTGGATTTTCTCCGACACAACCTGCCACGAGACAAAGAAAACCTTTTCCAGCAGCTGAGAGCTGTGTATCTCACTTACTAATTGACAGAGTGAAGAGTGAAAGGCGGCTGACACTAAAGAGAAAAAGGGCTCTCCTTTGACGCTCTCTTTTCCTCTTTCTTAAGCGCACATTATGTGCGAGAGAGATCGATACGGTTGGCCCAGGGTGAGACCGCCTGAAACTCTTGGCGACGCAATTTCCGAAACTTGCGCAGCACACCTCCAGCCCCCAGCAGGCAGCGCTGGAGAGATGCGGAGGCAGGTTATCGGGCTGTGACAGAGGGCTGGCTGCCGCCAATTGCGCCCCCCCCCCCGATTTAACTCTGTCAGAGGCAGCGGAGCGAGGCAGACGCATTATGTCGCGCATTTGGGTGTCTAGATTAAAGTCTCAGAGAGCGGAGTGGAAAGCCGAGCCCTAACAAGATATAACAACGCTGATCTCCATAGTCAAGTGACTGGATATGAATTTTCTTCACGATCCCACAGAAGATATTTTATATTTAAAGATAGGCCCGTCCTGCAAGAAGTGTTATGCCGCTTGCTAGTCATTAAAGCTCCATAATCTCCTGTGCATTTATCTAAGGCAATGCACTTACATCTATTTCTTCTCTCCTTTTCTTTTTTTCATATGCATGCCTTCAGTTTCCTCTCCAAGCAAGCGGGAAACGTCCTTTTTCACACCACAGGAGCAATGAAAACAGATGCTGGAGAATGAAGACTTTCATGCTCCCCTCACTATTTTTTGTGTGCAACTCTGTGCATTACAGAAATGTGTGACATTGCTTTGGCTTCGCCCCCCCGGTGAGCTCCCAGCATGGCATCAGCTCTCTTTTTATTCTCTGTGCCCGTTTCATCTGCTCACCCCAGCAACACACAACGCACACAACTGCCAACAGAGGACAATAACTAGAAAAGGGGAACGAAAAGAAGAAGAAGAATAAAGAATGCTGCTTTTCAAGTGTTTGTTTGAAGCATGTTAAGGCTAATTCTTTAAAAACACATCACCACAAATTGGGTTGTTCCCCCCCCCCCCCGCTATGCGTACCTCAATTTCGCCTTCGAACTCGGAGGTGTCCAGCAGGGTCATTTTGAAGGGGGCGGTTTTAAGTCGTTTGGAGCCCTTCTGGGGAGACTTGAGGTTCTTGTTTGGGGATGTCTTCTCCGACAAGTCGTCCGTTTCCGGATCCAGATGCTTGAAATTCTGTTCCTTAACATATGTATTAAACAAAATGAAACAGTTAAACATACCTGAGTGGATATCTGAAACAATGCAAATACGTTGAAGAACTGCATCAGTATCCGGACAGTGCATTAGGGTTAAGACGGCCTGAGAGTCAGCATTGTGGCTGTAATATTTTAGGGACTGTGATCAATCTGCTAATTCCACATACTGAGAAGCATACAGTCTAATGTACATCTAATGGAAACTCGTTGACTCCCAGTTATGCGACTAACCACTGAATTACAGCGACGCATTCCTTGCATATCACAGACTCAACAGACTCTTGGAGGCTCAGGCCAGACGAAGTGTTGCAATATGAAGAAATACAGTACTACTAATGAGGCAACATAAACAAATGAACCGTCTTTTCTGCCGTGTAATGATATCCAACCTCAGCTCAATTAACCACAAGCGTTGGAGCCGGTTGCATCAGCAGTTTGCAGGTTCAAACCTAAATTAAATTAAAATTGGCTGCTTCATACACACACAAACACAGTTCTCCCATAGACGTTATTATTACAAATTATTAACACCTGGGTGTGACTGCTGCTTGCTAACTGACAAAACTAACGTTTAGATTGAAGACTAAGAGAGAAATATGGAATACGGTCAACATATCTGAACTGAAAGTTGACAAAATGTTGTTTAGTAATAATGTAAACTGGGAAGACTTCAAATTGCGTTGAACAAAAGTGATATAATTTACATCACATTGTTAACTACGGCTAATAGCATCAGTTAGGTTAGCATATTAAACTGCACGAATACTATTAGCTAACTCTCAAACACACATCTTTGTCCATGTGTACATACATATAACACGTCAGACTTCTGTTCACAAAGTGTTCCCAGTTAATTGAACTGGTCGTTTGCATTTGAGCCTTACATTTTTGACACCACAGCTTGTGGTGCTACAGCTACTTCCTGTTTACAAAATGCATTGATTTGTTAATATTTCTTAAGTTTCAGTGGTACAACATGGTTAAGTGATTTACCCACAGACAGACATACAGACACACGGAGATGAATAGTTAGATGCTGACCTGTTTGGCCATCTTGCTGTCCGAGGCCGATTCCTGCATGTTTGCTGCTGCCCCCTGCTGTCTGGGAGGACTGCTACCTTGCTCTCTTCACCTCTGGACTCGGGGCCTGCCTCTGTCTCGTCAGCAAAATAACACCAACCTGAGAGGAGACGAAAGACAAACAAAATATTTATCAAGAAGTGTCTTCAAGCCCCCCGTCAGAATGCCATGTCAGAAGCGTTAATGCATGCTCTCTTTCGGCATCAAAGGAGCCGAGATGACCGCGGGAGCTGCAGCCGGAGACGGCGAGAAATGCTGAACACAAACTGCCTTCACCCCCTAAAATAATAACGCCACTGGTGCCAGGATCACACCTTCATTACACATTCTGAAAGCTACAGCTTCTTGATGCAACACAATTTCCACAGACATAATTCACCTTGCTGGCAAGGACATTTACTTTAATTATAAAATCCCTCACTGGGCCAGATAATGATCATCTATTTAAGCGAGACAAGCTCCAGCACTGGGAAGACGATTACCAAAAAAATGAATTAGTGAATTAGGCCATGGGCACTACTGTCGGTACTCTTGGCTATCAACCGTAAATTCCTTCAGTCGCAAAGGTGTTCAACCACAAAAAACGATAAGAGTACAATCATCCATGAGTGGGTATGAATGCTTGTCAGGCTCCAGTCTTTATAGCTCCATAGTGCAATGGACTATGTAATTGCCTCAATGCATATCGGGTATTATGTAAGGTAGTGTAACGGTCCATCTATCTGGATCAATGTATCAATTGAATAATCAACAATCCAGCATCACCGATGCAAAGTGTACACATCCAAACATATCATCCTCTCAAAAAACAGTCAAATCCTATTTTAGTTGCTTTTTGCGAGTGGATATAAATGTAACAGATTGTGTTAAACGGGCATATAATATTGTATCATATGGATCGCAGGCCCCTGAATTATTGAACCTAATATAAATCGTATCATGGTAGACTTTGTATTATCGGGCAGATACTCTATCATTATCCAATGAATCAATAACTCATCATATTGTAATGACAATAGTGATTTACATCCCTAGTAATATGTTGGCTCACGCCATCGCGTTGCCTTTGATTGGTCTAATTCAGGCGTTAACACCAAACAACACAACACAAAGACACACAGTAAAGTATCACAGTGTAGAGCAGGTGTGTTATTCATTTATTTTTCCCTTCTGTGCAGCAGCTTCCCCACAGCTTCCCTCATCGACTACTTCTACTTTGCTTTCTCGTTTCTACACTTTATGGAAATCAGATGGAATTGGTTGCCTTGGGTTGCAGGTTATAAGGTGTGGGTGGACTTGAGAAGAAGAAAAAAAGGCGAGCGCAGCCAGTTTTGTCTGTTTAGAGAGGCGTGTACTGCATGTCCAAACAAAGGCTCACTAGAAAGGTATTAATGATGTTTGAGGAAATTAATTACTAGTTTAGAGAAATTGTTTAATTTACTTTCAAACCGGGCAACAGCTCGTCTCTGTCCAAAAGTAACGAAATCCATCTACCAGCACCTCTTAAGTCCACTAACCAACACTGTATATCTTGTTTGCTGTCAAAAGCAATAACTTCATGGAGCCCTTCTGCTCATTGCCCCTTTTATGGATTTTATATTACCATGCGATGATTTAAGCACTGTACCGTTCGATGCATCGCTCTAAATTTCTGCAGATCCATTCCGCTAGCATGGTAAGGAAACAAAAACCCTTTTTGAGTCGGATTCTGTTTAGTGCTTGGAAAAGCCAATGTAGGAGAAGTATTTTGTTCCCATTAGAGACACGTGTAATAATTGATATCACTCCCTCACACGCCTTGTTTCCCCACTTCTCACTGTCTACTTAATGTCTTATAAGCTTACGTGGGCGGGGTACTTTAATGTGCATTACGCAAAAATAAATAAATAAAATCACATTGCGTGCGTGTCATTGTCATCTATTAAGGAGAGACCGGCTTCTCCGCTTCCCTCTACAATGGATTTCTCCCTGAATGATTGCTGAACATCTAAGTGGGGAATTAAAAGCGAAGCCTCTGTGATTCGGAAGACACACACAAAAAAAAACTGACTTTCACTGTGAACGAATGATGAAGATATTTTGAGCATTTAAACTCCATTCTGGAGTTGGTAGAGTCCATTTTTGGCCACTTATTCAAGTGAGAAAGAAAAAGAAGCTGCCCCTCAGCCCCCCTAACATGACCTTTAAATCCATATTTTTGTGACCTAGGCTGGATTTTTTTTAAATACATCCACTGGTGGAGGATTCTGCTTTTGACCCTGGAACATGTTTAATAAAAAGGAAGACAAGGCGCATAATGTGTGAACATATCCTCAGTGGGATCAGCATTATACAACAATGCCTGTGTGTTATAGAGTCCCCTCAGACAATACGACAGGACCTCGTGTTTAATCCAGTCTCTGTTTGACCCTGGAGGTCTCTCTGCCCCTCGAGGAGCAAATCACATCAAGGCAATGCAGCTGGAGGTGGGTTGTGGCTGACGGCTGATACAAGAACACAACCGGTTCTCACCGGTTCGGAGAAGAGATGACGCCCATCTGACTCCCAACCGGGGAGGGAGGGAAGGTCTCGACAGACAGTTAGTTCCGGTGCTTGATTATGATTATGGCTGAGCCGTGTTTGAACCCGCTGTAAAGTAGTCCACACACACACACACACACACACACACACACACAGCTGTGATCGCATCACAGTATCAAAGAGCCAATTAGTCACCCATTGTTATACGCTGGCTGAAGACGATCGAGGGAGAAACTGAAGAGCTGGAGAAGGCATGAAAAGAAGCAGGTGTTATGTCAAAGTCTGTTCCCCTGTCAAGTAGTTTCCCTCCTTTTTTTAAATGATAGCGGCCCCCCTTGGCGGTCAGGGCTAGAGATGCAGGTTTGTTCAGGTTTAGGTAAGTGGACCTGCACTTATACAGCGCTTCCCTCGCAGTGCTTTACACTGCACGTCAACATGCATGAGCGGTCCGGAGCAATTTGGGGATCGGTGTCTCACCCGCGGACACATCGAGAAGCCGAGAAGCTCATAAATGGACGCCTCCGCCCCGCCTGCCGAGCAACAGCTGCTGGGACACGACATCAGCAAGGTTAGACAGACTATGTGGCGTGTCGGCCTCGCTTACCGCCGTTTATCAGTATTGAATTGAGGCTGCTTCATAACCAGCTGAAAGTTCCTCGCAGTAACTTAAGACATAAATTCAATCGATAGATGACTAAACAAGGTAAAAGGAGGATATTTTCCTTGGGGATAATGAAAAAGGTTGTACATACCAGCTGCTATAGCAGAACAAACGTAAAGAATTGGCTGCATTGGCTGATATGGCTCGTCGACAACTGGTATCGGGAGTAAAAAACGTGATGTGATACTCGAGAGCCCATGCCGGTTGATTAAAGCTCGCCTGTCCAGAGTCAAACACCCCATGTACTCGAGGCCTCTTGTGGCTGATTGCTTAATGACACCCTCCCACCTCAGTCCTCCTCTGCTGTGCTACCACAACCGCCCCAGTTCTCTCCTTGGGGGGGACGAAAGCTGAAGAGTGGAGTGCTATGTCCGCTCTGGGGCCCTCGCTTTCCCCTCACTGTCTGTTCCAGCTGAGCACCGGGCTATGAGTAGCTAAATCAATGCCCCCCCCCCCCCCCTCGCTGGCTGAATCCTGTTCATGACTGCCAAATAAACTCCCAGATCGGTCGGGTGTCGTGCTCCGATGGCAGAGGAAGCCGACAGACTCACAGAGCCGTCATGTCTTTTTCCGTTATCGTCTTCGCCTCCCAGTCCGAATCAGTCACGTTGAAAATGACGAGCGTCTCCCCCTGCGGGCCGTACAGGTGCGCACCAACACACCCTTCACTTAACATCATCTGGGTTACATGACACGATGCATTCATCTGCAGCTTGTCTGTGTGGTTATACCGGCCTCAGCTGTGCCGTGTTCACGGCGACCAATCATCTGAAAAACTGCCCGTTGAACCATTTTCTGTTCCCCACTGTGGCCATGTTTCCCATTTCCCCAACCGTACCCACGTCGATAGTTAACTGTTGCTTTGAAGTGGTTGGAGAAAAAAGAAAAAAAAACACAAAAATTGAAAGTACAAATCACATAAACCAAAGTCGGTCCGTGGCAAATGGCGTCCCTTATTGAGACATCTCGTGAAATCTGATTAATTGGCAAAGTAATACGGATCGATGCCACAGAGCGAGGCCGCGGAGCAGCGCAAATGCATTAATTTCCGGCGCGGGTCCATTACCCACAATTACCGGCCGTCGACCCGGCAGCCGGGGGGCCTCCGCCGAGTGGGGAAGAAACGGCGCCTGGCGGTACAAGAACACGCCCTCGTGTTTCCTCTTGTTGCGCCACTGTGTGCAGCTCACTGACAATGCCGCTCTTTGATATCTGCCATCAGTAATAAGGATTCATCACAGGGTTATGAAACGCCACCCTACAAGCGCCACCCTACAGCAGCCTCCCCTTGTTTCTCCCGCGTCTCTGTTTCTCATCTGAGCTTTAATCTAAAGCAAGGCAGGCGGAGGGAGAACGAGCGAGGGAGAGGGAGGGAGCGCGCATGTCTGTGGAAGGGCACTGGCTCGGCTCCGAGATGCAGTTGCCATGGTAACAGCATAGAGTGCCCTCTTTTTTTTTTCTTCTTCTTCACACCGTCTCTCTGTTTTCTCTGTCGCTCCTCTAAAGACTGTAACTGAACGAGGAGGGAAGATGAGAGGCCAAAAGACAGAAGGAGTCGAGGGGCGGATGGGAAAAGGTAGCTGCAGCTCAGTGGGTAGAGTGCTCTGGAAAGGGGTGGGCGGTTCGATCCCCGCATGTCGAAGTGGTCCCCATGTGAGAAACCGAATCACGAGTTTCCCCCCCCCCCCAGGCACTTTGCAGCAGCCCTCTGCTCCTTTATGCTCCGGCTGGGTTAAATGCAGAGGTCAAATGTCACGTGTGTGCCGGTGTGTATGCGACCGTTGGACGCCCCTACAGTTTGCTCATCTGACATCTGAGCCCTGACAGGCACAGTCAGCACTCCTGGGCCGGTACACAACCCTAATTCCATTGCGCGAATCCACGGCCGTAATCACATTCACCCATTAGCATGCACGGAGCGCACAATGCAGCCGGGTAGTCACAGAGAGCCGCTGCACCGGCAACATTGGAAGACACAATGGCTTGATATGGTGCATCCCCTCGCTTAGCTTGGGAGCTCTATTTGCATACGCGTTCCAACTGCCGCAGAATGAACACGCGGGTCTGCAGCCACAGCGGCCATTCATGACCGAAAATGGTACACGTTCACCTTTTGAAGGAGAGTCACGGGTCAAGGAAGACCGTAGTGTTGATCTTCACATTTACGGTCACGCTCGTGTCGAGCAGCGTGAGGCGCAGCAGAAGCACTCAAGTGGTTGTTAAAGGTGAAAAGAGGAATGCATTCAGTGAGGCAACGACAAGTAGAGGGAATTCGCAGTGTTACTGTTCACGGTGAAGGGGCCACTTGAGTTTTTTTTTTTTTGCCTTTTGCCCAACAAGATGCGTTTTCATGCGTCTTCCTGGATAGACCTTGATGGTGTCTTCGTCCCTGGACAGCATGAAACATGATTAGTAGCAGAGATGAAGGAACATTTCTCTCTCATAGATGGTTTGATAGCCATGCCAGTTTAGTTTCCCGTTCACGACCTCTACTTCTTCTTCTACCCTGTTCACTGGCAGATTACAGCCATGCGTAGTCGTCTATTCGTGCCTAATTTCTTTCATTCTTTAGTTTTTTGAGAGACATTAAAAAACTCACGTCACAATTGAATAGAAACACGGCTATTGATGACATACAGCATATAGTGTAGATAAAAGAGATGTCTTGGATTATAAACCAACAAAAAAAGTCCTGTCCCACTATTCAGCTAAATGGCGGTTTTGTTTTCTGACACATTAGAAAACCTCTCGACTCTAGTCACTACCTCACTGGGCGGTGGAATTCCGAACACCTCGTCATGTTGTCAACAACTCTGGTTCTTCCTCCTCTTCCTCCACGGCGCACCGCAGTGTGTCATTGACAGTTCATACCGTCACTCAGAGAGAAGGATGGGTGGATTAGAGGAAATGGGGAGGGGGGGGGAACTCGAGGACCCTTGACATCACACATTCGACCCCCCCTCGTACACACTTGACAGCTGTAATGCAACACTGGTGCAAGCCACACACGCGTCGCCCCGGGGTTGACGTTTCCTGAGACAACGTTGTCCTCAGCCAATGGCTTGATGACAGATGAGGCCCGAGCGGGGGCCGGAGTACAACTGCACGACTCCTCGAGCCTCGCATTCTTGCGGTGCGTCTGGAATCACCCGAGAGAGAGAGAGAGAGAGAGAGAGAGAGAGAGAGAGAGAGAGAGAGAGAGAGAGAGAGAGGGAGGAAAAAAAGCACGTTTCCTCTGTGCAGCTGTTGCAACGACACGTGCTCACCTTGCTCTCGGGCAGGCGATGGGAATGCAGAGCGGCACAACGTTAGGAACGCAGGCTAAATTAAAGGCGCCCGCTCTCGGAGGGACATCAACGCGCGGAATCACCCGGAGAGACAGCAGTAAAAAATAAAATAATAATCATCAATTTGCCAAGGAAACATCACTCTGTCACAAGCGCGTCTAATGGGAGTTGACGTTTGACGCCTCCCACCGCTGACAGATACGTCCCTGAAGCTGCCAGACACCACACACCGCAGGGATCCTCCCCGCTCCCTTCTGGCGTCCTCCCCTCTCTCATCTGACGATGAATGAAATCAAAACTTAGAGGGAAACGCGGCCGCTTGGGATACACGCTAACGGGAGCTCGCAGCAGGGAAGAAACTGGGACACGGGTTTTGGGAGCACACTTCGTGACCCTCGGGCGCATGGGCGCACTGTGCCGAAATCTGAGAGCCATAAAAGTGACAGGCGGATCTACGTGCTTCTTTAAAAAAGGAGCAATGTCCTTTTGAATTCTGATAACAGAGAACGGTTCACTGTTGTCTCTCGTGAGGCCGCCAACGCCAAAAGTCTCCTCCAAGTCTTCCAAGTTTTTTCACACCGCCCATTTTATGTCTGAATAATTACTATTTCACGGCAGGGGCTCCAATTCTCCTCACCAAAACGGAAGCAATTATTTCCCTAATGGAATAATGAAAAAACACAGTTCAATCCACTTTCATCCCGTCGCATGCTTGCAACACGTTGCGTCCTTTAAAGCTTTCAGATGCATGTGCGGCTCTTGTTTTATCAGCTCCCGGTCTTTAAAAAAATAATAAAAGAACACACTGTCACATTCACAAAGGCCAGCGTGTAATTGTCTCGCCGTGAGGCCTCCGCCGCGCCTCCAGTTAATAAGAGACTGTCACACTGGTTGCACTTCCAAAACCACATTCTCCGCACACTGTAATCCGTGGGGGGTGGGAACATTATTTCCTGTCGCTTGGAACCATAATTACCGCTGTTGTCTTGGCTTCGGTGAAGTGCTGAAGACAACAAACAAAAAAAAAAAAAAAAAAAAAACTGGTCATTGCGGTCTCAATTATGTCGCGCTCAGTCATTTTAGCGACTGGATGAAACGGCACTCGCGAGCGTTTTTTAAATGTATTTTACCGTTTGGTGTTGTAGGGTTAACGGTCATCTGATCGCAAAAGAAAGATAAGAATTAAGAAGCAGTGTTAATATTGTACATATTGACTGTCAGTAGGCAGAAGAGAAAAAAAAAGGGTGTTATTCATCCCTTCCTAAACAACCTTTTTTCTGTACTTGCTACTCAGTTCACAAGTTCAAACCCATAATACAAGACACTCCCGAACGGATTCCCAGACAAAATAGCTGTTTGTTCTCCGTTAGATGAGACGAGCCGACTGCGCTGCGGTTTCGAATCCCAACGTTGAAGAATCCACATCCCTCCCCAGTTTTTCAAAAACTGGGACTCGTCTGGTGACTCAAGACGCTTGAAGTTTTGCCTCAGCTTTCCCCTTTCTCTTTGAAGAAAAACACAAACACACACACACACACACACACACACACACACACACACACACACACACACATCCTCCCACGCAACACACTCGCACTTTCCCTTTGATTTCACAAGCGTTAGGTCTATATTAATTTATTTTTCTTTTTATTCTCATGTATGCATTTTGTATTTATTTAATGCCTTTTTTTCCTCGTCGTCATATTTTAATTTACATGCAGGAATAAATCAGATGCCTCGCAGTGAACTCCAGAGCAGGCAGTGGCTGCAGGAGTGTTTGTTGACAAGATGGCCGCTGTTTAGGCCCCTGTCCCACGTGCACCTTGAAGAGTAGAGGTGGGAATCTTCACTCGCCTCACAATTCACCTGTCAGCGATTCGAATGCACAACGATATGCGATGCATCGCATCCTCAGTTCGCCATGATACCGCACACGGTTCCTTTTCCCCCCCCCATGTATTAATACAAGCAGTCAGACACAATTTTGACTGAGAAAGGGATTTCAAAAATCTTTTAAAAAAGGTTCAAGTCAGTGCATCTTGCACAGCAACAGAGGAGTAAAATGTTGCTCACCCTTCCGACGACAAATACCAACTGACGCAACAAAACCAGTCGCGTTGTAGCATCATCTTATACGGTTGATATGGCGAATGCGTTAGCTAAGAGTTCGCATTCATGCGCCCACCCGACATTGCCGTTCACTTAAGAGTTGTGTTTCTATCCAGAGAGCCATATATTATCTGAGACCAGCTGATGAGAGCCGTAAGAGTGAACCAAAACAGTCAAGCTCTGTGGGTCCGTCACTACGAAGCGCCTTTCCAGTTTTACACATTGTCTTTTGATCTGTTGTTCATATTCACATGTTGATAGGTAGCGTTAGGTTTAGAACTGTGAGCAATCTTTTTTTCTTTGATATCGTTAGGAGTTACGAATCGTTGTAATCCACCGATCAGTTTTGACTTCTGTGATCAGATTCCACACAGCATAGTCATTCATTACGGCCCCTTGCATATCAGCATGTAGGCATCCCTCCAGTCCATGGCGAGACAACAGGGAGATGAATCCCTACGTCTGTGTGTGAAACCCGTCCCTTCCAACCGGAAGTCGCAAGTCTTGCCTCATGACCCCGTTGTAAGCGCTGACACAATACCTGCTTTGTTTCCCTTTACAGTGTTTGCCCAGTTGGTGCAATGCTCAGATTAGTTTCCTTTTATAGTGGAAAACTGATCTGCGTACACACACACACACACACACACACACAGACATACACACACACAGATCTTTAACAGTACTCCCCTTTAAACATGAGCCTCATTCTGGCCACTTTCCAGCAACAAGTTGTGTGTTTTCAGTACAATGTGGCAGGAGGCGAAAGCGGAGGGGAAACAAACACACTCTACTTTCTTTCATGCATTTATGACACATTCAAGGTCAACCTGTGTGTTCACGCTTTTTTCCGACTCAACTCACAAACTCGCGACGATTTCTTCGCCATGACAAGAAAGTGACACCTCCATGGACACTATGTACGTGCAGCGCTGTAGGAAAAGAGCAGAGGGAATCATCAGAGACTCACTCCACCCAGCTCACTCTCTGCTCAGACACAAACACTGCAGGTACAACCTGAGACGCAGCAGAGCGGACAGGATCATCTCATAGAACACGTTTCTACAGCAGCTTCTTCCCTGCCACAGTCAGACTGATGGCAAAACAAAACTGTGAATAGGAACAGCACTCAGGACTAACCTATTTATTTATTTATCACTGTAATAAAAAACAAAAAACGGTATCTTATAACCTCCTTGTATACACGACCACATTTGCACATGTACAGTGTTTTCATATTTTATATTCTGTATAGTGTTGTCATATTTTATATTTTGTCTCTTTCCTGTATAGTGTGTTTTCTTATTTCTTCTTATTATTATTTTTATTTCTTCCAAAACTGTTAAAAAAAAAGAAAAATTCCCCCCAAAAAAATTCCAATGAGTCTGGATTGTTGGTCTAGGCTCAAATGGCCAAATAAAAACCTTGAACCTTGAACTTGAGTGTGCGTGGCAATATGCCAACGGTCATGCTCGACTGCGTGCCCTTGCAACATGTGTACCATCAGAGAGAGAGAGAGAGAGAGAGAGAGAGAGAGAGAGAGAGAGAGACACGTCCGTTCTCCGTGGGAACAAATCCGGAGAGAACAACGCGGCCCCAAGCCTTGGAATATCCACCGTGAGCTGCCATTTCTGCACACAACAGTCACTTCGGAGGTGGCTTTTTATACTTTCCTCTCGCCCTTAGACGTCGTGGCGAACGCCATAAATCATCGGGGGGGAAATGGTGCGTGTCAGGGAGCCGGACTCATCTCCTCACAGGTCGCCTTGAGTTCTAATCACACTCTTTCACTGTATTTATTTTCACGGGGGATCAAGGTGGATCAGCTTGCAATACACAGGAAGTATTGTTGGGATTCCCATAAACAAGCCCGGAGCATTTTTTATTTTTTTTTAATCCCATTGAATTTAGCATCAGTGCTTTGTCGAAACCACATCGCACTACAGAGAGAATAATTGTTCAGAGAAAAGTCAAAATAAATCATCCCACCTTTGTTGCGTTAAAGGGAGAGATAAAAGCTGCTGTTTTCATCCTCGGGAAACATTCAGCGTTTCTAGAAGTGCCAATGGCAGCAGACTTTCTTTCATAAGAAACAATCATAAAAAATAAAAACGTCATCAGCTCTGTATAGCGTGCTCCCATTGGAACAATTAAAATAAGGGAGTTTGCTGGACGCTTGCTTTTTTTGGCACAAATGGCCCTCCCGGTGGCAGCGCTCTCTTGCCAGCCGAACGCATCCTGCTGCTGCCCAGCTAGCCAGAGCGGCACGCGGCCCGCTGCCGGCTAAAGTGGCTGCCTGAAGCGCCAAGGAGGCGGAGCCACTGTGGGCCTGTGCGCCGGTGTCCAGCAGGTGCGGCCCCCCGTCGCCTGCACAAAGAAGCTGCGGCTGGAGCACATGATGAGTCAGTGTTTTTTGTTTGCTTTGCCTACGTTACCCCACGCACGCACACACACCCTTCTGGCCTAAGCCTTTCCATCATCCGAGGAGAACACTTGAAAAATATTTTTGGGCTACAGGGCCGGTCCACATTCTCCATGCCAGGATGCGGACAACCGAAGGCGCGCCACGGGCTATCTGTGGCTCTATCGCACGCACGCAAAATACTGCGGTGCTGTGCGATGGTGTGAGGCGAGGACACACTGGGCGGGGGGAGCGTGTACAAATTACCCGAATTGATCCGCAGCCACGAGAGATGGTTTCACACGAGAACATCGATGGGCAATGGAGCTCTGCAGCAGCATCGCCGCCCCCCCACCCCCGCTCACGGCCCATTTGAAGCTCGATGCCCGGGGCACCGTGGGAGAAGGTGGCGCGAGGCCACGCCATATGGCGCGCAACGTGGTGGGCTGCACACTTGGCGGGGAGGGCTGAGGCACACGAGGGAAGGATCCTGTCCGTTGGACTAATTAATGGCTCTGTGATCAGGGAGGTTTTCCTCACAAACCGAGCCACTCAAACAAGCGCACACACACACAAAAAAGTGTCCTGCTCTACACATGGGACAGATGGTAGTTTGTGATCTCAACTGCATGAAGACGCAAGGTCTAGAAAGATCTCTCTTTCTCTTTCTCTCTCTTTCTCTCTCTCCCTCCCTCTCCCCCATCCCGATGCTCTTTGTGATCTGAGAGGCTGGGAATAATAAGCAGCTTCCGTGTTATCTGCTAACAGCTCCATTACAGCACGCTGATAAAGCTGCACAGATCTCAGCAGGTGCAAACCGGCAGCGGCGCTCCGTAATAACAGTGAAAGTCGTCACGGTGACATGTAATTATCATGTACTGAAATTGCGGATGGCTTTGACATTTTTTTTTTTTTTTAAAGCAGCAGGATGTCAGGTCCTAATGTTATAGCGTCAGCATGCTCAGCGTTTGTGTTATGGCTGTGTTTATTCGGGGTTCGCTCCGTTGTCAAATGGTAATTTTGGACATGAACCCCTTTGTCTTCTATTGTGTGATTAAACAAACCAGGAAGGATGCTTTGCTTTACAAGCCACCCTCTATTCGTTTTATTTTACCAGTTAAAAAGAAAACAAATGAATTAATCTGCAAATCTCATTATATGTCATTTTTTTCAATACCTCATCGATTGCAAAACACTGCTGCGTCGGATGTAAAAAAATAATAAAAATCACACCCAGAAGTGACGCATTTGATATGCTTTGGCTTTTGTTTTGTTCTTCTCACGCAAATCTAAATGTCAGCAGACAAAAGAGTTAGCTGCACTGAATCAGTTAACTACAAATAAATTACACGCGTGACGGAGGACAAAATATTCAATAGCAACAATTGGCAGCACAATATCTGAATGTTCCATAACAGCTAACGGGGCCGGGGAGTTTTGTGTTCAAATAAAAACGTGAACGTGACGTTGAGGGAACTGTGTGGAACCACCGCAGGCTACGACTGTACTCTCCAGATAAGACATTTCTATATTTTGCATCGGGCCACGTTTACCTCGAGTGAGGCTTCGGCCGTATCGACAACATCTCCACCCTCCAGCTGCTCTGAGCGCTCCGCCAGCTGTGGTGGCTATTATGTAAAAAATAAAATGTAAGTTACCGTCTTAAAAATGTTTCATGTTAGTGTTAAATACTATGTTTGTTTGGCATTCTTCTGCAATACCCATTCAATGAATTCACACTCAGTAGGTTCTGTACCTCTCTAACGCAGAGGGCCGCTGCTTCACATTAAAAGCATTTGACTGGGGAAACATGAGGGGGCTTTTATTGTGAAGCAGCCACAGGAAACATAATGTGATCAATGAAGTGACGATGAAATCAGATCAAAAAATCCAACAGATAGGGAGATATATTATAATTTAATGATCCCTTTGTACTAAAAGTAGACTTTCTGAGCTGTGCTTGTTATTACAACACAAAAAAACGATGTTGTTTACTAATCAGTGTCTTCTGGCAGCATGAAACTCAAAACCATTTTTGGAGATCCTGAACAATCTGCCACGTTCATGCATAATTCTAAATAATAAACATGGCAAAACATCACAGCGCACGCTGACAATCTCCAGCTCTTGATTTTCAAACTTCTTCTATCGGCTGGTGTCGTAGCACTCGTGATGCCTTCCCCAACGTTTTATTCAGCACTACTTCACTGTTGCCAACGCTGCAAACCCCATGAAACAAGCAGCAGCTGCCAAACATTAAAAAGACGACTATCATCTCTACAGCATTCTGCTGAATCAGAGGGACTTAGGATGAGAGAAGCTGAATCTAATCAAGCATCATCCCGGACCATGTGTTTTTTTATAGCATACATACATACATCTAAAGTCCATGCACAGGAACCACCGAATGAACTGACACTTTAATAAACAGTGTGTGTTTCTGTTTCATGACGGCGTGCTCTGTCCTCCTCAAAGTGTCCTCTGCTCAACATCTGTGGCACAATCTGCCAGCGGTAGCTTAGCATCGACGCCACAAGGTTACACTGAGGACAAGATGACAGGAGCTACGGACCATGGACAGCAAGAGGCAGAATATGCGATCACAAGGATCGGTCACTTTATGCCCACAAACATGCACCGGAAGAATCTGAATACATTATTTAAAAAGGAAGAGATTGTGTTTGTTAAATGGTGTGGCTGTCATCTGATAATCCTACTTTCAGGGTGCAGGTAGTATTTCCAACGATTCATAACCTACCGTACTTTTCGGGTTATAAGCCGCTACTACCTTCGGTCAGTGTCCCCGACAGCTCCCCTCTGTAGCCAGCTGGGGCTCCTGCTAGCGCTCCGTCACTTCCCCGCTAACTTCCGCTAGCTCCCTGAAAACCACCGAAGGTAGCGGGACCAGGCTCGACACCCGACTTGGGCAGAGGGGACGCGGGCAGTAGCAGCAGCAGCGGGCAGTAGCAGCAGCAGTGGCCGGTAGTAGCAGAAGCGCTAGCTAGCAGCGCTACTAGCAGCGCTACCTAGCAGCGCTACTAGCTTGCTACAGCGGGGACACTGATCAGCCGTAGGAGCAGCTTGTAACCCGAAAAGTACGGTATTTAGCTTTTCGCTAATTCACTTAAAAGGGCCGGTGTGTAGGATTTAGTGCAACCAACTTAATAGCCCTCACTTCCCAACTTGTCTGAGAACTACGGGGACCTTCAGCTAACGTGAAAATAAGAAAAGACCCTCTCTAGAGCCAGTGTTCGGTTTGTCTCCCTATGTTGATATGAAGGGCTCATTCTAAGCTAACGAAATGTAACTTAACACAGTGCTTCTCACGAATATCCACACGTGTCCATTTATGCTCTCTACATGTGGACAGTCTTTTTCAAAATAAAAACGTACTTCACATGAAACAACTTGGAAAAGATCGTAGTTTGGGTCAAAATAACTATGGAAGTTACGTGACGAATTAAATCAAACGTTGACTTCTGCTTTTTACGCGAGACACAATCTGTGCTACACACTGGCACTTTAAATGTCAAAAAAAAGAATAACAAGACAAGAAAAACTGAAAATCCTCACGTGTGAGTGGAGCAGTAGGAGTTTGGTATATTTGTTTGATGGCTTATACAATAAATCGATGAGCAAAATTATCATTCAATTAATTTCCTCTTGCCGCGTGGATGGAGCAGATGGAGCTCTGTTGTTGTTCATGGCTGACTGAACTCTTGCATATTGGGATTTTCCTCAACGCCGCCTCTGAGGTGGAAAACAATGGGTATTGTAGGGAAGGGCAGCCAGGAGACCGTTCCACATCTCATTGAGATGCTTCCTCGCATCTCTTTTTGCTTCTCCACTGAAAACCCAAATTAAAGATGAGACTGCCTCTGAAACCCATTTATTTTCTTCTGCTAGTATGCAGTAAAGAGGTGAAGTCTGAGGCTGTTTGCAGCCTTCTCGAAGGATACCATTGTTTTGACTCGCCAATACCAATACTGGACTTGTGTACTGGCCAATACCAAATACTTATTGGATACCAGTGTGCCAGTGCGTTTGAAACAGACTAAAAAAGTTAAACAGGTCATAATTCACTCTCCAATATCAATTTCATATTGCTGTGAAAACATCTCCACCAAACAACTGTGTTAATTCAAGTGTCTCTCCAAAAACCATTCTCTCCATAAATTACATTGGAACACATCGCAATACCGTTATATTTTACCTCTATTTTACTGAATGGATCTTGAACGCATCATAGTGTAACTCAATGCAACCTTTCGTTAGCTCTGTTATTAAGCCAAGCAGAACTGTGTTGCCCACCGGCTGCTGACCAATTTCACAATGTAGCGTTATCAGGGAAGGGTGCACAAGAGTGTTTAACCACAGGTGTGGAGTGCTAGTTTGCACATGTGCAGTACCGATCGGGCAGGAAGTACGGACGTACTTGGTGTATTAAATCAAGATGAGACAGCCTCACTGTAAGTTGTCAGTGGCCAAATAGAGCTTCTCATGAAGCCTCATTATAACTAACGTATCGACACAGAGACAAACATACGGATAGCGTCCAGCACATCCTGATCAAATCAAAGCCTTCTTGTCTTGTGGAAATCATAAAACTTCAAACATATATAAAGACCTCACACGTAAAGGGATTCTGCTTTCGCGCACGTTTCACGGAGCTTGCACATTAAAGTGGTATTCATCAGGGCTGTGCGAGATGAGCGGTGCAATAGACATGTGGCCCGACGCTGACCTCGTCAGAGCGACGATCAACCTCACTGCCATCATGGCGGAACGCCGCCGCTGAAAGACGCTGCGCTGCGTGGCCCGAAAGGTGATTTCTGATTAAGTGAGAGCTCAGTTATTCCGGTCACTCTGACACTTTTTTCTTTACACTTCATACATCAAAGTCAGTTTCTCAAAGCTCCTTTGATCGTTGATGAAAGCTAACAATTACAAGAGTTGGACTCGTCTGTATGAAAGAACACCACACACTCCAGGGAATGTTTTTTTTTCGATGTGCTGCATGGAAAGACAATATGTGCCGACGCCGATGAGAGAACAACATTGTTCTTCATGTTCAGCGAGTTTGGATTCTGACCCCCGAACAAAACGTGTTTTCTTTTTGATATTAGTGCGCTGGATAATGTGCTCTCTCGTTTGAGTAATATTGAAATCAAACCCCTCCGTGATTAAAACAGACTAAAAAAGTCCTCTCACGGATTCACTCCTGGTGATGAAGAACAGCATGATGCCCAAATTGCAAAATCGATGAAAGTTAACCCTTTGGCTGACCCTTGAATCTCATTGTGCTCCGCTTTAAGCCTGGGGCGTCCCTGATTCCGCAAATAAAACTTTTACTGCAGCAAATTCGGAGGGAGGGTGTCATCCTTGGGAGCGAGACGTTCACCGAGAGAAGCGATGCTGCTTTTTATTGACTCTTATGATCTGCGGCGTTGGGACGTTCACACCCGGCAAACGATGCAGCCTGACAAGCGAAGATGGAGTGGCAAGAATCCCCAACCCGAATTTAGAGATCCCAATTCCTTTTAGGAAGGATTTTCAAAGGCGCCTTAAGACCCTCTCCAGCATTCGCCACTGAGACAGGCACAGCACATACCTTTTAACAAAGTGCCAGGCGGCCTCTTCCCCGAAATAATATAGTCCCATTCAGGCCGTACTTCACGCCGCTGTTGGCACGTGTTGTTATACGCGAAGTGGTGCTCCGCTGTGTCCCACTTAGCAGGCATCTGGAGGCAAACAACATTCCCGAGTGTATACCCGGAGGGAGAAATAGTCTACGGGCTGACACGGTTACGCAATGTGAGGCAGAATTTGCCCGGAGTTCACACCGGGACACCCACGAGACTCCGCCGCTGCTTCCGTGGACATGCATTCCTACTACTGGGGAATTACACAGGGGAGTTTTCCAAGCACACACACAAGCCCACACACACACACACAACACAGCCATGTTCTGAAGCCACAACAACGTAAATTCAGATTTTGTTCATTTCCAAAAATGCACACACATCAGCGAGGGCCCATGACCTTGTTGTTGAAGATTACACACACACACACACACACACACACACACAGGCGAACGCACTCTCACTCATCAGCTGCTGCATTGTGCTCATACTACGTAGGCACGAATGCTCATCCAATCTCCCCTATCCTCCCACTAAGGGCATGCCAAGAGCCACTGCGGCACAGGAAGCTCACTGCATCAGTCTGTACGTGTGTGTGTGTGTGTGTGTGTGTGTGTGTGTGTGTGTGTGTGTGTGTGTGTGTGTGTGTGTGTGTGTGTTGGAGAGGTGGGTGGATGTGTGCACTTCTTGACAAGCTGCAGCCGTGGCTTCGCTTCCTGTGGCGCTTTGCAATGAGCGACGAGTCCAGCACGAAAGCCAGTAAAGCACCGCATATAAAACCAAAACAAACAAAGAGTCTCTACACTCGGAGCATGACTATACTGTAACTGTTTGCTCTGTAAAGATATAGCGGCGTAGCATAGCATCTACCCGAGCAGAGAACGAAGTCGCTCTCCCTCTCTGTGTGCGACGTTATCAGAGCTTCTCCCTGCTTTGTTGACATAGCCAGGCCCGATATTAAATCGCTGGCATGGCACCCACCTTCCAGTGCCCCACCCCTCAAGTAAACACCGCTCGCTCTGCGGGCACTGTCGTGTTGGTTAGCTGCGAGCCGCCGGCCATGTTGAGAGCCGTGTGGAGGCAATGGATATGCTCCGGATTTCGTATTGAGCACACTGATGTGTCAACATCACGGTTTAAACTTTACACAACAGTTCAATTTCTGCCCATTGAGGTGGTTGACCCTTTGACTGCACGTATCCGTCAGCAAGCAGATGAATGACTCATCGCTTTTGTTTCATACCTCTGACTCATAGTTTATTCAGTGTCGGTGGCAGCGCATACATTCAGTTTTTTTCTGCAGTCACTTTGATTTCTGCTTCTTTTGAAATTACAAGTCCACAATAATTGTCCACTTATCCACTTCATACAAATTATGGACATGACCTCAATAGTTTTTACTTTATTGCCTTATCACCCACAGCTCCGGTGTGGGATCACTTGGGATTTGAGCTAAATGAGAGAGGAGTGTTGTTACTTGGCATTTGTGTTAACTAAGGTTCTAATCATTGACAAATACACACGATACACTTTCTGAAAACATTTAAAGTGAGAAACAGGCAATACAGTTACAGCCTCTTGATTCCTGAGCGCTGCCTAGTTTGACAGTTTGATCGAAGTTAACGAGCTTCACGAGCAGTGATTGACAGCTGCGCCGGAGACTCCTCGGCTCTGATTGGTTGCTTTTCCTTTCGCCCCGGGGCAATCTTGCAAACGCTATTAAGGGCATGGAATCTTTCAACAGATGATCTGTCTGACAGTTTTTTTTTTTTTAAAGTACCAACTGTAGCTCACGGTTTATGTAAAACAAAGTTAACTTCTAATTCTCAGCTCTTGCTTCAACAGTTAAGGCCAGACAGATACCCCCCCCCCCCCCCCCCCCCCCCCCCCACACACACACACACACACACACACACACACACACACACACATACACACAGCTCTGCTTTGGGCTACTGAAGCCAAAAATCACATTCTGTTCAATTAGGCTGACCTGAAGGTGGGTGTTCGGTGGGCTCTCTGTCTCTAATTCACCCCAAGCCTGACATTAGTGTGTGTGTGTGTGTGTGTGTGTGTGTGTGTGTGTGTGTGTGTGTGTGTGTGTGTGGGGCTCGCTTTCTTCTTCCCCGGCACTATTTGTCACCTCAGAGACCCTCACGGATCGATAGCAGAAAGCATGACACATAATCTGCTGTTTAATATGCTTGTCCTGAGCCTCGGGGTACAATTGCTCCCTTTAGTAAAAAGCTGGCAGTTATAAAATCTATCAATCTGTGCTAAACAAGAGCTGACCTGGAACCTAAGTGGATGAATAATTGAGGAGAGGGGGAGGGTCGGAGTGCCGCAGGCTCGCTACCCATAATTCCTCTCGATCTCCAAACCCTCTAAATTATCTAAGCAAAAAGAAGAAGAAAAAAACACTCCGCGGCACGAGCGGCTTCTTATCATGCGACTTGTCGATGCTCGAGTCCCCCGTGTGTGCGGCGATGTTCGACATTCATACTGATGTTTGCTGCCGTTCGTTGGGAGCCATCAAAAGATATTCAGATCAGCAGCTTCCTCACTGGTTATGATCCCCCTCCTTATTCCCCGTGTGCAGCCACGTGAATAATGCATCCCTCTACTCACAAGCAACTTCTGTGTCCTCCTTAAGACACGAACAGCCGCCCTGTGACACCTCGAAAGAACGCTAGAAGGAGAAACTAAAAAAAATGCAACTAATTCCAGAGGAAGGGGCTGTTTTGCTCTCTTTGTACTCTGCGTTTACCAAAACTCGGAGATTCATACAAAGCTGTGATTCAATTTGAAGTATTCTCTGTTCATCGCAGGTAGTCCCGATCGTTGTGCATTCAAGCAAAACTACTTGAATAGTTAAGTAACACGTTACATAGTGACGTACGTAGGTGGAAATAAGTCACCGCTGACTTTCGGTTTCAAAAGCGGACGCACGTGTACAGCCGGCACCCGGGGTGAAAGTCCTGTGTTTGTCGCTCTTTAACATAATATAATGACTACGGCCACTAGAGGCAGCCCTGCACGTACTTGCCCAACTGAGCGTCGCGGTTCGACGACCCTTGTAGACATAAATCCCCGGGCTGGCATTCGCCCGATGTAAACATAATACATCGCCTGCACAGGAGCGTATTGATCAGGCTGATTATACATTTCTAAGCACATCCCCACCTCATCTATAAGCTGATCTGGAAACAACACAGGTGAGGTCATTGACGGTCAATA
Source organism: Myoxocephalus aenaeus (assembly GCA_038501785.1). NCBI lineage: Eukaryota > Metazoa > Chordata > Actinopteri > Perciformes > Cottidae > Myoxocephalus > Myoxocephalus aenaeus. The sequence goes on along the minus strand of JBAMJR010000075.1, from coordinate 917,848 downwards.
GCAGCTTAGCAGCCCACTGGGCTGCAGCGTGGGAAATGGAACATGGCTATTTTCTGGGGCAGACATTTAACATTGAGGCTTCTGGATATTTCTTGCTGTATCACAATAATTACGGCATTCCTCCGGACCCCCTAATGCCGGGGGGCTGCATTATAGGCCCACTGACCAAGCTGCAGTATTTCACAAGTTGGGAGTGAGAACACACGCATGCTGTCTTTGACCCCGTAATGCATGCTCATCTCTATCACAGCAGCACCGGGCAGGGCACCAGCGAAGCGAGAGCCAAACTGTAAGTCAGCTGGACACGGCCGAGCTCGTCAGCGAAGAAGCTGGCCGACCAAAACAAAAACACCTTTCAATCCTCTCCCTCCTCCTTTCAGGGGGATTGCTGGCAGCCTGCCGCCTTGAAATAAGAGAGGCCGAAAGTGCTGACCCGGCACTCTGTAGGTAAATGGCTATCTGTCCTGTCAGCCTTGTCTGTGTGAGCGACTGAGTGCACACACACAAACATAAACTCCAAGGCGGACACAACAATGCTCAACACTGGTCCCCTTGAGTATTGGCTGTGGATTAATGAGACGGGCCGAGAGAAATATAACGGACATTTATGGTTCTAAACCGCGTTTTCTCCAGGCGCTGTCTGCCACCGAGACGCAAGGGAACGACCTGCATGACTGGTCTATAAATTCTTTTTACCTCTAAAACGAAATCACAGTTTGTCATTTCCTCTGCGAGAGAGATAAACAATAAATAAAAGTGGTTATTTGCGATCACAGCTAATGTAATCTAACACAGTCAAATCCTCACTCTAATGAACCATTCAGCGCATATTCATACTCAAATATGTTGTTATTACACCAGTTTACATAACAGATAGAAGACCAGAGTATTACAATGCCGTGTGACGAAATTGTGACAGAAACCATGCAACCGAACCATCGGAAAACACTCTATTTGTCTTCGCGTCACACGACTTCAGCAGATTTTCCCGTAAGACGAGAATTAAATGGGAGACCGCGGTACGCACACAGCCCTCGTTATACAATAACCAGAATTTCATCAGTACTTTGATAACATAAGTGGGAAAACTCAATGCAGTATTGACTTTCGAGGCGTTCTAATCTGTTGACAGATAGCGCTCCGCAAGCTCAAGTTTCACTTCAAAAGACACAAACCCCCGAGGCCTCAAGGTGAATACGTGCAGACTGGAGCAGTTCAAGAAAACATCAGTCAGGCTCCGGACACAGGACGGCAATACTGAGGGCAAATCAAAATAGTCCAACAGAGGCAAAGGAAATCGATACCTGTCCGGCACTAGTGGAGTTAAAAAACGGTCAACAAACTGAGCGATCTCACTTAGAGAGCCAGCGAAGAAGGACGATACACCGCAATGAGTGGAAGTTGTCCTTCAGGCAACGCCGCTCGTTCACATTTTCAGTCACTCACTCGCTTGTTAGCACCAACCGACCAACCGACCACGTTTTAAGTGGATGTCCTATCGGTGTTGATGGTAAATGCGTCATTTTGATGTGACAGTAACATAGTTGGATGCAAGGAAGAACTACGGGCTGGTATGTTTGCTTGGATTTCTAGTCTCCGCCTCTTGGTCGGTAGAGGGACGCCGAGCTCTCGATGTTCCTCAGTAAAAAAGCATTATGTACAATTGGTAGATATTTATTTGATATGTTTTGTTCCCTGATTGGAACATCTTGCAGGCTCCTTCCTCACAAGATGAGGTCATTTCAATTATGTTTTGTCAAAACAGCTTCAATGGCCAAACGAAATGTTGGATGAATAAATCTGTGAGATAAAGTCTCTGCTTCCGTTCCTCTGATTTCATGTGTTTTTATGTTCCATCTTTAATTCTTAATGTTTCCAAGTAAATGTAATTTGCCAGGCTTAACATCCATGTGCCGTCCTCTTTGTTTACCTTTTTTCTCCATGCTTCCACTGGTAATCCCGTGTTTAACTGTTTAGACTATGAATTGTGGGTAATTCCCTCGGGCAAAGTCAGCAGAAATGGAGACTTACATAAAGAGCTCAAAATGTCTGCGAGACGCACAAAGTCCGTCTGTCCGTGAGTGTGGAGACTTGTATTTGGCCTGGGTGTCAGAAGCTTACGCGCAATGCATCCTGGTACATGTAGGCACGGTCGGCAAGGCTCTGCGGAGCAGGAGAGCTCAGCTCTGTCGGTCAATATAGCAAGCACTGAGGAAATGTATTGCTACATTTTCCAATCAGCACTGACTGAACAGCCACATAAAAGACGGCTAGTATTCCCTTTAAGGCGATCAATGACTGAAATCAATTGAAATAACCCTCAACTCCTGTCTTAAAGTACATCAACACATTTTCTACAAAGTCCTCAATGGACACTTTTACATCTTCTAATGCCACTCTTGTCAATAGCGTCTTCCGTTTTAAAGACACTGAAGCTCAGTTGCGAACATTTCAACGTTGATTGAAAACAGCTACTAATGTTCTTCTCTTTCTGTTGCCTCTGAAGGGACACAGAACTTTGGAGCAAAATGTGTGTGTTTAACAGATAATGGCCACCTCGGGTACATATGGATCATTTGTTCGAGTATGTAGTAGTACAGTCGTTCAGTTGCCCTTTTTGCTAGCAAATGGCATTCACACACCCGGCGGACACATAGGGGCCTGATGAATCTAAATCCAGTATTCACTCTCCCTCAAGCTCCTTTTTGGTCCGCCAAACATGGCTGGTTCACTGCTAGTTGCTGCGCTATGTCCGCCAAATTTCCCAGTCCGCCGTGTGGTGCCAAGTATCTCTCTCTATGCAGCATTCTCTGACCTCGGCAGCCGTGGCGATGCCTACAGCAGCTCCAGATCGACGATGCAGTATTTCCTTGTTCTTTGTGGGCGTCACGGGAAAACTGACTTTTTAGATCTTCACGTGAGTTTCAGTGTGGAAAAAGGAGGATATTACATCTCCTTGCATCACTCGCGTCATCTTTCTGGTGTGGAATTGGTCAATCTCAGAATAAATATATTAAGTTGGCAGCATGTCAGTGTGCTGCTTATCTGTTAGGAGGGCCCTGCTGCTGTCTGGGAGTTGGCTTGATCTTGCTGTCTCTGTGTGGGCTGCCCTGATATCCTCCCACACCAAAAGTCATACTTGTTCTTTTTTGTTTTTTTAAACTACTCCTGCCATTGCAGTTGGCTTAGAGGCACTGAATGTGGACTTCATCCGTTGGCACTGGAACATGGCTGGTCTCTGCTCCTGAGAAGTCAGCTGGGGGGCGGGGGGGGCGTTTGAGTGCAGAGGACGAATTCGGCCACAGGGCTAAACAATTGTTAACTTTTTCCAACAAACATCCTCCAACTCATTCCGACCTCAATAAACATTAAAGATGTTTGACAATTTTGATGCAGTTTTAGATTTTTACTAGAAGCTCGCACACCCCAGGCTTCGTAATAACCTTGAAAATAGATGGTTAAACTGAGATTCTATCAAATAAGTATGAGGGATGACTCGGCGGCGGACACCTGTGATTGATGCGTCGTGATTAAAAAAAGCCTCGCTCTGAATCTGACATTGATCTCCGCTCTGCTTCCTGCTCTCGACTCCCCCACCGAAGTCCGCTCCGCCGGGTAAACAACAGAGATGGCTAATAACCTGTCGCCCCGCTCTAATCGATGGTCCCTCCGAGTCTGGCTAAGATACCTCGCGTCGTATCAACACGAGAATCACACGAGGTTGGAGGGTGACCGGAGTGCAGTGCTGCCAAGGGAGGGTATGGAGGAGGGAGGGAGGAGGGAGGAGGGAGGGAGGAATGCTTGAGAGACAAGAGAGGAGAAAAAAAAGAAAGAAAAGTGTCTGGATGAAGTGTTCTCCAGACAAATGGAGTGCAACAGAGCAAGTGTCCCTTGGGCAGTCGCTGTCCTTTTAGGAATGAATCTCCATTTTTGGTTTGTCTTCTAATATTTCATTTTCATTTGTGTGCTAGAGTTGGATATTGGAACAGATCTACTAATTCAATATGATTTTATTCTTAAATATTTGGTTGTATCAGATAAATACTGCATAAAACGTCATTTTGTATACCACAAGTAAGCAGGGCTGCTGTTTTTTCTTTGAATATAAAATAGCTTTAAGTTACAATCGGGAAAAAGATTTCCGGCGCCACCGTTGGCGATAAGCAGGAATTTCAGGTGAGTTGTTGGCTTTTTTCTCACTTTGTAAATCAAAAAATTGTAATACTGCAAATGCAAGGGCTTTCATCAATGGGCCACAGTTTCAAACCTCATTGTGTTACCTCATTTGACAATAAATAGTGGCCTCACAGACTTTTATTGATAGGAAAGTCTAGGAAAGATTATTACTTTAAAGTGCAAACTACAGGCTAACTGGAAAACGCATACAAAATAAATACAATTGGGAAACAAAAAGTGGGCGACCAAGGAAAAGGGCTGGATGATACAGGAATGACATATATTTGGACACAGGAAGTTAAAAACAATTAGATTTTTCCATTGGATTATTGCAGAACATTAGCTCTGTGGCAAACAAACGTTCATGATACACGTTTTGTGACGGACAATCTTCACAAATGTACACCACGTTTAATATTTTTGAAGCGTAAATACAATTGCTCCAAAAAATCTATTGTACTTACGCTTAAGCTAACGTTAGTCACCACTACTAAGTTATAGCCGTGTTGTTGGGTGTGATGACGTGTTGCTTGTTAGCAACCGCCTTTTTTAAGACACGTTAAAGCTGAAGATGTTTTTGCGTAGGATATTTACCGACATGTTAACCACAGATCTTAATTCAGGCATCTTACCAAAAATCAAGTTGAAGAGAAGAGTGAGAGGAAGTGCACAAATGCTGACTCATTTCCTGCACCACTAAATGATTTGGTATCTAAGGATTACAAAATGTCTTCTAACCCTCAAACTTTACACACTAATGGGCTTTAAATTGTGTGTGGGAAGATAATGTACATATTGTAGACAGGGAGTCTGTCAAGGTCTGTCGATTTCAGTTTCAGCCAATTAAAATCTGTACTTCTTTTCAAAAGGATGTCAGACAGAATTATAGGTATGAGGTGCTGAAGTGATGAAGCACGCATGCATTTTGAGGTTTTTACACGTAATAATATTCCGACAGTGATCGCAGGCTCGATAGCACTGCTGCCATGTGAAAACCTCGGGACTCAAACTCACACGCTTTCTGTTTCACATTCAATTATTTGCAGTCGAAAAGCTCACACGGTCAATTACTTGCACTTAGGTTTCGAGAAATTAATTCAAAATCAATTATATGTTTTTTAATTTGCATGGTTATCAATCTGAGAGCAAAGCTGTTTTACTTTTCCAAAACATTGGAAGAAAAACAATTCTGGGGGAACAATCATCTCTGGCAGCGCACACACACACGCACACACACACACACACACACACACACACACACACACACACACACACACACACACAGCGACTTTCTGAAAAACTTCTGAAGCAAGACATTCACAGATATAATTATATGAATTAGATGAGCGACTCGTCCTTAATTCTGCACCGCTCAAAGGCAAAAACAGAACAAATCAGCACTAATGGAATCCCGCGAATTCCCTCGTTCACCAATGACATGAATGACAGCATCTAATGTGCTGAAGCGATGTACTTTCCATCTCCGCCGGACATTAAATATTCATGCAAACACAACAAAGCCACACTGGACAGGAGTTGTTGAAAAAGCGGTAATTATCCCAACCCATGAAATATGAAAACTGTGAAAGTGTAATAGGCATGAATTATGTATGTGGGCATGATATACAGGAAGTAGGCGAGCCAACGCGGAGAGCTGGACGCCCTGATGAGCTCACTCATCTGCCAAGCTCCAGGCCTTGTAGCTACAGTTGGGGTTGATTTCTGGTTTTGCGAGTCCAGTCAGGCTTACAGCGGTTGGATTTTTATGCAAACCAGCAGAAACTGACATTTGCCATCGTGACGCGTTATTGCAAATCAAAAGGTTTGCTGAGATCGGCGACCTGTGACAACTGCTTTTTTTGGAGGCCCACCCCCGGAAGTTAGCGTCGCACTGCTTCCTTCCCCTTCAGCAAAATGCCATTGCAGAAAATAAAACATGTAAAGTTTATCACACTCACACAGCAATATAATCTTCACAAGTGAACACCACTTTAATGTTTTAGCGCTTTTCTAGTCTTCCGTCCACTCAAAGCACTTTCACACTACTTGTCATCATTCACCCATTCATACACTGATGGGAGGGGCACCTGCCCAGCATGAGTAGCGCACACACGCACACACACACACACACACACACACACACACACACACACAGCAACGGGAGCAATTTGGAGTTAAGTGGCTTGGCTAGAAAAGCCGGGGATTGAACCACCGATCGAAGGAGGATTGAAGGACGACCCTGCTGACTACTGAGCCACAGTCGCACGTAATGTAGAAAGCAATGTTGAAGTCAAGCCTGTTAAGAAAAGAAGGATCCTGGTCATTTCCACACACTGAGTCACACAGCGTATTAATCAAACACTGGTATCGGGTCAATACCCAAAGCCCAGATATTGCTATCGGTAGCTAAGGGCGTTAGCTCCGAAAGTAGCGGAAACTTTCGGCATTTTGTGGTAGTGGTGAGCTCTTCTTCAAGGCAACATTGCATAACAGAGAGATCAGAGCAGATCGACTGATTCAATAGGACAGATTTAGTATTTAGCACCTCATTCCTGCCGCTTTCTGTGTAAATTACAACTACATGTTCATTGCAGGTAGGTTGGATTGCCTAGTATCTGAGGCGCAATTTGCATTGGCAACCCTAGGCTGGGGCTAGATGGAGCTATAGCAGGCCCTCAGATTACCTGCATCAGCTCACGCATGTAAACTGTGACTCAGTGTGCTTCAAATGTGCTGGCAGAGGTCATAGAAACGCATTGTTTTATAAATCAAGTGACCGGAAACTAGTAAAAAAGGAGAAAGGGGATATAAGAGAGATAATTAGAAGTAGAACGCGATGCCAGCCCCGGAAAGAAACGTCTCGGTTGGGACCCCGAATAGTGAGCAGCCACAGGCGGTCGGCGGCACTAAAGAGAAGGACACGGGAGGGTTTGTGGAAGTTCAAGACAAGCACACAATACCAGCTGATTGTGGTCTGAATAAATGTGCTATTTGTAGTCTTTTTGCTTCTCATTCTCCGGAGCGGTGTGTCTATTTCCATATCTACGGTTCCAGTCTGACGACGCGATGCGACTATGAATCAGGGCTACAGGAACGTTGATCCTTTAAAAAGTGGGACTCCCTGATGAAATCCTTCTCTGCGTTTCACCCAGCATCACTAACAGTGCATTTGTACCGTGATTAAGACGTGCATGTAATGAATATGAATTATGAACGAGGTTGTCAGGCATTAGGTGCAAAGCGAGACACAGACGTGAATGATGACGGGTCCCGTGCCGCGTCACCCACGCATGTGCATTTGTTCCTGTGTTAATGGGTCTGTCTGTTGATGGGAGGTGTATGGATCCCAGTGAAATGTCAACGTGTTATGGAGACGGCATTCTAGTTATCTAATTTGTTTGTTTGTTTGAATGTTCTAATGGCAGCATGCAGGCCCGCCTTGGCTGAGGCTTGGCTCGGCGCGTGGAGGCGGATTGGAGGAGCAGCTGCACAAACTCTGCAGATCCCCGAGTGGATCCGCATTTTGCAAGAGCAAACATTCACCCACTTACTGCTTCGAGGAACAATCAATTGAACGCCACCATCACAATGGTCAGGTTTTCTAAAAACATCAAAAAGAAGAAAGTCCATTACATTACATTACATTACATGTCATTTAGCTGACGCTTTTATCCAAAGCGACTTACAATAGTGCATTCAATCATGAGTACAAACTCAGAACAACAAGAATCAATAATCAGTAATCACTAAAGTACAGTTTCTTCAATAGAGTTAAATTACAAAAATTACAGAAAATTACAAAAGTGCTATCAATAAGAGACATCAAAGTGCTACTAGAGTGCTAGTACAGTGCTACCTTCCTTATTCAAGGTGTAGTCGAAAGAGATGCGTTTTTAGTTTTCGACGGAAGATGTAGAGACTTTCTGCTGTCCTGATGTCAATGGGGAGCTCATTCCACCATTGAGGAGCCAGGACAGCAAACAGTCGTGACTTTGTTGAGTGTTTAGCTCGTAGTGACGGAGCTACAAGTCGATTAGCAGAAGCCGAGTCGAGCCCATAGAACATGATCACCCTCATGATGTCACTGGACGCAACACTCTTAAAAGGAATAGTTCCACATTTTTGGGAAAACATTTATTGTTTTTTTTTTGAGAACATAAGTACCATTCTGGTGTCAGTGTGCATATGCTAAATATATGGCCACAGCTGGCAGACAGCCAATTTAGCTTAGCACAAATACTGGAAAGCTAGCTAGCCTGGCTCTGTTACTACAGCTATCTGGACCCGTTTTCAAGTTTCCATCCAAATGCGGATTTGAATCAAAGATCTTAAAATTACATTGTATTAAAGAATGCTAATTAATGAGTGATTCCGGTATTCTAATACTGTAATACATTGTTATGCCAGTGTAAGTGGCCCAAAGGCATTGAATCAGTGTTTCTGTTCTTGTTGTTTTTGTCCCATAATTAAAATCGGCTGGTGAAATATATAAACGTCTAATAGTGTGCGCCTCATAACTAGTAACTAGCGTGCACTACAGTTCGTCGTAACCATAGACATATAAGAAGTGGATGTCGTCGTCATGACGTCACCCACCCACACACATGCTGTAAACTCGTGATTGAGACCATAAACTTGTGTACTGAGGTAATAAATCAAGAGAGAAGTAGGGTCATTTTCTCATAGACTTTCGTACAATCAGAGAAGTCGTCACCTGATGGCCATTAGAGAGAATGCAGGTTTGAGGCACTAACGCGTTTCAGAACCGGGGGTTGCCGCTTGGTCGTAACAAGAAGCGGACTTCCTGAAATGTCAGGCTGTTCAGTGGTCCAGTGAAACAGCTGTGACGGCCTTCAGTTTTCAATACAGAGTTCTGGGCGACTAGGACGTCTCTGCCAGTGTTACGGCTGGCTGCCTCTGAAAAGACAGCGTGGCTACAGAGGTCAGACAGGCTTTTGAAAATAATCGGTGAAACTCACAGGCTGCCATGGGCTAAAATAAGGGTGGTGTCAAAAGCACTTTTAAAGCAAATGGCTACTGGTGAGCAGCGACGATTCAGGTGCGCAGTCAAGTTTTCTCTCGGGCTAAACAGTGAATGACCAGATGCACCGACTTGTCCGTCCTTAAACACAAACAAACCACAGCCTGGACTGCTTTTGTCGAGTGTGACAGCTAATTGGAAGCTGCCAGATCAAATGAAACGCTTGAATTAGGTTTGTCTCTGTCGTATCCAAACCAAGTCCCACATGTTGCATTCTGTGTAAAACATCTTGTGGGAGAGAGTTGTGCTATTTTCTTTTTGGGATAACAAAAAAATATATAATAATCGTGTTTCCAAAGAATATGGAGCTATTCCTTTAAGAGTGACATCATGAGGGTAATCATGCTCTAAGGACTTTCTTTTTTTTAATGTTTTTATATACAGCCTGTGTGCAGATATGCTGTAAAAGGAACTGCTGGCTTCTAACAAACATATATAATTCCAGCAGTGATGTGCAGCAATTCACTCCCACATTTTGTTACGCAACATGTGCAAATGCAAACCACTTTACAAGGGAAACGTTTACAGTGAGAGCTTCCCACTCGCTGTTGAGAGAAATAAATAACAGCGACGACAATAACTTAAAGAAGTCTATTGATCGTGGGTTTCATACTGCCGCTCAGAATTTATTTCCAACAATGGTTCTTTTTTTTCATTTTGTTGCATATTGTCAAGCAAGTAAGTGAATAAAACTCGAGCAAATCTAGAATAAAACACACACACCACGGTGAGTAGAAAAAGGTTGCCGGGGAATTCTTAGATTTCATTTTGTTTCTCTCTTTACTGAATGCGAGAGAGAGCTGAGAAAATTAGACACACCGTTACTAAATGACACGCTTTTAGAATTTTGGAGTCCTTTTGCATTTCTAAAGGTTCTTAATATAGCCTTGAAATACTTAAGGACGGCAATACATAACTGACACTGTGGCTGTAAAAGCTCTCCGCTGATTATTGTGTGTTTAAGGAAGGTTCCGAAGGAAAAAAAGCTTCTATTCTTACGGCCATGCCTTCCTCCAAATGTAACATTTTTGGTGGTGTTGTTGTTGTTGGTGGTGGATCTGAACTCCACATACTATGTTCACATTCTCCTGTATTCCACCTCTAGCACAGAAAGTAGAACCCCTGTCCAACAATTCCCGTATTTAATACAAACTGTGTCTTTTTTTATCAACCTTGTGGAGAGAGAGAGAGAGAGAGTACTGTACACTTTTGGAGCTTTAAAGATGCAGACGTGAAGTAATAAAATATATATATATATATATATATATATATATATATATATATACACTGTATATATATTCTCCAGGTCCGTATCATATGTCTAATGTGTTAAAAGTCTCCTGGCATTAAAACATTTAAAATCATTTTAAAGATATTACTAATTTTAAAGATATTTCCCATTTATTTACCCATATTATGCCTCTTTTTTAACTTTTCGTCCAATGTTAAAATATTTTTGATGACTCATCCCGAGTCATAGGCTACCTTCATACATGTATACATTTGTTGACCTTATTCCAGTGGCTATTAGTTGTCTTTGACGATACAATTTTGAAGTATATTCCCATACCTACATACATTTTTCTGTGAAAATCAGCATCATCTAAACTGAAAATTGCAAATACAGCCCTGTTTTGCTGATGTACACGAGCAAGGAAGCTAGCCGATCCAGCTAGCTGTTTTGCTGTTAGGTCTAATATGTTAATATGTTCAAATTTTTCTTTGACTGTAGAATGTTAAAGAGCTTACGTTAGACAGCGACAATAATCATTTTGCGTTTCTGAACCTGCCGATGAAAAGATGTAGAACTGTGTTACTACATTTATTTATTCTTTTACAGGCTTTACTGAACTGTTACAGCATCACAAAAGGTACTGTTGCTAGTTATTCACCTGCAGTGATCACAATATTGGCACTACATCTCAATCCTCAATCAAACCAAGCTTGTGCATGTCGTTTTGGCTTTCCCTTTAACCAAACTATTGTCTTTTTGCCCAGTCCAGACGCGGTGCGAGTTGTCCCATATGTTTCCTTTCACCTGGACTAGCCATTTCAACAGAGGAACAGAGAGCGGATCAGAGGAGACTGGAACAGCCATTTCACCAGAGAAAGAGAGAGGCAGCGGGCCCAGCTTCACTCCACTGTTTGTATAGAGCCATTCATCTCCTTATTAGGATCAGTGCCGGGGCTGAAAGGAAGCTACAGGAGCTCTCTGTGTTATTGGTGTCGGTGTCAGAGGATTTGAAAAGATGCTGAACAAGGAACTCAGTGCTATTTGTTTTTAGTATAGACATGGACAGGCACAGAGGGGCTGAAAAAGCACATCAATGGCACTCTTGAACATTTTAAGAGTTGTCTTGTAAACATTTTTCTGAGCAGAATCAGTCATTCTCCTTAGCACTATTCTACTTATAGTACCACAATGTGGACAACAGAGTGTGGTTTGCTAAATGGCAGCTAGAAAGCCAACACCGGGCGTCTGAATCTGCAGACTGTGTCTGGCAGCGCTGCGGTGTGCTGTTGGCGCAGAAGTGTCTGGTGAGATTGCAGCATCGAAACGGCTACCAAAGGGACGTCCATTGTGAATTCTGAAAAGGCCTCATTATCGCTGCCAACATTAAAAAAGGAAAAGAGAAGAGGAGAAAAATTGATGCACGGCGGAGAATCCATGAATGATCAGTATACGTGAAACATGTAATGCCGGCCAGCGAAAAAAGAAATAAAAAAATGCTCTAAAAACCGTGGGACGATTATAGAAACGCCTGTGGTTGAAAAGAAAACCACAACAAACAAACAGCTGACTATCACAGAGGGAGCTGCTGGTGCCAAAACAACGAGTGGTTGGCGTTATTGAGGAGTGGCCTGAACAACTGCAGGTGGGGAAGAGGAGTGAGGAGTGTTGTTGCCGGGGCGCGATAACAACACGAATGATCAAAAACCAAGCACACAGCTAGTCTAAGGCCGGAGTGGGCCGCCCCCATAACACAAACAACATCACGTTTTCCTCTACAGACCACTGCCGCTTGCTGAAAAGCGTGACTTTGGGAATTTGCAGTAAAAATGTATACTGGCTTTAGTGTTGACGCGCTCCCAAATAAGGCCAGCTAATATTGCTGCGGCAAAATCAGTTCATGATTTCGCACAACAAAAACAGGAGCTTGCTGCAGAAGAGAGCGCACGCTCTGATTATAAATCAACAACCTTATTAATGAGGTGGGAGGATGCTTATTGGCACGCCGAGGAACAAGGCGGTAAAGAGGAAGAGCAGAGCACACGGCTCATACAAGTGTGAAGGACAAATGGCACGTGCAGGCAAGGACGTGCACAAGGCCGACAAAAAGTTAGACTTTTACTGTAAAAACAAGTACATCATTGCTAAAGTTAGAGCAAATTAAATCACCATATCGTCCAAACGTGTTGCTCTTCTGATATTAATGCCTTCACAGGACACGTTGCGGTGAAGAAGAAATCCGATATACGATATGTTCCAAATCCCATACCTTTTCTTTTTCACTTTAAGTAACCAGCAGCCGCCTTTAAAAAGTACATCCTGTTGCATGCAGTGTGCATTCAAATCGGACATACTATGTCGGTATAACATCGCACCTTCAACCCCTCCCTACTCAGAGGATTGTGGTTCAGAATAGCCAGAAAAATCATTCTGACTTGCAGACTGCAACCTGATGCAGTCGGACATCCAGTTTCTTTTGGAGTAATTCAAACAGGAGTTTATGGTCTTGATCACTAGTTTCAAGTCGTCTTCAATACAGCATGATGTTCATTTCGTCAATCATGGAGTCAAATAGACCATAAAGCAGGGTATGCTTGAGGGCGTGGCTACCCTGTGATTGACAGGTCGCTACTGCGGCGCTGTGCCGGTCTGGGAGTTGTTTTAGTCTTAAAACTTGATAGTTAATTGTAACATTTTGGTGGCCTAAAAATGTCTTCTTCAGCGCTCGATTGCACTTAGCACCTTCTCGTGTCACCTCTGGTTCCAAAAAAACAAGATGGTCACGGCCAAAATGTTGAACTCGAGGCTTAAAAAAAAACGGCAGTCCACAAAGCAATGGGTGACGTCACAGTGACTACGCCCACTTCTCATATAAAGTCAATTGGCGAGAGCAACAGCCCCTCTAAATAACGGTGTACGTCCCTCTGTGCAGTGGTACCAGATTATGATGACTGTAACTCAATGTAAGGAGCGTATTCTTCTGATTCTTTCTTCTTTAGAAGTTGCGTGAGAAAGGCCATTTGTCCCAGTAAAAAATATACTATCTATTTATTTTCTGTTACGGTTGCATGAAGGAAATGCTCACGGTGGCCCTGACATCTTGACTGCGAGCCAAATCCCAAATGAAGTAACGCTTGAAAAACAACAATGAGTTTGAAAAACAAAAAGCAGTCAACTTTCAAGTCTGTATTGTCTGAACTTCCGACATTGAATTTCAAAAAGCCTTTTCTAATCCATCTAATATTCCACGCGACCAAATTATATCTAACTGACGCCAAATGGATTAGTCGATCGGCCTAAATTGAATCACCAACAATCCTGGCAATTGACTCAGCAATTTGCTGAGTTTGGGATTTACTGTGTTAAATTATTGAAAGGATAATCTACAAATTAATCAATAACGCTAATATTCATTAGCTGCAGCCCTGGAATAGGTTTTAAGTCTGAACAAGTTTATTAATGGGATCCCAGGAATGCCTTTAAGTTACAGCGTGATACATCCAATAGATGTGCTTTATTAACCGTCTCCAGCCGGTTTCAAGCCGTGCGATGCCACATGTAGAGAGAGAGACAGTTGAAGTGGGGCGCCGTGGAGAGACAGGTATAGGCCGGTGTTCTAAACAAAGCAACAGGAAGTTAGTTATGGTACTTTTGTCCCGCTGCTCGCCAACATGGTCAACATTCGGGGGCCAGCAGCGGTGGCTGTGACAAACAGTTCATGGAGGCAATTTAAAGTACTTTAAAACCCTCGACGCGTTATGTCTCAGACTCCATGTCTGAGACATAACTGAAACCTCCCATGGATATAATATTAAATCTGATGTCAATCTCAAACAAAAGTCCACAGCTCCCTTCAGAAAATCATAGAAAAATTTGGAGATTGCAGACCACCGCCTTGGCCTTTTCTAAAAGGGAAAGAATCGATGTGTGTATCGGCCCCGTAACTCTGATCCACTCCAATATGTAATGGGCTCCTCCTTGGCCCGTGCTGCACCCATCCGCAAAATTGCATGACAATCAGACAAATTGCTTTGTTTGCCCGTGATCCTGCTGATGAAGAGGCACCCGATCCGACAAAACCCCCCCCAAAAAAATAACCGTTAAACATTGAAGACAACTCCTTGTTACTTCAGTGTCACAGCAATCCAGTGACAAATGACTTTACTTCCTCGTGTACAGTGCAAACAAGAACTGCTGATGGCTAATTGGGCAAGGTGCCAATTTGCCAACTTTGGTTTTAAAAAACCTCCAAGTCTACAGTTATGTGGTTAATGTAATATAAACCCACTTTTGGGCTCACAAAAAACTCAAAAAGATCCTTTAAACTCTGCTGACAGTCAACATAAAATGAGAGGTTGTTGGAAAAAGGAGTGTGCACACAATCCAGATTGCCTGTGTGTGTGTGTGTGTGTGTGTGTGTGTGTGTGTGTGTGTGTGTGTGTGTGTGTGTGTGTGTGTGTGTGTGTGTGTGTGTGTGTGTGTGTTCCACAGTTGATACTTCACTGGTTTGCAAACACACAAATTTGTGCAACAAACTCAGGCGCACGAACCACACAGCAACAACAAAAAACACACACACACAGGGGACGTGCATCGCAGGCGTCCGCGGGTTATTACTGAGAACTGCAAAACACACACGGCAGGCGTCAACGCACTAAAGTTTGGCGGACTGTGTCTGGATCTGCCTCCCGACCTGTCTGACCGGTTTCAGAGCCACACGACGGAGCCCCGCGTGTCTGTTCCTCCACGCAGCACACGAGCTAACGCCACCCTCGACGAGCACCATTTCTCAAAAAAAAAAAAGACAGAAAAAGAAACGTTTAATCAGCAGCGGAAAAAGAACGCAGAGGTCAAAGTGCACCATTCCGCAGCGGAGCCGCATATCTCGTTAGCCAGAATTGTTCTTTAATCAAAATCCAGTTACCACGGGACCGTCGTCCTCCGGGAGACAAACCGTAATAACACCTCATCACGTTGCGAAAATACATTTGTGAAAATTAATTCAGAATTTTCCTCAGCAGCAGTAAGCATGGCATTGTTGTGAACTTTTTTTTTTTGGGGGGGGGGGGCTACTCTAATCCTTCCTAATCCTCTTTTGGGGTCTCGTTTCATGCATTTATAAATACTTTGCACTACGATCGACCTCGACGCAGGCAATCACACACCCTAATCATCGGGGGAAATGAACGGCTCCACAGCGGAATTAGCCTTCCTCCACAACTGTTGAATGCGAGCGAGAGGCTCCAATTAATGATTGTCAAGCGCAAAGTGGCCCAAAAAGACAACAATGGCCGCTGGCTCGGTTTGCTGGACGGGGCCAACGTAGCTGGAGAAAAGCATTTCCTGCGGCGCACCACCAAGAAAGCACAATAAACCGCCCTGAAAAGAAAAGATGAGGGAACTGTCCTCTTTCCTCTCGTCAACTTTGGCTGAGATATGAATTTTGCTAAAAAAAAAAATTGAAGACCAGCATTGTGGGTATCTTTGCAGCGGATCAAAGCCCGACAACAACAAGATGAGTCTCATCCTTTTAGAGGCAAAGGAGATTTGTTCAAGGCGGCGGTCGAGAGGGAGCGAGGGAGACGATTGTAGGTATGCAAAGGAAGGGGGGGGGGGGGGTATGGAGAATCTGCTGACTCACTGTAATCATCAGGCTGAGGCGAGCTGAGCTGCTGCTGCTCAGGCTAAAGCTCTCTGCCTCCCCTTCAGAAGGACAAAGTAATGCTTCCCATCAACCGCAAGGAGCTACATGAAGAAAGGTGGGAAAGGAGAATGGTGAAAGAAAACTGCCTCGTGGCATGAAATAGCGTCTCTATTCTCTTCTTACATCCGACTGCCGACAGAATGACGATGCAATCTGAGGAAGGCATTGAAACACCCCGTTAAAAAACCGCGAAACGTTGTGATGTTCGGGCCTGAGTCATAACAAGGTTCGGACAGGATGTTCTGCGGCGGGCACAGCAGGCCGATGGGCTTAATTCTACTCCCATAAACAAATTATAACAATAAAGCACACACAACTGGCGTGATTACTCTCTAACCCTGTTGCGTTATCCTCTTTTGATTATTCCAAACAAAGCTGATACACAAAAAAAAAGCATGTAAAACAGAGCTCTGCGTCTAAGATTAGGCCTCATTGGCTAAACGAATGAACACAAAGCTGCAGTGCACTTTACCACTGTGGTACGATGATTGTCGGCTCCGACGGGCGACAATCAAGACAACACAGCGCCGCTCATCCGTTATCAGGTACCAAATGTTCGTTGCATGGCGTGTGCACAGTGTTTTTTGTGGTGATGGCATTTAGGCCGGGAAGGTTTGAAAAGTTCTATCGATTTTTTTTTAAAGCTCGACTTGTACCAAGCGATGAAAGGTCAGGATATTTAAGCCTTTGCTGCACCAATTTTGACATTTTCGGTTTATCTGTCTGTCCTAATTCACCCGTCTTTATAGTTTTGTAAAGCTTGGACAAATATAAACCAATAAACATCTGGCTTTTGCCTTTAAGCGGAAAGGTTATAATCGCCATTCATTCCACTTGGCTCTGCAGTAGTCACGGGTATTTATTGGCTCCAACTCTGATCAGCAGATGCTGAAAATCAACAGGGATTTGTGTGATTATTTTAATTAATGTACAAAACATACAATCAGTATGCCATCATCAAAGCCTCCCGACTCCAATCAGATAACAGCCATTTTTACCTCGCTGAGCATCAAAGCGCACTTCATTCAAACTCGACAGGAGCTCAATAAAGCTCATTAAAATTGTCTGGGTTAGTCTTTCCACTGTTACAATAATCACCAACTCTTGTTTGATAGTTTGAAAGAGACTGAATAAGTAATAACATTTTCAAAGGGATCCTCGTCTATCGTCTAGTTTTAGCGGGTTTTCCCGTATTAAAAAAAACTGCAAATATGCGCTAATTTCGGTGGGAAAAGGGTGTAACAGTAAATCTGACCTCATGATCAAATGCTGTCTTCCGAAATATGCACACTGTGTTTACGAGTCCCTTGTGTCTGGGAACGCAATGTGAATGATGCAGGCTGACTATATATAGTTTGTTTTCTATTACAAATAATGCCAATGACACGATAAATGGTTATTACCATATATATATATATATATATATATATATATATATATATATATATATATATATATATATATATCTCAATAAGCAAGTACCACAAGTACAAATGGATGTGTGTGTGTGTGTCCATGAGTGGATTATGAGACAATGGACCCCTGGGCATGCAAAAGCCCCCCATCCCACCTAAATAGCAAAACATACTGACTTAATAGTTGTTGGCCTCTTTTAGTAGTCACTTTGTAGTTCCTTTGTGTCACTTTCTGGAAATATTTTGTAACTTTCTTGTTGTTTTTTTCTGTTATTTCTTTGTAATTGGCATGCCCCTTTTGTAGTTGTTTTGAGTCTCGTTCTAATCATTCTATGTCTCTTTGTAGTTGCTTTGTGTCTCTTTGTAGTCATTCGGTGTCTCTTTGTAGTTGCTCTGTGTCTCTTTCTAGTCATTATCTGTGTCTCTTTGTAGTTGCTTTGTGTCTCTTTGTAGTCATTCTATGTCTCTTTGTAGTTGCTTTTTGTCTCTTTCTTTGTAGTCATTCATTTCTTTGTGTCATGGTCATTTTCTCTTATTTTTGAAGTCATTCTGTGTCTCGTAGTGGTTGCTTTATGTCTCTTTGTAGTAATGATGTGCCTCTTTGCATCTGTTTTGCATCTCTTTGGCGCTGTTGTGGTCTTTTTATGTTTCTTCACTGTCGTACGTTTCCTTGTGCTCACTTTTGAGTCTCTTCCTGGTTGGTACGCGTTTCTTTGAGTGACATTTTGCTGGTTGAAGGGGGTCCCCCGCCACTTTGGGCCCCTGGGCCTGACCCCGGTCAGGTCCATCAAATAAGCTATCCATCTGTGTGACTGTGTGTGTGTGATTGGTCACTGGTGTTCAGCAAGCAGGAAGAGACGTGACCACGCTCACCAGACTTAGAAAAACATGGCAAGCCAAAGAACAGTCAGCTGGGCCAAAAGCAATGACAAGTGCAGGACACACACACACACAAACACACACACACACACACACACACACTGCTGCTGCATGCCTTGGCATCATCATTGGTAACATCAGGGTGACCCCCACACACACACACAATTATGCAGCGCTCCATGTGCCTGGAGCTACAGCATAAACAAAAGAAAGCATGACTCAGGTAAAATGGCCACCTCTTCCTCGGTGATACAGTTTCATACACAGGAGCCACTTAACGGATCTCTATTTTCCCACGGAGGAGTCGATAAGAAGTGGCCTGAGTTAACTTGCGAGGAATGACTTGACCGATGAGACACGGAGGGCTGCCTCCGCCTCGATGGATGCCTCATGCGTGCTCGTTTTGAATTGCAAATGGTGGTAGGCAGCATGGCCGGGCTGCGAAATCCCTCGGGCATCTGAACTCACGCACGAACACAAACATGTGCACACTAGTAGCGAGACTTTGTGCAGTCATTTTATTTATTTTTTAACCCTGACACAGTTGGCTTCACTTCGACGTGCCTGAACTCTGTGTGAGCGCAAATCCACTGTCGTAGCAGCGGTGAGCAAGCGGTGGAGAAAACCGGCGCTGGGATGAGGTAATGGCTCCCTGGCTGCTAGGGAGGGCAAGGGTAGTGGGAGGGGGGGGAAGCATCGGGAGGCTGGCAGAGTGACTATGCACGGCTGACACAGCAGGCACAAGAGGTGAGTCCAATGTTAGCGACACGTGCGCCGCGTGACAGTACGGTCTGCCGGTGCCGAGGCCGGCGAGGCCCGCAGGGGGGAGCGTGACAAAAGGTGCCGCTGGGCCCACCCCCAGTATGAGCCGATCAGAAGAGCGTTTGAGGGCAACACTTCACAGAACTTTCCTGGAGAGTTGGCATTGGCGATTCAAACTGTGTAAATGACTCAATGCAATCAATATAAATATATTTGGGGGTGGAGCTACAACCGTAGAGTCCAACCCCCCCCCCCCCCCCCCCATCTCACTCCTGAAAGCATTCCTTGTCAACTACTGTATGTAATTCCTCAAAACCCGCGAAAAAAAACAAGGGGTGGGGCCAAAAATGTGAGGTTATTTCCATAGAGGAGACCTGCCCCGGCATGCAGGCACACAAAACACACACACACACACACACACACACACACACAGAGCAGAGCGCTGCTTCACCCCACGCAGCCCTAACGTCCCCACGCTGTTCTCGGGCCGACGTTGCACCGTCTACACGTCACCGGAAAAATGACCTGCATGGTCATTTTTTTTTTTTTTCAAGAGTAAGACGAAAACAAACAAAAAAGGGCCCTAAATCTACGAAACCACACGTTTGTTGTACTTAGTGAGGGGTTGTTGACAAGAGAGGGCGTGACAGTGGAAGCATTGAGTGTGAGTGTGTGTGTGTGTGCGCGTGTAGGTGTGTGTGTGCACGTGTAGGTGTGTGTGTGTGCGCATCTGTCAAGTGCGGCTGTTGCATAATTAGTGGGTGTGTTGAGACCCACTTTTTTTAAGGGCGATATAGCAGATCCAGTTTGTCCAGAGAGACTGATGAGACCAAACGGCACAACTTTTCTTTCTTTTCTTTTTTTAATCCAAAATGAAAATAAGGTGTAGTAGAGCGTCACGTGGACTGCGGAGTGGCTGCTCGGATCCCGGTGGCGGTGGAGGAGGTTCTAGCAGCCTGGTTGGTTTGTCAACACTGCCTGGGCCAGTATGGGCGCACAAAACGACGCAACAACTTGCCTCTGCTGCTCCATTCCCACAATATTATTCAACCCAGGGGCGGAGGAGGGACGGCGAGCGAGCGGGCAGAGTCCAGTCCATGCGCGGCGTTAAAATAAAGAGCCGCAGCTTGAAATTATTATTATTATTATTATTTCTTCCAGCAGCTAAAAGCAAGAAACACAAAAAAGAGCGAGAATACAGCAGAGCAGCGTAACCATTGAGGGGTAGAGGGGGGGGAACACGACATTCAACAAATCGTTAAACACAACCAAGCCTTTAAAACGACATTGAGCAAACTAGCAAGAGAGAAAGAGAGAGAGAGAGAGAGATGGGGTAGAAGGGGGTGGGGGGGGGTGATATGAATATTCCAACATACCCTCCTGTCAGACAGACAGAAATCCAAAGGAGGACCATGGAGGGTGGTGCGCACCGGCGGAGGTCAATCCTGCTCCCGTCGCCGCTCCGTGTTTATTGTCCGGTTACGGGGAGGAGGGGGGGGGGGGGGAAAGGGAGTGTGTCGGTGTTTTGTGCCGGCGAAAAACCTAATGAGAGAAGGAGAGAGGAAGGAGGAGGAGGACGACGAGAGAAAGAGGGAGGGACGCTGTCAGATGCAGTGAGGGGGGGCGGGGAGGGGAGGGGCGGGAAAAGGAGCAGTGACACACTCGCGCGCGCAGGAGCGTGTGTTCGGGGGGGGATGCGTAAAGCCGAGCGACGGCAGTGTCGTTCCTGCTAAAATGAATTAATAATAAATAAATGCAACAACAAAAAAACTCCCTCTCTGTCAACAAGTACTCTAATCGCAACAAACACGCGGAAACACGCGGACAAAGATGACATAACAACACATTGTTTCCACTGCAGCTGCATTCACGTTTCAGTGATCTTTTTCATGTTATGTCAGGGGCTTAGATACACAACATTTAAGTGTGTTTGGATTGTTCTTTTTTTTTTGTTTTCTTGCGTTTCCCCTTCTTGCTTGGTATGAAATAATTTTTAACAAAAGCACCACATCAGAGGGGCTTTGCTGTTATTTCTCGCGGTGTCGTCACGATTCCTTTTGATATAATCACAGAGGTCTAACGCGTGCGGAAGGGGGAGCCTCCCAAACCTTTGCATACGGAGTTGATAGGATTTCTTTCTTTTTTCTTTGTCGGCACAAAGGAGAGCGAACCAAAATAAATAAATAATGGAATAACTCGCCCCGTGAAAAGCAGTTCAATCAATTAGCAAATCTAAGTTAACCGGAACTAGGGATATTGAATCAAGTTGACATTAAGTGAAGTTCAAAGAACAAATTATATTAGTTCACTTAACTTAGAATTTTAAGGCAGCCCTTTAACTCGTATTTTTAAGTTGAAACAACATGTTCGATTTTACAGTGCAGTAATAGGGAGGTATTAGTTTCCCCCATTGTGTGTGGTAAATTAGCAATGTTTATTTTGAAAGGCACGCTGGGTTTGAGGTAATTAAACCACTGATTGGGGGGTTGCTGTTGCTGTTGCTGATTTGATTAATCACTGTCAGACCCTGACAATTGCGCAGCCTGGAAGTGCTGCACTGTGTTCAGAAGCATATAGCTTAAGTACAGTAATGCCACCATAGGCCCATTTACAATACAAGGTCACAACAAGCTCATTAACAACACAGTTGTTACCATACTGTAAGACAATATAATTTTATTTGTCTGGTTTAGTGCCATTAAGGCTTGATTAACAACCAAAGGGCAACCGTCCCGGGTCGCCACTACTCCAGGCTTAATGTGTGTCAGCTGGTTGGTGCTCACTGAAAATCTATCTTGGAATAAATGTACCAATAACCCACGATACCCCGTGGTATCTCCATTGATTCAGCGTTGCATTGACACATGGACAGCTTTAAAAGAAGTATAAAAAAAAACACAACAAAAGGATCAAAACTGATGCAGCAGAACCCCGTTTTAAGACAGTCACTAATTTAGTTGTGTGCTTTGCATATTCCTAAAGGTGTGTCTGAAGCAAGTACAAGATAACATTTTCATGTCAACAACACTGACCACATGACTGGGGTGACAAATTATCTCCATGTAGTGTTTACTGTTTACTTTACCGCTTCGGACACTGTTTCCCGCAGCAGCAGGTATTCATTTTCATAGAAAACAGCTCTGAACATAATAGCTGCTGAAGAGCCAGATATTAGTGGTGGTGGTGGTGGGTGAGTGGGGGGAGTAGCTTATTTTTTTGCCACCGGGGGGGCCGCCAAGCAGGTTGATTTAATCTCTTTATAACTTCAGATGTATAGATGGCTGGCAAATTGAAGGGAAATCAAACAGCGTCTTAGTGAACAACTTCCAGTGGCTTCCATCTATGTCGCAGCAGCCTCCCAATTACAGCTGCATAGTCATAGGTGTTCAGCTGGCCTCTTGTCTGTGAAAAGACGTCGTATATGATTCACATCATCTTCATACTCATGGGACCCATTCAACCGAGCTCTCATGCTCTAAAGCATATCTGCGTCACATGTCTTCAATGGCTTTTTTTTCTTCTTTTTTCGCCCGTCCGTCTGTGTATTTATTTTTTCTCCCCAGAGTCTGACCTTTAAGACTCTTTCACTGACGGAGATGTACATGAAATGGTGTCTATGAAGGCCCTGGAAGTGTCTCTGCCATTTAGGAAAGAGAGAAAATCCCACATTTCAGATCTCAGCATGAAAACATACCGCATGAGGTTGTTTTTTTTCTTCGCGGGCCGAACAGTTTGACACCACTTTATAAATAGCATCTCTGCCTCAAGAACATACAAGCAAGGATGAGAAAGCGGCTGTTCCTGTTTTGTTCTTTGCTCTGACTTTTATTTTGTTATAGCCAGTATGGATCAGTATGCACAATGTTATATATGAGCTGACGAAAATGAAAATACTTGAAAGTATTTACTGTTTGATTTGAAGCTCTTCTTATGACACATTTAAGCGTGTTTAAGTTGAGGATGGACAAATCAATTATAACTATTTTAAAGCCAGTCTGTTTAATAATGAATCATCATCATCATCATTTTTTTTGGAAGGGTCCAGGCAAACACCCACTTGGCAGGACAGCTGAAGCACTGCGGACAGCAAAAACTGCTGAAACCACACAAAAAAACACCCTAGTCACACATCAGCTACCTTTAAATCCATCTCCCTCAGCACAGCTCCAGGGCAGCTCGGGCCGGTGCTCCCCAAAATTAGAGCTGACAGGCCGTCTCATAGAAAATCTATGTTAGATCCTTCTGACGGGCTTTTAGAATTCTACTGGCGTCTGCGGTTAGCTGCAGGTTGCTGTTCGAAGACATCAATTACTCAAAGTAAAGCCGCTTTTTTTTTTTCTTCTGGGATATGCTGCAGCAGTTTATGTTTTTTTTAAATAGGACGGAACATCATAATTATTTGATTTGCCTCCCTCTTCCCTTCTCACCTGCACAGTTTTCTATCCCAGCATGCATTGGGTGGAAAGTATGGAACACACAAGTAGTTAGTCTACCACATTACAAACACAAAGAGACAGATGCTCGCACTCACACTGATGGGCACTGGAAAGTCTTTAGTCTGACATAAACGAGTGTCTAAAATATACTGTCTCAACTTGAAATGAACTTTAAAGAGCCGACGATGTAAAAGAGCGTACATGACAGGTGGCAAGGGGGTCATTTGCGCTAAAAACATAAATTATCTCTATGGAATCAGGTGTGTTATAGGATAGAAAATGTTAGCTTCTAAAACTTCAATAGTACGCTTTAGCTTTTGAGTTTGAAGTGAGCCACTGCAGAGCCATTACATCCTCCAGCCAGCATTCCAGATGAGGCCACAACTATAGCTCGGTTAGCTGCGATCTTGAGATTGAGAAATACAGAAACTACCATAACCCTGATCAGTTTGAGCTTAAATATTTTTGTTATATCTTCAAAAGTAGTTAAAAAAAAAAAAAAAAATATGACTGCATAATGTTTTGTTTAGGACTCAATACACAAAGTTAGAGTTAGTTAGGTAGTATTAGTAGCCTTGTTAAAGGCGCTAAATTCAGAGCATTTCTATTGCTCCCACACGTCTCTCAACATGGCGACGGCTGAGTCGGTGGCTAGAAGCTAACAGTGCAAATAAATGGCAACAGAGCTAACAGTGTTTACCCGAGGGGAACCAGCCAGTTGGCGCTACACACCCGTGATGAGCTCTAACCGCCGAAATGAGCAGCGCTTTTTCAAGAAGTAGCCTCTAGTTTGTTGATTAAAAATAACTTTGATATTGTTGCTGCTTTAAGCTGCCGGGAGCTACAGTAACTGGCTTAGTTTGATAGCAGTTGTTGATTCAATTGTTCAGTATAATGTATTCAAATTCACCGGGATCGTAAACAAGAGAGAGACGGGAGAACTAAAAGGTGGTAACTCCCTGCCTTTGAAGCAGCCATAATGTCAGAAATAACTCTCTCCTCAGTCTCTCCTTTCTGTTTTATGATGCTATTTGATGCAGGCAGAATAACATCTAATAAGATAAAACAAAGAAATCTAATAAGATAAAACAAAAATGGATACGCTTTAAAAATTCTGCCTTCTCATGAGGTGACCTTTTCTTTCTCCTCGAAGGCGAATTTTATTTGCTTTTCATCACACAGGCCCAGGAATCACATCTGGGTCCTTCCTGCTGTTCACCTATGAGCCACCATGCCTCCCGAGAATGAAATCTGCTCTGCAGCATATTAAACCACTGGAACGGTAATGATTTAGTTACACAATACCCATTAAAAAGCTGTTCCCGTTTAGCGTTTAGTCCACATGTTCATGTTAGAGAGTCACATCCATTACAAATGTCCCCCCCGCCCCATGTGACAAACTGTTTCGTGAAATGATAAAGTGGGCCCCGTCCAAGTGATTTACTGTGTTTTTGAAAAGAATCAGAGGAGAGCTGGAGCATCCTGTCTCTTCCCTTGTCCGCTATCTGTTGGCCAGGACGTGGATATTTCCTTCTCTCCGTTTGCTCCACCGCCACATGACCTTTTTCCGGCGGCGTGGGGAAAGTGCTGTGGCTAGAACACCAGCTTCAAAAGGTCACGTTTCAAGTCCTTCTCGGATGGAAGTGAATGATGAAAAGTTGTGAAAAGGTCCAAGTTTCAACACTTTGTTGAGAGATATTTGCTTTTACGCTTGTCCGGGCTCGAAGGGATTCAAATATCCGACCGAAGAAGGTGACGCCCATACTTTGACAAAATGATTGATGGTATCGCATTAAAACAAATGAGATTTCTTTTAGCCCTTCAAAGGAAGCCTTTGACTGATAAGAAAGACAACACCGCACTGCAGACCCTTTGTATTTCATAGATAATAAAAACACGACCTTCAAGACATTTTTAAAGAGAACATTTTGAAATTCAGTGTAATCGTTGAGGAAATGAACACTTAACCTTGGCACGGTTTGTCAAACCACGGTAGCAGTGGAGTTTTCCATCTTTGCTCATTCAACCAGACAAGTGGCCAAGTGATGATGCCCCATTTGTTTTTTGGGGTTCTAAGCTCGCTGCATTTCTATTCCGTGGCCTCGCCCGACGTGTCGTATCTGTGCAACATCGGGGGTCAGAGGGGAACCCGCCTGTCACGTTTCCGCTAAGCATGCGTGCCTGGAAAGGTTCGATGATTGCAGACGGCTCCCTTCGCAGCTGCACAGGAAACCAGGCGTGGCGTCCTGAACCCTGTGACCCGTGCCCACATGTGGTCATCATAACAATAAGAACAACAGCCGACTTCTCCAGGGACATCGTGAGGCACCAAAAAAATGAAAATGAAAAGAATATTCACAATATGTCAGAGGTAGAGGATAGTTAGAAAGAAAAGCAGACCGACCAAAACTAGCTTGAAAAACCAGTATAATTTGTGGGATAGTGATCTTTTTTTTTTTTAAACATGTTAGTCCTACATACATACAGTATATATGCTACATATATATATATATATATATATATATATATTGATATATATTGATATATATATATATCGATATATATATATATATATATATATATCGATATATATATATATTTATATATATATATTGATATACATATATACACAAACATATATATGTTCACACATACTGTATATATATATTTATTTACAGTTTTATATATATACACATATTTATACATATATATATTTTTAATTTATATAAATATATATATATACGTATGTGTATGTATAGTTCATATAATGTCCTAATAGTTACAATTAGCAAATATATATATATATATATATATATATATATATATATATATATACACACACACCCATCCCACAAGAACAAATATTCTGTATCATAAACAATAATGTGTCCTCCGCTCTACGCTGAGAAACCCTCTATATGCATGAGTAACTCCTAACTGTTCAGCCTGTCTACTGTTGACCCTGGGTGTGCTGAGAGGCTAATGGATGAAATAAGTGGCCCTCAAATGTAGCTACATCACCAATAAGTGCGCACACACACACACACACACACACACACACACACACACACACACACACACACACACACACACACACACACACACATAATAGAAAAATGTATGGTTGAATGTCTGCTGCACAAATGTTCAAATGAACTGCATGTCCTTCCGAGTGCTCCTGTTCCCCTGCGTTTGCTCCCGCAGAGACAGACTCCTACCAAGAACTCAGTGGGAATGATGTGTGCAATAAATATCATACTCATCCTCAGATTTAAAGTTTATTTGTGGCTTTCGAATTTGAATTATAGTTCAGGCACAGACTGGTTTATTACATACTGAATTGAGGGAAGGAAAGGCATTTCATCAGCTGAAAGCCAAATTTTATTCCAGTCTGAGAGAAGGCCTTGGAGTGGCATTTGCATAGTACAGTGTGTTATATCGATGGCAGTCTTCTTGTATAGTGCTCTCATATATAATTACAATGTCCTGATTATGCGAGAATATTATTATTTAATAAATATATATATATATATATATATAAAAATACTGATTGATGTAGCTTTAAGACAATAGTCAGTGCCCATAGAATTTATATCAGTCTTTCAAACGCAGGAACTTGCATGCTAAACAATAATGGCGGCTAAACTGAACGTTGAGTAACAGTCGTGACACCACAATGGGTGACAACACGTACGTGTCAGTACGAACAAACGGCGAGTAGACATTTATAGCTGACCAAAATAATCCAATTGAGTTTGATAAACTGAAAACACAGTGTGAAAGGGTTAAAGGTCCAAGAGGAAAACACAGACAACTCCCAGAATGGACAACACTACGGTTGCGAACCTGTCGATCACAAGGTAGCCCCACCCTAAAGCGTATTCTGCTTTATGGTCTATTTGACTCTAAATGGACCATAATTTACCAAATTACCATTACACTGTATTAAAGAAGACTTGAAACTAGAGATTAAGACCATAAACTCATGTTGACAATGTTTACTGATGTAATAATTCGAGAGGAACATCAGTTCTTAGTGTTACAATGTTTACAAGGCAGGGAAGGTTCAGTGCTATTGAGTTACATTATGGGAAGTGTAGGATCAAGCCTTTTGGAAGCTTCACCCATATGAACACAATTTCTGCCCAAATTTGGACCATTCCTTTTTTTTTAAGTGTCCCTTGTGTGTCCCCAAACTTGATGGAAGCGAAAAGTAACCCTAACAGACCGGATAGAAATTAAGTGGGATTTGATTTCCGACTAGCCGTAGCCATGTTTGTATTCGTCCCGACTCCAACTAGGAAACAAGAAACCGCATTTGTTTATATCTGTAACCGTGTCTTAAAAAGGTTTCCGCCCCACTGCACGATCATTGGGGACAAATAGGGTACACAGTGTTGCCAACTTGGAGACTTTCTCGCTATATCTGGCGACTTTCAAAACCCTCTTGGAGACTTTTTTTGTCAAATGCGACTCGCGACAAATCTAGAGACTTTTTTTGGTCTTATTAGAGACTTTCTGGTGTCTTGGAGACTGACGTACATCAGATAATCTAAAATGAAAAGCCACACGTCTCAGAGTGGACTAAAGAGGCCTTATTGTGTCGTGCCACTGAGCACGAAGCCCTGCGGCCCCGGCTCTGCCCGGCATTTAACAAAAACTCAAACCGATTTCAGGGTACCACTGAAGTTTTATACACGCGATAATCGGACGAAACAACTGTGTAACTCGTAAGACGCATAAGGCCTCTCCCACACGCCCCTCTGGCCGATTCACCGGGCTAGCCGTGTGTCCCAGCCCTTGCAGAAACAGAGAGCGGCAAGTCAAACACAGTTTCGAAAGTCACCCGACGCGCCATTTGCTCTCTGGACTGCCCACTGTCCTAAAAAAAAATCAACCTCATTCGATTTGAAACCACCTCACGCGCATTTTAAAACGACATATAACACTGCACTGCGGCAGCGGATGTATTTCCAGACTATGGACTATTTTTCCTCTATGGAAATAATTTGACAGCTTGCAGTGTTTTGGCCGCGGCGGGAGGACTAACAGTGTGCGGCGGGAGCAGAGGGCATGGACGGTTGCCCGGGTCCCACAGCTGCGTGGCGCTGGGGCACAGACAGCCCTTCTCTCTGGGGCACATTGCTCCTTTTATGCCCGGCACACTGAACCATTGATCGGAGACTCCCCTCATCTCCGTTGCGCCAACAGAGCTCAGGTCCACGCAGACTCTAAGTCGGGGCTCAGCAACGCGACATCTGACAGTAACTCACAACGTTCACAACGGCCGGGTCAACGCACGCGTTATTATTGGGGAAGCGAAAGTCTGAAACGTTAATCTCTTCATCACTAATGTTACGGCTAATGTTGCACCGTATCTGCTGTATGTGTAAATAAGCAACGAGTTTACCATATTAAGATGATATGGTCAATGTTGTGTTAGCTTGTTCCACTGTGTCCAAGTAGCTGATATTTAGTATAGCTATATATATAGGAGTATAGCTCAATGTAGCCTATTTTCCACCATAATCGCAATACGCAAACGCAATTTTTTTTGTGCATTTACAGCTTGTTCTCACTTCTCACAACTCAAAATAATTGTAATTTCGTTCCTAATTGTTCCTCTTGTCTTATTTGTATAATTAGTTGCTCAAGTTGAAACATTTTCAACTCTGTGCTGTTGCATTTTCACTTACATTCACACGCCAGGTCTATTTGCATCAACTCATGTCTTTGCGTTGACTTTACATGCAATCGCACCATGTCATACCGAAAAAATTGCATTGAATTCTGTCTCAAAGCAATTTAAAGCCTACAATGTGTAGAATTTAACAATTTCGAACTTCGGTCCAATCAAAAATGTATGCGGTCAAAAAAAGATAAGATATGACAAAAGAATATTACTGCTGTAATACAAACTCGCTCAGTGATGTTTGTTGAGCAGCAATTGTAATGTCTTGTTAAGTTCTCAAACATTAGCTACCTAGCCTACGTGAGCCAAGGGTCATCACCAAGCGAGGCTCTGGCAGCAAAACAACGATTCATATTGGAGTGCATGTTACTGCTTATGAATTGAACTTTCTTTTTTTCAGAAGAAGAAGAACGTACTTTCTATTATTTCACATGTTACATCGTCTTACCTTTGGACCTTTGGACCTAAACACTAACTGCACACTCTCAGGGTGAATTTATTGAAGACAAAGTGATGGAACATGATCACCATGGATCAAAATTAAGAATATAATCTATGTATAACATAAATTGCCTAGAAAATCCATGTTAACCGATGTGTGCATAACTGCTTATGGATTGAGACATTAGCTCTTAATCATCACACGATAAGCCGTCACAATTTAAAGTCAGTCAATTCTCCACAGGGCAGGGTTATTCCAAACTGCTTCCGATTAAAAGAAGAAATCAATCCACCTCCCCTCCAGTCTCTCTTTCTCTATGCGTTTCCTTCCCTCTTCGGTCAGCTATCACTCTGCTGGCCCACTGCTGGAGTTGCCTGATTGATATTCACTGCACTTATCCGCTGGCTGATGCACCGGCCAGTTTACAACCTCAGTTGGAGGAAGCCTGTCAGTACGAGGCTGAGGCTCTTTTTATGATTCTGGAAAGCCTCTTTTCTGGTTTCCGCTGTTCGCCGGCCCTGCAGTGTCCTTCACTAATGTATTGAGGGTTTGGAATTAGTAAGCCTCGATTGATCTGTTAAAATTGCCTTTTGATTCGTACAGTGTTTCATGATTAAAATGATGAAACTGAGATCTACTCACATCTAGTATCCTCTGACTTGGAACCACTGCAAAGACACAATCATGCACATGGGGTTTGTCTGAGTGCAGCAAGTGATAAAATGTTCACTGACCTACATGGTGCATGAGCATGTTCAACACAGAGCAACATGAGTTACAAATATATCATTCACATATGTGCATGATAAAACTGTCAGATTGATTGCCATGAGATTTGGCAGAGATATTCATGGCACCCAGAGGATGAATTACTCTAGAGACGCTGATGATGCTCTGACTCTTCATTTAGTGTCGCCAGCACGACACGGATTTCACCTATGCAGTGAAATTTCTCAGCATCTAATAGATTGGTGGGCTTTTGTAGAGACAGTCATGATTCCCTGAGGATGAATCCAATTGACTTTGGTGACCCCATGACTTTTCTTCTTGCAACCCGTGAGGTTTGTGCTTTTGTGTCTCGACAACTGTCCAACAGATGACCTTAAAATCTAGTACACACGGTCATGTTCGATTCATCCGCTTCGAGGCCAAAAGTAATCGATGCCAGTATACAGTGATTTACCAGCTGAATGACCAAAGTGTTTTCCTCATATTGAGTTATGCTGTTTTTTTGTGTTGAGAGAGATGTTGTGTTTTATTCCAGGTTTTATATTCTATTCCGCTTCAGCCAAATCAATGGCCGGCCATCATTCTCATAGATATGGGCTATAAAGGGCCCTACTACACCTACTAGTAGGTTCAGACCATTGACATGGTTGATCGCAGATAAGAGGACAAGAAGACGACGTCGACCTCTAGTGGCCGTAGTAATTATGGTGGGAGCAAAAGAGGAAGTCAGGTGATGTAGTATAAAGAGCAACATAGTCTTCGCAGGGTGGAGGCTGTTTGCTGTCCTGGCTCCTCAATGGTGGAATGAGCTCCCCATTGACATCAGGACAGCAGAAAGTCTCTACATTTTCTGTCGCAAACTAAAGGCACATCTTTTTCGACTACACCTTGAATAAGGAAGGTAGCGCTGTAGTAGCACTTTAGTAGCATGGCACTTACTGATAGCACTTTGTAGTCTAACTTTATTGAAATTGTACTTTCTTGATTCTTGTTGTTCTGAGTTTGTATTCATGGTGGAATTGCACTTATTGTAAATCGCTTTGGATAAAAACGTCAGCTAAATGAAATGTAATGTAATGTAATGAGGCAGAGGGTTGGAAAATTAATCAACACTGGACATTTTAACCCAGGAGTCTGCTGTTCCCGTCTCATGTGAAACATTTCAGAAACAAAAGTCTTTTTTTACTTTTGTTTCTGAAATGTTTATCTGTATTGACGTTATGTCTATGCTTTGCTTCTCTGTAGAGCACTTGGTAAACGCTGTTTTTAAAAGGTGCTATATAAATAAAGTTATTCTTCTTCTTATTATTAAAAGTTGTGAAATGCACTAAAAGCTGGATCGAGAGTTAATTAATTCTTCCGTTTATGTAAATGAGGCTAAGGCTGGACCAAGAGTTCGGGGGTGGAACGACCATGCTAATGAAGTCACAACAAAACCAACATAAACACCAGAAAAGAGCAAATGGTTTAAGACCTAAGGATTACAATAGGGGGTTTTAAAGTGTTTCTACAGGTCGGTGGCCTGGCCCCAATGGATTGGGATAAATTTGGTGTTCCCCTGACTTTTCCTCTAGCACCATCATCAGATCCAAATGTTTTTGTCTATTTAACTGGATGACCAAATACCTTCAAAGCTATTGACAGCCATATGCCTTAGCTGTACGTTGTAGTGCTTAAGAACAGCCTCACAGAGCTGCTAGCAAGGTTGAAGACTGAGCCTTGTTTTATAAGAATACACTAGTCTCATCTGGCTTCTTCATAAATTGGGGCTGGAGCAGAGAAAATGCTCCAACGTCTGCACAATACAGGAGGAGGAACTCGACACAAACAATGTTGAACTAGAAGGGCACTCGGAGAACGCAGTGCTCCGCCAAGGCCAAACACCATACCCGTTAGCAAAAAGGAAAAGTAACGATTGAATCAGCGGCGAGCAGTTTTTTCCGTAATCCTGCTGACAAAAATCCTAACTTCCCTGGCGGATGCACCTCTGAAACGTCAATCCAAACGGTCTGTTTTCGAGGGAGCCAGATCCATTCATGTTAAAACGGTCCTCTTTGGTATCTTCTGGTGTGGAGCCATCAAAGACCTGGGTGGTAATGAGCACACTGTGCGTTTTACTGATGCCCCGCTGCATAATTTCCCGACACAGTTCAAATTAATTCCCGCTGCCATTTAGAGTCATTAATGTAAGAGGCTTCCAAAGAAGAAGAAAAAACCGCTCATTTAGCCATTTCCCAGTGTTAACCTCTACCCTTTGAGTTATTAGATAATTCACACGACTCATTGAACAGCGGAACTGAATGAAATCGCATCAACTGTCAGTTTCGGTGGCGTAAATGCTGCTGAGCGAATCTTGCAGTCCTTCCGTGTCACATTGGTGCAGCGAATAAGGCTTTACATCGGTCACGACACGAACTGGCGACCTCACCTTGGAGTCTGAACTGACTGAAAACTCTCAGCACAGACGGACAGGGTGCTCGGTTTGCTGTCTTGGGATAAGTGGTTGCATGTCCTTGAGGCTCTTCCGTCCACAAGCAAAAGAGAAATTAAATTAGCCCTCAGTGTGACCACAGGGTGCTTAGGCCATCTGTGTCATCCCATTACTTGACCGCCGCAGCATTTGCAATATCACATGTCCTTGGGTTACCTTTAAGATACGAGAGTTCATGGAAAATTGAACAAAAAAGTTATCACCTTCCTCATAGCCAAAGGAACCGTTGTCAATATGTCTCTGACATGCACAAGTATGCTCCACTTTATAAACCCACTTGTTTATTTATTATTTGAATATATTGATTTCTGTAAAAGCAAAAATCCTTGTTCTCTGTCTGCATTTTTTTACTCTTACTGATGTATGTCAATATTTTAACTGGAGAGGAAAGCAAACAGGTTTGTAAAGAGTTTTCTTCCAGTGCCTGCCCGGCCCTATATTATATATGTGGGACTTTACAGTATGCGAGTATGAAACATTCATCACACCCTGGGCCCATAAAGCAGCTTATTCCTTGTGTGCTCAGCTGCTCTACGATTTGATGATATCACATGTTTGCGTTTTGCACTTTGAAAACGGTCCTTCTTATTGACAATCATTTTTGTAGTTTAGCTTACTCATAACATGATAATTAGTGTTACCTTAAAGGGGACACATCACAAAATGTTTCAGAGCGCCATATTTTTCTCACAATCCAATCATTTCTTTCAGAAGGAGACACTTAAAAAGAGGTATATTCAGACAGACACTGTGAGAAAAATAATGTGGGTTTATGTTTTTTACATCAAAGCTCTTAAACATGTTTATAGTAGAAACCCAAAATACAAGTATGAACCTGAAAATGTCCCCACTGATGTTTCCCCTTTAAGGGCCATTCTGGAATAGCGCGTGTGCTGAGAAAGAGTCACTGAAAAGAAAGCAAAAGATCAAATATGTGGAGACCCAAAGTGTTCAAAATGAAGTAAATTGAGAAGAAATTATATGGGCAAATAAATACAACATAACTATGAAATGATCCAATAACATGTAACCCATTATTACATTATGATAATAATAGATAGATAATAACAGAGCATGTCATATCGCTTCCCGGCAGTTTTCATTTAAAAAAAATGTCCACCAAGGTCTGTTTACGGTACTTTTCATCTCAAAGTCTTTATCTGTCAAAAAAGACAAATGGAGCACAGCGACTTATGGTTGGTTGCTGCTTTGGTCATAATATCCGATTTATCTCATCTTCAAAGATTTGGGTCTGCACACAAGTGAAATGAGAACGCCTCACACAAGATGCAACATACAGATAGAGAGTTCTCTTTGCATAACCTAACTCTGACCAACATACAATTCCAGTGTGAGTTTCAACAACCCCTTTACTGTTTTCAGTAAAGGGGTTGTTGTTATCCACTCATGATACTGAGAAATGAGTATGACTTCATTGGCAAACACTAATGTCCTTTTGGTAGTGGATCAAAAAAAGACACTGAAGAGTCCTCATGGCAAGGGTTATCAAAATAAAAAGGATCTTTGTTTTAAAAACAGTGTGGAGGCCCCCAGGGGGACACAATCCAAAACATTAGGAGCATTCAGTTGCGATTGCCTCCCCCAACATCACATTTTATTAGAAACAGTGTGATGTTTAAAGGGGGTTTCCTCGGCTGAGTGAAGCCGCACATCTAGGAAACTGCCCATTAGAGCGAGTATGATGTCATACTGGCTTCTGCCTCAGGGGGGCAGGAGTGCACCACATGAGGAACATCAGCAGTCAGTAACACACTTGGATGATGAAAATAATAGCAATAAGGAAAGATGGGAGAAGTGTATCAAGAATTGTGCTGCAAACCGCCGTGAATTGTCACGGTGCGAGTGTGCAGGCAGGTAGGATTAGTCAGCGGTCAATCGGCGGGTAAAAGGCTCTCTGTTGGAGACCTGGGTGTGGACGGCCCGGCGCCAGCAGCAGGACAATGGAACTGAACTCTGCGTGAACTCCTCCTCGGCCTACATTTCCACCTCCTCTGTAGTGAGGACACACACACACACACACCTTGAGGTGTGCAGGGGGATGATTTTGCGTCGACAACACACACCTGGCTTTTAAAACAGTGTGTATCTGGATGTCTTGTCCCATTTCCTGTCAACATGCGGACACGTGAATAATGCATAAGTGCATTTGGCAATCCATGTTAAGAATTTACACTTATTGTCCATAACGTTGCACTCTTGCACGTGTTCAGACTGTTGTGTAACACGAGATTGTGTACATGTGTGGCCTTCGTATTGGTTAGTTGTTTAATTGTATTTGACTATCGTATTTGCAAGAATTTGAATTGTGTGTGTTTCTTTTGTTGTTGCCAAACTCCATTCAAGAGACAAAGCAGCATGTTAGTGTCCAAGTCGTAGACCAATAACTACGATCCAACCAAGTTTTTGTATTTTGAACAATTGCTTTGTATTAAAAATGGTACAACTAGTCTTCTGAGAATTGTTGGACGTAGGTTTACATATGGACGAGAGGGACATGTCCCTACCAATATTTTAAGAAGACAGAATTTTCCCTTAACAAAAACGTGTTTGCACTGTCCTTGGAGACTGTTGTGCCATTATTTATTGCTGTTTTATGTTGTCTTGGATTTAATGGAGATTAAATATTTGAAAACAATACAGAATACCTGAGAGCCTTTCTGCATTATACTCCACTTTTATCTTTATATTTTGAAATTCACCAGAATGCAGCAAATCAAGTGTTTTTACGCTCGAAATTGTCTCACACTTTGGTTTATTTTTAATTAAAGGATGTGACAAATGAGATCAATCATCCATGAATTGAAATGTTGAAATGTCTCCATTAAAGTCAGGGGAAATTTCTCAGTTCCGAAAACGGGGATAGAAATACAGTTTGTTTCACATTCAACTGCTCAATTTCAACCTTTGAAGATTTGCCGATACACTTTAACAGGATCTGGTTCTAATTTGATTAGAAAATGAACTGATCCAAATCTGCAGAATGAAATCAGTCCCAGTTCTTTGAAGCCCAACAGGCCAGACAGCAGCGTTAGCCATTGGCATTACTTCAATAAACTTACTGTTGAAGTTTGAAGTGGCTTTGATTGAGCGACAGACATGAAGAATGCAATGACTGCAAGTGGTTGTATGATTGTGTTGCTTCAATAGGTTGGTTCCTCAAAATTTGCAGAACCTGATATCCTACATACTACCAATGCTCCAGCGTAAATTCAGTCTGGGGGACTATTGTCTTGTATGATTCGGCCTGTAGTCTATTTCTCACACGTCCTGCCATTTAATCACATAATGTCTTTGCTGTCATTCTTTGAGGCAGTCAATTATCATTTCAGCTGTTCTCATCATTTATCTTGCTGCTGCTCAGGACACGCGTTCCTCGATTACAAATCTTAGCCCTGACAATGAGATTTTTACATCAACGCTCTTTACAAAACAGAGGATCATTTCAAAGAACGTACAGCTCTTTGTGAAGTATACCATAAAATCAACTAATGAAAAACCATAGACTAAAAAAAAGAAGTGGATGTATTCATATAACGTCACCCATTGGTGTGTTGCTCTCAAAGACCGTCTGCAGTTTGTGATCACTCTATCATATTTATTCAATTATCTGTGTTTGATAGTCATTAAGTTACGTGTATTCAGAGCATGAGCTCTGAGAATGTAGCCCTTTAAACCATCACCCTAACCTTAACCCCTAATCCTATTTATTGTTTGAGTTGTGTTTAGAGGTTGTACATGGGGATTATATATTATTGTAGCCCTGATTCTTTATGTTTAATTTGATATCTAACATGTGGATTTATACCATGTTTTTTTCTTGATTTGTACCTTGTGACCTGATATAAAAGGATCCCCTAATTAGTACAAATCAAGAAAAAAACATGGTATAAATAGGGTTGGGGTTTAAAGGGCTACCGGTGAGGAAGATCAGACTGACATCCAGACGGAGAGGAAAACTTATCTTTACTGGTTTTAATTATGAGATTAAAGGTGTCGACACTTTGAGCTGCTCTCAGATCTTCATCAGGCATAAAAACAGAAGACAAACAACTCAAAGACTCCAGAGGACTTGAGGGGGTTCCTGATTCCTTTATTTAAAACACATGCCAGACAATCAAGTATAATCATTAAACATTATACAAAAACTGCAGTTTGTGTAACTTTTAGGGATCATCTCATAAACAGATTCATATTCTGGGTTACAGACCTTCTAAAAAACATAAGCAGGATTTAGTGTCTGGTGTCTTTTATCGCTCTCTCTCTCTCTCTCTTTCATCTTCTATCATCCCTCCAGACTCTGTCAGGCTGGTGAATGGGACCAGTCTGTGTTCAGGCCAACTGGAGGTGAAGTCTAACCAGTCCAACCAGTCTACCCAGTGGTGGTCCTCAGTGTGTGAAGAGGACTTTGACCAGCAGGATGCAGAGGTGGTCTGTAAGGAGCTTGGCTGTGGGGCTCCTTCAGGCTCTGAGAGGAGTTTCCCACATTGTGTCTTTGTGTTTGTGCACCTGATAATCTCTCCACGTCCAGCAGGTGGAGCTGGAGAGCTACTTTTCGGTTTCATATTTCATGTCTTTATTATTTGCTTGTGTCATCTGGATCATTAATATCACAAACAAACTCATGTCAAACACTTAGTTCAGGAAATATGATAATCCATGTCCACACCTGTGATGGAAATCCCGTGAGTCATAATTAATATTTCCTCTTAATAACTCATTATTTGAAGAAGGT
Organism: Myoxocephalus aenaeus; assembly: GCA_038501785.1. NCBI lineage: Eukaryota > Metazoa > Chordata > Actinopteri > Perciformes > Cottidae > Myoxocephalus > Myoxocephalus aenaeus. Next base: position 880,097 of record JBAMJR010000075.1, on the reverse strand, counting down.
TTCTCATTGTTTAACAATTGCAGATACTTCACTGATGTTCAGTCAAAAGTGAGTCTGTGCACAAACAATACTTCTTCATATCCACGTGTTGTGTTCTGCAGATCTCATGAGAGGTATTCATGGTGCTCTTGTTGGATGCATCTGCACATGAGAGGAAAGAGAAGGAAAGACTCTTTCAGGACGATGGAGTTTAAAAACTGCTCTGAACATGAAATAACGGATTAATCAAATGTGTTGAAAAGTATTTGTTACATAACCAGAAGGAGTCCCGCCTCCCCTTCCTCAACTTAACTTTTACTTTCACTTCTCTCTTCAGTCTGTGACGCATCTCTGAATCCAGCTGGTGAGTAAACCACTAAAACCAGATTCTCAGAAATGATGAATAATAAATGGTGTAGATGATCGATGTGTGATCGATGCGGAGAATCTGAGCAGCTCGAGCTGAACTCTCCGTTCTTTCATGTCCGGCTGTTGTCTTATTGTCGGGAGTTCATTCGCCATTTCAGGGCCGGGACTCATAACCGGAGTTATGGACTCATAAACGGAGTTAAGGACTCATAACCGGAGTTATGGACTCATAACCGGAGTTAAGGCCTCATAACCGGAGACAACAGTAGTGAGTCAGAAGGTAATTACATTAATAAGAATACATTATGCTTCTTCTGTTTGACATCACTTCACACCTATATGAACTGAATTTAAATTCAGTTAAATATAATATCAATCAGGAGAGACAGTGGGTGATTAGTAGTTAATGTTTATTATGCCAGATAATGAGTTCATGGTTACACAGAATTTATTTGGCGCATGAACTCCGCGAGGAGATTGAGATCGCACTGTGTTTGCCCTGAGCGGCAGCAATCTGTAGATCCCCCCCGGGGAGTCCAGACACTGGTGGTGGTGGCTGAGGTTCTGCTGGAGTTGCTGGAGATGCCGATGGGGTGCTGAATCTGAGAAGGTGGATGGTGCTGGGGAGGCGGCGGGTCGCATGTGACGGCAGCAGGACGCTAGAGGCGGAGACAGAGAACATTTAAAGGAGATGGCAGCGAGCTGATAGGATAGCGAGGAGGGCGTGACTCTGCGCTATCGCCTAGGCGCACCCGGCTGCTGAACAGCTGGCAGAGTCTGACGCTTCTGACGCTCCTGACAGGGACATCCGGTATGACGTGCGTGCTGCTGGTGAGGGACGGTATGAGTGAGGGCCCGCCTGGTGTGAGGGGGTTGTCTTCCTGTCTGAACTTACGCTAGAGCTTCATTTGTATACATGCTTTTTTGTATTTGTTTGTTTTTGTCCATTGTTGATTGCATGCTTTTTTTATGGCAAATTAATTTCCCCATTGAGGATTAATATATTTTTCTAATTCTAATTTTCTAAAATTAAGTTTTCTTTTTTATTATTTGAGCTTTCTGTTCCGTATTTCTGTTTTTATGCAGTCCTTCATTTACTTGAAATAAGAGAGGAACATGCATATTTATTATTAGAGAATATATTATTCATAATTGATCCAGTTCAATATGAAAATCTGACAAATATTATTGGGATATTATTCAATTTAACTTTCTTTAATTTAAATGACTAAATACAGATATTAATACAAATATAATTTAATATATAATGGGAACGAAATCATAGTGAGAGTTAAACATGACATGTTCTGGACCTTTAATGAGGAAATTCTCTCGAACTGGATCTCAATGAATTTTAATTGAATACTATTGTTCTAGAGTTTCACCTTTATAACCTGTTCACATATGTTTGAAGTTATTGATATTGACATGTTTCAGGACCGTCGGTGCTGGTTTAATGTTTTAAATGTGAACTGTAGTGATTGATTTGTAGATGTCCGGGTAATAGACGGTTACTGTCGTCACATGTCTGGCCTCACTGTTCATGAGCATGCTGGAAGTTTAACTGATGCAAACATGACGAGGTAAGACAAGTTATCAAACTAGATCCTCTAACATCTCGTGCTTTTCTCTCTCCAGGTCTTTAGACCAGACGTTAGTCTCCAGTCAGTCTGTGACGTTTCCAGCAGAGAGACATTATGTGGGGCTCATCATCTAAGACCAGTAAGACCAGTTCAGTCTGTCACTGTTCACACATTACACACTCATCATGTAAGACCAGTAAGACCAGTTCAGTATATGCATATCTAATTATATACACAATTTTATATATATATGTATATGTATATGTATATGTATGTATGTATGTATATCATTGTGTATATATATATTAATTTTTTTGATGAATAAATCACAAGTGTTCCTCACTTGCTAACAAACATAAATGTTGCATGGACAGTAAACTGTTCTGCCTGCGTGTACCACATAGACATGACCCTTTTGATTTGAGCTAGATCTTTCTGACTAAAGAATGTCTTTAGCTCATCAGAGTTCAGGCCAGACAGGTGGGTCAGAAACTGGCCTCATTTAATAATTTCATGAGATATCAATGAAGGAGCCGTTGAGACTTGATCATAAACAGCAAACTTATTTTCCCTCAAATTTGTGAGGTTATGCGCATGCAACATCCTAAACAATAACCTACAGAGTTGTAAGACCCCTCTTTGTAAAGATAATGACCTAAAAAATCATTTAAAAGTTATAACCTTTATGTCTAAACACCATTGGTTTGGGGCATGCTGGGTATTAACATTTGCATAAATCTCTGCTTAAGACATGTGACGCATTTTAAGAAACCTCCCATGATCACGGAAGCCTCTAGAGTGGAAAAAGTCGAAGCGAGTAGAAAAAAAAGACAGTCTGGCCGCATTTGGATTTGTCAGGTATTAATATACTACACACAAGGATCTATCATACTTTATTGGACTCATACAAGCTCTTTTATTGAAATCGGACTTTGTAAAGTGTACTTATTGACGATCTAGTGAAACGTTAAGCCCGCCGCCGTAAATGACGGCGAGGTTACGGGGTTTATGTAATTACATAAACTTAACGGGAAGTTCAATTCTTTCTGTTCGGATAGAACTCTTCCCACAAGGCTTTACTGTATTTCAGCTATTTAAATGAAGTTAATCAACGTTGTGGTTCCGGAGATCCTTTAGGAAGCGTCACTTGACTTATGTTCCTCTTTCCGTGGAGCGCGGGGCTAAAAAGGTTAATGCAGCCATGGTTTTGTTGTCAAAGTTTGATCATGCTGATGATCATGAATCAGAAGGCATTAAAAAGCATCTAAAATATAAAAAAACACAAGTACTAAAAACACAGACGCGTAGGTGACAGAGTCGCCAGCAAAGGAGGCGGCGCCTCAGTGTAAACTTTGTAAAAGCAAGATACAAGCCTCAACATCCAATTCGACTCCTCAGACTATAAAACAGCCACAGAATTTCTGGACAAGCGCTTTAATTTCCCCACCCACAACCACGGTCACATCCTGGACCTGGTCTGCTCCACAGGACTCACCATCAATCACCTCTCTGGCTCTGACCTGCCCATCTCCGACCACCTAGCCATCATCATGGACATTGACATCCCAGAACCCAAACAGACGCGCATCATGACCCTCCATAATATCAAGTCCATCTGCCCCTCATCCCTGTCAGCTTATTTCGCTGCAAAACTCTCCACCCTCCAGCCCTTGTTTAGCCCCTCCCCCACAGACCTGGTCAACCTCTACAATAACACACTGTCCTCCTGCCTTGACCATCTTGCCCCTCTCAAAACCAGAACTGTTTCTTTCACCCACACTACCTGGTTCACACCTGAACTCCGCCTCATAATATCAGATTACTGGCACAGCCTTCTCTCGGTTCAAGTCATACCTTTCCGACCGCCAACAGTTTATTATCATCAATAAATCTAAGTCTGACAAAGCCCCAGTCCCTCAAGGTATCCCCCAAGGTACAGTACTCTGTCCCCTTTTCTTCATCCTCTACTTGCTCCCCCTTGGCAACATCATAGCCGCCATGGTCTCCATTTCCACTGCTACGCTGACGACACACAGCTTTACATCTCCACCAAATCCATCATCCCCACTACCTACTCCACCATAAGCAACTGCCTCACAGAAATAAAGACCTGGATGCAAGCCAACTTCCTCAAACTCAACAGTGACAAATCTGAAATCCTCATCATCGGCCCCAAATCACTCAATAAATCCCACCACAACCCCGCCCTCTCTCGATGGCACCTCTGTTCCTGCCTCCACAAGCGTCTGTAACCTCTTTGATCCAACCCTCTCCTTTGAACGCCACGTCAAACACATCACAAAAAACGGCTTCTTTCGTCTTAAAAACATCGCCCGTCTAGGCCCCTCCCTCTCCTCCTCAGCAGCTATAACACTCATCCTCGTCTTCATCACCTCTCAACTGGACTACTGCAACAGCAGGCTGCACGGCACATCCACCAAAATCATTAACCAACTACAATACATCCAAAACTCAGCTGCCCGTCTCCTCTCCCACTCCCGCACCAGAGATCACAACAATCCCTGTATTGCATGCAGATTATTACAGATTACATGTGAATGAATGAATATCTACATTTTCTGTATCTCTTCAGATCCAGTTGAGCAGCCTGTGACGCCCAGAAGAAGAAGTGGCATGGACAATCTGTGGAAGAGGCTGGCTGCAGCGGGGGCGGCGGTGGGGGCGGCGGCGGCAGTGGTATTCGGGGCAGGGGTGGCAGTGGCAGCGGTGGCAGCGGTGGCAGCAGTGGGGGCAGCAATACAGTATCAGAGGGCGACAGATGGCAGCAGCAATGAAGGTAAATAAAACTGAACTGAGACACACATTTTGTTGTCTATATTAACGTCTATAATTAGTGTTTTACTTAGTGCTCACTTTTGATTCAATTAAAATATTTGAAAGTTTCAAGTTGATAATAGATGACAGATTCATCTAAATTCAAGTTAGAGACATTGTGACTTCACTGATTGAATTTGATTGTATTCAACATGGATTAAATCGTTAAATTTAAGTTAAGTTTGAACCACAAAAGTCATCATGTGATCAGGTGTGCTGTAGATTCTGAGGAATCATCCTCAAATGAGAGACCAACAAGACTGAACCTGGTCAATGTTTAGTAGCTCTAAATTACCTGTTGATGTGAATGTTAGTGACAGATGATTGTCTAGTTGTACTCCCCCAATGTCAGCTGGAATAGGCTCCACCCCTCATCCATGAACCTGATCAGGATACGGGATTTAGAGAATCAATAGATGGAAACTGATGTTTCCTTCATGTCTGATGACATTAATGTTCGCTGAACACAAAACCATAACTCATAATCCTATTTTATAACAAACAAGCCACTTGTTGCTTCTCTGTTTTCATCTTCCACAAAATATCTGCTGATGCAGTTTATATTGAGTTCAGACATCACAGGTATTGAGGTGTTGATGCAGATTAGTTTTATTAACTTATTTCATGCAGAGTAGAAAATAATACTATCATTCTGTTGAGGCTGTGAAGATGTTTGTGGACACCAACAATAACTGTAATGAGCAGATTATTACAGATTACATGTGAATGAAACAATGTGTATCTCTACAGAGCAATTTATGAAACCTACGAAGCGCAGGAGCAGCATTTCGTTGCCACCTTCCAGTAAGTTAAACTGAACCGTGTCAGAATTCTTCTTCTGTTCATTAACATATAGAGTCATTGTTTGTAAAAACTCACATTTAATTTAATTGAAATATTTCCAAGTTTTAAGTTTACCGTTTGATAGTCCATCTTAAATAAGACATGACTTTCTGCTTGTTAGTCAAGGTTCAGTTTTCACTTCCTGTGTTTCTAACTCAGTGTTTTCTCCTCAGTGTCTGAGCTGAGGGTTGTTCTGCTGGGGAACAGTTGGTCTGAGAGGAGTTCAGTGGGGAACTTCATTCTGGGAAAAACTGTGTTCATCACTGAAGAAGAACCAGATGACTGTGTGAGCGACAGAGGACGGTGGAAAGAGAAAGAAGTAGTTCTGATCAACACTCCAGATCTGCTACAGCCCAACATCTCTGAATACAAACTAAGAAAACAGGTAGAAACCTGTGAGAGACTCTCTGACCCTGGACCTCATGTGTTCCTGCTGGTTCTACAGCCTGAAGACTTCACTGAGGAACTCAAAGTGAAGCTCTGCAGAGTCCTGGAACTCTTCAGTGATCATTCATTTGATCATTCATTGATACTGATATCAACACCCAGAGAGGAGAGTTCAGCTTTCATGGACAAAGACCAGCCCTTAAAGGACATGATCAGAAAGTGTAGCTACAGAAACCTGAACCAGAAGAACCTTGAACATCCAGAGCTGTTAACACGTTTGGGTCAAGTTTTGAAAGAGAACAATGGAGAGCACGTTTGTCCTCGAACGTAAATGTGAACTAAAGTTACCAAGTGAAAGCTAAATGTATAAAATATCTCACAGAATGTAAATAGATGTCTGAAGATGGTTGATTCTAACAAAAGAGCAAACAGGAAGAAAATCTCCACCAGGGGGATTCTGTGATCAGTCACGTGAGTGAGTGTGCACCTCCGTGTCTGTCCACTAGTCTCTCAGCCTGCTGCATCAAACTGCATCGTGCTGTCTGCATGCTGCAGCAGCTCTCGTGGTAGTGGGGACTCAGTCTTTGTTATTACACCTGTTATTACCTGTGTTATTCTGCCACTGCCTCTCTGCTGACTGGTGTCCAGATGTGAGTTGAATTCATTCGATCACAGAAACAGAAGTGGTTGTTGAAGACACACCTGCTGGACATCTGCTCTCCACTGAGCTCACCTTTCTGCTTTAGTCGTGTTTTCTGTGCATGTCTGACCCATAACTACACGGCTGCTGGTGTCTTCTGGACAGATTTTGGTTTGTGAGACAGTAGATTCTTAAAGAAGACTTTATTATTATAGCTGCCTTGTTCATTTATCCATTTTTTGGGGGATCAGACATGTTTAGTTTAGTTCATCGCTGTAAAAACTGTGATACTAAGTCACACTTGAGTTCATTGGACGTTCATTATTGTAGTAACTTTGAATTCATATTGTTGACCCTAATGGCCCTTTCATCACTGTGAAAGCACTGCCTTATACACATTTCATGATTGTCATCTGAATTCTAGTGATCATGGCATCTCCTCCGTTTATCATGCAAATGTGATATTAGTCTTATCTTGATTTGTTTATATTCTTTATTTACTGTTTACGTTATCTAACAAAGATTCTGGAAATCTATTCACTGCCTTGTTCTACAAGATAAAACGGAAGAAACTGAAACATAAATGCAATAAAACAAATGAATTCTTCAATGATCTGCTCCTCATTGATGAAGCTTCATAAAAGTCAAACAGCATAAACAAACTGCTGCTGAAGTTCAGATCAGTTTATTAACAGACAAACTAAAAATTAACGTTGTAATGTTAACGTTATGATTGAAGGCCCAGGAGCACAAAGAATGAACGATTTGCACATTAAACTATGTGTCTGACCATAAAAGACTTGATACTAATCAATAACATTAACACAAGATACAAATCTAAACTGGTTATTGGTTACTCCTGAAGAAGAAGCCGATCAAATCTTTAAACCAGTCCTAAAACAAACGGGAAGCCAGTGTAGTGATGCTGAACGCTGAGTCATGTTTTCTTGATACTTTGGCTTGCTTCTCTTAGTAGGTAAATCAGATCAACATCAAATTAGTTCCTCTTATGCTTAGGCCTGTAGTCTATTTCTCACACGTCGTGCCATTTAATCACACGCTAAATGGGGTGTGTGCAAATGCAAAATGACCATTAAAACATTTTTTGTTTTCAAATAAAATATATATTAGACATTTAGAAAACATATTCACACAATATACATGTTCAGAAATCGGGCTGTGCTGAAGTGGCTGGCGCTGGTGAATCCTCTCAGTAAAATAAATGACTACTAGTCAGTAAGTTCACACAGTTTGAACAGTTCAACAGGTGTACATGTGCAGCTGAGCTGTGGACCTGGTGAGCAGGGTCCGGGTCTTTGTCAGTCTTTCACGACAGCGTAGGTGCAGGTGGCTTTAGCGAAGCTGCATGTTGTCCACTGTATCAGCTGTGAATCCTCTCTGTAAAATAAATGACTACTAGTCAGTACTAAGTTCACTGAAAGAAAGATGACTGTGTAATTTACGATTGAGCAGCAGCGTGCACGGTGGCGCTCTCTGTGCACATTACTAGTCAGCACCGTGTAGTCTTACGGACACGTAACAAAGTTTAGTAAATACACTTACCCATCTTCAAATGGATCCCTCTTGTTGCCATATTCCTCTTCATCACAGGAATCGAAGCCTTCAGGCTCTGAAGCTCCGCCGTCGTCCTCGTCACTGCTCTCCCAAATCGCCAAAAGTGCTTCCTCCGTGTTGAACTGCTTCGTCGGCATGATCTCACTTCTCTCTGACTGAAAACTGTAGCGTGGTTATAAACATCAGGTGTGTAGTCCTTTGTGATTCCCTGAGTGTTCGTTAGTTTATTTCACAAAATGTCGACGGACACATGAAACAACAAATCACGGTAAAGGATTTCGTGTGGCGAGTACTTTTTTGCACCGCGTCGTCATATGACACGCCAATGCCCCTATCTCTCTGTGTGAATCGCGTAATATGTCGCGGGAGGAAGGCAGCGGAAGCGGAAAGTCTACTGTTGTAGTACTCAAACCGTCTTCCTGGGCTGTGTTATCGCGAAGATATGAATATTTACAAAATGTTAATATTGTGAAAACGCGGATCTGCGTCGCGAGTTCCAGAAGTGTTCAAATCAACTACTGGAAAAACTATAGACTGTAAAAAAAAAAAAATAATTAAAGTTGACGTATTCATCGTAACGTCACCCATTGGTGTGTGGACTACGCTTTTGAAGCTTCAAGTTCAGATTTTGGCCGTCGCCATCTTGTTTTTTTGCAACCACAGAAAAAGGAAGTGACCATATTTGGACTGCGGAGGAGTGACACCGTGGTAGCGATCTGTTAATCACAAGCCATGTCCTAAAGCCTACTCTACTTTATGATCTATTTGATTGTGAATGGACCATAATTTAATATATGAACATCATGCTTGGAGAAGACTTGAAACTAGAGATTGAGACCATAAACTAATGTTCACAATGTTTACTGAGGTAATAAATCAAGAGAGAAGTAGAATCATCTTATTATAGACTTCTATACAACCAGACTTCTTTTTGCAACTGGAGGAGTCGCCCCCTGCTGGTCAGGAGAGAGCCTGCAAGTTTTAAGACACTTCAACATCGGCTTCACTTTTCAGGACCGGAAGTTGCCGCTCGGGATAAACCCAACAATTGCAGCAATGGGTAGTTTCCAACATCATACTCTATGACACATGAACTAAACGACCCCGCCCTGCGAAGGTAGAGCATGCTTTTATTTTCCATTATAATAGCAAACATTGTTTTACTCTCAATACGAGAAAGATAATTTCATTCTGTGACACAGTAAAAGAGCAGCATGAGTATGATGAACACACAGCTCGGCACTTTTTTCTTCTTTTCTTTTTCATAATCACGTCTAATATTTGCTATTGTTAAGTTCAGCTGAGGTGTTGTGCACCGAGTGGCTAGAGGGACACTGTTTTGCTCTTTCTGTGCTTCGGTTCTTGTGTATTACTTTAGTGGAAAATGACACAAGGAAGAAGAAAGCAACAGCAGGAGACAAATATGACAAAAAGCTTTCAGACCTGTGGCCTTCAGAGGTTGTTTTTTTAATGCAGACAACACTCATATAAGATCACTGTCAGCCGTTCGTGAATGAAGAGATTAAAAGAGAGCAGGATGGTGAAGCAATCTATAAACTGACTTTGCTTTGTTGATTGTTGCTTTATCTGGGTTAGTCCCACTCTCCGAGTTCAGTTCCTGATTGAGTAAGTGAATTACAGATTGCCTCTGTTCCTCTTTCACTCTGCATGTTGGCGGCCGACTGGCACACCAGGAGAAACCTGACAAACTGCTTCTTCAGGTAAGTGAAGGGAGACTGGAGAGTTTTTAAAGTCTTGTTTAAGCTTAATCTTTAAGCAATATATGGTCCAAATATTTAGCCCAATGTGCTTTTGGAGATTCCAGTGGGAGTGGCCCTAAAGTGTCCTATTGATTATGATTTACTTGATGGAAAGAAAGGATGGGATTCTTCACCTCTGCCTCGATGTTTAGGGCATTATCTATATTATTTCTCTTTGATAGGCAGAGTTTTTTGTGTTTACAGTTGTGTTGTATAAAGTGCACCCTCTTCCTCTACTACACTTCTGACCGACATGGAAACTTCATGAAGAGAGCTTTTACTACGGTAGTCACATGTCTTACATTTTCTCAGTGCAGTCCGACTATATCTGTCTCCTCCTAAACGTGCTCAGAGTCTGTCGATTGCAACATAATGAAGTTCACGCAACGTCGCCAGAAAAAGAAGGAACTAGATGTAAATGTTAAGGTTGTTTACATTTTTGAACAACACAGGATGTGACAGCCATGCCATTTGGCGTTTCCTCGACATTGAAATATGGCAATTCTGTCTGGATGTACAACGCCTTGAATGCTCCAAAAAGGGCATTTTTCATCATGTAAAACCGTTTAGCGTGGAGTCAAATGTGGATATTCAAAGTGGACAAAAGTAGTAGGACTAGGCCTAATTTAATAAAGGTCCAGCTTAATTGCTGACCTCAGGAGTCATGTGGTTTCTTCATGTGGATTCTTCAGCTCTTTCTCAGGCCAATATTTAAGTACAAATTTATTTCAGCTTTTCTTTACTTTTCCCATTTAATGCTATTCATACCTCTACCCCACTACATTACAGAGGGGGATTGTTGTTTTACTCCATACCGTTTATTTACAGTGAAGTTAATTTTTAGATTAAGATTTTACAATAAAGACTACGATATGCTGTTAAAGGAGATGCATCATGCTCATTTTTAGATTCGTACTTATAGAGCAGGTTTATACGCTTTTGTTAAAAAAACACATTATTTTCCCCCATACTGTCTGTCTGAAATACCTGTATATACTCTGTCTGAAAGCTCAGTTTTAATGCCTTTCTCTAAGCCGCCCCCCCCTCCCCCTCCCTCCCAGGCAGGCATGTGACACAGGAAGGAGAGCCAAATATGATATGAATGGCTTGTTGAATCACATGTTTTCTGATCTAGACAGACCACAAAAAAACTGACTGCGTTGTTTTTTGTTTGTGGCTTGGTAGACACTTCAAACATGAATGCGCACAAGTGCTGAAAAAGTGGGGTTTTCATGATATGTATACTTTAAAGGTTAAACTAGTGGTTTCCAAACTACATAGCTTGTTTTGGGGCCTCATGTCACATTTCAGTTGTTAATGTTAATGATTTGCCATATGAGTCACAAGGCCCATTTTTCTGTGGTAGGAGTACTTTTACTTTTTGTACTTTAAGTATATATTTTTGATAATACTACATAGTATTTTGACCACTACATTTGGTATATTTACCTAAATAAAGAATTTAGGTACTTTATAAATTTCCACAAATTTGATTTCACTGTGGTTCTACAGGTTTTCACTGTTTAAAAAATAATTTCAAAAAACATGCAATCTGAATGTTGACAAACAAATGTCAGCAATAAATTAAATAAAGGGGCTGTGCTTTACAGAGTAGCTACTGACATGAGTAAAATCATCATTAAATCGATAAAAGGGATGAAACCAACATAAAAAAGACATCTAAAAGAGGAAGCAATTGTTTTACAACACGACCTGGCTTATGGTGTCATGTTCATAAAAAAGAAAGTTTAGCTCATGATCTTGTCCATTTTCTCTCCCAACAGCCAAGATGTTCCTGTGCTGTTGGCTGGTTCTGGTGGCTTTAATCCCTCTGACCCTGAGCATCAATCCTGGGGTGAAGGTCAAGCTAACCGCAAAAGGCCTTGAGTATGGTAAGGTTTGTGGCGCGCTTCTCAGTTGGAAAGCATGGATCTCTCCAGAATCTCATCATCACATTCCCTTGGATTTTTGCTATAGGCAGACAACTGGGGATGGCTTCCATCCAGAAGAAGCTCAAAACCATCAAAATCCCAGATATTTCAGGGACCGAGAGGGTATCTACCATTGGCAAGGTCCGGTACAGCTTGACGAAGTAAGGCGCCAGTTTATTCAACACTCCAGTAAATTCTGTGGGAAACTGGGATACTTCACAAGCACTACTAAAGCATGTCGTCTTTTCCAGTCTGCAAATAGTGGATGTGGGTTTGCCAGAGTCCGCGCTGGATCTGGTACCAGGGACAGGTGTCAGACTGTCCATCGGTAAGGCCTTCATCAGTCTGCACGGAAACTGGAGGGTCAAGTACCTCCGAATAATGTGAGTGAGAAGAAGAAGAAAAAAAGTCCTCATTATACACCTTGTGAAATCCATTTTTTGTGATATTTCTGCTGCAGCGGTGACTCCTCTCTCTTCACAGAAAGGACAGCGGCTCTTTCGACTTGAAGGTCAGCGATCTCACCATCACGACGAGCATTGCCATCAAGAGCGACGAGACAGGCCGTCCCACGGTCAGCACTGTCAACTGCGTGGCCACTGTCGGCAGCGTGAGCATCAAGTTCCACGGCGGAGCCAGGTAAAGGAAACCCTGCGAGAGAATGGAATGTGAGTTTTTTCTTTCATGCTTGCCACACCACCCTAATTCCTGTGATTGCTCCGGGTTTCAGCTGGCTGTACAATCTCTTCAAAAAGTTCATCGATAAGGCTTTACGAAATGCACTGCAGAAACAGGTGAGGGGAAACCAGCCTCATACCGACTGCTTTAGATTGTCATGTATTCACAAAGTATCGGGTTTTCCTCTTCAATGCAGCCAAAAATTCATAACTAGGAGTTGCCTCTTCAGACCAGATCGCAAAGCTTCTGGGAAAAACTTTTGCGAAGGAACTGATGGGAGCCAGTTCCTTTACTGCAACAAAATACCACAACAATGTAAAATACTGTATTACAAGTTCAACTACTCCATTCAAATGTATACTGGATGTCACTTTGGACATCATTGGATAAAAATTCCATAATAAGCTTTTATTACATAATAAAAACATTTTATAAATATCACACGCTTCAAACTGAAACATTTACGAGTTCTATCGTGCTGTTTTCTTTGCAAACTTGTGGGCCCGTGAAGGCCTTTTAGACGACATCATGGGCTTGAGGCTCAAGCTAGCTACAATATCGGTAAAGCGTTTCAGATATGGAGAGAAAATGTTGCTAATAGTTTAGATTTTGCTAACCGTAGACGCGAGCTAGCCACTGTCGTGAGTTAACTGTGGTCGAGAGCTAGCCGCTGTCGAGAGCTAGCCGCTGTCGAGAGCTAGCCGCTGTCGAGAGCTAGCCACTGCCGTGAGTTAACTGTGGTTGAGAGCTAGCCGCTGTCGAGAGCTAGCCGCTGTCGTGAGTTAACTGTGGTTGAGAGCTAGCCGCTGTCGAGAGCTAGCCACTGCCGTGAGTTAACTGTGGTCAAGAGCTAGCCGCTGTCGGAACAATTCTAACAATTCATAGAAAATGTAAAACATGTGACAAAGAAACACAACTACAAACTTGTTTTATGTGAGCGCTCACAAGCCAAAAGGGTTGTATGCTACTGGTTTAATCTTTAACAATATGTCGAATTATATAAGCTTGTTGAGTGTATTTTTTATTTTATTTTAAGTGTTCTTTCGTGAAGTAACAAGTAACTATCGCTAGCAGATAAATATAGCTGAGTAAAAAGTACAATATTTGGTCTCAGGATGTTCGGTGAATACAGTCAATTCAGATAAATATAACTGGTATGAGAAGAAGTTCTCACAGAGAGTGCAAAATAACTGCAACTCTTTCAGATCTGACTGAAAATAAATCTATTACAGTCAGTCAGAATATTTAATTACTCCTTTGTCTAAATTAATTAACATTATACAAAGTTAGACATCAGCACAAATGAGTAAGTTATCGCTCTGCACTTGGGTTGCCTTGCTCTTGGATCCAGTGTGATTCTGAAGTGCTCTGTATCCATTTTGGGTGACTGCAAGTTTCTTTTGGATTAAGGGAATGTTATGGTCTTCTTTTTTTGTTGCAGATCTGCACTCTGGTGGCCGATGCAGTATCCGAAATGAACCCTCAGTTGAAAACTCTCAATGGTAAAAAAAAAATGATATCAATAATATTTGACTGTTTCATTGATGCTGAGAGTGTATGAGAGACATTATGCCTTCCTGCAGTTGTAGCCAAGGTGGACCAGTACGCTGAGATTGAATACTCCATGGTGTCCACGCCCACAGTGTCAAATGCCTCTATAGAATTGGGCATGAAGGTAAAGAAATGTTGAGCATTATACTGCACATTTTATACATCTAGAGCTTCAGTTTGGTTACCAAGAAAAACAATCGTGGCCACGTCCCAATCGCTCTGTCTCTGGTGATTATTTGTCACTTAGGGTGAATTCTACAACATCGGGAAGCACCAGGAGCCTCCGTTCTCCCCCGCAGCCTTTTCCCTGCCGCCAGAGACCAACAACATGTTGTACATCGGCTTGTCCGCCTTCACCGCCAACTCGGCGGCCTTCGTCTACAACACAGCCGGAGCCCTCAGCCTGTACATCACCGATGACATGGTGAGCTCCATCCTCGTTTGTTTATTCCCTCGATGGTCTACACCCACGACATCACACTGAACTACAACCTTTCCGTCACGACAGATCCCACAGGGCTCGCCCATCCGACTCAACACCAGAACGTTCGGCACCTTCATCCCGCAGGTGACAAACACGTTTCTGCTGACTCCATCAGCTGAAGGAGGCCGCCGTCATCTATTGGCAGTTTGTCAGTCGTGTCTCTGTGTGTCTTTTTCAGATCGCCAAGCGCTTCCCGGGTCTGATGATGAAACTGCTTGTGAGGACGGCGAAAACCCCCGTCATCACGTTTGAACCCAACAACGCCACGGTGCAGGCCACTTGCACGGTGACGGCCTACGCCATCCAACCCAACGCCACGCTCTCGCCTCTCTTTGTCCTGAACTTGGTAGGTTACACAGCTGGCATGATAGAGGGAGAAAAAAAATAAACAATTTGCGTGGGACAAAATGGGTAACTTTCTCGCCACGTTGTCTTTACAGGAAACCAGCGTCAGCGCCCGAGTGTTTGTCAGTGGAATGAGGGTTGCCGGAGCTGTCAGCCTGAACAAGTGAGTTACTTAAAACATAACTACTTGTTCGCAGAAGAGGAACAAAATGGGGGGGCCAAAAGGTCCTTGTAAAGATAAACATCACAGTCTAATTTTGCCTAATTTGCACAGAATGGATCTGACCCTAGCGACAAGCTATGTGGGAGATTTTCAGGTGAGAAATGCGTTATAACACGAGTCACGGAGTGCACAATAAGTACCAGCGTGACAAACTAACCCTAACCTTTACCCGCAGGTCAGAGTCCTCAACAGCATCTTCCAAATGGTCCTCAAAGTTGTTGTGATACCCAAACTGAACGGTGAGTTCTCGCACATTCGGTTTCTAGCAGGCCGCTTGTTATCAGAAAAGAAGCTCTAAAAAACCCACTGTACACTACCTGCTCAGGAGCAAAAAAACTAAAGACAACAGGTAATTCCCTCAGGAGTCGGTAGAGTTCAAAAACAGAGCAGGAAGAGAGTGAATATTGGACGTACGTTCATCAGGTGGCGAGAAATGCGACTCCGAAATGAAAGATACATTTGCTCCATAACGGCTGCATTGTTTGCTAACGACTTCATCATATCTACTTAGTCAATGTTGTTTTCCACAACTTGTTTCTGCTGCCCCCAAATGGCCCAAAAAATCTGTTATTGTGGGTTTAACTAAAGACAGAAAGGCTAACCCTTTTTAAACAACTCTGTATTTATTAACGTGATATTTATTTGACACACATTAAATGCATGTGTTGTGCTATATGAATCAAACGTAAATTTAAACCCCTGCTGATGACATCGCTATAATGTTTGCCACTTTGGATTTTTGTGAGTAGTTTATCTAAATGTGTGAAATTTTACTTCATAGTTCAACTTGCGAAGGGATACCCACTTCCTACACTTGGCAAGATGAAGCTTGTGAACACTCAGCTGAAGGTCCTGAAGGTCAGAGTCTGGTTGTTTTTTGTTTCGTTTGTTATTTTATAAAACTGCATGTGTTTGAGCAAGCTGCATTTATTATATATGTAGTTGGTCAACAGAATTCATGATCTCAAAGCTGTTATTAACGCCTGTTGCTGTGCTTTTCTCTAGGACTACATACTGATTGGGACAGATGTTCAGTTCACGGGTTGAATGGAATTTCTGCGCTGCGGCATGCCACAATGAAGATGCAGTCACAGCCAGAGCTCAGCTGACATTAAACCATTCGAGAAAAAATATGAATGATGCACAAATAATACTTCTACGAGCCTGAGAAATACAGATCTCCTCTTTGCATTTGGCTCTTTTTTCTTTTTATTATAACTTTTCCCCTCTTTAGATTTGTTTTCTTCTAAATGTTAACCCAGAGCTGGTTTTCCACATGTAAAATGTAGACGGGGGCAATGATCTTCTCCAACAGGACATAATCTGCAGGAGAGGCTTCACTGTTGTCACTTCAATTATCTTTTTATTTTATTTCTAAAATTCTCCTTCCAAAGCAGATCACAGCGCTTTCTGCTGCTGACTTTAGGAAAAATGATTTGTCAAAAGTTTCTGACTCGGTGATTCTACAAATGTGCTGATCCGTGACATTTCTGCTGCAGTTCGGAGAGTACCAACAAAATGCTGTGGCATCAATCAAGCAACAGACAGAACAAATATGTCACGGTTGTATGAATTAAACAAACGTTAGATGTTTACATCATCCAGCCCGGTTTCAGCCTCTTAAAGGGGGATAGTTTGTTTGTTTTTTCAAGTGGGGCTGTATGAGTTACTTATTCCTACTAAATAAGTAAGATTAGTGAAGTCCTGAAGTGAATGTATGAAAGTATTATCAGCAAAATGTACTAAAATATTAAAAGCAAAAAGTACTCGGTATGCAGAATGGCTTCTTTCAGTGTTAACATTATAAAATATATTATTTATTTAGTTTTTATCATTAAATAATATATGAAAGAGGCATTTTAATGTTGTAGTTAATCAATGTGGAGCTAGTTTGTGCTATTACTGGTTAGATAGTAGCACTACTACTGCAGCAGCAAGAAACGGCCACCTAAAAAAAAAAAAAGACTATATATATATACACACACACATATACACACAGCGGGTAAAATAAGTATTTAACACGTCACCATTTTTCTCAGTAAATATATTTCTAAAGGTTCTATTGACATTTAATTTTCACCAGATGTCGGTAACAACCCAAGTAATCCATACACACAAAGAAAACCAAACAAATAAATTCAGAAATTAAGTTACGTGTAATAAAAAGGAATGACACAGGGAAAAAGTATTGAACACGCTGACTGAAATGTATTTAATACTTGGTACAAAAGCCTGTGTTGGTTCAAGACGCCTCCTGTATGAAGAAACTAGTCCCATGCATTGCTCAGGTGTGATTTTGACTCATTCTTCCACACAGTCTTCAAATGTTGAAGCTTTCGTGGGAACTCTGATCTTTAGTTATTTCCATAAATGTTCTATTGGATTCCAGTCAGCTGATTGGCTGGGCCATTCTAGCAGCTTTATGTTCTTTCTCTGAAACCAGTTGAGTTTCCTTTGCCGTGTGTTTGGGATCATTGTCCACCCTCATTTCATCGTCATCATCCTGGAAGATGGCAGCAGATTTTTATCAAGAACATCTCGGTACATTTTTCCATTCATCTGTCCTTCAATAATATGAAATTTGTCAGCGCTGTATGCTGAAAAACAGCCCACACCATAATGCTCCCACCACCCAGCTTCACTATTGCTCTGGTGTTTTTGGGGTGCCCTTTGACCTCCAAACATGGTGTATTATGGCATCCAAAGAGTTCCATTGTGGTCACTTCTGACCAGAGCATATTCTCCCAGTATTCCACAGGCTTCACTAAATGTTGTGCAGCACACTTTAAACCAGCTTCAAGATGCTTTTTCTTCAGCAGTGGAGTCTTGGTGGAGAGCGTGCACACAGGCCACGGCGGTTGAGTGCATTACTTATCGTTTTCTTTGAAACAATTATACCTGCTAATTCCAGGTCTTTCTGAAGCTCTCCACAAGTGGTCCTCTGGCTCTTGCACAACATTTCTGATAATTATTTTCGCTCTTGTCAGCAATCTTGCGAGGAGCACCTAATCGTGGCCGGTTTATGGTGATATGATGTTCTTTCCCCCGCCGGATAATGGCCCCAACAGTGCTTTCAGAGGTTTAGAAATCCTTCTGTGACTAATGCATCAGTTTGTTGCAACAATAGAGTTTGAATCCAATAGAAAATCTATGGAAAGAGCCACCGAAAGCTTCAACATTTGAAGACTGGTTAAAAAGGTAGGTGTGTGTGTGTGTGTGTGTGTGTGTGTGTGTGTGTGTGTGTGTGTGTGTGTGTGTGTGTGTGTGTGTGTGTGTGTGTGTAGCCCTCTCAGATAGAGAACTGAAGCCGTTGTATATGCTCTCTTCAAAGCATGGTAAAGCGGTGAAAATATTCTAAATATAGTGGACACTAAAACTGATATTTATTTAAATACATATTGCTGCTGTCCCCGTCCACAGCATTGCACGCACACACACACACACACACACACACACACACACACACTCTGTGCGTCTTCAATGTGGTTCAAAAGAAGAAGGAAGTGTCCTTGATTCCTAAAAACCACAACAGCTCGTTTCCTGTGGCGTCCCCTGTGGCAGTCAGCGGCACGTTTCAATCACGGCCGCGTCCGAGGCCGCGTGTTCATGGAGAGTCTCGCAGTGCTTCACTGTGCCGCTCAGGGAGCTGTGACTGAGGGCTCGGCCTCTCAGGCTTTGGGAGCTGGACGACAATATCTATGGAAAGATAAAAGACACGCAGAGTGGGAGTGAATCTTATTGGTATTTTTAATTATGCATTATGAGCTGCTAAGATTTGAGAAGTAAATCAGTTCATCTTACCTCTGTATATATTATATATATATTGCTAAATTGAAATCTCACAAGATTACACTTGAAGACATCAGGATGACATCATTTACCTTGGCCTAATAGTCATTTTTACTGAGTGGAGCTTGAACTCGTCATAATGTAATTCAATGCGACCTGAACGAAGTGGGAGGCGTGACTACACCACGCACACAAGAGTGTTTAGCCGCAGGTGTGTGGTGCTGGAAAGCATTAACCGACATTTCGGCATCTTTAGATTGTGTCAAAGACGTGAAGAGGGTGAGTGGGACATTTTATAAATTGAACAGTTGACTAGTTGTTTGTGCTCTTTGATGGAAAAACGGTTTCAACACATGTTTGCAATTTCTGTACAACATACGTCGATATATCTGTAATGTACAAATAACGACTTATAATATTAGCCAGACTCTTTTGTAAACAATGCAATGGCTATTTGTATGTACAAACACCTACCTTCACCAGCACATAGTCCCCAGCATGGACCGACGCAGCGTTGGATGCTGCAGGCTGAACGGCAACATCCTCTTTGGGGAAGATCACTTTCATGTTGCCGTCCGTTCTCCCACACAGGTCCTCTGCAGATCTCTTACTTTGCTGCGTAAAAAGTGGAAATTCCGGGTTACGGTACTACTGCTTTCCTCTGTGGTTAGAAGTGATGCACATTACGAATGCAATTGCTGTATTTCTACGGGAGCCAATCAATCCTCTGCTCCACAGGTATCAACAAGATTAAGAGTCTGGCCACTCGCTCCCCTAAACAGCACAAAACACAATTTAAGTAGAGAGGCTGATGGGAATGTACTTTTTTTTGCAGGTATTTGGACATAAATCAAAGAATTGGACAGATTGAAGTTAAGACTCAATGACAGCATTTAACCTATTACAGTATACAGTCCTGCATAGTGGACCTTTAATAACATAAGTTTGATCAATTCCTAGATCTCATGTTAAGGATGATAAAATGTATAATATTTTGTTACATCTCTTTTATTTATTTTTAAACCTCACATCCTTCGCTGTGACAGGCCAGTCATGTGCGCAGTACTCACTCCCTCCACCAGGACGAGCTGTGTGCTTCCGATGAGCGCGGCGTTGACCTTCGCCGCTTCCTCTCTGAAGGCGCCGATGCACTCCTCCAGCCTCCGCCGCTTCACCTCAGCTGGCACGTCGTCTTGCAGCCGATGGGAGGCGTGGGTTTTCTGAGTTACAGGGAGACCGAAGAGAGGGCACACGTTGGAAAAGTGACAGCTTGGATTTAATTCTGAAAACACAAAAACAACACACGAGCGGTACATCCCAAACCCCACAAGGGCTCACCTTTCTCATGCTGTAGGCAAACAGGAAGCCCACATTGTAGCCCACCTCCCGGATCAGAGACAGGGTCTGCTGGTGGTCGTCCTCCGTTTCTCCACAGAAGCCTGAGATGAAGTCACTGCTGAGACTCGCATCTGACACACACACACACACACACACACACACACACACGCACGCACGCACGCACGCACGCACGCACGCACGCACGCACGCACGCACGCACGCAAAGGCCCTTTAGATGCTATTGCCAGCTTGGCTTTCCCCCCACGGTAAGACTCCTTGTATCAGGTAGTATATTTAAACTGGCCAACTTCTTCCTTTATCTCAGTAAAAAAAAAAAGAAATCCCACATTTTATTTAATTTTTTTCCCTTGAGTGAAATGTCTTTAAAAGTAACAGCACTTATTTAAACATTGTAGTAAAACGTAACCTGAGTGTTGGTGTCTTTCTTACCGGGGATGATTCTCCTGACGTTCTCCACAAGATCAAGGTAGGCCTCTCTCGTGTAGCTGTGCATTTAATAGGAAAAGACAAGTAATTAGAACACTTGGTGACATTGTAAGAGACTCGCTTTGACAATTTAGTTTAGAGTTTAAAGAATGAATAATTAAAAGATCTTACCCGCGCCGCATCGCCATTAGGACCTCGCTGCTGCCGCTCTGGGCTGGAAGGTGGATCTGCTTACAGATGTTCCCTCGCTCCGCGATCAGGTGCAAAACCTGTAAACGCCAGCACACATAGCAGGTCAGGGAGGGTTGTAATGAGAGTTAGTACTTACTCATAAAAAAGGGTATTCAGCGAGTCAAGTGTATCACACGGAAGCCCTGAGAGGCATGCAAGAATGGTTCTCCATTTTGTGATCTTAAGTGTTTTCGCACCTGTGTTTATGACTTAAGAATGTGTAAGAAGGTGAAAAAAAAAGTTTTACATGCACTCTAAATACAAGGTATGTATATTGTGTGTAAGCAAATAATGTAAATTAAAATCCACTTGGAAGAAAACAATAATGCTTTTAGTCCAATTTAGAATTTAGGGTAGTGGTGCCCTTCAGCCTCTTGTGGTCGGAATGAGTATTACAACAACAATCAACTATAAAAAATAACTTAATAATGGCAGAAGAAATAACAGTGCCCTTGTGCTGAGGGATGTTTTGTAATAATAAAGAATCCCACCCCACAAAAAATAAGAAAAGATCCAGGCAAAAGTGTTTCCTTTAGAGAAACAAAATAAGGAACTTAAAGATTATCCTGTCAAAAAAACAGGAGATACAACTATTTGGATCACACTTTGAAAATGGATCGGCAGAATTTTTGGTTTAGTCAGGGCTTCCTTAGGAACATGTACCTCATCAGGGAAATCCTTGGGATGCGGGGAGGTGAATCTGACCCTCATGTCTGGATCGATGCGTGACACTCGGTCCAGCAGGTCGGAAAAGCGCAGACCGCCCTGCTTTGCTCTGTAGACGGTCTTGAACCCCTGGCTGAGCTTGGTCGGGTCTGAGCCGCAAAACTGCTCTTCCGACGTGTCTCTGTAGCTGTTCACGTTCTGACCCAGCAGAGTCACCTCCTTCACACCCTGGAGAAGAAGAAAAAAGAAAAATGTATCCACCAATTCAAGATATTTTTATTGTCATATGCACAGATAACAGAGTTACTCTGTATAATGAAAAGCTTGTTTTGCTGGGTCATCCTAACACACATCATTACAACAAACTTAAGGTAAACGAAATAAGGCACAAAATATAGTAAGATAATAATAATACACCACCTCCCCCTTCATGGCTATAAAGTAGGGATTGAAATCAAATCCAAGTCGTTTAATTGGGCTGCTAAAAGGTGGGCGGGATCGGAATGTCGCGCAACACAGAGGTGGCTGATATCATTGGTTGAAATTAATTGGTACCAGGCTGCAACCTCTAGTTCTGATGAGTGAAGCTTTTAATGGCCAGGGATGTGCTCTAAAAAAAACTTTGTGTTTAGATGTGCTCTTTTTTTGTTAAAGCCTTTTTACGAGTTAAAGAATCATCTCCTCTTTTGCCACTTTATAGTCATCATGTTGTTTGTTGTGGCTCTATCTAAAAACATGAATTACCATTCGTTTGTGTCCTGATTCTCACAATTTTCTCTCAAAATCCTATCCTGTAACTTTTCACTACAATCAGAAGAACGTGTATTCATGTACCTACATGAGCTTACAGGTGTGTGGGGTCAGAGCTCACCTGGTCGCACAGCTGACGGACCTCCTCCAGCACGGAGCTGGCGGGTCGACTCCTCTCTCTGCCGCGGGTGAAGGGGACGATGCAGTAACTGCACATGTTGTCGCAGCCTCGCATGATGGACCTGCCGGCACGGAAGAGGCACGCGCGTGCGCACACACACACACACAATCATCAGAGACCCAGTAAATGACTGGAGGTGGTGTGGCGCGGGGAAAAGATTAAACAACAACTCACACAAAAGCACTGTTTCCGTGGGCCGCATGGTGGACGGGCATGACGTCGGCGTAGGTCTCCTCCAGCGACAGCAGCACGTTGCTCGCGCGTTGACCTCCGTCGGCCACGGCCAAGAGGCGGGGGAGGTCCCGGTACGCGTCCGGCCCGGCGAGCACGTCCACGAGCTTCTCCCGCTCCAGCAGCTCGGTCTTGAGCCGCTCCGCCATGCACCCTGAGACACACCACAAGGCCGGCGGTCAGGGCGTCCCGGGGCCTCGTCGGCGAGACGGCAGAATGGGGTCAGTGCGTAATTGGACCGGAACTCACCCAAAATGCCAATTTTCATCGGCGTGGGGGTCTTCAGCCGTTTCTTCTTCATCGCCGTCAGTTGTCGTAGTCTGTTCCAAATGGTCTGTTCGGCCTTTTCTCTGTCGAGAGAGAACTATGTCCATTATATGAACAATTGTTAAAAACAAAAAATTGCTGAAACACATAATTAACTTACCGTATGGAGCATGTTACCAGAAGGACAACGTCTGCCTGTAAGAACATGTGTTTTTTCTCTTATTAGTATTATTAGTATTTCCCCAACACATAAATGGTCCTAAAATAGTTTGGAGCTCCTCCACACCTCTCTTAGGTCCGCTGTGCGTCGGTAGCCCTTCCTCTGCAGAATGGACCAGGCTATCTCGGTGTCGTTCACGTTCATTTGACACCCGTAGGTTTCGAAGTACACTGGCGTGAAAACAAAAAAAAACACCAGTTCAGCACTCGGTCCGCGAACGTTTCACGTGAACCATCGGTGACTCGCAGAGACGCAGACTGACCTTTCCTCGAGTCCCCCGTCCCCGAGTCGTCGGGAAGATACCCGCGTTCCTCCGAGTCCTCTTCGTCGACTGCAGCGCGAGTCTCGAGAACCGGGACCCCTTTGATGAAATCCTGAAAACTCGGACCGGAGGAGATCCGAGTCTTGAACCGGTCTCCGGTCGCGGTCCTCCTCTCTGAGGTCACGCCGGTGTTCGCTAGTTTAGAACAGTATCTGGGTGCAGCGCACCTGAGGGGCTTCCAGAGTTGGGGAAGGGTCGTCAGGGGTTTCCTGAGGTATTCCATGTCCAGTCCGCTCACGTGAGCTGCACGAGCAACGGATGCGTGGCTAACTCACCGGCCGTACCGCATACTGCAGTTGGCCACTTTTAGCGCTACTCACTAATTTGTTTATCTTGCGCTAGCTACGTGGGGTAAATGTCATGCAGACGCTCGTGTCTTGTGGAGCCAAAGATGTCTTCGTAGCAGGAGGGGTATCTCCCCATTCCAAAGCAACGGTGTAAAGACCCGGAAATAGCGTTGAACTGTCGGAAATTACAAGTTTGCTATGTAATAATTAGTTTTGGGAACGGTGGAGGGAATTACAGCTTATATTAGCTAACGTGTGTAACCATCGTTCCCTCAACAACTTCGTGAATAATATCTGTGTTTGACAGGTGCAACGTTTTTCTTTCAGTAATTTACAAACGTGGTCGTAATGAGGAGGGGAGGAAGAGGCCATTTGGTATCTCACTCGGACTTTTTTTTAATGATAAATGTGGCACTGTTCCTTTTTTAAATTCTAAAAGCTATGAGAGAAGAAAAGGGATGGTTAAGCATTACGGTGTCCCGCTCAGCAAAGCAGGAAGTTAACGACAGAGAATCCTCTTGCGTCCCTACAATCCGTTTGACAAAGATGTCCCCCCCGGGTGCATCCAGCTTCACTGTCCGTCTAAAACCCTTCTTGGTGGAAAACACCGTTCCGGGTGTCGGCGGACGTTTCACAGTGAGCTCAATAAATCACCAACATCTTGAATCAGGGTTAAAAGCTGAACACTTAGTACTGTATTGACACCGTTCAATCAATCCCTATGTAGCACCAACTGTTAAATACGAGGTGTACACAATGTAAAGCTTTGAACTCATGCAGTCTGTAGCCTTGCAATAAATAATTAAACATATTTTTAAACCATTAACATTTTTTTTTATCAAAGAGCTGTTTATTCCAAGGTATTTTCGTTAATTTGATTTAGGGATCACATTTGCATAATGGATGTAAAATAATGGCTGGCAAAATTAGCATTATATTAACATTCTTTATACATAAACTATATCAAATATATTCTTTTCTTATATGTGGCTTAAATAATGTATTTCATGACATAAAAACTATGTGGTAATGTGCCTTCTTTTTTCCCCCTACATTCTGAGTTATTATACTAATATTGTAAACCTTTCACAACATACTTTTCTGTATTGAATCATGGCAATAAAACAAACTTGGATTTGAGAAAAGGGGCAGAGGACAAAAAGAAAGAGAGAGAGCATGACGACAGCTCAGCTCAGAGAGAGAGAGATCATGTGTGATGTGGGAGTGACTAGAAGCTACAGGTTCATATAAACTGACCATGGATGGAGGGATAACAAACAGTACTGCTCCAGTGTTGCTTTTGTCCAGCCTTTCCTGGCAGTGGGAGTTGATGAGAGCGGAGAGCACTAAATAAAGAGGAACCGCAAAGACGCTCAGAACTGACACACACAAGCAAAAAGACAGAATATCCAGGTAACTCTTCCACCCCCATGTGTGAATGCTATGTGTGTATTATATATGTAATTGCCAAATGTATTTTAGATTAAATGTGGATGTTGTCCTTCATAGTACCCACCTCTGCCTGCTGTAACTTCGGTGCCTTCTGCAGAGCAATGAGGCTGGTTGAGGGGAAACTGTGGATTCAGTGGATTTTTCTAATGTAATTTCTACTCCTGTCATTTATTCTAGCCGTCCATTCTTCTTCTCCGGGACCGGCTGTGAGGATGGAGAAATCTGCACTGCTGCTGTTTTGTTGCCTGGTCGTGTCTTTATCAGGCTCCCCGCTCTACCCGTCCATTAGGTGAGTCCGGGAAGATTTACTGAAAATTCTTTCCATTGTTGAATTTCTTTTTGTACGTGTGTTTCGTAGGATGTTTTTGCTTTTATTAAGTTGTATTTTTTTTTTTTTTTAAAGTTTAAAGTTACTCAAATCTTTTATGACTGGTCGACTACTGACAAGTGCTTGAAGATTATTCCTCTGCATAATATATATATATATATATATATGTATATATATATATATATATATATATATATATATATATATATATATATATATGTATGAATAAAAAATAAGTCAGACAGATTGCATCACTACACAGAATACAGAATACACTACATCACAATACTTTGTGTGATTAAATGTTGCTGAGCTCCAGGAGGACACATCGTGCGGTCGGAAAGCTCCCGCGAGTGAAATAGGAAACACTTTGAAAGCCGATGATGAACACGTGCAACTAGAGATGCAACATGACACTGATTTGAGCTCAGGGGGCGATGGACAATGAGTTTGACCGCAGCGCCGAGGCTCACACGTGTGACCATGTCCACGCACAAAAGCGCGTGATGTTTTACCTTTCACTTGGTTGCTCTGCGTGTCATAGCTGTGCCCTCTGCTCTTTGTAATGCTAAAACAGGTCAAGATGTCTGGATTAGTCACCAGGTTACATTCGCACAGCGCTCTGGTCACATGTGCCCTGTGCCGAAGCCGCCGAGTACAGCATTTCACAAGAGCCAGAGCATTGTGCCTCACGATTTAGGATCTGAAATCCATCTTCACCATAGGAAAAAAACTAAACACTTTTGACTACATTTGTGATGCATGGGGATCGTTGAACACAATGTTCCACAATTGTTTGGTTACCAAGGATATTTCTTAGGTTCGGCCAGAGGGACACATCCATCCTGATGACATCTTCTGTGAAGAATCCAGCAGAGCAGCTGGAGTACGACACCAGTCCTCCCAGGGAGCGAGCAGAGTTACGGTCAGTGTGTTTAATGTGGACTGATTGCTGATGTGAAAGGAAAAAAAAGGGTTAAAATTGTCGTTTTACCCAAATTACAAAAAACTAGAATAGATATATGCTTCCTGAAAGATTTCTGCCTCCATCCACAACACAATGGAAGTTAATGGAGCTGCTCTTGTGGTGCTTACAGCAGTGGAAATTGACATTTCAAAGGATTCTACATCGGCGTGTCCTTTCAGAACAGGTGTGCCGGTGTAGGAACTATTCATCTGTTAGAAGGTAGTTCCAAAAAGTGAAATGTAAAAGCGTTCACAGCGAGGCGAGGCGAGATGGAAGGATATGTAAAAATAAATAAATTGGGGCAAATAAAACCCAAACTGCCTGCGCGGGGAAGGCATAGCCAGCCATAATACTAAAAAACTGTGTACCCCTCTGTATGGATATATGTATATAAATATGAATATATTTATGTAAATGTTTTCTTTAGTTTATTAATTTGCAATACTGTCGACCATATTACTTGACTTTATATTGTATTTATGTTTATATTTTAAATTTTTTTTTTTTACAGCTTTCAATCGTAAAGCTGTTTAAAAGCTATCAATCGTTGGAGGGATATTTATCGCCATCGGCGGCTTCTCTGTAATTGTTTTGCATATGATAATAAAAACGTTGAATCTTGAAATGTGCTTTTTTATTTTTATTTTGGTGAACTGGCCCTTTAAGCTGGATAACAGTAAAATGGACACCTAGACAGACTCAATACCTGTCTTTTGTTGTTGCTGCTGCTCATTGCACTGCAGTTTATTTCTCTTCATTTTTCCTGAAAGCCATTTAATAATACTGTTGCGCAATAACTGCACCGATGTAAATTGTCCCCTCTCTGACTTTAGCTCCGGACGCCATGCTGATGCCATCTTTACAAACAGTTACAGGAAAGTGCTGGGCCAAATCTCTGCCAGGAAGTTCCTGCAGACAATCATGGGCAAACGGCTCGGGTAGGTGGAATCAATCCGTGCACGTCTGTCCGGAGCAACGCTGCCGTTTGCCAACAGGAATACAGAGTGAAACATGAATTTGCTGATGTGTTATTGGTCCCCCCACAGAGATAAAAGTGAGAGCTACGTGAAACGTCAGTCAGACATCTACGAGGGGACCTATAAAGAAGATCTTACATCCATCCAGAGCAATCAGAGATACAGAGGAGTGCAGGGGAACGTCATGAGGCCCAGGTAAATAAATGCCATAAAGCCTTAGTGAGCTCTGGTGAGAGCAGAATGACTAACCGGACTGACTCTCCTCTTCAGACTGTGAGTTGAGATGCGGAGGATCGGACCGTCTGAAGGCTGCTGGTGCTCCTCGCCACTCTCCGTGAACACTCTTCATGACCATCGCTGCTTGTATTCTCACACTTCCTCCAACCGGTTCTCCACAGATGAAAATTATGTTGTCATTCTTTTTTCTTTTTTTTTTAATTCCCATTTAAAGCTGAAGAAAAAACCTGAAGCCCAGCTCATGGCTGTGGAATAAATGGCACTGAGGAATTTCAAGTTGTGCACTCTTGCTTGAACAGAAACACCAGGATGTGACATGTATGTAAGGGGACACACTAAAGGTAGATATGGTAAAAATAAAAAATAAAATATACCCCAACCCCCCCAAAAAAAGGGGTATGTTTCAGTTGATTACTAACACTAAGACAACTATTTATTGTATTACAAGTTTTCGTAAATGGTATTTTTAGACATGCGAATGTCGTTAATTCAGAAGAAATCTGCAGACACAGATAGATGAAGTGGTAAAATAAATGTCTAAAAGTTTCTAAATAAACATCTAAAAGTAAATATACCTATTTTATCACATTTTGACAGCAATCATAGTTTAAAGAAATGATGCATAAGTATATTTCTATATGTAGATATCATTATTTATACATAATTATATATATTCAATTTGTTTTGATATTTATAGCAATATTTTTTTATATCTGTACATTATTATGTATTAGGAGTTTAACACTAAAACATTTGTATCTGCTTCATCAGGACTGTGAGTGTTTTGCCAACAGTCATCAGATTTTGTCTCAAATGTTGTTGAATCCTGATTGGTGCAAAGAAGTATGCGGCATCACTTTTTCCCCGCTTGTCCCAGCCCACTTCAAACCTGTAAAAAAATAGCACCAACCAAAACATTCAAATAAATATCGTCAATATGAAATAAGTAAAATAGTTTTAGCTCAAATAAAGTGTCAATGTAGGAACCCGTCACTCACAGGAAGTGAGCTTTGTGCCACCCATTTGTCTTTTTTCACGCTGGTCACAGGTGAAAACAGGATGTCTTCCTCAATACCCAAGTCAACGAGTTCACAAGTACAGAGAAGTACGCATATTGAGAAAGACCCGTTGTGCACAATACCAGGGCCCTTTAGTATGTTAACCCTCAGGTTGAGCAGAGGGAATTTATATTTTAATATACATTAAATATGCATGTCAAGATGGTAATAGACAAAATAGTTGGTTATATTTGTTGAAATTGTCTTCACATCCTGATAACAATTAACGATTATAAATTCATTAGGCCGTCTACCTTTCTGCACATCACGAGTGCTAATAATCGGCATGTTTGGTGCTTGCTCACAATGATAATAAGGGGGAGTGGCTTTGGAGGGAGGCCTTAATAAAGGGACCAACAGGGTTGACGACTTGGTCGACTTCTTCGCTGAATTTGACAACCTTATGAGCCAATGCTGCTAGCTACGCTCATTGGATAAAAAAAAATTAAAATAATCTAGCGCATCCTTGAGTTTGTTAAAATGACCGACCCCAGCTTTAAGTACATTACAAAACCTACAACCTTATTCATTGTCGGAACAGGATGATCTCCTTGTCGTCTTCTAACTCTTGGACTGTGTTCCTCTACTTAAGAAAGAAACTTAGAGTCACCTCCACTTCTTTATTCCCTCTTCTTCATTACAAAAACATCACATTGCCCACATTTCTTTATCAACATTTATTTCTCGGGGAAGCCTGTATCAAATAGGGGACTACTGCTCCTCCAACACATCTGATGCAACAAACAGGAAAACACACTGGCATAGATAGTAATGTTCAACAGATCAGTGCTAATGCCAATGTTGGTTTTTCAGCTCAAACAAGTTGTCTAACGCTTTTGTTACGTGGTGAAATGGGCATAGAGCAAAAAAAGAAAGAAAAAGAGGAATGTACAAAAATAAAAAAAAGACCAAAGAAATCGTCAAATTAAACCCCAAAAACACAAATAGATCCCCAGGTCACTGCATGTTGGACAATAAGAACACAAATCTCACAGGAAGATGAAGTGCAATGATCAGTAGCTTTAAAGCCCTCGGTAGAAGAATCTGTCAGTGGGCGTTTTTTCCCCTCGGCGACGCTGCGATTTCTCGATTTCTTCCACTTTTTGGCAACGTGGACAAACTGCATGTTTAAACTGCCGATTGAATTCTTGAACTGCCACGCCATGTTTAAAAGTCTGATTTGATGCATCGTCGAATGACTCCTCGGAAACCAAAAAAATAAAAAAATTAAAAAAAAGGAGCTTCGTCCGTCTTGTTTTTAAAATTGTCTTCCTCTTATTTTTTCTCTAGTCTGTGGAAGAAAGAGAGAACAAAGCAAACAGTTATTACACACATTTAAGCCTCATTAAAAGATAAAAATAGGTTTTTAAATCATGCATTTTAATGCACAAACAAACAATGTTATTTTGGGGGGAAAAAAACAAAAAAAAACAGAAACTCTCATAACAAACGTCTTCAGGTTCTGGACGACGCACACTGTGGCTCATGAACACAAAACAAGCCACTCAAATGTAATGGCACAACCAGAACCACGGGGGTTAAGACCACAATGGGCGGGGAGGGGTTTCCACAGTGCTTGTATGGCTATGATGGGATGAGTGAGAGGCAAACCAGGAGGGAGGGAGGGGTGAACACTCGGGAGTTAGAATGATCGAGCACCACACAGCCATGCACGCACGCGGCCAGCCATTATGGGAAATGCACTGAGGATGCAGACTACGAGGAAGCCCTTACTTCAGCCTGGGAGCCCGACCGACTCGTTTGTTACAAATGTGGGCGGGGGAGAGGGGGGGGGCTTTATCGCAGGCTCCTATACTTTGCCAACCTACAACTTTGCTCGGCGGCAATCCTGAAAAAAGGAGTACAGAGACAGCGAAGTGTGGATAGAGGGGGTTAAAAATTTGTAAAAGTAAAAAAGACACAGGCATCAGCTGCAAAAGGAGACAAGAGACTAGCAGGAAAAGAGGGAGGTAAGAGGGGAGGTGAAGAAGAAAAAAGTCCTCAATGGGACAAAAAAGAAAACGACATTTGAGAAATCAATAATTGCAAGAATTCTACTTGCTCTAACGGGTTTAGCTGGGCGAAGAAGAAGTAAAAGTGAACAATTAAAGGAGTGACGTTTGGAGTCAGAGACACGGGCCACAAATTGCTCACTCTGGCCCGTTGAGGGCTCTACATACTGATGGGGAGGAAATTGCCCACTTAGATCACCGCTCTTGCAGATCTTGCTGCCACGCTTCACTCCTGGCCCAAGTGGGCACGAGCTGTGCTTCTGGCATCGAGGCCGGGCCTCTTGGGGTTGGGGGGGGGGGGGGCAACTGAGGAGCTGCGATACGAGTTAGGCACTTTTCCTCGGGGGCTCGAGGCTAAGAACTACCGAGAAGCCTCAAAGCACCAGAGTCCTCGTCGTCTGGAAAGGGGCTACTAGGCTTTTCTCCCCCCCCCTCTCTCTCGCTCGCGGGGACTAAAAGGACACTCAAGGGGGACCATTTGCCGCCATCAGGGGATGTACCTCTTCACGGCTATCTGGGCCAGCATACGGTTCCCGGCGAGGAAAGTCAGAGTGCCGATGATCGCCAGGTACTTCAGAGTCTGGAACATGTTCAGGTGAGTCCAGTAGACGTACATCAGGCCCAGCATGGCTGAAATGAAACAAGAGAGTGAGCGGGAGCGTCAAGGGTTCCCCACGTGGGAAGGGTGCTTTATACAAATAAAAAATTATACTCATTTTACTCATTTTTAATCAGTCTATACGACTGATAAAAAGAATCCCTCTCAATCGTCACTTATCACCAACGAGAAGTGTAAGGCAGTGTTTGCGTTTCCTCTTTTCATAGTTTGTGGGCTTTCAGCAAAAGGTGCTTTGGACCCCCATGTGGGTGCAGAACCGCTAATAACAGCGTGGGTGTGCAGCCCGTTACGATTCCCAGGTCGCCACGTATCGCTACTGCCTGGGCCGAAAAGTGGAGTCAAAGCCAAGTTGAATGTACTTGGGTACATTCAACTTGCATTCTCTCTGACCAGCAGGGGGCATCTCCAGTTGCAAAAATAAGTCTGATTGTCTAAGAGAAAATGAACTTCTCTCTTGATTAATTACCTCGGTAAACATGAGTTTATGTCCTCAATCCCTAGTTTCAACACAGCATGATGTTCATTTGCTAAATTACGGTCCATTTAGAGTCAAATACACGTTTCGTATCGAGAGCTGATGCGTGGAATTTCACGAATGATGCCTCCGTGAAATTAATTACGATAATTGCACGTCAGCCGCCGGCTTGTTACTGCAGTTCACTTATCGTCTTGAACAGCAGCGGATGACGAGGCTGTAAAACAAATCGTGTGCGTCACAAAACATTTTCATTTCAGGGATGGGGACCAACCTGCGTGTCCCACGTGGAACAGAACGGTGCTGGGAGTGAAGCTGAAGTTGGAGATGTTGGCTCCGAGCTTAAGCCACTACAGACAAGAGGGGGAATAAAAGACAATGTCATTTTCAGCCCCTTCAAGAGCTGCAAACAAAAGGGGGGCTGGAAAAAGTGTTTACCGCTGAACACACAATGCGCCGCAACAATAACTATTACTCAGCACTGCAAATGCCACGGATAAAAATACACCATCGCTATTGTGATTTCAAAATGAAAAAAACAAGCATTATATTTGCGCAGTGCTTTAGCCGCATTCGGCGTTCATGAAAGCTTACTACTGAAGAGCTTTTTCCGAGGGAAAACAAAACAAACAAGACCTCTGTGCATACAACAATAACAACAAAGCTGAATACTCTATTAACTTAATAGGTTTTGATGAATAATGGAAGGAGGTCCGTTTGTTGGCGGGCCTTTAAAATGAGACAAAATGGTTTCTAAATTATTTCCATAGCCAAGTTAAGTTTACAGTTAAAGGGAGAGTTCAGATGTTTTTGGGAGGGGGTTGTGCGAGGTACTTGACCGTAGTAGATGGAAACAGATAGGAATAAGGGCACGGGAGCAAAGCAACATACTGCAGTGGACGGGAACAGCAATAAAACCTTTTAAAAAAAAGACACCTCAGTTTAAGTGTACCCTACATTTGAAATATTTTCACTGCATTACTTTGCCGCCAGACAGCCCTTCAAAAGCCATTGACAAGAAAAAGGACACAAGAGTCGCTGGTCTACCGTTGCCTCGATTGGTTAGTATATGTTGTTGTGTCACTTTTGGTGAATCCGAACAAACCCTTAACACCAAAGTTGCACAAGAACACGTACGAACTGACCGATTGAGGGGCAGCGGTAGACACAACCACTCCCGTGTTCTGTGGCCGTCGACTGTAGGTAAAGACACGGATTCTGGATAAGTAGCTTAAACGACCCCACGTCTAAACATCCAAACTATACCTTTAAGCTGATGGCAAAAAAACACCGACATTTTAGTTTGAAATATTACCAGGATGAGCAGAAGAAGTAAAGGAGACAGGATGAGTGCAGTGAAGGCGTTGGAAACCACCGTGGGAGGCTTCTTTTCTGGTTCCCTGAAAAGGTGCTGCAGAGACAGGAGGAGATATTATACAGCTGGACGTGCTTGATTATCCATCAGGCAGTGAAACTGATAATAATATTAATATATATATAAAAATAGTATACAAGTATTACCTGGATCTCTGGTTTGGGCACATAAAGAGTCTTGGGCTGAATGGCCACTGGAGCCTCCTCATCCACGAACTTCAGAACAACGTCAGCCTTTCAAAAAGATCACAACTCAGCGTTAGAGCTCAATATCGACGGCTAACTTGTAACGCCGGCAAACGGCCCGAATTACCGCCAGCGAGTCCGACCAGACACTCACCACATTCCACAAGATGGGATTCTCCAAAGTAGCGTCCCCAATGATGAGGTGGAGGGAGTAGGTGCCGGAAATGGAGTTGAACTCTGATTTGCGCTCGGCGGTGTCCAACTCAAACTTGTATAGATTCTTGCTGTCGGGTTCGGCCACAAAGACGACCTCTTGGCCGGTTTTCTGGTTGTGCAGCTTGACAAAAGTCTGTGACAGGGAGAACAAATAAGTCTTAAGCTTGATCTTGGATGCCAAAAGCTCCCTCCCCCCCCCCAAACTGGTCGCAGCTGTTTTCATGATTGTTTTGGCCAACCATTTATTAACTGATTACACACCTGGTGAGGGGTCAGCTCCACTCCGGTGTTGACGTCGACCAGCTGGAAGGCCATGGCAAAGTTTTGGTGGCCGTCTGCGATGAAAGAGCTCTTTCCTTTGGAAGGATAGTCCACCCTGAGCCATTATGAAAAGAAGAAAAAAAAAGCATTTAGTACTCTATCGTCATGCTCCGCAGGATCGGTGCACTTATCGAACGCGTTTCCTCACCTGGTGGTCTTTGTGCCGATGCTCTGGTCCTTGTCCACCACGGAGAGGTCCATGTTCGTGACGGACACCTCGGTGGACACCTTTACTTTGAGCTACAGGAAGACGGCAAACACAAAGTTACATCAAGAGAGCAGCGTGCCAATCATGAACTGGTTGCCATCAGTGGCAACTAAAGAAATATGCCAGAGAGCAACTATCTAATTGTCTAAGCAGAATCAAGAGACATTGATGACGGACAAGCTGCAATTGACTTTTGTCTGGTTGCGGTAACGAAGCTTGCATTCTTTCATAGTATCTTGATCAAAAGGTGACCAAAAATTGCAACGATATTTTCAGTTTTTGGCAACCAAAAAGCTGACGCCTGGTTTCCAGCCTGGCAACAACCCCTTTTAAGAGTCTCTGACTCAACAGCAGCACTTTAGTCTGCATCTCACTCTCCAACAAGGCAATTCAAGCTAAAATAAAAACGTGTTTCATACTTATAATTAAAATCATTCCACAATTGTGAAATGTCACGCCTCCGCTTCTGACCGCCACCTCACCTCAACGTGATTGGCAACCAGCCGGGTATCCCCAGTCACTGCAATGGCAAACTGGTAATATCCGCTGGATGGCCGGCTGGACATGAAGTTCAGTTCAAAGACGCCACTGAAAGTTAGAGAAACAAAATAAAACACGCCGTAGATTCGACCAAAACCAGGCAGTGTTTAAATCTTGCAAAGAATCTGAATATGCTGAGCTGAACACAATCTAGCCAAATCAGAAAACAAAAAAAAACATTAGAATTTACATTTGTATAATATTACTATTAAAACTGCAATGCTGTCAACACTGGGAAAGTGTTGTGGGCAGAGCAGCGAAGAAATGAAAGGGTGTGTGTATATATTTCTTCCAGTTTTTGGGATCGTCTTCAAGTAAAGGGGAACCCGAGT
The DNA here is from genome assembly GCA_038501785.1 of Myoxocephalus aenaeus. Lineage (NCBI taxonomy): Eukaryota > Metazoa > Chordata > Actinopteri > Perciformes > Cottidae > Myoxocephalus > Myoxocephalus aenaeus. The sequence continues at coordinate 844,883 of JBAMJR010000075.1, read as the reverse complement.
AAATGCTACAAAGCTAACACTTATCCCTCTGATCATACATACTCATTAAGTGTGAATGAAGCGTGGCTGAGAATGGCGCTCTTGGAGGCCACGCTGTACGCAGATTCCACCAGCACGTTGGCCAGGGCCAGAGGTTGAGACATGACATCAGTGACAAGGAGCTGCAAATCACAGAAACAGCGTCACAGTGAGCCAAATCAGAACTCTCTCAGAGGACTGTAGCCAGGTGGAGCTCCCACACTCCGTACCCGCAGAGTTGGCTGGCTGTGGGACACCGTGGCAGGGCCCTGAGGGCTGACGATGACCGGCACGTGGAAGCGGTTGTTGGAGAGAGCGGCGGCGGCACTGGCGACACTGAAGGCCTCGGCCAGAGAGTCCCAGGACTTCTTGCTGAAGATGGAGTTCACCAGCTGGATGACCTGGTCCTGTGGCGAAAAACAGCATCGTACCCATCAGTTTCAGAAAGGAACCCCCACCCCCCCCCCCCACACACACACACACACACACACACACACACACACACACACACCCCCCCCCCCATGCGGGAGACAAGCCTGACGAGACAGATATCGTACCTCCTTCAGAGGGGGCTCCATGTCCACGTGATCGGACAGGGAATAAGCAGCGGTCACAAACAAGGCAGTCGCCTCAAGTCCCTCCTCAAACTGGAGGTAGATGCCACCGAGATCATCCAAACGAGCAGTGAGATCCTGAGGAGGAGGGAAAAAAATAAAAGTGTTAAAAACCTGAAAATGTAACATGTCTGTGCATAATTAATAGTCCAGTGCAGTGTTGCACCGAGTCAAAAAAAACAGCCACGCAGCACCACCTGGTGGACGTTTCAGAGCTCACCTCAATTTCCTCCAGTATCCCTCCCAGTTCCGTCTGCTGGGACAGGCGCGCCGCGGTCTGCAGAGCCGAAGTGATACTGTCCGGAGGAGAGAAGACATTTACTTACGAGCACTACGACGACGGCACAGAATAACGCCGTGCTCCCTGACACACACACACACACACACACACACACACACAAAATGCACACAACACTTACGCCATGACGTTGTCCTCCTTGTTGATGCGACCGGTCAAGGCCCGCACAACTTCCTGGGAGGCCAGGGGAAGCCCCAGAGAGCTGAGCGCGCTCACGGCCCTGTGAATCTGTGTCATGGTGGAATCCTCACTAACCGCCGCCAGGAGGATGTCTCGCGTCTCATTGGACACGGGGATCTATGGAGATTAGGATTTATATTATACATTAGCATTGGTGTAACACAATCGTCCACTTTGCCATTACGATGCTCAGGTCAATGTTATCGGACATTATTATTTTATGTGAAAAGTTGGTTTTAACACCTTGACCATGAAGCAGTGATATGGATTTTGCAACCCCAGAAAATATTGCGATTTGTGATCTGGATCTACTCCAAAAACGCCTTTGCACACAGAAAGATAGATAAGAAAGCCGAGGCGAGCATACCTCACATCCTGAAATGGCTTGACTGGTCTCTGCAGCGAAGAACAGAGAGTCAACGCTCGTGGGATCCAGCTGGGATTTGAGAAACTGGCATACTCCCTGCAAACACAAACCCAATGAATATCGAGGATCAAAATGCAACAGCCTGATTTAAATCATGACTATTTTCGTCTTACCTCGTGATCGGGAACGATCGCCCCGAGCTTGGACAGACCAACGACGGAGTAGTACGCGGAGTCCAGGTCGGTGAACTGTTGGCTCAGGAGGTTCTGCAGGCGGGCCACGTCGGACAGGGAGAGGTAGTGCGCCGGAGTGAGCGCCTGAGCTCCAGCGAGAGCCAGGCTGAGGACGACCAACCCAAACAACCCTGCGGACACAGAACGGAAGAGACCGGTTAACCTTCCGGCTGGTATTTAAAAAAAAAGAAAAGGTGCAGGTTATCGGCTGCTGCTACCATGGAGAACAAACAATACATTGATATAATGTCCTCTCTGGTGACGGATGTGTACTCATTCATTGAGACGACGCTCGCTCGCTCATTGCGCGTCAAGCTACAAGGCGAGCTAACGCTAGCTAGCTAGCGTCGGGAGGAAGCCGTACACTTCGTGCACCCGCTGCCGTTTCTTCACCGATTTAAAAAATGGCCGAGTCCATAACGTCATTCTAAACGAAAATATCACGAAGAAGACACCGCTCCAACATTACACTCGGAAACGTACAGAGGAGATTTTCACTTACGAGATCGTTCCATGTCTTGCAGTCTTATGCAGCGTCACCAAAAGCAACGATTGCTTCCGGTATCTTAAGGGTGAGCTGTCACCAAAAGGTATAATATCCGGCGGTATTTTGAAGTTTCAAAATAAAAGCCAAGGTAAGTACACGTCGGATAAACGCAGCCTATGTGCCACTTAAGGATAAAAATGATAGTTTAATTTGTACACTCCGAATATTAAAAGTTATGCGCAGTTTAATACAACATATTGTATTACACTTGTATGAACATAATTCCATACTAAAATATGATTTAGCCCATAGCGTGTTTTATTTTATAAAATGGTATATTGTTAGACACACTGCTTTATGCGGCAGCAGCATAATCAGGAGGAAAGTGTACATTGGACATATTGTGTTTTTATTAAATTTTTGAACAAAATGCTGTATGATACAACTCTAAATATTTACAAACAGTGCCAAATGACATAATATTCTGAACATTAGCGACGGTACAGCATCCACGACCCCATTACATTGCAACCTCACAGATGCTGCAACAACTTTCCCCAAGTGTATTCATCACTCAGTTGGATCTCAATCAGTATAGGTCTCCTTGACGGATAGCAGATGTGTGCTGTGGTCACCTTCAAATTTCCAACAGACACACAATTTACCCCCCCAAGGTCCTCACTTATCATTTGCATATTGAGATGTAGATTATGAATCTAGACACATACTGAACAGACTTTTACAACAAGACAATGTTCACTTAACATTTTCAACATGAACCCAACAACCCCTCGTCTCTAAATGCATTAGTTATCAAGCTGTCTGAATTTACTCCATATTCAAGCCATACAACTGAACTTTCGATCTGGAGGTGCGACCCGAGTCTTTGTACTCTTCACAACTTTAAAAAACAGTTAAATTACTGACACATTATGCAATGTAAAACCATGTCTTTTCAGTGATAGATAAAGTGTATGGCCGTGATTAGTTTTTTTTCTATTCTACATTCATTGCTCTTTTTCGATGACAGTGACAGTACAATGAAATGCGATTTCAAGCCTTGCACAAGGCCATTGGAGTGAGACTGAATCTAAAATCGCCCCTTAAACTATTCCTGGGGCTACATATTGTCAGTGTTGTGATTGCTAACAAGAACTGTACTAAACCTACACATGACACGCTGCTTTTCCTCCACCACGCGTTACAATAGCAAAACGGCACAGGGGACAAACGGCAACATTAGGTTCCGCACGTGTGACGTGTTGGTGGGAAGACGAGACACGCCTCAGGACAGAATCAGCGCCCGGCTGGGGGCGCGGGATTTTAGCGAGCGAAGGTAGCGCCTCGCCTTCTCCGTCATTATGAGCTGGTCTTTAGTTTGTCCGCAAACAACCGTCTCCCATTCTTTCGACATCTGAAGGGAGAGAGAGAGCGAGAGAGAACATGAAGTCACTCTACATTAAAATACTTTTCTATTGAGGGCTTTTGTAAAATACAAAATAAAAGTGAGAGTTACCAGAACTGGGGGAACCGTGCTGGGAAAGATGGCACTGTCGCTGGGTCCCAAAAGGAAGCCCTGATCCAAAATATTGTCGTGTTGCTTACTGCAAAACGACGAGGAGTTGAGGGTCACTATCACCGGCTCTTCCTGTGGTCCGGAAAAAAAGGCGGACAAGACAGGTTAGGATGCGTCAAATCTACAGACTTGGCTTATAATATGTGTGACTTCTTTTTAACCTTAATTGTATGTTTGGCTTCAGTCTTGAGGGATTTGCGTTTGGATGTGGAAACATGGCAGTCCACGGCATCCAGGGCCAGGGACTTCCGCACTTTCTTCATAGGAGGCCGATGCTGGGGATACAAATAAACAATCAAACGCTGAGTTCATAGCTTCAAGAACAATAAAGACAATGAGGAATGGTAAATAGACTCTACTTGTATTTTTATAGTCGTCCGACCTCTCAAAGCGCTTTAATACAACTTCATCATTCACCCATTCATACACTGATGGGCGGGGCTACCATGCAAGGTGCCACCTGCTCATCAGGACTAGCTGTCATGCGGGGACAAATCGGGGTAAGTGTCTTGCCCAAGGACACATCGACATGGACTAGTGGAGCAGGGGATCGAACGGCCGATCCTTTGATTGAAGGACGGCCCTGCTCTAAAATAAAAAGGTCCAAAGACAACAATAGGTCCATGCATGAATAGAAGGTGGCCAGAATTGAAATGCTTCATGGTGACGGTTACAGCACGGAAGCTAAAACGTATTCATGTGATTAGTTCAAAGTATTTTTGATTGGCCCCGGAAGTAAAAGCAGAGGAAATATCTGGTTGGGGGAAGTGAATGAACAAGGGGTTTTCACACTCCTTCGTTCCTTTGCAGCTGTCTGCGTAGCAACAGTGCATATTCTTGTAATGCACGGCTCCACATGTGAAAAGAAAGGTTCCATCTTTAAAATATATAAGATAAGTTAGCATGAACGACAATACTTGCTATTGGTATTAAAATCCTTGTGGCAAGTACTTTAAAACGGTGACAGGCCGGATTGGAAGGCACATTATACACAGCATTAATGGTTTCTCCCTTATTGATGATATCCATCCAAGTTCCATTTGAATGGCGCCTTGACAACTTTTTGAAGCTTCAGTCTGTTAAGTGGCGAGCAGTTCTTTTATTGAGGAAAATCCTTTAACAGCACTAAAAGGAGATCTAGACGGAATTCAGAACAAATCGATGATCGAAGGGGATTGCCTCCACATGGCTCTCAACATGGCGACTACCAGCTAACGGTGCGAACAGCAAACAACTGCCACAGTGCTGCTTGAGCTAACAGTCTTAACTTGAACGGGGGGCTTTAAATAGCTAGTTGTTAGCTAGTAGCGTGCACTAGCAAATGTCACTGTTATTTTTGAATGAGGTTCTCTTATGTTCTTACATCATGCTGGCTCTCTCTAAGATCTAGCACCAATACGCATTGAAGGACTCAAACAGATCAGTCAGGTATTTAAGGTTGACTCCGTTACCATCGTTTTGCGCCTTTGCTCAGGCGGAGTGGAGCGTGCGCCGACCAAGTCAATCCCAGAGTCTCTCATGATGACCTCGTTTATGTCGTCTTCAAGGTTCGGCGTCTGAGGCTAAGATAACACAGCAGAGCAGACCAAAATAAAGTTTTTTAAAGTGTTAATGCAGACTTGATTAAACCATGAGGGTGAACCCATCTCTTTCCACTGACAGTCACAGACACTCACCAGAGGCTGCAGAGGTCCGTACTTCTCCATGGCGTTTTTGAACGGCGTTGGAGTTCGTGGGGTCGAACAGAGCTCGGACTTGTGGTTGGGTGTGACAAATCTACATGAAGATGCACAAAAATGTGAACACTGAGACTCAAATTCATATCCAGCAGCCAAATTCATGTTCCCAACCTGTAACCACAACCTCCTGAGTGAGACAAGCGGCTTCATTTCTAAAAATCGTCACCTCAAACGTATTTGACGCATTCAATGTGCAATGTGCGTCACGAGCAACATCCTGGCGTTACAGAGTGATGCGTTCTTTCGCTCACAAACTACGGCTGCACCAGTCGGCTAAAAATAAGAATCCCGTGACCGGTATTATGTTTTGAATTGCTCTTGAGCGAGAGCGAGGGCGAGACGGGAGGTTTGATCAGAGATTTGTCAGCATCAAAGCTTAAATCTAGTTCGAGGAACTTTCATCTTGTGTGGATTTTAGCGGCCCCCTGTGGCCAAAAGCGGCAGTGTTTCCGAGCACCAGAGTCCCTTCAGAAAACGCCCAATTTGACTGCAACGGGATCTGACAATCTGGTTCTGGTTCTCCTTAATGACAGGCATTAAGAATGAGTATGTACAAATATCCAATCATCTCGCTGATGGTCTCCTTTACTTAAGCAGGTCAAACAGAATCATCAGTAATAAATTGAGACCGTTTAATAACCAGTTAAAAATTCCCCACAAGTACCGTACTTTTCGGGTTATAAGCCGCTACTACCTTCGGTCAGTGTCCCCGACAGCTCCCCGCTGTAGCCAGCTGGGGCTCCTGCTAGCGCTCCGTCACTTCCCCGCTAACTTCCGCTAGCTCCCTGAAAACCACCGAAGGTAGCGGGACCAGGCTCAACACCCGACTTGGGCAGAGGGGACGCGGGCAGTAGCAGCAGCAGTGGCCGGTAGCAGCAGAAGCGCTAGCTAGCAGCGCTACTAGCAGCGCTACTAGCAGCGCTACTAGCTTGCTACAGCGGGGACACTGATCAGCCGTAGGAGCGGCTTGTAACCCGAAAAGTACGGTAACTTTTATGAATCCAGTGAATTTTGCAGACCCAAAACTGGATCTGAGATGCAACAAGCTATTGGAACCCATCACTGGTTAGAGAGACCACTCACGCAGAGTTTTCCTTCTGGGTGAGGGGGGTCTTATCTCGCTGAAGCGGTGTCGTAACAGTGGCTCTCTGGCTGCACACCGGCGTGGATGTGAGGGACGGGTTCTCCAGATCGTGAGTGTCCTGCTTGGTCCACATGTTGAGGAACTAGAAACAACACAAGGTAAGTTAATGTCACACGGAAATAATGAGAGGAGCCCAAAACATAAATAACGGGTTACTAACTTACCTGAGATGGAGAAAAGGGCAAGATTTTGACAGGAGTGCTCTTGGGAGTCATGGAGTTGTCGTCGGGGGACAAGGCGATGCGCCTCCGGCTGCGACGGTTCAGTATGGAGGGCGGCGTGATCCCTCCGGGGGAGATGGGGATGAGTTCGCCCTTGCTGCCTTTGCTCAGCTCCTGCAGGGCGCTGCCCTCCAGGCGAAACTGGTGGCGCTCCGGGCTCGGACTGTCCTCCGGCAGGTCAAAGGCCGCTAGGTTGCACCAGCCATCCAGGTCCTGATAAGCGGTTAGAGGCCATTAACTTGAGAGTTGGACATCTAGTATAAATGATTATAAAACTATGCTTTTTAAGCTTTTTTCCTAAAGAAGCATATACATACACTACAATAACAAACAACTATAACAATATACATATTAAAACAGCATAACTGATCCTTTTCGTATCTGTATGTAACTGAACTTTATATTCATAAGCACTATTTGTCATTTCGTAGGAAAAAAGAAAGAAAATAATAGCAGGTGCAATGAAGCAGTTAAGATGGGAGTGTCATCTATCGGACGCATGTTTGATTTACAATTGTGTTTGTTTGTTGGTTTTTGGGGATACTTACTCCGTCCACCATGTCCAGCACTTCCTTCAGTACCGGGCCAGTGGGGGAGAGAAAGCCAGAGCTGTCCACCACCCAGCTGGTAATGTTCATTTCTCCCGCTTCAGACTTGGGACTTGAGCCGTCCTTGGGCGAGGACGCGACCTCGGGCGAGGACGCGACCTCGACGGGCTCGGCTTTGACCATGACGGAGGCGGGCTCGGCTTTCGCCGTGACGGAGGGGGCCGTTTCCTGAAACCGGAGGTTGGGGAAACGATAAACATCGAAACACCACCCCCCCAAAAAACACGACAGCTTCTTGTGAAGCCGGGATTCTTTCCAACCACCGGCGTAGATTACATACAAGACGCAAATCAGCTCGTATTTGCGCCGGGTGACGTGAATGACGCAATGCCAGCGTCAGCATTGAGATACTGGCAACAGGTCAACAAACTGGCTACTGGTCAGCCTCACGCAGCGCTGGAAGCGGACAGTCATCCAGATGCAGTTCCCGGAGACCGAACTGTGCGGCTACAGATAATATTACGAACCCAAACCCGAGGGCGTTCGTTTGATGTTCCGACGTTTGTGGAACTTCCACAACATGTACAAAGCAGAAATAGTGGTTATTTCTTCCATGGTGGAAATTATCCACGGAGATAAGCCACTCCTCCTCTCTGGCGCGTCTAGCACGAATGACCACAAAGAGTCTGGCGAGTAAACTCACACGGCGTGAAAAATTTGCTTCATTTTTGGTAGCATAAGTCATTTAAAGCCACCCTGTGTTTGAATCGGGATATTTTACAAATTGGTGCGTCTGGTTGCTCACCGAAGGAGGCGTCATCTGCTCTGGATCCCTTTCTGCACCATCTTGGGAGCAACTGGCCATCTGCAAAAAATATATATATATATATTTTCAAATTGCTCCTACATCCATCTAAGAGGAGAACACCATGACCATGGGGGTTGGAGGGATATATATAGCCCACCTGCACATCTTTATTGACACGTTCCAACAGCTCTTCGAGTTCATTTGGACTGAAGACCTCCCCGGCAAAGAAGCCCATCTCTAATTTGCGCTTGATGGTGGAATTCCAGTGGTTCTTCACGGCATTATCGGTCCTGTGAACAAATATCACGACATGAAGGCCTACGTAGGGCGGGGGCGCTTGAATCAGAAACTCCTCCTCTACGCTGACGTAGCTCACCTTCCAGGAAGCAGCTTGGCCATCTCCGCCCAGCGGTTCCCCAGCAGACAGTGCGCCTTGAAGATGATGAGGTCCTCCTCCGCCGTCCACGACGACTTCTTCACATTGGGGTTGAGGTGGTTGTGCCAGCGCTCACGACACTGCTTCCCCAGTCTGCCCTTCAGGTGCTTGGCCACCATCGCCCACTGCTTGTTGCCGTAGAGATTGACAAGCTCTATCACCTTCTCGTCCTCCTCTTTGGTCCACGGGCCTTTGACCAATTCTGGATCCAAGACCTTAAACCAACGGTGCTGACACTGGTGCTCAGAGTGACTCTGAGCATGACAAAACAAGCATGAATGTGTGTGTGTGTATATATACACACACATATATACATATACACACACACATTTATATATATATATATTTTTTGTTTTTGTTTGTTTTATTATTATTTTATACTTGATATTTTTACAGTTTAACAAGAAATACAACCTTCAAAAATACGAAAGAATATAAGAAATTAACCATGCATCTGGCCAAGTAGGGCCATAAAAAGAAAAGAAAAATAAGTAAAAATAAGAAAACAAAGCAATCAAAACAACCATGCAACAATTTCAAAGGCATCGTCAGTCAATCGTGTCAACCATAAATTCAAGCCAACATACAGATATGTTACAAAAGAATATATTCAAAGAATTCTATTCACAGGGTTTCTCTAACTTAGTTTTAAACGTGTATATATATATGGGGTTGCATCTTGGTGAAACTTAGTGCTCGTCTTTTTAAAGAGATACTGAGCTTCTAGAGCCAACAAAATACAGAAACCTGTGAGGTTAGGGAGGGCGAGTCACCTGCCAATTCCTTATTTTGACATATATTTGGTCCATTTTGTCCATTTAGCTATATATATATATATATATATATATATATAAATAAATAAATAAATAGCCAAAGGAAACCTCAAAGCAAACAAAATAAATAGGATCAAACTCACCGGTATGTAGGTGGCGATATATTTCCAATCATTTGATCCCAGTTTGTGAACCAGCGCCTTGAGCTTGTCATCCTGTTGACAAACAAACAAAGCACGTTTGTGTTCCCCTGTCCTACAGGGCCTTTTATGTACATTGAGTGGTGGTGGTGGGTTCAGGGGCCATTGAGACAACATGCAAATTGATGGGGGACGCGTCGAGACACTCACCTCCTCTTGTGTCCATTTCACCTTCACTTTCCCACCGTCCCTCTGCTCTGCCACATCGGAATCGGTGTCGTGATGCATGGCCTCCTCTCCGTCCTCACTGTGGGAGACAGAAAGAGGCTGTGATGTCTATAAGCTAGACCCGGACCCGCACTTTTACCCGGTGTGTGTGTGTGTGTGGCGAGGATGACCCCGATTGCCAGGTTTATTTATATGGTTAACTGGCAGAACTAGATGGTCGGTACGGTATTGAACAGACTGCTGTGGTTTAATAGACACGGAGTGGTTCACGTTAAATTAAAATACTGTACTTTTTTTATCGCGATTCTTTAGGGGGAAAAGGGCGGCACAGACAAGGGTCCGTGAAGTACTCACAAGTGGATACTAGGAACCTTTTTTTATTTATTTTTGACCAAAGAAAACTGAATGCCATTAACACCGTAAAGCTAAAAACGAGTGCTGCTATCGCTACGGAAAAACAAAGATTAGCCGCTCACCCGCGCGGCCACCAGGACATTTCCCTCTGTTTCTGTTGTTTACGTTCAGGCGGCGGTTCGTCCTGCAGCCTTTGCGCGTCATGTGCGTGTGTATTTGGGTATTGTGTCGATGTATTCCGCGTGCTTGTTGTCTTCGCGTTGGGCAACCAGCGGTGGAGGCTATGGAGGCCCGGCGCCGTTGTGTTGAACGGTAAAGTTGCAGCTACTAGCCAGCTGGAGCGGGGCGCCCGGGTTGTCCGCGCTCCTGGATTTCTATCTCGCGCCCTTCTCCGCCGTCCAAAACCGGATGGTGACGTAGCTGCGCGTCAGACGTGCGCGTGGCGTCGGGCGGCCAGCGAGAAGACTTCCAGTGACAGCTTCAGAGAAAAAAAGAAAATAAAAAGTACACAAGCGAGTTTCGACTAATGAGAAGGGGTTGTGTTTTTATTTTACTTCCGCGTGTAGTGTTTACATTTCGTGACGAACCAAATGCTGTGCGTTGTCATGTATAAACCACGTTATAATTATGTTTATCAAAATGTTGGTAAAGAATTTACAGCGATCAAAAAAAGTACAAAAATGTCAGTGTTCAATATTTCTATATATGGTTAAATAGAGCCCAGAACAGTTAGTACATTAATCAAATGACTGAAAATGGTAAGTCAATTACTAATCAAAAACACTAAATATTCCTTCCAAACGTGAACATTTGCTGCTTCTCTCTTTGTTGTTTCAAAGGTTCAGCACCTGACAGTTCAAAATAAGCAATTTTGAAAGTGTATCTCGGGCATTTCTTATTATTTTGGCCAAATTAAACAATAATCAATGCATTTATCGATCATGTATATTATTCAGATCTGGAGCCCTGTTTCATTCATTTGTCCACAAGTGCTCAGGAAATTTACAAAAAGAAAGACACACTTTTTAAAACATTTGTCTTCTTTTGAACCAAAAAATGTAAAACACAAATAGACATAATTCAAATAATATATTTATTTACATGTTTAATACATAAAAATTAAAAAAAACGGGCTGTATGCTACCCCACCTCCCTCCGGACTGATGACCTGCCTTGCCACCAGCTTGGTCAATTAACAAGCAGCTTCAACAGGTTAAAACCCAGCTGCAGATCAGTCGGCACTCGACAGCACAAGGAAACAATGGAGAAGGCTTTTGTCATTAACGGTAAGAAAACTATTATTTTTAATCTCAAACTGGATATATTCATTTGTGTCCGATCAGACGATGAGATTCTGAGTGGGATCTAACATTTCTCTTCCTAGATATGAAAAGCTTTGAGTATTCGTCTCCGTCTGAGCTTGACAGGAAGTTTTTTGGGGAACAGAGTTTGCCATCTGCTCTGTTGCTGCAGCAGCTGTCCACCTCACAAGGGTCCAACGACGTGGCTGACGGCTCCGACACCCGGCCGTCCCTCCTGGCTTCTCTCTGCCTGTCGTCGGACCCCATTTCTCCCTCTCTGGCGTTCTCCGTGCACAACTTGAACACCCAGGAGGCCGACGCCTGTCACCTGGCCGTGCCTCTGCAAGGAAAGGAAGGAACGTCGTCCACCCCCCTGCTCCTGGGAAAGCGGATGAAATCCGCCGGTTTTGATCGGTTGTACGGCGACCTCACCGCCTCTCAAATGTCTTGGGACATCTCTCTGATTAAATCGGAGAACAGTCCGAAACCTAGCCTGGAGTCCAGCGCTCTGGAGGCAACATGGAGTCCAAAACCCCAGCCAACACTACATTCACAAGCTGAAGTTTCTCCCTGATGTGGCCAAGACTGTCCTAAACACACACTTGGCCAGGGGGAATTCAGAGCTTTGGAAGGAATGTCACGAATGTGTCTGCATCCACCAAAGATGACTCAAAGTGTACTCTGTATAATAAAAAAATTAAGAAGCTTTAAATGTTTGCTTTTGGTTTTATCATTTTGTTGGTAAAATCTTAAAGTCCATCTAGCTACTGTTTTGTTTTTACAGCATCATTGTGAGGATTCATGCAACGTGCTGTGCCTTTTTTACATTTTCAAAAGATTTAAATAAAGTATAAATAACTTTATTTGTATTGTACTTTTTTCATGTGAAATACAATAAAGGTGTATAATGTAAATGTATATACACACCAGCAAATTGCGCCTTTTGATATGCAAACAGACATGAACCCATCGTGGCAAATGTACATGTCACTAGTGACTACAGCATCCACATGGTACTGTTGGATTTTATATAATTTCTAAAAACCAACAGTACCATGTGGATGCTGTAATCTCGTACCTTCTCCTAGGAAAGTAGTCACATCTGCTTGGTCATGTTACAGTGACTGCAGGCGAGATGAGAATCTTTAACAAGTTTCTTGAATCCAATCACAACGGAGTGAATGGTGCCTCTGTGTCGGGCTCCTGCAGAGAGAGAGAGATTTTAGATCAGGCCATTGCTGCATACGGTCTTGTAAAGAGTCTTTAGGTTCTCACCTGATTGAGTTTCTTGAACTCTACAACCTGGAAGAAAATGTGTTCCAAGATGTGCTTGGCATCCCTCTGCTCTTTATCCAACTTCGGAGTCACCCCCAGGATCTCGCCACATTTCCGTACGTAGAATTCAAGATCATCGTCCGTACCTTTTTCGTTTTAACAATCAAGTGAAATTGAATAAGTGAAAAATGACATGGTACCTAAATGGCTTGTTACAATCTTTTTTGGAAGTGGGGTTGTCTGAGGTACTTCTCCAGAGTATGTGTATTCTTGGATGTTTTCCAAACTGGGGGCGTGCCAACTGCCGTAGGTAGTACACTGACTGGATAAGTAGCCTACCTCATACAACCCTATTTAATCCAAGCGAGCCCTTTAACCGTCCTAAACCTAACCAGTGAATATTTTTGCTCAGTAAAGTACTGAATTTACATTTATTGGTGAGCTGTGCCAGACGCACTTTCTCCGAAGAGAACGCTTCATCTAGGTCGAACAGGTCCAGCATAGGAGGAGGCAACTCGCTTAAGGCAGGTGGAAAGACCTTAAAGGACAAGATGACACCATTATAACTAGCAGGCCTTAAGGCAAACAGTCTGTGGCCATGATGAAAAAGCAGGGGTCTCCAACAAGTAGCTAGCTAGCTACTAATATGTACATACATTTGATCAGTCACTTTGTAAACGTGTGTGCATTTCAGTGTCAAAATGATGTTGCTTTGAAGTTGAGTTAAATTGGTGATATTAGCCGACTAGCAAGCGTACGGCGGATTTGAAAATGACCAGCTAAAACAGGCCAATACAAGTTACAAAATATACTATTTTCATAAGAAATGGGTGTTTTGTTTAGTTGTTTTTTTCCACGTTCACAATCAGTGCTATGAGTAGTTCTAAGCCACTTTCATTTTGTCAAATTAGCGCTTAGATGGGAAAAGAAAGAAAGTTGGAGACCCCTGCTATACAAATGAAATGAATTGCGTGTATGGAAAAACACTGGCTGGGATGTGAATGCAGGACTGAAACTTACAGCGGGTTGGAGCTGAGGCAGCGGTGTCTCAAAATGTGGCGCTATCAGCTGAAGTGGCTCGTCTTTTACATTAAGCTGCTCGTAGGCACTGCAGACAATGTTTGTTTTAGTTTTATTGCCATGAAGAAAGAAAAAGAAAGCAGTGACACAAGCCGAGCCTTCTCGGTTGTTCATCTTGCGTTCTCACCTGATGACTTGGGGTAAGGCGTCGGTTGACAAATTGAACAAGGACATGTCAAAGAGCGAGGTGAAGTCCCTGGGGTTTTCGTCACCCACCTGTAAGCACACTCTGAGCTGTTCCGCCAAGCACCCAATGTCTGGCAGCATGGTGTAATCTGTGATCTAGGGGACACGCGCACAAGACGGGATTGTTTAACGAATTAAAAAGACGACACGAGTGACGCCATTCTCCGGTCGAGCATCCCTCCTCACCTCTGGATCTTCTGCGTCAATCTGATTCAGCTGAATATTATCAGCCATGAGCCACTGGAGCACAACATCCTGGAACAGAAAAAAAAATACAGAGGGCATCTGAATAATCTTGTCTTCTTGCGAGTTAACCAGAAAATACATAAATAAATTCCAACCGGACTCACCAGGATTTTACTGTTCTCCTCTTTGTCTATGTATTGGTCACTGAACATGTGGCAGGAACCCAACACTCCCAGTTTGCCACCCTCCTTCACAGGAAACAAGACGTCTTTTAACATCATCTCACAAATGTGCGTGCCTGTGTGTGTGTGTGTGTGTGTGTGTGTTACATTGTCAGCGAATAAGTATGAAAACTACAGTGAGCCTCTGACCTTTCCTTGGTGGAAAGCCAGGACCGGCCTGTTGAGGGGGAAGCAGACGGAGCCAGTTGAAAGAACGGCCACAGCCGGCTTCATCACATTCAGTGTGGCGCCGTATGGGTACACAAACGTGAGAGCCCTACACAAATAAAAGACAAGAAAGCGTTTATGTTCAAACGCCCTCCAAGTCACAAAGGCAGGGCCGAATGTAGAAAATTGGAATATGGAAGTAAATCATTTACTGTGCATTGTTTCCAACGTTTTCCTCTTCGATGATGCCTGTGACCACTTTGCCAGCAGCCCGACTAATCTCTCTAAAGGAAAAGGCAAGAAGATTGTGACTTTAATGTTAATCAGCTTACGATCTATTCTATTTAATAGTATTACAGTTATCACTACTGAATTATGATACAAACAGGCTCCAAATAGTCTTGGATTCATCGGAATATGGTGTATAAATTGGGCATTTGTGTGAGAAAAACACACGCTCTGACAACGAACCTGTTCAACACACCGTTGGACACCAGCGCCTCCTTTGGATGGAAGTATTTGTAATACACATTCCTCACAACAGCATCTGCGGCAGTGAAAGGAAGCAAGACCCCGCAGAATTCAGTACAACTGTTAGAAAAATAGACCCCCGTCACCGCGCAAAAACAAACTTAAACACGCACCATTGTTGACCATCACGCCAAACTCCTCCAGGAGAAAGTTGATGTTGGTGTTGTACTTCATCTCTCCCCCTTCACCGAGCATGACCAGGACGTTTCCTCCCCCGTCCAGGTACAGCTTCAGCACCTCCAGCTGAAGTGGAAAAGGGACAACAATACCGTGAAAAACCTGCTCGTCTGCGTGCAGAACTTAGAAGTAGCACAGTGGAAGTTAATTTGTATGCGTCTGATAAGCTTCCCATCTCCCACGCCCAAGTGCTGTCCTGTGGAAATAAACAAAACCTGCTCTGGTTGAACTTCACAATACATCACCTCTGAAGCTGTGAACTTCTCCCTTGGTCCTGCGGTTATCCACAACTTGACGCCCTTCAGCTTCTCCAGAGACAGCTCTTCCTTCATACTATGGGATGGGATGGGATGGGGGGGGGGGAGAGCATTTGTTTTGAAACTTGGCAAATTGTGACCCACAACACCAGAGACTGCAGAGATAGCTTTCGTGTTTACCTTTGGATTTTCCATTGAGCTCTCAGTCTTTTCTGCAAGGATTTGTAGCCATTATTCGTTGTGAACAGCTCTCTCTTCGACACGTTGAAGACGACCGCGTTGAGCGCTTCCTTCTCCATCCTTTACTGAATCCACTCACCAACGCCCAGCTGTCAATTGCATCCGTACACCTAGTGTTGTGACGTCAAGTTAGATTCAGTTTAATTAGCGTCAAGTATGAACTGCCCCCGCACGTTGTTATTGTTTTTAGCTAGCTATGAATAGCGTTCGCGCGCTTATTCAACCGCTTATAAGCGGCATTCGCGTCTGCACCTGGCTATTATTAACGTACAAAAGTTGTTAACTGTAAGCCTCCTTCGCGCGTTATACTGTTGGCAGACGTTGTTAGCAACAGCTAGCCCGTACCGTGCTACGTTATGTTCGCCATGTAAATGGATGCTGGGCGGCCTTACCTTACGCTAGCGTTTGCTTTCAACGTGTATCTTTGTTTTCTGTCCACTTGTTGTCCACCTCGGATATTTATTTCCGCCCGTGACGTGGCTATCTCGTATTAAAAGGTTGGCGTTGCCAAAGTTAGCTAGCTTATCTCACAAGCTCGGCTGGTAGTGATGCATGCCGGGAGGAAAGTGGTAACCAAGGGCGCTAACCGCATAACAACCAAGAAATAAGGGAGAGGGACGTAAAATTCTTGCGAATACGATTCGGGATCGATTCGTTAACATTCGTTTAAACAAAAAGGGCGATTCCACCGTTTTTATTTAGGGATACATACTATTCTGACTTACTTGTTAAATAGTTTCATAAATGTCCAGGGTCTCATTAAATAACACAAACCTTATTGTGGTAGATCTACCAAATTATCATGTGTTTTCCTTGATCAACATGAAAGTGGAGACACTTTCTCCTGGAGGGAGATAATGACAATATTTTTTTAATACTTTTGCAAATAGTGCTCATATTCATTGCTGCTGAACCGCAATGATGGAACGTATGTTAGACTTTATTCAAACAAACAGATATACTGTTACCCAAAGAGTCAAAAAGCTCAAATGATCCTCTATGGATGATAATCATTTGATAATAATAATTAAAAAAAAAATTAAATACAAATAGATTATATCAAGCAGTTTGAAAGGGAGAAGAAAAACAATCTATTTTTTAATCTCTTAACATTTAAACTACATTGAACCCAGACCTGGATGTGTCCCATGATTATGACATTTCTAGCTTTGCTCAGTACATTGTGATAGAAATGTTCAATCTCGGGAGGCGGATCCGGATCAAGAGACCTGGAAGAGGAGCCCCATCTTTACACGTGATATCTTCATTTCATCTGGAGCTGTGTGAGTTAAAACCTACAGGCACCTCACGAGCAAAATACTGTACAATTCAGTCAATTCTTGGCTCACATTTTGTGCATTGTGCACTTCAAATCTGCCGCCTTGTAGAAAAACATGTATTCAGTGAACAGATTTCAAGGTACTATTGCAGATGGAACAATCTGTACAGTCTCGTTCTGTCCTGCTCCACAATCACTTCCCCCTTATGAGTCTCTCCTGGAGGACCAGGCTGTACATTTTCCTTTCTTGCTCTCTGATGATTGTACTTTTTTTCTTCTTCCCATTTTCCAGTGGTGGATCAGGTTGTACATTTCCTTGATTGTGCTCCGCCACAATAATTTAGGTATTTTCTTCCACTCAATACTGGTGGATCAGGCCGTTCCTTCCCTTCGCTGTCCTCCTCTACATTCCATCAACTTGCGTTATTCTTCTTAACAGGTAGATCTTTACATGCAAGTGAGGAAATTTTTTTTGGTAAAACTTTCAGGTCATTTAAAAAAAAAAAAAGTGGAACAGTCATAACTACGGCACTTCAGCTAGAGCTAAGTCGATACAGTATAATTTGATCTTGAAGTTGTTTAATTTCACATACGAGCATGAATGACCGACGCAAAACTTGTAAACACGTCTCGTCTAACAAATGACAAGCACCCATCCATTAAAAACCTTTTCTGTCTTTATTGGCAGTATAAACAATTACGTTAGAGCATGTTCCTAATAAAATAAGCATTTGTTATAAATTAAACATTTGTTATAAATTAAAAAAAAATTAAACATTGGTTTATACAATATTTTTTATATGATTGGAATGACGAAAATACAAGAAATCTCATGAAAGTTTAAAGCTTAAAGTCTGCTGGACCCTGTGACTGGCTTCACTCTCAGGACCCCCTCCTGGGAACACGAGGCGGCCAGCACCCCGTCTCTTCTCCACAGTCGGCCCTGAACCAGTCCTCTGCTGCCCCCTGGAGGACACAACACAGACCACATGCTGGACTTGAAGCACAATGCAGAAAAGTGTCACTGTAAAAATAGTCATTTAGACCAAACCATGTAATTCAATTTAAAAAGGGGGAAAAATATTACTACAGCTGTATTGAATAGCTTGAAGCTTAATTCATAATATTGACATTCAAGTTATTATTAATAACTTTGAGGAACTCTCTTCCCCTCTCTCAAACATGTACACGCGGCTCATCGTCTCCGTCCTAACCTTTTTTTTTTTTAAATCTAACAAAATAGTCTGCTTCTAACCATATATATCATCGTTCAGCCTTTCAAAAACAACATTTTCACTGCAGTCAAAAAGCTGCAAGGCACGCACCTGAATTAACCGACCGGTCGAGCACCAATCTAACGGCCCCATTAATAACATTTGTATAACCACAATTACACAAAAATATTTTTTTTCCTTTATTGCACTCAAGAGACAGCAAACTGGTTTCCCATTAATGATTCAAAGTTAACTCGTGCTGATAAACGGCTCTGCAGGCGGACACGCTGCTCCCCCAGAAACAGCAGGTTCTAGAGATTATGTGCCAATCGGCACAAACCTCCATGTACGACCGACTACTGTGAAGCAATTGTCCGCAACCTGTACCGATGGCGGAGATGGTACTCGATCCAGCTCATGTTGCACTATGAGTGAACAATATGACAACTTAATTAACATATGATGATGTTCATTTATGAAAGGACTAACGGAGCCACTAGAGTCCGACGGGCTGTGCGCAATGCGGCGATCGGCAGGTTGTTTCTTTTGGACGTTGCAGAGTCAACCGGAAAACCTCCTGTTGACCTCCCACTGCGTTTGGGGTTCACTGTTTTAATAAATCTATACTGACGTTTAAAATTCATCCCATATGATCCCATATCCCACTTTCCCCCACAACTAAACTAACACTTTTTGCATTTGCCAACCAGCAGTTGCATGGAATGACAACGAAGCTTCAGGTGTCGCCTTTAGAATTTTGTTTAGAAACAAAAACAAAACACACACAAAGAGTGTGGAAAGCACCAGGTGATTAAGGTCTTTAGAGATCTTGTGGCGGGTCTCCACAAACAGACAGACGACGTACGAAGTCGAGCAGATCGGGAAGCGGACGACCACACTGACCTGCCCAAGGGCTCTCGCACTCATACAGCATCCACTCATCGGTGCGGAAAGTGCTGTGGAACCACATGGCGTGGTCCAGGGAGGCCGAGAAGTGGGCCCTGTAGTCGGGATAGGGTAGCAGCGCCGTGTCCAGGAACGCAAAGTCAGACACATAGGCGGCAACGCAGCAATGCAGCTTCATGTTGCCCTCGCCTGCAGAAATGCACAACAAAAAAAAAAAAACAGAAACAAACACTTGTTAGGCAGTATTAAATATACTGTATATACATTTCCAGTTATTTTCATGTTGCCTCTCTCTGGATTACTATGTAATTTGCCTCGTGTTGACATTACTTGCTACTTAATGGTAAAGTAAGATGAAAGCTACTGAATTATTGCCCAGTGTACTTTTTTTTACTAAAACCGGCAGAACCGGCATTTGTCGCAGACAGCCTGTGGTGACGACGTCCAGGCGCTTAATCCAAATGACTAATTACCGTAATATTGTGTTTGTTTACCAACGGACCAATGGAGCCACAAGTGTCTGAACCGGGCTGTGAGCAATTTACTGCCGAGCAGAAAAAGAACCATGTGGAGTTTTAATGTTAGTGGAAGTGGTAGGTGCACGTTTGTTAGGACATGAATGTATGTGTCTTTTTGAGACGAGACTCGGCAGATTAAAGTATTTGGCTTTGAAGTCGATGAAAGAGGTGAGCCAAAAACAAAACAGGGCCTCTATTTCTGTATGTCCAGTATATGTCATCGTTTTCTTTTTAGGCCACTTTAGTCATTCAACAACCCCCAAAAAGAGCGCATTTAAACTCAACAAGAGGCAACTAGAAGGCAATGTCAAGGAATCGTGCTATTCATTTCCATCACCCAGTGTAGCATGAATGCTATTCAACGCTCGTACACAACGCTAATTCCATCCAGATTTACCGATGTGTCCCCGCGCTCGCACCCAGAACAGCTTCTTCGGCTCGCTCGCAGTGCGTCTGTAGAAGGCTGGCGGGTTGACGGGCTTGATCTCGATGGGGACCTCGTTGGCCAGCAGCTTGTTGAGGCCTTGCTTCGACGTCTCCGCCAGGTCTGGTTTACTGTGGAGACACGGAAGGAAACACAAACGATAACATCAACTAATTATTATGAACAAACATGTTTTGTAACCCATTTTCATGAACATCTCCTGAAATAAAATATTGCCTGCTGTTTCCGTGCTGCCGTTACTGTTTTTAATCCTGCCTGTATTTATTTGTTGTATTTTTAACGACATCAAGAGAAGCCTGAGAAATCTCACTGTACCAGAGTGTGATTTATAAAACCTGGACATTCCGGAACCCAGATATTCTGGAACAGGGACATTCCGGAAAAGAACCCGGACATTCCGGAACCCAATAAGTCGGGAACACGGACATTCTGGAACCCTGACATTCCGGAACGCGGAACATGGACCTTCCGGAACCCGGACTTTCCAGAATCGAACCCGGACATTCTGGAACATGGACATTCCGGAACCCAATAATTCTGTAACCCAGAACACAGACATTCTGTAACCCAAAACATGGATATTCCGGAAACCCGGACATTCCAGAACCCAATAATTCTGGAACCAAACATTCCGGAACCCGGTCAGTCTGGAAACCGGAACACGCACTGGATATTCCTGAACCCTGACATTCTGGAATACTGAACCCAGAAATTCCGGAACCCTGATATTCCGGAACACAGACATTCCGGAACCCAGACATTCTGGAACACGGAACCCATACATTCCGGAACACAGAACCCAAACATTCCGCAACCCGAAAATTCAACACACTTTCTGACTCGTGAAGGAGTTGCGTAATCTCAGCGGCTTCACCTGAGATAGAGATGAATGAGCTCCTCCACCGTGAGGAGGTCTTCCGGCCGCGGGACCTGCGGCATGGTGAACTGGTGCTGCAGGGGACTCGGCTGCAGCATGTGGAAGGAGGCCTGGCACGTCAGTATAGGTTGCCCGCGCTGGATGGCCTTCACGGAGCGCACGGCAAAACTGCGGCCATCTCTCGTGCGATCCACCTGGTACAGCACCGGAACCTTAGGATCCCCTGGATGGAGAAAAAAGAAAAGAAAAAGACAGCTGTGATCGTGGACAGTTTTTCCAATCAATCATTGTATAGATCATGGCACGACACACGCCTCCTGCAGCTTAGTGCCATTCAATCAATCACAAGATCTTTAAAGAGTTGATGCACAACTCTTTAAAAAAAAATGACGCCCCGTCTTACCTGCTCGTACAAAGTAGCAGTGGAGAGAATGGGCAAAGAGGTTGTCGCCGACAGATTTGGCGGCGGCTACGAGGGCCTGACCCACTATTTGACCTCCAAACAAACGCTGACTGCGGGGCACCCAGTGGTGCGTCCCTCTGGAGGGGTAGAGAAGCAATTGAAATAGATGTACTGCAGTCTCACTAGGGGTGGGTTGGATGGTGAGAGGGATCAATGTGAGCCACGAGTTTGTGCCTAAATGTATTGCCAGCTCATTGGCTCATACGGGGCATGCATATTTGATTGGTTTTCGAGAACCAACGTATTATTAAATCAGACATATTGTCAAAAACAACATTATGCTGCACAGTATAATGACATCCAATTATGTAAAATATGAAGTCACACCACTGTCCTGTTTTTAATTCAAATGTAAATAATATCAAATAATAATCTTTGATCTGTAATACAAAACATTTCCTTCAAGGGTTAGCTAAAATTTCCACAAGACTTCTGTTCATGATGATCCCATATATGTCTATGTCGAATTTCATGTAATTTGACTGTACAGTTTTTGAAAAAATTTAAAAGGCAAAGTCACCACAAATGGCATTCATATTCATAATGTCCTCATACTTGTACTTGTATATCAAACATTCACTGGATTCTCGTTCATGTGTACCCTTACTATGCCCATGGCATGTGATTTTACTGTACTGACAATTAAAGGCAAAGTCAGCTCAAATTAAATTGTGATATTCATAATTTCCCCATATTTGATATAAAAACAAATCCTGAAGAAGTTATAGTAAACTTTCACTGGATTCTTGTTCATGATGACCCCTACTAAACTAAAGGCAAAGTCACCTCAAATTACTCTATGATATTCATAATCTCTCAATATCTGAACGGTTATAAAAACTAATCCTTAAAAAGGTTAAATTAAACTTTCACTGGATCGATTGAACCCCTTTTCAGTTAAAAACAGGACAGTAGTGTAATGTCAGATTTTATTATAATTGGATTTCATATAATGTACAAAATTATACAGTGTTTTACTGTTTATACACTATACACATTATTGCTTAAATACAGGTCCATCTCGGTGACTTTTGGGCCATCCAAGCCCCCGTAGCGGACCACCAGCCGGCTGGCTTGACCAGTAAATGCCATACTGGGGAAGTGACGAACTCCAGCCAGCTTCGTTACCTGTACAGGTCTACGTCCAGCTCTTCCAGGTTCAAAACGCTGGTGACCAGGACGCTTTTGAGGTCCTGAGCCTGCAGATATGCATTAACCTCCGAGCTCTCATCTTCAGGTGATTTCGTGGTCGGGTCGCTATCACCTGCTTCCCTCTCCGCCATGTTTCCGTTTCCTTCTTCTTCTTCTTCTTCTTCTTTGACGGTTGCGGGGTTTTTACTTCTTCTTCGTTGGGTTTTATTGGCGGCTGCCCAATGACAAATTGAGGCGCATTACCGCCACCAACTGGTATGGAGTAAGGATCATGATGTCTTGGGTTGAGGTCGAATAGTACAAATAATTGTCCGAATCCCAATGTCCCCCCTAAACCCTCAAACCCTGAACCCTCAGGGACTCACTGACGTCACCTGGTAAGTGGTTGAATGTGAGAGGCTGTGAGGGCTTGAACTGGTATAAATACCAATGGCAACATATCACGTGACCGTGACTACATAAAAAAATATTGTGTACAATTGTGTATTATTTTATACTATCGATTTCAACGTCTTCCAGGCTCTTTCCTCACGAGATGAGACGTCATTTCAAATAATCTATTTACTCGTTCTTGTCAAAACAGCTTCAATAACAAAACGAAATGTTTGATGAATGTAAAAATATATATATATATATATATATATATATATATATATATACAATTTCTGCTTGCATTCCTCTGATTTCATGTGTTTTTATGTTCCATCTTTAATCCGTAATGTTGTGGTGTGTAAAGGTATTTTATTCGACTGAACATCCACGTAACCTCCTCTTTGTTTACCTTTTTATTTTTACGTCTCCATGCTTGCATTGGTAACTGTTTGTTTAACGTCACATTGCTATGAACTGTGGGTAATTCCCTTGGGCAAAGTCGGCATCTAATGATGACTTACGGAAAGGGTTCATAAAGGGTTAAAAATGTCAGCCAGCGAGCCCTCAAGCACTCGGCAATGTGACAGTGGGACAGCCCTAAACCCTCACGGAGTTAGCGCCTCAAAGTCCGTGGGGGTGGAGATTGGGATTAGGCCACTAACTCTTAACGTCTAACCCTAACCACTTTTCCTTGACCTCTGTGCAAAACGTCATGGGGTCAAGGAAAGATGGGAAGGAGAATTCATGAGGAGTTAGGAAAAGACAATCTCGGTGTTTAGAGGATCAGACTTCACTTTCACTAAGCTACGTAGTTATGATGCGACGGCAGGTGGATGTCAGTGATGGAGGTGGTGGGAGAGGCAGGGGTTCCCTCGCCGTCAGACCTGTTTTCCATCGAGCGTGGTGGCATTGTCGGTGGGTGCCGGCGGAGAGCCAAGCAGGGTGGCGGGGATGACAGCGGGGAGTTTGGCTGCTGCTGAGAGGACCCTGTTTTCCAGTGAGATCACTCGTGAAGGGGATTTGGGAATATTTCATGTGAATTTTGGATGTCTCTGCAACTGCTGCTAAATTTAGAATTGTAAAAATCCACAAATTTGCCGCACCGATATTTAAACCGCACGGGTCAAAGTAGCGGCTTATAACCCGAATTTTACGGTACACGTTTCAAAGCCAAGATTACATTTTTTAAGACTGTCCCGACTATAATTCCATACATCCTTTGTGTCATACGGCATTATCTTTATGAATTTGACATAATGTAATGAGGTTTCGACCAATTGTTGGCCACTCATTATGTTAAGACACTGTCCATTAGACAGATAACAGGGACAAGAAGTTAAAAGCAAGTAAACAGTAGTTGATAGAAGGGGAGATAAAGTAATATATTTGTCTTATGATTGTAACACCAGCATTCATGATGTTAAATATGACGTTCATACAGCAGGCGGTTGTTTACCAGGTGTTTTTATCATTCAGGTCGGTGACTAATTACATTACCTTCCACTTCATTTAGCTGACGCTTTTATCCAAAGCGACAAGTAATGATGACACTAAGTAATCAAAGTGTTTAATTATCTATTGAAGCCGTTGTGACACATAGCACCTTGATCCTGCACAAGCTGCAACTTATGTAATTGAAACGTATAGTACAAACTAAACTGGTTATTATTGTTAGGCACACCCATACAATCTATCTAATTTGTTTGGGTGGATACAGACTACTTAACTTAATAAAGTATCTGGCAACTGTTGATGATTAGGTAATCTATCAAATATGGAGATGTTGTGCATGGTACAGAGCCATGGATGCTAAAAAACAAACTAGCAGTATACACAGAGTTACAGTCTACATTCTGCATAAATCACTGCGCTGTTTAAACATGCATCAACTATGAAAAGATATGCCACTTTTAATGTGTGTACGTATCTTGTTACTTTACTTTACATCTGCGTCGAGGTCAACCTTTTAAAATAAAAAAACTATAACAACAATATGTAACCTTAATGTTTTTGACATTTAAATATGTATTGGTTTGGTCCATGGAAGGACTTCTTCACATCAATACAGGAACATGGCATGGTGTAAGAAATACAAATACATGTGGTACATATATAACTACCTATGCCTCCTGTATATACTTTCCTATGAATCCCATTTCTTCTCTCAGAACAGTCTTATCTAGCAGTTTCACATGCAATGAGTCTTTACTCGTACAATTCTTTGTTAACTTAAGCTGGGGTGAGCTGGTTCAGGTGTGCTAGAGCAGAGAGAACTGGAAAATGAGCAGGTAGGGGTTATTATTAGGCTGCTCTAATAAGTCTCTTAAATCTCTCCAATTGATCCAGAATGCTGCAGCTCATGTACTAACACAAACTAAGAAAAGAGATCACATTACTCCTGTATTAGCTGCTCTGTACTGGCTCCCAGTAAAATCAAGAATCACATTTAAAATCCTTCTCCTCGCCCACAAAGCCGGTGACGCACCATTATATCTTACGGAGCTTATAGTACCATATTACCCCACAAGAGAGCTGCGCTCACTGAATGCAGGGCTACTGGTGGTTCCTAGAGTTTTAAAAAGTCAGAGAGCCAGTGCCTTCAGTTATCAAGCTCCTCTTCTGTGGAACCAGCTTCCACTTTCAGTCCGGTGGGCAGACCTCATTTAAGAGTAGACTTAAGACTTTCCTCTTTGATAGTGCCTATAGTTGGGGCTGACTCAGGTTTGCCCAGGTTCAGCCCCTAGATATGCTGCTGTAGGCCAAGACTACTGGGGGACATCTTAGGATTCACTGAGCTCCTCTCTCCTCTTCTCTCTCTCTCCTCCTGGATTAATTCATGTCTCTTCTTCTTCCTTGCTGATGCCCCTTCTCTCTATCTTCTTCTGCTTACATGGATCATGGTTATCTGGATCGTGGTCCTGCCTGACACCTCCTGTTATTATCATTGTTATTATTAGTTGCATTGCTATTAGTATTGCCAATAACGTTACTGCTTCTATTATCATTAATGTTCTATTACATCCCCTGTTGCTGCTATTTTTGGTAGTTGTAACTTTTTCATCATGCATAATCTCATTATATGAATCATTTCTGTCATATTCATTGAATGTGCTGTAACTCTGTTGCGTTTTTTATTCTGTACACATGATATCTATTTCACTTCTGTCAATCCTGATAGAGGGACCCTCCTCTGTTGTTCTCCCGAAGGTTTCTTCTCTTTTTCTCCCTGTGAAAGTTTTTTTTGGGGGAGTTTTTCCTGATCCGATGTGAGGTCCCGGGACAGAGGATGTCGTATGTGTACACATTGTAAAGCCCACTGAGGCAATGTGATTTGGGGCTGTACAAAATAAACTGAATTGAACAGGGTACTCTCATCCCACTGAAGGACTTCCATCCCATCATATGCCCTGACAAAAGGTTCCAGCCTTTCTTCATCAACAAAATCGTATTGTAATTTGCGCTTTCCCTCCTCTGTGTGGATAAAGGCATATATATTTTTTTGTGCCTAAACTTCGTTTATGCATCTGGCTTCTTAGTCCTTTTAGACTTTACTGTTTCTTTCGTTTTTTATTGCTTATTTGGTTATTTATAATACTTTTTGTATACTATGTCTCTTGTTTGCACTTTACCCTATGGTGCTGTAATCCGGTAAATTTCCCCCCTAAGGGACTAATGCAGGATGTTTCATAATTATTGTTAATTATAATTATTTAAGATGATTACACGTCTTTGATGCTGAAACCTTTGGAGGCTTCTGACGCAGACAAGACCAAAGCCAAATGACTGTCTTCACTTGATGCATGTGGAACATACCTTCAGGTCACCTTACCTCAATTCATTATTGTCATTGTGAATTTTCATTAATTTAATTGTAGCAAAACCTCACAAGAGCATCTCTTGAAAAAGCTGCGCCCTCAATGAACCTGGGTTTTAGTTGAAATGTGCCATCAGATTCAACCACAAGAACAGTTGCAGTCACACCCACTACGAACAATAAACCTGAAGTTTCTTCTGCCACTTATCATCCATCACAGTTGACAGGTGACCTGTAAGATTCCATACGTGCACACAGTAGCAAGAATACTTCCCCTCCCATGTCTGAATACAAGAAACATAAACGTCTCTGAATATGAATAAATACATCATATTTTACCACATGTAAATTACATTACAGCACAGGAGGCTAGATATAGTTCAAAGCCACCCAGCATGCACTGGGGCAACAACAGGTGCATTAACATCCGATTTGGTTCATGCATATTGTTGTCACTGTCAGCGTTCATGTTTGGTAAGTGTTGCAGTGCTGATCCCCTGCTCAAAGAAGCAGCATCTTGTTCAATTGGAAACTTCTACACGCCGAGAAAAAACATAGTTTGCTACTTTGGAGACAGAGGTGTGATAGCAGACAATGACTGAGAAGCATCCATGTTTGGGCATCCTGTTTGCTCCCAACTACCACCATGGAGCATGTGGGTGTTGATGTCCTGGGCCCTTTTTCCCACCATCGACAGAAGGAACCTGAACTGGTGACCCTGAAACTTGCAACCTCCAGCGGCTTATAACCCGAATTTTACGATACACGTTTCAAAGCCAAGATTACATTTTTTAAGACTGTCCCGACTATAATTCCATACATCCTTTGTGTCATACGACATTATCTTTATGAATTTGACATAATGTAATGAGGTTTCGACCAATTGTTGGCCACTCATTATGTTAAGACACTGTCCATTAGACAGATAACAGGGACAAGAAGTTAAAAGCAGGTAAACAGTAGTTGATAGAAGGGGAGATAAAGTAATGTATTTGTCTTATGATTGTAACACCAGCATTCATGATGTTAAATATGACGTTCATACAGCAGTCGGTTGTTTACCAGGTGTTTTTATCATTCAGGTCGGTGACTAATTACATTACCTTCCACTTCATTTAGCTGACTCTTTTATCCAAAGCGACAAGTCATGATGACACTAAATAATCAAAATGTTTAATTATCTATTGAAGCCGTTGTGACACATAGCACCTTGATCCTGCACAAGCTGCAACTTATGTAATTAAAACGTATAGTACAAACTAAACTGGTTGTTATTGTTAGGCACAGCCATACAATCTATCTAATTTGTTTGGGCGGATACAGACTACTTAACTTAATAAAGTATCTGGCAACTGTTGAGGATTACGTAATCTATAAAATATGGAGATGTTGTGCATGGTACAGAGCCATGGATGCTAAAAAACAAACTAGCAGTATACACAGAGTTACAGTCTACATACAAATGTGCTGTTTAAATCACAACATGCATCAACTATGAAAAGATATGCCACTTTTAATGTGTGTACGTATCTTGTTACTTTACATCTGCGTCGAGGTCAACCTTTTAAAATAAAAAAAACTATAACAATATGTGACCTTAATGTTTTTGACATTTAAATATGTATTGGTTTGGTCCATGGAAGGACTTCTTCACATCAATACAGGGACATGGCATGGTGTAAGAAATACATGTGGTACTGTCATGGTGTGGTGTGTTCACGGGCCCAAATGCAGCGACAGGACAGCTGAGATCGTTGTTAAACCAGGTTTATTGCAGCAGGGGGACAGGAAGAAACTAACAAAGTCCGGTGGCAGACAGTAACAGACAGACGGGAAAAACAAACAAGGTCCGGGTGCAGACAGTCACGAACAGCGGGCAGGTGGGACGCTGACTAGAGGCGCGTACCCGCGCACCTAGAAGCCGCTGACGGGACGGCAGCGAACTGACTGTAGATGGGAGCGCGCGCCATTCTGGGACGGAGGTGGCCGTGAAGCGTCCGCGAACTTCTCTCCGGTCCAAGCCGGAAGGTGGCTGTTAATGGCGGGCAGGCAACAGGATCCTCAAGCCTCCGCGCGGAACTCCGTGGAGCGAGCGGGAGGCTCTCTTCTTGCAGGTGATGCCCCGGGCTCGACGTTGGCAGGAAGGAAAAAGACTCACAGGAGCCGGGCAACTCACGGGCGGGGGAACAGGTTGGCAGACGGACGGACTGACACCAGAGGTGAGGAAGACCGGAGTATTTGTCAGCAGGAGGTAATCACAGCAAACGAGAATCAGCTGCTCAGGGAAAGAGGCACAGCTGTGGGCAGAACTCACAGGGTTAGGCACAAATCCTCACAGTACCCCCCCCCTCAAGGGGCGGATCCCAGACGACCCAAAACAACAAACCCCTAGGGTGGGTGGAGGGGAGCCGGGGGAGGGACCAGCAGTACGGAACAACCAGCCCGGGTACCTGGCCAGAGGACGGCCATCAGGCGCTCAGATGTACTCTGGGGGACGGACCGGAGCCTGCAGGGCCCCGTAGAGCGAGACGGACGGGGGCTCCGAAGGGGAACCGGGGGACAGGGAATGGCTGAGAGGCAGCAGCGGAGGCTGGGGACGGCTGCGAGGCGGCAGCGGAGGAACCGGACTCGGGGGCAATAGGGTCGGGGGTCAATAGGGTCGGGGGCATTGACTTACGGGGGAACCGGCCTCGGGGGAACCGGCCTCGGGAGCACTAGGCTCGGGAGCACTAGGCTCGGGAGCATTGACTTATGGGGACTGGCCTCAGGGGAACTGCCTCGGGGGAACCAGGCTTGGGGTCAATTGGCTCAGGGCACTAGGCTCGGGAGCATTGACTTATGGGGACTGGCCTCAGGGGAACCGCCTCGGGGGAACCGGACTCGGGAACTGGGGACTCTGGGGAGACACGGGTCACTGGAGGGAAGCGGGACACTGGGGAGGACCCTAGGGGGGACACTAGAGGGGGACGGGACACTGGACGGGACACTAGAGGGGGACGGGACACTAGAGGGGACACTAGAGGGGGACGGGACACAATTGAGGGGACACTAAATGGGTCGGCAGCGGGGACACTAGAGGGGTCGGCAGCGGGGACACTAGAGGGATCGGCAGCGGGGACACTAGAGGGGACACTAGAGGGATCGGCAGCGGGGACACTAGAGGGGACACTAGAGGGATCGGCAGCGGGGACACTAGAGGGGAACGGGACACTAGAGGGGACACTAGAGGGGAACGGGACACTAGAGGGGACACTAGAGGGGAACGGGACACTAGAGGGGTCGGCAGCGGGGACACTAGAGGCGAACGGGACACTAGAGGGGGCGGCAGCGGGGACACTTGACGGCTGTTGATCTCGGAGACCTCTCTTCTGAGGGCTTTGCTGTGGCTGCTGGGTCCATAATTGGTCAGTCCGTTCTGTCATGGTGTGGTGTGTTCACGGGCCCAAATGCAGCGACAGGACAGCTGAGATCGTTGTTAAACCAGGTTTATTGCAGCAGGGGGACAGGAAGAAACTAACAAAGTCCGGTGGCAGACAGTAACAGACAGACGGGAAAAACAAACAAGGCCCGGGTGCAGACAGTCACGAACAGCGGGCAGGTGGGACGCTGACTAGAGGCGCGTACCCGCGCACCTAGAAGCCGCTGACGGGACGGCAGCGAACTGACTGTAGATGGGAGCGCGCGCCATTCTGGGCCGGAAGGTGGCCGTGAAGCGTCCGCGAACTTCTCTCCGGTCCAAGCCGGAAGGTGGCTGTTAACGGCGGGCTGACGGGCAGGCAACAGGATCCTCAAGCCTCCACGCGGAACTCTGTGGAGCGAGCGGGAGGCTCTCTTCTTGCAGGTGATGCCCCGGGCTCGACGTTGGCAGGAAGGAAAAAGACTCACAGGAGCCAACCGGGCAACTCACGGGCGGGGGACCAGGTTGGCAGATGGACGGACTGACACCAGAGGTGAGGAAGACCGGAGTATTTGTCAGCAGGAGGTAATCACGGCAAACGAGAATCAGCTGTGAATCAGCTGCTCAGGGAAAGAGGCACAGCTGTGGGCAGAACTCACAGGGTTAGGCACAAATCCTCACAGGTACATACACTCACCTAAAGGATTATTAGGAACACCTGTTCAATTTCTCATTAATGCAATTATCTAATCAACCAATCACATGGCAGTTGCTTCAATGCATTTAGGGGTGTGGTCCTGGTCAAGACAATCTCCTGAACTCCAAACTGAATGTCAGAATGGGAAAGAAAGGTGATTTAAGCAATTTTGAGCGTGGCATGGTTGTTGGTGCCAGACAGGCCGGTCTGAGTATTTCACAATCTGCTCAGTTACTGGGATTTTCACGCACAACCATTTCTAGGGTTTACAAAGAATGGTGTGAAAAGGGAAACACATCCAGTATGCGGCAGTCCTGTAGGCGAAAATGCCTTGTTGATGCTAGAGGTCAGAGGAGAATGGGCCGACTGATTCAAGCTGATAGAAGAGCAACTTTGACTGAAATAACCACTCGTTACAACCGAGGTATGCGGCAAAGCATTTGTGAAGCCACAACACGCACAACCTTGAGGCGGATGGGCTACAACAGCAGAAGACCCCGCCGGGTACCACTCATCTCCACTACAAATAGGAAAAAGAGACTACAATTTGCAAGAGCTCACCAAAATTGGACAGTTGAAGACTGGAAAAATGTTGCCTGGTCTGATGAGTCTCGGTTTCTGTTGAGACATTCAGATGGTAGAGTCAGAATTTGGCGTAAACAGAATGAGAACATGGATCCATCATGCCTTGTTACCACTGTGCAGGCTGGTGGTGGTGGTGTAATGGTGTGGGGGATGTTTTCTTGGCACACTTTAGGCCCCTTAGTGCCAATCGGGCATCGTTTAAATGCCACGGCCTACCTGAGCATTGTTTCTGACCATGTCCATCCCTTTATGGCCACCATGTACCCATCCTCTGATGGCTACTTCCAGCAGGATAATGCACCATGTCACAAAGCTCGAATCATTTCAAATTGGTTTCTTGAACATGACAATGAGTTCACTGTACTAAAATGGCCCCCCCAGTCACCAGATCTCAACTCAATAGAGCATCTTTGGGATGTGGTGGAACGGGAGCTTCGTGCCCTGGATGTGCATCCCACAAATCTCCATCAACTGCAAGATGCTATCCTATCAATATGGGCCAACATTTCTAAAGAATGCTTTCAGCACCTTGTTGAATCAATGCCACGTAGAATTAAGGCAGTTCTGAAGGCGAAAGGGGGTCAAACACAGTATTAGTATGGTGTTCCTAATAATCCTTTAGGTGAGTGTATATTCCTACCTATGCCTCCTGTATATACTTTCCACATTCTGCCAAAATATTCAACAATTTCCCATGAATTCCATTTCTTCTCTCAGAACAGTCTTATCTAGCAGTTTCACATGCAATGAGTCTTTACTCGTACAATTCTTTGTTAACTTAAGCTGGGGTGAGCTGGTTCAGGTGTGCTAGAGCAGAGAGAACTGGAAAATGAGCAGGTAGGGGTTATTATTAGGCTGCTCTAATAAGTCTCTTAAATGTAACCCTCTGGGAAAACCAGTTGTTACCAAAACATTTATTTAGAGTATTATTTATATTTTCTCCTTACTGAGAATTCCTTTTATTTAATTAACAATTCCGTTTTATTTATTCTGTATTCAATTTATTATTATTTCGCGATTTCCTTTTTGCTCAGGAAGTGGCCTACTTGTCAAAACTTGACAACAAGTGAGCTATTGGTTCACGGTGAAATAACTGTGTGTTATTGGTGTGAAACGGTCCAAGTCCCGCCTCCTCACTCGCGCTAGAGAGGTGCAGTCGAGTGTGGAGACAGACGAAGCCTGATGAGAAGCGGAGAAGTTGGAATTACGGAGCGATATTACTGCTACTGGTATTCAATATAATACTGAACAAAAAAGAAGTTATATTATGTTTAAGCCCATAAGAAGTTTGTCAACTACTGAGAGAACCTGGAGAGCAGCTTAGAGCACCGTTTATTCTTTTCTTTTTCCCGGTGAGTTACAACATGCTAACTTAGCCGCCACACGTGGCACAGTAGCTAACTGCTATATGACTTAGCATAGCCTCGTGGTGTTTTTGCCATTGAGTGTACTGTAAGATGTCATATTTCTTTAGTCATAAAGACAAAAGAGGACATTTGTTAGTGTTGTGACAAGAAAAATATTCACATTGCTTTACGATATTCACATATAGTGAGTATTTGATGTAAAACCGTAGGTTGTCTGTATAATAATCTACCGTTCATATGGTTTCACAGCCATTACAATTGTAATTTAATAGTATTGTTATACTTTAATATTAAGAAGTTAATGTTATGATACAACAGTAATCCTTTATTCATGGGTTAAGTACTGAATTGTATAATATGCTGATATTGATACCATTGAACTGTACAGTTAAGAGAAAAAGAATATTTGCATATGTATGTATGTATGTATATATAAGCCGTGTTATGTTACACAGGCTGGGTTTTCTGGATACCCTTAAACTTTGAGCTGGATTGGAATCTCTCCCTGACGAGGGGGATGGCGAGCTACCCGTGTTGAGTCACCTGGATTGAGGAGCGCTTCCAACGTTCATCTACCTTGCTGTCAGTGTGGTAGGACTGTGGGGAAGGACCTCAAAGGACAGTTGAATCAGAACATCCTATTTTTAGAGGATTACTTTTATTTTAGGGGTGCACCCATATTTCAAAAGACATTTCTAATTTTACTAAACTGAATGCCGGCAGTGTTGTAAATGTAATGTTGTAAATATTTTGTGTGTTAATACACTTGTTTCATTGAAACTTAACTCTGTGTTCTGGTTGCTCATTGTGGTGTCTGATTCCTGTTTATCACTCCTCCCTACGAACCTGGGTATACTAGTCCAATGTGCACCTACCCTTCATGTGGGTTACACAGTAAAACTTGGCGAGCTAGCCAGGAGGAGCATTGGTTTATTGATAACCAATTATAAACAGATTAATTGGACATCTTTTGAGTAACTGGAGTGAATTTGGAATAGAGTGACCTTAGAATTGAGATTTCATGTTTTGTATTGCTTTTTCTCACCCCTTATTTTGAAAAGGAAAATGGATATTGTTGTAACAGAGAACGTGAAAATTCCAAATGCTGTTTTAGTTAGTGGGTTAACTAAAACTGAGGTAGACGACGAAATTTTTGATTTCCTCAAGCAATATGGGTCAATTTCTAGGTTCATCAAGGTACCTACTACAGACTCTGAGCCTCAGGTTATTGTCGAGTTTGAATATGGTACTGCTGTGGAAGTACTTGAAACAGGTCTCTTACCTTTGCGAAGACCATGTACTGCCAATCCTGATGTTATTTACCACGTTCAGAGTCTTGCCAGTGTTTACACTGTTGATGCAGGCACCACTGCAACTAATACTTACCTTTCTGGGTTAAGAGATTTAGCTAAGCTAAGTGGCAGGCAATTTGTAGATATCCTCCATGAGGAGCTAGCTAGGATCAGTGAGTCTGTTGACTCTCAGACTTCACATGAGACCGGTGAAAATCCTGTAGAACCCGTACCAGTTCAGACACCAAGTAGTCCCCAAAGTGTGCAGCCCAGCATAGTCAGTGCTTCTGTCGAGGTGAGTCAGACCTCCCACGAACCCAAGACTGGCGTTGAAATCAGAGACTTTTCCTCTCCAAGGAGAGAGAGAACCAGTGTTCTCCACTTGTCTTCAGAGCAACTCAGCACTCCTGAAGTACAGCGTGTTGTAGTTGAGCATATTGTTAAGAGTGGTGAAATTGCTTCACCAATGCACTCTTTTTGCAGACTGAAATCATTCTCTGGGCGATTTCCCCAGCCAAACTTCGAAGTCGATTATGACACGTGGCGCAACAGTGTCCAATTCTGTTTGAATGACCCATCCATCATTGATTCCCAACTGGTGAAGAGAATTGTTGAAAGCCTTTCATCACCAGCTGCAAACATAGTCAAGTCATTAGGTCCTCAAGCCTCACCTAGTGAATACCTGAACTTACTTGATTCTGCTTATGCCACTGTTGAGGATGGGGATGAGCTTTTCGCTCGATTTTTGAACAACAATCAAAATGCTGGAGAAAGAGCCTCTGATTACTTGCAGCGACTACATACAGCATTAGGCTGTGTGGTCAGTAGAGGAGGAATTGCTGCCTGTGATTCTGACAAACAACTTCTCAAGCAATTCTGCCGAGGATGTTGGAACAGCATCCTGATTACCAGTCTTCAACTTGAACAGCGCAAGGATAAACCACCATCATTTGCAGAGTTTCTTCTTTTACTGCGAACTGAGGAAGATAAACAGGCTAACAAAGCCAGCAGAATGAAGCAACACTTAGGGTTTGTAAAGCCAAAGGCAACATCGAACATGCAAGCTGCATACATGGCCTATACTGAGGATATTGACATGGCGGAGGAAGCAGGAAAAGCTTTCTTAACTGTAACCAATGACATTAAGAAGCAAATTGCTGAACTCCAGGTTCAGGTCGCAAAACTCAGTACATGCAGTCCAGAGAAGCCTGTGAAAAAGAAAGCAGCAGAAAGTACAAAACAGAAGACCAAAACTGCTCAGTCAGGAAAACAAATTCAACAAATCACTGCAACAGTGAGACTGAAGCCATGGTATTGCTTCAGATGTGGTGAGGATGGTCACATTGCATCCACCTGCAGTAACATGCCCAATCCCACCCTAGTGCATGCCAAGAAAATGGAGCTCAGAGAGAAGCAGCGTGTTTGGGAGACCCAGAACAGCTCTTCCACTACTTCTTTAAACTAGAACAGGTTTCTATTGAGGGACAAATAGAAGCCAAGAAAACACAATGTTCCCCATCTACAGACAGACAGAAAACTGTGATTCAAACTCACAGAGTCACACAAGAAAAAGAACTGCCAAAACGGTTGGTAGGTAGCAAGTGCACAGCCACTGTAAATGTGGGTGGGGTTGACTGCAGTTGTTTACTCGACACCGGATCACAGGTTACCACCGTGGCCAAATCCTTCTATCAAACCCATTTATCTGAGCATCCTATTAAGCCAATCAGTGACATACTTGAAGTAGAAGGAGCAAATGGACAACCTGTGCCATACCTAGGTTATGTAGAGGTTGACCTTAAGTTTCCTAAAGCCCTTCTTGAGTCCGGACCTGAAATTGCAACTTTGGCTTTAATCGTTCCTGATCTCCGGTCAAACTGTGATGTCCCATTGTTAATCGGCACCAACACTTTGGACCCCTTATATGATCAGTGCTATGACGAATCATCACTTCCCCAAACGTCATCTTGTTATGGCTACAAACAGATTCTTCGCACACTCAAAATGAGGAAAAAACAGGCTACAAGTGGGAAACTTGGTTTCGTGAAGCTCAGAGGGAGGAAACAAGAAGTCCTTCCAGCAAAACAGAAAGTGTTGCTTGAAGGCTATATGTGTGTCAACTCAGTTAACACAGAGGGATGTGGCCTAATAGAGCAACCATCCACATCAAACTTGCCAGGTGGCGTGTTTGTCGACTGTTGTCTCATTTCCATACCAAAGCATGGTTCTAATCAGCTGCCTGTTTTCCTTAGGAACGAAACTGAACATGACATAATTCTGCCTACTAACTGTGTCATTGCAGAGCTCGTTGTTGCAGATGTTGTCACTGAGAACCATCAATCGGTTGACAGTAGTGGTCAGAAGACTGCTGTTGACTGCTCTAGTCACCAAACAGGGGAGAAGTGTCCTGTTAAGAACTTTGACTTTGGCACTCATCTTCCTGAGGAGTGGAAAGAAAGAGTCACTCAGAAGCTTCGTGCTTTTTCTGATATCTTCGCTCAGCATGATCTTGACTTTGGTCATGCAACGAAAACCCAACACCACATCAAACTGAAAGATGAGACGCCATTCAAACAGAGAAGCCGACCAATTCATCCTCATGATTATGAGGCAGTCAAGAAGCACCTCCAAACTCTTCTTGATGCCGGTATAATCCGAGAATCTGAGTCGCCATTCTCATCACCAATAGTTGTAGTAAGGAAGAAAAATGGTGATATTCGCTTATGTGTTGACTACAGAAAACTCAACTTGCAAACGATAAAAGATGCTTATGCATTACCAAACCTGGAGGAGTCATTTTCTGCCCTCGCTGGATCCAAATGGTTTTCTGTGATGGATTTGAAGGCTGGATATTACCAGATTGAGATGAATGAAAGCGACAAGCCAAAAACTGCCTTCATGTGTCCCTTTGGATTTTGGGAATTCAATAAAATGCCCCAAGGAATCACTAATGCTCCGAGCACGTTTCAACGGCTCATGGAAAAGTGCATGAGTGACATTAATCTAAAGGAGGTCTTGGTTTTCCTTGATGACTTGATAGTGTTTTCAGACACTCTGGAAGAGCATGAGACTAGGCTCATTCATGTGCTCAATCGTCTTAGAGAATATGGCTTGAAGCTTTCACCCGAGAAATGCAAGTTCTTCCAGACTTCAGTCCGCTACTTGGGACATATTGTGTCTACAGATGGTGTGAAGACGGATCCTGAAAAGATCCAAGCCTTAAAAACCTGGCCGAGACCCCGGAACTTAAAAGAGCTCCAATCTTTCCTAGGCTTTTCCGGCTACTACCGGAGGTTTATAAAAGATTATTCAAAGACCATTAAACCCTTGACCAACCTTACTGCTGGTTACCCCCCTAGGCGTAAGGGAGTCAAAGTCACCTTTGGTGATGGTAGATACCTTAATCCAAAGGAAACCTTTGGTGAACGCTGGAGTATTGAGTGTCAGAAAGCTTTTGTGGAGACGATACACAAATTGACATCGTCACCTGTTCTTGGTTATGCAGATACAAAACTTCCTTATGTGCTCCATACTGATGCCAGCACAACAGGATTAGGAGCTGCTTTGTATCAGGAACAAAATGGAGAGACCCGTGTAATTGCTTATGCAAGTAGAGGACTCTCCCGCAGTGAAGCGAGATACCCAGCGCACAAACTTGAATTCTTAGCCCTTAAATGGGCAATCACAGAAAAGTTCCATGACTATTTGTATGGGAACTCCTTCACTGTTGTCACGGACAACAATCCCTTGACATACCTACTTACCACTGCCAAGCTCGATGCTACGAGCTACCGTTGGTTAGCTGCACTATCGACATTCACTTTTGACATCAAGTACCGAGCTGGTAAACAGAACATGGATGCGGATGGTCTGTCAAGGAGACCTCAAGCGGCATTGGAAAATGATGCCATATCAGAAGAGGAGATCCAAAGAATTGCCCGGTTCACTTCCCACCTATTGGCATCTGAAAAGGAGGTTGAACTGGTGGGCCCAGACATTGTCAAAGCTGCTTGTCAAAGACATACTGTGAGACAAGTTCAAGAACTCTCACCTTTCCATGGATATGTTGAATCACTTGCCATTCATGCAGATGCAATACCTGCTGAATTTGAGGAGGATGAGTCACAGGATGGAGCCTTAACTGTGCCTAAATACAGTGAGTCTGAACTCATACAACTGCAAAGAGAGGATCCTGCCATCAGCAAAGTTATCAGCTGGATGGAATGTGGTAGCGACTTACCTGCAGATCACTCAACAGATTCACCTGAAATACGATTAATCCTGAGGGAGTGGAAACGGCTTCAAATGAAGTCGGGCCTGGTATATCGAACACGGGAGTGTGAGGGCGAAACCACATTTCAGTTAGTAGTTCCAGACATTCTGCGACCTATCATACTCAGTAACCTCCATGATGACATGGGACACTTGGGAATCGAACGAACCCTTGAACTTATCCGATCACGATTCTACTGGCCGAAGATGGCTGCAGATGTAGAGAGAAAAGTGAAAACATGTGAGCGATGTGTTCGAAGAAAGACCCCACCAGACAAAGCTGCCCCACTAGTGAACATCCAGACTACTAGGCCAATGGAGTTGGTTTGTATGGATTTCCTTTCACTAGAGCCAGACAGCCGGAACACCAAGGATGTTCTTGTCATTACGGATCATTTTACCAAATATGCCGTAGCTATCCCTACCAGAGACCAAAAGGCCAACACTGTTGCTAAAACCTTGTGGGAACACTTCCTAGTCCACTATGGGTTCCCCGAGCGTCTTCATAGTGACCAGGGTAGAGACTTTGAGTCTAATACCATCAAAGAGCTATGTGCATTAGCAGGCATCCGTAAGGTGAGAACAAGCCCTTACCACCCCAGGGGTAACCCTGTTGAACGGTACAATCGAACACTCCTCAGCATGTTAGGCACTTTAAAACGTAAAGAAAAGTCACAGTGGCGAGACCACGTCAAACCTCTTACTCATGCTTATAATTGCACGAGGAATGATGTTACTGGTTTCTCTCCGTACGAATTAATGTTTGGAAGACAACCAAGGCTACCCATAGACATAGCCTTTGGATTGCCAGTGAAAGGAAAAGAGTCCAGCTCACATTCTCAGTATGTGAGGAATCTGAAATCTCACTTGGAAGAAAGTTATCAGACTGCCATTGTAAATTCTCGCAAAATTGGAGAAAAAAACAAAAAACGATTTGACAGAGTTGTCAGAGAGTCTGTGCTAGATGTCGGGGATCGAGTACTAGTGCGTAACCTCCGTCTTCGGAACAAACATAAACTGGCAGATCGTTGGGAGTCCCTGATTTATGTGGTTACCAAGCGCATGGGAGATTTGCCTGTTTATTCTGTGAAACCTGAAAAGGAGGATGGACCATCTCGGACATTACACAGAGACCTTTTACTTCCTTGTGGATTTCTTCCCAAAGCTGACCATGAGGAACAAAGGATGAAAAGTAGTCCAAAGAGACCTAGAACAAGACAGCAAAGTATCATCCAACAAGATGAAGAACCCTTTGCTTCAGATGATGACAACTATGAAAACTGGTATATAACTGCCACCTTACCAGATATCACCAACAGTTTTGTCAGAGAGTATCATATACCAAAACAGAAACCAGCACGTGTGCCATGCAAGGATAATAAGAACCCTGCAGAACCTCAACCATTCCATGTTGATGTGGATTTGGTTCCAGAAGTTTCAAGACCAAATGATATCCCTCAGCCTGAAAGAAATATGTGTTTGGATACTTATGACTCATCTGTAATAGAGGCTGGAGTGGATACCCTGTCTGATGCAACATCTGTTAGAAGAGCAGTTGAATCTGCTAAGACACTAACACCTGATGAAACAGAAAACTTACCTGAGATGGAGTCTCAAAAGTTACCTGAAATTGAAGCTGGAAACTCACCTGAAAGGGAGTCTAACAGTTTAACTGAAACAGAAAATCTGAACTTAATTGCAGACATGCCGTATGCATCTCCAGTCTGTGCCAGTCCAGAGCCTGTGGAGAGAAATCCTATGGAACTGGAGGATGGTGATTCATCCGTCAGCAACCAATTGATTGGTAGTGAAAAGACAGCTGATCAGACAGAAACTGGGACAGTAAGACAAGAGAAGACAATGGTTCAAACAGAAGCAAACATTCCTGTCAGGAGGTCATTCAGACAACGTCAGCCATCCCGTCGGTTGAATTATCCTGAGTTAGGGAATCCTCTAGTTTCTGTCGTTACTTCCTTGTTTCAAGGTTTAAGTACCGCCCTTGTTAACTCTCTAAATGATTCTGACAGTAGAAACTGGCTATCAGACATTCCCTTTGAAGTAACAAAGCCAGTTACCCAACAGCCCTTTGTGAATGCCACGGGACGGGCACACATTTAAGGGGGGAGGGTGTAACCCTCTGGGAAAACCAGTTGTTACCAAAACATTTATTTAGAGTATTATTTATATTTTCTCCTTACTGAGAATTCCTTTTATTTAATTAACAATTCCGTTTTATTTATTCTGTATTCAATTTATTATTATTTCGCGATTTCCTTTTTGCTCAGGAAGTGGCCTACTTGTCAAAACTTGACAACAAGTGAGCTATTGGTTCACGGTGAAATAACTGTGTGTTATTGGTGTGAAACGGTCCAAGTCCCGCCTCCTCACTCGCGCTAGAGAGGTGCAGTCGAGTGTGGAGACAGACGAAGCCTGATGAGAAGCGGAGAAGTTGGAATTACGGAGCGATATTACTGCTACTGGTATTCAATATAATACTGAACAAAAAAGAAGTTATATTATGTTTAAGCCCATAAGAAGTTTGTCAACTACTGAGAGAACCTGGAGAGCAGCTTAGAGCACCGTTTATTCTTTTCTTTTTCCCGGTGAGTTACAACATGCTAACTTAGCCGCCACACGTGGCACAGTAGCTAACTGCTATATGACTTAGCATAGCCTCGTGGTGTTTTTGCCATTGAGTGTACTGTAAGATGTCATATTTCTTTAGTCATAAAGACAAAAGAGGACATTTGTTAGTGTTGTGACAAGAAAAATATTCACATTGCTTTACGATATTCACATATAGTGAGTATTTGATGTAAAACCGTAGGTTGTCTGTATAATAATCTACCGTTCATATGGTTTCACAGCCATTACAATTGTAATTTAATAGTA
Organism: Myoxocephalus aenaeus; assembly: GCA_038501785.1. Lineage (NCBI taxonomy): Eukaryota > Metazoa > Chordata > Actinopteri > Perciformes > Cottidae > Myoxocephalus > Myoxocephalus aenaeus. The sequence continues at coordinate 803,555 of JBAMJR010000075.1, read as the reverse complement.
TTGTTATACTTTAATATTAAGAAGTTAATGTTATGATACAACAGTAATCCTTTATTCATGGGTTAAGTACTGAATTGTATAATATGCTGATATTGATACCATTGAACTGTACAGTTAAGAGAAAAAGAATATTTGCATATGTATGTATGTATGTATATATAAGCCGTGTTATGTTACACAGGCTGGGTTTTCTGGATACCCTTAAACTTTGAGCTGGATTGGAATCTCTCCCTGACGAGGGGGATGGCGAGCTACCCGTGTTGAGTCACCTGGATTGAGGAGCGCTTCCAACGTTCATCTACCTTGCTGTCAGTGTGGTAGGACTGTGGGGAAGGACCTCAAAGGACAGTTGAATCAGAACATCCTATTTTTAGAGGATTACTTTTATTTTAGGGGTGCACCCATATTTCAAAAGACATTTCTAATTTTACTAAACTGAATGCCGGCAGTGTTGTAAATGTAATGTTGTAAATATTTTGTGTGTTAATACACTTGTTTCATTGAAACTTAACTCTGTGTTCTGGTTGCTCATTGTGGTGTCTGATTCCTGTTTATCACTCCTCCCTACGAACCTGGGTATACTAGTCCAATGTGCACCTACCCTTCATGTGGGTTACATAAATCTCTCCAATTGATCCAGAATGCTGCAGCTCATGTACTAACAAAAACTAAGAAAAGAGATCACATTACTCCTGTATAAGCTGCTCTGTACTGGCTCCCAGTAAAATCAAGAATCACATTTAAAATCCTTCTCCTCACCCACAAAGCCGGTGACGCACCATCATATCTTACGGAGCTTATAGTACCATATTACCATATTTTAGTTGAAATGTGCCATCAGATTCAACCACAAGAACATTTGCAGTCACACCCACTACGAACAATAAACCTGGAGTTTCTTCTGCCACTTATTATCCATCACAGTTGACAGGTGACCTGTCAGATTCCATACGTGCACACAGGAGCAAGAATACTTCCCCTCCCATGTCTGAATACAAGAAGCATACACGTCTCTGAATAAGAATACATACATCATATCTTACCACATGTAAATTACATTACAGCACAGGAGGGTAGATATAGTTCAAAGCCACCCAGCATGCACTGGGGCAACAACAGTTGCATTAACATCCGATTTGGTTCATGCATATTGTTGTCACTGTCAGCGTTCATGTTTGGTAAGTGTTGCAGTGCTGATCCCCTGCTCAAAGAAGCAGCATCTTGTTCAATTGGAAACTTCTACACGCCGAGAAAAAACATAGTGTGCCACTTTGGGGACAGAGGTGTGATAGCAGACAATGATTTGGGGCATCCATGTTTGGGCATGCTGCTTGCTCCCGACTACCACCATGGAGCATGGGTGTCCTGGGCCCTTTTTCCCACCATCGACTGAAGAAACCTGAACTGGTGAACCTGAACTCGTGACCCTGAAACGTGCAACCTCCAGTAAAATAAGAGAAATCTTGTGTGCGGCAGGTAAACTTAAAAAAAAAAAAAAACGGTTTCAGATGATTGCTGGATGGACTCCACTGAACTTGGCTGTGAGTTACTTTGCAAATTAAACGTTCACATGGGAAATGAACGTTGAACTCAAATTTGACCGGTCTGTTTTAACTGCTCTTACATTAACACAAAAACCATTCCTCATCACCAAATTTTATTTAACACCCTTTTAAGCTGTAAACAATGTATCAGACTAGTATGGGGTTAATTCAGTCTCTTTAATGGCAAATGCGCACAGAACAATTCACAAATATATTCAATTCACAAATGCACACAGAAAGATTCACAAATGCGCACAGAACAATTCACAAATATATTCGATTTACAAATGCACACAGAAGGGTTTACAAATACATTCCAATGATTTATATCAATGTATTAAAAAAAAATCACAAATATATTTCTGCATTTGTTTGTGAAAAGCTTCACATTTACAAGTGGCTTTTATGAGACTCCCCTGCCGTCCTTTGGATTCGTAAATGCATTTTTTCTACATGGACCTATCCGTAGCCAATCAGATGTCGCCCTCATTTTCAACCAATCACATGAGTGCAGCTCCCCCTCCCCTACCCACGAGGGCGGTGCCAGCGTACAGTTACGGAATTTGCGGAGGTGATCTGTCAAACAATGGCGCTGGTACACACAACTGAAAGTTGATGTTCTCTAAATACTACAGTTGTTGAGTCACAACATGACATTTTAGGATGTTTTCAGGCGAGAAGTTAGTTGTTTAAGCATCAAATCTGTGATCCGTTCATCTAGAAGCCGCCGACTTAAAAAGATACGCCGACGGTTTGAGGTCCGGCTCGTGGGACAGCTGAGTCCCGCCGGCACCGGGCCGAGAGCAGCCTGATCCCGGCAGGACTTTTTTAAATGATCCGCTGGCTCCGATTTTTCCGTAGCGGTTAAACATTGCTTTTATTGATTTTATTTTTACTGTAATTGACCTCCTTGGATGCTCCAAGGAGGTCAATTACAGTAGCTATCCTGCTTTATCAATTAATTAATATGTATTTTTTATTTTGAATATATATATATATATATATATATATATATATACATATATATATATATATATATATCATATGTAATATATTATGAATATGTAATAATTAATTGTAATTCACAATTAATTCATATGTATTTTTTAATGCATTTGATATAAATACTTAATATTATATTTATATAGATACACATATAATTGCAATCAATTCGGTCAAACGTCAAAAGACACCGCTGTAGTTCAAAGTAAAAGTTAAATTAAAATCTTAAGTTATGAATCTTAACCTTTCCCTCCGTCAAACTGATGTAACGTTACTGTGAATAAATAATAAACTAATAAAGATTGCTTGTTAGATCCTCAAAACTGAATTATATCTCATGTTTAACCGCTACGGAGAAATCGGAGCCAGCGGATCATTTCAAAAAGTCCTGCCGGGATCAGGCTGCTCTTGGCGGGCAACAGAACGCTGACGGCCCGGTGCAGACGGGGCTCATGGTCCCGCGACCAGGAACTCAAACCGTCGGCGTATCTTTTTAAGTCGGCGGCTTCTAGATGAACGGACCGCAGATTTGATGCTTAAACAACTAACTTCTCGCCTGAAAACATCCTAAAATGTCATGTTGTGACTCAACAACTGTAGTATTTAGAGAACGTCAACTTTCAGTTGTGTGTACCAGCGCCATTGTTTGACTGATGAGCTCCGCTAATTCCGTAACTGTGCGCTGGCACCGCCCTCGTGGGTAGGGGAGGGGGGAGCTGCACTCATGTGAGTGGTTGAAAATGAGGGCGACATCTGATTGGCTACGGATAGGTCCATATAGAAAAAATGCATTTACGAATCCAAAGGACGGCAGGGGAGTCTCATAAAAGCAACTCGTATATGTGAAGCTTTTCACAAACAAATGCAGAAATATATTTGTGATTTTTTTTTTTTAATACATTGATATAAATCATTGGAATGTATTTGTAAACCCTTCTGTGTGCATTTGTAAATCGAATATATTTGTGAATTGTTCTGTACGCATTTGTGAATCTTTCTGTGCGCATTTGCCATTAAAGAGACTGAAATAACCCCATAGCCTTCACACAGGTGTGTGTGTGTGTGTGTGTGTGTGTGTGTGTGTGTGTGTGTGTGTGTGTGTGTGTGTGTGTGTGTGTGTGAGGGAGGGAGGGAAAAAAGCTAAAAAAAAATGTCTGTCTTGCTCCTTTAGAGACGTCAAACATGCTGTCTTTCAGACATGTTTGTGCTGACCGGGCAGTAACATGTAGGCAGCACTCTGTGTTTACAATGAAAGAAAGAGCGGAGATGTTTAGAATTGAACAGAAATCCATATAATAGCATGTTTAAACTGGAGAGCCAAAGCAAGACTAACTAGACATACTAGTCTGAGAGCTGTGTGTGTGTGTGTGTGGGGGGGGGGGGGGGGGGGGTTACAACATTGACTAAACTATACTAAACATTCAATGAAAGTGGTGATCAGCAATTGTCTTATTCAAATGCCTAGTGTGGAGGATATCATAACGCCTTGAGCAAGGGCGTAGGTTTGCATAGGGTACATAGGGACTAGTCACGACCAAAGTTTGGGAAAGACACAATTGTCCCCACCAATCCGGGGAAAATATTTTGCACAATATATTTGAAAACGTAATTGTATTATTATCTATACTATGTTCGTCGCACAGAAGAGAGAAAACAAACTTTCCACGTTTTCCAATGCGCCTTTGAACCTGCGAGACAAGATGCTGTCATTTAATTGGCTGAAGTGGCGAGTCAGAAACACTACGTGATTCTTGACATGCAGAAAGAGATGCAGTGCAGTTTGAGGAAGCGGGGTCGGCAACCCACGGCTCCGGAGCCGCGAACTCCACTACTGCTGCTGGTTCTGTGGCAGCTTGTGAGACACTGAGGCGTCCGCTAGTAAAAACGGATCCGTCCTCCTCCGTTTGCGGTGTCTGGCGTAATGAGGACGCTCAGTATGAACGTAGCAAAAGATATGCGTTTAAAATACAAACATCATGTGGGGATTGAACCTACTACCTTGCAGTCTAAGGACAAACACCATACCAGATTAGCCACAAACATTGATGGGAGTATGGGTCTGCATAGTTTTGTGTACTCTCATAGTCAACACATGACAGTATTTTTTGCTTCTCTTTATAAGAGTTTGATAGTTATAAACAGGTAAAATAGCAATACAATGTCAATAATTGTCTTTATTCTTGTTCTATGATTTCATAAATACAACAAACTATAGTTTTTGTATATATAATATGACTATACAACTTTATAAACTGGGATATCAAATAGCTTGTGCGGCTCCAGACACATTTTTTGGGTGGAAAAAGTAGCATCCCTACCAATGCTGCGACCAAACCTATGCCCTTGGCCTTGAGGCAATCCGATGTAAAACACAATATTTATGATTGATTAAAGTTGTAAATCGGTACATTTGTCTTCCAAGTATATCGACCAATCTCGTTTGAGAGGGCTTTTGTTGCATGAAGAGCAAAGGAAACATCAAAACATTGGTTATCCTCTGGCAACAATTTCTCTTTTTTTATGTTTTTGAACAGATATTGCATTATGAATGCAGATGTATACGATGCACTCATTCTCTGGATATCTGCTGGCTACATCGGAACCCCATCGGACAATACCAGGATCACGTAGCTTTTTAGTTGTTTTTCTATCGGAGAAGAAGAAGCTGTAAAACTCACTCTTTCTCTGGCTCTAAGCACACGGTAAACATAGGAGCAGACCTATATGAGAGGCTCTTGTTGGCAATTATAAACCACTTAGAGCACAGCGATTAAAATTGCTGCGCCAGACAATTGATTAAACACCTGTCAAGGTTGAAGATGCATACTTTTACCTTGCTCACCTCAGTAAGTCAGTAAATGTCTAGTAGTTGCCTGTCTAGATATTCAACATTCTTTAACTTCTTCAAAGCAAAAACTCTGCCGCTAAATCATTGCGATACCTGGTCTGCCTCTAGCTCCTATAAAATACAGAGTACAGAGGAAGGCAGACCAGGCCTGTTGCCCAGGCTTAGCACTGCCAGTCACCCTCTGAGGACGATTGCCTGTCTTACACCTGGAAAAGGTAAGTGAATGGTGATGACTATAAAGATGGGAAACGTGGTGATGGGGATACACATTTTATACACATTACAGTACATGTTATGATATTCATTGAATGGAATGGTTAACACTAATTAACAGTGTGTAAAGTCCGTCTGGAATTGTGATTACTTGTGATTAGTTACAAAGGACTTGTAATGAAGTAGTCCCAGCATATGTCTCTGGCCACACTGTCCCGTTCTCACAGGTGGATTCTCAAACAAGCTCTTTCCCTCACTAGCTGTGTTCCCATTCACATTTTTTTATGCGGGTCTGAAGTGTATTAGAAAAGCTTTATGGAAACGGCAAAATTAGATAAAACTTCTTCAATTGTGAAAAGAATTGGGGTAATTTTTGTTATCCTTTGTTGAAATAGTTGATGTGCTATATTAGATTATGGAAATGCATTTGCCACAAAAGATCTGATGGAGTCAACATTTATTAACTCGCATGGCCGATCAGTTGTTTCTGCTGTCGGCGTCTTCCCCGATAACGCCATAACGCGTGAGTGCTTGTCTCCAAACAACATGAAACATGGCCAATACTTGCTGACATAACACTTACAAGCTTTTCTTATTGTTATATAGACAAAGCGACATGTTCAGTTTCCGGTTCTCAACCTCTACTTCTCGTCGATGGAAACGCGCCTAATTCACATTCCTTTTATGCCACATTTCAAAAGTTTATCTAAAATTTGCTTGACAATTAGACTGGAAACACTGCTGGTGTTGGATTCCCAGATATTTAAGTGAATGTGCTTGTATTTGTATTTGCATCAATCACTGACCAAGCCAGTATATAGAGTCAGTATAGAGAGTCTGCTTTAATGCACTTTGTCAAAATACATCTTTTGTCCTATTCATCAAGTGTGGGTCCTAACTCCTGGATGTGGCCCATGATGAGGTTGACTCGTGGTATGCTGTTGCTCCTGCTCATGCAGACATTAACAGGATGGACAGGTAAAGTAAATGAGATATTGTCAGTTTACACCTGAAGCTCAAATTCTTCTTCCCATAAAGCTAAACTAATTGATAGTTTTCTATTGAAAATAGATCAAATAGTTTCTTGTAATGTGATGGGAGTTGCAGAGAGTGTGGAAACCTTAAAGATAATTACCACCCAAATCTGCAGTCCCCTCCAGCTCTATGGAACATTTCAGCATAAACGTTAGCAATGATAGGCCTTTTTCAGCACAGAGATGTTGATGTCACTGCAGGCATTACACCAGTGGTTCTCAACTGGTCTGGCTCCGGGATCCACCATCACCCCTGAATGACAAGCCACGACCCAAATCGAGGAACATTCTCAACTTCTCCAATGTATTTAATGAAAAGATGGTGCAGTTTGAACCTGAGATAGTACAGAACATGTATGCTAACACAAAAACAAGTTTAATAACCAAAACGAGCAGCTGGTGGCGATGATAGAGAGGGAACTATTCCCTTTTACACTCAATTAGCTGCATTTTAATTAAAAAACAAAAACTGCATCTTCAGGACACGAGGTATTACAACATATATAACAATTCAGAATCTTCAGCTATTTTTAAACAGACTCAACAGCTTTCATGCACAAACAGTCCAACAACTAAGAAGTAGTTTCAAAAAGACTGAAATGACCTAACTTTAACTGAGAACACACACTCACCGAATCTATGACAAACACTTTACTGTGGAACACGTCACTGTGTTGAGGAGCAGCTTTTCCACTAACTCAAAATAAATTAAACAAAAGTGGAATTCAAAAGGATTCATATATACAACATTAACTTCTCTTGTGATTACCTCATCAGTAGGTAAATACTGAAAAACATTGTGCTTTACAGAAAATTAAGCAGCACTCAATTCTCCTCCCAACCCCTGAGTTTTTTCCTGTCATGCAGGCAGCGCCATCAGTTGTCAATGTTATATTCAGTAGGCTGTTTAATTTAATTATCCTAAAAACCCAGAGTCTCCCTCATATCAGGATGGTTTGACCCAACCTGGCACATGCTGCTGAAAACATGGAGGGACAAGTGCAAAACCAGTTGAAACCAGAGCCGGCAAAATAACGACACTCCGCTGCATAAAAAAGTCCTTTCAAAATAAAACCACAGGATGAAAAAAAAAAAAAATAGATAATTTATTTATTCTTTTGCTTTTTTTTTTTTAGGCAAAGGCCTGCGACCCACTGAAAACGGGTCCGCGACCCACCAGTTGAGAATCACTGCATTACACATTAGAATTAGAAATTACACATGCGTGGAACAAATTGCAGTGAAGAATATTCTGATGTCTAATGTTAGTAAGTAAAATATAACAAAATCTGTATTTCCAATGTGGAAATATAATACATTGACAGTCATTTTCATTTTTTAAACATTTGTCAATGTCTTAATCAAAATTACAAGCCCTTTCAATTTATTACAGTACTTTACTGTCTATGGAATCTTTTTCAGCGCAGGACCTGAAATAAGTATCAACCATTATGTATTTATTTTCAAGCTAACAGGCATGGTTTTGCTAATCAAGGTAGTAAAGCTGTTTACTTTTGTTTAAAAAAAAAAGGTACTTTGCTCCTGCTTTTTGTGCAGGTAGTAAACACTTCTTTATTATACGTTGTTTTATATTTTGGGAGGGTAAGAGCAGTGTGACTAAATCCAACTATCATGCTAAAAGAGGTTATAATGCATAGGCAATTTTGAGTATGTTTGCCACAATAATTTGATTTATATCATCATATATTTATGAATGTGGTCATATCAATAAGAAATCACACATTCAAATTGATTAATCTGTTTTATTACAATTGTATACAATGTCTTTATTTCCACTTTCACAAACAACATCTGGTGCAGCATTGAGTCAAACAGTGAGACTGGCCAACTCTCCCCTAAAATGCTCTGGCAGAGTGGAGGTCCTCTACAATAACACTTGGGGGACGGTGTGTGACGACAACTTTGATTTGGAAGACGCTCAGGTGGTTTGTCAGCAGCTGGGCTGTGGCAAGGCTGTGGCAGCACAACAAGATGCAGTTTTTGGACAAGGCAGTGGAATAATCTGGTTAGATGACCTTGAGTGTATAGGGAATGAGTCATTACTACTAGACTGTGAACAAAGCGAAAAAGGGAACAACAACTGTGGTCATGATGAGGATGCCAGTGTCGTCTGTGAAGGTATTTGTGTACATTTACACGTTTCATTTTTTCTTCTCAAATATACCTGTAGAATTGAAAGACACTGTTTCATAATTTCATTCAATTTCACAAACAATACAGTGACATAGCTATAATTCAGCGCTGCAAGAATTAATCCTGAAATCAAGATCCAATTCACAATTTTTCGAACTTCCGGTTACCTCATCTCAATGTCAATGGGATTCAGGTTAAATGCCTTTTGAAGCTTTTACGTTTCTTATAAAAGAGATGGTTGCTAACAAGTGCAAATAGTGTATTTAACGTCATCTCACTGAACTATAGTTTAGCCTTTATCTTGACTGTGGTGATTTTAAGTCATGAGACCGTGGTGTTGTTTGTTTGTATCTTAACATTAGCTCTTTACTGTTAGCGAGTGCATTCACGCTTCAAAAAAGATAAAAGTGGTCTTCATTTGTGAAGATTATCTTGCTGATGAAAACGGGCCACAGAGTTTATTTCTGGAATAATCCAAAATCCAATGGAAAAATCCCATTGTCTTTTTGTTTAGGGAACCAATGCGATGCTAACTCACAGCATGGCCGACAATGTTATGTCCTCTGCAGGAATCTAGTTATCTCACTCATCCTCATCCCGACCAAAAACCTGTGTATCCACTCCCTCATGTACCCAGCTCTATTTGGAACAGTTTATACTTAGTTTTCTTTCATACATTTTACATCTTTACCTCTTATTACTTTCACAACTAATTTGCATCCGTTGTGGCAATATTGGGTATCAAAGAACCCCACATTTTACAGGTCATTTATTTTATTCATCTTCTGTAAATGTTCATCACAGTAATAAAGGAGCTCAAGGATTAAGTGATAAAGTACAGTTACATTGAAGAGATGGAGCTTTTGCTCAACACTGCTGTAATTTCAACCTGTAGTTGTCATGTGGGTTCACTGAGATTTTGCTTTCACTTCAACCAGAAATGACCACAGTGAGACTGGTCAACTCTCACAGCAACTGCTCTGGCAGAGTGGAGCTCTTCCACAATAACACTTGGGGGACGGTGTGTGACAACGACTGGGATTTGAAAGAGGCTCAGGTGGTTTGTCAACAGCTGGGCTGCGGCAAGGCTGTGTCAGCACAAAGAAATTCAGTTTTTGGAGAGGGGAGTGGACAAATCTGGTTAGGTAATCTTCAGTGTTCAGGAAATGAGTCATCACTATTAAACTGTGGCCACGGGGGATTAGGATCCACCAACTGTGACCATTCTGAGGATGCTGGTGTCGTCTGTGAAGGTAATTTCATTTTTTCTTCTCAAATATAATTGGAGAATTGAAAGAAAATGGTTATTAATGTATTCAATTTCACTAACAACACCGTGATATATCTCCAATAGAGTGATGCAACAATTAGTCCTTAAACCCAGCAGTGAGTTGTCTTGTTTTGCTCCTCTTGAAGTCAATGGGATTGTTAATGGGTTCTTGGGAAGATGCCTGAAATAAGGTCTGTGGTATTACAATCTTAAGAGATTTTAACATTTTATTCAATGACAAACTACAGAAGTAAATATCCCCCTTTGTTGATGTTGAAACTTCAATATGTTATAAAAGTGACAAAATCTGATTCTAAATGTCATCATGCTGAACTATAGTCCGCCTTTAGTTTAGTGGAGTCATGTGACTGGCGTAGTTAATGTATTGCTAAGAATTAGCTCTTGACTTCTACAGATTGCATGTAAATTTTAAAAATCACAAGTGTTGTTCAGTCTTGGAGATGTTTTTACTGAACAAAACATGTTATTATAAACCATGTTTGCCACAGACTTTATTTTCTGCAATAATCCAAAACTCAATGGAACAATCCCATTGTTTTTTTCTTAAGAGAACCAGTGCAATGCTAACTTCTGGGTTGGTTTACAAAAATAAGTAATATCTGCAGCACATTCTACTTATCTCCATCATCCTGATCTGGATCAAAACCCTGTGTATCCACTACCCTGTACCCAAAGAAATGTGCGTATCACAGAAGCCCACACTTTCCAAATCATTTCTCATCTTCCTCCTCACTCTTGAAATAATGTTCATGATATATGAACAAATGAGCTCATGGATTAAATGATCAGGTACATTGAAAAAAATGGGGCTTTTGCTCAATACTGATGTAATTTCCACCTGCAGTTGTCATGTAGGTTTACAGAGATGTTGCTTTCTCTTTAACCAGATATGGGCCCAGTGAGACTGGTCAACACTAACAGCAGCTGCTCTGGCAGAGTGGAGATCTTCAGCCACGGCCAATGGGGGATGGTGTGTGACGATAACTGGGATTTGACAGACGGTCAGGTGGTTTGTCAGCAGCTGGGCTGTGGCAAGGCTTTGTCAGCACCAAGAAATGCACATTTTGGAGAAGGCATTGGAATAATCTGGTTAGATGAACTTGAGTGTTCAGGAAATGAGTCATCAGTAATAGACTGTGAACGCAATGACTTAGGGAACACCAACTGTGATCATTCTGAGGATGCTAGTGTCATCTGTGAAGGTAATTGTGTCCATCGACACATTTCATTTTATTCTGTTTTTTTCTTGATTTGTACCTTGTGTCCCCATATTAGGGGACCCTAGGGCTCAAAGAGTTTTTTAAGTGATCATGTACAGATACATTGAAGAAATTGTTTTTTTCTTCAATACTGCTATAATTGAAACCTTGAGTTGCCATGTGGGTTGACAGAGAATTTGTTTTCACTTCCATCAGAAATTCCAGTGAGACTGGTCGACTCTCACAGGCGTTGCTCTGGCAGAGTGGAGATCTTACACAATAACACTTGGGGGACGGTGTCGGACAACAACTGGGATTTGAATGATGCTAACGTGGTTTGTCAGCAGATGGGCTGTGGCAGGGCTGTGACAATCCAAGGAAGTTCAATTTTTGGAAGGGGCAATGGACAAATCTGGTTAGACAACGTTCAGTGTTCAGGGAACGAGTCATTACTGACGAACTGTGTACACGACGGGTTGGAGTCCCACAACTGTAGTGATTGTCAGGATGCTGCTGTAATCTGTGAAGGTAACTATAGACATACACATCAAAACAAATTCTGCTCAAACATAACCTGAGAATCGAGAAACAATTGTTATTAAAATCATTCAATTTTAAAAACAATACAGTTACATAGTTAATGGAGGCAGCAGGATTGAGCCCTAATACCCAGATACGAGTCAGCATTTTTGCACTTTGCGTAACAACGCCTTGAAGGGAATGTGTTATGGTAGGACGCCTGAAATTAGATTTTTTTAATGGATATTTATGTTTTGTTCTACGACATAAGATACATCAGTAAATATCCCAGACGTGAATTTTGAAGCTTTTACGTGTCTTAAATAAGGAGGATGCTCACAAGTGTCTAAATGAGACTACTTAACATCACCAGGTTGAACTATAGTCCGTCTTTAGCTTAGTGCTGGTGATGGGAAGTCCTGTGACCGTGTTGTAGTTGGTTTATAGCGTAATATTACTTCATTACTTCTGCTGATTGTATTTACTTTTCAAAAATCATAAAAGTGGTATCAAGTTCTGAAGATTATCTTGCTGAACAAAACGTGGAAGTATCATGAACTGTGTTTGCCACAGAGTTTATTTTCTGCAATAATCCCAAATTTAATGGAAACATCCCATTAGCTTTTTGTCACGGGAACCATTCCAATGCTAACTTCTGGGTTGGCCGACACACATATGTTATTCCTGCAGCCATACATAGTTATCGCCAACGTCCTGATCCTGACCAATAACCTGTGTATCCTCTCCCCAAGACCAGCTCCATCTGTAACTTCTTAGACTTAGTTGCATTTCATAGTTTGTATTCCTTATCTCTCTTTCCATACACCCCCAATTTACATCCACTGTGGGAATATTGTGTATCACAGAAGCCCATACTTTCCTGATCATTTCCTATTTTCCTCTTCATTATACATTTCGTTCTCTGAGATAGAGTATGATCTGTAAGCATTCATTTCCAGTAAAAGATTAGCGCAAAGATTAAGGGATCATGTACAGTTATATTGAAGAAATGGGACATTTCCTCTATATTGGTGTGATTACAACTTGTGTTTGCCGTGTCGATTAATTCAGATTATTTTCCTTCAACCAGATATGCCCCAAGTGAGACTGGTCAACTCTACCAGCAGCTGCTCTGGCAGAGTGGAGATCTTCCGCCACGATCATTGGGGGACGGTGTGTGATGACAGCTGGGATTTGAATGAAGCTCAGGTGGTTTGTCAGCAGCTGGATTGTGGCAGGGCTGTGTCAGCACCAGGAAGTGCCCCTTTTGGAGAGGGCAGTGGAGTAATCTGGTTAGATGACCTTGAGTGTTCAGGGAATGAGTCCTCACTAACACACTGTGGACACGATGGATTAGGGTCCCACAACTGTACTCATTCTGAGGATGCTGGTGTCGTCTGTGAAGGTAACTGTGTATATTTACACATTTCATTTTTATTCTGCTCAAATGTAACTGGAGAATTGGAAATATCTTGATTAATTCCATTCAATTTAAAAAACATTTCATCAACATAGTTGTAACATTCAATAGAGTGCTGCATGAATGAGTCCTAGTACCCAGATACGAGTCAGCATTTTTGCACTTTGGGTACCATCATCGCAAAGTAAATGGTTTTTTGATCAGATGCGTGAAATAAAGTCTGTGGTGAACACAAACTGAAGAGATTTTAAAGTATATTCTATGACAGATTATACGTCAGTAAATACCCCTCTCATGGATTTTGAAGATTTTACGTGTCAATTGGCTAAATGAGACAACTTAAATGGTAAATGGACCCCTCCTTGTATAGCGCTTCTCTAGTCTTCCGACCACTCAAAGCGCTTTAACACTACATGACATCATTCACCCATTCACACACTGATGAGAGGAGCTACCATGCAAGGTGCCACATCAGGATTATCAACCATTCATACACCGTAGGCGCAGCTACGGGAGACATTTAGGGTTAAGTGTCTTGCTCAAGGACACATCGACATGGGCTAGCGGAGCCGGGGTTCGAACCGCCGATCCTCTGATTGAAGGACGACCCTGCTTCGTTAGACGTCTTCTGGCTGAAGAGCCTTGAGCCAAGTAGTGGTGACTCGAAGTCATGCAACCGTGATGTAGTTTGTTTACTGCTCATGAATCCTGCCGACTGCATCTTTACTTTGAAACTCATAAAAGCTGTGTTAATTTATGAGGATTATCTTGCTGACAAAACGTGCATATTTTCTGCAATAATCCAAAATCCAATTGGTTTTTCGTGGAAGGAACCAGTGTGATGCTAACTTCCGTGTTAAGCTTCAAAATGACTTCATCACTGCAGCACGCTATCGTTATCTCCTTCATCCTGATCCTGACCAACAACCTGTGTACCAACTCCCATCTATCCAGCTCCATCTGTCACAAATTACACTTAGTTTTGTTCCATTCCCTTTTTCTCATCATCTAGTATTACTTTCCCCCCTACTTTACATTAAGTAATATTGCATATTACAAAAATAAAGATCATTAAATATCTCACTTGTGAATGGTGAAGCTCCTACATGCCTTATAATTGGCGGTTTCTAACAAGTGGCTAAATGAGACTACTAGACGTCATCACACTGAACTCTTGTCTGTCTTTAGTTCAGTGGTGGTGATGTTAAGTCATGCGACCATGCTGTAGTTTGTTCATAGTCAGATTTTTACTTTTGGTTATTGCATTCTTTGCTTCTGAAACTATACATAGTTGTTCATTTGTAAACATTATCTTGTTGAACGAAATGTGTTTGTATGATAAACTGGGTTTGCAACAGAGTACATTTTCTACAATAATCCAAAATCCAATGGAAACATTAGCTTTTTTCAAGTGAACTATTGTGATGCTAATATGTCATTCCACCAGCAATCTATAGTCATCTCCATCATCCAGATCCTGACCAATAACATATGTATCCACTCCCAGTGTACCCAGCTCCATCTGTCACAGCTTGTACTTTGTTTCATTTCATAGTTTTTGTATCTTTATCTCTTATTATTTTCAACCCTAATTTACATCCATTGTATGAAATATTGCATATGACAGAACCCCACATTTTCAAGATCATTTCTAATCTTTCCCTTTAGTCTACATGCTTTTCTGTGAGGTAGAGTATTATATGCAAGAGCTCTTAATATTATTAAAAGAAGCTCAAGGATTACATGATAAAGTAAAGTTACAAAAAAGAAATGGGGCTTTTGCTCAATACTGCTGTAATTGCAACCTGCAGTTTACACGTGCATTGACAGAGATTTTGCTTTTTCTTTAACCAGAAAAGACCACAGTCACTGTCAGACTGGTCAACTCTGACAGCAGCTGCTCTGGCAGAGTGGAGATCTTCCGCCACGGCCATTGGGGGACGGTGTGTCACGACAGCTGGGATTTGAAAGACGCTCAGGTGGTTTGTCAGCAGCTGGGCTGTGGCAGAGCTGTGGCAGCACCAGGAAGTGCATATTTTGGACCAGGCAGTGGAATAATCTGGTTAGATGACCTTCAGTGTTCAGGGAATGAGTCATTACTAAAAGACTGTGGACATCGACAATTAGGGACCCACAACTGTGATCATTCTGATGATGCTGGTGTCATCTGTGAAGGTAAATGTGTCATTTTCATGTTTCATGGCTTTCAGATCGAATATAACTGTAGAAATGAAAGACACTGTTTCATAATTTAATTTCACAAACAATACAGTGACATAGCTATAATTCAGCGCTGCAAGAATTAATCCTGAAATCAAGATCCAATTCACAATATTCAAACTTCCGGTTACCTCATCTCAATGTCAATGGGATTCAGGTTAAATGCCTGACGTAAGGTCTGTGGTTAACACAAGCTTATGAGATTTTAACGTTTTGTTCTGCAAGAAAAATAACATTATTAAACATCCCAGTATGGGATTTTGAAGCTTTTACGTTTCTTATAAAAGAGATGGTTGCTAACAAGTGCATAAATAGAGTATTTAACGTCATCCCACTGAACTATAGTTTAGCCTTTATCTTGACTGTGGTGATTTGTGGTGTTGTTTGTTTGTAGCTTAACATTAGCTCTTTACTGCTGGCGAGTGCATTCACGTTTCAAAAAAGATAAAAGTGGTCTTCATTTGTGAAGATTATCTTGCTGATGAAAACGGGCCACAGAGTTTATTTCTGGAATAATCCAAAATCCAATGGAAAAATCCCATTGTCTTTTTGTTTAGGGAACCAGTGCGATGCTAACTCACAGCATGGCCGACAATGTTATGTCCTCTGCAGGAATCTAGTTATCTCACTCATCCTCATCCCGACCAATAACCTGTGTATCCACTCCCTCATGTACCCAGCTCTATTTGGAACAGTTTATACTTAGTTTTCTTTCATACATTTTACATCTTTACCTCTTATTACATTCACAACTAATTTACAACAGTTGCGGCAATGTTGGGTATCAAAGAACACATTTTACAGATCATTTATTTGTATTCATCTTCACTCTCTACATGATTTTGATATCTTGATATTGTGTAAATGTTCATCACAGTAATAAAGGAGCTCAAGGATTAAGTGATGTACAGTTACATTGAAGAGATGGAGCTTTTGCTCAACACTGCTGTAATTTCAACCTGTAGTTGTCATGTGGGTTCACTGAGATTTTGCTTTCACTTCAACCAGAAATGACACCAGTGCGACTGGTCAACTCTCACAGCAACTGCTCTGGCAGAGTGGAGCTCTTCCACAATAACACTTGGGGGACGGTGTGTGACAACGACTGGGATTTGAACGACACTCAGGTGGTTTGTCAACAGCTGGGCTGTGGGAAGGCTGTGTCAGCACAAAGAAATTCAGTTTTTGGAGAGGGGAGTGGACAAATCATTTTAGGTAACCTTCAGTGTTCAGGAAATGAGTCATTACTATTAAACTGTGGACACGGGGGATTAGGATCCACCAACTGTAACCATTCTGATGAGGCCGGTGTCGTCTGTGAAGGTATTTGTCACATCTACATATTTAATTTTTTCTTCTCAAATATAACTGGAGAATTGAAAGAAAATGGTTATTAATGTATTCCATTTCACTAACAACACAGTGATATAGCTCAAATAGAGTGGTCCAACAATTAGTCCTTAAACCCAGCAGTGAGTTGTCTTGTTTTGCTCCTCTTGAAGTCAATGGGATTGTTAATGGGTTCTTGGGAAGATGCCTGAAATAAGGTCTGTGGTATTACAATCTTAAGAGATTTTAACATTTTATTGCAATGACAAAATAAAGAAGTAAATATCCCCCTTGTTGATGTTGAAACTCCAACATGTTATAAAAGAGACAAAATCTGATTTGAAATGTCATCATGCTGAACTATAGTCCGCCTTTAGTTTAGTGGTGGTGGCATGAAGTCATGTGACTGGCGTAGTTAATGTATTGCTAAGAATTAGCTCTTGACTTCTACCGATTGCATGTAAACTTTAAAAATCACAAGTGTTGTTCATTCTTGCAGATGTTTTTGCTGAACACAAGGTGTTAGTATTATAAACCATGTTTGCCACAGACTTTATTTTCTGCAATAATCAAAACCCTAAGGAAAAATCCCTTTTTTTTTTTTTTAAGAGAACCAGTGCAATGGCTAACTTCTGGGTTGGTTTACAAAAATAAGCAATATCTGCAGCACATTCTACTTATCTCCATCATCCTGATCTGGATCAAAACCCTGTGTATCCACTACCCTGTACCCAAAGAAATGTGCGTATCACAGAACCCCACACTTTCCAGACCATTTATCATCTTCCTCCTCACTCTTGAAATAATGTGAGAGTTCATGATATGATTAAATGAGCTCATGATTAAATGATCAGGTACATTGAAAAAAAAGGGGCTTTTGTGCAATACTGCTGTAATTTCAACCTGCAGTTGTCATGTAAGTTTACAGAGATGTTTCTTTCTCTTTAACAGAACAGACCACAGTCAGACTGGTCAACTCTAGCAGCAACTGCTCTGGCAGAGTGGAGATCTTCCGCCACGGCCATTGGGGGACGGTGTGTGACAATGACTGGGATTTGAATGAAGCTAAGGTGGTTTGTCAGCAACTGGGCTGTGGAAGGGCTGTGTCAGCACCAGGAAGTGCACATTTTGGACCAGGCAGTGGAATAAACTGGTTAGATGGAGTTGAGTGTTCAGGAAAGGAGTCATCACTAACACACTGTGGACACCAGGGATTTGGGTCCCACGACTGTAGTCATTCTCAGGATGCTGGTGTCGTCTGTGAAGGTAATTGTGTACATCTACACATTTCATTTTATTCTATTTTAACATAACTCTGGAATAGAAACGGTTAAATTAAGTTGATTCAATTTAAAAAACAATACATTGATAATGTTACACTAGAGTGTTGCAGGAATGAGTCCTAAAAGCCAGAAATTAGTCAGAATTTAGTTTTACATATCCTGTTCCTTAGTCTCAAAGCTTAGCTTTTTTGATTGGTGGTTTGGTTAGATGCCAGGAATAAGGTCTATGTTTAACTCAAGCTGATTGCATTTACACTTCAAAATCAGATAGGTGGTGTTCATTCATGAAGATTATCTTGCTGAACAAAACTCATAAGTATCATGAACTGTGTTCGCTACAAGGTTTATTTCCTGCAATAATCTAAAATTGAATGAAAAAAAAACACATTAGCTTTTTGTCGAAGTAACCAGTGCAACGCTAACTTTCATGTTGGCAGCAAAAATATGTTATTCCCGCATCCCTCTATAAAGACCTCCATATTCCTGATCCTGTCAGGTTCTGGTATGAAGGAGAGGACCCAAACAGTTTAAAGTAAATTTATTGTCCAAAACAAAACTCAGGTCAGGCTTAAAAAAACTTAACACAGAGAGGTTGACAGACTTACCAATAACCAATAACCTGTGTATTCACTCCCCATTTACCCAGTTCCATCTGTCACAGTTTATACTCTTTCATTCGGTGTGGCGATGCGCAGCAAGTCTCATAGAGACTTGCAGCAGCAAGCCAGACTGCATGTACTCCTGCAGGCTTAATTCGGTGTGGCGATAATTTATTTTCTTCCTCTTCTCTGTATCATTTTCTCTGAGGTAGAGTATGATATTTGAGGGTCTATTACAGTATAAAAAAACTAAAGGATTAAGTGATCAAGTACAGATATATTGAAGAAATTAGAATTTTCCTCAATACTGCTGTAATTGCAACCTGGAGTTGCCATGTGGGTTGACAGAGAATTTGTTTTCAGTTCCAACAGAAATGACCACTGTGAGACTGGTCGACTCTCACAGGCGTTGCTCTGGCAGAGTGGAGATCCTCCATGACGGCATTTGGGGGACGGTGGCGGACAACAACTGGGATTTGAATGATGCTTCCGTGGTTTGTCAGCAGATGGGCTGTGGCAGGGCTGTGACAATCCAAGGAAGTTCAATTTTTGGAAGGGGCAATGGACAAATCTGGTTAGACAATGTTCAGTGTTCAGGGAACGAGTCATTACTGACGAACTGTGTACACGACGGGTTGGAGTCCCACAACTGTAGTGATTGTCAGGATGCTGCTGTAATATGTGAAGGTAACTATAGACATACACATCAAAACAAATTCTGCTCAAACATAACCTGAGAATTGAGAAACAATTGTTATTAAAATCATTCAATTTAAAAAACAATACAGGTACATAGTTAATGGAGGCAGCAGGATTGAGCCCTAATACCCAGATATGAGTCAGCATTTTTGCACTTTGCGTAACAACGCCTTGAAGGGAATGTGTTATGGTAGGACGCCTGAAATTAGATTTTTTTAATGGATATTTATGTTTTGTTCTACGACATAAGATACATCAGTAAATATCCCAGACGTGAATTTTGAAGCTTTTACGGAGGATGCTCACAAGTGTCTAAATGAGACTACTTAACATCACCAGGTTGAACTATAGTCCGTCTTTAGCTTAGTGGTGGTGATGGGAAGTCCTGTGACCGTGTTGTAGTTGGTTTATAGCGTAATATTACTTAATTACTTCTGATGATTGTATTTACTTTTCAAAAATCATAAAAGTGGTATCAAGTTCTGAAGATTATCTTGCTGAACAAAACGTGGAAGTATCATGAACTGTGTTTGCCACAGAGTTTATTTTCTGCAATAATCCCAAATTTAATGGAAACATCCCATTAGCTTTTTGTCACGGGAACCATTCCAATGCTAACTTCTGGGTTGGCCGACACACATATGTTATTCCTGCAGCCATACATAGTTATCGCCAACGTCCTGATCCTGACCAATAACCTGTGTATCCTCTCCCCAAGTCCAGCTCCATCTGTAACTTCTTAGACTTAGTTGTATTTCATAGTTTTTATTCCTTATCTCTCTTTCCATACACCCCCAATTTACATCCACTGTGGGAATATTGTGTATCACAGAAGCCCATACTTTCCTGATCATTTCCTATTTTCCTCTTCATTATACATTTCGTTCTCTGAGATAGAGTATGATCTGTAAGCATTCATTTCCAGTAAAAGATTAGCGCAAAGATTAAGGGATCATGTACAGTTATATTGAAGAAATGGGACATTTCCTCTATATTGTTGTGATTACAACCTGCGTTTGCCATGTTGATTAATTCAGATTCTTTCCCTTCAACCAGATTTTGCCCCAGTGAGACTGGTCAACTCTACCAGCAGCTGCTCTGGCAGAGTGGAGATCTTCCGCCACGATCATTGGGGGACTGTGTGTGATGACAGCTGGGATTTGAATGAAGCTCAGGTGGTTTGTCAGCAGCTGGGCTGTGACAGGGCCGTGTCAGCACCAGGAAATGCACATTTTGGAGAGGGCAGTGGAGTAATCTGGTTAGATGACCTTGAGTGTTCAGGGAATGAGTCATCACTAACACACTGTGGACACGATGGATTAGGGTCCCATGACTGTCGTCATTCTCAGGATGCTGGCGTTGTCTGTGAAGGTAACTGTGTATATCTACACATTTCATTTTTTATTCTGCTCAAATGTAATTGGAGAATTGAAAATAAATTGATTCACTTCATTACATTACATTAAAAAACATTTCATCAACATAGTCACAATAGTGCTGCAAGAATGAGTGCTAATACACAGATACGAGTCATCATTTTTGCACTTCGGTTACCATCATCACAAAGTAAATTAGTTTTTGATCAGATGCGTGAAATAAAGTCTGCAGTGCTGAACACAAGCTGAAGAGATTTTAAAGTATATTCTATGACAGAGTATACGTCAGTAAATACCCCTCTTGTGAATTTTGAAGATTTTACGTGTCAAGTGGTTTAAATGAGCAAACCTACGTTAGACGTCTTCTGGCTGAACTATAGTCAGCCTTTAGTCAAATGGTGGTGACTCGAAGTCATGCAACCGTGATGTAGTTTGTTTATTGCTCATGAATCCTGCCGACTGCATCTTCACTTTGAAACTCACTCAAACGTGCATATTTTCTGCAATAATCCAAAATCCAATTGGTTTTCGTGGAAGGAACCAGTGTGATGCTAACTTCCGTGTTAAACTTCAAAATGACTTCATCCCTGCAGCACGCTATCATTATCTCCTTCATCCTGATCCTAACCAACAACCTGTGTACCAACTCCCATCTATCCAGCTCCATCTGTCACAAATTACACTTAGTTTTGTTCCATTCCCTTTTTTTCATCATCTTGTATTACTTTCACCCCTACTTTAGTCATTGCAGTAATATTGCATATTACAGAGCTCCACATTTTCAAGATAATTTCTTATCTTCCCCTTCACTATACATTATGTTCTATGAAGTAGAATATGATATCTGACCGTTCATTCCAGAAGAAAAGGAGCTCAAGTGATCAAAAACAGATACAATTGAAGAAATGGCGCTTTTGCTCAATACTGCTGTAATTACAACCTGCAGTTAACACGTGCATTGAGAGCGATTTTGCTTTCTCTTCAAACAGAAAAGACCACAGTGAGACTGGTCAACTCTAGCAGCAACTGCTCTGGCAGAGTGGAGATCTACCATGCCGGCCATTGGGGGACGGTGTGTGACGACAGCTGGGATTTGAATGAAGCTGAGGTGGTTTGTCAGCAGCTGGGCTGTGGGAGCGCTGTGGCAGCACCAGGAAGTGCATATTTTGGACCAGGCAGTGGACTAATCTGGTTAGATGACCTTCAGTGTTCAGGGAATGAGTCATCATTAACACACTGTGGACATCGACGATTAGGGTCCAGCGACTGTCAACATTCTGAGGATGCTGGTGTCGTCTGTGAAGGTAAATGCGTCACATACATGTTTCGGTAACACTTTATAATAACTCCACGCTATTTAGCAATTAGTTAAGTATGATTAAACACTTAATTTATCATTTATAAAGCATTGTTCCAACATTAACACTCATTAGTATGCAATTCATAAACACAGTTATAAATGTTTAATTCTTGATTAATAAGCTTGACTATTATGCATTTCATGATTGGTTTTTCATACTTTATAAATGATGGATTAAGTAATATATATTACAAACCAATTATAAAGGACTTATAGATGATCAATGAGATAATTTATAAAGTGTTAAAGTAAATGATAAAACAAATATGTAAATGTAATTTATTCACAATGATTTATTCATGCACTAATGGTAAGGGACTATGTTAACATGTGCTTTATAAGCATGTTTTAATACTGCAATTCATGATTAATTAAGGTAATTATTAGTCATTAGTTAAGTATTTTGTGTGACCCCATCTAAAGTGAGGACTATCTATGCTTTACAACGCATTAATAAATGACATTGAAAGGCCATCAGTGCCTCAAAGCTAACAATACTGCTGTAATTGTAACCTGCAGTTAAGACGTGCATTGAGAGAAATTTTGTTTTCTCTTCAAACAGAAATGGCCACAGTGAGACTGGTCAACTCTGACAGCAGCTGCTCTGGCAGAGTGGAGATCTACCATGCCGGCCAATGGGGGACGGTGTGTGACGACATTTGGGATTTGAATGAAGCTCAGGTGGTTTGTCAGCAGCTGGGCTGCGGCAAGGCTGTGTCAGCACCAGGAAATGCACATTTTGGACAAGGCAATGGAAGAATCTGGTTAGATAACCTTCAGTGTTCAGGAGATGAGTCATCACTAACACACTGTGAACACCCTGGATTAGGGTCCCACAACTGTCAACATTCTGAGGATGCTGGTGTCGTCTGTGAAGGTAACTGTGTACATCTACATGTTTCATTTTATTCTGCTCAAATTAAACTGCAGAGAAAAAACAAACTCATCCATTTCAATTAATTTCTCAAGCAATAAAGTAAGTTACAATCGAGTGCTGCAGGAACGACTCCTAAAACCCAGATATCAGCATATTTGCATTTATGGTTCCCTTCTCTCAAAGTTAATAGGATGTTTGAATAGGTTCTTGATTATATGCCTGAAATAAGGTCTGTGGTTAACACAAGATATTAATAACAACATGAAAATAAAGATCATTAAATATCTCACTTGTGAATGGTGAAGCTCCTACATGCCTTATAATTGGCGGTTTCTAACAAGTGGCTAAATGAGACTACTAGACGTCATCACACTGAACTCTTGTCTGTCTTTAGTTCAGTGGTGGTGATGTTAAGTCATGCGACCATGCTGTAGTTTGTTCATAGTCAGATTTTTACTTTTGGTTATTGCATTCTTTGCTTCTGAAACTATACATAGTTGTTCATTTGTAAACATTATCTTGTTGAACGAAATGTGTTTGTATGATAAACTGGGTTTGCAACAGAGTACATTTTCTACAATAATCCAAAATCCAATGGAAACATTAGCTTTTTTCAAGTGAACTATTGTGATGCTAATATGTCATTCCACCAGCAATCTATAGTCATCTCCATCATCCAGATCCTGACCAATAACATATGTATCCACTCCCAGTGTACCCAGCTCCATCTGTCACAGCTTGTACTTTGTTTCATTTCATAGTTTTTGTATCTTTATCTCTTATTATTTTCAACCCTAATTTACATCCATTGTATGAAATATTGCATATGACAGAACCCCACATTTTCAAGATCATTTCTAATCTTTCCCTTTAGTCTACATGCTTTTCTGTGAGGTAGAGTATTATATGCAAGAGCTCTTAATATTATTAAAAGAAGCTCAAGGATTACATGATAAAGTAAAGTTACAAAAAAGAAATGGGGCTTTTGCTCAATACTGCTGTAATTGCAACCTGCAGTTTACACGTGCATTGACAGAGATTTTGCTTTTTCTTTAACCAGAAAAGACCACAGTCACAGTCAGACTGGTCAACTCTGACAGCAGCTGCTCTGGCAGAGTGGAGATCTTCCGCCACGGCCATTGGGGGACGGTGTGTGACGACAGCTGGAATTTGAAAGACGCTCAGGTGGTTTGTCAGCAGCTGGGCTGTGGCAGGGCTCTGTCAGCACCAGGATATGCATATTTTGGAGAGGGCAGTGGAATAATCTGGTTAGATGACCTTCAGTGTTCAGGAGATGAGTCATCACTAACACACTGTGGACACCGTCGATTAGGGTCCAGCGACTGTCGTCATTCTGAGGATGCTGGTGTCATCTGTGAAGGTAAATGTGTCACAAACATGTTTCATGTCTTTCAACTCAAATATAACTGTAGATTTGAAAGACACTTTTACGTTTCTTAAAAAAGAGATGGTTGCTAACAAGTGCATAAATAGAGTATTTAACATCATCCCACTCAACTATAGTTTAGCCTTTATCTTGACTGTGGTGATGGGAAGTAATGTGACCGTGGTGTTGTTTGTTTGTAGCTTAACATTAGCGCTTTACTGCTGGCGAGTGCATCTATGGTTCAAGAATCATCAATGTGGTTTTCATTTGAGAAGATGATCTTAGCGATCAAAATAGTATGATACTGTAAGTAAGAGTTCATAATAGTGAAGAAGAAGCTCAATAATTAAGTGATCAAGTACAGTTACATTATGTTCTTTGAAGTAGAATATGATATCGGGCGGCTGTAGCTCAAGGGGATGAGTGGTCGTCCTGCAACCACAAGGTAGCCGGTTCAATCCCCAGTCTCCCCATAGTTTGCATGTCGAAGTGTCCCTGAGCCAGACACCGAACCCCCAATTGCTCCCCGGGCGCCTCCATATGGCAGCCCACTGCTCCTTAAAATACCAAGGATGGGTCAAATGCAGAGAAAAGGGCAGCTGTAGCTCAGGGGGATGAGTGGTCGTCCTGCAACCACAAGGTAGCCGGTTTGATCCCCAGTCCCCCCATAGCTCACATGTCAAAGTGTCCCTGAGCAAGACACCTAACCCTCAACTGCTCCCTGGGCGCCCCACAGGGCTGCCCACTGCTCCCTATCCAGGGATGGGTCAAATGCAGAGAAGAATTTCCCCAAGGGGATTAATAAAAGTGTATGTTTCTTTTCTTTTCTTTCTGTTTCATATCCGACCATTCATTACAGAAAAAAAGGAGCTCAAGTGATCAAAAACAGATACATTGAAGAAATGGGTCTTTTGCTCAATACTGCTGTAATTGCAACTTGCAGTTGTCATGTGGGTTTACAGAGATTTTGCTTTCTCTTCAAACAGAAAAGACCACAGTGAGACTGGTCAACTCTAGCAGCAGCTGCTCTGGCAGAGTGGAGATCTACCATGACGGCCAATGGGGGACAGTGTGTGACGACATTTGGGATTTGAAAGACGCTCAGGTGGTTTGTCAGCAGCTGGGCTGTGGCAGGGCTGTGTCAGCACCAGGAAGTGCACATTTTGGACCAGGCAGTGGACGAATCTGGTTAGATAACCTTCAGTGTTCAGGAGATGAGTCATCACTAACACACTGTGAACACCCTGGATTAGGGTCCACCGACTGTGATCATTCTGAGGATGCTGGTGTCGTCTGTCAAGGTAACTGTATACATCTACACATTGCATTTTATTCTGCTCAAATAAAACTGCAGAATAAAAAAATGGTTATTCACTTTATTTAATTTCACAAATAATAAAGTAATACAATAGAGTGCTGCGGGAACGACTCCTAAAACCCATATATCAGAATATTTGCACTTATGGTTCCCTTCTCTCAAAGTTAATAGGGTTTTAGAATATGTTCTTGATTATATGCCTGAAATAAGGTCTGTGGTTAACACAAGCTTAAAATATATTAATAACAACATGAAAATAAAGATAATTAAATAATCCAAAAAATCCATGCTGTAGTTTGTTCATAGTCAGATTTTGGTTATTGCATTCTTTGCTTCTGAAACTATACATAGTTGTTCATTTGTAAACATTATCTTGTTGAACGAAATGTGTTTGTATGATAAACTGGGTTTGCAACAGAGTACATTTTCTACAATAATCCAAAATCCAATGGAAACATTAGCTTTTTTCAAGTGAACCATTGTGATGCTAATATGTCATTCCACCAGCAATCTATAGTCATCTCCATCATCCAGATCCTGACCAATAACATATGTATCCACTCCCAGTGTACCCAGCTCCATCTGTCACAGCTTGTACTTTGTTTATAGTTTTTGTATTTTGATCTCTTTATTATTTTCAACCCTAATTTACATCCATTGTATGAAATATTGCATATGACAGAACCCCACATTTTCAAGATCATTTCTAATCTTACCCTTCAGTCTACATGATTTTCTGTGAGGTATGATATGCAAGAGCTCTTAATATTAAAATGAGCTCTTAGTATTAAATGATAAAGTAAAGTTACATTGAAGAGATAGGGCGTTTGCTCAATACTGCTATAATTGCATTCTGCAGTTAACACGTGCATTGACAGAGATTGTGCTTTCAATACAAACAGAAAAGGCCACAGTGAGACTGGTCAACTCTGACAGCAGCTGCTCTGGCAGAGTGGAGATCTACCATGCCGGTCAATGGGGGACGGTGTGTGACGACATTTGGGATTTGAATGAAGCTCAGGTGGTTTGTCAGCAGCTGGGCTGTGGCAGGGCAGTGTCAGCACCAGGAAATGCACATTTTGGACCAGGCAATGGACTAATCTGGTTAGATAACCTTCAGTGTTCAGGAGATGAATCATCACTAATAAACTGTGTACACTCTGGATTCGGGTCCCACGACTGTCAGCCTTCTGAGGATGCTGGTGTCGTCTGTGAAGGTAACTGTGTAGATCTACACATTTAATTTTTTCTTGCACGCTGAAATATAACTGCAGAGTTAAGTTTGTATTCAATACAGTAACAAAGTTACAATAGAGTGCTAAAAGGAATGAGCCAGAAACCCAGAAATTGGTCAAAAGTCAAAATATTTTTCTTTTCTTTGTTGTTTCAGACCGACAACCTCGACTCAAGCCCTCTCAGATTGTTTGTTCCCCTAATCAGCTTGAAGTCGCTGTGCAATTGGAAAGCCTGCTGTCGGCTGGTTTGAACGCATTCTCTGGCCACCTGGCATCCTCTGACTGTTCCAGCTTCACAGTGCGTGAAAATACTCTGTGGTACCAAGTTGCACGTCAGACTGGTGTCTGTGGAACTGTAATGACGGTGAGATTGAACAATTCTTACTTAATTATGCGATAATACAAAAATCAGAAAAATAGTGGCTCCCATTTGGAAGCTATGAAGAGTGGTTGCGCAAATCCAAATATCAATTGTAGGCATTTGTTGGAACCCAAACAAGAAAACCGTGAAAATATAAATAAAGGATACGTAGATCCCTCATTAGAGCATCAACAAGTGGTGTTTTGAGCTAATGCTCTTCTTCAGACTTTGTAATATCAACAGAAACAACTTATTTTTAAATACATATACTCTGGTCACAAGATAGTCATATTGTATAACCTGTATATTAGATGTATATTAGGAAAGGCATATATACATCTAAAATACAAAAAATATATACAAATAAAATAAAGTTATACAAACAAATAATAAGATAAGAACCTCACAGGTCATACAAATTACATCAGGCCAGTAGCGGTCATACCTTCTATATGGTTATAATTAAATCGAGGCTCCTCAATATGTAAACTCATCACAGAAATGGTCAGATGCTGAAGTCCTCATTCAGACCTTTTTGTCAAAGGAACCAGTGCCTTGATAATTTCCTGGTTGGCCTCCAACAATACGTTATCCCTGAAACCTTCTCCTCTCCGTGAAAGATGGTTTCTTTAACCTCTGGGTCACATGCTGGTTTGTACATTAACTGAAGGTGATTGATTATATAGCTGACGGGTGATTCATTCATGTCTTTTCTTGCAGACCAACGCCACCCATGCCATCTACTCCAACTCTTTGTTTTTCTACCATCAAAGTAAAAATTCCTCCGTGCTACCTGTGATTGTTCCTTTCTTCTGTGCCTATACCTTGGAAACCAAAACAAGCCTGAATGTTGGAATCAAACCACAACTGCAAGTCCTTTATTTCATTCCTTCACTATAACAACACACTTAATGGATGTAAATGACTGGATAACCAAATTATATTGCAGGGGTGAAATACATCTCTAACTGTCTGTCTGTCTTTCTTTAACAGCCATGAGGGGGTCTTCAATGGGTCAGGTGCCAAAGCCAAAGCCGACATGAATCTTTTCCGCGACTCCAGCTATTCATCCAGCTACCCAGCGGGCCGGGTCACCCTGCCAGTTGGTTCTACCCTGCATGTGCAAGTGTTTGTGCCTGAGAGTAATCCAAGCTTCGTTGTAGTTCTGGAGGATTGCTTCAGCACCGACTCCTCAAACTGGGATGACCCCCTGCGATACTTTCTCATTCTTTCTAGGTATGTGTCTCCTAATCTAGATGGACTGGAGTGGAAAAGGTGAACTCTATGGTGATATGCAATAGTCCTAATGACTCGGTCTGACATTTTTGCTAGGTGTCCTACTGACACGCGTCGTGTGTCAGTGGCTGAGAACGGCCAATCCCTCCGAGCTCGTTTCTCGGTCCAGCTCTTCCCTTTCCAGGGTGGGAACATGGAGACCTTCTTACACTGCAGACTAAGCATGTGTGACAAAAGTAGCCCAAACTGTGTCCCAGTGAGTTGGACTCTCATTCTCTCACCCAATCAAAATACTCAACGGTAAAGCAATGCTTTAAATCAAAACACTATGTCTAGGTGTCTAATCGTTCTACCTCCTCTCACCTCTCAGGTTTGCAGAAGAAGGACAAATTTATCTCTTAACGAAGATCAGCTCACGTTTGTCAGCATTGGACCAATAGCCTGTGAGTACAAAATATAAACTGTCTCAGAGCTGATGTCTCAGCACAGCGAACTGTTCAAGTGATAACCATGTTTCCTTTCATCCTGATCTTTAGGGGAGAACTGACACGTTAATGGAGTGACCTGGTTAACGCTGCAATATGATATGATGTTATTCTTTCTGATAGTTTATGATTTATTAATGAAATTTAAAGATTTTTGTGTAATCTTTAAATTGCTTTTTGGCAATATAAATATTTTCATAAATACAGATTATGATCAAATACATATGAGTGGGTAAGTAAAAGTATGCCTGTTATACATTAATCTATTTTTATTCAGTCAGGGGTGTTAAAAAATATGAATACATTGGGGATTTGTCAGAAACATATATTATCATGATATACTCATAGCAAGAGTTTTACATTTTTGTTTCCTTTTAGCATTGGGTGTAGGTGTGTGTGTGTATATATATATATATATATATATATATATATATATATATATATATATATATATATGTATATGTATGTATACGTATGGGTGAATTGCATGCTTTGATATGATACAGGGTAAGGTAAACTGGGGAGCTATATGCGTATATAATCCTGTTTGATTAAATGTTCCCATAGTCTCTGGTCCTTGGTAAATAAAAACTTTTTATTTATCAGGTTTCTCTTCATGTTAAAGGTTGTTTGAATATTACTGTTGGAGGCTCACAAAAGAGACTCAAAATGTTGACATTGCATTGTGAAGTACAATAAAAGTTTTTATTCAGATTTCACCAAAAAGCTGTTTTGTCTTATCTATGTTTAGTTTTTCATTATTATATAATTAACATTATTATTGCGAGTGTTTACCTTTATTTAAAGCTGTATTATTAGTTTTTTGACCACTTGGAAGCTGGATAACTTCACAAGAAGCTAGCAGACACACAGCCTGCCATATTGCCTAACAAAGTTGGCATGGCTAAGGTTGGCAAACATCTGCTTACTTACACATAGAAAACACAGAGACAAATCTTTTTTATAGTAATTTTTTGGGCATTTTTGCCTTTATTGGACAGATGAAAGAGTGAGGCAAACTGAAAACGAGGGCTAGAGAGAAGAAAATGGAACTGGGGTTTTTGTTTTGTTGTGGTTTCATGGCTGTAACAATTCGACTAGACGCTCTAGAGAAACATTGTGATTTATTTTGAGTTGTGTATCAGACTGGCCCACAAATGCAAGCACCAGTTCCTGAATATGGGCCTAGCTGTTAGCTAGATGTTCAAAGTTCATACCAGCTAGGAAATAATGTCTTTTTGCATTCTTGTGCTGGGCAGGGAGTTTACAGTTGGTTTATTGGAGCTTTTTTGACGAAAAACAGCTGCCTGACACTGATGGCGACTAGTTTGTTGGAAGTGTTGAACCATACAGAACCCCAAGCAGTAGAAGCAAAAAAATATTTACCTAAGTGGCAGCCATGATAAGTGCCGGTCGAATTCTCTAAACGCAAAGGAAAGGAGCTTCATGCTTCCTAATTTAGCTCCTTTAGCATAGGAACCACTGGAACTGCCTTTACTAAAGGAAAGGAGATAATGCCGACCCACAATTCCTTGCGGCGGCAACATTTAAAGTGACGTATCATTCAGCCGTTCACGAGAACAAACGATCATGACCGAGAAACGCAGATCATGTAAATAATCATTAGCATAACTTGGAAATACTTTCAATAATCATTTAAACCTGCTGGCAAACTACGGAGGTTACATTGCTGAAACCTGCTGCAAAGTGATCAAACTGCTGTATTTGATATTCTCTCTGTGGTGTTGTACTGCAGCTTCAGCCCTCATTCTTTTATTTTATTTCAGCTACAGAAGCTTTGATGAAAGTGTTGAACTGGACAAGCTCTTCAGTCAGTCATGTTTCTGATTATCATCTTTGGAATCAACTATTTTGTCATATTACAATAAAACATATCAAGTCAACACTTCTAGGTTAAACTGAGTTGTGTGATGTTTCATGAACTGTTGTCTGCATATTCGTATGATCAGATTATAATCTGCATATAAACCATAACAACACATAGGGATATGAGACACACATTGTTAGTGTGAGAATGTATTTAATTCAGCATGTTTGAAACTGAACAAAGAGACCGTTTAGTAGCTTTGTACTGTGTGAAAAATACCTTGGTTTCACTTTCATATTCTTTCGTTCATTTCTATTCCAACCTCTTTAATAAAGTAATACTATGAACTGGGTTGTTTATGTTGTTAATAAAGTAAAACCATATTGTAGTCAGAACATTGTAGTTTCACCGCTGCAGACAGACCGACGTCACGAACATCCGCCTGCCGTTGCGTCATAACTACGTCGCTTAGTCACTTTCCTAACTCCTCATGAATTCTCCTTCCCATCTTTCTTTGACCCTTTTTTTTGACTATTCGACTGCAGCCCAAGTTACCTCACACTTGACGCCTCGGCCTTCCTGCTCAGAGCTAACTAACTGTCACAGTTCAGCTCCACACCCTCCTCACTCTATTTGTCAGTCACTCCCTCCTCGTCGTCCCTCATTCCCTTCACCTGGTCCTCATGCCCGTCTCACCTGCAACCCATTCCCTCATTAGTCCCTCACTATTTAGGTCCCCTCTCTTGTGTTTGTCCTCTGCCAGATTGTCTTGTGTTTTCCATGCCAAACTCTCCAGCACCCATCCACGGACTGATTTCCTTTTGCCGACCCTGCCTGTCCCTGTTTGGCCCACTATTCCTGACTCCCAGTAAACCTACCTGCCTTCCTGTCGATCACTATTAGGTCATCGAGTTGCTGGAAACTGCTCCCACTGCCTCCGTTTCTCCTGCCGTTCCTCAAGCCCATCTTTTTCAGGTGAAGCCGGTCCCTGCTCCTCCTCCCAGCTGTCGCTCACGATCTAGTCGTCGAGGGCCGGAAACAGCTCATTTTTTCCTGCTGTTCCTCTGTCTCCCTAGTCCCCATCTGCGCCTCAACAGCCTCCGCCATCGCCAGTAAGGTTTGCTCCAGCGCAGAGTTAATCGCCAAAGCAGGAAAGCCATTCACCGAAGGGCAGTTTCGAAAGGATTGCATATTCATTGTTGCTCATATTTTGTGTCCAGAAAAGAAGAGCTTGTTCAGCAATATCTCTATCGGCAAACACAGTGGCAGAGTGGATTAACGAGCTATCGAGTGACATTTAGGATCAGTTACTCAAACAAGCAAGGGGTTTCACTGCCTACTCTGTGGTGCTTGACGAAAGCACAGACAAAACCGACAATGCTCAGCTAGCCATATTCATCAGGGGTATTAGGGACCAATTCAAAGTGACAGAATTGCTGAATTTGTGTCCAATGCACGGTCGCACCACAGCCAAGGATATTGAGCGAGCTGGTTTACAGTGGAACCGACTGGTGGGCACTACCACGGATGGAGCTTCCTTCTATGACCAGCACAGAAAATGGACTGGTAGCACCGGTACAAAGGAAGTTGGAGGAGGAAAATGCAGATCCAGCAGTTGTTCTGCACTGCGTTATACACCAACAGGCACTGTTGTCATTTCTGTCATTTTGTCATTTCTGTTGTCCTGAAATGTATCAATTGCATCAGGTCCAGGAGTTTACAGCATTGTCAGTTCAGGGCCTTTTGAGAAGAAATTGAGTCAACATATGGTGATTTATTTTACTGAGCAGAGGTTATGTCCTGAAGATATTTTTTGAGTTAGGAGCAGAAATTCATGAAAGATTGGCAGAATGGATGTTTCTGAACTTGATGATCCAGGATATAACACAGGAGCTGAACATCCTTAACCTGATGCTCCAGGGCCCTGGTCAGCTAATCACAAGCGTTTATGAAAATGTGAAAGCCTTCTCCACGAAACTGAAATGGTGGAGAACTCGGCTTTCTGAAAAGAATCTCAGCTGTTTCACAACATGCAGATCTCTTGTGGACAAGGGTCCAGCAATCAGTGGCGAGGAATATGCCTGTGCTATTGAAAACCTGAACTTTAATAAATGCAAGTACAGGTCCAGGCTGAGCAATGTCTGTCTTGAAGCTGTACTCTGGGTTTCTACTGGGACCTTGATCAGGGCCAATGTGGCTCTGCTTTGTGAGCAGAAGCGTTGCGAGGTGTCTGGCAAGAAATAGAATAAAGTACAAATGTATTCAGGAATTGCATTTGTTGGTTCAGTGCAATGTTTCAACGTTAGTTATATAAAATAATTTATGCTAAATGTATTTGCACTGTTAAAAAATTATATAGAAATGTTAGGAATGTAAAAATACAAAAGTTATTTTTCAAAATGATTGCGCTTTCTTGTCGGACTTGAACGTTGACGTGGCCCTCCTATGAGATGACAATGCCAGCAGTTGCCCCAAGCCAAATTGAGTTTGAGACCCCTGCCTCAGGCGGGAGAGCGGTCATCCACTAATCGGAATGTCGGATGTTCAATCCCTGGCCCCTGACGCCTACATGTCAAAGAGTCCGTGGTCAAGCTACTGAGCCCCAAATTACTTTTAGTGAGTGTGTGAATATTTATCGATCCTCACACGATAATTATCATTGAGTGCTCACTTACATTTCACATTACTTTGCCAGAAAAAACATCATGTTTGGGCTTAATACGTATGTAAGTATAAGTACAGAAAACATGTCACCAACGTAACTTTAAAAGAAAAACAACAAGCTGATGTAACTCCACTTGACTTGCTTTAATCTGTCACAAACATGCCATGCTTGATTAAAAAGTAATTGCCTGAGGATGTCTACAAGTTACTTCACTCAGTCTTAAGCGCCACCTATTGGCAACAGGAAGTCGGCACTGTGACAAACAGCATCCAATTTACATGGCATCTATATGATGTGATCTACTGTACACGTCATATACGGCAACATAATGTTTGTGTGTGTTCTCTAAAAACCACATAGTGGATACAGGAAGTGGTGAAAGATTTGTAATGCATAATTTATAGCGTCACACACTCCATACAGGGAGAAAAAAACTTCTCACTGGCGAGCAGTGTCAGATGGTTACAGACATTCACGACCGCGTTAGAACCCCCGACGTGCGCAGAGGTCCGAGGGCCCTTTCATCACTGCTTAGCTTTAATTAGGCCTTTTGTATATACCATTTGAATCTGTGTCTTTGTACATTAATTGTGCAAGCTTGAAGTTTTACCAAATCTCAAACATGACTTTATAAATAATGTGTAGTTACGGCCGTAATAACCAACTCTGTTTACAATTCTTTTTATTTCCTGACATTGGATGTTGATTGTTCTGCCAAGTCCAAGTTCTCTTAACAAAAGCACAGACCACCAGCCTGTTTGTCTCTCCGCCAGGACTTGTGTTCTCTGAGAGGTTGTTACATTTTGAGGAAGATTTATTGATATTACGTGAATGAAGGCGTAATTTAATAGGAATAAAGTAAGAATGTCAAGAATGTGTCTGTCTGCTGTACCTGCTGCTTTGTCTCAAGATTTATTTTTCTACCCTCCAAGTAACGGTTCCTTCGTTCTGTGATTGTTCCTTTCGCTCACTGTCTGTCTTTCTTTTAACAGCCATGTGGGGGGGCCTCACTGGGTCAGCTGTTTAAATGTAATCAGCCTTTGGATATCATCCCTGTCACATAATTTTAGGCTCATCAATGGGTCTCTTTTTAGCCCCTGAGCCACACAATGTTGTCATGTCTAACTGTGTTTAACTGTCACAGAAATTATGAACTAATTTAGATATGCAAGAATAAAAGTTTTAAAAAAGGTTACTGAGTAAATAATCTGCTTAATCTAAATAAAGCAATGGAGAAAACTAATATTTTTTTCATATGACCAGTTGTTTGAAGCGATTATGTTCACATTCAATCCAAAATTGTTTCTTTGTCACAGAATTCCATTAATACAATGTAATCAAAGTGTTTATATAATTATATTTAAATAAATATCTAAATATTATTCATCCAAACACCCATCACGGCTACATACTACTCATACTCGAGAGAGACTGGCCCCATGTGGACTGACAGGTGTACTGCATGCTTTCAATCTATCTCTGGGTTTAATCTCCATTCTCCATATTGCTCCCTGTAGTTAAGTTTGTGTGAACAAAGTTGTTGCCATCCACTGTTTCTCACCAAAACCGCTTCTGTCTATCCCTGAGCCCTTACACACACTGAATGTGTTTCCTTCTTCAGAAAACATGTGCAAAGCAAGCAGATAACATAGCTGTGCATCTTTTGTACAAACGTAAGTGGGAGAGTTTCATGCCCATCCAAGCTTTTGGAAGTGCTCCAACTGTCAACCACATAAACATGATCAGTGCTGAAAATTAATCACAGTATATAGTACATGATAGTATGGATATGTACGCACAGTGGGTACGGAAAGTATTCAGACCACTTTACATTTTTCACTCTTTGTTTCATTGCAATCATTTGCTAAAATCAAAAAAGTTCATTTTATTTCTCATTAATGTACACTCAGCACCCCATCTTGACAAAAAAACAGAAATGTAGAAATTTTTGCAAATTTATAAAAAAAGAAAAACTGAAATATCACATGGTCATAAGTATTCAGACCCTTTGCTCAGTTTTGAGTACAAGCACCCTTTTGAGCAAGTACAGCCATGAGGGCCCGTTCACAGTCGCCTCTAAAACGCCTTGGCAAAAACTCGCCGGGCAAAACAGCCCGGTGCGCCTGTGGAGCGGGCCTGCGTGCGCAACCTGCGTGCACTGTACCATAGGAAAACAATGGTTTTGGTAGCGACGCGTTTTTGAGAGTCGCGTCTGGTGTGAACGGCCCCTGAGTCTTCTTGGGAATGATGCAACAAGTGTTTCACACCTGGATTTGGGGATCTTCTGCCATTCTTCCTTGCGGATCCTCTCCAGTTCCGTCAGGTTGGATGGTGAACGTTGGTGGACAGCCATTTTCAGGTCTCTCCAGAGATGTTCAATTGGGTTTAGGTCAGGGCTCTGGCTGGGCCAGTCAAGAATGGTCACAGAGTTGTTCTGAAGCCACTCCTTTGTTATTTTAGCTGTGTGCTTAGGGTCATTGTCTTGTTGGAAGGTGAACCTTCGGCCCAGTCCGAGGTCCAGAGCACTCTGGAAGAGGTTTTCTTCCAGGATATCTCTGTACTTGGCCGCATTCATCTTTCCTTCAATTGCAACCAGTCGTCCTGTCCCTGCAGCTGAAAAACACCCCATAGCATGATGCTGCCACCACCATGTTTCACTGTTGGGATTGTATTGGGCAGGTGATGAGCAGTGCCTGGTTTTCTCCACACATACCGC
Source organism: Myoxocephalus aenaeus (assembly GCA_038501785.1). Lineage (NCBI taxonomy): Eukaryota > Metazoa > Chordata > Actinopteri > Perciformes > Cottidae > Myoxocephalus > Myoxocephalus aenaeus. The sequence goes on along the minus strand of JBAMJR010000075.1, from coordinate 767,357 downwards.
TTAGAATTAACGCCGAAAAGTTCAATCTTGGTCTCATCAGACCAGAGAATCTTATTTCTCATAGTCTGGGAGTCCTTCATGTGTTTTTTGGCAAACTCTATGCGGGCTTTCATATGTCTTGCACTGAAGAGAGGCTTCCGTCGGGCCGCTCTGCCATAAAGCCCCGACTGGTGGAGGGCTGCAGTGATAGTTGACTTTGTGGAACTTTCTCCCATCTCCCTACTGCATCTCTGGAGCTCAGCCACAGTGATCTTTGGGTTCTTCTTTACCTTTCTCACCAAGGCTCTTCTCCCACGATTGCTCAGTTTAGCTGGACGGCCAGGTCTAGGAAGACTTCTGGTCGTCCCAACCTTCTTCCATTTAAGGATTATGGAGGCCACTGTGCTCTTAGGAACCTTGAGTGCTGCAGAAATTCTTGTGTAACCTTGGCCAGATCTGTTCCTTGCCACAATTCTGTCTCTGAGCTCCTTGGGCAGTTCCTTCGACCTCATGATTCATTTGCTCTGACATGCACTGTGAGCTGTAAGGTCTTATATAGACAGGTGTGTGCCTTTCCTAATCAAGTCCAATCAGTTTAATTAAACAAAGCTAGACTCCAATGAAGGAGTAGAACCAACTCAAGGAGGATCAGAAGAAATGGACAGCATGTGAGTTAAATATGAGTGTCACAGCAAAGGGTCTGAATACTTATGACCATGTGATGTTTCAGTTTTTCTTTTTTAATAAATTTCTAAAATGTCTACATTTCTGTTTTTTTTCTGTCAAGATGGGGTGCTGAGTGTACATTAATGAGAATGCATTTTTTGATTTTAGCAAATGGCTGCAATGAAACAAAGAGTGAAAAATGTAAAGGGGTCTGAATACTTTCCGTACCCACTATATGTGTATATATAGAGATGTTTGTGTGTGTGTGTGTGTGTGTGTGTGTGTACACACACACACACACGCACACACACACACACACACACACACACACACACACACACACACACACACACACACACAAACATGTGTGTGTATATATATATATATATATATATATATCTAGACACACACAGTATGTAGCAACTGGCAGCAATTAGCAAGTAAGTAGCTGTAGTATATTTTACAGTATGCTTACTGTAAAATGAATCACAGTACCCATGGAATACTGTAGTCATTTCTACAGTAATAATCCCAGTACCATCATTGTTATTACAGTATTTATCAAAATACAGTACTTGTCATCACAGTAACCGTGTACAGTTTACAGAAAATCCCAGTTTACTGTAACATGCATCACTGTATTCATTTTAATACTGTAAATGAATAACAGTAAAATAATTCCACACTGTAAAATGAAGACGCCGTTTTTTTTATTAATTTATTTTAATATTTCAACATTTTAAGTACAAATGTTACATTTTGTTTTTAGTTTGTAAAAAAAAGGTTTTGTAAGCAACAACACTTTTTCATGGTATTCTTGAACATAAAACATTTTAAATGTTCCTCTTTCTTCAAGTTACTATGACAATTTTAACATGTTTTAATTAAAGTAATTTGACAGTAATCAGTAAAATTTAAGCACTGGAAGCAATGAAATATTCAGGGCAAGGGGGAAATGTATAAAAACAATTTTAACTGGAAAAAGTGCAATTTCAAACAATAAAATGTCCATGACTGACTTTATTGTTACTGTATTGAACTGGAATCCTCTCCCTGGGCGGTCGTCTTCTCCGTGAACTGGAAGTCCTCTTCCCTGCAGTGGAAGGACAGAGAGACATTGGTTACCGATTCCCATTAGAAATACCACAATATGTTTCTACTACTGACGATGTCAGCCTATGTTGTGTTTTGTCTGGTACTGGGATCTTACCAAGCTTGATGAGCCTTGGAGTGCTCTGCAGGGACACCTGGGCCTCAACATCAGCCTGGGTGGAGGTTTCCTGCAACACAAGCGCGCGCGCAAGGGGGGTTGGGGAATGTGATTAGGCATTTAAACATAAAATTGCTGGTGTGGAGGATATCATAAAGTCTTGAGGCTATCCGATGTAAAATACAATATTTATGATTGATTAAAGTTGTAAATCGGTCAGATTAGACCCGAACACGACAAGAGGGTTAAACTAGCAACAACGTATCAACGTTATACCAGCTGTTGCAGTCTGCCCTGCCATGTAGCGTTAGCTCATAAAACACACACCATGTTGTGCTGTGTAAAAGTCTTATCTGTTGTGCTGTCTGACCTGTTGTGGTGTTCTGGTTCACTCACAACGTTCTGGTTCACCTTCAGTGGTGCTCGGTAACGTTGCCCACGTCACGTGGTGCCGCACGGTAGCTAGCAAGAGAGTCAAAACGTCTCCAAATGGAGCTAGCCTTAGCTAACAAGCAGCAACACACACACATACACGACGACGGCGTCACACATAAAATATTCCAATTAATTTACAAGTTACACTAAACGCATGCTATGTATCAACTATATGAATCCAAATGATTTATATCACAACTTAAAGTGCAAATACTATATGTTGGTAATATTAGTAACACTAACGTTAGCTTACTAGTGCAGGAAAGTGTCCCTACTTCCCTTTTAAAGTCACGTAGCGTTACACGGTAACTTTACTTGAGAACACTGCTGTCTGTAATTAATGTACATTTGCAAAATGCCTGGCAAAAAGGAAATATGAAGGAATAATAATGAGCTTCGTTACCTTGCTGAAGTTGAAGTGGACTCTGGTCAGAAAAGTTGTAGCTCTTGCTCCACAATTGTGTCGAGAGAAACAAGTGTCCATTGGCACACAACGTTATAGTTACTGTCATAGTTTGTGTAACGCAACAGAGGGTATACAATGTTGTTTTCCCCTCTGTCTGTGTGAAAGCTAAACCTAACTGTTGAAAATAATGCTAAAACGGATTATGGTGTATTGCTGAAAAAAGAGAAACCGCTCAATTACTGTATTGTGATTCACAGCAACAGTTATTACTGTATTGTGATTCACAGCAACATTCATTCACAGTAAGTGAATTTTGACCATGATGCATTGCAGATCTACAGCAACATGCTGTATAGGAGTTCTACAGTAAGAATATGGCCAGTATACAGTAATATTACTGTGAAAACTACAGAAACTTGTTACAGTGAGACTTAAAACTACAGATTGACACATAAACTCATGTTTACAATCTTTACTGAGGGAATAAATCAAGAGAGAAGTAGAGCCATTTTTCAAAGACTTTGCAGTTGTCTTAGATGCAATAGTCTTTTGTATTTCATGAAAGGAAATGTTATGATTGATGTGAATCTGCAGTTTAAATGTAACCCTGTATTACAGGGGTGGCCAACCAGTCAGAGACTAAGAGCCACATGTTTTACTGTGTTACCGCAAAGAGTCACATCATACACATGGGCACACATGAACATCACCCCATCCCTTCCTCACACACACAAACAGACCTCTGCTCAGACAGATTTATTGTAAATGTCACACACCAACATGATAATGACAGAAATTGACAGTACTAAGACCACAGACCAGTCATTTTCAACAATGAACATTGTGTGCACTGTCTCACACACACAAACTCTCAGTTCAACCAAGTCCACAAACAAAAATATAATAATTTACAATAGCGTTTTTCTTTTACTATGCATGTTGCTTAGTGGGACAACTGGCATTCCTTGCCATGAACAATCCTCTTCAAATCTGGCTTGTATTCCATTGTTGCCACTCGAAGCAATTCTTTCAAATGGGTGTCAGTCAGAACAGATCGATGCTTTGATTTCACGTGTTTCAGGGTAGAAAACACAGACTCGCAGACGTATGTTGACCCAAACATTGACAGTATCTTAAGCGCAGCCCGTTTGACATTGGGGTATTTTTCCATTGGCACACTTTTCCAGAACTCAATGGTCCCTTCCCTTAAAGCAGGTTTCAGTTGGTCCTCCTCACAAAGATCGATCATCTCCAACTCAGCCGCGGCCTCATCTGTAACTAGCGGGGCTTTCAAACAGTCCGTCGCCGCATTAAATGGGTCGACGAGGAACGTAATCTGTGGCCTTTCAGTTGTAGATCGTGGAACCGGGTCACAAAGCTTTCGTGCAGGTTTTCAATCAGTGTTGCATATCTGGCTCTTTGCTTATTCAGGGCAGCGCTGGACGAACATGCGCGTTTGAACATACGCGTTTGACGAAAATACCGTATTGAACTCAAGCGAAGCGAACACGCACATTAAAAAAAACACAAACACTACCTCCAAGAGACTTACAACTGAATGTACTATTCTGTACATCCCAGTTTTTTTTAGGGGTAATCCTGTCCTACCTCTCTGTCTAAAGTATTTGCAAAATCAATAAAAAGATTTTAAAAGAAAAAAACACAAACACAAACTTCGATATGAACATAAGAGCCGCATGGAACCAGGCAAAGAGCCGCATGCGGCTCGGGAGCCGCGGGTTGGCCAGGCCTGCTGTATTAGATGGTATATGCATGGTGCATATCATCTAAGGAGACTTTGCCAGGGGTCCACAACTCCTCCTGCCAAGCTTTATTGGAATTCCAGATTTGAAAATATTAAATGGAAGTCTGTTTGGAATTTTAACGAGAAATATTGTGGCACCAACGAACCAAATAAGTCAATAACTTGACTCATCCAGTAAACCATGCAGGTGCTTTCAAAAATTTAGAGATGGTATTGAAAGGGAAATTATTGTATTTTATGTATGCACTTATTTTGGTTAGAAATTGAATATGTCTTACAGATACAGACACTATATTGACACACTATAAAGCAATGAAAACAGTAGAACATGTAAAGTCTTGAATATGTTTCTTGTCTTCATGTCTTTATTGCTAACTATATGGTAGCCCTATGTATGCATTTTGTCCTGTACTCTCTTTTTGTCTACGTTTTGTTTGAAGATAATTGTAAAACCTAAACATAACACATTCTCATAGATCGGATTTCTTTTTGCAACCAGAGGAGTCGCCCCCTGCTGGTCATTTCAGCCACTTCCGCATTGGCCGTAAAGACGCAGGCCCAATCCCAATCTTCACCCTTATGCCGTGTTCACACCGGACGCGGCGCGAATTATCGCGCCGCGTTCATCGCGGAAGTTTACTCGCGCGAGTGAAACGAGGGTGTTCACACCAAACTCGAAAGATCGCGCCGCGAAAGGGGCGTGGCTTATCTCAGTCGCTTGTCTCTGTGAAAGGAGCTTTCATTTCCGCTATCGACCATGGAATAAATCACCACTAGTTTTTCTTTACACTTGTTGTGGAAGTCCCAAACATGTCGGAACATGAAACGCCCTCGTGTTTGGGTTCATAACCCCATCCGTAGCCGCACACAGCTCGGTGAATTTCTCCGACTCCTCCAGGAACTGCGTCTGGCTTCTCCGTAAAACGGATACCGATTCTGCCATCCACCATGGAAATAACCACCAGTTCTGCTTTATACTTGTTGTGTAAACTCCACATGTGTCGGAACATCAAACTCCATGGTGTCTGGGTTCATAATATTATCCGTAGTCCCACAACAGCGTCTGAATGACGGCCGCTGCCAGCGCTGGTTCTGGCGGAGCAGCAGCAGTTTCATTCGGGACCGGCAAGAAGGCGGTGATGACGGGCGGAGCTTCTCAACGCTGATTCTCAACGCTGATTGGCTGCCGCAACTTTGCGTCACGCGATTTCTCCGCTGGAGTTGGGATAATTCAACTCACGCGAATTCGCGCCGCGTCCTTCGCTCTGTTCGCCCCTCCTCAAACGTTCTGTTCGCGCCGCCTCAAACGCGTCTATCGCGCCGCCCCGCGAAAAAATCGCCGATTTTGTCCTGTACTCTCTTTTTGTCTACGTTTTGTTTGAAGATAATTGTAAAACCTAAACATAACACATTCTCATAGATCGGATTTCTTTTTGCAACCAGAGGAGTCGCCCCCTGCTGGTCATTTCAGCCACTTCCGCATTGGCCGTAAAGATGCAGGCCCAATCCCAATCTTCACCCTTATGCCGTGTTCACACCGGACGCGGCGCAATAATTCGCGCCGCGTCCGGTGTCTGTGGATTGACTTTGCATGTAATCTGGTCGCGCCGCAAATTCGCGCCGCGTCCGGTGTGAACACGGCGTTACGGACTCACAGACTTTGAGGCGCGTTCCCGCGAAGTCTGTGAGGGTTTAGGGCTGTCCCACTGTCACATCGCCGAGTGTTTGAGGGCTCTCTGGCAGACATTTTGAGCCCTTTATGAACCCTTTCCGTAAGTCGGCATTACTTTGCCTAAGGGAATTACCCACAATTCATTGCAATGTGACGTAAAACACGCAGCTACAAATGGAAGAATGGAGACGTAAAAAAAAATTCAACAAAGAGGAGGGCATGTGGCCGTTTAGCCGGATAAAATACCTTTACACCACAAGGAATGCAAGCAGCAATTATATATACATATAATATATATTTTTTACATACACATTTCGTTTTGACAAAAATTAGTAGCCTAAATAGAGTTTTAACAAAAGCGAGTAAATAGATTATTTAAAATGACTTCTCATCTCGTGAGGAAAGAGCCTGTAAGACGTTCAAACCAGTAAATGAAAAGTATAAAATAAATACACGTGTTATGTAGTCACGTGATATGTTGCAGCACAGTGCTGTCCCATTAGTATTTACACCATTTCAAGCCCTCAGCCTCTCACAGTCAACCACTTAGCAGGTGACGTCAGTAAATCCCTGAGGGTTCAGGGTTTGAGGGTTTAGGGGGGACATTGGGATTGGGCCACACACAGATACCGAGTGTGCAAGAGAAGCCAGCAACGGAGCGTACGCCGAGCATCGTTGCTTTAGTGCCACTTCAATGCGGTCAAAGCTACCGCTGCCCCAGTACGGCAACCCGGCAGGGACATACAGAGGCAAGTTCTACCGAAGTTCATCGCACAGACGCTGTCAGTAATTGAGTAACGACAGGGTGCCTTAACTAGGCTAACATCCTTTCAGCCACTGTGGTTGTTGTTCATTTACGACTGTATGAGTGTTTACATAATTTCTGACCGTCCGGCACGATATGCATTTATTCAATGGGGAAAATACCATTTAAACGTTGTTTTTACCTCATTTTCTACCAAGCCCAGGCGGACCTGAATCCAACGCTGCCTTCAAGGGCTGTAGAAAATGTCACTATCAAAGCGCAATTATTCACCCTAAAACTGTGCGAGCCTTGCTCGCGCCCAGAAACACGATTAATGCAGTGAGTTCAGTGAACAACAGATTACTTTTGCCCTTAAATAAATACATGTTGCATATGTGTAGGTATTGAGTCAGCCATTGTGGGGGTGTAACTTTCTGTGGACGGAGCATTTTTTATATTATTTCTGGATTCAGGCTCATTGTTCCTGACAAATCATATTGTAGATTCCCTGTTACCCTATATCTGTCGCCCTGGTGGCATCACTGTAGTTGGTTTAGATTAGTAAGTGGTGTGTGCGAATAACAACAACCGAGGCAATTTCAGTTTTTTTTTTCTGCTTCTTTTTTCTTTGTAAACCAAAATAAAAGTCAAGTCGATCTCTATAGTTGGGGTTTACGAGCAGCACTTGAAGGAGGCGTGATGCGGCGCGCGTAATGGATTTCCCCAGCACTGCTGCGCGTCGGGGACCAGGAGCTGCAGCTGCAGCCGCAGTCCGGCCACGTTAAGAAATCTGCTCCACCACTTGATGCCGGTGACCTTGGCCAGCAGCGGAGATCACGCCCCTCGCTCTTGTGTGTATATATATATTTGTTGCTTTTCTATTACCCATGGCATCGCCGGACGGGCTGGACGAGGGTCGCGTGTTGCAGCGGGGGAGATCTCAGAGTGACCCGAGCAGCATCACCGAGGTCCGCTTGGGTGAAGCGCACAGAGCAGGTAAGAAGGAGAGGGAGGGGCGGTCATCTGCTCATTAGTATTGTGGCAGGTGACGGGGAAACGCATCACACAATGCGGCTCTGAATTCGTATGCAACAACCGTAGGATGTGTGTTGTAAACGTGCGTCATTTACCGTCCCCTAATGATGCATATTGGCTACTCGCTGAGCTGAGCTGTCAGGCCTGATGTGTACTAATAATGTCAACGGACCTAAGGGGGTTTCTGTCACGCAGCATCATGACATCGCATCCAACTGGTGTCACACCAGCCCACGTTCGTTTGACGTCATAAATAGCATGGATACTTTTTTCCGATTTTTGGTCTTCTGCGAACTGGCTACATAACCCTGATGTCACCCACTGCCAAGTGCATTCCCCTCCATGTCGTTGAGCTGCGAGTGACAGCCCCAATCAAACGCAATTGATGTGAAATGAAAATCTGCGCATCAGAAGTGAATGGCCTCCTCCTATGGTTTATGATCCAGTTTGTTTTAGGATTCCGTCTCTTTTTTTTTTGCAGCAGCAGCAGCAGCAGCAGCATGGAAAGATGGGATGTACCACTGCCATCACGCATTGGGCCGCAGTACGTTTGAGTTGAAGCTGATGAGAGTGCTGGCTGTGTGTTCGGTTGTTTCCATGGCGATTTCAAATGGCAGAAGGCAGCACTTGGCTCTCCAACTGCGGCTGTGAGCCGACATGGCCGACATGGTGCTTGTCCGCTCCGCTCACAGATCTTTTATCCTTCCCCCCCCCTTCCCCACCCCTCTCAATACACCCCGGTGATGTACAGCAGCCGGACAGTCAACACGAAATGCCACTTAGACTGTGCATCGTGTCTCAAGCCCCCTCCCACCCATCCATTGGGAATCGCTGGGGCCTGGGGCACAGCTACCGAGCAGCACAGGCGGGAGATTTACTGTTTTTAGAAATGTATTGAACGGTGGATCGATACGTACGTATGTGTGTGTGTGTGTGTATATATATATATATATATATATATATACCAAAGCCTGATGAATCACTCATCTTAACTTGCAGGAGTCATCATCACTCACGCGGAGCACTGCCACTGGTTTCAGACAAGTTGATAGTGTAGCTGCTGTACCTACAAAATGAGGGGCTCGGTTACTGAGTCATGGTCTGACGTGTGTGTGTGTGTGTGTGTGTGTGTGTGTGTGTGTGTGTGTGTGTGTGTGTGTGTGTGTGTGTGTGTGTGAGAGACAGAAGTCTTTGCTTCACATTGTAGCAACACTCTCACACGATCACTTCCACTTGTGTGTGATGTTACAGTCTGTTTGACAAGGGGCCGGCTATCTTTAGATGCGAGAGGGCCACAGGATCTTCCAGTTCTCTTGCTGCCGCCGGCGGTTGTTGTTGCCTCTGTTTCAGCATCCAGCGCTTGTCACGTTGCCGCGGTTGTTATGGTTACGTAACAGTGTTGGTGTGTGTGTGTGTGTGTGTGCAACATCCTTTGCAGGTTTGCAGCTCCCTCAAAGCGCCGTTGCAGATTTCCCCCAAAGCTGACAGCAGTGAACCCCCCCAAGCAGGTTTTGTTGTTTGTTTACGGCACGTGGCCGAAGCAGGACTGAAAATCACTCGTCGTCTGTGCTGAGGCCCGGACGCTCGCTCAATGCTTTCGCGTCAGATTCTTATGGCACTCATTTGCTGTGCCATAAAAAGCACACAGAGCACCGAGGACGCCGACTCAACCCGGGTACGCGTTTCCCCTGAAGTCACCTGGCATGAGACGGCAGACTGACGAGACAACAATGTGCAATGAGTTTCATTGGAAGCGAGTGACAAGCAGCCGCCTTGTTCAGCACACACAGGTTACATCACTTGCTCTGTAGGAGATGATGCAGAACAGCAAGTGCAGCCAACACTGTTTCGCCCAAAAGGTGAAACTCGGGCTGCATTCAAATGTTGGCGTGTTCGCAAAACCAGATATTTAATTTCTCTCACCAGAGAGACGGCAGGAGACACTTTAAACAGAACTTGGCAGAGCAACTCCAACGTTGTCCAACTTCCTCATTCTGCTGGCAGTGAGGACCAGTGTGTGTGTTTTTTCTATCTTTCTGGGAATGAAGCCCAAACCGGTGTAATCCACATTGATTGATCAGGCAATATGAAATAATAACCAACCGTACAATACATTCCCAAGTAATGGGGTTGGCTTTCGGAGAACTCGCATTTGTAATCAATGTCTTGCATGCAAAGTATTATCTTGAACCCCGCTTTGAACTGAACTTAAAGCTGCTCCAATCAATATATTTATTTCTGCTTGTAATGCGAAGAGACGCTCACACACATAGTCCCAACTCAGCAGTCCCCCGGAGCTCAGCGGAGGATTTTTCCACTTTGGTTTTATGACCCACAACTTGACTGTTTAAAAAAAAAAAAGCGTCTGCTTTGTTTCTGACCACAACAATCGGTTCTTTTCGGTTAAAAACCTCAGTACGCTATCTGCCAATTAGTCGACAGACAAAGTTAGCGACTAGACTGTTTGAGCAGTGCGGTAAAATTAGGCTAGGCCGGAAGAGAATACTGACAATGGTAACGGTAGACGCCATTTTCCATCCAAAGTTAAGATGTGTTCTTTAATATATATATGTGTATATATATATATATATATATATATATATATATATATATATATATATGGTGTTGTCAGTCTGCCGTCCGCCTGCTTCCATGTAAATGCAACAGTAGCCATAGACTCACAGGCTAATTGTTGGCTAATTTCCGGGAATGATCCAACCGGGGCGAGATGAGCAGTAAGACATTTAGACCCCCCTTGTAAACCATAAGTTACCATCGTTCCCCAAACTTGCGGTTTTCAACTTTCACCAATGGGCTGCAACAGTGGTCCAGATGCAGTGAGAGATGATTGGTTCAGTTGCACTCACTTTCAGTTTTACATCCAAACAAAGTGGTGCAGATGGACGAGTACGACGTTATCATGCTTCAAAGAAATGACGGCCAAAACAACAAAAAGCGACGCTCAATGGTTGTAATTAACCGTGATTTTCCTTTTCGATTAAATACAAATATTCAAAGTGAAAAGCACGGATGATGGATTCGTTTTTATTGCCCTGATTAAATGCATGTATTTTGACGGTCTAAATTGTGGCGTCGACTGTCATCCCGGCGATGTCGGGAGAGTTGCTTTAACAGAACAGCAAACTGGGTATCTTTCACATGCCCCCCCCCCCCCCCCCCCCCCCCTCCCAATTTGAGCTGGGCCAGTGGTACTAATCTGACATGCTGCTCTAACATGAAAGGCTTTCTCCCTGGACTCCTCCTCTGTCTTCCAACCACTGCACCCCCCTCACCCCCAGCGCCACCACCACACCTCTCAGCTACCGATAGGCCTCCGTTTATTCCTCTCATTCAATCAGAGGAGGCAGAGTGGGGGCCTGATGGGGAGATTAGGATTCCTTTCATTTGAATCGGGGCGCCTCATGTTTTATTAATCAGGAAGCCTGCACACATGAGTCGCGTTTGTCTCATTCCGAGTTCAGAGCCGTGATCGAACAGAGAGGATGGCAAACCCGGCACCTGGCGGCTCACTCCTCCTACTTGCATGCCCAGCTCAGCATGGAGCATGTGCGGGAAAAAAAAAAAATCCCTTCACAGATAAACATGAGCCCTTTCACAGCAACTGCAGTTCGAGATGAGATGGGATAAGCGGTGTACATGGCTGGTAATAGAAACAAAATAATGATGTCACTTTTATTGCACATGCTGGGCTCTATATGGGAAAATCAGTCTATAAATCTGTAATCTTCCGTGTCTCAAAGTTCATCCACAGCATAGAATGAGTTAAAAGAAAATGTATTATTGTGTTCTCTACACACATTTTTCAATAGTAGATCTCCAATTTCGCACCCTCACAGTGTCTGTGAAAGCACCGTGACAGAATCGGTTTCAGAATTGTAACCTGGGATATCACCTATATATGCTGAGAAGGGTCAGATTTTATTTCTGCCATATATACAACGTTGTGCACCTGTAAACAATTTTGTGCTCTCGAAAAACAAGAACATTAGTTGTATAAATATGAAAGGTGATGACACGGCAAAAAAGGCACACCCACAAAGCATGGCAAACCAGACGGGGCCCATGTTTCAAGACGGGGTCCAAACCCCTGACTCACTGACAACAGTCTGCCCTGGGTGACACGGCACAGGGAGCCCCGTCACAGCCCCGAGAAGCGGCGAGGTGCAGGCACGTTCTACGATGTGACTATTGAGCACATCACACTTTCAGAATCAGAATCAGAATCAGCTTTAATGGCCATGTACATATTCACATACATGGAATTTGACTCCGGTTTCACTGGCTCTCGTACTTTTTTCCACACACAATATACAAGATATTATGCATAGAGGACATATCACCGAGCCCTGGTGTCTATGGACCTCAGGTCCTTAAGTCAATGGGAAGAGAGCACTTGCTTACTAGCGATGTGACGCACAAGTATTTGTATGATTTACAAGTATAAAAGCAAAACAGTCAAGACTCTCACGGTTTGCTTTGACCAATCGACCGCTTATATATATATATATATATATATATATATGTATATGTATATTTGATATATGCCTAAAATTAAAGCTTTTAATTCCTGACACGCGTGAGGTCCGCAGTTGGACCCTCTTGAAAAGAGCAAGCACAGGAGAATTGTTGACGGGCATCCTAAACGCGTGGCCAAGCAGGAGAGGTCTAAAAATGCTCCTAATTGGGATCAAGAGCGGTTGAAAGTGAAACAGTCTGTGAAATTGCCACAAGAGGGCTCTGCTTGGCAGATAGATAAATGTTGCATAAATGAGGTAAGCTGTCACACAAAAAGTCCAGCACCGCAGTCACCGGACCTCCCGCGCAGAATAGGGACAAAAACGGTCCGTCCAAGGGTGTGCTAACTACAGAGCGAGAATGGACAGACACTGACTCAGCATTTTGTAGCAAGGTTTAAGATCAGTTGGAATTAGACCTCAGTGATATGTGCTTTTAATGAATAGTAACTTCTAAATTAAATCGTGGGGGTTGTTAAAATATAAAAACTCTACATAGAAAACCAAACTTTGCTCAACTTCATGCTACCTCTGTGGGTATTTTTTTTTAGAGCTGATGCAACTCCTCAAGAGTTTTTTTTCTTTTCTTTTTAATCTCATGTCATCTCATTTCAAAAGAGGACCATCTGAAAGCAGTGATGAAGGATTTAGCACAGACGGCACGGGGATGATTATTGCGGAGCATTGCAGAAGTGAAACTGACTAATCGAGGACCGTAGATGGGACTTTGCAGAGACGGTAATAGGCTGTTGCATCAGTGAGTTTTACCCTTGAGTCTTTGGTGCAGCATTGATTCTTTTTTTATTAGCTGGCCCAGACTCAGTGGTACAGTGGCTAATTCAAAAGCACCTCATTTTTTTTTTGTGCCAACTCATCTCTCATGCCATTATGCACTCTGCTGAGATGTCCCCGGGTAGCACTGACTACAGAGCCCCAGGGTGCAGCACAGAGGCAGCACAAAACATGACATCACCCTCCACCAATGTGATGAAAGGACGTATGCAGATGCAGGGCAGTGGCAAGAATGTCTGAAATACTGAGGTCACTGAGCAGTGATGTCGCCAGTTAAGCGTCCTGCTTCTCTGTCACATTAAAACGCAGTACACTCACTATCCGTGCCTCTTCTTCTCTGCTTCGATCGCCAACAGCTGATCTGCTCTGAGTCATAGACTGTACATAAGAAGTGGACTTTTTTTTTTGCAACCAGTGAAAGGAAGTGACCATATTTGGAAAGTGGAGGAGTGAAAAAGTCGCTGAGTACGGCTCTGGTAGCAGCAGCGACTTGTCAATCACAGCCCAAAATCATACCCCGCTTTATGGTCTATTTGACTATTTGAATAATAATACAAAAATAAATAATAATAATTTACTAAATGAACATCATGCTGTATTGAAGAAGACTTGAAACTAGAGATTGAGGCCACAAACTCATGTTTACTGAGGGAATAAATCAAGTGGGAAGTAGTCATTTTCTCATAGACTTCTATACAATCAGACTTCTTTTTGCAACCAGAGGAGTCGCCCCCTGCTGGCTGCCGCCTGGTTTGAGCGCACACACCGCCATTCTCTCTCTCTCGCTATGCTCACATTATGCTGCTCTTATACCAACAACATAATAGGTGGATTGCACTTAATAATATTAGCCATACTTGTTTTTAGTGACGGGCATAAACATGTTTATTTCTGCTGTAAAGTTAGGTATTTTAACATGGGGGATTGACTCGCTTTTGGAGCCAGCCTCAAGTGGCCATTCGAAGAGCTGCAGGTTTTGGGGCGCGTTGGCTTCAACGAAAGTTGCTGCTTGGCAAGTACCAAAACGTCTGCAAAATGAGTTGCTATCATCATTTTTTTTATGTTTTTGCTTTGGCAGAATTTTGCCATCTGCATGAATCAAGAGTAAATTGTCTGAAATTATGGGACGTAATTAGCATCATAGGAATAAAATGTGATTTCTGCCCTTTCAGAAAAAAGATTAATATAGATAGCCTTTGTCTTCCATGTAGAGACTTTATTGAGCGACAGCACAAACAGAAATGGGGAACTGTACTACCCGCCCTCCCCCGCTACACACAAACAAACAAACACACCCCGCCTCCCCTCCCCCAACAACCAAACAATCTGGGATCTCTAAACAAAAAGCTTGGCTGTACAGTAGGACTTAAAAAAAGAGAGTGGTGGTGAAGCCTTGGCCGAACAGATAAATGGCGTGTGGCTTGTGTTTACAGCTCTGCATGTAATCCACGGGAAATTTACTGTATATTCTCTCCCAACAGACCTTTTAGGCCCCATTGTGCGCTGTACGTCCATGACTTGTACTTGAGCAACACCGCCTTTACGGATTTAAATGGGGGTCGCTCTGCGTGCCACATGTTTGTTGTAACTCCTCAGGGTGTAGCTGAGGCAGAGATCTACCCAGCGACTGCATGGACTCGGCATGTTTGGGAGGAGGAGGGGGGGGGGGGGTAGCTACTTGACTTAAGCTGTCAGCCATTTACACATAATGTATCTTTTATGAATGTTTCATGTGCTGACCTAATTCCTTTCAGAGACGAGTAAAAAGCAATATGCTGCACACGAGAACACCAGAGCATCCAGCTGATCTTTTGGACATCCTCATCCCACACAGCAAGGGGTTAGGCAGGGCCAGGAGAATAGAAACAGAGATGTGATATTATCAGTTGGATGCACTGGAAAAGCAAGAATAAAAGGATCTAAACCACCTCAGCTTAGAGTTATTTTCAGTCATTTGTTTTTCAATCTCCACTGCATCCCACGGAGATGGGGAATAGAAACAGCCTAGTGAGAGCTTTAGCACAAAAGGAGATATTTTGCTTTCCATGGCCGATGTAATTAAAGCAAATGCCTAAGCCCAGAGTAGGAACGGAGAGCCTGATAGCTGACAGACTTAAAATCTCTCAGTCAGCTGTGTAAAAGAAAGGAAGAGGAGAAGGGGTTGGGTGCAGCAGCTGCGGAAACCCGCTGGAGCCGGTTGCTTGATGTGAAGCCCTAAAAAGTACAAATGGATGCTGCTAATAAGCATCGAGCTGCTGTTCTGATGCGCTAACCCACGGACTACCTGCAATCATTAACATTATAGCAGCTTAAGGTCAGTATGGTCATTAAGGATGTCTCGGATAACCACCGAGAATGTTCTTCCGATCTGTTTTTTTTTATAGAGACCACCAATCAAACTATCCAGAGCGGATATCAACTGATGATGATTGTGGGGGAAATCGGTGAGAGCACCTTTTAAGACCTGATCGGGAATGCGGCATTGAACGTCATCAAAAAACACAGAACATTTAAAATAAAAGACATTTACGACACAAAACATGGAAATATCAGCAGCTCTGAATGGATGTTGCTTTAAAAATGCGTCGCCAAAGTGAATTTTCTTCAAAGGTTACCAATTAATGAGTGTCAGGCTATCGCAAAGTGAAACCAGACTGTCCAAGGTCCAAGTTGGGTTCTAAGTTCAAAGTAGATTCTTAGTCAAAATTGGGTTCTAAGTCAAAATGGCTTCTAATGCCGTGTTCACACCGGAAGTTTACTCGTGGGAGTGAAACGAGGGTGTGAAAGGAGCTTTCATTTCCGCTATCGACCATGGAATAAATAACCACTAGTTTTGCTTTATACTTGTTGTGGAAGTCCCAAACATGTCGGAACATGAAACGCCCTCGTGTTTGGGTTCATAACCCCATCCGTAGCCGCACACAGCTCGGTGAATTTCTCCGACTCCTCCAGGAACTGCGTCTGGCTTCTCCGTAAAACGGATACCGTTTCCTTCATCCACCATGGAAATAACCACTAGTTCTGCTTTATACTTGTTGTGTAAACTCCAGATACGTCGGAACATCAAACTCCATGGTGTCTGGGTTCATAATATTATCCGTAGTCCCACAACAGTGTCTCAATGACGGCCGCTGCCAGCACTGGTTCTGGCGGAACAGCAGCAGTTTCATTCAAGAACGGCAAGACGCGGTGATGACGGGCGGAGCCTCTCAACGCTGATTCTCAACACTGATTGGCTGACGCAACTTTGCGTCACACGATTTCTCCGCTGGAGTTGGGATAATTCAACTCACGCGAATTCGCGCCGCGTCCTTCGCTCTGTTCGCCCCTCGTCAAACGTTCTGTTCGCGCCGCCTCAAACGCGTCTATCGCACCGCCCCGCGAAAAAATCGCCTATTCGCGGGGCTGTGGATTGACTTTGCATGTAATCTGGTCGCGTCCGGTGTGAACACGGCATTAGTCCAAAGGGGCTAACTATCCACCCTACCTCAGTCCAACTGAATGTCTGGGTGCCGGAATGTCCGGGTTCTGGAATGCCCGTGTTCCGGAATGTCCGTGTTCCGGGATCCAAAATGTCAGGGTTCCGGAATACCTGGGTTCCGGAATGTCTGGGTTCCGGAATTTCCGGGTTCCAGAATGTCCAGGTTCTGTGTTCTGTAACGTTGGCAAGCTTCGAGGCCATGTGTCATTTTTTTTTATTATAATGATTTTTTTATTAAGTGATCACAGTTTGTGTGCACACTCATCCACCCTCGGCTGTATTAGTGGAAGGCTTGTAAATATTGAATGAGATTCAGTGAGTATAGCCTACACCACAGAATGTTTACATTCTTTGCTTACTGCTCGCCCGTCCCTGAGGAGAAATCCAGCCCGTTGACTTCCATCCTCTCTGATGTAGTGCAGCCCTTCCTGATGTGCGTATAAGTGGCCCTCTAGAAAATCGACCTGAAACCACAACGGCTTTGTTTTACACACCATGTGAATAATTAACAGTAAGTCTCCCGCGCAACGGAGTGAACGCAACTAAATTAAAAACAAATATTCAAAATTCAAAATGCAGTATTCCTGGTTTAGTGTGTGGTTATTCGTGCCACATGCTGTGGTGAGTCTTCTGTTATTACCTGTGGTGTTTTCATTTTCTGATCTGATATTTTTTTTAATGTTAACTTGCTGAGATGTTTTCAGCCAATTTAGCAGAGTGGCTTTATGGATACCAATATCGATCCGTCCGTCGGTCCTCTACTTTGGGAATAACGTTGCATCACTTAGGAGAGAATTATTACTGGGATGTGTACCGAGTGGAAAGTTTGAGAGTAAAATAAACTTGTATGCTCTCAGCTGGACACACTTTGTAACATATGCTGCTGCAGCTATATTTGCAATACACTTATAATGACCACAACGTTTCTGTTGGTCATGCTTATTTACAAACCCCATATGTACCCTTGCAAAAGCTTCAGTTTCGAGAAGGCTTAAGGTATCGTGAGCAAGTGCCTAAAGAGGACATAAAAGCTACATGGTCAAATTGTTCTTCCTTTCCACATATCAGACATAATTTATTCATTATCTAGAACCCAGTAGATTATCCCATACCCATACTGGAAAGAATCCATTCACATGTGCTCATATAGAGCTACGCAAATGGTAACTGGAGAACGTTTATACTCTATGCGCTGTGTGCTGCATTATTCTCCGAAACGACGGAGGGCGTACAGAGAAAGCGACGCCCCGCCGGTGAATGCAGTCGCAGTGCAAAGCGTGCTGTCAACGAGGAGCTCCCCTGTTTTGATGACCAGGTTAAGTTGGTTGGAGGGTTCGGATCGGGGGCCTCTTTCAGAGATTCTGCAGATGCCATAGTGATACTCAATGCTCCATATGCCAGTTTAGTGGTGCACTGATGGTGTCATCCTTTATGCAGTTCAGACAGTTTTGATTGCCAACTGACGATGTATATTTTGTCCAGAGCAATTGTTTTTAACACTACGACTAAAAATGGAATGTTTGCAGTAGTCACCCAGTCATTTAGATAGTTTTAGGCCCCCCACTAGTCTGGATTTAGCCTCAGACCTAGTCAACTGCTAGATACACCCCTGTCACTGCACTGAGGGCAGTCTACTAACAACACCCCGCAAACACACACACACACACACACACACACGCACACACACACACACACACACACCTGTGTATACGATAAATGGCACTTACTTATAGCACTTTGTAGTTTGGCCTTCTTGAAGAAATTGGACTTTCTTGATTCTTGATGTTTGTACTCGTGGTTGAATGCCCTTATTGTAAGTCGCTTTGGATAAAAGCGTCAGCTAAATGTAATGTAATGTAATTCAGCGGCTCCAACAACCACATAAACAAAATAACTTCAGAAATAACATTTTTATTTGATTTAAGCCGTCTTTTAATTCACTGCATTTGCCGTTAATCCTTTGTGTGTGTTTGCGAATTGTAACCCTACTGTAGGCTACTGTAACAGTATGTTTTGGGCAGTTTATTTGCCCTCCTCCTCCCGTCCTCAGAGGGGCGGGGTCCACATGGCACATCAACACGAGCGGCTCGCCGCAGATGCAACGCCGGTGGCTCACACTTGGTTTCCGCTCACTCGGACCGCTCCCGTCGCCCGTTAAACTAGTATTATACACCTTTTTTCATCTTTTTATTTTATATTAAGTACCGTCACGTTAAGTTTTTTTTTTTTTCTTCTCTGAAAGCGTCCGAGCCTCCGGTCGGTCTGAGCCCGGCGGCTGTTTCGCGGGGACACTATGATGTGAATACGGAGAGCTGGAGGATCACCGGGAAGCTGCGAGTCATATGATATGTATGTATGTGTTACTTACTATAATGTAATATTTAATATTACACTCATTTGGAGTCCATTTGCGGCGAAGCGTCCCACGTATTCACCCCGAAACGTAACAACGGTCTGCGTAATGTGCCTGTTGGGACTTGTAGTTTTTTGCTGTGACGTTTTCCACGCGCTCAGGGAAAAGGTTATTTATTTATTTATTTTTTCCTGTGTTTGCAGCAAAGACACACCAACGTTCGCTCAACCCTCCCCCCAAAAAAACCTGAATAAATATTTCAACATAACTTGCAAAAAACAAAAATCCAGTGGCTCCCCCTGACTTACATTATGCATGCCTTGCCGTGTGTGTGTGTGTGTGTGTGTGAGAGCCTTTCCCCATCTACCCAGCAACTCCCTATTCCTCATGCTGTGGTGATTTTCTGCATCCTAGGGAGGGGGGGGGGGCGGGCTTTCTCTGCAGCATCCGCCGTGGTTACCGTGGCAACGGCAGCCTGACCCTGGGGTTGTGCTGCCGCAGCAACTACAAGCTTGACCTGGATTCAGCATCCGAGGCGGGCAAACGCGACTTGGGGGCGGCTGACCTGCTTCTTCTTCCCCATCGTCGATGGTCGAGCGGCGCCAACGAGCCGCTGGTCCTGGATCAGCAATGACTGGCCTCGTGTTCCCCTCATGCATCCGTCTGATGCTGCGTTCACACCAAAAGCTTTTTCGCCTGAGTTTGCTCACTCGACTTTATGTGGTAAATTCGCGTCGTTCACCTTTTCGCTTTTTCGAGGCGGAAAGGGGGGCGCGGCTTTTCCGTGGCTTATCTCCGTGAAAACAGTTATCATTTCCGCCAGCCACCATTGAAATAACCACTAGTTCTGCTTTATACTTGTTGTGGAAGTCCCACACAAACGTCGGAACACCAAACGCCATCGTGTCTGGGTTCATAATATTATCCGTGGGCACACACAGCTCCGACCTGTGTCTGAATGAGTGCTGCTTCCAGCGCTACTTCAGGCGGACCAGCAGCCAGTTGAATTCAGCAGCGGTGACGGAAGGAGCATCTCAACGCCGATTGGCTTTCGCAACTCGGCGTCAGGGCGAATTTTTCGCCCGAGTTGAAATATTCCATTCTGTGCGTCTGTGCATTGACTTTGCATGTAATCTACTCGAGTGAATAATTCACAACGCTTTCGGTGTGAACGCAGCATAAGTCAAAGGTATCTTCTGTTGCACTTGTAAACGCAGTGATGATGGTGATTAGTGGGAAATAAACTGCAGCTTCTGGAGCTCGATGTAACAGCTGGAACTTTGCTGGTTTCCATGAACAGCAAAGTTCAAGTATGAAATAAATCAGTCGTTAGCTTGTCCAGTGTGAGGATTCGCTGCTTTTCTTTGTCTTATTTGCAAATAAATTGAATCTCTGGGTTTCAGATCTTTGGTCTGACCCTCCTCACTTTGGGCTTCAGGAAGTTATTAAGGCTATTTTATTGGTTAAACATAGAAGTTAATTTGGGCAAACAGTTGGCAGATTAATTAATATAGAAAATAATCGTGAGTTGCGGCCCCAGCCCCTCCCCCGTTTCTTGGGACCTTTTTCTATGTCCGAAAAGCTCATGACTTGCATGATGGCCTGTGTGCAGGCTGGAAGCGCCTACGTTTGCATCCCGGCAGCTGCTCCCTGCATCGCCTCGTGGAACCGGAGAATGTCTCTCTTGATGTCTTTGGACCTTGCTTTTTCATATTCACACCACGAAGGTGTTGTGCTTTTCCATGACAGCTTGGCCGCCTTCCACCAAACAAATCCCACGGCCAAATATCCCGTCCCTCACCTGTGTAACGTCTTGGGTGTGAATCACAGCGTGTGAATGTGTGTGTGTGTGTGTGTGTGTGTGTGTGTGTGTGTGTGTGTGTGTGTGTGTGTGTGTGTGTGATTTGTTTCTGAAGGGATATTAATGAGCAGATGTTGTGGATTTAGATGCAGGAAAATGTTGGCGTTGGCGGAGCCCACGGCTCGGCTGTAGGCTCCTCGAGGTGTCAGCTTGTTGTCGGAGCCAGTCGGTGTGGGAGTGCCTATTTCTGTCCTTTCTTTAAGGAACCTCTCTCTCTCTCCACCCCCCCCCCCCCCCCCCCCCCCCCCCCCCCGCCTCTGTACTTCTCTATCTGTCCATCAGTGTGATCCTTCCTCTACAGCTCAGGCCGCAGACCTGAGAGTGCTTGGAGAACCTCCAAAGTACTAGCTAAGAGGCGCAGCCACCGATTGTCAGTCTTCGTCTGTGAAGAGAAACCCAAAGCCTCTGTGCGGAAAAAAAAGTCGACGCTAAGCTGATCGACGTTGATCAATCGGTTTTAGTCTCTTTTTTCCCCCCTTTTTTTTTTTTTTTTAAGAGCAATAAAGCCAAACATTCCCAGATTCCAGCTTCTCAGAAGTGTTTAATTTTTTTGTTTCTTTGATAGCTAACCGATTTATATTTGAGTTTTGAGACAAAATAAGCTATTTGATTATGCCGCCTTCAGCTCTGGGAAACTACCATGCGTCACTATTACTTTTACTGACAAAACAGTGAAGCGATTGATCAAGGAAAATAATCTGCAGATGAATCCATGAAGCTTTCGGCTAAAGGTAGCCACAGCGTGAAACATACAAATGGGTTTCAATTCATGCCGGTTCTTTTTTATTTTTCATTAATTGATTACTTCGTTACAGAAGAGAGTCCAAGATGCGTCTTCTGACAATAATAGAAATCTGTTATTTGTTTGCGTAAATTGATTAAAAAAAAACACACAAATATGCGGCATCGTGTACAAGCACTACAACCATGAGAAAACAGGCTTATTGGCAGAAATGCATTATAATACAGTGTTTCCCCTAGGTTTACAGCTTCAGGGGGGCGGGGGTGTCGGCCGGGGGGGTGTCGGCCGGGGGGGTGTCGGCGACGACGGCGACGTTGGGACATTGGGAGCGACGTTGGGAGCGTTTAAAAAACGCAGATATATCTGTTTTCTTTCCACGCGACATTATTGGACGCTCTCTGCCGGCTGATGGAAGTGTGCTCTCTGCCCACCTGTGCGCGCGCACGAGTCTGTGGGCATCGGGGCGGATCTCCGCGGTGCGCGTTACCGAGAGCAAAGTAGAGTTGTAAACGCGACCATGACAGAAATAGACAGAAATACGATCAATAAAATAAGAACATTGAGTTTGTTTAATAAAAGAACAAGGTGTAGACCTGTTTATAGGAAAGGGAACCTTAAATCACGTCTGTGATCTGGCGCGACGGAGAAAATTACAGGGGGGCGGAGGGTTTTTTCAGGGGGGCGCCCCGCCCCCCTATTCTAACGGTAGGGGAAACCCTGTAATATTAGGAATTATGTTTTCTTTACTGTATAAAATAAGAATCTTTGTGTTTTTTTTTTTTTTTCTCATTTGCTGAGAGTGAGCCGCTTCTATCTGCACACCGTCCTCTTCACAAAGCCGGCCGGCGCGTTCCTACGGCAGCCCAGAGTGGACAAACCACACGCTGGCTCCATACAGGGCCGTTCGGTTGCAATATGCAACCTCACCCTTTTTAGATGGAGTCAAATCACGCACACTGGCCCTGGTGCATGTGCTCCATGAAGAATAGGCCTTTTTTAAACCACTGGAATAAATTCTTGCCAGGAAAAAAAAACACAGTGCAAGTAAACAATCGGTGCATGGAGACACTTCCCGCCTGCTCCGCTAAGATCAGGATGCAGCCAGGAATACTGTAACAGTCAGCGAGGACTGCAGACGTCTGCATTGACCTTTTTAGAAAAGGCAGTTGTGCAGAAGCTGAGTTGTATTCATTCCCTGCGTGTCTCTTTTTTAAAAGCCTCCTATTGTCTGTGCGTGCTTCGGCGGGGCAGGGAAGGTCTGGTTGCCCCGAAACCATTTGAGTCACTCGCAAACAATGCAATTCTCTGTCTTCCTCCCCGTCGCTCGCTGCCCCTCAGAAATGTGGGCGGACTCAATAAGGCGTTTACAGCCAACTGCTGCTCTACACATGACGTCGGCATCGTCAGTCGCGTTCGATCGATTGTGTTCCTTCCGTCCTCACCGCGATGCATCAACGTCCCCCCCCCCCACCAGGACGGAGTTTGTTGCCTGACCCATGATTCTAATTAGGGCTGCAACTAACGATTATTTTAATAATCGATTAATCTGTCGTTAATTTTTTTGATTAATCGATGAATCAGATTAAAAAGAAAAGAAAAAGCATTGCTTCTTTTGAAGCCCCCGCAGTATTTTAAAACGAAGAAACGTGGTTTCAATAAGTCGTTATCTAACCCAACAGCGCGACTCAAACACGGAGAATGAATGACTAGCTAGCGAGCTAACGACAACGGTTAGCCTAGCTGCTAAGTTATTGTAGCAAACAATTCGACCATGCAGTGACATACGAAAGGATACAATGGGCTGCACCATAACCTTCTGGGCCTTCTGTCCATTGTTTTTTTTTTTTTTTTTTTTTTTGCTCCGCTCTGCCCTGCGCGCAACTTTTTTTGGAATACTCAAACATCTCCGCGCCTTATTGAGTGGCGTTATAGTGTCTTTTGATAATCGAATTTTATCGATTCGTTGTTGCAGCCCTAATTCTAATGTGGTTTACTTTGTGCTGCAGATGTGATGGACCAGCAGAGGGCGCTACACTCAGGTTGCTTGGTCTCGGGGGTCCGAACGCCTCCCGTCCGCCGCAACAGCAAGCTGGCCAGCCTGGGCCGCATCTTCAAGCCCTGGAAATGGCGGAAAAAGAAAAACGAGAAGCTGAAGCCCCCTGCGAGTGAGTTAGCGAGCGGGACGCGCAGTAATGTGTCACGTGTTTGTATATATATATTTTTTTGCATCAGTTCCATTAAAATGTTTGTGTTGTTTAGCCGCGGAGAAGAAGGCAGCTGCGCGACAGAAGAGAGATGACCTCGTCAGGAGGAACCCCGGGGAGATGGAGACAGGTGCAGAATGAGACACACACACACACACACACACACACACACACACACACACACACACACACACACACACACACACACACACGCAATGTGACTCCGGGCTAATTACAGTTAATTTGTTCGGCCACATGATGCCCAACCGCGCAGGCTTATTCCTGTCCTCTCCCGCTGTGCACTGTACGCAGAGTCGGATCTGGCCTGCGGGGGCAACGGCGAGGATCCGGACACACCGACTCAGTCCGACGCCGAGGACAGAGACGAGGAGCCCGCGGCGCCTCTGGCCAGCGCCAGCGAAGACCTGGGCAGCGATTTCGAGGCGTCAACAGGTAGAGTACGGGCGCTGTGGTGTGTGAGAGGGGACACGTTCAGAATGTACAAGTATTTATGACGCACAGCAATCCTTGATGCTTTTTATGTTCAAAGCTTTGTTCAATTTATAGTACTTTTAGACAGAACGCACATATTGCGCGACAAAAGTGACTCTTTTCTTTCCCCCCGAAACAAGGTTCATTTTCGGAGCTTTTGCTCGGTGAGCAAAGGAATCAACTGTACAGGGCAGACCAGAAGCCCTCTTTCCATTCTTGCCTTTCACAATAAAAGCCCGAATGATCATGCGACTATTTAGAATTTTTTTGTCATTTGTTTGTCACACCCCCGCTGATTAAGGGCCTTGAAGATTAAAGCTGTATTAGGCAGTTCCACATACTTACAAATAAGTAGAAAAGGGGAACTTAAAGCTGCTCTAATCAATATTTATATACACTATAACAATGGATAATAGACTCTGTTCCCCTCCGCCCTATAGAGCATTTGGACATCTTTAAGCTCATTGTTTTGTTTTTTACGGTGCACAGCGTTATTGTTTTGTTTCATTCTCACAGCTCGTACGTCTCAACAACCCTGTTTCCAGGTCAGTTTGTATCGAAAAAAATAAACCCACTGTACACTAAATGCCCACCATCGTTAAAGGGCCTGTTTAGTTTGTATCACAATTTGAAAAAAAATATGTTTTTAAGGGATCCATCTCAAGATTAGTTTATTTATGTTATGTGCCACCTTTTTGTATGCACATCATCTATTGGTTGTACCTACGGAAATGCAATCAATGGTACGGTTTTAAAAACAAAACAAAAGGAAAATGATTAAAATAATAATCTTAAATCAAGCAACAAAGTTGGTTTGTCCAAAAAAAAGACAGATATTGGTGGTGCACTGTCACCTAGTTAGTAAGTCACTTCAATCGATACTTCATATTTTAGAAGACATATTGTTCTCGTCAGGGAATCCTCCATGCTTTTATTTCTCAGGCAATCCACGAGTAAACCCTTGGATTTCCCCTTTAAACATACAAAGTTTTCAGTTTTTCTTCTTAAGTTTTGATTGTTTGATCAGAAGAGGATACTCTCCTTTTATTTTGGCTCCTGCTCGTGATTTAAGCTGAAGAAATGATTGATTCGACTTAAACTGGTGGTTTGGATGAAACGCCAGGTGTCCTCACTGTCCACTAGGTGGCGACAGAGACCTCCTGAACAAGCCAAACCTTTACATCACCATTGCTGATGTTCTCGTTTCAGTGCAAGATGTGACTGAGGACTCAAAGTCGCCAGGAGGTCCCGGTCAGAGTGAAGACGGAGAAGACGAGAGCGTCTCGCTGAGCGACCACGGCGACGAGCGGCCGACGGGGAAGGCGGAGGCCGCTGAAGGGAAGCAGCAGGAGGCGGTGGTGGCAGCCGTGGTGGTGCCGGTGGCGATGGTGGCTGTGGCGGCCCCGCCCGGACGGGCCGGCGCTTCTCCTTCGCCCAAACTGCCGGTCAAACTGCCGGTCAAACTGCCGGTCAAACTGCTCCCCAGACTCGGCAGCCTAGACTGTGAGTTCCCCCGGAAGGACCGCGACGCAAAAGGCCACGCCGGTTTTGCAGCAGTGCTCTCACGCTGATGGCTTTCCTTCCCAGGTGCTCGGTCGGTGCCGGTTAAGAAGTCCCCAGCCACCTTACCCAGGAACTTCACTCTACCCAAAGACACCCACGGCTCCCTGCTGCGAGGCAGGATGCTCACACCCACCGGGTCCCCCCACCTCGGGACGCTGCGCTCGCAGCTGCCCCCCAGCTGCATCATTGAGGAACTGCACCGCGCCCTGGCCACCAAACACAGACAGGACAGGTCGGACTCGCTCACGCACGCACTGGAGATATTGAATTACCTTTTGTTCGTATGGTTTCTATTCCGCAGGTGGGAGATCTACAATATATGAAACTTTTTTTTAATCATAAAAATAAAAATAAATCATTAATAAATGATATATTTTCCCTGTGAGAATATGTAAAGGCCCTGTAACTATAATCCAACCCCAAAACCCGTAGTGCAGTGACAGTAGTGCAGGTGTCAGGCACAGTCCTCCTGCTGGGGTCCGAGGTAACATTTTACTCCCTGGCAATATTATTCGATGAAATTGAAATGACTAAATACATGGAACAATGGTTCTGTTTTGGTATGAATACACGCACCGTTACACAACCTGTAATCATCACTTCCTGGCCAATCACCGTTGACATAAGTCTGTGCTATGATGAAGTTTTAACTGACTTGTCTCGTGTGATGTTGTGAGCTCAGTTTCCAGACGAAGGAGTCGCGCTCCTCTCTGAAGCGCCGGATGGACGGCCGTCTGTCCCGCACGTCCAGCACGGAGAGGGAGCCCGGCGGGGAGTCGGAGAGCAAGAAGGAGTCCGACGAGAACAAGGAGAACTGGCGCCTGGACGAGTACCTGAACGACCAGGACAGCTGGAACGACTCCGTCATCTCCGGTGGGTCAGCTGGGCAGCTGGGCAGCAGGCGGTAACGCGCTCTGCCGTCGTCTGCCGCTTTCGATGTGCGTCGGGTAGCGCCGGCGCTAATTGTTGTAAACGAACATCGGCGGAGATTACGGTGTCTCGCTTATCCGGTGTTGCGCCTCAATACCCGGTGTTGCGTTTCGGCGGGCCGTCAACATCTGCTCCGGTGGCTTAATTCACGAGCCATCCATGTGGGTCAGTGGTGCACAGCCGCCTGCGGTTTAACTTGTCTGTGACCCTTAGAGGGAATGGAAAATATGGGCATGGCAGAGCCGTGGAGTTACAATGGAGGCGTCAGACGTGCACACCACTGGGAGGAGCGCGATGCAAATAGCTGATGGCTGCAGGGACAGGAATGCAAATGTATGATGAAAAAATTATTATATATATATATATATATATATATATATATATATATATATATATATATTACAAAATGGAAGAATGTCTTATGAATTGACAGGATTTAAACTCAGATTTAAAAAAAAGTATACTCTTTATTTAGTTATAGGCTAATAACGGTAGAATTTTCCGCTTCTCTGTAACAAATTTGTTAAAACAGACAGTTCAATTAATTCATAATCGAAGTTGTACAGAAACGTGTGTGTGTGTGTGTGTGTGTGTGTGTGTGTGTGTGTGTGTGTGTGTGTGTGTGTGTGTGTGTGTGTGTGTGTGTGTGTGTGTGTGTGTGTGTGTGTGTGTGTGTGAGACATTGACGACCTTGTATCACACCGATAACACTGCGAACTCTTCTTGAAACAAGTTTGCATGTATTTCATTAATAAGGTGTTAAGTCTTATGAGGAAAAAGCCGAAAAGCCGAAAAGCACGCCATGTGGCGACTGGCATCAGCTCAGCAGGGGGTTTAGCCGGAGAACCACTGCGGCGCCACTGACCTTAATCTCGTGCTCCACCGCGACAGGAACCCTCCCGCGCAGGATGCGGAAGGAGCTGCTGACCGTGAAGCTTCGGAACCGGCCCAGCAAGCAGGAGCTGGAGGACCGCAACATCTTCCCCATGCGCAGCGACCAGGAGCGGCAGGAAATCCGGCAGCAGATAGAGACGAAGCTGGCCAAGTGAGTCGCTCTGTCTGGACCCAGAACGGCCATCAGCTCCCACCCCATCACCCTCCCATCCTCCTCCACCAATGTATGTCCCTTTCACCACTCAGCATCCCTGTTGTCTCCACTTTTCACATTTCACCATCCATCAACAAACAAACAGTCATTCCTTAAACGCATCACCACAAAGGATTTCACTGTCGACGCTCG
The DNA here is from genome assembly GCA_038501785.1 of Myoxocephalus aenaeus. Classification (NCBI taxonomy): domain Eukaryota; kingdom Metazoa; phylum Chordata; class Actinopteri; order Perciformes; family Cottidae; genus Myoxocephalus; species Myoxocephalus aenaeus. Next base: position 739,251 of record JBAMJR010000075.1, on the reverse strand, counting down.
CTGCAGAGCTGAAAGAAGTTTTGGAATATTAACTTACTGAAGTATGTTTTGATGTGCAGAAATGCCTGAGGAGGGTAAATCCAGCTAAACTCAGTTTACTGACCATTTTATTCAGAGTAGCAGCAAACACAGATACAAGGTTTAACTTATTTATTTTTGGACAGCCTAGTACTTTTGTGTATAATTTGTGGTTTAAGCGCAGGTTTCTAGAGCACTGTTTTGGGTTTTGGTCTCTATACTCGGCGCACAATGGTCCCAAAAACAATTCTCTCACTTTGGTTGGTCCTTACCTCGTCTCATACTTCTTTTTGCAACCAGAGGAGTCGACCCCTGCTGGTCAGTAGAGGGAAAGACACTTTTAAGACTCGTCCGCATCAGCTTCACTCTGCAGAAGCAGAGGTTGCCGCCTGGTATTAGCACACCTAATCACAGTATAGTACAGTACAGTAAGCCGTCACGATGATGGTAAGTAACATGAGAATAAGAAAAGGGGAACAAATCAAAGCATTGTGTCCATTATATCAGACTCTGTCTCTCACAATCACCGTGCCATCTTTAGATCCTTAATGACCTCTCCAATTTACATTGCGATGCATGTTATTTAAAATGCAACCCCCCCCCCCCGACAACTGCAGCCAAGAGTAATACATAGTAAATTGCAGAAAATGTTACCTTGAATCCGTTTGACACAACAAAGGTTCCTCTCCGCAGCTTTTTCTGGGTCAAGTGGTCTTGTTTTTGAAGTGTGGAACAGGATTTTCTGAAATGCAGAGCGGGAATGCAACAGAGAACATAATCGTATTTGTCGTGTTACGTAAAAAGTCATTGGCTGGTATTATGGTGACTTAAATAGGATTAACGGTCAAATCAGGTTTGTTTTTAGGGAATAATACAGTAGCAGGTGGGTGCTGGTGGGCCAAAGCAATGCTTGACTCACTTTTGGTCCCAGTACTTTTCTCTATTTCATTTTCCACCGTGGGTAGTACCCCCTTGGAACCTCAACCAAAGTGCATACCTGCAAACTTGTCACCTTTCGGCGAAAGAAATAAAACCCATAACGATCATAGTTTGTCAGCTTCTCGACGAGTGACGCTGTTCGGCACTTATAATACAATATAATTAAATGATAGAACTTAAATAAAACAAAATGAGGGAGAAGTACAATAACAATAAAATGCAATAAACATTTTCAACTTAAATATAATGAAATTAGTGAATACAATTTTATTAATAATAAAATTATAAGATGTCTATATTGTTCTGAACAGGCAAGTTTTTACGTGAACGTTCAAAGACTTCCAGCAGCTCTCAAATCCTTTTGACAGATTGCTCCAGCTGCTCCGGATCAAAACAGCTAAAAGCCGATTGGCTAAATGTTTTAGTCGTGCACTTTGAAACATCGAACAGACTCGAGCCAGAGGACCGTAACCGTGTGAGACATTTGTGCCAAGACCATGAAGTGCTTTAAAAACAAGTAAAAGATTACAAAAATCAATATGGAGGCTGACATCTTGTCATGGAATTGACTATTTGGACCCATGGAGTGTGCTTTTATAGCTGTCTGCACTTTCTCCTCTGTAGACGATAAACACATTTAGTAGTTTTTCAACCCTTTTGTTGAACTAGGCAGCTGTGATCGTAGCCTGTTAACACTTCACTGTATGCCGAACGCTGCAGAGTGCTTTGATCTGAGGTTGACTCTCAAAGTAGCTGGTAGGCCTTCTGAATTCAGCTTGTTGGAAAAGTCTTTGGACTAATTCACAACATAGGAACATACAACTGCATCTGAAAGAGTGAGCCACACATCCAACCCGTTATGATATATATATATGCATTTATATATCCATAAACTAATTAAGACTGCTGAAATAAGATTTAGGTGTGGGTGGAGCTAATTTTCTTACGTCAAATTACAGCATGTTTTGACACTTCTTGGGATGTATGCTGTACACAGGATTGCTACTATTTTGCTGTTGACACCGTTGCAAAAACCGTCCGATTGTAGACGTCTGACAATAAGAAAATGACAATAGTTCATAGACATCGCAAATTCCACATTGACAGCCACGTACTTTGTTGTGGGACATTCTGTAGTTATGCTTGTTGCCGGACACCATCCACACCAATTCAACGCTGTCATCACTTCCAATGATTGTAATATTCAAATGATTGATGCAGGTGGTATAAGCTGCTCTGATTATTTGTCAAATCACTATGTGATGTGAAAAGTGATGTTAAGGGAACGAAGACACGGCAAATTAGAGTAATCTCTAGTTTCAAGTCTTCTTCAACACAGCATGATGTTCATTTAGTAAATTATACTGCTTCATGGTCCATTTGATCCTAAAATGGACCATAAAGCAGGGTAGGCTTTAGGGCGGGGCTTATTGTCGCTGCCAGAGCCGTATACGGTGTCTCTACGTCACTCCATCTGCATTCCAGATAAGGCAACTTCTGTTCATTGTTTGTGAAAAAGACCAACATCGCGACGGCAAACTCGAAGGCGCACAGTCAGACTTGGTGGTGAATGTGGAGCATTTAGCTGCGAAAGCCGACTGTTTCTCCCAGGAGTTGGTAGAGACCAAAACAGAGCAATAAGGAGAGTACATATTGGACTTAGGTTGGCCATGTGGCCTGACACTAAAAGTCCAAATTAATGAAATGTTTGCTCTGTGTCTGCTGGTTGTGTAGCCAATGAATGCAAATGCAAATAATAACAGCTTGCTGCACCGCCCAAAGTGGCCACACCTGATGGAGGAACATCAGGTGCCTTCATGTTTGCCTCAGGTTGTTGTCTTCCCTTGAGTTGGAGAGGAATCCACGAAATGCTCAGATAAGAGATGGATAAAATGGCGGGTAATAACCTCCCTTGTGTCTCTCTTGTTTTTTGTTTTTTTTTCAGCACGAATCTATTCATGTACTGTTCATTTACAGTGCTGCATGCTTCCATCAACGAGGAATATGAGACCTTGTAGTGGATACCCATGTGATCATTTTTTTTTTCTGCCAGTTTGTGCTGGAGAGGTGTCAGTCGTCGCTGATAAATCAAAGTAATTTAATTATATCACAAGCGATGGTCAGTTTGTCTTTCTCCAGCCATGGAGCAGCTCCAGAAAGTGACATAACATCGCAGATGGTTTCCTTTCAGCGGGTCGTTCACGCTCGCATGTATTTATTCTACGCTCAAGCTAAATTAAGATTGTGTGTAGAGCTGTTTTGAGTAGAAGGTACAGTGCAAGTAACTCAAAACTGTACTTAAGCGCAGTACTGCAGTACAGGTGATGTAGTATCTTCAAGATATGAGCCTCTAAAGTTGATTTATAAACTGTTTAATGATTCCTCCGTTATGCCAAAAAAAAAGTTCCTTCAATATATAAGTATGGAAAGGAATAATTGGCAAATTGAGAATGAATTTTATTGCATCATTGAAATGTAATGTACTGTACCTATTTGTTAATTTATTATACTTAAATGCTATACATTGGAATATATATACGTGTTGGCAAGAATCGATGCGTTCCATAACACAGGGGTTACGATTAAATATGTTGTGATATGTTGCAATACTGTAAAAAATAAATTCGATCATTATTTTATTTTATTTTTTTTAGGTAAAACTTTCATAGAATAAACCATATACATAGAATCGGAGTAAAACAAACGTGCAACATCTTCATTCGTCTCTACAATTGTATTTGTTGCCTTTTCTAATGTAGAATGGCTCAGAAGGAGAGGATGAGAAACGGCTTTGGAGATGCAAAATGTATGGATGTAAATGGAATGTCGTTTTTGAACTACAATCTGATAAGTATGCGCTCGCTTGCAAAAATAGCCGCCGCATCATCGATATCAGAAATAATGATTCCATAATTTGTGCAGCATGAAGGTCGTCGTCGGAGTCGATGAACTCCAGCGAGACCGGAGCCCCCCGTGTGTCCTGGGTGTGGTTTCACACCAGGACACACGGGGGGGGGGTCAAAGCAGCTAATTAGAGGGATGAAGACTTTGAACTGCGAGGGGAAAGAGAGCTTGTTTCCGATTCCTGTCCGACCACACGGAGAGCGGGGGAAACCGGGCGGCGAGTGTTTGATGCGGGGCCTAATTAATTTCCAAGCCGAGCCGTTTGCAACCTAACTGTGAGCGATGAGTAAGGCAGGGTGACATTCAGGCAGGCATAAATAAACCTTCCCGTGAGCTTTATTTTCAGAGACTGGCATCGCGCCTCTCCATGTGCTCCGTTTTCCTCCGCCCTCACCCAAAGCCTTTCACAGCTGCTTGTCAATCTGGATAGCTGGAGTCGCTACACGCGCGTCCCCGTGTATGTGGCGTCGTCACGCAACCGAGGCCGTCTCCAAAAGACACGCCTCGGCCCATGTGAGCTTCTCCGTGTGCACGTTGGATGAATTCCAGCGGGGGTGGGGGAAAAAGGCACATGAACTTAATTACTGGACCTGTACATACCAGAGGGGTGGCTGGAGGGACTGTAGTCTGGGACAAAGCTACATCCCAAACACTACATACTGCTTATGTAACCTGATTACCCTTATATAACGAAAACGGATGGGATCAATTATGTGTCATAAGAGGGAAGCTGCTGGTGACAGTGGAATGCGGGTTCGGGACCGGTGCTGGTTAAGGAGAGGTCAGAGCAGCGCGCCTGTTGTTGTGAGCTTGCTGCTCACATGGTTCGCTCAATTACTCGATTACTTCTCTGGCCGGAGCACCTATGCTTAACGGCACTTCAGTAAAGGGACATCAGTTGGAAATGTATGGCGCTATTTATTGAGATAGACGCACAATGTCATGTATTATTGTCAACAAATCCCATGGAAAGGCCGAAGCCAGTGATCGGCGTGTCCCCTCTATCAGTGCCGGATGTATCTCACTCTTTACAAGCTCTTTAAAGCACATTAGTGAGCCACACTTCCACTGGGTGGCCTCCTTCATTACACTGAAAACACATACACACACACACACACACACACACACACTGCTGATGAAAATAGTCCCCAACAAGTATGCTAATAACTACAGTGCCCATCGTTTTAGGGGTTGTTACTGAGCCAGTTGTTTGAAACTAAATCAACAACAAAAATAAATGAAACATTGAAAAGTGCTGATTGACAGACTAAAAACATTGTTTTTTTAAAATATATTTTCATTTTACTGTTGTTGCAGGGTCAATGCACAACACACATGTTGTACCAGATGGAGGTAAAAGCCAATTATCTGGGGGACGTTACAGAGACGGAAGATCAGTTGTATCAAAACCTCGCACATACTAAAAAAAGAATAAAAACAAATAAACGGAACACAAATTGACAACTTTTAATGAGCATTGTTAATCAAAAAGAAATAAGATGGAATAGCAGTAGCCTAGGAATCTCTTCCTCTTCGATTGAAATTATCTTCCTAGTCCCTTTTTTTACCAGCAGTTGTTTTGGGATGTCAAAGCAAAATCACAGCTGTTGCCAATAACATTAACGATGCGTCTGTTCTATGTGTCCCAGCCTTTACCCAGCAGCCTCTGTGACAGGTCACAGCAGCGTAAACACAGGCGGAATCAATACAACTGATTACGGGCCCGTTCTATTCAGTTTGTCAAAGTCAATCCAGTGAGCCAGCATGCACAATATCAGGGGAACCCTGGACCCATCTAAATGGGACCGAGCCACAATTAATCTTATTAATCACGCCTGTGTTTACGCAGCAATGGCACATGTCAAAAAGGGCTCCTGTGAAAAGAGGCCTCAGGCTACATCCACACTGGATGAATGATCTCCGTCCAAGGCAACCTTTGGAAACGCACATCACATGACCATTCACGTACACTGGGCATGTGCGTGCCTGTGTAAACAGGAAGCTGTTGTGCAGATTGAACTGCGCAACAGCTGCTAGTATAGACAACAAAGCAAGTAACGCTTTAAATCTGTCGTCCGTGTTGAAACGGATCACTGGTAGACCAGGCTGTGTTCTTTCCAGAAAAGGGTCACGTGATCGGGGGGGGGGGGGGGGCGTGTGACTAATCAGGGAAGGAGACGTCGGGACCGTTAAGACCTCAATCAAGTATCGAACGTGGGCGTCTATGTCATCGTTTTTCAAACTTCTCCATTTACGCCCGTCCACACCGGGACGTAGCCGCCAGGACGTAGTAAAATATGTGTTTTTTTTTATTGGAAACGCAGTAGTAGTGTGGACATGGCCTAAAAGCAGCATCGACCGAATTGGTCACGCTGAATGAAACGGAACCTGTGGAGGCGGCCGGGCCGCCGTGTCCTCTTCTGAAGCAGTGTTCGAGTGCTGCGAGGGGCCTCGGGCAAGCGCAGCTGTTTGTGCGACATCAGGGACAGAGAACTCTCTCACCTTGACTCCTGTGCAGCCATCGTGCCAGGCAACATGATGGCGAGGCATTTATAGGAGTTACCTCTTTTGCAGAGTCGACATTGAAGGGGAAATTAATGATATTATGAGGCAGAAACTCCTGGCTTTTACTTTTCATTTGTTGCTGACGCAGCTGACGACGGCACAGAACAGAAAAGGGGCGTCGGTTAAAACTGGTCTGCATTTTTATCTAAAACTATGCGCAAACTTTTATCTAAAGTAAAATTTGGTCTCACCTTAAGCATCTGTAGATTTATTCCATACCCCATATGTTGTATTCAGGCGCCATCCGTTGTGTTGAAGTCTATGAGAAAATGACCCTGCTTCTCACTTCCCTCAGTAAACATTGTGAACATGAGTTTATGATCTCAATCTCTACTTTCAATATAAAGTCTTCTTCAATATAAAAATGTCAGCATTCGGTTGTGCTAAGCTCCGCCCTCTCGTGGCACTTCTGGTTCCAAAAAAACAAAAACAAGATGGTGCCGGCCAAAAATGCCAAACTTAGGGCTTCAAAACTGTAGTCCACAAACAAACCAAAAGGTATCGTCTCGGTGACCACGTCCACTTCTTATCCACACATAACCATGAAACATTTGCTACATGCACTGAGCTTCCTACTCTCTTTTGTCTTGTCATCTAAAACATTTAGATTTAGGAGTTTGCTTATTTAAGTACCGTTGTCGTGATTTGCAGAAGCTCTTCCACAGAGCCTCACTTATTGAGCACGTTTCCGCTTTGCTGCACTGCAGTGACGTTCTTGGGATGATGTACACTGTCTTCCTAAATTACATTCAACACAATGAGACAGTGAGTTTGACCTCGTGACATAATCCTGTTAATCGTCACATCCAAATTACACTTTTACAAAACTTTTATTTTCCAGTTTTTCAATAAAGAATAAACAATGTTACAAAATTGTGCGTCAAAGGGCATCAAAAGACCCCAAACTCAACAAAGGTCGGTGTTTATACAGCCAGTACATGTGACCATCATTGCTGTCTGCATGTTGCATTGATTTGCATTGATTGGCGTTACTTAATCGCGGCACTCCGCAGCAGCAGAATGCAGAGCAGCGGGCCGGCCCTGGATAGCAGAAGGGAACCCTCTGTTTCTAAATATAGCTTGCATTGGCGAAATGCTGCCGCAGCAGCAGCCATAATCAATGGGCTGTGTACGTCACAGGCCAGATTGCCTTTTTCCCCTCCGCCCCGGTCCCCCGCCGATGGAGAGATTACATTTTCTCCCCCGCTCCCCTCTGATTGGACCCTCCCCACTCCCCTGCGGCGCTCTTCTGGAGAGCTGGACACTGCGATGAGCCACATATCTTCATCGCTCGAAACCCCTCAGTTGAGGACATTGTTACATAAAAATGACAATGTGAAGCCCTTTCGTTTATGACACTGCTGAGATTTCTGGGAAGCTGTGAGAGGGTAGCTATCATGCTTCCTGATGACTTTGTAGAAATCCCTGAAGCATCATTTCCCTGAATTCTCAGCAGAACAATGCGACTGCTATTTTTAGAAGGGCAACAATATTTCTTATTACTTTTTAGTCATGTGATGGCCAGTAAATCAAAGGAGGATGAGCAGATCATTTTAATGTATTCTTGAAAGCTTGGGTCAGTAACATTGGAGAAACCAGCAAGAGTACGCTAGATTTATAAAAACAAAACAAAGATTGAACCACAAAAAAAACCGCCCAGTGTTGCCAAGTCTTTTCCAAAGAATATAGCTATTAGCGGCAGTTGCATTGATTCAGAGCATTTGATTTATTCAACAACTATAACAAAAATGTTTTCTAAAATACATGACCCACCCTTAGCTGTAATGGCACGGCTGCGCAGATTGTGTTCTCACGACAGATCAGTTAATAACCACTTAATACAACCACGCTAATAATAATTAGACTAGTATTCTCATAGAGACACAATTACATCCCACCTACACAGCAGAAGTCATCGCTTACCATTGAGGTTGTATTGCGTGAAGGCGCCTCCTTGTCACGACCACCAGCAAGCAAACAGCAGTGTGGGATCCTTTTCGTGTGCCGCATGCATTTTGTCCAAATGTCCTTTTGAGGCTACTGTATTTGTATGTCTTCCTTAGCGAACTACAGCGGCTTGCTAACAGCTTACTTGTCCCATCATCCATTGCACCCCTAGTAGCCGCAGGGTGCTGAAATAGTCCTTTTTGCTTCTTTTCTTTTTTTTGCCCGTCGGACACAAGTCACATGAGAAAGTGGTGCAGCGAAGCAAATCTGCCCGTCTTTGCGAAGTATTTAGTTCCAGAAGCTTTTTGCCGTAAGTGACTATTCTCGCAGGGCTAGCTGGTAAACCGCTGTCGCTGGAGGGCTAACCCGCTAGGCAGCCGGGCCAGTGCTAGCAAGACTCAACAGCAGTAAACAGACTTTGATGGCTGTAATCGGTGGAGCAGTAAGACGAAGCCAACAATGCCACCAATTCCATGTCTGATAAACGTTTATGAGACAATTAGGTGTCGCCCTCCACTTGAGGTCTTCAAACATGATGACCACTTATAGATTTTTTATATTTATCTTGTTTACTGTATATTGTGTGTGGAAAGGAAAAAAAAGTACAAAGAGCAAAGTGAAACCGGAGTCAAATTACATGTATGTGCAAATGTATATGGCCATTAAAGCTGATTCTGATTCTGAACAACAAAACCATGGTTCAGACGCGATCTTGTGGTCCAGCTCGAAGGATAAAGATTGCAACAGACACCACAACTCCCAAGTGTGTGAAGCATGGCAGAGCGACTAACCACAGCTGCCATCCAGGGCCGCTATAAATACCTCGCCGCACAGCAGCTGACTGCGAGACAGCAACATTAGCTTTTAGAGCGGAATTCCTAACCGCATGCCACGCTAGCAATACGTACAGATTTGGCCAAAACGTAGCATGTAGTGTGCAAACAAAAGCAAAATAACCAGTGCGCCAAAAAAAAACACACCCAGATTTGGAAAGTATGCTTCGAACCAGTCTACCTCGCCTACTGTTTCCCACGATGCAAAGCGCTGCAACGGCACAGCCTACGGTCACAAAAACAGTGTTCAAGAAGGACAAGTTTTATACAACTTCCATTCGGCGCTTAGGTCGCTAAATTCATTCCTGAGGATTCCTGAGGTGGAAAAAGTTTTAAGTGTGGATTTCAAATATTGGCAGGAGCCGGCTGGAGTTCCCTCAAGAGAGACCGGTCTCGTAGACCGCTTTTATTGCCCCGCTGAGTATTTTATATATATATATATATATATATATATATATATATATATCTCAATATAAAAAGCTCCACAAGCGCCCGCTAGCGTAGCCGGAGGGAGACTTGTTGAGACAACATGACCCTTTTCTTTCGATATTCGTTTTAAAACCTACTAAGGCTAGCTCTCTTAATATGTGTGGGAATGGCTTCCCACTGTTTGCTGTACATGAAATAGTTTACGGTCTCCCATCATCGATTTCAAAAAGTTCGTTAAAGGGCCGGGGGACCTTAACCATGCTGGTCTTGAGCAAAAGAAAATGTCAAAGCTCAATAAGTTGTATTTTATTTTTCAAATGCAGTACGTACTGTACTGCATACTGCATATTGCATATAGTGTTTCTAGTCTGTCGTAGACGGTAGCGAGTACAGCCTCAGTCTTTAAGTCTGGCTTAGTGAATTATCCGTCTGGAGTCACTCCTAACTCTGAATGATTAGATGCTGTGGTAAAGAAGTGTCCTGAGACAGTTTTTCTCAAAGAGAGAAACCACAAGTGGTCAAAGCTCCAGGAGGCGCATTGATCATTTCATGAATGAATCCCCTCTGCACGCGTCGATGAGGATCTTTAATCCCTTCTGCAAACACTTTCCTTTTTAAAATGACATTTCTATGAGCGGTACGCAACACTGGTCGTTTCCAGGGCAACCAAGGCTGTCAGATGGCGGCTTCTTCCTTGTTGAACTGCAGGGAATATTTTCTGTTTCGTAACCCCCTTCACCTGGGATGAAATATTAATGCATGTGCTGCACGTGTTTCCCTCCCTCCCACTGAACCCAGCAAGGCCAGCGATCGCTTTGACAAAATCCAGAAAGGTCAGAGTGCTCAGCTTTCGCAACAGTGAAGAGCAGTCATGTCGGATGCAACAAAGACTGCTTCGACCATCGAATTGAATTAATTAAAGCGTGACCGATGCAGAAACCAGGCCAAGTGGTGCCGGATATTTCAGACTACCAGTTCAAACTGTGCCACCGATGGGCAAGAAAAGTAACTTCTCAAGGAAATCTCTCACTGCTGCCATTTTATTTTGACCCCAGTTTTTTTTAAATATATATATATATATATATATATATATATATATATATATATATATATATATATATATATAATGATTTATACAGTGTGTGCGTGTGTGTGTGTGTGTGTGTGTGTGTGTGTGTTTGACCCGCAAAAGGTAAGGGTTTCAGTAACTAACGCATAGTTTCTGCTGAAGAGTGCAGAGTCGTCGAGTGTCCTCTGCCTCATTGGTTAATTGGAGAAAAAGGAAATCATAAATAATTTAAAACAGTTCTTGTTAAAACTCAGAAAATGTATTCTTTTTATTCTTTTACTAATGTACACAATTATAATTTTTTTAAGAAAAAATACTTTTCCTGTGATAACAACAAATTACTTAATATTGTCCTATCACAGAAATCAATGCATGGTGTTAAAACCAGAAATGTTGTCATCTTAATAATCTTTAAAGAGACACTGACACTTAAGTGATTTTATGAGATTTTTTTTGTTATAACAGAATAATCTGTTTAAGTTATAATAATGAGAAGAATATGTCATGATCAATATGAGGATAATATGCAGGAATGTTGGTTATTGCGATAGTGATATTACTTGCGATAAGTAAAAAGATATTAGAATTCGCTGAGTTCTGTTGCTTTCAGTAAGCTGCTAAATAACTGTTGAAGAAAAAGAAAATAAATTATTTACAACATTAATTTATTGATTATTTATTGAACATCGTTACATTTTAAAGTGTTGTTTTCAACTTATATTCTCTATTTAACTAAAAAAATAAATCCCTGGGTGCAATATAAGTCTTTCACATTGTGTTAATCGCGCAAGTTGACATAATTATACATTGTGCAGCCCTAATAAACATCCTATTATAACAAAATGAAATCTAGTCTATATTTGAAGCTAGTCGCCTGCTTAATGTCGTTAAGCCAAAAGGAACTCCAAAAATAATGGGGAGACCTAAAAAAAAAACAGTGTAGCAGCAGCACAAGTAGAGAGAGACAATGAGCATTATGTCCAACGTTTTGAGCTCCTGGTCTCAAGTCGGGCCGAATGAGCAAAACCCCCATAATGACGACACCGGCGCAAAATGGTAGTCTGCAAGTTTAAACTGCTATTTCTATTTCTTACCTTTTCTTACATGTACTTATGTGGTTGTGATTGATAGTTGTGGAACTGGTCCCAACAGCTCCCAGAGAACGTTGAATCGGTCTGTTTGAGTGAGTCAAAAGCTTTATATTTTAGTGTGTGTGTGTGTGTGCAAAGAGTGTTTTACACGCCTACGTTTTTCACAGTGATACTTGTTGAAAACCCTCCGACTCCCCCAAGTCCACCCACTGGGTGTGCCGACAGTCAGCCGGGTGGGTTAAAATAAGGGGGGCAGCGTGTTGTTTTTTTTGTCTCTGCGGTTTCGCACGAGGAGCGTTTCTCCCAGGAAGTGCCTCTCCGGTTTTCTATTTGTGGTCTTTTATTTTTTATTTTTTTTATAGTGAGCAACATCACGGGCGGGCATCAATCCAATTACAGGACTGGAGTTGGCAGATATAATGAAGCAGTCGGAGAGACGTAAGCACTGGATGACACAGCCTGCACATACTGTATATGGCATGAAGTGAAATCCTCAAATTACATGTTGTCACCGCTATAGACCATCCCTGTCCCACATGCAGTAATTAACGTTATACAAAGAGGTTTTTTTTTCCCTGCCGAAGGATCAAGCCGCAAGAACCCTCTAATTGAAATGTCAAAAGTCTCAAAGCCTCAGCACCCACTCTATGAAAAGTGGTTGTTTTTACCCTCCTTTCTAACCCCATGCCGAGTTAGGGTTAGATCCTCACGGTTTTAGGAGACGTGACACGTGTGGCGAGATTAGTTTGCTTGTCACCCACTGCTACGTTTCTCAGGCTGTAAATAAACAGGTACAGGAAGGTGTACATGTGTTCTCCCTCGTCCAGCTCGGACTCTGGCCTCCCAGCTGGGAGAAGATTCATTACGCAAACAGAATCAGTCATTGTTTTTTTTTTTTAAATAGGTTACATCATCCGTGTTGGCGAATGGATTTCCATTGTTTGTTCAGTCGTTTCAGGGCAGTTGGTGTACTTTGAGCGCCATCATGGCGTCCACGATTGTTTGCGTGAATTTGGACATTCACACGTTCACCTGAGGATACGTTTGAATCTCGTTCGGTGAACATTTATTCCCTCCGTCCGCTTTGCACGTGTCAGTGACGTCGAGTCAATATGCGCTCGTTGCACGCAAAAGGTCTTCACGTAATAAAGGTTTAGGCAACAAAACAACTTAGTTAGGTTAACTTTATCTCTATTAACAGATTGTCGCATTGATTTGCAGAATCTGGAGGCAACGAGAAAAGATTTTGGCAATTTATTTTGTGTATCGCCCCAATCACGTTCGAGCAGTCTCCGGTTGAATGCAGGTAAACGGTTCATGTGGACAACAAAAGTGACTGAAATACAATCTTGAGGCCCCATGATTTAGCTTTTTTTAATAGTTTCAAATGAACTTGTGTGGGATATTAACATATCTCGCCCTTCATACTTTGACGCTTGCTCTGGACGGAATACCACGGCGGGGAGAGGGGTACTAAATGAGCGTTGGTGCCAGACGCCGAAGGAGCACTGACCAAGCTGCGTTGGAAGTGAGAACAGTTTTGTTTTTTGTTTTTGCCAATTAGCTTAGCATTTAACACGCTAAAATGCTAAGCTAAGACGGTGAAGATTTGTTAAGATAGCTTGCCTAAACGCCTGAGCATCTCACGCAGCCAGCCACATTATTTTAGAAAAGGAACACAAATATTTTTTCATTTCACTGGGTCTTTAAAATTGTTACATTGGCGTCGTCATAGGGACCAGGTGCCCGAGTGCCGCCTCACAGGCTCCTTGTATCGGCAGGCATTCATTTAAACCTCTGCTCGCGGAGCCACTTGAGGATTCTCCGCAGCCCCTACAGCGAGGTCATGCTATTTGAAGTCGCCTCCTCCGCTGCCGGGCTCCCGGCGGGACGCTCGAGAGCCAGACACGGTCAGCCGCTTGATCTGTGAAAAACCTGCACCCCGAGGGCGACGCTTCGGAGACAAACGACTGAAGAATTGATTCTTGGTTTCATGTCTGAGTCTTTGAATGTGTCCCTCATTCATCTGTCATCAATAGCACAGCCAGCCTTTGAACACAGGTGTTTTTTTGTTTTTTTAAAAGGGCAGTCGGAAAAAAGGCTCTCGGGGTGATTTACTGTGCCTGAGTTCATAACTTGAAATGTAGCAATGGGTGCTGTGGCGCGTTAGCGAGAAATATATATCCAAGCAGCATTTCCCAGCAAAGCCGCGTTCTTTCATGTTCATGTGAACAGTGGGAGGCATCCAGGTCAACGCTGAAACACAACCAAGTCCTCAACCAAGTTACATAAACGTCGAGCTTCTTGTAGGCTACGACTAAAGAGGGTTCCTTTTTAATTATTCCTGGCAACTAGACCTCACATCCCTCCCTTTAAACTCCACATCTGAGCGCTGCTCTCATGTCCTCGGGCTCTGCCACCGAGGGGAAGGAGGCGGGATATTAGGGCACACCTCAGTGGGCAGTAGGCAGGCCGCCCGCCCGGCCCGTGGCGCCTGACTCATCCCATTCTCCTCCACTTTCCACGGGCTGACATTCCCATCGGCACCTGCTCTTACGGGCAGCTCATTGCTTTGACGTGCCGGGGAGCTCTCCGACAAACAAGGAACTTTTCCCTCTCTGACCGAGCGGAGTGGGCGAGCGCTTGTGTAGCGCAGAATCGCCGCAGGAGGCAGTGACTAAAGGGCCGGTAGGATTGTTCGGCCAAATAAAAACAGGCTGACTCACTCTAGCTTTTAAGGTATTCGGATTTAGTTGTGGGTTGTTGTTTTTTTGTTGCGCTTAATCCACATCAACTAAATTGTCTGTGTAAAACACATCTGATGCCTCTTTTGTGACTGTAAAGCCTAATTCATGCTTCTCCGTCAGGACCTGACGGAGTCGTTGAGTATTCGAAGTTCTGTGTCGAGGGTCCGCGTTGCTCTGCAATTAACCGCCATACCGCCAGGGGGGTGTGCCTGTGTGGCTGTGTTTTGCGCGATTTCTCGCCATGAGTTTAATGTCATTTTGCAGTCTTTGTAGTCCCTCGAAGAAAAGTTATAAAGGTGGTCGTATTTCCTGACCTCCTCGATGATTCGTTCTTCTGTTTGGTCCATTGTTACTACCGGTCTACAAGAACTTTAAAAATGGCGGTGTAGGAAGACAAACCGGAAAGAGCAACCGCCGGAAATTCCGTTCTGAGCGGACCAATCACAGCGTTGCGGTCCGCGTCAACGCGACGCGTAGTTAGGATTTTTTGGAGGTACGCCGTAGCCCTGACGGAGAAGCATGAATTAGGCTAAAGAGTGTGGCTGCGGCAGCCCATGTGATTCGCTCTTTGAACTGAGGCAATTGCTATTGACCTGAAATGTTTTCCGCTGCAGACCACACATCCGACTGCGGCTCTGCTCCATTTAGCACGCGGTCTGTGGTCCTGTTCTACCCCCCCCACTCAGCCCACCCAGTGGTCCCAGTTACAGCTGAAGCTACACAGGACTGGAGGCTTGTTATAGATTATCTACGGGGCCGTGGACAAAATGTCACGGCTTCTAAAATGTTTTCCATTATTCTGGTCGTCGTCGTTGAATGCCTGCTGACGCCGAGTCTGATGGGGTGCTCGTATTTAACTGGAAGACACGGCCGCCCAGTGCACACTCAAACTACAACCCGACACCTTAGATATGACGCGAATGGAAGCTGAACTAGGAGAATGGGGAGACACCGCGCAGATGTGTCACAGAGCCGAGCTTCCTCCCCTACAAATGATCTTTGCACACGCAAACCTGGTAACAGACCCATAACAATGTTACCTGCACCGCAACCAAGCGTTAACCTTAACCGTATCTTAACATTGACATTGGACATAGATAATTATAATAAAAAGTCACTAGACACGATCTGTGGTTTTGGCAAATAGTCCAATATTTTAGTCGAGCAATAGTGTTGACGCATTAAATGGACCAAAATAATAATAAAAAAAAATGCTAAAGTGTTTTGGCCTAAGTGTTTTTGTGGCTTATAAGATTCCCCTTTATTATTCGGTCCACGGAAAAGTCATTCTAAAGCGTAGATGGCGAAGTCACATTTATTCTTACTACATTTGGGAAGAGCAATTATTACTCCTAGGACAATTTTTTGACAATTTAAAGATGATGCTATAGTTTGCCCCGCTGTGAACCCCCACTCAAAAGCTGTCCGTCCACCTCAATAATGTGGAGGATGGAGGGGGCAGGGGGGGGGGGGGGGGGGGGGGATGTCCTGCTCCGAAAAAGACACCGCGTTCCCAGTTAATGTGCTGTCTGTCCCTTTCTCTGTCAGCACTTTCAGCTCCTAAGCTGGTCAGAACAACATCTGATCTCATTTTCTCTGCTGGTGTGAATCACATTTTCAACTCCCAACGGTTAGGAGTGTGAACACGTCGCGGTCCGACCCCTTTTCCCCCTCCGGTCGATTAGAAAAGTGGATTCTTTTACGGCGCTCGTGCCATCTTCTCAAGCGAGTCGTGACTTTATCTTTATTCAACCTCTGATTATTCAGGGAGCGGTTGTTCTGCTTCCATTAACACTTTGCAATCACGCCAGTGCTCTGGGCAGAGGGCTACCCTGTAAAGATACTTTTTTGTATTTATTCCCCCCCCCCCCCCCCCCTTTGGGCAAATAGACAGCTTGTGATTAAGTCTGGCAAACCGTGTTAGTTGAGAAAAAAAAACAGTTTCAAGTTGTCAGGTTGGCTGTCAAACTGCACACAGATGGAACGTTTGTCATGCCTCCAATTTAGGCCTCTTTAAAATGATTTAATTTAATTCAGACATCATGAGAGAATCTGCGGCAACCCCACCCCCAAAAAACGTGTTGCTCTCTCATCCATTTTAATTAAATAGTAGTAGAAAAACATACCTTTTGACTTAAATGGTGAATTCATTGTATCTCTGTTTCGCTAAACTACTGAGAGCAGCTAAGCTAGTTAGCTTGAGTAGCTCAGCTGTTTTTCTCCTTCACTGCACGAGCAGCCGTGTTGAGTTGTGCAGAATAACGTCATGTGTTACCAGGAGGTCAGTTCATCAAAACTATATAGCCTATTACTGTTTTTTTTTTCCATTTTCAGATGACAACCGAGGGAAGAGCAGTGGTTTTAGTTTCAGCTGTAGAAGGCTAGCTTACCAGCTAGCTTTACCTCGATATGGCTCTGTTGTTGTAGCATTGCGATGCAGTGTCGCACAGCGGAGTCCAGTTACTGCGCTTTGGCGATACGTTTTTAAGCTATGATGATAAAGCTACAAAAAGTCTGACTCGGGTCTATTTTGATACCACAGTTTATAGATTTAAACCATTCTAAATCAACACTATCAGTTTTGTCCTTATCAACCATATAACCCCAGGATCAAGGAAGATTGTTTTTGTTGTTGTTGTTGTTTCTTATAAACAATATACATGGAACCTTTTGGGTAAAAATGAAACATAGAGCACAATTTATATTTCCTGTGAGGTAACAGAGTTTTCCTTTTTGGAATCCGGTGTGTCGTCGGGGGTCAGGGGGTCGCGGGGGAGGGGGGGGGTAGATTTATCTTGGAAGGTCATGTGAGGAGTCCTGAAGTCCAAGTGGTGACCACCAAACAAACCCACCCTATCGTGTGGAACACGTGGGCAGCCCACACAGATACGCAGCGCTGGCGTCAGCAGCCTGGTCTCCGTTTGCTTCCGTTTCACCCGTGACCACAATGGCGCGTCACTATAGATAGATAGATACTAATTTGTTTGTAGCAGCAAGCAGTTAGTGCTGCACTGACAATTTGGAGCTTTTTAAACGTGGATATATTTGAGTTTTTTTGCTCTTCTCTACGTTATGTCTTCAAATATATGACTGTGTGACTATCGGACTGGTTTGGACACAGAAAAGACATTTAAAAAACAGAAATTGAAACTTATGATTGTTGTTTTTTCACCAATTGTCTGACATTAAGGCTACAGACAAAGATGATAACCACCAGACAGGTGATGAAAATGATCACTTTAGAGTGAAGCCATTGAATGTTCAGGTTATCATTCTTCTTATGTTAGTTTTCTCTGAAACCACCTTTTAATTAAATCACCTCCAGCACTGCACGTGTGTGATACAGATTGATACGCTGGGGGAAAGTGAGTTTAGATGGGTTTTCCTTCTCCTCAATCCTGTAAATACTTCCATACTTTTTCTCATAAAGCTGCCCTAGCACAATATTGCACAACTCCCCTTTGCTGCGGTTTGTGTGTGTGTGCTCGTGCGCGCAGGGAATCTCCTTCTCAGTCCCTCCCCTTCACATGAGTACTGTGCATGTGGTAAAAAAAAAAAGAGAAAAGGAAAAGAGGTGGAGGAGGAGGCAAGCTGTGCTGCCTGCAGTAGTCGCTCCGCTCAGCGCTCAGCATCATCCACACCGCCACCGGGACTACAACCGCCTGAACCCAGCCGGTCCTTATTTATTTTTTGGGAAAGTTTCTCACCTTCTTTTTTTTTCCTGGCTCTGTCGCGTGACACTAAGCGCGCAGCCTGGGCCCCTTCATTTCCCCCATGTGGAGTCTCAAATGTTACAATAGAACAAGCCGCGTTTTGGACCCGAGGTGGCACGCAGTATTTGCGTTTTGGATGTACGGATGTCGGCGCTCGGCGCACCGGCTCAAGCATCCACAGTGCCAGTAGTAGTGGAGGAGGAGGAGGAGGCGGAGGAGGAGGAAGAAGAGGTGCTGGTGGAGAAGAGACCGCAAAAGACTTTGGTGCCAAGCAAGCAACCCCAAAGGGGGCAAAGATGGTCCAGAACGTAATCCTGGTGTTTTTCCGCAGGAGGCTGAGCCAGAGGCCGGCGGTGGAGGAGCTGGAGAGTCGGAACATCTTGAAGCGTAAGTTCAAGTTGTCATGATTGTCTCTCTCTCGCTCTCTCTCTCTCTTGTGGTGGGGCGTTCGTCCACTTTCATGTGGAGAAAAAAAAGTTGGTCCTAAAGTTGATCTGAGTTCAGGTGGGCTTCCATGTTAAAAAATAATTCTAAAGTTGAGCTTTAACACCTGTATTAGACTAATTGTGATGTGACTGAAGGGGCATTTCAAAATAAGACGTTCACACCACGTGTTATTACTGTTTTAAAATGATGATTATTAAATGATGATTAAGTAAATAAATAAATATGATTAAGTAAATAAATAATAATTAGTCTAGCTAACTATTTTGTTTGTACTAGTTTGTTTTTTTACTTATTCAATTGTTGGATGACAGAAGCTTCTCAAATGTGATAATTGATCTGCTTTGTTCTGTGTGTGGGACAAAACAAGTCAAATTACTTTTGGCTTTGGAAAACTAAACAGTTTTTTTTAGGGGGGGGGCACTATGAATAAATTAAGAAAATGAACGGCAGATTATTGTAAACAGTAATCGTTTTTAAACAAAAACTTGCTATTTGCTAGTATAATTTTTCAATATCGACTTATCGTGAAGACATTTTTGTCCCAGCAAATATATTTGTAAACCATGAATCCCGCCAAACTGAATGTGATCCTCCTCGGCTGTTTCCAGAGAGACGAGGTAGCTAGATGGTCCGCTGAAGTCTGAGTCACGTGCTCATGCAGCCTCCCCCTCGGCTGATTTGAACTCGCATTTGGACCGTTGAAATACCTCGAGCCCCTCGGTGAAGCGACAACTGTGTGTGTGTGTGTGTGTGTGTGTGTGTGTGTGTGTGTGTGTGTGTGTGTGTGTGTGTGTGTGTGTGTGAGAAAGCGTGCAGATCGCAGCAAACTGTGAAACTCGTGCGTGCAGAGCGATTGCGAAGCGGTGAGGAATGCAGTCCCGCAGTCTCCCCGGTTGAGGCGGGCCACCTGTGCGCTCGGAGCAGCTGTCGTCTTCGTCGCTGACCACCCGCCGCGCCCCCCGCAAGGGGAACGTGTGTTCAATGCTCAACACATTAGCTTGACCCGGTCTCCGAAACCGCACACGAAAACCCATACAGTCAAAATGCACTTATAAAATGTTCCTGTTGCGCCCAAAGACTAAAATAGAGAAGAAAGAGAGATTCAAAATAAATGAAGTGACATCTAGTGTAACTGATGAAGATGAATCCTACTTAGGGGACTCTAATCCGCCCGCCGTCTCGCTCTCTAACTCACTTTCGACACTGATCCGCAGTGGAAGTGAGCCCCCGTCCTCTGAGCAGTATTGATCCCGCGCATTAGGCTCCATTAGACTTCGCAGACTTCATCACCCGTCAAAGGCCTGGTAGTCACTTATCGTTTGCTACCGTGACTGAGCATCTCCCCAAAACAAAAAAGAACTAAATATTTAGTGGAATTATAGTCGACGTAAATGAATGCTTTTGATCTGCTTTTTAGATTTGTTTTTTTTTCCCTTTTGTGTCAACAGAAAGAAATGACCAGACGGAACAGGAGGAGAGGAGGGAAATCAAACAGCGGCTGAATAGAAAGGTAGGCGGCTGCAGTGACCTGACAGAGTTTGCTTAAAAAAAAAAGTTCAAATCAAATCCCACATTTGGGGCGATCGAACGCGTCGATAAACCCGGCGAGGGCTGACACGTTCTCCTCCTTCTCCAGCTGAACCAGCGGCCAACGGTGGACGAGCTGCGGGACAGAAAGATCCTCATCCGCTTCAGCGACTACGTGGAAGTGGCCAAAGCTCAGGACTACGACAGGCGGGCGGACAAGCCCTGGACCCGGCTGTCAGCCGCTGACAAGGTAACTAAAACAAGCGGGACAGCAGCGCTGGCCTCTCGGAGGCGCAACGCGGTGCAACGCTTGTGTTCAGCGCCTCTCCGAGGTTTCCGCCGGTCTTGAAAAGTCTTAAAAAGTCTTAAAAAGTTCAGAGGTTCCTCGAAGAGGCATTAGAAAGTATTAAAGACACAGAAATGTAATTTGCAGAAATGTTTTTTGAAGGAAGCAGCTACAGTACAGTCACTAGGAAGTGTCACTGAAGCACCTGAATGACGTTCCACTTATCTGGGTTCAGGTCGAATTCATTTAGTTTAGTTTATTGATAGGAATTATTGTTTCACCTGCCAAAACGTGGTATTATAATAATAATAATAATAATAATAATAATAATAATAATAATAATAATAATAATAATGATAAACAATTTTAGGCCGTTTCATCACACGTCATGAAATAGGAAGTAAGCTGCACTCTTTGTGCAGAAACCCCGTCCCTCACGATTCATATTTCTAATATAACCCTCCTGGTTACTTTGACGTTTGCAGTACTTGACATCATCATCATCATCATCATCATTTTCGTTGACACAGTGAAGCTTGCATGATCTGCACCATCTGCAGATGTTTTCTCCGTTTTAAAAAAAAGAAACGCCTGAGCGACCGCGAGGAGGAGGGACACACCTGGGCCCACGCTTCGTGTTTACCTTTTTGTTTTTGTTTTTTTTTGTTTCCCGCAGGCGGCGATACGAAAGGAGCTGAACGAGTTCAAGAGCAACGAGATGGAAGTTCACACTTCGAGCAAGCACCTGACGAGGTCAGTTTGAGCCTGGCGACATTTCTGCAAAGATCAAGCGATTTAGATTTTTTGTCGGTCACAAAAGTGTCTAATAGAATCAGTCATTTTTGGACAAACTCTGCAGGCCGCTTTATCGAGCGGATGATGTTCCGGCAGAGTCAGTGTGACATTGTGCAAAGACCCAAAAGTGCATTATCGGCCAGTGAGCGCACGCCCTGCAGTGCACGGGGCTTACATTTAGCTGAAAAAGCAGGCCCCTGGAGATGAGAGAGTTTCACCCTTTTGTACCACCTATCCACGATAATGAATGTCCGTATATTTTTAGCTTACGTTTTGCTTGTGTCAAGATTCTCTATTGCTAAAAAAAAAAAGCAAACCCCTGAATTGGAGGAGAAGCCATTGGCTGCTTTTAAACGCACTGACCGCTGGACTATTTATAGGCCTTTTTGATTGATGAAACCTCAGTGTGTGAATATTTTAGCCCGCGTTCACACTTTCCCTCTCCCCTTTTCCCCTTTTGCAGGTTCCACCGGCCGTAGCAAGGTTTTCTTCTGTGAAGAGTTGCCGATATATATATCTGGTTCTGTCAGCGAAGGCCTTTTTGCACGGAGTCTTCCGGCTCCCCGGCCCACAGTCAGTGGGCGCTCTGGTACTTGTGTCCAGCGAAACCTTGGAGGCTATGTCTCTGGAAAAAGGGGAGTCGACGGGTAGACGTCGTGGATGCATGCAGCGAGCTCCACTTCTGCTCGGAGGAGCCGCTCCTCCTCCACCGGCCCCTCGCCTCACACCTCGTCAGAGGAGCAGGGGGGGAGGAGTCAAGGTCACGCGTTCGCCATCGAACACGTGACCTTTTATTTTGTAAAACAGACTCTTTTTGAAAGACTTTTTTTTTCTTTTTCTTCGATGCCACGGGAGGAGGACGGGGGGAGGGGGGGGTGCATGTGACAGAGTTGACCAATCCCCACTCCAGAATCAGAACCACCCCCCCACCCTGTGTCCGAGTCTCACCAATTCAGTTGATGCGTTTCATATCGACGGTGTAAACAGAAACCTTGTCTGTGTAAAAGACAGAATTCCCTTTGTAAGCACTATTTATTGTCTGCACAATACAGGTTTTCAATTTGTAACAAACTTTGTCTCGCCTTTGGTGTTTTTTTTCTCCCCAAGCACATGTCGACGCCACGGCACGGCAGAAGTGTGCGCTATTCTGTAATCACAAAAGGTCAGATTTAGGGGCGATAACCGCTGACTAAGCATCCTGTAATCCGCTCAGATTTATCCCAGCGTTTTAGTGCCTTAGTAAGCGGATAACGGCATTGTAGTGAGGTTCACCTCCGATCAAGCGGCAATTAGTTTACGAGGGAAAGGCCGGTGACCCGTTTCTTCTCTCTGAGGAATGAGGATGGGCATCATTTGTGTGCGGGGCATCGAGCAGGCGGGCGAGGTAAAATCCCCTCAGGAAAACAAGTCCACCTGGCTGACTTTCTCCCAATTGGAAGCCAGATGTTGATCCGTTTGCGCGGCTGCATGTTACCGGCAGAGGAACCGGAATGAAAGAAACAAGTCATTAGTTCTGAACCACTGCAGACCCTTTAAAATAATAGGAACTGCGGGTGCATTTGAGGCCGTTGAAAAGCCTCTTTCAGACGGTAGAAAACTGATATTAAATGTGTGTGTGTGTGGGGGGGGGGGGCGGCGTGTTCAGATTGGCAGTGCAGGTTTTTGCTTCTTTTCGGACGTCGATGTGCAACGCTAGGTGAGTCACAGCCTCCGTCCCGGCATGGTGGAGGAACAGATGGCGGCTCCAGTTGAAATTGCGCTGTACCTCAGTGCCGCTCGCCGTCAACGAAAACCAGCATCTACTGGCCCCAGAACAGCCCCGGTTCCCGGTTACCTGTGGAGCTGCGTGGGAGGAACGAGGGAATGCTCTCGCGGGCGGGGGGGCGGGGGATGGGATATCCTGACTTCCGGGTGTCCCTCAGATAACTAGGGGGCACAAACACACACACTGAACATATGTTCTGCTGTTTTCTTGCCAACTGGAAGCGAGATGAGCTCGTGGTTCATAACCAGGCCTTGGAGTACAAATCACGTCACGTATTGGACAACTTTTTACGTTTATTTAACAACACACAATGTCAGTGTTCCCCAAGAACCACACATTAGCTTTATATTCGCTCTAATCCTACCAAACGGGGTCCCTGCAGACCCCACAGGTGTACCTGTTGTCAAATGCTTTATTCTATCATTCCAATTGTTCATGACTTTGTCAATCAATGTGTTCCTAAGGACTTCAGAGCATTGTTTTCTGCTTTAATTAATGCTTGCTTTTTTCCCCTTTTTTTCTGGAGCATCCAATTCGACCCAAGCATCTTATTATAAGATGGAGCTATTTTTATATAATTATCACACACTACCGGGGGGATGAGGGCCAGGAGAGGGACGCAGCATCTATTATTATTATTCTTTCTTCAGATGACAATTACATAACTAACAATGTTCTGAGAAGAGATAAGTTAACATTTTGTCACCTCGGTTTATTCGTAGGATTTTCCGGGGAGTCGGCAGGCCAATTGATGTTAAATATAACTAAGTTAAATATAAGTATGTTAAATATGTCGCCGTGATGACGTTTAACAATATGCTGCTCCTGTAAATGTAATATTCACATGATGAAATCAGTCGTGCACTCGAGATTAACTGCACAAATAGTTCTAGTATTCCAAAATGACTCAGGCCATAATGGTGTTTTAAAGATGGTAACTCATAATCATAACAATGATGCATCAGTTGTTGTTTTTTCCCATTTCTATCCCGGCCTGACCCTCGGAGAAAAACGTCACGATAGAGCATCACGATGCCTCCTAATATGGTGGCCTCTTGCATAACTACCAGCAGCAAGCACAAGACGACCCCGCCCCCGAATAAAGGTGTTTGTTTGTTTGTTTGATTTTTTAAACTGAAAACAAAAACACATTCAGGTTGCATGCAGCTCAAATAACGAGAGATTTAGAGAAAAACGGCGGGGAAATGTCACTTGACCTTACTTACTCAACCACATCCAGAGTTTAAAACTTAACATTTTGATACATGCTTTTACATGTGAAAAACGTTTGATTTTTGAATGCAGGTATTTCACTCGTAATGGAGTATATTTGATTTTGTTGCACGGCTGCTTTAATTTTAATTTTAATTTAATGTTAACACATCTTGACATTCACTGTATTTATGGAACGATTTAAGCAATGGGGCCATCTAGTGTCTCATGACTGCTGGTGCTGCTGCAGAGGAGCATTTACATCATCGGTGTTCTCTTACATTTTTAACAAATCATGGGAATTTATGGTAAAATTTATTTTTACGGAGTTGGACATAAAAATGTAAATCTACTTTTTTTGTTTGAAAATACTGTCAGGGCCTGTCTTACTATTATTACAGAGGGAAACAAATCAGTAATTTAATAATAATAATACATGAGTTTAGATGTATTTAAAGACCTGTCTACCAGTTTAAGTAGTATTTTTTTTATCCTTTATTTACATTTCTTTTGTTTTTATTTGCATTTATTTTACTGCAGGTATTTTAATTACAAGTGATCTGTTTTGTCACTTGCGTCATTCATCCTGCCATATATATATATATATATATATATATATATATATATATATATATATATATATATATATATATATATATATCATTGTATATATTATTAATGTATTTTATTATTAATCATATACTTAATATAATAATTGAATAATGTGGTTTGTATCTATGATCATTACAAGCGTGGCTCATCGTAAGGCATTCCTCCGTCTGCACTAGCCTCCATGCAGCTGCGCAGTGCCAGAGGCCTGCATGGAATCCAGCCTCTGGGATCAGTGGAAACTTTTTGGTGAAAGGTCAGCGCTGTCGGGTCATGGGGCAACAGGGAGGACACGGCTCCCTGTAATCCTCCAAAAACAAAACAAGCTCCAGAAGAATGGGGTCAAGCCCCGCTGGTCACCGCAGAGAGGACACGGTTACAAATAACCAGCCGCCCAGGTTGTCAGCAGGCCAATAAACGCCTCCACTTGTGCCACATCGGCAGAGAAGGGTGCAAATTCTGTGATGAGACACGACAATGGCGGTCGTGTAACTCACGCTGTCCATCATTTAAATTGGGTCACCAGACTCGCAAAGTGAGCCGGTTTTCAAAGGTGGCGGGGTTCAGTCCGAACAGAAGCCCGGCAGGAGTCCCTTTTTATTATGCCACTCCAAAGTATAATCAGAGAGCTGGAATTATAAACTAGAGGTGTGCTTTTCAGCTGCATTGTGGAAAATGTAGTATCCAGTGCTTTTGGAGCTGGACCCATAATAGGGGACAAAAAGCCCGGATAGCTCGTCCTCCGCAGTGGATTTTGACTCTCCTTTTTTTTTTTATGTATGGGCCTCTTGTGAGTCCCCCAACGTTGTGGACCTGCGTTCCTAAATGGATGGCATACCCATTTAAGGATGAACTACAAATCTGTAGGGAAGCCGACTAATCTCAAATGTCACAATGTCCCTTCACGACTCTTGTCACTACTTCTCTTAGACACAGTCTGCACCATCCACTGGTAAATCATCTACCTGTTCACTTTATTTACCCCTTTAAACTACATTCTTTCCCTCCTCCAGTGTTTCCCAAATCTTTGAGCATGTTAGTATTTGTAGGATTGCTCTAGAGCAGGGGTAGCCAACACGGTGCCCGCGGGCACCTGGTCGCCCGCAGAGACCACGCTAGTCGCCCGCGAAGCATGTTCTAAAAATAGAACACGCTTATGAGCTTTCACGAGAAAAAGAATAAAAAAAATAAAAAATTCACTGGTGTCCGCACAGCGGTCGGAGCTACTTACGTGTCATGGTTCTAACTTGTATCATGGTTCTAACTTTAGTCGCGGTTAAAACTTTATAACAACAATTAATAACCCACAACTAACACATTTTAACAGGGTAAAACACCAAGACACAACAGTTTGTGACTTATTAACAATTTGTAACACTAATAATTGTACATTTATAAAATTACACCACAGAGCATGCTGGGTACAGCTCGCCCACTATCACACCAAGAAGAAACTCCGTCGCAGGAAGAGACAGACCCTTCCTGTTTTTTTTCACCTACATTCCCCTGGGTCCTAAGTCCCTCCAGGTTTAGCTTCCTAACACCCTCTATGTACCAACGTAAAAACAGCTGTTCAGTTGGCCTGCGGTCCTTTTCAGCATCAATGAATGAATGCGTTTACTGAAGAAAAAAAATACGCCAGAATCTTACAAAATACTGTGATATTAATTTTTGGCCATACCGCCCAGCCCTAACTCCGACCATTTCTGAAGGGGGTTAGATAGAGTTAGATAGAGTTAGATAGTTAGATAGGGGTTAAATAGATAGTGATCTGTGCAACTTTGTTGTTCAGGAAGTTTGTATCAAACAAGTAGCCCTTCGTATTATTTTGTACCCTTGAAGTAGCTCTCGGCTTCAAAAAGGTTGGTGACCCCTGCTCTAGAGCTATGTGTGCATTATAGATAGCAGCTTCCACTAACCCTAACCCCCTAACCCTAACCCTTCCACTCTGAGGTGGAGGATGTATTCAGATTCTTTATTTTAGTAAAAGTAGTAATACCGCACTGTAATACTTAATTATTAAGTAAAACCCCTGCATTCAAAATGTGATTTAAGTAAAAGTGCAGAAGTATTATCAGCTACATTTATTGGAGGTATTAAAAGCGTCAAGTGTTCCTTACTGTCCCGGTCGGAAAGGAATATTATACATGTAGTTATTTGACTGGTGCATTAACATGTAAGCAGCACTTGAACTACTTTGTACATTGTTGTTCTTTTTGGGAAAAAATACTTCATAATACACTTTACAAACTGAGCATAATTTATTAAGCTGTCAGAAATTGAAGTGCCATATCTGCGTCTGAAATGTAGAGCAGTAAAAAAACACTAACGTGGAAAGGTACCTCAAAATTGTACAAAGTTGAGTACTTGAGTGAATGTATAAAGTTACATTCCACCTCTGCTTGTAATGAGTGGAGGGAAACGTAGCGGGCATCAGTAACCACAAAGCACTTTGATCGTGTGTGTGTGTGTGTGTCATGGCTCCCCCGTGTGGACACTCAGGTGAAGTGCAGCATGCTGTCCTCGCACTCCCTCGGCACAGTCACCTTGTAGCTGTGGCACGCCAGTTTGTAATTGCGTCCGCTGTTGTTGTCCCAGTGGTGGCCTCCTTGCACGTGGTAGCGGATGGCAAATTCCAAGATGGCCCCTGGCTGCAGAACGAAGGGCGGGACGGGCAGACGGAATCTGAAGACATCCGTCTCCGGAGCGCCGGACGCCGCGCGGTGGCCACTTGACGCCCAGGGCGCCGCGGTCTCCGTGTGTGTTCTCCAGTTGGTGAAAGAGTAGTGCACTGCCACTTCTTTCTCGTAGGCTAAGTTGAGTACTCGTATGCTGCCTGTTATCCCCTGCTCTGAACACAGGACCTGCTCCAGACACACACTCTGGTTGCGGAGACGCTCCAGGAAGTCCGGCTGGGCCCCGACATTCTCGGGGAAACAAGGTTTAAAGTAAGGCAGGGACAGCTCCAAAGACTTGCCGAAAGCCAGCTCGGAGCTCATCAGGAGCCGGAACATAACGTGTTGGGGTATCAAGGGGGGCTCCTGAACTTTGAAGACCTTCACGTCCTCCAACTCGAGGCCCAGCGAGTCCACGAAGCGCACCTGCAGGCTCCGGAGCTCTTTCGTTCTCTCCGCCGACGAAGGGAGGGACTGAGCTCGTCTCCTCATGATCGTCTTGGTTGGAGGGTCACCGGGCGAGCCGCGCTTTAGGTTGAGCTCCTTCATCGAGGGGGCCCTCGGGCCCGGGGGTCGGATCCGGACCGGGGCTTTGGGAGGATGAGGCTTGGGGTCATAAATGTCCCGAAGGCGAATGGTCGTGGTCCTCGTGGCGCACGCGGCGTCACCGGGGCCACTGAAGAACCGAGGCGTTGTCCCGCTCTTTTCACCAGAACCGGCCATGTTCGTCACATTAGACACGCCCTGAGACACAAACCAGTATATCATGTATCACTCATCTTTTCATTTTACAAAGCTGGACAACAATCACCGGTTTTCGAGACAAAACAGCAATTACTTCAGTCAAATGTTTAGAAACTAGAGCAATATGTTGCTGCACGCTTAAAGAAAGACCAAACCTTCACAGCAGAGACTCCTTGTGTTCTTCTTGTGGGCGTTGACCTCGTTTGCTGCCTGCTGGCAAAGTTGCTTTGAACCCAACTGCTGCCAGATGACAGATGAGAGCTCGCGTCTGCCAGCAAATGCCATTAATATTCAACAGGAGCAAAAACCAAAGCAAAAAAATAAAGGATATATATATATATATATATATATAATATTGCAAGCCACGGACAGCAGACAATCTAATAAGTGAACTGGATAAGAAAACAAAACCCTCAGTGACCAGGATCTGAAGACCAGACTGTAGTCTATGGCTCCAAAGCCCTTTGAGCTCAGCCCTTGACATTAACATGAGACCTTAGTTGGGGACGGGAGGTGGGGAGTGAATATTTATATTTATAGGGTAGTGTGGCTGTGTATCTGTCCTCGGAAGATGCCTCTCATGCTTCTTTTATAGTCCACTGACACTCCAAACCTTCTGTCAGTCTGCAAACTATGTGTAATTTACAAGTGACCTTGCCCCATGCTCGTAAACTCTTTCACATGAAAATAACAGTACATGTAATTACTGGTGAAACGAGTGTTTCCATATGGCAACTACAGAAATGTGGAGACGCATTGGCAAAATACGTAGTTGTGAATTTAGTGAATTTAAGCAGGTGATTTACTGCAGAAACCTTGCATCATGCTATCAGATTCCAAACTTCAAGTTAAACTCTGTCCGTGTTCAATATGAAAAAAAATACATTATGAAATAAATATATCATGTGAATAAACTTAAAAAATATATGAATGAAAAAACAGTTCATGAAAAAAACACTATTTGAACTCTACTGTAAAATAGTCATTCTGATTATCACATTTTGTACTTATGAACAAAGCTAAAGTTACTGTGAATCTACCCAGCCAGAGGGACTTAAAATGAATCCATCACAAGCTGCAGGACGTAACGTAGAGCTTGATGCATTTGAGAAATGGTAGCTGATGTGGACAGAAAGGCTGCTCTGACCTTTTGACCTTTTTGCACCAGCAGCACAGGGGTTAAGCACAAGGGTGTGGCTGAATGAGGACTTAAAACGAGCACAGTCCGTCCACCATTAAGCCTCTTCACTCAACACAATCATACTTTTTATTTGTATTTTGTGGACATATTGTGTCTGTAACTCAGCAGGTACAGGTCCCAGCTGGTCGTGATGTTATCGTTCCCTTTGTTGCATTCGTCTGCAAAGTGGCTCATCAAGCTCTCCGACCGGAAGATGGAAGGGAAATAATTGATACAATTGTTGATGCAGCAAGGAGCTATTTAGGGATCACAATACAATATGTGGAATACTCAATAGACTGAGTGAACTATGACGATAACTTTATAAAGGAGTGATCTGCATCATATTGGTAATTCATATTCTTCAGTGGAGCTCTAGAAGCTTAAACAAAGAAACATAATTAGAAGGGTATTGATCAAAACTAAACACAGCACACCAAGATTACAGCTTTCCCTGATGATTTTGCTTGTATGCTTTGTTTATATCTCTATTACGTTAGCGCAGTATTTACGTTATGCATAAACTCAGTAAACCGTGAACATACTTGATGTTTGTTTGATGTTTGTCTTGACAGGTACATGTGTGACAACTGATTGAAAGAGCCCAGAGAAGAAGACGTGTTTGATATGAGATGATCAGAAATGACTGATCTCATATAAACGTGAGATGATTTTAATTGTCAGACAGTTCTGAAATGTTTCAACGCTACAAATTATTCCTGAAACTATTTCACAATACTGTGGAGAATGTTGTATAATTTATATTGTCATTTGTCTACTTAAATAAAGTTTGAATCAAACAGATAAATGTGTGTGTTGCTCAGTCATTTTTATTGTCAGGATGTTAAATGGACCAGTTTTTTTTTTATCCTTCTGCGGCATGAAATCAAGTTGTTCACATCACCTGTTTAAACAGAGTAATTACATAGATGTGTTGTGTAAATCTAGACACTCAACAGAGCAGCAACGCTCACGCAGACCGATGTGGGTCACGGAGCAGATATTATGGAGGCTAGGTACAAAATTCTGACCCTTTGCTTTTTTATAAACAGCATTTACTTGTACTTTTACTTTCAATACTTAAGTACATTTAATATCAGAAAAATACTTTTGATACTTAGATAAAGTAAAGTCATTTTCCAGTAAGGTATCTTTACTTTTACTCAAGTATGGCTTTTGGGTACTTTATACACCACTGGTATTATGTGAATCTGCTCGGTGTAGTAGTGCTATGGGTGGGGCCCTGGGTAGTTTTAAATGTGATGTCTTATTACCTGTAATTATAAATTAATATAATGATTCTTACAACCGTTGCTCTCTTATTCTGGATTTGAAATAACTGGCGGTGCCTCCAATAAAATGAAGGAAGTCAAATAAAAGGTCTATGCCTCTTATTAAGTCCTTTCATCTTGTGTTTTAATTGTATTTTAGCCCTTTTTTAAACGGTTCTTACCAAAAACATGAATTTGCTTTTCTGTGATGAACTTTAACACTCCAAAGATACTTTAACTGCCTAAAAAACACTTTGTTATTTATACAACAAACAAAATGACTTGCACATCCTTTATGAAATACATGTCAATAGAGATACGACACAATATCCAAAACCCAAAATAATTATGAATTCCTCTTAATTGTAACTTCAAGTCTTTGCTGTTAGTTTCAGGACAATAACACAAAGAAAAAAAAGATTGGCATATTCCTCTGCTAAACAAGTGAGGCTGTTAGACGAATCATGGACATATCATGCTCATTTGCATGAACTCTAACGTTTGAACTGTAAAGATTATGAATCGTATTTCTATATGTATCAGCTTAATTTTTTTAAACAATTTACATCGTGATGTCTAAATGATTATTTGTAGACAGGGCTACATCAATAAACACCGTATTGAAGTCATATCTTTGTTTGATGTCAGTTATCTCCAAGTTTATGTGTTTTGGAGGTTTTACAATGACTGAAGTCAATTGGATGTCTTCAGTGAAACCCAATATATACTGTAATTCACCTTTCCAGCTTTTTGACTTTGACATTTTTATGTGTTATAGTTTTGTTTTGTTACTTTGGTTATTTCAGCCTCTATATGTATAGCCCATGGTGGGTTCTGAAGTTCTTGTTGTTCCACTGATAACCAGGGTTCCACTGCATTCACTCTCATTCTCAACATTTTAGCAGAGGGAAACACAAGTCTTGGATCTTTACTGCAACATATTTTCACAAATATAATATCATATATAATGCTATTTTAATTATGTTACAATGTTAATGCTATTTTCATTCTGTGTTTAAAAAATGCAACAATTATCTATTGGATGTGTATTATTGTCTATCTTTTATTTGTGGGGAACTAAATGTGAAAGTAACAGGTAGTTTTTTTTTTGATTGATTGTTAATTGCTTTGTTTATTCATCTCTATTATCTCAACATATAATAATATGGTCAAAAAAGGTTATGAAAAAATGAAAAGATCACAGTATATATACGTCACTAGATAGTATATGAAAAGTACTGAGGTTCAGGAATTAGTCAAAGCTTTCACGGGTCACCTCACCAACTGAGTTCACATTCTGCCAGCATGTCGCCCACTCACCCCGTTTCCTCAAAATATGACAAGAGGTGCTCTGGAAGAAGAATTTTTTCGCACTGAGCGATTTGACACAAACCCCATAAACCTCCAGTTGCTCCATCCTCAGCAGCTGTTGCTTCACAATTCAAATTACAGCGAGGAGTCAGAAGGGGGCGCTGAAGCGAGCGGAGACGCCGCCCGAGTCATGTCTCAAGGACACTTTTCAGCTGAGTCACTGTCGTGTGTGTGTGTGTGTGTGTGTGTGAGAGAGAGAGAGAGAGGACGTGGTCTTAAGTATTCTGCACAGGCCTATGTGTGACATCATATCATGAGAACAAATGAATAAGGCGAGACCCAAACATTTTTTTGAACGTATTATATTTCTGTCCATTGTTTACACCAATAGCAGATTAGGTGTATTCAGAGGTTATTGATTTCCATTCCTGTGGCTGACCTTGGCAAATAGGAAAGACAAAACCAGACAAGTGAGTGACGTACTGAACTCGGACAGACTGAAGAAGTCCTTCGGCCGACAGTTAGTGGCAGAGAGAGCGTGTCCTCCAATCAGGGGGTGATAAACTGTCCTT
Organism: Myoxocephalus aenaeus; assembly: GCA_038501785.1. Taxonomy (NCBI): domain Eukaryota; kingdom Metazoa; phylum Chordata; class Actinopteri; order Perciformes; family Cottidae; genus Myoxocephalus; species Myoxocephalus aenaeus. The sequence goes on along the minus strand of JBAMJR010000075.1, from coordinate 706,602 downwards.
TCAGGCAGCAGCAGCAGCAGCCGCACCACGTGTCGGTGACAGGTGCAGCACCTGCTGCTGCTCAGTGCGTCACCCACAGTGAGGACATCACGAGCGGGGAAAGGAGGAGCTATCAAAGAGGCGAACAGCACAACCGCATTCTCCTCTAAACTGATCCCAAGAAGAAGAAACGGGGAGAAAGAGGGGGAAACTGAAGAAAGAAGAGTCCTGATACAGTTTGGTCAGCGTCTCTCCAGCATCATCTCACACACTCGCCCACTGTCCTCCGCCTTGTCCTCCGCCTTGTCCTCCGTCTTGTCCCCCTCCACCACAGAGCACCGCCACGACTCGTCTATCCGTCTGGAATCAGAGGGAAGCCCTGGCAACCGTGACGACAGTCGCCCTTTTTACGTCCCACTCCGTCCACCACTACGCAGAGCTCGCCCCCAGACGGTCAACATGAGGAGAGGGCTCCAGAGTGGTCAAGCTCAGGAGGGGCTTCAGCCCGGCGGCGAGGAGAGAGAGAAGGAGGTGTGCAGGGAGAGGGAGAGGGAGGAGAAGGAGCGGCAGCACAGGAGGGCCGAGAAGAAGCTGCTGGCCTTCTGGATGTCCTTGTCCCACAGGACCTGGACACTCTTCTGGCCCCGCGAGAGACCGGGCTTCCAGCGCTCCGCCTCGGCCGCCCGGCTGCTGAAGAGTGAGGCATGAGGAGGGAAAGTGTGTGTGGCCGTAGTGTGTGTGTGTGTGTAGGTGAGTGTGTGTATGTGTGTGTGCGGAGGTTTGTCAGTAGCAGTGTCAGAAGAGGCCTCACAGACCTGCTGTCAAGTGAACCTGTGTGTGTGTGTGTGTGTGTGTGTGTGTGTGTGTGTGTGTGTGTGTATGTCTTAATATGTGTGTGTGATCCATTCAAGTGGATGAAAGCAGCTCCCTCCACCTAGTCCACCATTTATGTTGCTGCCCCGTCAGAGCTGGAGTCACAGGTGAAGGGGCCAAAGAAGCTTGTCGTCGCAAAACCTCTTTATGGAAACCGGTTTTCAGCAAAAAAACCATCAGCTGTGACTTTTTGAAGATCACAAAGATGGGTTAACAGGGCATCGGCCATGGTGGTGACCCATCTCGCCCTGGAGCTGCGTTCCCAAGGGAAGAAGCTGAGCGGCTTCACGTGCAAACCGACCCGCTCGGCCCACGGCTTACCGCCAGAGAGCTTGTGGATCATCGCAGCCCAGATCCTGCAGCTGTACCTGGTACCGTACCTGGGCATGGTGGCGGCCGGATAGTCATGGATGTAGTGCAAGTATGTGGGACATTATTTTTCTTTTTGAGTCTTTTGTTGTTGTTAAATGCAAGACATCCATCCATCCATTTCCATCCGCTTATCCTCCGGGGTCGGGGTCGCGGCAGCAGGTCAAGCAGGCCGACCCAGGCTTCCCTCTCACCCGCAACATTTTCCAGCTCATTCTGGAGGATCCCGAGGCGTTCCCAGGCAAGCTGGGAGATATAATCCCTCCAGCGTGTCCTGGGTCTTCCCCGGGGCCTCCTACCAGTTGGACGTGCCTGGAAAACCTCTAATGGGAGGCGTCCAGGAGGCATCCAAATTAGATGCCGGAACCATCTCAGCTGACTCCTTTCGACACGAAGGAGTCAGCAAGACTATTTCATTCTAAAAATAAATATAATAGGTGGTTTTTTATGATCCCCCACTCCCCATAAGTGCAGTCTTTCATTTACCCTTCAGGCGGAGGCAGCCGAAGGTCAAATGTGACGCTTATGTGATGAATTTGTCGCCAAATAGTTACAGAAGATTCTTGTCAAAAAGGAAAGAAGTCGGATCATATCTGGCTGAGACAACAGAGCCTACAGCACGCAGCAGAATCAGAAAGCGAGTCGGACAGATCAGATAGGTCAGAGCCACCTCATTGCTCTCTCCCCGTTTAACCTCTTTGTGAATACCTCACCCGCTCGACGTGACTGACGCCCGGCTGAATTATGCAGAAGGTCAGCCAGCCGCTAGTCGCAGCACCGGGAGCTGTCAGATCGAGTTCCATATATGGGGGAAATACGGGGTCTTATCAAATCAGCGAGTCCAATAGCTTTCTCTTTGACCTCGTTCCACATTGTTCGTTATATATATAAATATATATATATATATATATATACATATATGTACGTATATATATATATATACATATACGTAATGTGTGTGTTCCCAGACACACACATTACCCAATGTGTGTGTCTGGGAACGAAAGGTGCATTAAGAGACCACTGTGTGTTTTTCAGCACTGGGAGGTGTTCAAGGAGATCTCAGAGGTGATTATCTTGGTGGGGCTGACGGGGAATCTGGAGATGACCTCAGCATCCAGAATGTCGACAGCAGTGAGTGGAAACTCACGCACACATGTACAGAACACACACTCACACGCACCAGCACGTAGAATAATATATTGACTATTGAACTGAGTCACTGAGTGAATGTTTACTAGAGTGGTAGCCAGTCACAATCCCTTTCTTTCTTTCTTTGTTTTGCGAAATTCCACAGTAAATTATGTGAATATAATAATTGTACAAATATTTTATCTTTCTCAAAGAAATCTGTAAACAAGTGACATTTAAAATATAAGGTGCTCAGATTTAGTCTGAGAATTAGATTTGTTTTTAATTTAAATTATAATTATCTTTGCCCAGGTGTGCAAGCAAAATTGTGTCTTTTACGTTTGTGTTTTGCTTTTAAAATAACATGCATACATTGTTTGCAGACACCTGTATCTGTTCAGTGATCAAATCATTTTCATGTCCCAACCAACTCCACTCGCAATTTGTGACTCGTCCTTAAAAAATGCGATGCCACCATTCTGTCTCTGGACATTTTAAAGCCAGTTCCACGCAAAACCCGGAGAACCGTAAAGCTTAACGGAGCGAGACATGCAACTTCAGCATCCATCGATAATCATTCATTATCAGCAAGCCCCAGACTGCAGCCTGAGAGATAATTGCTCATTAGCTGTGCACCCTGTCGACCGATCGGGGCATTTTTCAGGGTTACCCTGACGTGCTGCTGACAAGCGGTGGGGAATACATTTGCACAGGGACACTTGAACACAGCTCCCACGTGATTGGGAAATGTGATTAAGCCAACCCGTTTCCATCCACAGGCCAACACAGGCCAGATGGATGAGGCTCAGCTGCAGTGGAGGATGGTGTTCTATAATCTGGCCCTCATTCAGGTGACACACTCTCCATCCTGCTAATAACACTCTCAATCACGGCTTCAAGACAATTCAATTAAATCCAAAGGAGCTTTGCTGGCGCGATAAGATCGTCCTCTCACTTCAATAATGCATCTCAGCCTATTAAACGTACCAGATGACAGAGATGGTGTCCAAATGATAACTATGATGAAGTATCTATGAAGTTGGTGGAGCACAAAGAAAAAACATAATTGGGCTGATTCTTCCATTGCCAGCTAACATTTGTTTTTTTTATTAGTTAACTACGAGTTGTACATATTTTCCTGTACATATTTCCTGTATTTTGTTTTTAAGACATTTCACCAATATCCTGAGAGTTTTCAAATAAGTACGCTATTATTTGTCCATATTTTTGGGGTTCTGTAGGTGCAGGGCCATTTTGATATAAAAATGTCTACAATGAAATGAACATGGAGAGAGAGAGAGAGCGCAATGAACCATACTGTGAAAAACACGCCCACCAGAGGGGAAAACACTATGCCAACCAAGAGCTAAAATGCTAACGCTAAATGCCTGAAGCTAGCTATCCGGTAATTAGCTCAAACATTAGCGTTCATCATGTTAAAGGACTAGTTTGGCATTAGCACCATGTTTGCCAATGATGACGGGATAGGACAAGTTAGCTGAGGGCGAGCTAATGTTAGCTATGTGTTAGCTAGTTACTAGACGTTAGGCATATTTACAATTTCCCATTCCTCCCGCTGATTATTGCCTGTAGCCTCAGGTTTCATGGGTTCAGCAGCTTATAAAAACGTAGTCCTGGTTTTCTTTACCCTGTTGGTTGTGCATCCCACCACACAGCAGCTTTTAGGCATTTGTTCTGTTGCCTGCTATAGCAATAAGAACGTGACAAGTAAGCACCTTGACGCAATACAAAGCCAATGGAGAGCGATTATTGCTTGGGCAGGGCTTAATTGCGCTCTGTCTGTATGATATCCAGGTCAAATTCTGGGTATTGAAAGAACAGTGTGTAGGATTTAGGGGGATTTATTAGCAGAATTTAATATAATAATCATAATGAGGTTTTCATTGGCCCTGCGATAGTCTGGCGACATGTTCAGGGTGTACCCTGCCTTCGCCTAGTGTCAGCTCAGGTGAGAACATACACATACACATATTTACATAGGGAGCAGGTCCTCTTCACGGAGTCCGCCATGTTGCACCGCCATGTTTCTACAGTAGCCCAGAACAGACAACACAAACACCGGATCTGGAGAGGAGCGTTCGCGTTTGTGCGTTTAACTGAAGGCAGCTGTAGTTCCTCGCCACGCTTGGAAAGAGAGGGGTGGGCGGAGGGATATTCAGTTAGAGGAATGGAAAGTCGGTGAGCTTGGCGTGTTGTTTCTTTGTCAGGTCTGGTGATCGTGGCAGTGATTATTGGATCCAGGAAAGTGGGCATCAACCCAGAGAATGTGGCCACTCCGATCGCTGCCAGCCTCGGAGACCTCATCACTCTGTCTCTGCTCGCTGGTGTCAGCCGCCTCTTCTTCTGTTGGTCAGAGGTCATACTTTACATCAAGAGAGGAACCAAATCAAATCAGATTCTGTGATGCAAAAGGGTTTTTAAGCGGAGAAAGAGCAAAGATGATCCAAATGTTTGCAACTGCATAGCAACAGCAACGTTGTGATTGAGGAGTATTTTCTGCCACATGAGGGCAGCATAGTCCACTTTTGATTCTTACAAAAGTCTGCCAACAGACCGCAGCAGCACAAGACTTTCATCATCTCTGTCATGGATCTCTTGTCATCGAAAAATGTAATTTCCGTTCAAACATCACTTTCTATATCATATGTAATCAAAGATTTATATATTTATGTATTCTGTGCTAAGTTGCTCTCCAGACACGTGGAACCTGCCTCCTGCGATGTTATCCCAGCGTGGGTCATTATTGCCCGTCGCTCTCCACCAATTGGAGAGGTCCTGAAGCGGCCATGTCCATCAGCAGGTGGGTCGATAGTGACACTACCCCATGGGAGAAGTATATGTGCATTTCATTTAGATACATTATTATTATTATTATTATTATTATTATTATTATTATTATTATTATTATTATTATTATATGTTTTTCTTCTTTCCAGTATTGGTGGACTGATTCTGGATTAGACAGTGAGCAATCAAAACTTCGAATGTATGGCAGTGTTCACTCAGTCATCAATTGTGAGTGGAAGACGAACTCCCTTGAACACTTAAAGCTATACTACAAGGAGGTCTTAACTGGTTATCAAATAGCTTCAATGTATTACTGATGCCTCTCCATGATCGACATAAGCAAATGAGACCATCAGCGAGAAGATTGGCTATTTCTATATGATACCTTAATGCCTGTCCCTCGGTCAGATTCCCTGCAAAATAAAAAAGTGATTCATGGCATGCAGAAGAGCCAGCGTTTACATTTGCGCAGGCAAACTTCAGTAATATTTAAGGGTTAGGGTGGCTGAGCTAAATTTCCTCTTTCTTTCAGTCACTTCCAAAATAAACGCTAGCCAGATCAAGACTTTTACACTACAAAGGCGGTGGTGCTCATGAGAAATGCGGTCTTCGTTCCCGTAAAAACAAAATGCTTTTATCCGCAAGGGGTCGACCAAAATCAACACAAAATGAAACCTTCAGCATAATCAGTTATTTTACTTTGGATAATTGAAGTATCTTTCTGATTATACTTTTTTATTCTTACTTGGATGCTATTTTGAATGCATCTAAATTGTGCTTAAGTACTTTTAGAGGCCTCGAGTGATGAAATTAGGACGATAACTCTTATTAGGACGGTAACTATTATTGTGGACACAATCCCCTTAATTGAAGGGGAAACAATTTCTTCTGCATGCTTTGAGCAAAGAAATGAGCCCTGACATGTTTTCCTAAAGGAGTAAGCAGAGCCGGGATTTGAGGTTATGGTTTCAACAGCCTTAATCTTTTGAAGAATGACATTCAAGCTTCATAATTAGCTTCATTATTATCAGTAATGTCAACTAGAAATTGTCGGAGCATGGGGACGCCCAGCAGCTAATCGCATTAGTATTTAAAAGGGCCTCAATTTGAGCTATTAATCAATCATGAGTTATTAAAGTGCTGCTGAAGTTGAGCAGCACTCCCCCTCAAAGGAAGCTCAGAGAGGCATATAGGGCCAGATCTTCACTGACAGAAGTTAGGTGCCCACAAAGCAGAATACTAAGTAGAGAGCAATAACAATGGTCTTTACATAAACCACAAGCCTGATCCGAATGTCAACTATGCATTCACTGGGTCCCGTTGCATCTCTGCCAGTCGCAGTGCTACCAAAGACTCCTGCATGCATTGCCCCCCCAGTACAGGAAATGCATTTGCATTCCAATTCATCGCTCTTCCCTCTTGGCCTGTTGACCAGAAACCACCAGTGGAAGAAGAATTCGGATCCTTTGCCTCGGTAAAAGTAGAAGAAACATAGTCTAAAAATACTCCCTTACAAGTATAGCAATACATTTTTACTTTATTTACACAGATGTCCTCTTTTAGTGTGTTATATTGTTATGCTATGTTCTACTATGCCGTTCTCATCACGAACGAATACACACGTCAATCGGGAGCCACTTTTACATACTTGTTATACTACTGGGTAGATTGTAGTATGGCATATGTAAGTGTATCATGTGTGTTTCTCTCTGTAAAATGTGAATCAGCCAAGTGACTAGTAGCTCCAGCTGCCAGACATATGTTGTACAGTAAAAAGTTAACTATTTCCCTCTGAAATGTAGTGGTGTAGGTGTATAAAGTAGCCTAAAATTGAAATACTAAAGTAAATTACTTTGATTGTACATATACTTCCCTTTACTGCTAGAGGCACTCCTGTTTTTTGTATAAATGATCTATGTGCTTCAAAGCTCTGCGAGCCAAGAGGTTTTGTTCTGCTCCTAATGAAACCAGCCTGAGGGGCGAGCAGTGTTACAATGAATAGCACAACATCCAGACTGCCTTTTCCAAGCCTTCTGAGAAAAAGAAAAGTCTCCTGGGACACTGTGATTATGGATAACTGCTGAATAGATAGCAAGCTAAATTGCTGTTTGGATACTGAACCATTTTTCCAAGAGTATTTACTCTTGACTTTTGTCTTGGACAACCAGGCAACTCCACCCTCCACACTGCCATGTTCAGTTCAATCTTCCCAGTTTTATCAAATGTTTCTTATGGAGTTGATCAGCGCTCCACTTTTTCATGTCTGTCCAGGTGTAGGGGGGAATTGGATGTCCACCTACCTCCACTACTGGAACTCTTCCAATTATAATGAGTGAGAACTGTCCTAGACCATGTGCTGCCCTTTGCTCCTCAGGTAAGACAAACAAACAAAAATACACTAAATGGGCAGTGTACAGGTGTAGCCCTTCCTCAGAAATGTGCAATAAAGACATAATCTCCAAATCAAGCATGTGAGAGTATTATTAAAGCCACATGAATCAGTATTATTTTGATATTGATGAATCAAACGAGAGCTGCAACAATGTCTGCAGCTCTCCTGGGCTTTTTAGGGAATTTTAGCTAATCGTTTCATGTCCAGCATCAAACTTTAGCAAACTAGCTACATAAAAAAAAACACCTACTATACGCTACATGTCCAGTACCAGACAACAGCAGCTAGATAAAGCTAGCAGCTAGCTGGTGGATAATGGAGTGTAACATTTAGCAGCTAACAGTATTTCACCCATGGAGTTGGTTGAGATTAAACCAAAGCTAAATAGCTAAATGTAATGTAATGTAAATAGGGGATGAAGGTTAATCTGGAGGCCGGAGTGGCCATAAAAAAGAATATTTAAAGCCTACTGCTTTTATGGAAAGTACAGACAACTGTCACGAAAACTAGCAGCCATTTTTGACCTGTGCGTTTGACCAGCTCGTTACTTCTCTTTCTATGTTTATCCAGACGTGAACTCCAAAACGGCCAGAGTCCTGATCCTTCTCGTGGTCCCGGGTCACCTCCTCTTCCTGTACACCATCCACCTCCTGCAGGGAGGCCATACTACCATGACGCCCACCTTCATCATCTGCTACCTGTCCACAGGCTGCTTCAATAAAGATGAACCGCTAAAGGTTTTGTTGCTCATTCAGCCAGAAGGAAAAAAAGTCTATGTTTTACGCAAATAATCTCATTGGAAGCACATCCATCCTTTGTCATTGTCCAGGTGGGGATTTTGTTTACGTGGCCAGCCTGATGGTGCGATGGCTGTGGCGAAGGGGACTGGATCCAGACAACTTCTCCATCCCCTACCTCACAGCTCTGGGTGACCTGCTGGGGACTGGTTTCTTGACACTGAGTTTCAGACTGATTATGGCGGTCGGTTCTACAGGGACTGGAGTTTGACACAGATGTGTGGTGCTGCGCACCCTGACTGTACTGTTCCCTACATGAAGTGGCTGAAACAAACTTGCAAATCTCATTGGATACAAGAAGCAAAGTGAGGATTAATGAACACATCTATGGCGTTTTATTTGTCTCTCAACACTGAGCGTCCAAATGGGACAGAAGCACATACATTTTATTCTGTTGACGGATTATTGCACAAAGGATCATTTATTTTGAGGAAACAAAGATTTATTCTGCGCTCAATAAATGCATTTGTCTGTTTGCTATCACTGTAAGAGCACAGAATAGCCTCTCACTCAGTTTGACTAGTTTGCTGTTAAATTCCCCGCGCTGCATCTTCTCAAACCCTTTGGACACCGGCCGTGTCTCTTCCAACGTCTCTGCTCAAGTTTGCCTCAACCGGACACAGCGTTACTGTGTCTCACAAAAAGCAAATTCAGCTAGCTAGCTAGCTCACAGCTAAAGTACAGTTTGGACATAGTGCTGCAGGGACGACGTGTTGTTGTGGGCCAACCCGGAAGTTAGCATCGTCCTGGTTCCCAAAAAGCTCTTTCCATTCCGATTCTGACACGTTTTGTTCAGCAAGATAATCTTCACGATTGAACACCACTTTTATGAAAGTAAAGAGCTAACGTTAGGCTATAAACAAGCTATGCAGTTGCATGACTTGCTCAAGGCGGAGCAGTGTTCGGTGTGATGACGTTTCATCGGCTTTTTTAAAAGACACGTACAAACTTTAAAATTTACAACTGCAATATTTACTATTCTATCTTGTAAAATGCTAAAAGATCTTAAGCTTGCGTTAACCACTGACCAATTGCAAAAATGCTAATTCATTTCCAGGTTTTAGGACTCCTGCAGCACTCTTTAACATTGGCTGGTCGGAGTGAATAAACACAAACGGTCCAGGGGTCAAATTTACTCCCTGAACAAGCAATCATTTCAGGTTAAAAAAGTTGGAGTAGGTAATGTGATTTTTGCCGTTATGTCTTCAATCCGATTGTTAGTATGGGAAGTAGTCGAGAAAAACTGGGGAAATGGGAGGGAGGGACATCACAGCTGAATTAAAGCAGTTTAATTGTGTTGGTTACATATGAACAAAAATATGTTTGTATGGGAGTCTCTACCTAGTTATCCTGATAGGTAAATACGCTAGCTGACAGATGTCAGATAAGCAGTGGCAAACTGAGCTAGCTGGCTAACTTCTTATTTGTCAGCTACTCAGCCAAGGCATGATTAAATCAATGTTTCTTTTATTGCTCTTAAATGTTATTACTGAGCAGCACAAGTGCATGTAAAAGATGTTAGATGTAAAAGCCTAGCGAGTTTAATAGCTAGCTGATATGCCAATTACTATAAACCAGCTGATAGCATGCCATAGAAATGAGATATAGCACACTGTTGAATTTTCTATTTTTGTATTATTTAGGGAGGTACAGATTTATTTTGCAGAGGAAATTAGTAAAACAGGTGCACTTTGTTCTCAGATTTGATTTGTATGGAAATAATTGATTTGCGCTCTGCTCAAAATATCTTTCTGTGCTCAGGATTTAAACACAAATCTAACAGCATACTGTAGATGAGGGAATGCAAAAAGAGAAGTGGAAACAATGTGGCTCAAATTAGAAAGAATCAGATGAGGAAAGTATGGACTTATTGTTGCACTCACACAGCTCACTGTGGTTTATAGTTCCAGTCTATACTACTGATCTTGGCTCTGTAGAAACACCTCCCATCTAAAATGCATACAAGTGGGAATACCGTAGAACCACTGAACCACTGTACTGTTAACTGTGGACACACCTGTACACCTATTGTCAGCTGTTACATGTTAGATGGCAGATGATTGTATTAGGCAATAATTATATATAACAGAGTGTAAATGTATCTTAAAATTTGAACTTGTTTTTTTTAACGTAGGTTTGTGCCTTTAGACCGTGATAAGCCTTCAGTGTGCCGTTGCCAAATTTCTACTGTTATTTTATTGTTTTTTGCAGCACAGTGTCACTGAATATAGCCTGTTGTACTTAACTGTCTCCTTGTTAGTATGTGTTACAGTTATTGACAATACAGATATTTCTTTGTGCTATTTTTGTGAACAAATTAATTAGTATGCATCTCTCTGTATGGGGCAGTTTCAGATGTTTGATATGCACTTTTAGAAAAATGCTTGTCTTTTCTGATCAGAAAATAGCATCCAAAGATGGTAATAATTATATTTTCGCAGCAACATCAAGCTTAACCGGAGTTGGAACTTCTAGATGACAGCTTTGCAGCTATGATTTGTAAATGAAATAAAAGACTGACATGCAAGTCGTGATTGCTGTATTCTGAAGGATATCTGTATAGTGTTAAGTATCAGGAATGCTGCCTCCAAACGGATCCCCAATCCAATATTCAAACCAGTAAATGAACTCTCGCTGAAATGCATTTATTTGAAAATTGTGAGAGAAACTATAGATCTATTTTGGTTTGTCTGACTTTGCGGAGTCAGCAATAACACAATAAATAAAGACAATGTCATTGTTACACAAAAATCTCTTCCTACAGCACAAAATAATAAACAGTCACAGTTTACAAAAGTTGTCGAAAATAAGACCCACGATCAGAGGCACGTACGTTTGGACACATTCACTGTCTGAACACGATTTCAATACTGTCATTTAGCTACTGCAGATTACATTTGTCATGTGAATTACACTTTTAAAAACGGCAGAAGGCAAAATTTAATTAAACCAAAAGTTGAACGTTATTTTTCACTTTAAAAGACAGTGACCGACGTCCGTTGGATCCTCATTTACAGTAAAATATAATAGTGTCATGTGGTGATTACACTTCCTCTCCTGTTTGTATCTTCTGCAGAGGTTTTTTCAGTCTGTAAAAATGAATTAACTTTGGAAGATCCATCTTCAACACTATTTACAGTGTCCGTAATAAGGCCCACACAGAGAGAACCCTCTCAAAAAATGTCCTTTCAAAAGTCCATGCTCCACATGTTCAAGTCCAGTCCGTGGATGAGCGAATTTCCCAGCCTCATCTAAACTTGAGGTAGGCTGGTATTGAGTAGTTGAAGAGCAGGAAGTCCATGCGATAGAGGTTGTACAGCTTCTTCTGGTAGAAGGGGCTGATGTTGTGGAAGAACTGGGCCGCCATGTCTCCGGTAGTCCTGGTGCTCTTGGACGAGGTGGGGAAGCTGACCTGGTCCTCCACCCCGGCCAGCTGTAGCACGTAGCGGGAGTCCTGCTCCAGCGTCTCGTATTTACCCACCACGTCGTAGTGGATGAGGCAGGGGTGGCATAGCGAGTGCACCCGCTCCCAGTGCTCGTTGAAGGGCTCCTCGTGCTGGGTCGCCGGGTCCACGAGGTAATACACAAACTCCTCGAAGGAGACGTCGTTCCCTCTCTCCAGGGCTTCCGGCTGTGGGTCCGGCCTGTGCCGCTCCACAATCTTCGTGCCGTATCGTTTATGAAAGGCGGTGTTGTAGCTCCGTGTGAATTTGTTGCGGTACGCAGACACCAGCCGCTCAAAGGGCTCACGCACGAAGACGAACTTCAGGTAGGAGCGCAGGCGCTGGTTGATCTGTGAGGTGGAGTACTCCGACAGGGTGCGCAGGTTCCCCGGGATGTGGGCCTCGTTGGCGGGGATCGCCAGTGGGTCTCGGAGGGACCCGGCGACGCCCGTAAGAACCATGAGCACCCGCTTCCAGTTGGTGCAGGCCACTTTGGGCACATAGCAGTACAGCAAGCCGTGCTGGTCGTCCACCATGACGTGCTTCAGGTCCTCGGGGATGAGGACTCTGCGTTTGCGGGTGTAGGAGCGGCAGGCTTCTTCCAACACCTCCCGTCGGCCCTGATGGATCGCCTGCACTGCTGACTCCACCTACAGGGAAAAGGAAAATGAGTATTAAACAGGAAGTACTAATTATCAGTAAGAAAACCTGAAATAGAAGTCTATTTTTAAAGGAAAATTCCTTAAACTTGCATAATTCTAATTGCCCTCCTCTGTTTACAAAAATAAGTCCTATTGTATAGAAGTCTATGAAAAGATGACCCCGTTCTCCCTTGATTTATTACCTCATTGTAAACATGAGTTTATGTTCTCAATCTCTAGTTTAGAGTCTTTTTCAATACAGCATGATGTTCATTTAGTAGATGATGGTCCATTTAGAGTTAAATAGACCATAAAGTGGGGTATGCTTTAGGGCGTGGCTACCTTGTGATTGACAGGTCGCTGCCACTACCAGAGCTGTATAAGGCATCTCTACGTCACTCCTCCGCAGTCCAAATGTGGTCACTTCCGTTCACTGGTTGCAACAAAACAAGATGGCGACGGGGGGGAAATCAAAAGATGGGGATGGCCAAAATGCCGACCTCGAGACTTTGACCCTACATATTTTGAGTATCTTAGGCTGGAACACAGGGAGTTGTAGTCTGGCAAGGACAAGATCTCTACTAGACCCATTTAGCATTGTTATTCCACATTTTATTCTCCTTTAAAAAAAAAAAACACGTGGCATACATTAACCACAATGCAACTGAACCGCTGACATCAATTGAGGCCATCTATCTGACTACACAGCTCCCTCCGGAGACACTAAGGGCTTTTAACAACTTTTATTTTGCATATGCAGTAGGACTCAAGACGTGTAGACAGACTTTGATCAAACTCTGTGGAATTTAAGCATTTGCGACAAGAGAAAAGCTCATGTAATTTAAGTCAGCCTTTAAAAGTTAGCCAAGTGGAGCAGATACCCTGCACATTGCCAAGAACCTGAGTAATTATATTTACAGATACTTTTCCTCTGGAGGTCTTAATCGCGGTCCATCCCACTGCCTCGATAAAATCACGGGTCAGCCAGTTCAGCTCGGCCTCCTCGTGGCACAAACGCCTTATTTACTTCTTTCATTTACTCAGCCTGGCTCACCACTGCAGCGGTCGGGTCTCTCGGTTTGACTCGGTGCCTGACACTATGTGTGGCACTGTGTTTACTGGCAGACTTTATCATCAAGATACACCGGGACTGGCCAAAGCCGGGAAAGACCGTAGCGCCAAGATTGACCCCTCTCGCAAGCAGCCGTTGTGTACTATGTGTTCTCTCTGTAACTCTCTCGGACTTTAATCCCTTCATGTGAGCAATATGCAGGATTCAGTACGTTTCTTTCCCCGGGGATATCGAAATAGCATCCAGGATGCACCGCAAGGCAAAAGAGAATGCCAAAGTCTTCTTGGGAATGTTGACCACATGCACATGGGTCAAATGTAGCGAAAAACTGAACCATAATTTACTCGGGAAAAAAAAAAAAAATCCATATGTCCCGTTTCCCCTGGAATATAATCTGTGCAAGGTCCCTTGAAAGCAGAATAAAGAAGAATAAGAAAAAAAGAAGGTAGGATCTTTTATCCTATGATTTCTAATTAGATTAAAGAGCACTCAAAACATTAAAGTGTTTGGCTGTGCAAAGGTGGCAGTTTTATTGGATTGCTTGGGATTTGGTTCATTGTCCCAGTTCTCACCAACACTGTTTTTAGCTGCAGCAGCTGTAGTAAATCCACTGTTCACTACCAGCCCAGCACCAAACGGCACACACAAGCTAGTGAACGTAGTGGAGCATTTAGCAGCTGAAGAGCCAAATACTATATTCTAAGGAGAAAAAGTTAAAAGAACAGTGGATATTGAACTTAATTCCATCAGGTGGCCAGCAACATGACTCCAAATAATGAATGTTGATGCTGCTTCCTGTTGTTTGCTGACATAACCAATAGGATTATGCGGTGATAACATCAGTCAGGCTTGTTTTGTTTACCTACAGCGTGTTCCTCTGTCCCAAAGTAGCCCAAAATAAGTAAATGCAGCTTAAAATTCAATATCAGTTGCGAGATTGGAATCTGAAGGGATACATATTGAGTTTTTTTTTCTTTTTCTTTAATGAAACACAATATGTTATATTTATTTTGGGATCTTTTCATTATTCTTTTCATTAATTAAAACCACTGATCTGCCCCGTGGCCCAAAGATTTAATCAATAACACCGCATTGGAGCATTAATTTTGTAATTCATTTTGTTCATTAAATCACTGGCTGCACATCAGAGCCATGCAATGCGCGTTTAAGTAGAAAGTAACAGAGAAAATGAAAAGTAAATGATGGCTGCTGGAGTGTTTTTTTTTTCCTGGCGTGGAAGCTCCTCAACCTCGCCCTCCCCTCCCCTCTCCTCCCCTCTCCTCTCCTCTCCTCTTCCTCCTCCCAGAGAGATTTAACCGGGAGCAGCTGTTGCCGAGCCCTGCAGCACTGCTGCGCTCCGTGGGCTTACTGATGGAGGGATGAAGTGACGCCCCACCCAGGGGCGTTTGTCGGGGTGGGGGTGGGGGGGGAACATCTCTGAACCCTTTCATTTTCAAAAGCCAACAGTCTTTTGTGCGGACAAGAAACGCAACTCAAAACATTTGTTGACGTTAAGGAGTAACAAATGTGCGATTCCCATCTACTGTCCCGTTTTCCCGTTTTCTGCCAACTCATGGCAGATGTGCATGTACAGTATGAACACGATGGCGGATGATCGGACTTGTAAAGGGGTCATGGGACTTGTTTCAAGTCTTGCTTGGTGTATGAAGTCTCTGCTTTTCTCAGAACTTTCACTCCCAGTAAAACTGTGTCACCCTGTGCTGTACAAGAGGAGCAATTAGACCAATAAAACCTCGCCTCCTTTCAACATTCCTGCCTCTCCAGTCAAATCATTTTTTCTCTACTTTAGTAATCTGCCAACACACCCAATGTCCCATTTTCTTTTGGGATAAACAACACGATCTACTCCTTACAGATATTGGACGTACTACGGGACATCCCTCTTGTAGCCTACACAAACTTACACAGCATGCTGTGCTCTACAATATTGAAGTACTGTGTCAAACCATTAAATATTCCCCAATAAATGTCAGCGGTGTAATTCAACAAAGATGGCTGACCACTTTTTTTTCTTTTTTCTGCCCGATGAACCAGTGCAACTGTACTTGACGTGGAAAATATCACAAAGATGAAGACATCACACAGATTAGGGACGGTTTGTGTATCCGACACTTGGTTACCCACACTGGGTTCATAAGGGCTGGTGATTGGATTTAAGATGCTGATGGCTGAGAGTCTTCCTCTTACATGTCGCTGTTTACTCCTACTCAGGTTCATGCATGGAGGCTGAGCTCATCCCACACACAGTGACCCGGGCTGACATTTTTAGCTTAATTAAAAGAGAATAATAGAAAGTCGTTTTGCTGGCATAAAAAACGCAAGGCGGACCAGCATTGCCATGCTGTTGCCCGACAAGAGAATCTTTGCAGTATACTGCGTATTTCGCCAGAGTCATTAACATACATCCATGGGAACCGCAATTTTGTGCCAATCCACCTGATCTCAGACCACTACAGGAGTCTGTCTTCGGTCATGTCCCCACTACTACTACGTTTCCACTTTAAAACGCATATATCTTGCTACGTTTACACGGAGCGTCCGCACTACGCCGTAGTTTTAGAGCACAGGAAACGGAGGAGTTTGGAAACGCTCACGAGGTTACTTCCAGGTGAGGACGGGCGCAAACGGAGAAGTTTGGAAAACGACGACGTAGACGCCCGCGTTCACTACTTGTTGGGCGTCTTAGCGGTCACGGTGTGTCCTTCCATGATTCGTCACGCCCCCCCCCTATCAGCTGACCACCTTACACACATGTGCTACTCTGAGCGACAGTTCAACATCGGCATCGGTCCAAGCAAAAAAATCTCGGCTCCCTCTTTTAGGTATTGCCGTTCTTCAGTATTTTCTGCAACTAAACCAACTACAGTGTGTAGAAAATCTGCTTCCTGTTTACATTGCCATGCGCATGCCCAGTGTACATGAACGGTCATGTGATGTGCTTTCTTAAAGGTTGCCGTGTGGACGGAGATCATTTGGAAAAGCTTGCTGGTGGTTAACGGCGTCTGCCAGTTATTGTTTGGGCCTTTCCAGGCTCTGTCCCAACGTACCAGGAACGCACACCCGAAATCAGGATAATACATTGTCCATCCATCATTACCTTTGGCAACAGTGCCCGTCTGAATTGATCCATCAGAGCTTGATTTGAGTTTATCCTTCTAAAATAAGCATGAGTGAGCCATGACCAAATGCGTTTGAATACAACTTTACAGAATGGCTTCAGGCCCGAGCTTAGTGAGGAGATGTTCTGCAGACTGCGTGTGGTGAGAGAGGACTGACCTGGTCGCCATCATAGAGCGTCTGAAGAGGGCTCCTCCGCGACTTCTGCCCGCTGCTTCTTTCGTCGACCGGCTCCGAGGCTGAGGAACCAGAACACATCGGCCATGAAATCGGACGGAAAGAGCTTCCAAAGCAAATTTTAAAAAGTAAGTCGCGTTAAGGCAACATTCACAGTGAACATAGTGAAATGGCCCATAATAGTATGACAGGGAAATGAATAAAAATGCAAATAAGCACTAACCAGCTCCATTGACTATCAAACTAAATATTGTTCTTTTAGGATAAAAAGCAAATGAAGGAAAAAACTTGAGTCTTGTTACAGTGATGCTTTACCAAAAGTCTATATTGAATATGTAACAGCCACTGTAGGTTTGACACATTAATAATAACCCTGACAGGGTCACATGTGAAGACTTGGATATGCTTCTTTCTTCCCCCACATTAAACGCAGGTCATATTTCTAATCAGAGTAAGACGAATCTGAAATTCAACCTCTGTTCTTTGTGAAGCACCACATCCACCTATTGAGTCTATTGGCAGCAAAGACAGAGATGGCGTGGTGCACCACTTTGCTACTAGAAAAGAGTACATACAAAACAGTAGAAACACAACTGCACTAATACCGAGAATAAAACATTCAGCGTGGGAACAATAACGCAAATATTATTGGTTTGTATTGGATGTAGTGGAGACAGAATGTGACATGACCTTTCCTAAAGGTTGGCATTGACCAACCGTTTCTTAGATTGCTTTCCATGTCCAATTCTCTGAGTCGATTTATATTGAAAAGAGTTAGAAGATCAATATGACTCATTTCTTATCTACATTAAATATGGAGGAGATAGTTAGCTTAGCTAAAAGATTGGAAACATGGGTGAGGGGGGGAACAGCTCGCTGACCAAAGGAAACAAAATGCCTGCCAGCACCTCCAAAGCTCACGAGTTATCACAAAGATTTATTTGACGTGTTTGGCTTCCAATAAGCTAAGCTAAGCATAAACCAGCTCACGGCTGTGTGTTGCATCGTATATTGAGGGTCAGACACAGGAGGGGTGTCAATCTGGCTCTTGACAGGAAAGTGAAAACCCGCTTTCCCCCCCCAAAAATGCAGGAGTAGTCTTCTTACAAATGCCTTGTTCAAAGTGCCAGTCCCTGCCAGTGGTTTCATAACTTCATTAAAACAATACTTTTCAAAATCATGAAGACACTTATTCAGGAAATTTCCAAAGTCTCTACTTTGCTGCAACTTACGATACACTGAATATGACTAGTTTTCCTGAAAAAAAAACAACTAAGCAGTACACCCCGAGCCGATCCCCGATCAGCATGCCTCTTGAACAGACAACATATTTGGTTCTGTGCCTGAGGCAAAATTCATAGACGGTAAACGCACACAAGTCCCAGAGCATGCCTTGCCAATAAATACACAGTACAATTGAAGAGACATCTGCAAGAAGCAGCCCTGAAGCAACGCTGAAAATCTGCTGATTTCACAGACACGGTCATTCTGCAGTGTCATCATTCAGACTAATGTAAAAGTCCCATTAACATCAGAATGTTTTCAACGCGTTCAAGTAGCCTCATTAAATAATCCATATCCACGCTGCACTTTAATGTAGACAGTTCCAAAATTGCTGAGGCAGCAGTGACATTTGTCATCTGTATGCAACTGAATTTACAAGTACGTGGAACTTAATGCTAATCAGTGCCATTCATTCAGGAGCCCATTAACGACACGAGAGTGATGTCACAATATTGAGCCTAGAGCTGAGGGACCATGTATGTGTGTGTCTGTCTGTGTGTGTGTGTGTCTCTGTGCGTGTCTATGTGTGTGTGCCTGCCTCTTTCCACACTGAGGTGGGATTGGGCCAGTCATGTGCGCCAAGCAGCTTATGAGCTGTAAACCCACTGACACACTCTCGCCGTAGACAGCCATTGAAACATGTGCAGTATTGAATGTGCAGTTCAAGACCAAATTACAGAGGAATACATGAGTATATGACGGATACAAAGTAGATCTTATGAGTGAAATTTCGCGCGGAGTTAGAGCCAACTGCTTTGTATCCATCACAGTGGACAACTTTGTGTAGCGTTATAGGAAACTCCAACAGCTAAATTAAACCGCGTTTCTTTAGTTCAGCAAGTGTGGTGACGTCGTGTCTATACCAGGCGGCAACTTCCGGTTGTAGCAGAGGGAAGCCAATGAGGAAGTTACTTAAAACGTGAATAATCTCTCCTGACCAGCAGGGGGGCGACTCCTCTGGTTGCAAAAAGAACCAGATTGTATAGAAGTCTATGAGAAAATGACTCTACTTCTCTCTTGATTTATTCCCTCAGTAAACATTGTAAATATGAGTTTATGGTCTCAATCTTTAGTTTAGAGTCTTCTTCAATACAGCATGATGTTCAGAGTCTATAGTCAAATAGACCATAAAACATAACCGGTGGGAATATTTCCTCACAGCGGCATCCCTATTGAGAAGAAAGTTCTACTTTGCACATAGATCTACGTTCCCACAAGCAAATCAACCAATTGCTGCGATTCAATTAATTGCAATGGCAATTTCACCGTTTTAAATTCTGTATTTACATCCCCAGTAAATATTCAACAACGTACGGTGGGGATGTATTTACTGCTCTACGGAGCACAATACATCCTGCAAAATAGAACTCAGATGGCCTGAAATCTCCTCTCGTTAACAAGATTTTTGCCCAAATAATAAACCGCAGCACACTGCTTTATTGGCACGTTCTTTCTGAACACATTGCCACTTCCTCGGGGAAACTACCATTGATTCAGGAAAGCCCTTCCAACACGACCATCGCTTCTGCCCCTCTCAAATGAAACGCCAGTCAGCAGAGGGAGCGTCTGACATTACTTTGGAACTGACAAATACCTGGCAACAAGCCGCAACAAGCTGAGATGGCACTTTGGCCGGGCTGAAAGAGTGCATTGTGTGTCGTCACTCCCCCTGCTCATGTGGCATTACTCGGCACGAGAGGAAATGTTAAATCCCCAATTTTCTTATTAAGTAAGTAATAATGATCCAGATGGATATCGGGTTGAAGCAGGGAACGGGACAGTGTGCATTGTGAAGAAGTTGGAGGGGAAAAAGGTGGGCTTGTATTTTTGGACGCTTGAAGAAGAAATGAAGTGAAGGAAAATGCTTTTGTAGGCATCTTCCCGAGCCGCGAGCTCAAATCGTGTGATATTCCAACCAAACACTGTCTCAGCTGTTCGCTCGAATTCCTCGACTGAGGAGATTCACCAACATCACCTACGGCCTATTCAAAGGAAGGAGTAGTCCTGTTGGTTTAACCCCATCTAGACCCAAAACCCTGCAGCATTCCTCCTGGTTCGCACAGAACCGAGGGCTTCGGAAAAGCAAAATATAGAAAGACTGATGTGTGTTCCTCCTGTCCGGGCAATAAACGGAGCTCTGTGTTCAGGTCCCACTGGGGAAAACTCCCCCCTCCTCCTTGGCCTCTCCTGCCAAAGAGCAGCTTTACTGAGAGACGCACTGTACAAGAGGAAAGCCTGATCCTTTAAGGCCGCAAATGTGTGTGTAAGGGGTGTAAAGGCGTGTGGGCGGTGTAGTGTCCGTTTTATTGACTCATAGATGAATGCAAGCAAGATGTGAGATGTGAGTCTTCCTGATGTTGTTCAGACCCAATGGGAATGCTAGTTGGCCTATTTTTGTGTCCAGTTGCACATTCCGGCACACCTGCAAATCAAAAAGTTGCACAAAAAAAAAAAAAAAAAAAAGAAAAGCTGACACGTGCAGCTGTGAGATAAGCAGAAGCGGTCTCCGCTGGATCCTTTCCCATGTTTAAATAATTAACTGGAAAGTTGAATGCACGCCAAACTCTGCTCCACTCTGTCAAGTGCCCGACGTGTGGCATGAATACCCGTCCGTCTTTGGAGGTTCCCATTTGTGTTCACTGAAAACCAGGGTTTTGCATAATCTGAATAAAAACAGAGGCTAAAGCCTCCTTACCGCTTGACAAAAAAAAAAAAAAAAGACAAACATCTGGCTTTTGTCTTTAATGAGAAAGCTTACAACTGGCATTGATCGCCCGGCACAAATTACTCCGCAGTAGTCACGGGTATTTATCGGCTCCAGCTCTCATCAGCAGTGATGGAAACATGACACTTGGCTGGTCACGCTTATTTATCGGCCCCTATTCTGCTGCAATGCTATGCGACGTTCACTGGGGATTTGAAAAAACCCAGAGACTGCAGTCAGAAAATGGTGATGTCCCCACGCTCATTTTCTGCTTTAAGTCTTTCCACTGTTCCAATAATCACCAACTCCGGTTTGAGGGTTTGAAAGAGAGAATGAATAAGTAATAGACATTAAAAGACATTAAAATGTTTCCTGGCTCTGCTTCCGTTCCCACCCCGGACCAACCGTGACGTACCAGGAAGAAGAAAAGAAAAAACAGAAAGGCCACTGATGTAGGATTCTATCTCTTAAATGTGTTTTTCCTATGTTTAAAAAACTTGCATACATGCACATATTTTGGTTACTCCAAGGACGTCACCAAGGAGGTCACCCCCCTAACTGCTAACTTTGTAGTCACTCACATTTAAATTGCTGTCATTAGCTTGAGTTGCTGCATCACGTATTGGTGGCCTTTAGTGAACGAGTGAAACCACATGGAAGGGTGTATAGCTCATTTTCAAATCTCATAATGTATCAGCACTGATTTTTTTCATAAAGTCTGAGATATTGGAGACTTCCAACTCTCCTAAATCAGAATTACCACAAGGAGGCTGACTTTAACTGTGGTTTTTAGAGAGAAGCCACAGCTGCCTTTGTACTAAAGGAATGCCATTAGTTTTGCAGGTATTTGGTCATAAACCAACTGCTATGAATGAAGCCCATCATTGACTGGATAATTGAATACTCTGACCTCATGGTGGCAATCGGAGGAGTTAGAGGATCACCAAAGTCATTTGGATTCCTCCTCTGGGGAACTTGACTGGCTGTATCTAAATTTCATGGCAATACATCCGATATTTGTCAAGACACACTTCAGTCTGGATCCAAGTGGTGGATCGACCGTCTGCTGTGAACCACGGAGCGGCCCACAAACTTCAGTCACTCAATTATGTAGAGCAGGGGTCTTATTGAGCAATGTCAACAGTGAAAGAACGAAAGGATTTTGGCTCTGAAAGCAGATGGTGTCTGTAAAAAACGCAAAAATAACCTCCAGGGGTACTTTGTGAATTCATCCGTTCCCCGCAGCTCTGTGTCATGAATATGCAGCTGGCTGCAGGAGAGCGGGTTGGATGGGCCATCCTGACACGTCGTGAGATAACCGCTTAGGTCACACGATTCCTTTGTGGACGTTTCGTCTGTTTTTAATTGGAACAAAGTCCCGTCATCAAGTCTTCATGAGACTTCAGGGACGGGGGACTGATGCCATGCATCGAATTACTTCCTAAGAGGCAATGGAGCTAATCTGGTTCGTGCACTGCAGGTGCTCCAACGAAGCTGGAGTGCTGATTTTTAAGACTCGTTTAAGGCTTTGAGTCAGGCCCAGACAAGTAAAAGTATGGGGTATGTGGGTACCTCTCCAGTACAGTAGCTCCAAGAACCAAGCGATTCTGCTTGTAATTATACAGCAAAGAACTCGCTGCCAAATAACCATCAACCCACATCTGTGTTTGTGAATGTTACTGGCAACATGTACAGTGGTTCCTGGGTTTTATTCCCAAGAGGGCGCACAGGAGAAGATCCTGACAATGCAGTAAAACCACCACATTCCAGACCCATGCTGCCTCCTCGGTCCTTGTGTCTGAGTAGACTTTATAGAGGAAACACAGCTGCCCACCTGGATAAGACCAACACACACACACACACACACACACACACAGTAAGTAACGCTCATCTTGATTAGTCCAGTCTTCAGGGACCAACGATGAGTCAACAATCCTTGTAATTCTCAAAGAGCTACAAAAATATGTAAGGCGCATCCCTCTGTAAAAATAAAGATAATGACTGTATTGTCAACAAGGGAAATTCTGTCAGACCAACGGGCCGATTTTACACTGGGAGGGGTAAAAAAAAAAAAAAGACTGGTTAAAGAGGTGTTTTTTTGCATTGTGGGAGGCACCTCATGTTCTGTAAAAGTTCTATTTCCATCCTCGGGGTCCATGACAGTGCAGCATACACGACATGTACAGTAAACCCACTCTGCAACTATGCAATTATCCCAAATGTAGCTTTGCACTGCAAAAGCCTGTGTGCAAAAAGAGTACCAATTAAAAAGAAAGAAGAACAAAAAGACTGCAAATCTACAACTGAAAATGGACGCTTTTAATACGAGGGTGGACCTGTGTTACATTTTACCTCAGGGTTTAAACAATGAAGAAGGGTGAGAAGATACGAGAACTTGCAATTACTTTGCTCATCTGGAACTAATCCTGCTGTGATACAATGCCAACCTTTTGTAAGTTAGTTTCTTTAATTTTTTGTATTATTTTATTTCTATTAATTTCTATTATATATATTTATTGTATATATTATATGTATATATATTTTCTATTCTAATATATTTTTGTATGTGTAAAAGTGTGTACATGTAGGAAAGGTATGGGTATGCTGTACGCAGATGTATGTATCTCTGTATATGTATATACATATATGTATATGTGCATGTACAGTATGTGTATGTTTAGATATGTACTCGCTACTAGCTAAACTATTATTAAAGCTAATATTGTTATCACGTGCCTTGTTTTTTTTCAAGGTCTATTTTGTTAGAAATGTTTAAAAAAAAGAAGACATGACAAATTGACACAGTGTTACTCTGACCTGGCGGCGCATTCCTTGGTTATGTGGCGCTCGCTTGCAGCTTTATATAGTCGCCCGAACAAACAATACGACCTTTAGCCCAGAGAAAGCGAGCGAGGGGAGGTGGAGGCGTTCTAAATGCAAATATGGACAGAGCGGCTGCATATATCTGAAACTAATTTAAACTGATTTAAAGCTGACGGGCAGCTCTAATGGCTGAAACATGATACACGTTTGAGCAGCCCAAATCCCAGGGTCAACCTCTTAAACGCTAAATAATCACCTTCAGATGTTTCATCAGTCGCTTGTTTGGTGCCGATGTACCTGCTGTTATCTACGCATGCGTGTGCACATGACGGCGAACCCCCTGTGTCCTCACAGCACAGCCCCTTGTCTCGTCTTTCCTTGGTAGAAAGAGAGTAAAATACCGGTCCTGATCAGGGCCCGGACATCCAGGAATAGAACACGACTTGGAGGTCAGCTATCATATTAGCTGTGTCGCAGCATCATCCAATTTTTCTAAAAACGCTGCTCTGCTGGATCATAACCTGCTACACCGAAGATGTGCCACAGTTATCATAGTGATCCTTGAATTAAGTAGCTGATTTGTTGGCCACATGGGGGCGACAGAGGACACAAGCCAAAACACAACATACGACAGATGACCTTTTCAGGGGTTATGGAAAATGGCCGGGTTTCTGGCCAACTGGTAAATGTGATGGATCGTCTACATAGAAGGCATTTCCATTTCCACGTTCTTCAGTTAACAGTCTCACGCACTTACGACGGAACAGATACACTTTTTTTATGAGAATCAATTCCAGCTGTCTGCTCAGGCCTGCGTAACGGCTCGTACTCGGCACTATATGCATGTAAATGCGACCCGGTAACTGCAGTGGTTGTGTGTTGGACTCGGAGCGCTGCCAAAAGCAGGAGACCTGCACTAAATACCGTGAATGGATCCCGTGTGGACGCAGACGGAGGACTACCTTTATTGATCTGTTCCGCTAAAGTGCGCTACACCGTCTGCGTCTGTGTCCAATACTCAGTCTGCTTTTTAGCTCTGTCTTGGTCTCCAGTCACTCCTGCAGGAAATACAGGGCTCGACAGTAAGGAATGCGAGATTGCCATTGGCTACCATTTTTTTTAAATTGGCAACCAATTCTTGGCCTTTGGTTGCCATCAGTGGCAACCAAAGACGTTTTCATTATCAAGCTGAATTACTCAAGGGTGACTAAAAATGGAAACAATCATTTCAGCTACAAGAATGTTGGTGCCTGATTGCCAGCCCATCAAACCACTTTTAAAAGTTAGTGTTGAAGCCCAAAAATCCAGCTCTTTAGCTGCTGAAAGCTAAATTCACCAGTTAGTTTTGCTAAAATCAATGCCATGCCAGCAGTGAGAACTGTAGAGAGTACTGACCAGCAGGGGGCGACTCCTCTGGCTGCAAAAAGAAGTCTGATTGTATAGAAGTCTATGAGAAAATGACCCTACTTCTCTCTTGATTTATTCCCTCAGTAAGTCAATGGCCACAACTTGGGATACTCCGATATTGCAGGAAATTTCCACTTACGAGGTTGTTAATACCACAAGAGGGTGGCGTTAATATAGTCTGTTGATGAACGCGGTAAACGCGACACCATTCTAAAAGGCGCCACTTAACTCGTCTTAGCAGGAGAAGCACAGGTGCGACTAATGACCTTAACGATGGGCTCTGTTGAACTGTCCATTTAAAACGCCATTTAACTGCACCTGTGTGTTTTTCCCGCTATTACATGTAAATATGTCCTTTAAAAAAGGTCTTTTCTTATGGACAACAATGAATGGCCAAAATAAAAACAGCGCAGGTACAACAGAGTTTAAATAAAGGAACGTTAAATTGTGAATCAGAGAGACAGTGGTGTGTTTAAGGACCATTAAAAACAGAGGAGGACGATAATAAAAAAAAGGGAGGCACATCAAATCAGTGAAGCATCAGCACACAAAAAAACTCCTGGAATGCATCGAGCGCGACGGACTGAGGAACGATATTTAACCTTGAACGCTTTCCACAGCCCCCAAACTTTACTTCTGTGGCGTAACAACACATTTCAAGCAATGATGGGATGGAATCTGCCTCCACATGAGGCTGGTCTTTCACAGATTCATAATAGCTCGAGACAGTCCTCACCCCTGCTCTTACATCACACGTATATATCCAGCACTGACTGACCTCTTTAAAAAAAAAAAAACCTGCTCAACACAGTATGGGGCTATATGAGCTTTTTTTCTGTTTTGGCCCATGATATAGCTTGGCATGTCTGAATGAGGCCATTGTGTGTGGCAGAGAGAGGGACCCTGGAAGAGGTTGGAAACAGATCTCAGCGAGGGCCGACTCCGGCTCCCGCTGCCAGCCGGCTGCGACCTCTCCAAGCCTTCCTCCACGTAGCACAGGAAACACTCCACTAATCGCTTTGCTGATGAAAGAAACTGTTCCCCCACCGACATCTGTGGATCTCCAGCGCACCCGGGTGGGAGGGTGGGAAGTAAGGGATGCGATTGGAGGGGAGGGAGGGGGATACTGTACTGGGACTCAACAGAGACTCAGAGACACAGGGATCCCTTGATCGATGGTGTGAATGGCTTCAAATGAAGCAGTTCTCACACTTCCTCCATTCAAGCCCATTGGGGTCTGATTATTGACGAACGGTGCACGGCACGAATAAAAATATGGATATGATATATATAATGAAATGACACTTATGTATAATGGCCAAAGCAATGCAATACATCTTTTTGATAAAACTATTTGTATTAGTTTAGTTTGGCTGGGATATGTCTAATGTCCATTATTTCATGCATATGTTTCTACATCCTGAAATAGATCTCAGCAGCACATTAGAGTTCAGCTGTGAATGGATGTGAAACTAGACCTCATGACTTATTGGAGGAGGAGGTGATACAATAACTGTACTGTTTGACATTCTTGACTGTATTTCTGGTGGAGGTCTTTAATTCCTTCTCCATGCCTCCTGCTGAGGCCATGGCACGCTGTGTTGTTTCATGTCAGAAGAAGAATGACAGTTGTTACATGAATAGAAGAAAGTCCACTGCTCACCTGGCTTCAGGCTGCTGTTAAAGTAGAGGAGGACCATAATGAAACAGCCCAGACACAAGGCGAAACCCACCCGGGTGACTTTGGGTTTCCTCATCTTGACTCTTGGGGAACGACCGACGAGCAGAGCCAAATCCTGCCAGGGTTCATGCGAAAAAGAAGCAGGTTTTTGTGTGAGCGCTCTGGCTCTGGCTCTGGCGGCGTCGTCGTCTACTTTATCACCGATAAGAGCATCGATCCGGCTCGCTGACCATTCCCGCTCCGTATCCCCCTGTACATCCTCGGTTGTCCAGCCTGGAAGTCTCAGCGAGGGGGAGAAAACAAGCGAGCCCTCGCTGCAGGACTTCGCCGGTCTGCCGTTTTTGTATATATATATATATATATATTTTGTGTATATATATATATATATATTATTTTTTTTTACAACGTGTGCCGGTGCGGAGAAGCTGGAGCAGGCTGCATATGCTGTCAGTGTAGTCTGAGCAGAGGCCGCCGGTCTGTTTGTGTAGGGGGGGGGGGTCTCCAAACGGTTGGTTGACTTGTTAACCCCTTCATCCCCAAACACTACTTCAGCCGCGCTGCAAAGAGTCACGATTTAACAAGAGAGAAATCCGTTCGGACCTTTCAAGGTAAAACTCTCATGTACTCTTCAGGTACTTATAGGTTTATACATATTATTATATTGTCAACATTATCATCAACCTTATATAAAAACATTTATATATATGTATATATATATATATATATACCTTTTGTTTTCGTTTTTATACAAGGATTATATACGTAAAGGTTTTTATATAAAGTTGATATATATAATTTTGATGAGCAAAAAAACAAGTTTTTGTTTATATATATATATATATATATATATATATATATATATATATATATATATATATAAAGGTTTTTATACAAGGTTTATATATATATCTATAATTTTGACGAGGAAGAAAACATCTTCACTTCAATCCTCCTTGTGGAGTGCATGTGTAAAATATACATATATATATATATATATATATATATATATATATATATATGGGTATGCTATGTATGTGGATGGTTGTGTATAAGCATTTGTGTAGATGTGCATGTATGTAAAGGTTAGCATTTATACTCGCTATAAGCTAAACAACTTTTTTTGTTGTTTTACTACTGTCTTTTAATGTCCTTCTTATATTTTTTATATTTATCTTGTATATTGTGTGTGAAAAAAGTACAAAGAGCAAGTGAAACCGGAGTCAAATTCCATGTATGTGCAAATTTACATGGCCATTAAAGCTGATTCTGATTCTGATTCTGAACTATACTAATATTACTGTTTTAATTGTTTACTATTTATTATGTTTATTTAAATGTCAAGGATTGTTCTGTTGTGTTAAAAATGCTAAATAAAAAGTAAGTTAGTTGGGGGAACGTGTCTACTTTGTCAGTATTTTTATTTTTGCAAGTACACACAAATTCCTGTACATGTTTTGTCTTTTTTTAAGTAGAAATAAAGACAGTGGTAAATATTAAAAGAAAAAGCAACTGGACAGTAAATAAACTATAAACCGTCATACTATAATAAATGATTATAGTATGACGGAAAAAAAAAAGAAAAAAGAAAAACGGACTTAAAAAAGATGCGTATGCGATGTCTTGCTTTTATTTTGAAAGCTAAATCAAAGGATATCCGTTACTATTCCGTTCGTCCCTGGTTGTCTTTCCACAGCTTCAGTGTTGCCAGCAACCACATGTGCTCGTCCAGCATGAGGCAGCCTCTGATGGATGGGGCCATCAGAGTGAGTAGTGAGTCATCTGCTGTGGATTTCTCCTCTCACCTTCCTGACGTCACTTCATTCATCACTTTTAAAGCCAGCTGTTTCAAATTCTCGTCCTGCAGGTTTAGAGACTGTCTGGATTCTCCAGCAGACTGATAGCGCAGGGGCCCAGCAGACTGCACTCAAACACAAACAAAAGATAAAAGACGAAGGTCAGGTCACTGTGATCCCAATATAAAGCCCCACAACAGAGCTACATGCGGATGGAAATACTGCAGGGATAATTGGAATTATTAGTATTTTTATATTTCGGATGATATATTCAGACGTTTTGGGGATTTCTCAGGCCAATAAAGTCATAAATCTGAATACACTCCTACCTGGTGCAATTCAAAGCAACACTCTTTGCCAAGTTATCCGCATCACATTTCTTGCATCTTGGGCTGAACGTGAAGCCACGGTGACCTGAACGAGTTAAACAAGGATATTCTAGTCTGATGGGACTAAATCCCAACCAAAAACCTTCTAATCTCCTACTTTTTCATTTGCATCGTGTCTCAAGCATCAATAAATAAGAAACAAGATTTTTCTTATTTTTAAAGGAGAAGAGTGAGTCGTAGAAATGTGTTCGACCTCCACAGAGGAGAGCACATGACCGCGGCAAGGCCTCAACGTTTGACTTTAATCCGACGTGTGATGCGACGGCTCCCCATCCGGGTTTAGCTTATCAGAGCAGGGAGGACTACCTGCAGCGCTGCTTTTGACCTCTGACCTTTCTTTTTTTTCTTCCACATTCCTCATGTCCGTCTTCCCAGGCATCGCGGATCAGATCCCTGAGGGGAGGTGTGAGTCACGAGGTGTCAGCAGGCCCTGTCAGTGTGGGGTGGAATGATGGGTAATAGGGGTGAAGGCCGGTCAGGAGTCAGCACACGCACTCTCTCAGTGGCTGACCAATCGGACAAGAGGTGTCGGGGAGAATCAACGTATCGGGGTCAAAGGTTAGGGCTTGCCGTGGAAAGTTTGAATCTGACCTGAGAGGAACGTGATAAAAGAGAAAATGTGAGTCATGTGGTCTGGAAAAGGACAAGACAATTACAGGACAAAAAAAGCACAAACAAAGCTTTAGAAAGCAGGGTGGCTATTGTTTAATTCTGGGATCCATTAAACCTTGAAACAAATAATTATGTGAAGCATTATTGATTAGATTAATAATGAAAATGTTTGGAAGACTGCCATCATGTCATATATTCCATTCCATTCCATTATCTAATATATACTGTATCTTATACGTCCTCTCCTCTCGCCTCTCTCCTCCTTCCATAAAACCTGCCCTGAAGAGGCATTACGAACCCATTTTGTGCTGCATGGGGAGGCGGAAAAAAAGAGATTCGAAAATAAGTGAGTGTGGGAATAAATAGATTAAATTGTAGTTTTCAACTCATTTTGATGCCAAAGAAAACAGTCGGTGTGGTAACTGGAAAACCGCAGAAAGCATTCTTCTGTGGCTGGAACGCTACACATTTAGACGAGGTAATGAACTGGGGGAAATTATGGTGTAACGTTTATCATGCTGCAATAAAACATACTGTTCAGCCTGGAGGAAGAAGAAAAGAAGAAGAAGAAGAAGAAGAAGAAGAAGAAAGAGTCCTCAGAGTGATTACAGGTCCAGAACAAACCTTTGTGAGACTGTGCTGCCCTCTAGAGGCCACGGGCTGTAAGTAACATCAGAGTGTACAAAACGCTGTCAGGACAAAGCATCATGTGAAGCCGATTACAGGGAGCTAAAGATCTCTTAACATCGGCCACACGTGGAATATAAATCATGATACCTTCTGGGGGATTTGTCTTTTGTTAAATGAACCCAGTGTACAATCTTTACTTGTATAAGCTTTCCATGTCTTTATACAAGGTCCGAACCTTGTTCCCAATGCCACACAGCGCGTCATAATAGGTTAATCATTTACAGTGAACACGATACAGGAATGTTCTGGTCATGTCCACGCCTGTAATATATGGAGGATTTGATGAAGTAGGCTGGGCAACGTGAGAAGTGTGTTGTGAAATATTTGTGCAAGTCATGGTGAACATGGATGCCTTTAGACTTCTCACTACGAGGCCAGACTGAAGTCCACGCGGGTTTGCACTTGCTCTTTAGTTCCAACTGTAGTCGTTTCAAATGTCAGTTCCTTATTGGAGGATGGTTGAGTAAAAGGATTTCGTTTTTGCAATAGTTGGTAGGCGGTTGCAAGATCAGTGAAAATGTGCTGGCAAAGAAACTGAAAATGGTTTCTACTCCGTTGTTAAGATGATAATCTATTCTCTAATACAAGATAAGATATATCCTTTATTAGTCCCGCAATGGACATCTTCCAATATATGTGGTTAAATGTAAATAATCGTACATTTGGTAACAGAAAATGTTGCAAAATGAATACAGAGACAGAAAAAGACCACAAAGAGATGCAGGCCGACAAACAGAAACCAAACGACCAGAAAGAGACACAAAATGACTCCAAAAAGGCATTAAAAAAAAGACAATGAAGAGACACAAAAAAAAAAATCCACAAAGGTTCACACATTTACTGCAAAGAGACTCAAAACGACCACAAAGAGACACATAACACAATTTTCCTTCCTTTTCTCACTGGTATGCATATGTTGTTGTATGTTATTTATAAACTAAAAACATGTTCAGAAAAAAAACATTACAAAAAAAAGACACATGCATTTCCTCCCAACATTAGAAATGCAGTATTGTGTTCTTCTTGTAGACACAATAGTTGCATCAAGGGGATCAAATTACAAGAGAGCTGTAGTGTGGGAATTTAAGTCACACGGACTCACAATGATCCGTTTAAGGAAATGAAATGAACTCCGTGTCTGATCCACCAGGTTTGACTTCATTCCTTCGGCTGGGCGTGGAAGTAAACAAAAGAGCACACGGCTCCTGAACCGCCTCGCAGCGCTTTGACAAACAGACCGAACAATCGGCTCGTATCGGCTGCAGGTGGTCCTCAATCAGAAAGGGTCTCATCCAAATGAAGCCCATCAAAGCCTCCGCGTCGTCATAGCAGCCCGTGCAGGTGACTGTTCTCAGATGTGAGGCCGACAAAAGGTTCACACCGGCCAGACGCTATTGATGGAGGCGGCTGAATAGTCCAAAGAAACCCGCAGAGGAAATGATGGCGCTGTATTCTCCGCGGCTCTCTGATGTCCTGAATAGGCTCCAAATGGACCGGCCGGCTCGTCCCGCTGTTATGTTAAGCTGCGGCATCGGGTTATTTTAAGATGCGGGTGGCGGCTGTGAAAAATATTTAATGAACCAAATACATTCTGAAATTATTTTAGAGATTTACACTCATCAGACCACATCATCGTGTTGTTTAACCGGTCTGATCCTCTTAACAGTTTTATTTCATGAATGAAATGCATTGTATGGTTAGCAGACGCTAACGGGCCTGTGATTGGCCGAGGAGCAGCAAAATGTCAGTAATATCTTAATGTAAAAATTACAAACTATTTCCATTAATAAGGGATCTAAAAAAAAAGGTTGTAGTAACTAAATGAGATATGTTTGATTAAGATGATCCCATTTCCTGCCATTAATATTATATATTTTTAAATCAACTTTTTCCCCTAGTTTAGGACTGTTGAAACAAAGAAGAAGATGAGTGCATGTTCAGGAAGGTGAGGAGCGGGTTGCTCTGCGGGTGAAATAAGAACCAGTGTGACGGCACAGAAGGTGAATTAATCCTTTATTAAACCTTGAGGAGTAATCTACAGTGGTTTGACACCAACGAACAAGTCATTTGTGCAGAAGGCCAAAGTCTCTCACCGACGGCAGCCAGAACGGCGCCCTCTGGAGGATCCAATACATCTTTCACATACACGTAAAGCAGAAGGAGAGATGCGACAAACCAGCTTTAAATTAATTTAGTAAAAACGTGTGAAAATGTCTTTTTGTTGTTGTTGAATAAATGCAACATTCAGTACAATTCAGGTAGTAATTTCTCATTCTATTTTTATCTGGAAGAGGGTTGAAAGGATTCGCTCGGCTCTCGATCTCTCAGTAGAACTGTTTGGAGAAATACTTCAGAAAGATAAAGGGAGCCCTCTTAGAAAAGACCCTGATGCCCGCACGTCACAAAGAACATGCCTGTACATAAATGTCATCCCGAAGGCCTCGTGAGAGGAATGATGGAGGCTCAAAAGAAGAGGATACTGAAGACACACAAACACACAGAGATTAACTTTAAATAGTAAGTTTCCACCATAAACTGAAGTCCAGAGCCGTGCGTCCTTTCAAACCCTGGTCGTGTGTGCCAGTTTAAATCCGTCTCATTACATTAAATGTCAGTCTGAATACTGGGGGGAGGAGGAGAGAATGATAAGTGTTCGAAGTCGGGGGGGGGAATTGGACGAAGGGGGTCGCCATCGGCGCGCTCCTGCAGAGGGACATCGATCCTCGCCCACCTCAGTAATTTAAGGTTACGGGCCAGGACGTCACAAACAGCCCAAACACACACACATTAGACGTGTGTGTGTTTGGTGCTCCTCAACAAGGACACGCTGGTGGAGGGATATCAGCAGAGTAACCCCGCTGTTTAGCAGGCTGCACTCACATCAAGACTACCTCCGCTTCCATCAGTCGCCTCTACGCTCCGCCGGGGCGCGGCCTTTCAGGTTTGTCCTGAGAAACGGCCGCCCTGCAGACGGAGCCGAGTTAAATATAAAACTAGACTGAGAGCGGGAGAGTCCTAACGTGAGAGCAGCCCGAGCTAAACGAGCAGGGTTTAACCTCAGCAGCCGGCCTGGCTGATGTCTCCGCCGGAGCTCTTGGTCACATCCATCGTGGTGAAGATCTAAAAACGGCGAGGAGAAACACACGTCAGGCGGTGCCAGCTCATATTATGCTGCTTTTTATTTTTTTGGGAAATAATCAAAATAGCTCCGACATGAAACTGCTTGCAACAAGGTCTGTGGATTATCTTGAATAACCGGGTTATAATTACTGGAAAGAGAAATTGCTGTTGTGTTTAATATGCTTTTGCTAAGGGCGCTTTGAGCGCCACCAGCCGAGTGGCATCTGATCATAACTTATGCCAAAAAATCTCCATTGATAAAGAGCGCTACAGGCAAGAGGAAAAATATGTATTTTTGATTTTCAGGGTGAACTGGCCCTTAAAAACTACAGTACCATGAACGAATAAGAAACCTGGACACTGGTGCAACATGGGGCAATTAACAGTGTCCTGCAATCATTAAAACTTCTCAAAAAAAAGAAGAAGATGCTAGTTGCGTAACACATCAAACGACTGAGCGTCTTAATGTGGCGCAATTATCACCGTCCTACATTAACATAATGAACGTGTAATGGTGAGTTATGCAATTCAGTTAATTGATGCAAATTATGCATCACAGCAGGCAGAACTGAAATTGTAATAATTATCCGGCTTACAATCTTCAAAAAAAGAGAAGAGAAGAAACTAAGCAGGATTTTAAACTCTTCAAGCCATCGCCCGCCCGCCTACATGCAAATCTTACGGGACATCTGCACACAACGCGTTTGTTGTATAAAGAAAATAATAATAGTCCTTTTAGCTCTGTGGCGGCTCGTCATTTCCTGCTTGGTCAACAGAATACTATTGCAACACGTATTTGCGTAAATCCAGTTTCACAAAGATATTTTAGTGTGAAAGCAGTCTTCATTTAGCTTTAGTCTAATGCAAGTTAGACCGGTGTTTAACAGGAAAAGAGGCGTGAAACCAAAAACTAATTCTACAATTATGAACTGAGAACTAAACATTTGCAGCGGCACATCAATAAAACAGTCAGTTTCACAAAAGAAACTAAAATAAAGCCATAAAAGCAGCTGACTAATCAGATCGATGCTCGGCAGCAGTCGGTGAGCGCGTTTCATGGCTTTGAGCCCTGAGGCCTTTGTAACGTGTAGCGTGATGAGTAACCAGGAAGGTAAAGGAGTAATAGTTAACCGCCTCGGTTTGGACGACGCCGCCTGTGCGTTGTTGTCGTTTTAGAATCCTAGAAAGTAACACAACTCATAACCCGTGGCTACACTTTAGTGAACAGTTTGAATATGCGACTGGTTGAGGACCAACTGCGGCGCAAAAGCTCGACTTGAATTTTTTTTATTCATGAAGTATTCTGAACGAGGAGCTGGCAGAAGTACAAGCTGTGCTAAAAGGTCGGCAATACTGCACACTTTTTTTTTTTTTTTATTTATTCTTGATTTCTGACATCTATAATGACACGAGTGTTCTACCTCAGCACAGGTCGGGTGGATGCCGATGGTTCCGTCCAGCTGCTCCTTGGTGACGCCGCATTTCATGGCTACGCCGTAGCCCTGCGTCACCTCTCCGGCATTTGGCCCCAGGTAGTGGAACCCGATGACTCGATCCTACGGTGTTCGGACAACAACAAAAAAAGACAAGTCATTGGTGTGACACAAGAAGGGGGGTCGGCGTCGCCGGCTGCTAAAAAAGCCCAGATATGACTCCACTGTGCAGAAGCAGCGATAATCTTACGTTGTCCAGTTTATTGCAGATGATCTTGCCGTAGCACCGGTTGTTGTCTCTGCCGGGAACGGTGAACTCCAGGGGCCAGAACAGACTGTGAAACACCTGAAGACCACAAACGCAGAGGAGTTTTATTACAGTGTATATAATAATCATATATCCACCACGCAGTTAAACCTCAGAGACAAGTTTCAAGACATACTGCTAAATGTGTGTCCAGACAGAATAAATGTGTTCTACCTCCAGGTTGTCCTGCCCGTAGAGCTCCGTGGCCCTTTCCTCTGACAGACCGCAGGAGCCGTACTCCAACGGGGTGAAGACGGTGGTGGGAACGTTGACGTAGTCACACTGCACCAACACGGGGAAAACAAATGGTTAGGGAAATAAGGGCTCGTGTTTGAACGCCGCCAAGCGACATTCCAGTGATTATTGAGGCGAGGCGCGTTTAGGTCAACGCCAAACAGAGTTTGTGTGTTGAGGAACCAGACGGGCGACGAAAGATGTCAAACAAAATAAATAATATGTATACGGGCAAACGAGGCATTACTGTGGAAGCGTCTACGACTTTAAAATAAAAAGCATTCAGTCAAAAACTATAATGAAGTAATAATAATTAAAAGATTTAAAGAAAATACTGCTTCAAAACAGTATTTCAGAGATTATTTTTTTTTATGAAGAAAACATTTCCAAAAATCAAGCCGACTTCAATAACTGCAAATAAATTAGGAACAAAAAAAAGTTTAAATATTCTTATTGTTTACTGTGGCACAGCTTAAATCATCATTCATGTTTTTGAACGTGACAATATCCAGTTAATGGAGATCACCTGTGGGACAAGTTGGGACTGGGACTCTTCCGCGTACTTTACATACTTATATTATTCTACGTTTGAGGCATCTTAGGACCACGTTAACAAAAGCATCACGCTCATAAAAATAAATAAAAGTATTGTCATTTGCCATTCGTGCAGATCGGCATGGCGATGGCGTGCGTGCGGACGCACCTTGAGCGTTGAGCCGCCGTAGAGGCGCCGTGCCAGCAGCTTGCCAGCCTGGATGGCGACAGGCGTCAGCTCCCACTTGCCCTCCAGGATGTCCCCGATGGCGTAGACGTGCGGCACGTTGGTCTGCTCTTCGTCGTTCACGGGAATCTTCCCATTCCTGGACGGTGGGAAACAAAAGCAGTCGCAACCTGATCGACCTGTCGTCTTTTTACAGTCTTAATATGTCTTTTGACAGTTTAAGTGAAAGCGCGGATAAACGGTTCACTGTCAACATCCAAACTGCAAAGAACGACGCTCCGTTTGTGGGGAGCGTTACAATGTCAGCAACAGCCTCATGTTGTAGATTTAATATCTTATGGAAATAAAAAGTTACTGTTCGAACTGGAAGGGTATTAATTAATATAGACAAGTACTTAAATGAAAGTTGTTTTTCCCGCTGCTCGACTTGCAACACGCTTTTCCGGGGACTTTTTTTTTGGTCAAAGTAAATCTCAAAA
The DNA here is from genome assembly GCA_038501785.1 of Myoxocephalus aenaeus. NCBI lineage: Eukaryota > Metazoa > Chordata > Actinopteri > Perciformes > Cottidae > Myoxocephalus > Myoxocephalus aenaeus. The sequence continues at coordinate 670,105 of JBAMJR010000075.1, read as the reverse complement.
CAAGCCTTTTTTACATTTTAGTAGATCAGATAAAACTCCTTTTATCTTTAACTTCTGATTGGAAAAGACAAACACTTTCTCAGACACATTGGTCACAGTTTCATCCCTGCACGCTGTAGTCCGTTTACATTTCCCCCCAGTCAGTCAGCGCTGTGCCACATGTTTTCACTGCTACTAATTCTAATTCTCCGGACCGATTCGTATTTGCGATTCGGTCCGGTGATGTCAGGCGACAACCCTTTAAAATGCAGCAGAGGACCGTCTATCCATCATAAGGCAGAAATGGAATGAAGTGAGCCTAGAGGTCACGTTGGGCTCACATAACTGTAGTAGTATTCTGCTAAACCCTACAGAAGCCCACTGGCTGTCTCGGCTCAATCAGACTACTACCGAGGTCATGAGACCGGGTCCATGTGACCCACTGAGCGCTCTTTTAAAATAGCCTCATGCCGACTTAATCCCTGCTGGTCTCTTACACTGAACCAGTCAGTCATTCACAAAAAAAAAATATATATATATATATATATATATATATATATAAAGAAATAGAGACAACATCCTCAAAGAAAAGGCTACATTCCCCATTTCTAATATTTTACATAATAGTCATAGAGTGCAAAATGTACAACTTCACAAGCTTGTTTTACTTTTAACTCCAGTTTGCCAAATCTTAAAAAAAGAAAAGTGATGTACTGAATAAAGACAAACCAATAATAAATGAACATAAGAGCAGACAATGCAAAATACGGACACCAGCGTGAAAAGCTCCTAGACATTCCTTTTCATGATTAAAAAGCAGCTGACACACTGTAGGGGACACACCTCTCTCCCTGTGAATCAACCCCCACAGGGGCGGCAAGAACTGCTGAGTCACCATGACTGTACAACGAGTCTTAAAGGCACAGGCCCCAATGTACTGCGATGGACGTATGGAGGAGAAACAAAGAAACAGATGCACAATGAGATGATAAACTTACTTGGGGTTGACTTTGACCCCTATCTTGTCCAGGCCGACCTTGTCGGTGCATGCGTCCCGACCCACTGCTATCAGCACCTGAAGGACAAAGAAATGGCTTGTAGTAAAAATAAAAATAAAATAAAAAATAAAGGAAGGAAGTCCTACACTGTCGAGAACAATGCCATTACGATTATTATTTTAATTTACGACTTTTGACAACAGGAATGTCTATCAATAGAGAATTTCAAAAAAATATAACCCAAAAAATGCTTAGTATGTTTAGTAAATATTGCACAATGGGGATTCCTTATCAAATTGTCCCAAAAGGAACCTCAAAGAAACATCCACTTTATTCTCCAAGGGTAACACCAGTAACAGACGGGTGGGATGAAGAGTCGGTACGTACCGTGTTGTACTCCCCCTCGATGATCTCATCGGTCTCAGTGGACTTTGACGTCACCTTCAGCCTGCCGGGAGCGCCTGCTTCCAGCTCCTCTACCTGACAGACACAGACACACTCAGGGAAGTCAATCTTTGTGCTACCGTCAAATGTCCAGCTGAGAGATAAAAACGCATGGCCCAAGATGGTACGACAATAAATCTGATGCGGCGCAATTACACGGTTCAAAGTCTGCCGACTATTAATTTCCTTTGTTTTACGAACGCTCGTCAGTCCAGCTGGCGCTCACCTTCACGGGGACGTGTTTGCGCAGGAACTTGACGCCGTGCTCCTCCATGTGCTCGCCGGCGCGGTTGGCCATGTCCTGGTCGAAGCCCCTCAGCAGGATGGAGCGGACCATGACGGTGACGTCGAGACCCAGGCCGGCCAGGAAGCCGCCGCACTCCAGGGCCACGTACGACGCCCCGATCACCAGGGTCTTTCCCGGGCAGTGGGGCAACGAGAAGAGGTCGTCGCTGGCGGATAAAAGCGCAGACAGACACGGACTGATGTCACAAGCTAATGACAACTGGTTATAAACTACAAGACTGTAGTCAAAACAATCAAAGAAACCAGACAATAACCTTACATAACATTTAAAACAGCTCGGTGATTGATGAACGCTCTGGGGAGAAGCCATCCGAGGAGGACACAAGGGGTCCAGATCATTAAAACATTGCGTTTTCAGAGAGCGCACACACACACACACACACACACACACACACACACACACACACACTTCTGGGTAACAAAGCCTCGCTCTCACCTGGTGATGCAATACTCCTTGTCTCCAGGGATGCCCAGGTAGCGCGGCCTCTCGCCTGTAGCCAAGATAAACTTTGCCGCTGTGTGAAACGTCTCTTTTCCCCGTTTGTTGGTCGCCTGTCAGAAAATGTTATGAATAAATTAAAAAATACGCAACGCTGAATGACTCATCGAGAGCAGTGTCAGGTATTGGTTTTTTTTTGGCGTGTAAATATTTGCTTTGGGTGCAGCTAGTGATAGGATCGCAAGTATGAGCGCCAACGACAACAACAAGGGCGGAGAGGCAGCCAAAGCAGGAGGTTACATGTTTAGCATAGCCTGTTCAAGACGAAAACAAAACAAAATAATGTTTGGAAGTGGGGTTGTATACTTGTACTTATCCACAGTCAGTGTGTCACCCTGAACAAGTGGTGGTTTGGATAAAACAGACCGGAGCACGAGAGCAAAGCAATGTACTGCTGCGGACGGGTGCAGCAGCAAAACAGATTCAAGCCACCATCAATACCCGTTTGAATATTTATCTTCAAAAGCACAAGACTCCATTGAATAAAACAAAGTCCTTTTAAACACAGGCGAGTTGATTGGTAAGTTGTAATTGAGTGACTGAAATGAACACCAAACTGCGAGGTAAAAAATAAATAAAAAAAAAGACAAAAACTTTGAAGAGAGCGGCTTCAGTCCCTGTCAGAAAGGGCTGTTTAACAGTTTTACCGCTAAACTCAAGGTTCCCTTAAAACAAAAAGCACTTGCCTTGATTTTGTGTGGTTCGATGAACTCTGCATAGGAATTGACATAGTTGACACTCTTGTCCCTCAGTGCCACCCTGTAGCCCCAGTTCAGTGAGCCGATGTAGTTGTTCACCGCCGTCTTCATCGTGTCCCAGTTGTGCTTCACTGAGTGCAGACAGACGGCCGTTAGTAGAATCAGTGGAATGCCAACAAATCACGAGTGACCAGACCCCGCCTAGTGATTTACCGCGGCAAACCGGCGCGGTGTCCCCCCTCCGCGACCTCCGGGGCCGGCGCTCTGCGCCCTCACCTGTCTCGCTGAACTCCCATCCAAACTTGCGCGAGTCCTGCATGGAGGTGCCCAGCACGGCCGTCTGGTGCATCAGCTTCTTGGGAATGCAGCCCACGTTCACACAGGTTCCACCGAGACCTGACCGGCCACAGCGGCAAGGCGTTAACAACGCGAGGAAATGGATGCAAATATACACAGTGCATCGCAAGTACTTTAGTAAGTATCCTGAAGTGGAAGCATCTCACCCCAGGTGGTTCCCTTTGGTGTGGGCACAACGTAGTCCAGTACCATGACCTTTTTCCCCAACGTGGCTGCTTCCTGTTAACAGATCCAGTGTTACGGCCACGTTACGCAAATCTGTGATTCCCTCAAACACCGTCCCGTGGAAAGTGGGAAACGGTTAAAAGGCAAAAAGGTAACCCTGTGCGTCACCTTTGAGCAGGCCAGGCCTCCAGACCCTCCTCCGATGACGATCAGGTCGTACTCGTAAGCTTCGGCGTCTCCGCTCAGGAGCTGCTTCAGGCTGCCGTCTTCATGAGCCTGACAGAAACATTAACACAGCGTCGATAAACTTTAAAGTGAATTCCAAAACACAACTGAAAGGACTCAAAACAATAAAATATTCCTTGTTGTTATTAACAAGCGTCAACTTAAAGAACACAGGCTCCTCTGTACACAGCGTCTAGACTGTGGATAAGTTACTCGATGCGTGACACAAGGATTCTGAACCCCGAAAAAAGAAAATCCCTTTAAAAAGACGTATCACTTAGCTGCACACACACACACACACACACACACACACACACTCTCTCTCTCCTCACCTGCATCGTTTTGTCACAGCCGCCTACATGAGTCTTGTTGATGAAGACATTCGGAACGCTTTTTTGTCCGGTCATCTCGAGCAGCATCTCCTGGTAGTTGGTTCCATCCTCTGGACGGAAGGGTCATATGTTTGTTAGTGCAAAGCGAATAAGGTTACTGAATACAAGTACCCACTTCTCACAGGTTTACTCAGCATGACTAATGCACACAAACAATTAAAAAAAGGGGGAAGCATGACACAACACAAAATGTTTCATCATCTTCTGCATCCGCAAAACCTACAGGTCTCTTTCTGTGCTCGCATCACAGCCACAAACGAAGGCAAATGGGGCCCCTCTACTTCTCATCAGATCTTATGTAGTCAGTTGAACCTTCGGGTCGGCCAGTCACGGTTGACCAACAACACAAGGTAGCACTGTCGCTGTGGTTGCCTGCAGTATAACATCCCCACTAACCTAGTCTGGAGGTCAAAGCCGATCACATTGCAACAAATCGACAGGCGACTCACTCGGCTGAAGTTGCGTTGGCTCCTAATATACTCTGATCAGTCCTATTCTTAAAAAGGCGCTCGTCAATCATTCCCTGATTGATCATCAGCATTCCTTTGTACTTCTGTCAACCAACAGTGTGACATAAGTGACTCCACGAGGCGGAGCGGTCAGAGTTCACTGAGATACGGCACCTTCAGAGAGTGACTCAGCATGTGTTTGTGTTGCTGCACAGGAGGAAACATCCCCACCACAACACGAAGGAGGATTTTACACAATGTTTGCAGAAAAAACGGTGATTCATTCTCAAACAATGCATTTCATATTTACGTCAAATGATAGATCAAGCAAGATAACACTGGCAACATGTGAGGCACTCATGAGCATCACGTAAACACTTTTTAGAACACTAAAATGAGCAGACACTTCTAAAAAGTTGTGTTAATGTACAGTAACGTCTCTTTCTTACCTATGAGATCCAACTCCACCACGTTACACTCGATGTTCAGCTCTTTGAACAAGGCTTTCACCTACAAGAGAGACACATGTGAAACACGATACATCAGTTTCCTCATAAAACAGCTAAACGAGTCACAGGTCTGTGAAATACTCCACATCCAGAAAAACAGATCTTTACTTTTTTCTGTCGTGCGGTTAATTGTTAGCTAACCCCCACCCTTCCTCCTCCTCCTCCTCCTCCTCCTCCTCCTCTGCGCGTGAAGTATGTTGACGAAAGACAGACAGTTTACCTGCTAGCTAACGTCAAATGAAGCTACGTTTTAACAGATGCAACGTCAAAGACACGAGTGCTCACGTTGCTTTGTAAAGTGCGGACCGCGTCTCTTCCCTCCAAGTTCAGTTAACGTTAGCTACGAACTCCCAAGTTATGTATCGTAACTTTTCCAAGAAGCGCGACCACGTTCAGATAACAGCGGATCGGCTAACGCGACAGGGCCAGCAATTAGACAGAGCCCGTGGACTTGGGAGAAGATGGAAGTTTCCGGCCGGCGTAAGCGAGGTCTACCTCTTCGACGAAACAAAACAAACTGCCTCCTCACCTTGACACAGTACGGACAGTAGCTTTTACTGAAGACCATCACTTGGTTGCCGTCAATAAGCTGCTGTATCCGAGATTTGAGTTCATTCTTCCCGGTGTCTTTTTCGATGGGAGGCATTTTCGAGGTGTTCCGTCCGCCTGCGCCGGGCAAGCTTCGATAGACGGCTGACGAGAGGATACCGGGAAACCTGGAATTAACCCACACCAAGTCCCTCTTAGTAAATGTATGAATGTCCCTCGGGCCTTTCTCCAGGAGAAACGAATACTAGAAAACAGCTGCACAGCGAGGTTGACCTCAGTTGTTCTCCCTCCGCTGTCAGCAGCTCGTCTACCAACCGCGCCAAACGTCTTTTACTATTTCTTGTCTTGCTACTTTGGGTGCGCTCGATCTGTTCACCCTTGGTCGCCGCATACTCCGTTGCTGGTCGTTGATCTGGGAGGAACTCCACCCCACACGGTCAGCGCCGTGCATGAAAACGGGCGTACCCACTCAAACGTCACAGGGTTTCACATTTACATGCCGTAAAAGCGCTGGAACTATTATCCCAAGAGCAAGTTCTCTGTTATCTAGCGCCATCTGCCGGTGGAATTGGTCTATGACAAATAACAGGTGCATTGAAAAATGATAAATCATAAAGACTTACTTTCCTACACAGCTCTTTCAATTTAATTCACATACATTGTAAAAAGCTTTTTTTTATTACACTTTTTTCCTCATGATTTTCCTTGATACAAGTTTAATTTGAATTCAGATACATTGTACTATTTTATTTTATTAATATATATATATATATATATATATATATATATATATATATATATATATATATATATGATATTTTGTATTGTTATTTTCTTCTATTCTATATTCCTGTTGCTTACTTTTATTTTTTCATCTTTATGTTTATCTCATGCACCAATAGAGTGGCTCCTTGTACGTGACAGCTACTTGGCAATCAACCGGATTCTGATTTGGGTCAGTAATTATTCCAGAAAAGGGGCTCTCCGGCATTAGTGTTGCAGTTTTATAATGAGGCACTCACAAGACACAAGTTTACAAAAAGGAACAATCAGTATCAGACTACTACTACTTGTTCTCTAAATAATTTAAGTGTACAAAATAAACACATGTGCACACCTGTAAATTATTGTACTGATGTGTGGATAATTTAGGCCTGTAGCCAGGAGATTAGTACTAGGGCCATGAGTCCATACAAATGATGACTGACAATTTTATTTTTTTAAATGTCTTCACATTGTATTTCATATTAGTGGATTTTCTCATTTAACTTTTCAGTTGTATTTTCCGTAAATTGTATCTCCCTAAAGGCCATTGAAACCAAGAGAGATAGGCCTTTGTAAACATGGACAGATTACAAGACAATGGGCCTCTGGGCATCCTTGGTGGGAAGAAACACCCAGATTACAAGTACAAGCGGGATGTACTGTTTTGTATTCATATTATCTCTCTTTGTGGTTTGTTTTGTGTCTTTTATGGTTGCTTTGTCTCAGTGTTGTCGTGTTATGTGTCTTTGTTGTTGTTTTGTGTCTTTTTTGTGGTCATGTTGTGTCTCTTTGAGATTGTTTTGTGTTATTTTTTTAGTCATGTGTCTCTGTGTAGTCTTGTTGTGGTTGTTTTGTGTCTTTATATAGAAATCGGTATATATACATTTGATTGTGTAAATGTTTTTACATCGTATTTCACAATAATGGATTTGTTCATTTAACTTTTCAGTTGTATTTTCTGTAAATAGTATCTCCCTACATGCATTTCCTCCCCAGGCCTTCCCAGAAACAGTATGGAGGATGATGGTAAATGCCATTGAAACCAAAAGAGAAAGGCCTTTCTTTATAGGCATGATTTATAGGCAGATTACGAGACAATGGGCCTCTGGACACAGACAAGTAAGAGGTCCTCCTCCTTTCTTGGTAAGACACACCCAGATGACAACTACAAACAAGGTGTGACTTTTTGGAGTAACGTTGTGTCTCTTGGTGGTTGTGTTGTGTCTTTTTGTAATCAGGTTGTGTCCCTTTGTGGTAGTTCAAGGTTTCGCCGTGTTTGTGGTTGTTTTGTATCTTTTTGTGGTCATTCTGTGTGTCTTGGTGGTAGTTTTAGATCTTAATGTAGTCTTGTTGTGTATCTTTGTTGTTGTTTTGTTGATTTTTGTAGTCATGTTGTATCTCTGTGTGGTTGTTTTGTTTCTTCTTGTAGTGTTATTGTGTCTGCTTGTGTGTTGTGTGTCTTTTTGTAGTCATGCTGTGTCTCTTTCAGTGACATTTCGCAGATGCAGCCCAGGGAGATCCTGACCCCTTGGTCCCTATAGGCCTGTGGCTGGTCGACCCGTTCAGTAATCCACCCGTGCCTCCATCTTGTTAATTGCTTTTGTATTCATAAGAACTGTAGTCCTGGGACTTATTATTTATTTATTTTTACATATCTTCTACATACTTTTATACCAAAACCACAAGTGGCTTTTCCATGCACATTTATTTAGTCAACAAAATACGATAACTGTATCAGGAGGATGGGGAGCTACAGGTGACTTATATGCAGTGGTGTATAAAGTACCCAAAAGCCGTACTTGAGTAAAAGTAAAGATACCTTAATGGAAAATTACTCCAGTAAAAGTAAAAGTCACCTAATAAAATACTACTTGAGTAAAAGTCTTAAAGTATCTGATATTTTCTGTACTTAAGTATCAACAGTTTTTTTCTGATATAAAATGTACTTAACTATTGAAAGTAAAAGTAGAAGTACATGCTTTTAATAAAAAAGCAAAGGGTCAGAATTTTGAGAATTATGAAGTTTATTCTTTTAAGTGCTGTGGCCACCATGACCAAGGACAAGGAGTTGTGTTGAAAATAACTGGGTTGGCTGTGATCCATCCATATATATTATGTTCAACATAATATATTGTACCTAAGTATACTCTTGCATCTACTATGAACTTATCATCATAATTCTCCAAAAAGCAATATGACACTAAGGAGTTGTAACAGTGTGGTTATAAGTATGCAGATTCCGCCCGGTACCGGGCTGTGGGGCCCTTGGTACCGGGCCGCACAGAAAGAATGAATGAAAAATTAAAAATAAATTAAAAAAATAAAGGCCGGAACGATGTTTTATTGTGAAAAAAGACCGCATACATCCGTCTGTGGTAACCTCATTTTTAGAGTAACGGAACCTCTTGACATGTGTCAAGAGGTTCCGTTACTCTAAAAATGAAACTTAAAAGTCTGTTTAACTTTGCCGGTGTTCTGGATTAAAACCAAGGCAGAGTATCCTGAGATCGCCAAAAAAGCACAAAAACCTGCTTCCATTCCAACATCCTGTCTTTGTGCAGCGGGTTATAAGTTAAGCAGTAGACTGGACTAAAGGTTTAGTTAGGAGTAGAGTCAGTAGACTGGACTAAATGTTTAGTTAGGAGTAGACTGGACATAACGAACACACGTCAGGTGTCGTTGTCTCCCGTCTCTCCGAGGTCGGACCCGGTCTGTGAAAATATTGTCTTCACGTAACCGGTCTGTGGCGCATAAAGGTTTGGGAGCGCTGGACTAGAGGATGTAGAGGGAAAATGCAGAATATTGTGATTCGCAAAATCTGCTTGGTGGAGTCTGTGTTCTGTGTTTTTTCTTTCTAAAGATAGATTTGATTTTGTAGCGAGTAACGAAGGTTTCAGGGGAAATGTATCGGAGTAAAAGTACAAGTTTTCTTTGCAAAATGTAGTGAAGTAAAAGTAAAAGTAAACAGAAATATAAATAGTAAAGTAGAGTACAGATATCCCAAAAAACTACTTAAGTACAGTAACGAAGTATTTCTACTTCGTTACTATACACCACTGCTTATATGTTACATAATGGGGGGGGGGAATGATCAATTAAATAATAATGCTACTATTAAGTATGCGTCATTGTGTTGGGACATGCATGTTAGTCATATCACTACTAGAAGCGGAAGTACCAACAATGGCCAACTCGGCAAACAACACGCTGATGGGCGTTTGACAGCAGCATCAGAGAGATGTGTGAAACCGAGATATCAAGCGATACATAAATCAATATCTGCCAGGCTGCTGGGACAGCGCGTGCGTCATGCATGTCATTTTAAAACAAATTAACCAGCGGTTTGCCGTACAAAGCCTTGTACAATACTTTATGTATTTCATACAATACTCCCCCCCCCCCCCCCATACACACACACACACACACACACACACACACACAAAAAGCGTTACGCTGACTCAGCTACGCGTCATCGCAGGTAACGCAATCTCCTCGCATGCTTTCCAGGTGTGTAGTTGGATGACGTCACCTTTACCGCGGCGGCAGTTTGGCAACCGTGTGACGCGTTGTGTGTCTGGACAGGTCGGGGCGCGCGCAGACACTTCCCTCTGCAAGCGTGAACACGAGCGGACTCCGATGTGAAGAACTTCACTGCTTGTTTGCGTGCGTGTATGCGCGTGCGTCCTGACTCTTGTATTGTTGCTCCACCTCCGCAGCCTTGAATTCAAGTCGCTCGCAAAAAGGCTGCTGCGAGGCAGTTTCTCGAGAGGAAGCAGAAGAGTGGGAGGAGGAGGAGGAGGAGGAGGACGACTGTTTTTTAGTGAGGAGGAACACACACACAGAGAGAGAGAGAGAGAGAAGAAGAAGAAGTCCACGATGGCAGAGAACAAGATGGGCCCGAACCTCCAGGCCGGGGCTGGATTCCTCGCCAAACGGGTCCAGAAGTCTTTGAACCGAGCCCAAGAGAAGGTGAGCCCGAGCTATGAGTTTAGTGAAGGTACAGTGTGACGTTAGAGCCGTCCACCAGCCTCATCATGCCGCGGTGTCAACGCACCAGATGTAATGGTTAACAGACCAGGCCCCTCAAAGGGTCCCAAAGGCTCCCAAAAGTAAAAGAATGTGAGGCATGTGTGAGGGTTTAGGTCCCAGCATTATAGATCCGCAACAAACGGACCCGCTGCTCTTTCGGAGAGGATTAGTGCAATGCGCGCGGCCGTTATGAACTTATACATATAACAATAACTTGTGGGACACGTTTCCGAAATCTGAAGTCCCGTTATCTAGCTCCGCACCGGGCAGTAACTCAAAATGTAACGCGAGCGGTTAAAACTAATGTGACAAAAAAAAAGTAGAAGAGCAGAAGAACCCGTCTACTCGGAGGGAGGGGGGGGACTTTTGGGTGGTTTTTGTTGCTTGTTTGGCTGATGCGTTAATATAAAGCAGCAGCTTGGACGTCTGCGCGTCGTGTTGTGTAGCACAAACGGCTGCCACTTCCTGACTGTGCACTTCCTCTCTATCTCTCTGGCTGAGTCTTTTTCGCATAAGTTGTGGTCGACTCGTTTTGATTTCACTGTTTCTCCTCTCTCTCCCCCCCCCCCCCCCCCCCCCCTCTTACCAGCAGCGAGGGTTTGCGTGCACTCCGGAGTCTGCAGGACCAGCTGTGTTTTTGAGGATTCAGTGATTCAATGAAATATATAAGGAGCACAGACATGATAATGAGAGCCTTTTTGTTGCAGAGTTCGAGTTGAAGGTCACGTGATGCCTGGCACGATGGCTTTTAAAAACGGCTGCATGCACCGTGGCCTGTGCAGCATGACTGATCTGTCATGGTTAACAGTGCCGGACCGTTTAATACTGGGGGTCGGGGGTCCGGGGTCCGTACACCCTGATGCGTCTCGACAATGGTGCCCGTTTCTAAATGACTTGAAATCTACTTTGGCATTTCTGTCCTGCATTGTCCTATTTGGCTGACATTTACACCGATGCCAAGGTTTCTGCAATGGGCCGATTCGATTAAAGAGCACTTCTTTTAAAGTTGTCATGAAAAAAGACAGGAAAAAGTATCAAAATTGATGGAGCAAAAACTGCGATGTCGTCTTTAAAAAAAAAAAAAAAAAAAAGTTTAGTCCAAGTATTCTTTCTTCCTTGTCAAAAACCCTGGTGCCTACATTACCCACAATGCAGTTGGAGTGCCGGTATTTTGGCCAGGGATTCGGGCACGTTATGCTAGTTGGTAATGGGGCCTCATCTGGCCTAACTTTTTCCACATATGCAGTACCCCCCCCCTCAAACAGCTGCAAACAGACTTTGTTGAGTGACATTGGTGGAGCTGCCCTTTAATCATTGCAGCTCCAGTAGTCGTCATTTAGTCTCTGAACTTGTGTCTAGAATGTTGAAACTAACTCTGCCGTCCTCCCTCAGGTCCTTCAAAAACTGGGCAAAACCATGGAGACCAAGGACGAGCAGTTCGAGCTGTGTTTCCAGAGCCTCAACAAACAACAGGTAACTTATTTAACGCCAGGTGTTCTCTGCACGCGGCGGCCCCACGGCCGTTCACCGCCAAACTCAAATAAAGGTCAATTTTTCTAGTTAAACGGCTTCATTTACTTTTTTTTTGTATCTCTTGTCTCACGTAGACATTTGGGGTACACTCGAGCATTACCCTTGGCCATGATACTAAAACAATTTAATATATTATGTGTGTATGCTCGGATCCAAGAAACTATGCATTTTAAGGGTTACCCCGCAACCTCATGAGCTTATGGTCTTTTGAAAAGTGAGACTAACATTGGAAAGAGAAATTCACACAATCTTCCTTTTCTTACAAGTGAAAAGTTAAATTTTATAGCAATAAAATGCACTCTCACTCTGAGCTTGTGTGCTAACGTTATCAAACGAAAGACAGATATTACTTTAAAGTGGAAATGCCTGAACCAGTGCATGGACTTTAAGTCTCATTTCCACTGCCGCTGTCCACGCCGTGCTTCAGCTGTTGCCCGCTCACTGTATACAAAGTCACATAGGTTCACCTTTCTAAGTTGCTCAAAGCTCGTTCAGTGCAACAGCTGCCGTACATATTGGAGGGAAACTAACAGGAAGGAAGTCTACACCCTGACGAGACGCGCCGCTTTCACTTCACCGCCACAATTTAAACTCGACAATGTGGACGATTCGCAGCTCTGAATTTGGCGCAGAAAGAGTTTGCGCCGGGAACAGAAGCCGTGAACAGAAGCGCGCCGAGGAAGGGACGATGCACGAATGGGTCGGCTCGTCCACAGAGATCTTGACCTTTTTCTGCTTTGTGTCCCACACAGATCGATGGAAGCAGACTGTTTAAAGATGTCAAAGCGTACCACGCAGCAGTGAAAGGTAGCGCACACACACACACACACAGCGCGTTGACCAGAATGCCACCCTTTTCCCTCTGGAGAGTCTGTGAATAATAGGGAAGTGGATTTCTTCTATTCACGGACCCCGTGTCGACTTATGCAATTCGTCTTGTACGAGACAAATGGAAATCCCGCGGTGGAAAGGGCAAACGCAGCACCGCATACATGATTCATGCGCAAGAAAAAGAAAAAGTGCTGTGTTTCTGGTGTTGTCAGCTATTACCCCTGCATTGTGAGCTCCAGTCCAGGAAACCAGTGTTGATCTGACCTTCTCTGTGTGGGTGAAGCAACAAACTCTTTTAAATATAAAAAAAACAATACCACCCACAATGCACTGTGCTGCTGACGCTGGAAGATAAGTTTCTTGTGGAGTCATGATTATTCGCCTTTTTCTATTTTGTCCTATAATTTCCTGTTCCCTTCCACAGCCGTGCATGAGACGTCCAAGCGTTTGTCGCAGACGTTGCGAGACATCTACGAACCAGAGTGGAACGGCGTGGAGGACCTCGCCGTCATTACAGAAGTAAGTCCTTTTTTGAGGAAAAAAAAAAAGGGGTTTTGGTTTCATGATGGCTCCTCCTCTTTTTTTGCATTATTTTAATGCGCTAATTGTACAAACGGCAGCTACAGTGCTGAATTGCAATGTTTTAGTTTTCCTTTCACAAACCAATGAATGGAAGTGACGTACGTTTCTGGTAGCGCTAGCTCAGACTTATCTTTGCAACCGGAGGAGTCGCCCCCTGCTGGTCAGTAGATGGAATGCAAGTCTTACAACTCCCCTGCATTGGCTTCACTTGGCAGAACCGGAGCTTGCGGCCTGTTTGAGACGCCATTAGCAGCAGCCGTTAGCTAGCTAGCGGGGCACAACAGAGACTCACGTTCACTAAACACCACATGCAGCCGACCCGGCCACGTAACCAAAGCATAGAGAGACTCTGGAATACAACCCACAAAGAGGGAGAGGGACTTCATCCTCTGCTCAAATAGACATTACTCCACTATATTTTTAAGAAGCAAATAGTTCTTTGTTCCTTTTTTTTTTTTTTTACGCATTATTACTGACACATTGCACAACATATTCATATCCTCCTTTGCTGAGATATCGTCTAGTATTTGGAGACAATTGTTACAGTTGAACTGATGCGATAACTGTCTCTCAGAGTGAAGACTTGCTGTGGAACGACTACGAAGAGAAACTCAGTGACCAGATTGTGCGCACCATGGAGAACTACACAAGCCAGTTCCCCGAAGTCAAGGTAACCTGATGCTTTTGTTTATCCCGACTCCGTTCCTACTAAACTGCATGGATGTGCTAGAACATGTGCCTCCCCCTTTACAAGTTGACTACAAGTTCACTTAGGAAGCTCTTCTTTGTGTTTTTTATTTCAGGAACGCGTAGCCAAACGCGGTCGCAAGCTGGTGGACTACGATTCAGCGCGTCACCACCTGGAAGCGCTCCAGAGTGCCAAGAAAAAGGACGAGGCCAAAACGGCAAAGGTAGCATCAGTATTGCACAAAGCGCAGATAAGAGTATTTGGCTGATGAGTGTTCTCACTGTAAGTCCTCTCCTTTCGGCTCCTCATCAACAGGCGGAGGAGGAGTTCAACAAAACCCAGAGTGTCTTTGAGGAAATGAATAACGAGCTGAGGGAGGAGCTGCCTGTCCTCTATCAGAGGTATGGTGGAAAGGGACACGGCCCCGTAATGTAGAACACACAGGAAGCTTTGGGTCACTATAAGAAAAGTGAAGGTAGACTATCAGTATATGAATAAACAAGTTAGAAGCAGGCGTCCCAGAGTCCTGTTGGGTATTTCGGACGGACCTCGGTTATTTGGAACATGCAATATGTGAGAAGTGTGTGCACATGTACGAATAAGCCATTTGTTTATTTTAAGGAATTTATTTTCCCCAAATATTTGTTCAACTATTTGAGGCGTTCAGGTTTTGAGTGAGACTAGCTCTGAATGCTCATTCTTTACTTTAAAATGTCCAGTTTTAATTTATGCAGAAAATGGGACTTACGCCGTATGTCTTTATTTTCTTTTCTGGGAGGTTCTATGCCTATGTTAGATGGCAGACAGCGAAGAGATTACAGGAAATGAGTGGAGAGTGAGACGGTAATTAAATGCATAAGTCTGTCTGGAAAACACTGTACAGGACATACGGCATTTGAGTGCATAGTAACTTTTGGTATATGGGTATAGCTACCGTTTGCTACCGGGGAAAACAAAAGCACTGTCATCATCCTATTTTGGTTGCGCAACGGCGCCTCACTTCCGTTGTGCCGTAAGAGAAGCTTTCTTTCCCCCAGCAGATCGACAGTTATGTGTAGTAAAAGCGAGGCTGATGGGGAACCATTCAAAATGTTGTTATTCAACGGTTGTGCAATCCACATTTACTTCATAATGGAAAGTTATAGTAAAAAGACTTCTTAATCTAACCACTTTAATCTGAGCAAAATGCACAAAAACAAAATTAACAGGACCTGTAATACTATTCTTGACTAGAAGCTTTAAAAAATTAAATAAGCAGTGTGTAAATTTGCCTTTTCGGCCTTTGAAAATGTACAGATGGAATTGGTCTAATCAGACGTTTTCCGGGAATGTGTGTGCGACAACGTAGCCAAGCTCCATTTGTAATCCATTCAAGAATGATTTATGAACCGAAAGATAAACTGAGAGCTGTTTTTGTGCTTGTAGCCGGATCGGTTGCTATGTGACGGTGTTCCAAAACATATCAAACCTGAGAGATGTCTTCTATAAGGAAATGAGCGTGGTAAGATATGACACTTCCTCTTATTTCCTCACTCTCATACTAGTCATTTGAAGTTTATATTAAAAAAAAAACCCTGAAAACTCCATTCCAGCTGCCTCAAAAATGTATATTTAAGGTGGGGAATTTGTGTTGCAAACTGGTTTGTGTGCTTATGTTGCAATTGTGTTGCAGCTGAACCGTGAGCTGTACAATGTGATGAAGAAACTAGAGACTCAGCACTCTGGAAAAGCCTTCATAATCAAGGGTCTGAACAGGTACGGCACTGTGTTGCAAACGTTTCCTCATATGTGGTCTCATCCAGTGAGTAAATTACACAAGGCTGTCTGTCTGCCATGTTTCTGTTCAATACCCTGGTGTACTAATAGAAACGAGCTGTTTTCTGGCTGTTCAGGTAGATTATTAAAATACTTTATGCATCTCCTTGTCTTCCTCAAATAGCAAAACAAAGAAGAGAAAGTCCGTGGTGATCTCCAATCCCATCCCTTGCAATACAGCTTTCCCAACCGACCACATCTCCCTCCACTCTTCCACCGAAAACGGAAAAGACGCTGAACCCTCTTCGCTCGTCCAACGAACTCAAAGCACCTCGGAAGAAACCGGCCTGCCAGAAGAAAGCGGCGCCTCCTCCAAAGACGTCAACTCGTCAGACTCCGATCTCAGCTCCAGCGGCACCCACACACCCCACAGGCAGTCGGTGTCCGACAATGAGACCAGTGACCGGAGCACAGGGAGTCGAAGTCCGGAAGTCGAAGCCGACCTGGCTACGAACCAGTCCGATGACTCCGGGGTGGGTGTGCCAAAGTTGGAGGCTGCGAGTCAGGGAGTGTCCAATGCCTCTGATTCTGCAGATAGTGCCCTGCCGAGTCTGGAGCAGGAGAATGCAAGTGACCCAGCATCCGAGAGTCTGGAGCAGGAGAATGCAAGTGACCCAGCATCCGAGAGTCTGGAGCAGGAGGATGCAAGTGACCCAGCATCCGAGAGTCTGGAGCAGGAGAATGCGAGTGACCCAGCATCAGAGAGTCTGAAGCAGGAGAATGCAAGTGACCCAGCATCAGAGAGTCTGGAGCAGGAGAATGTGAGTGACCCAGCATCAGAGAAGGCTGAGCCAAAACCTGCACCGGTGCCTGCCCCTCGCCTCTCCTTCCGGTGCACAAATAGACCCACGCTCTTACCCGCTAAGGTTGAAGAATCGGTCCACCAGGAGACGGATGACTCCAGTTCCCACAATCCACCAGGCTTCCTTTACAAGGTACACGACTATCATTTAAAAGAGTACTCCACCAATTTAGCATTGCACTTGTATAACGTATGACTGAGGATCAACTTATGACACTTTGTCTTTTTTTAATTTTTTTATTCAATACATTCATATTCCGTGTCAAAAGCTGCCTACATTACCCACAACACAACCTGCTCACTACTTTCTCCAACATCCATATACCCCAGATTTTTTTTTCTCCCATTTTCAAAGTTGTAGTTTGTCCAACCTTTTTTTTCACAAATACAGTAGTTGGCTACTCCACAAGACCTGACACACTCTGATGTATGAAACTGGTGGAGTTCCCCTTTAAGTACAGAACTGGAGTCGCTGTGTTAGCTTCGTGTAAAGACTGTCCACGGGGTAAACAGCTAGCCTGGCTAAAGTTTCAAATGAAACCCAAAAGCGCCTTTGTGAAGGTCACTAATGAACTTATTACTATACAATCTCATTTCTTTTATCTATACACAAACGTAAAGGAAAAAAAAATAAGATTGCTACGTCTTTTGGACATGTTTCCCCCCATACCTCCAGTGTTTTCTAAGCTAACATGAGATTGACTATCTCAGCTCTCCCTCTTTTAAAGGAAACAAACAAGTATATTTCCCAGTGAGCACAAGTGACAATTGCATTTTAAGGTTGTGTAATAGTGGAAAAAGTAGAGAGAACAGTCAAAGTTAGCGGAGCGATTCACACAATGACTTGGCTAGCTGACGTTCGCTAGCTAACTAGCCACCAAAAAGCTCCTGGTCATGTCTGTAAAGAGTACTCCATCAATTTAGCATTTCACTCCTAGAACTTTGTCTAGGGACCAGGAGATGTCTAAGTAACTTCTGATAAACAATGACCATAAGTAACGCTTGCTGTATAATGTTGTGTAACAATAGCGCAAGTAAGACAGGAACAAAGTTAGAAGACCGACTCGTACAGTGACGTAAAAATAGCCTACTAAAGTTTGCTTTTCAAACAAAGGAGATGGAAAAACCCCTGAATGTATTGTATTGTATTGAGCAACAGTGTGTTTGATTGCTAATGAGTTCAACTTTTCATTCATCAGAAGACGAGTGTTATTTCCTCTTTTAAAAAAAAAAGAAAGAAAAGTTGCATAGTCTCACTTCAACAGACAATTACACGTTTACATACTTGGACTAGCATAGGTTTTTGACAACTTTATGTAATTGAGTTAATTCAGGTGAAGTTCAAAGTAGTTTACAGGCTAAGAAAACATGAACACACTATGCCTTGTAGTATACATATTAATATTTAATATAAAGAATTCGGCCTTCACTCTGATACAAAGTAGGTGAATAACTTTCCCTTTGTGGTTGCTCACAATGTTAAAAAAAACTAGAAATAGTCCCCTAGGAAAACTGTTGCCAGTGTATTCTCTGTGTATTTATAGGCCTTGTATATCCAGATTATCAGATCACAAATCTGGAAAGATACAAATCTGTGAGCATCACAATACATTTACTTCCAGAAATCTCCAAAGCGGCATCTGTTATTTACTAATTTAGTTGAACTGACCTTTTTTAAAGTTGACTACCTGTTTCACACCAGGGGGTGGCGGTGGAGAGCCATGCAGCATCCGAAGACGGCCTGCTCCAGTTTGAACGGGGAGACGTCATCCTGGTGCTCGCTGACACTCAAGAGGTTTGTGTGCGTTCTTGTGTTCTGTTCTGTTGCAACTCCAGACATTTGCAGATTACACTTTTGACCATCAAAGTCTGCTTTGTCCGTTCTTTTTCTTTTTCGTGTGATGACTTGTTTCCTGCGGGTAGTGGTCGGTGGTGGTGTCACACTGAGCTATAAAAAGGGAGTCTGATAGCAGGAAATGTTTAAAATGTCAAAAATAAAAATACCTGTACTACACATCAGGAGTCGTATTCACAAAACAATCCAAAATGGAAAATATCCAATAACACGGAAGATGGCGGTTTTCACAACTCTTTATCAACTTAATTGATGCTGGGAAAATGCCGTTGGCTCGGAATATCTCAGCTGTCTGCGAGAGTTATTCAATTGTGTTACATGTTAGTTTGAAATTAAATAATTACCAAATTAAATAAATTAATGAAGCAGATTTTATGGCCATCGACCGATTACTTGTAGATATGATTAAAAAAAATGTCCCCATCAAAGGAAAAATTGTCAGGGTGATTTTGTTTCCTCAAGATCTTACATGCGTTTTAATGTCTGTCTCTCAGCAGGAAGGCCTGGTGAAGGGAATCAGGGAGGAGAACTGGAACCAGCACAGGGATCTAGAAAATCACTCTGGGATCTTCTCGGAAAAACTCCTTCAGCCCGTTCAGGCAGAGTGAGGCAATAGTCCCTCCTCAGTCTGTAATACTTTCTTCTTCCTTCAAGCAGTTGGTGACTCACACATACGCACTCGCGCGCGCATACACACACACGCACACACGCACACACAGAGGGAGTGAACCCATATGTTGTGTGTGCAGAAGTCCCACGTGAGGCCTCACACACTCTGATGTTGCAACTTTTGAAAGGAAAAGATTTTGAACATTTTGCAAGAGATGTTTAGTATTGGTAAATGTTTCTGTATTTTTGCTCTTATTGAATTTTTTAAAAGGTCTTTCTGTGAAATACTGTGAAACAAAATACATGTGTTTTTTTTTTATTCTGATACTGTGATCTTGTGTAACATTTCCTAATAAAGTTCTATATATAAACGAGATGAGGATGTCGTTCTGGTTTGAAATTCTGCAGATTCGATCGCGGCCAATGTCGTTTATTCTGTTAACGTGGGTATGACGATCTCCAAGAAACGTGTAACAACGTACAGCAAATGGGATTTGCATTTTTGTAAATACAGGAAGTTGCTACAAGTTGTGATTCACCACAACGGAATGTGTAAAAATATTGTCAAGACCTGGAAAGTGAGACACCCTGACCCTTTTTTTAAAACAAAAAAACACTCTTAGTTTGGCAGCTCTACTAAGTGGAAATGAGAAGTGTGTTCGAGATTCTACACAGCGCCAGACTATACAGACGCATCCAGCTGTTTGAGTGCAGCTACAGAGTATCATGGGTTTTTAGACTGATTGCTGTGATTGACTGGTTGGGTGTAGGCTCGGGTTTAGGTGCGGTTACAGTTACCGGCAAACCGCTGGGACCGTCAACATGGCAACATCACAGCTTAGTTCGAAAACAAGACTTAAAAAAAGATTGCACTTCTATTCCTGTGGTGTTTACAACGCCGACCATTTAAGTGAACAGCACGCAGGATGGTTGTTGTGGAGAGTTAAAGTGACCGAGCGTTCCTTTACCCTCCAAAGAGAAATGACATGAATTCTGCAAACATAACTGTGATTGCAGGTTATTGTAATTCAAAGGCATCTCTTTCAAGTTTTATCGACCAAAACCAAACTTCTGTCCACAAAGTCTGTGTTAAAAGTTGTGGTCTGTTGCTGTGCTGGTAACAAATGTATTTATTCTCTTAAATACCCATCGTCTACAGCTATGCTTACAGCTATGCTAGCAGCTCTGTGGGGCTGTATCGGCACAGCAGAGCTTTGTGCTATATGCTAGCGCCAGCATGCTAATATGCCGCCCACATTTGGGTTTGCTCTGTCATTAGATCCCACTAGGCCAAAACCAAATGGTGATTGTTTGGTGATGTCACACGTTTAAGCTCACTATGTGACGGGACGTGCATTTTCTACCTAGGCCTGCTGTCTGATATCGTATACATAGAGAGAAACATAGATAGAGAAACAGAAGTGAGATCTGATTGGATAAAGTGCGTTAAGGAGCGCACTTGAGGTGTACCGACCAGAAGCAGACAGTCCAGGCAGAAGGAACAGACAAGACAGGAGCTGGTCAATGAGAAAATAAGCTAATAGGCAAAAATAATTATAATACATGTAGTGTATTTATGAAAAACAATTACATTATAAAATAGATATAACTTTTAATTATATATAAAAAAAAAAATTACCTAAAAATTAAAAATGTTTATTATAAGATAGCTATAACTTTGTGATTCTGTTTAGGCCAGCAGAGAAGGCTTAGCAGGCCCTGACGGGCCGCCACTGCTATAGTGTCCCTGGCGTGCCGCAAGTCAGTGTATACGGAAGCATTCTCTTACATGGTAGGCTACGCATAAAAATGGCCGCCACTCTGACCATCCTGCTACCTTGATTTGAAAGGGAATGACCGTTCTAGTCCTATTCTTACATGCTGACATCAAGCTGGTATAAGATTCACCATGTTTTAGCATGTTGGAATGCTAACGTTTGCTATGAGTGACATTGGTTTAGCAAGTATTTTGTCATACTGGACAAATAACATTTTTAGTCTGAGGATAATTTCACTCAAAACCACAAATGTGAACGTCAAAATTCAGGCAATCGCCAAAGTTGAAAGGGTTCATCCTCTAGGCACCATGAAAACTGTACCACATTTCGCGGCAATCCATCTGTATCTCTGTCTGGGGCAACTGAGGCTCAGAAGGTCAGAGTCATCCCTCGATCCCCTGCTCCTCTAGTCCATGTCGTTGGGCGAGACGCCTAACCCCAAATTGGTGTGAATGGGTGAATTACATGTAGTGTAAAGTGCTTTGAGTGGTCAGAAGACTAGAAAGGAGAACAAGTCAACTTCACCAAGAACAAGTCCAACCAGTGGTGACCAAAGTCATTGCTATCCTTTGAGCCATGTGGCTTGCATTTTAAGCGTTCTTCTCTGGACCATTCAATAGAGGGATTAGATTGACCCTTTACATACCTTCAGTATCTATCTACTGTGAAAGGAGCATTTAGATTAGCT
Organism: Myoxocephalus aenaeus; assembly: GCA_038501785.1. Lineage (NCBI taxonomy): Eukaryota > Metazoa > Chordata > Actinopteri > Perciformes > Cottidae > Myoxocephalus > Myoxocephalus aenaeus. The sequence continues at coordinate 648,560 of JBAMJR010000075.1, read as the reverse complement.
ATTCACATTGTGTGGCTGATTGGGAGATGTTGATGTCTATGGGTATTGTAAGACCCACGAACAGCTATTTGCTGATTTAAACAAACCTGTTTCAGCGCAGCCAACAGCTTCCTATCATGCAACACGATCTCAGCCAGCAGATTATATTATCATGGAACTGTGTTCCAACTCTGTCAACGCACTTTAAGGACTTTGCATCCTTGTCGACTTCTACGTCGAGCATCAAAGTTCATCCAGCTAAAGAAAACATCTCAAATTCCCTGAAAATTGGTGAACTAAGATTACGTGATATGATTGAAAGCCTCCACACAAAAAAACACTACCAACAAACCTAGAGGTGAGATTGTTAGAACCAACTGCTTGTTTGTTTTTTAAGGTCAAGAATGAACTTTAAACCTCAAGTTTTCATCGCGTTCTCATTCCCAGATGGATACTTCTGTGCATAGGAAATGTCGAGGAAGCAAGGTGCCGGTAGCTGTACCAATGATCTTCTTTGTGACCTCTGGTGATCAATGAGACAAACTTGGGAACAGGCCCTGAAAAGGTGAGGTAATCGGTAACTTTAAGGCATTAGCTGGGATTCATGGCTTAGAGGCGGGAATAATGGTTGGCACTAAAGCGTGCCTGGGGTCTTTTCGGTTCCAGATGAGAATGTACTGCAGCATGACTCCGTCAAAGTCTCTCTTATTGGAGTAGACCTTCGTTCTGCACCAATCCTGCTTCACCACAGTGACACAGGGTATTGGTGTAATTCTAGACTGGCTTTTCTATTTTTTTGGGCGGGGGAAGATTCTCTTATGAAATAACATCTGGATAGGAAGTGGTTTACAACTTACAGGACCTCTGATTCACAGCTGTTGTTGTTGCCAATGAAGCAGAGAAAACATTTTTCCTTCCCTGGAAAAAATAATTCTGAACACGATCCGAAGATATTTACATCAACCGATGGCTCTTTTAACTCGCAGGAAGCCTTTTCAGGTGGACATCAGCATAGTTACTGTTTGATAGCAGCAGCTAAGGCTTTTAAATTCTGAAAGCAAAAAAAACTATGCAAATTAAGCATTTACATTGCATTTCCTTTCTGAGCATATACTCCAACACAAACTTCCTTCTGGTTTCATTCTTTCTGTCGCAGTGAAAATGTGCCAGTAGCTGTGAGGGATTGACCAAGAAACCAGACATCGGTGGAGACGGAATCTCAGTGGAATATTTATATATTTTTTTTCTGCAACCAGTGGGAATACTCGCTGAAAGATCAGGACAGGGGCAACCACACACAAGGCTCCCCTTTTTTGTTCGAAATCCAACAGTAACTAAGTTTGTGTTATTTTTAGAGTTGCTCTGTCACCGAGAGATTCATATTGAAAGGTGATAGTCGCAGTGGAAGGCTCCGGGCTGTGCTCCAATGTGAATATAACGCATTGTTACCTTCTCAATGAGGGGCCTTGATCTGGGCAAGAACGTCTCGGAGGCCCGTTTCGTCTTGTGCTGCTCCGCTTGTTTGCGGTGTGAGTTTTTCCCCGCGGCTTCCTCTGGGGAGCCGGTGCGCAGGTTACGCGGGGCTAACTGCTGTATTAGCTCGGGGTGGGCGTTAAGAAGTAGTGTTTGAATTGACGTGGCGGACGATAGATAAACTCGGAAGAGCCCTGAAGGGAGTTTCACATTCCTCCCCAGCAGAACGTTCGCTGTACGCAGATGCATGTGTTACCAATTCTACGGTGCTCACACTGCTGTGTACGTACGGATATTTTCAGCCAAATTAAAAGTTCACCCAAACTTTGACCGTCTGCATAAATTGTGCGCCTTCAGAAAGCTAAAGGATTACAGAAACCATGAATGAATGAGAGAGTTACTCCCTGGGGAATTTTTTTATCTTAATGTCTTCCCGTATCCCAAAGGAAGAAAAGAGGTCAGGGAAAGGTCAGAGGTCATGCTCAGCAACACAAAAAACTCCACCGTGGAGGTCCAGCCGGGTGGATGGGTGCTGCTGACACAGGAATTTAATCAAAGGTCCTTTAGTCTAGTAACAGTATTCCAACCTACTGCAAGCTAGGAAACATGTATGTAAACTACTTGGACTTAACATACTTTAAAATAAAAAAGGAACACCCTTGCATTTGGGTGAGGAACACAAGTTTTATAATCCATTGACACTGATCTCTTACTGGTCTTAGCGAACATAATAAAGTCATGATTCTATATCTGAACCTTTAGAGGCCCACATTAGCGGCCGTGTTGTTTTTATTGTGTGTGTGTGGTGGTGTGCACGTATGAATGATGGAGGGAAGAGCGCCCTTTCCTCCATCATTCAGTGCTTGAGACAACACGCAGACACTCCTCGGAGGAGGTGTGTGTTATGTCTTTTATCACCTATACTCTGACATAGCGCAGACAGTCCTGTGTGTGTGTCTGTGGGGGGGTTGGGGTTGGGGGTTGTAATCTTGCCTGCAAAAAGACATAAATAAAATCCATGCACATGGTCGGCGAGTTGAAAACGAAAACCTTTTATACTTAACAAGCCTCCGCGTAGCAAGAATAATGGCAGAAACCTTGAAATAGGTGTTCCGGCGTGCTTCTTTTCTCAGGCTTTTCCAATTAGTCTGCAGATGTAACCACCTCAGCAGCTCTTTGAGCTTGTGCAGCTTCAGCGTGCTTCTTTTTCCACAGTCTTGAGCCAAATCAGTAAAGGTCAACCGCGTTCACTTCTTTCCTCTCTTTTTTTTCCCTGTCTCGGAAAGTAAAGTAAAACGACAACAGTCCACACTGAGGTAAAGAGTCCATTCGTCAGACGATAATCGATTCCCCTCAGAATCGGGTTGATCTTTCTTTATTGTGACAACTGCCTCTGGTTTGCGGGTCAGCGTTCACTGCACAGGCTTCGTGTTTGGCTCCAGCGTTTGACCCTCTGTGAGGTTACAGGTGTCGTTCGTACCAGTCAAAGCTAAAGCTTCCTCTGAGCTGAGTCCCATCAAGATAGAAAAATAATAATATATAAGGATGATTGTTTTGGACGGGGGGGATCGTGTTTTTTAAATCTGATAAGTAAGTTTAAATATACACAACCAGGGTTTTGAAGTCATAAGGAAGTGGCGACTGGATGAGGTATTGCTAGCGTAATTTGACATATTTCAGGATGTTGCGACATAAGGCTCAAAAGTTCAGTAAAAGGTGAGTGACAGAAATATATAATGCGGTCGCTTGTGGCTACTTTGGTTGTTGTAAAGGTTCAGTGATGTTGCAATATTGAAAACTAAAGCCAAAAAGAACCAAAAGTTATTTTTTAATTAGACTATTTTTTAATTAGACTATTAACAGACACAACGACAAATGTACAAATGTTTAATTTATTTATATTTTTGCATGTTGTAGTACATTCACTTTGTATTTTATTTTTATTTGTTTTGTCCACTGGAGACACTAGAACAAAACACTGACATATTAACGCCTCAAAAAAGAAGGTGTTAGCATGCAGTAAGTCCAATATTCACTCTCTTTTCTTTATCTCTGTTTTGGTCTCCACCTATACTGCCAAGAGAGAATATCTGGACGTTTAGCAGCTAAATGCTCCAGGAGTTAGCTAGTGGCTAACTCTGTCTCAGGCTGCCATTTGGTTCTGGGCATGTAGCACACAGAGGGTTAGCAAAGCTTTTTTTCTGCCTACTGACGTTGGAAACCGGGAGGATGAGAGTGGTGAGAGTGAACCAGTGATCCATTTGTTAATCAGTAGGTCCCGGAACTGCTGTTCAGGTCATGCTGTCATGTGGTTAACGTTGTGATTTGAAGAAACAAACAAAACAGAAATGCAACAGTAGTACTTGTTCATGCTTAGGCAACAAAAGTACATGGTTAGCTCTTGTCAAGGATCCTGGTTTGGCATAAAACGAGAATGTTAAAGTCCACGTGTACGTAAATACAAATAACTCAAAGCTGATTTTTGTTTTGTTTCACATGGGACACAAACAGCAGTCTCCTGGGTCAAAGTTCAGTGTTTGACCCACCTCAAACATTTCCCTGCATGGAGTTCGGCAGACTATGATGAGAAAGGTATTTGTGATACATCAAAAACAAACGTAATCCAAGAGAAAATAATATAAAATGCAATTTTCTTGTATGGGAATTTTATTTTGGAGTCAATTTTCTCTGCTCCAGTATTATGGGCACCCCAAACGGCAACTTGCTTAGTTGTTAGTCTTTTTTAAATTTGTATACCAAGAGAGGAACCGGATTCGCACAAACAGTTCCCAGAACACAGGTCCAACAGGATCCAGGACAAATATGGCAAAGACAATGAGAAAAAAAAATGTTAAAACACTCTGGGGAAACTGGGTGATAATCCTTCTGTGGGTTTGTAACTATGAGTGACACCTTTCACATCACATATAATCATTTGAACTATTAATATAAGAAATGATCAGTGCAGCTTTAAATTGCATGCTGTAGCTCAGGGGGATGAGTGGTCGTCCCGCAACCACAAGGTAGCCGGTTCGATCCCCAGTCCCCCCACAGCTCACATGCCGAAGTGTCCCTGAGCAAGACACTGAACCCTTAACTGCTCCCCGGGCGCCTCACAGGGCTGCCCACTGCTCCCTATCCAGGGATGGGTCAAATGCAGAGAAGAATTTCCCCAAGGGGATTAATAAAGTGCATGTTTCTGTTTTTTTTCTACTTTCTACTACTTGTCTTTGCAGCTATATTTTCTGAATGTACAAATGTGTAATAAGTCGGTAGTACATGGTCGGTAGTAAGAGGCATTGCTGTAGACGGACATCTTACTTCACCAGGTGGCAAGTTTATTACCAAATAATAAAGCAGTGTTAGTTCTGAGCGCTGTGGACCATCTTTAAAAAGCTGTGGCAGCACTGAGAACTTGTACAGAACGGTTTAGTGTTGCATGTTGCAGTTCATACTTCATGCCAACAGAGGTCAATGAAGGTCACAGCTTGCTTGATCTCTTTGTAATCCTGGCCAAACTATATTGCATATCGTTAACTAATAGTCGTTGTGTCACAACCAGGGACACAAAGCTTTTCAATCGGTTGACGCTGATGGAGGCAGGACACAGCCAACTCAACTGAGCTGAAGTCCTTCATTCAACAAGTTAATGCAAGTTCATTGATTTCAACTTGAACGAGTTGAACACTTAGCGTGCAGCACATTACTACATTAGCTGGAATGTGTTAATTTACGAGGGGAACCAACCGGTGCATTATTAGTCGCTACAAGGCGAAGTTTATTGCCGTGTGGAAATCAGCTTTTTTTTTTTTTTACAGAAAGAAAACTCTCTTTGTCCAAGTTCCTGTTACCTTTGGCAGGTAACACATCTTGACTCACCGCTCTTCAAATGTGGGAGCCCCCTTTTTTTTTAACAAACTACACACACACACACACACACACACACACACATACCCACGAGGAGACCTACACATCACCACGTACTGTATGCTCAGCCTGCCTGTCAGTCTGCCATGGCTGCAAGTTCAGTTCCAGCAAAGTGACGAGAGACAGAGCTGAGGATGGATGTCTGTGGGCTCTCCAGGTTTAGTCCCACTGAATTCTGTCCTGACATGTAGAGTATGTTAGCACTTCACCGCAACTTTCTGACAGCGAGCAGCCCACTGAGATGACTCCTATTGTTTTGAATATATGGCTGAATGTAAACTATGCCCTTAAAGGGCCAGTGTGTAGGATTGGATGGCATCTAGCGGAGCGGTTGATGATTGCAACAAACTGAACACTCTTCCGTGACCTATGGAGAACTACGGTGGCCTTCTGGTAACATAAAGCACGTATCCTCATACAATGTTACGTGGATACAGTCTTTTTCAGAATACACTTCTGTCTTCATAGGAAACGACTCATTTAGGTTTAGGCAACAAAACTACTTGGTTATGTTTTGGAAAAAGGTTGTCATTTGGGTTCAAATAACTACGGAAGTGGCGTTACTGAAGTACGCAAGTTACAGGACAAATAAATCAACGGTGACTTCTCGTTCCACATGTTGAATGAACTGCTGTCTTCAGGATGAAGGTTTGCTGTTTGTTGGACGCATCCACCTCCCCCTCCCGTTGGGCTTTTGCGGTCTGGTTCATAATTACGTGGATAACAAACAAAATGATTTTGTGGGATACCTATGAGTTACAGCACGTTATTTTTCGTAGGTGTAGTTACGATTGTGGATGAGACCATCCTGCATTAAAAACGTGAAAGACTCGCTAGAACCAGTGATTGGGTTGTCCCTTCTAGGCCACTGTAGAAACATGGCAGTGCAACATGGTGGACTATGCGTGAAGAAGACCCGCTCCCAGTGTAGATATGAAGTCTCATTCTAAGCGAACACAAACACAACGATTTTTTGTTTCAGGTGAATACACATAAATGAAAACATAGTTATGAATATTATATTAAATTTGTGTCTGTAGGACCCCTAAATCCTACACAATGGCTCTTTTAATGTCAATTGCTGGCATAATCACTGTTGTATAATCTGAATCTGCCCTTGAAAGAAGCAAGCTATGCACAATTTTTGTCAGAGACAAAGTCAGAGTTAGCCTTTATAAGTCCAGTGTCAAGACCAAGTCAAGTCCTAAAAGCTGTGTTTTAAGTCTGACAAAAGTCACCAATAATGTTCGTCCCCACATAGCCAGTGGAGGGAATGTAAGTTTAAAGGCACTTCCGCATTGGCTTCACTTTTCGGAACTGGAGGCTCGCCACCTGGATTTGATCCAATGAACAAGCAATCAAAATGTACACGGACCGTATAGCCCCCCGGGTAACGTATTAAACATAATATACGGCGACGCCACATGTGAAGATTGTAAGTGTTATTTTGAACGACTCTCAGAGTTTCCGCGGTATGGCATGGTGCTGTTAGTTAGTTGGCATTTTTTATAATAGCCGACGGCCGTAAATATAGACGTATGGACCCAGTACAGGTGCGCCCTATTTGTTTGGAGCATGTGGCCACGAACAATGTATTTTTATAATGCTTTTTTTATAACACCAATGTGAAAACTATGCCTAATGAGGGAGGAGAATCCCAAGGAATGGGCAGCACTGTTTAGTTTATCAGTTCATTGTTTTTTCTGTGGGACTTTTTGGCATCGAGACACTATTTTGATTCACTCTCACCGCTCTCATGGGGCCGTTTCCGCTGGGAATCGGTGTCCCACTAAATTACAAAGCACTTGAACTGGCCACCATCATTCACATTGGGCTGTGAATGGAGAAAAACAACAACAATAAAGGCATAAATGGTAAATCCCATAAGAATTTACAATGTGTTTGTTATACTTGATGATGATTTTTTTTAATTTTTCCATTCCAATCTGTGTCTAATAAATGACTGAAGTTGTGTCTTGTTTTTTATTTTTATATTTTTTACAGCGTTAACGCAGTCTTTGGGGACCAGACTGCCTGGTAATATTTAAAGCTCCACCCCAAATGAGGTTGCAATCATCCCCCCCTCCTCCTCCCTCCTCTCCCTCCTCCTCCCTCTCTCCCTTGCCTTCCTTTACGTTTCACTTATGCGCTCTGGATCAACACATTGGACCTGTCCGTTGGAGCTGAAGGAGTGTGTCTGTGTGTGTGTGTGTATGTGTGTGTGTGTGTGTGGCGGAGGGAGATCTAATATCCAGGACACCAGTTTATGATCACTTCATTGAAGGAGCAGCACGGATGACGCGTTTTGCGCTTCGGCCGTTCGATGAAAGAGGAGACGCGCAAAAGAAGAGATGGGCACCGCTGCTGCACTTTCACCTTCCCGCTGTGGTCGCGCCGCGTCGGTCGGACCCGTAGTGGCGGCGGCGGTGCTGCTTCTGGCGCAGCTGTGCGCCGCTTTTAACCTGGATACGGAGGGACGCGTCGTTTTCAGCGGACCGCGCGGGAGTTACTTCGGCTACTCGGTGGAGTTCTTCGGCAACTCATCCAGGTGAAAGTCGTCGACGCAGCGTCGCAGAGCTCGGTGCCACTTCGGCCAGACCGCGGGAGAAAGTTTACAGCGCTGCCTTACAGTTGAAAATCACTGGTTTATTATAGCCTGTACATTATGACTGAGGGAGTTTATTACCTGGACTGTTAGTGGTCTCTATATGACGTATATTAGTTGTGAGTCTGTGCTATAAAGAGTCAGCTCTGCAGACATACTCAGTATTCTTAGAATAGCCCATGCCTATAAAACGTGCAGTTTTTTTAATGTTGTATATAAACTTATCCTAACATGTATTTAGCAGCCTAAATAGTTTTATAAATGTAACCTACTATACACTACAACACGTACAACAATTACAACATTTAAAGTTAAACATTAGTCTGTTGAATATATTTTATGGTGAAATGGAAAGTGAAATGGCTCTCATATAGGCATACATCTCTCTCTCTCTCTCTCTCTCTCTCTCTCTCTCTCTCTCTCTCTCTCACACACACACACACACACACACACACACACACACACACACACACACACACACACACACACACACACACACACACACGCACACTCTGGATTCCAGGCCACTTGTGTGATTGGAAACAGACATACAAGTCTGTGTTTGATTCAGAGTGGAGGGGGTTAACCCACAGCAAATACATATATGCTAATAGTCCTCTGAATATGTACTAAAGGGACACTAGCGGGTTTCCTGCTGTTTTTTTTAATTGTTTTACTTCTGTTGACAGATGAGGAGCAGCCTAGTGAGATGAAGTCAAATATCAGACATGTTCTTCTTCTTTTACACACAGCATGCAGGCTATACCGTCAGTCAGATGTCTTGGCTCTTTGAGAAAACTCTCCTGTGGGCTCTGGTGTGGAACACACACACACACACACACACACACACACACACACACGTCATAATCCAAAAGTGACTTGGATATGGATGAAGTGGAAGTAGCTCACATCTGACTGAGGACAATGGCGATTTATGTTTCTCTGTTATTGGCTGCACATTCGAGTCGGGGTGATGTATTTGAATTTACAACAAATGTATGGACAATCTAGTATTTTACATTTTAACACAAAATAACGTGTTCATATTTTGGTTATGTTTCAAGAAAGGACGTTCAAATGTCAAAACCTGGATATTTAAGAAATAAATTGGCCTACTTTTTGTTGTAGCGTGATGTGCCGCAGACGGAAGTTGATATTGTTTCATCCGTCAATAGATAAAACTTACAATACTTTGTAACAAAAAAAAAAGGATTCTTAATTAAGCAACACAATTCAATAGAGTCATGGGTTTTACTCTAACAGCCTTGGTCAGATATGTTAGCCAACGTTAGCAAACTTTAGATAGATATTACTCTGAGACTATTTGCTAATTTTACTAGCCTTCGCTACTTGTACCTACTGTTATGCTATGTTTAGCTATTTACCATCATCCCATAATTGCCACTGCTTGCCACAGTGGCCGTTGTGTGGCAATCCCTATAGTCTTACTTTAAACTCGTCAAACCCCGTTTAGCAAACAGCCACCAGTAATGCTAACTTTTATCTGTTAGCATAATGCTGTGTTCACACCGAACGCGACACGATTTGTCGCGTCGCACTTACCGCTTCAGTTTACTCGCGCGAGTGAAATGAGGGTGTTCACACCAAACGCGACAAAGACAAATCGCGCTGCGACAAAGGGGGCGTGGCTTATCGCCGTCGTTTCTCTCCGTGAAAAAGAGCTTTCCTTTCCGGTATCGACTATGGAATAAATAACCACTAGTTCTGCTTTATACTTGTTGTGGAAGTCCCAAAAATGTCGGAACATCAAACTCCCTCGTGTTTGGGTTCATAACACCATCCGTAGCCGCACACAGCTCGGTGAATTTCACCGACTCCTCCAGGAACTGCGTCTGTCTTATCTCCGTAAAACGGATACCGTTTCTGCCATCCACCATGGAAATAACCATTAGGCTCTGTTCGCCCTGCGTCAAACGCGCTATTCGCGCCGCCTCAAACCTGTCAGTCGCGTCGCCCGGCGTAAATGTCGCGCCTTCGCAACCTGTCGCGTCTGTGCATTGACTTTGCATGTACGGTAATCAAATTTGTGTCGCGTTCGGTGTGAACACAGCATAAAGTCAGCTGTAGACACACCAAGTAATGTAAGTAATTTAGAAAATACTGGTACTTTACTTGAGTATTTACATTTGAAATTTACTGCCATTTTAAACTTTGCTCCAGTAAAGAGAGAAGGCTATAACATATTTTATTCTGCTGTAGCAGAAAGTAACGTCAACCAGCTAACTAGCGTACTAACTGGAGTGGTTAGGCGTAGTTTCACCTGGACTTAAAACAAGAATTGTACTTCTTAATTTTGATACTTCAAGTATTTTTCTTCCATTGTGTTAATATGAACTCTTTTCTTTCCCGCCTTGATGGCTAGCTGACCACATAGCCTACTGCTTTACTACAGTAGCCCTCAAATTGATCACTTTCAGCGTATTTACACCTGTTAAGACCGTCTTATTACATTTTTGTCTCGTCCAGCCAGAACACAATCTCAACCAGCTGTTCACATCTTCTGTTGCTGAAGAACTGAGGGACCTCTGTAGGATGTGTAACATCACCTGAAAGCCCTTCATAGATGATGACATAAGTCTAGTTTATCTGATATTAATCTCTGCTTAAGATAACCTGCAGGGGAGCAGCTCCTGTAAAAGGTGCTCGAATCTTTTCCATATAACTCTCGGTTACACTTTATCAGCTGTATTTCTAATCAAATATTATACTTTGTATTACTCCACTAATCTTACTTGATAACTTTAGTTACTAATAATAAAATAAAAAGCTTCTCAGCAGCATAGAAAGTAAAGTAAAATTAACATTGAACACTTTAACATTTGGTAACTGAAATATATTTTGATGCCGATGCTTTTGTACTTTTACTTACGTTAATCTTTACTTTTCACTTTTATTTCTTCATTGCGGTATCGCTACTTCTAGTTCAGTAACACGCTCGAGGGCTCACAGAGTGACATCAATGTTGGTTTTAATGCTTGTAGATATTTTCCTGTGAGGAAATTGGTTAAGATTCTCTCAGTTTGCTTAACTAAGCTTCTGGCAGTTAGAGGGCATGTTTTTGAGTCATTACTGAGATGTTGATTTAGACCAGTTTGTTCAGACTAAGCCCCCTTTTGCCTCCAACAGTTGTCCTCAAACTGAACAATACAACATTTAGTTTGACCAAAGTCATGCATTTTGACAGTTTACAACTGTGGTTGAACATCGTCGTGTGAATCTAGTGGTTCTTGTTTTGTGGTGGGAGGAAACAGGATTCCTTCCTGAATGAGTTGAATGTTTACATTTTTCTGCTGATGGGATGGTTTCTGATGGTTGTCATGCACTCGGGACAATTCCTACACTGTTTGGCTGGAGGGAGCCTTGTTAAGAGTTGCTCACCATGCCATCTCTGTTTTTTAACTGTCTCAGCACACATGTCCAGTAGGGGTGGGAATCACCAGAGGTCCCACGATTCGATTTCATCCCGATACTTGGGTCCCGATTCGATACTATCACGATACTGCGATTTATTGAGTATTGCAATGTATTCCCTTTTTTCCACCGCAAATTGTCCCCGGAGGAAAACGTTGTCAACATATTGTATCTAAGAAGATACCGTTTTCAGTCTATTCATCTCACTTCAATCATTTTCCGTGTATCGATACAATATCGGCACGCAAAATATCGCTATACTATGCTGAATCGATTTCCCCCCCACCCCTAATGTCCAGTCGATGTGTCTGGTCTACGAGGCAGGCATCAAGTGAGTTGGAAGAGATGGTTCAATATTGTACATTGCAACAGTAAACTCGCTTCATGGCTCTTCGGTAATGTCTTTTTTGGCAAAATCCACTGCTTTGGTCCAGACAGAAATATGTATGTCCCCCTCAGGTTGAATCCTACTCACTTTGGTGACTTTTCCTATCGCACCACCATAAGTTGCTTTGTCCAATACTTTGGTTTATGAACAAAAACAAAAACTAATGACATTTCCACCAGCTTCACCTGTGCTTAGTAAAACTATCATTGGGAACATATACCTGCTAAACACATCAATGTATAAAGAGCACTGGATATGGCAAAAAAAAAAAATACCTTATGGGTATAAAATTACCTGCTGGCCTTCTGCATCTACGGGCCCAATTGTTTCCTTGTACCCCGCCACTCAGGCTCATTCACATGAACAGAGGAAGATAACTCTTGATTTGATTATTTGTCTGTTGACCAACTTTGAGGACCTAATGATTTCAATAACGGCTAATCAAAGTGTTTGTTCTGGGAAGTTGACTAACTTAAAAAAAAAAGTGTACGCTGAGTAACAGACGTCTCTTTCCCAATATATGTCTATGGGAAAAAGTATTTTTGGGCCCAATGGTATCACGTTAAGTTGTCATTCCACGGTTTGGCCACTATGGACCCACGTTGTCATTGTGGGCATTTGCATGCTGTATGACCATTTAGCTGTGCTTATGCACAGCCTCTCAGAGCTGGTAGCATAAACTCGTAGTCTTGTTTGAGTGTACTTCATTTGTCACTTTCCCCTTGCAAACACACCACAGACCCACAACATCCATACAAGCATCATATCCTGTTTATTATAACAAGCCAGATAACATCTTGAGAAACATGAACTGGGTTAGCTTGGCTACAGAGGCTCCGATTCATTACTGAATGTAATAGAAGGTCATATCAGTATTATGTGCCCCTCAGACTGAAGCAATATGCGTCATATAACTTGTGAGAAATTCCACTTATGCCATTGTCCTTTCTTAAATTAAAGTTAGATCCAAAACTATTATTGTGTAGATTAAATGTGATTCATAGTCAGTTGAAGGACAGTAAGACCTGCCATTTGGATACAACATGTTTCAGAATAACGTGGCTATGTAAATGCATTCACTGGAGCTCATAAATCCTTTCATAAAAAAAATGACATGTTGCATCTTAGACCTGGCATTGCCTCTAAGCCATTCCTCTGTTTGCAGATGTTCTCATTGAATGTGAGTTATGAGAAAGGAATCCTTATTTCAGGTCTCAACAGAAGCGTCCATCATCCCGATCCATTTCAGGAAGAGGCTATTGTTGTTCTCGTTACAACTGCTTTTAATTGACGTACAACTCAACACGTGCAGAGAGAAGGTAGAGCAGGCCACTGAACGCCGGCGCCCTGGTCGGCTAAGTGGCTGTGGAGTGAGCGGTTTATAAGGAAAGCTTATCCAGCCATGATAATATTCCTCTTGTGCTCTCCAGAAAAGAAAAAGAAATGGGGGGAGGTGGGTGTACAGTCTGATCTCTGCTCATGTCATCAGTCACCAATGTCTTAAGTTGTGCCAGTCGCTCTGGGAAAGGACTTTTTTTTAGCAGGGCTGTCTGAAAGCCGATTTTTATACACACATACACACACACACACACTGTACATTGTATAAAATGATATATGTATATTATAAAATCATCACATCTTTGTTGGGACAACAGTGTCAACTAAACAAAAAACAGCCAAACAAGGAGTTCCAATGAATGGTTGTAATTCAGTACGCTATAAAAAGAGCTGTAATAACTTCTCAAGTTTTATGTTGTCCCTCTACGACTCGTAATCATTTAGCCAACTGTTGTAACTGTTGTAATACAGCAATGTCGTAGCAAGCTAAATTTAAAGGTATAGTTTGGATGTTTTGTTACTTATAGAATGGATGATGCCCTCAGTTTGGAGAAACTAGACTCCTTTGACAAAAAACTGTATTTTTCAACCTCACAGCAATGGTTGTTGCTGCTTCACAACTGCCTTGATCATTTTATTTTTTTATTTTGTGACTTTAGTGCATCGAAAAAAAACATTTTTAAACACCAAAGTGACACAATAACACAAACTCACCAATGGAGGCAGCGGCAGACCAGCAAATCCCCCTGTTCTACGCCGTGAAAATACAGTTTTCAGTCTGGTGGCTTTGAAGAGAACATAGACAGCGGCTTCAGTTCCCTGTTGGAAAGGGCCTTCTGACGAAGTAAAGTGGTAAAAATATAAGAAATATAGCTTGCACTTATACTGACATTGATTCTTTTAAGCTTTTCCATTGGTGTCTAAAATAGGTTTTTGCTGCTCTAGTCACTATTAAACAATTAATTAGATAACTACTCATGATGTAAAAGGAGTTGAAAGTGAAAAATCCTCATTAGCCGGTTCTGCAGACCCTGTCAGCTCCACTCAGTATTTTTTTGCATCTTTTAGCTTGTTTTGGTTTTACGGCCCACAAATCCCCTCTCATCAGTCTTGTTTCTAAGCAGCAGCGGACAGCTGGTTGTAAACAAGCCCTGATAAACCCACTGTACACTACCTGCTCAGCACCAAACAGCAGACAGACACAGTCAGAGACTAGCTGGTGAACATCTGCTCCATAAACTTAATGAGGAGAAACTATGTCAGTGTTGTATTTACAACTTGTTTCGCTAATGAACGCAGGATTCAAATCTGCATCACCTTCAAACGTCATCTTCAAAGAAAACCTCATTTTTGCAAGTTGATTCCAGACCTTCTTTTCTGCATAGATTTGGATCTATACTGAAAAATGGCTTTGCGACCCATAAACTCTTTCCTTGGCTTGATGCAAAAAAGGATTGCATGCAGACTTTGACCTCATGTTGAGGTTGCAGAGGTTTGGCTTAACTTGATGTGACAATATGGGAACTCGGCAGATGTTCAAACTTCCCGGCAGCAATGCTGGACAAAGTGTTTATCTTATATCTAATATAAAAAAAAACTCCACGGCAGTGTTAATGACAGGGATCTGCAGAAATACAGCCACTGAGGTAACAGCTATGAACTGATGTTTGGACATATATGAAACAGTAGCGCTCTGCCATATAAGGCCCCATAAGGAGAAGTCAGCTTTGGTACACCCGCTTTATGGTAATACTACTTCTCAATTGTCTTCGTAGCTTGCTTTCATAATTTGATGTCCTCTCTGTCATGATTTTTGTTATGATCAAATAGGGCTGGGCGATATAGAGAAAATCAAACATCAAGTTATCTGTGATCAAATACCTCAATAACGATTTTGCGGCGATATCGTACGGTTGACCATTGGTGCTTTTACAAAATGTTGACACAATGAGATTTTTGATCAACAAATATTATTAATTCGGATAAGATAACTAAGTGGGCAAATAATAGAATAGCTAAAGTTGTATCACTTTACTGTGACGCAGCCTTTAAAACCAGGAAGAGAATTATGCAATGTTACGATATAAAAAATGATATTCTCAGATACGATACGATGCGATATATAATATCACTATATGGCCCATGATGAAAGAAATAGTTAGACATTTTGTGAAATATTGATATCAGTCTCATGTCTGCACTCTACTTTTTTCATCAGCTGTGTATATGACAAAACTTGATTTCACAAGACCAGTTAAATGTTTATGACTGTACATCATAACAGATGTTTCTTGGTCGTAACCCGTGGACTTTTCCTGGACACAGTCCGTCACCACAATGTAAGATTCTCTTTTCCTCTCTGCCGTCTAGTATCAGTGTTTTGATCGGCGCCCCGAAAGCCAACACCAGCCAACCTGACGTCACTGAAGGAGGAGCTGTGTTCTTGTGCCCCTGGAGCCAAGCTAACTGCAGCATGATCGACTTTGACAAGCAAGGTAGGGGGTCTTGTTAAATCTAAATTGACGGCCGGCCTCTTTGCAGATAAAAATGTGACCTGTGAAAAATCACGCTCAATATTCCAATTCCAAGGGAGAGAAATTTTCTCCACATCGTGAACCGCGGCAGTGGTTGGTAACTCGCATTGTTTCCAGGATATAAAAATGTCACTTTCCCTAATGGCACTGTTGAACGGTTGAGACCGGACTAAGTAGTGAACTCTCAGCTGTCTCTAACCAGCCATAAAAGTGCCTGAGAGAAGGTATAGGTTGCATCCCGTTGTGCGTCACCTTGAGGTCAAAGGTTTGGCTCCCTGCCATCTTCCGGCTTTTCTGTTTTCGTTGAAACCAGGCTTTAATGTCTCTCCGGTGTTTTAATGGTGACTGAGGCTTTCCTCCACGCCGACCCTCACTAAGGTCTCCATTCTGGGACTTGAACTGTGTTTTGCAGTGTTTTCACAGAGATTTGATTTCCTGCTGGACTGGGGCCCAGTGTTGTGAGCGCTCTTTAATTATGGCAGAGTCGTTACGGGGACAAGGACCCAAGAGGACCGGGGCTGCCCCCAGCTCTGCCAGAAAAATAATCACCTCCATCAGAAATGCAGGAAGCGATAAGGACCACCGTTTGAGGATCACAGGGTCTAACTTATCGTACGCTCTCGAATGCTGATATCGAGGGGCGGTTTACACAGACTCTGCATAGATAAATACACACCTACAAACTGTTAAACAACGGCTCTGCATGCAGCCTCTGAAACATGATAAAGTATAGAAAAAAACATACAAAACCACACTTATGTTCACACACGCAAATATATCTACACACACATGCTTTTGCATGTACATTCAGTAGTCATGGGTGGATTAAGAGACAATGGGCTCTTGGGCACAGATGTGCTAGGACCCACTACCTCTCCTACTTCGGAGCAAAAGAACAGACTTTATAGCTGTTAAGCCTCTTTTTGTTGTTGTTGTGTGTCTCTGTTGTTGTTTTGTGTCTCTTTGAAGTTATGTTATGTTTATTTGTGTTCATTTTGTGTCTCTGTAGAGTTGTTTTGTGTCTCTTTGAAGTGTTTCTATGTTTCTTTATGTTAATTTTGTGTCTCTGTGGTTTTATGTTTATTTGTGTTCACTTTGTGTCTCTTTGTGTTCATTTGATGTCTCTTTCTAGATGTTTTAAATCTCTTTGTGGTCTTTTTGTGTCTGTTTACAGTTGTTTTGTGTCTATTTGTAGTTCTTTTGTCTCTCTTTGTGGTCTTTTTGTGTCTCTTTGTGGTCATTCTGTGCGTGCTGACAGTTGTTTTAGCTCTTTGTAGTTGTTTCTTGTCTATGTAGTTGTTGTGTGTCTCTTTGTAGTTGTTTTGTGTGTTTTTTTAGTTATGTTGTAGCTTTGTCGTCATTTGGTGTATCTTTGTAGTTGTTTAGTCTCTTTGTAGTTGTGTTGTGTCTTGGTGGTCATTTTGTGTCTCTATTTTGTTGTTTTGCCCCTTTTTTCTGTTGCTTTCTATCTTTTTATTTGAAGTTGTTTTATATTTCCTTGTGGTCATTTTGTGTGTCTGCAGCTGAAAGCCGTAGGGGCCCTGGCACTTTGGGCCCCTGGGCCTGTGCTTGGTAGGTCCGTTACAGTAATCCATCCATGTTAGTAGTCTTGCATTTCCAATTACAGGCCTCAGGATTCATGGTGTGTTTGAGGACACAGCACAGACTCCGTTAATAAATAGGCACTGAGTTGCAGCCAGGAGAGTTTAATGTCAGCACTCTGCTACAGACAGCAGGCACATATATCAAAATATATACCACAGTGAAGCTTACACAGTTACAGGCAGTTAAGAAGAAGTTAAGGCGTCAGGTTTTTTAAAATTACTTTTCAAGGATTCTGAATGGCAAGTTTTTCCTCTGTAGGTGTGACAAAATCCTGCATGTAGAAGCAATTACCATCTGACAGCAAATCCCAATATCACAGACTTTAATATTTCACTTGGATAAGGATGTGAACGGTATTTCAAAGCCTGGAACTGTTTTTTACGTTGTTCCAGAGGACATAGAGGCAACCTGGCTCTTCTCACGTTTTGTGAACCAGTCCAAGAAGAAATATTAGTGTAATGTTTCTAAATGAAATAATTAATTAATGTTGAAAGCAAAAAAAAATCATGGAGATATAATGCTGCTGAGGCTTCTAAGTAAAACATTAGGCAAATAACCACACACACACACACACACACACACACACACACACACACACACACACACACACACACACACCCCCCGTCCCTCATCACTCCTCCTTGCCGTCTGGCTGCCTGGGCCTCTTCTTAAAACACATCCTGACAATGAAGTACAGCCGTTTGGGTTACAGTAACAACAAGGTTCAAGTCCCTTTGAGCTGTTTGATGTCTGCCATAGCATGGAGGATGGATTAAGACTGCAGACCCCGGGAGCAAGGCCATAAAATATCCATGTAAAAAGCCAAGAACATGTGAGGGAGCTCTCGCAAACAAAGCACCGACGGCACAGAAATCAAACAGCGATGACAGGGGGATCTTTGACTTCGTTAAAACACTAACTCCTGACGTCTCTGAAGTTTTCCGTTTTTGAGGAAAGTGTAGCAGCAATAAGTTATTCACTCTGCGTGCAACTCCTGTGTAAATATGCTCTAAAATATGTTTTTTCCTCTCTATGTTCTTCTAGGTGATCGACATTTTTACATAAATGGTGTGAACACTCAGGTTGAGTTCAAGTCCCATCAGTGGCTTGGAGCTACTGTGCGTTCCCATGGCAACAGCATCCTGGTAAGAGTGGGTCAGGGTTGGTTGTTCTCTTTGGATACTGTGTGACGGCCTGCTATGCAAACTATTATTTGTTTAATGAATCAACTGTTATTGTTGGTGCAGTAGCAGGGATTCTTTTAACGTGGGCTTTGGGACTTTTTGTGTGCGGTTGCTTGATGTCCAGGTTCCCCGACATTTCTAACACTGACTCCCTCTGCGCTTTGAAAATGCAGAACAAAAGTAAACTCACACAACAATATTGACAACTCTTTCACCATAAGCTTCGGCTTCAAAAAATCTATCTGCATATGAATGCAGAAGCGGTAGGCAAGATGGGCCAAGATGTATGTATCTGAAGCGTTCTGGTTTCCATTTGTAGTCCAAGTAGTATTGAGCAATCACATTTAAGTGAGCTTTGGTTGCATGCTGAGTAAAAGTTTGTGTGAAGAGCAAAAGAGGTGGTACACATTGGCAAAAATGCAATCTTGGAACCCACCACCAATCGTCTGACAATCTTACCGTGGCTAATTGGCCAATTGTGAAACAATCTGGTGGTTGACTTCATCTCTCAACTCAAACTCCATTTTCGCCAGCAGAGGCATTATTGATTAGTAGAATGACATTAAATAAACAATAAAGGCATACAACGTTTGTAATAATAAACTCTCTGTATTGAAAATGTTTAAAACAAATATTAAAGTGTCATAATCAAACAGATTGCTAGTCCTCTTTCAGCATGATATCAGTTTTTGTTTTAGCGAGCCTCCCAGTTCAAAACCGTTAAAGGAAGGCCAACTAGTATTAACTTCTGTAATTAAATGGCCCATACAAAATTGAAATCCTAGCGCCAATGCTTGATTCTCACGGGTCAATTCGCTAATCCGACTGTAAACAATTACCGGCACAAGAGGAAGTCCCCAGAAATATTGGCCATTGCCACCAAGGGCTAACTCGGCGTCAGACCGAAGGCCAATGGGTTCCGATATTGGAGGACGTTGAATGCTAACAGTAACGCTAACTTAGCTGGATGCTAGCACGCAGAAACTTAAAGGGGCCAAGGCAAAATGTAGAAGACATTGAGATAAATGAACTGTATTGTTCTTGTAGGGTAGACTAGTAGGTGCTAGTATCTTGCCTTGGATGTTGACACAGTTTGAGGGTTTGTTCGAGTATTTTCAAACAATATGCTTTACTTTTACAAAGAGGGTTTTGTCATTGAGTCGTCTCATTGTGCTCGCCAGGCTTGTGCTCCCAGGTATTACTGGAGGACCGAACATGACATACCCTTCTCCGACGTCACAGGAACCTGCTACCTCTCTGTAGATGGTCTCAAAACGTTTGTGGAGTACGCCCCCTGCCGGACAGGTGAGCAGCTGCCGCTGGTGTTTAGGTGACGGATGCTCGACTACGTTCATCAGCTAGCCGATAACTTTGTGGGATTCTCAGACCTTTGTTTCCTGAAAATAGCTCCCTACGAGGGTAGACTAGAGTGCAGCACGATATAGAAACATGCATGCCTGTGTTCAGAAAACAATGAGAAGTTAGTTACTGTAGTTCCATCCGCTGATTTAACACACTTGTTAACTTATCAACAGCCCACTGAGGCATATAATGTAGTTAAAATATTTAGCGCACAATTGCTATAACTTGCTTAAAACTCCAGACTTTCTCTCGGAGTCAGAACACTGACACGATACACACATTTTTATATACAGTATGTGTCAGGTCTGTAAATTACACTTCCGGAGGATATCATGCTCCAATGTCCTTCATGAATAAACGTATTGGGTACATACAGTACATTGCAAACAGGAACTGCCAATAGCTAATACAACATAAAGGTTTTAGTTCAGGGTTAGTCTTGCCTAGTTAAAACAATATTGTTTTCTGGCATTTTTTACAGTTGGTATAAAATCTCGTTGCATTCAATATTTAGAATACAGCTTCCTGCTTATTTTATGAAGGGTGCTGTGAACTCATTAAATGTTACCAGATGAAGCTTAAGCTACAAATTTACCCTGAAACTTTGTCTAGTTTTGTGTTTTCTTCTGTTGTTTTTTGGTGTCTGAAATTCACTTTTGGGTCAATGTTCAATTGAAATGTTACAAACAATTGCACGGGATAATTATGCCCTCAATAGAACAGAATGTTGTTTTTGTTTTCATGAAACAGAAAGATTATTAGTGTTTCCCATGTTTGGTGCTGTTCATTGCAGAAAGAAATGGACCTGTTGGACAGGGCTATTGCCAGGGGGGATTTAGTGCAGACTTCACCAAGGTAAGAAACATATTTGCTGGTTTCTACATGATCACATATTTGCTGTTTCTCTGTTTTGGTTGATGTAAGCAGTGGGGATTTTGCTCAGTACAGTACATCAGATCTGCAGAGTTTGTTTGTTGAAACTCACGGTGACACGCAGACTCCTTAACTCTGGCAACTGTTGTGTGTTACAGGACGGCAGGGTTGTGCTTGGAGGACCGGGCAGCTTTTTCTGGCAAGGTGAGCTCGCAAGAATGTGAACCAGCTCGGATCTTTAGATAGACAGCTTCCAATAGATTCTACCTCTGAATGCCTGATACAATTAATCCGTCATCTTTGTCCATGGACAAACTTCAGCGGATCAATTTCAGAGCCAGAGTTAAAAAAGTCCCATTTTAACCTTATTTTAACATCTGACCTTTGACTTTTTTGTTGCCCATCCATCCCGTAGGCCAGCTGATCTCAGCCACCACAGAGGAGATTGTGAAGGCCTACTACCCCTCCTACTTTCTGCTGTCTGTCGCTGGGCAGATTCAGACACGACAGGTGCAGGGGAGCTATGATGACAGTTACCTGGGTGAGGAAGTACACTTGAGTTAAGCTACGCTAAGCTACGCTAAGCTATGCTATGCTATGTTACATTACGTTTCATTTAGCTGACGCTTTTATCCAAAGCGACTTACAATAAGTGCAATCAACCATAAGTACAAACTCGGAACAACAAGAATCATGAAAGTACAATTTCTTCAATAAAGTTAAACTACAAAGTGCTATCAGTAAGTGCCATTAAAGTGCTACTAAAGTGCTACTACGGTGCTACCTTCCCTTCCCTGTGTTAAGATACACTAAGCTACGCTACGCTAAAATACGGCAAGATACACTAAGATACGTTAAGCAAAACTAAGCTATGCTAAACTACGCTAAGTAAACGTCAGGTCACGTTACGTCACGTCAGGTAAATGTTGCCTCTACACCTGTTACGCTAAGCTAAACTTATGTATTTTTGTAAAGGTATGTTCAAAAAATAAAATGTCATATTGTAACATATATTCTTACCGTTAGCAGCTCAAAACCATATAAAAAAAAAAAAGATAAGCGATGTTTTAAGATGCCAAACTCAAGGCTTCAAAAGAACAAACAATGGGTGGCAGCAGCCAGACCATGATCCATGTTGGATTTTTTTTTCTGACCTTCTGACTGAACAAATTGGTCGAGAGCAACATATTTCACTAGCCATAACATTTTATATGAATATCGATGGTTCCCATGAATTAATATCTGAGGTGCAAATGACCCTCTGACCTTTGGTCTCGCCCCACCATGAGCATTTTGACCAGGACTTTGGTAATATCCTGTCAAGGGAACAATAAAAGTAGTCATTGGGATTTAATTCAAGTTGGCACGATGTAGAACCTTCTGAATGTACCGGCTTCAAGTGCCACCATCAGACCAAAATACAAATAAAAGGTTTCTCCTAAAATTCTCTCATCATAGGAAGAATTCTTTCCAGTTTGGAAACGTCATGACTTCCACTAACACCACACATCGCATTGTCAACTGTGTACACAGAAAACGGAAAAAACAACAACTATGCAATGAAATTTCTGGCGACCTTTCCTCGTCTTCCACTATAAGGCCAAATAGTCAACACAAACACGAGACTTAAGACATGACTCAAGACTCTGTATGTCACAATCTAATTGGCAGATTCCCATTATATAGACAGCACAATCATGTACAAGCGGGACATATAAATGTATGATTATGGCAACTTGATGACCCTTTCTTGATGACCCTTCAGGGCATATGTTTCTCTTTTTGTAGCAAAATCAACATTAAGTTCTTTCAAATGTTCATACTGCGGGGCCTGAGGTTTAAGGGCCACACTAAAGGAAAGTGGCTGAGAAATATTTGTACATGCTGATATTATTACTTCTAATAATTATTATTATCAGGTAAATTCTCAGCTGTTTTCTCTCACTCACACTCTCTTCTTTGCTCCTGCAGGTTACTCCGTCGCTGGTGGCGAGTTCAGTGGGGATGACGATGAAGGTGAGGGTCATATTTACAGTACAGAGAGCCAAAATGCATGGCTGAGTACAGGGTTTGCTGACCCCCAACACAAGCTCAGTCTAATGTTTAACCGCTCAGTCTTTCAAGAAGTGGGAACATTTCGAGGCCCAAAGATAAAAATAAGATATTGTTTTTGTTGGTTGGTCACAACGGTTCCTAGTTATCGGTGTTGAAATGAGCCCTCCCAACCTTTTGCTTCTTGCTTTCCCTGCTGCAGATTTCGTCACAGGAGTTCCAAAAGGACTCATGCTGTATGGAGTAGTAAGGAGCCCCCACATTTTCACATTAAACAATTTCACAGCGCAAATAGTCGATTAAACATAAAAGCATCGACGTGCAGTATGCTCAGATAATGACTTTTTGCCATCTCCGTATAGGTGTCAATACTAAATGGAAGAGATCTGACGTCTCTGCTCAACTTGACAGGGGAGCAGGTATGTGCACATCTGGACAGGGGATTATTTTTTGTAATAGCCTGACTATCCTTTTTTTTCATAACGTGGGTACCGGTACACATTTATAGTGGGATGTGTAAAGGAGGGCTGGAGGTGAAGGAATTTGCCCCGTGGAGAGGAGGCCTATATCAGGGTCAGAGGTCTAGCTTACAGTATGCACAGCTCGTGGTTTCTTAAAGCTGCAAATCAAACCCAGAAAACAGCAGACCGGCACGGTGTTCACGTTGTCACTGTATTGATTCAGCATGTGCTTTTGAAATGGGAAGTACTGAGGAGTAGCAGCATTTGTCAGAAGACTAGCTGAGTATTTAGTCATATTTAGACGAGGCTCAATCGGTTTGAGTTTCTTAAATTAAGTGGGTATCGTTCAAAGTTACAATGTTTATAGCAACGCTGGTATTGTTCCACCTCTGTGAGTCTGTGTGTGTGTGTGTGTGTGTGTGCGTTCCTGGACAGATTTGGTCACTGCGATTGCGTCGCAATCATGCAAGATGCAGTCACGAAACTCTACAGATACTGAGTTGAGTGAAGGACACTTTTGAAGATGGGTGTGGTTGGAGCAAGTGCCCCGTGAGTAAGAGTATAGGAAGTGGGAAAGGAGACATTGACTGCCCCCTTTACCGACCCTGGACGTCGTCGCAGCTGGTGTGATCCCATCGCAAGATGGTTTCTAGTATGAAGTTCCGGCTTTGTTCCTCTGTAGACAGTAGTCAGGTTTCCATCCGAATGAAGTGCAGATTTTAACATAATTTCTCGAAAGTTGGCAAAAACCAATGGCAAACTAGAGACCATCTTGTGATGGGATCACACCAAATTGGGCCAGGGCATTAAGTGGGGCGGCCAATAGCCGGTTACTCACTTCCCACCCCTATACTTTCGGTCCACAGCCAGACAAAAATATTAACACTTGGCAAAGCACTCAAAATTTCTACTACAGTGGTTGTCTCCCATTTTGCTATGATGTGTCGTCGTGGCTGGATGGTCTCATGTTTCATCCACTACGGTCATGGGAATATTAGCAGTTGGACATGTTAAGATAATCAGTTTGTGGCTATAATTCTCTTGTAATTCAAACAGTAGCATTCAAACCTGTGGGAAGCTGTGGGAAACCATGTAGAAGACAAGATGGAAACATATAGTTCTTGGTTTCATGTAGTCATTTGAGGAAGTGAATTGTCTCCTCCTTTTCAAGTCACATGCAAATCAGGTTTTATTAGCTGAGTCTGTTTCCATTTCACTTTGTTTTTTGTAGAAAACCACCTTTTACGATAAAGAGAAACGAAAAGGTGTTTCGCAATATTTCAAAATGAGCCTAAAATCTGGTGGATGGAAACCGTTCTTCAATACTGAGCTGCGGCAAAAACAGATAGTAGCTCAAAGCAGGAATTTGGCATCACTTACTTTGAAATCTATTTAGGAAGGGCTCTCTTCACAGCTACACTGGCAGTATGAATGATTATGGAGACCAAAAACTCCTTCATTTGCATTTGAATAAATTGTTTTGAGACAAACTTGAAAAAATGTGAACCTAACCTTTAAGTTGGGACATGCCAGCTACAATATGGGGAAACAGATTTATTAGTTAGTTTATTGTGTAATTTAAGAAGGCTTTGTTGTGTAGGTATTGCAAGATGTAAGAGCATGTGACCATGCACACATGGGAAAGCGTATGTGTGTGTGTGTGTCTTCAGTGTGGGAGGTCATCAGCGACTGCTCAGAGGTGTCAGTCTCAGGGCGGAGGGCGCTGAGTAAACTGATAAGTCACAGTGAGACTGCTCTGAGGTAAACTCCTGGCTGATGGACTCTCTGCTCTCTGTGGGAGAATGCTGGTCCCTCTTGGACTGTGTAGTCTGAGTCAGCTGCGAAAACACACCCGAGGGGATTTGTGCGAGAGGCCTGTTTGTTTGTTGAACGAAACCTCAAATTTTGTCATTTGTTAAGACCAGTAACTATTATTTTCTCTGCTCGGCCATGTTTCATTTGCTCAACAACCCGTGTTGTGTCCGATGTGCAGACTTTATACTTAGGTTACTCGATATGATGACGATTTATATGAGAGAATAGAAATGTGTCAGGCATCAGGGGTTTTGCCATCAGAACATTACGGAAAAAGTAGCAAGCCAATGAGCCGGACTCCTCTGGTTCTGTTGGATTTGAGGATAATTGATGTTAAGTATCTTGTATTCAAAGGTATTTAATTTCCATTGTCATTGGTTTATTTGATCAATAAATCTTTTCTCAGTAAAACATGTTGGACACTGGTTATTAATTTCTTGTCTTCAAAATAAGTTTTTTTTTTTATCAGTATAAAGTGTATACTTTACAGAAGTTGTAAACTATTTACACGATGGCATTTTAAAGTGACATTTTTTTTTCCAACCAGGATGGAAATCTCTGGCTCTTTAGCTGATCATGTTAATGTTAGATATGTGACTGGTTAGCTTTTACATACTAACTTTGGCAGCTTTTTCTGCTTAACACTCGACTATGATTATCTGCTAATTTAACTTAGTTTGGTTTGCTGTCTGGTGCTGAGCAGGAAAGGTATAATGTTTTTACCTACTGCCTCTATTCCAAAACAGACAAGTTGGCTAATAATTATTTGTGGGTATGTCGTGAGCCATTGTTAGTATGACAAATATTTCAAAAAAATTAACTTTCTAAAAAAAAAAGGTCTGCATAGGTTGTCTGTGCAAGCAGCTTTTCTACGATCCATATGCACGTTTTTTTATTAGGCGGCCGTAGTAATTGTGACAGGAGCATTATTTTAAGGTACATACATAACAAGATTAGTACTTCATGTACGTAATGCAGTAACTTCTAACTTCTAATCACAATCTTTTCCTAAAGTTAACCAAATAGTTCCATTTCACAACATTAAATAGAGCGGTTGTTTTGGAAGTTATTGGCAAATGTAGGTTTGAGGACGTGTCGTATCTAATCCTGGAGTCCTCCACTTTAAGCGGCTATAATTATTTTTCTTTACTTGTTGTCACTGCACCCAAGTGGCCAAAAAACTGTTCAGAAATACAGATCATAACTGTGAAAACTGACCTGCAGGCAACTTTCCTAAGCTTGCTGATTTCAGCTCACCTCAGATGAACATTAGTGGTTCAGCTCCGCAGGAAGTCGTGATCATATTTCTAAGTGTGAATGAATCTGGCAGTGCTCCTACAGGGTATCACAGTGAATTTGAACTTTGTCCTGAGCCTCGGTTTGACTTCTATCGATATGAGCTGTTTTGCATGTGTGATACAGGAAGACAACAGTCTTGCTTTTCACAAGGGTCTCCAAACTCATACCTGCGTATCGCTACAAATCCCTTTGAAGTGAGGGTCACCCCAAGAAGTGTAACATGACCCTAATTTATCATACGTGGTATGAAATTAAACCGGAAAAACTCAAGGCCCGCGAGTGAGTTTTAAAGGAGTTTGAGTCCCCGATCCCCTACCCCCTAAGCTCGAACACTGAGCTCCATGAAGAGGGTGAAGAGGAAACCCCAGGGGACCGTGGGATTGAGAGATTGAGGAGGAAAGCCTGTGGGGGGTGGTGGTGGAGGGTACAAAGGACACGGAGAGAGAAAATGAGAGAAAAGAGAGAGATCTGTACACCGTGGTGTGATTACAGGCTAACTGGGTCTTGTTTGTAATGCGTTCCAGATGGGGTCCTACTTCGGCTACGCGGTGGCAGCCACCGACGTCAACAACGATGGGTGAGTGGACGGAGTGACGGTGGGACATGTGATGGCAAGAAAACGAGTATGTGGAGACAAAATAGGTGAAATGACAGAGGAGGGAGAGAAATGTAAAATAAAACATGAGACTAAAAGTGAAGGATGAGGTCACTGAAACACTGTGGCGGGCCGTGGATTTTCTACCTGCGCTTACATTATAAAATAGCTATAACTTTGTGATTCTGTTTAGGCCAGCAGAGAAGGCAGCTGAAACAGCTAGTTTGACCTTTTGGAAGTTCCCAACGCGGTTCTGTCACCCTGTCACTCTCTAATGTGTCATGAAAATATCTGAAAATCCTCTCATTCTGTTCGTGGTTCCTCTCCGTCTAAAGTTCATTTTCACTTCCCTAAACCTGGCCAAAGCACACAATTAAAATGATGATGTTTTTAAGGTTTCAGTCAGTGTAGCTTTACAAATGACTACTTACCGATTCTAAATATACAGTGCAGCCATTTAAAGTGTATTTGATCTTAACATGATTTGGTAGTTGTACTGTATCTGCTTTTATTCAGTCTTTTTGTATTGCTATTCATTTTCCAGGGTTCATACTTGAATTTTGGGTTTCTACTAAAACAGGTTTACATGCTTTAAAATAGAAGAAAAAAACAAACACAATATTTACTGTCTGTCTCAATATTCCGTTATGAAACACTCCATTTATGCCCCTGTCTCTTTAAGACCCCCCCTCCAATCTGCTCAGATTAGCTTGTGAAAGTGGAATAAAATGATTTTTTTTCCAACATAAAAGATGATTTGGTGTCAAATATTAAAACCGGAAAACCAAATGTTAATTCACTGCTAAACACTTTGGCCCTAAAATAAGATATAAATATCCCTCTTTGTCTTTTGTCGATACCCCAATAGTTCCTCTTCTCCTTCCGACTTCGTCCCCTTTATGTGTCTCCTTCCTTTGCTTCCCTCTCCAGTTTGGATGACCTGGTAGTGGGAGCTCCGATGTTTATGCGTCGAGGGCTCAATGGGCGTCTGGAGGAGCTGGGTAAGGTGTATGTGTACCTCCAGAGGGGCCCTTTGCTGCTGGAGCCAAGCCAGTCCCACCTCCTGGGTCAACAGGCCTTCAGCCGGTTCGGCACGTCGCTGGCTCCGCTGGGCGACCTCAACCAGGATGGATTCAACGGTAGGTGTGCGGCACAAAGCGTACGTTTTTATTGTAGTTCATCATATATTTCACATTATATTCATTACGCTAAAATGCATGTGAACGTCTAGAATGTATTCGGCTTATAAAGGAAGATTTTTCCCAATTTTCCTAATTTTGACACAGTATTGACAACAATGGATAACTTGTTTATCAAGAAGATAGTCAGCAGATTAATTGATCATGATTGTTCATTCTATAACAAAGTTATGGTTACCTAATGGGGAAATAAGAGTGAAGAACAGAAAGATATTCAATTTATATTTATTATATAAAATATTAAGCAGGAAAAAAACAATTTCTGACATTGGAGAAGCTGCCTTCGTTTCATTCAATAGAGATCCAGCGAAAGTCTTGGGAAGTAAATTACCATAAAACAAAGCGAAACACAACAAAATAATCAGTGACTTTGTTTTACTGGACCACAAAACCACCAGTCCTACCATGGCCAGTGGCTGTTTTTTCTGTCTAGGAATTTAAATACATTGAGCTGGATTTATTGTTAGCTGGTCTGCATGCAAGCTTCAGATATAACATGTATATATATATATATTAGTGAAATGCTAACTTCCTACAAAGATACGTCATCCCTGCATTCCTATATATGGTTTATATACACCATATTTGAGAAAAACACAAGATTATTCACACCATATGTTGTGGCTGTTTACAATCAGACATGGCCGTCGGCTGTCCCTACGGAGGAGACGAGCAGAATGGACTGGTCCTCATTTATAACGGTCACGCTGGGGGACTCATGGACACGCCCACTCAGACTCTCTCTGGCCAATGGGCTTCCAGCTCTTTCCCAGCCAGCTTTGGCTTCGCCCTGCGAGGCGACAGAGATCTGGACCAAAACGGCTATCCAGGTACCGTAAACCGGGACGTCTTCCAACAATCTACCCTCTTCTCCGATGTCCCCGCTGAACTCTCTTTCCACTCCTGCAGATCTGGTTGTTGGTGCTTTTGGGGTTGATAAAGCGGTGCTGTACAGGTATGTTAAGGCATGCAGGAGCATGGTGACAGATATATACACCTTTGCATTTAATCTTACCCTTTTTGTGGTCCGTCTCTCCAATCAGGGCCCGGCCGATAGTGAGCGCCAGTGCTTCTCTGACGGTGCAGCCGACCATGTTCAACCAGGAGGAGAAGACTTGTGAGCTGGTCACGGAGAATGAAACCGTCACTGTGTCTTGGTATGGACGTAGACTATTCTCCTTGCTTCACTTATATCTTATTAGGACGATTATACACTGTTTGACCCACCATTCAGTCGCTGTCACCGTAGCGGAGATATCTTTGAGTTGTTTCACAACAAGCTGAAGAGTTTTGGGAGTGGTTAAAGAGCTCTTGGAGAATAACAGAACATGGAAAGTTTTGCAAATGTTAGTCCGCTTCCAGCTTTCTAAACTTTACCTCACGAGAATGTGACCTCATGTTTGCCAGTTTCCTGTCCAAGCTGCTCTGAACTGCAGTATTCTTAGATCCAGAAGAGAGAAGAAAAAAATAGAAGAAGGGAAAATTCACCCCCGCTTTCAATCGCAATAAAGCTCTTTCCGCAAGATCACTCTAACCGTCGTTTTAAACCTGGAACATTTTTAGACCGCCGTAAGGGGCGGTTGCCAAACCTGGCTGGCATTTTAGTTTTTTAATAATCTGGTACAAGTAAGCCTTGTTTTCATGTTTATGGGTGCTTTTTCCTCGCTGCCGTGTTGACAAAAAGAAGATGAGGAGAGGAAGTGGGAGAAAGGTGGAGCGGTTACCTTGGTTGCCTTGGTGATCCAACAGCTCACTGTGCCAAAAAGGACGGTTTTTATTTTTATTTTTTGGGCGTGAATCAAACCCATTGAGTTTTCCCATGGCTGCTCCGCAAAAAAAGCCAACCCGTGTTTCGCCAGTTTGACACTTTTGAAACATGGGGAGGTGACGTCTGCCCGTGTCTGAGAAGGAAAGGACGCTTAGTTTGTGTAGTGAATACAGGGCCGGCCCGAGACTTTTGAGGGCCCTAAGCAGGTTTTGGTTTGGGGGCCACCTCTCACTGTGGCACTGAACAAACCTGTGTATTGTAAATATTAGTTTTAAAACACATCATGAAAAAATAAGCGTGGAAGGGAGACCTATTAGCAGCAACTCTACCTATTAAACAGACTACAGTAAATGCAGTATTTGTCTATTAACACGGAGCAAAGTTGAATGTTAGTATGAATACACATAATACATAACACAGTGACTGATCTACATAGAGGAAATAGTAAAGACGTGTTGAAAACAGGCTCTTATGTGAGCATCTGGGTTTATAGTTTGGGGATTCCAGACTCAATCATTCATATGCTAATATATTTTTTCGCACAAATGTCTAATAAGATAAAATTATGAAGTGATGACATTTTCGACCGAAATCTATGTCAACTGCAGGAAGACTGGTCGCAAACGCCCGCGAGGCGGTAATTCTAGTTTTTATAAAACCTATTGGATCTCTTCTTCTTGCCGTCACGGGGTCGCCATCTTGTTTTCTAGTGCGCACGTGTGGAACGCGTCCGCAGCTGTCCACGTCCACGTGTGCACAGAAATATGATCTTTAGAGAGTTTAGAGACAGTGAACACCGAGGCAGACGTCAGATAGATAAAGATGACTCGACATTAACGTTGGATTACATGCCCCATCGGTTTCCTGTAAATCCCTCGTGTTTACACGGGCAATCTGAATCCAGCATGGGGATGGCGGACTCCCGCCACTAACAATAAAAACCACGATACAGAGAGGTCATTAACCGAGTGTGAAAAAAAATAGAATGGTTATTGCAGAAGAAAAAGTCGACCATCAAACATTGGATTTAATCTTGTGAAAATGTAAAAGAGTATAACTTTTTTATTAAAAAAAGGCTGTACAGAAGTACCTCAAATCAGTGTAAACACATCTGTAAAAGCTCAGTGCTCAAGTTTCCCCCCCATATTTTTTGTTTGTGTTCAACCTCCAGTGTCAGCATCGGATTCTGCCTGCTGGCTAATGGGAAGCACCTCCCCTCTCCTCTAGGTGAGGCACGCATGCACACACACACACACACACACACACACACACACACACACACACACACACACACACACACACACACACACACACACACATGGTCCCTATTACCTTGCTTTCTTTGTGTTGCCACAAGTATGCCGGACCTCACTGTGGTCAATTTGGCAGTTAAGATCAAGATAAAAGAACAATCGTGTAAACACAGGGTAACTCGGTGGGCCACGGTAGTTTAGAAGAAGTGTGTGTGCGCTTACTTCGACGGTGTGTGTTGTCTGTGTTCTCTGCATAGTTGTCGTCATGTGGGTCACAGCAAATTCGTCCGTATTCTGCAGAAAATAGAACACTGAGGAGCTTTACCATACTAATTTTTACCATTCTACGTATGTGCGTTTGCACGTGTTTGTGGCCGACATTTGCATAAACGTTTCTGTTTAATCCAGCCATATGTGTAGACGTACGTTTTCTCACTTTGCATGTGTATCTTTCCAAAGGCTTTGTGGTGGAGGTTCAGCTGGACAGTGTGAAGCAGCACCAGAAGGACTCCATCAGGAGGATCCTGTTCCTGGACAGCCAGCGGCCCAGTCTGCGCAAGACCCTCCTCCTCACCAACGGAGAGCGCCTGTGCCACGACGCCAGGATCTACCTGCGGGTCAGTCACACCGACCGTCTCTCGAACCTGAATTTGTTTCCTTTACATTTCCCTCTAATGTTTTTTACGTCGCCGCGCAAAAGAGCTTAAAAGTTGAACTCTCGGAAACGAACGTCGTTGGCCAAAGTTGTGAGCCGTGGCCCTCGGGAGCCAGAGCGCCAGCTTTGTTTTCATCCGAGCCGTCTAATCAGAGACGCTGTTGCACCTGCAGCACCAGGTGAATGTTATTAACTCGCTGGTAGGGCAGAGGGTAAAAGTCATTCCCTAATAGACGGGGCTTGAAGTTGCTGTTTGAAGTGCTATTTGAGGCGAAACCAGTACAGTACCCAATCTTCTCATCACTCAGCGGTGACCTGATCAAAGTGAACGGCTGCCAAAAGCACTTGAGTCATATGCGTTGATGCTCATTGTCAGGGCATAACGATCAGAGCACTTTGCTCTTTGACCGCATTCAGAGATGGTTTGAGCAGAAACTGACAGTCAACACTTGTCTGTTTCTTCCTTTTACTGTCTCTTTGAAGGGGACACATCGCTGTGGCGGAGCTCGTGTCACATCTTAGAGAAACCCCAAATAAACCTAATCCTACATTTAGTCCAATAGTTTCTGTTTGAACATCTGCTTTTGATTTTGTAGAGTGACAACTTTGTTTCCTGCACATTTACTTGGAAGAGGGTTTCCCAATAATCAGCAGTAAAAGGAATGGAATATCTTTTGCTCCTCATCATTAGTGTCTGCTTCTTTCAGATCACCGAGAGAGGCTTTAATACACCAGACAGAGTTTATTCAACTCTTGGAGACAGCAGACGACAAATGTCATTCACATCAGTCTCTCACGTGGTTGCATCTCTCTCTGTTGCAGAGCGAAGAGGAGTTTCGGGACAAACTCTCCCCCATTTTCATCAGCCTTAACTTCAGTCTGGATCCTCATGCCCCAGTGGACCGGCATGGCCTCAGACCAATCCTAAATTATGAGACAGAGCAGCGTATAGAGCAGAAGGTACGTGTATTTACCCCATCATGCATCTTGTAAATGCAAATGTGTTTTGGGTGATTTGGATAGTGCTTGACCACATGAAAGTACAGGTCAATCCCGATAAGCCAAACCACCTCCAGAGTGGTCAGGGACTAATTGGGATCAAACACAATTGTGTTTTTAATCCACACACAACAACTACGTGGGCGGAAAATACTTAATCGTGTGCGACTGTTCCAAACCAGCCGTTAGCGAGCTAAGCTACTCCAATGTGGAAATATCTTAAAACTTGCATTCTCTCTCCTGACCAGCAGGGGGCGTCTCCTCCGGTAGCAAAAAGAAGTCTTATTATATAGAAGTCTATGAGAAAATGACTCTACTTCTTTAACTTTAACTTGGCGTAACTTTATAACAAAATGAATTAATAATCTGCGTTAAAAGTTTGGGGGTTCCTATTTCTTTTTTTTTTAATATTCAAAAGTAATATTATTTACAGTGTATGCTGCTTAAAAGTGATGCCCAATAAATATACGTCAGAAACAAATGAAGAAAATCTGGAAATCTATGAAGTGCTGTTGTGTTTTTCGATACTTCATGGGAGTTTAAAACCTGTGTATCTCTGCGTCGGGTTGTCAACTGCATCTATGCACAACATTCACCGCACTGAACATCTACACCACACCACTTATATGGCCACACGCCTCGAACTAAGCTGATAGTCACCGCGGTGCTTCCCAGTGTAGAGAGCGAGCATGACAGATGGCATGATGAATACTTTCACTAAACGCGACCAAACAATCTAAAATCACGGGCCAATGGCGTTTACATGCACAATGGGTGTCTGCAGGCCTTATATGATGCAGGTTTAACTCCACCTTCCATACCACAGCACAAATCTCCCAACGTTTACATTGTGCTCACAGGGAATTTATTTGAATGACGCAGACAGAGGTTACAGGCCCGCCATTTCGACATTGACATCAAAAGTAAGGCCCCTCTGCCAAAACCCCCTAATGGTTCGAGGTCCAGGGTCAGCCCTGGCAGAGCGTGAGCATATTAATGGCACTTTGGTCTCCACTGGTAATGTTTCCTATGTGACGAGTACGGAGGACTGGCGAGTCATGGCTCTGCAAAAAAAAAACAGAGGGGAAGGGTGGGCCGAGGGCTGGGGCGGTGCTCCGCTCGCAGACATCTGGATACGGTTTGTTTATGTATGTTGTCCCGTCCACCAGGCAAGAGCCAGAGCCTGAAAACACGCACATGTTTATGCGAGTGATATAAGGGGATGTGGGCTGCATGAGCATGTACATCATGTACAGTACTTGACAGCAAACATCAGCTTTTTTTTTTCCTGCCTAGAAGCTTTAAAGGCATCACTGTGAATTTAATCTGTTGTTCTTCCTCCGTTTCCCTATGTGAAAGGAATCAGTTAGCTTAAGCGGGGGTTCCTTGTAGACGGTTTGCTTCATACTAACACTTTAGTTTGCATTGTTTGGAGTGACAGGGCTCCAGAGTGACAATATTATTAGCTCGGTCTCTCCCAGTGCATTTAAATGTAGTGGATCTGACTACTTCTAGCCCATCCAAAGGTAATCAGTTCAGTAAAATAAAGAATTGTAGGAAATGAATCATAGCTAAAAATTACGGTTTTGTTGCTATCAAGCTATTATTTTGTATACGTATGTGGCAGTGATGTAACAATGCACTATAGTGCAATGTTACCGGTTCTATGGGATTCGGAGCGGTAATATAGTAGCAGACCACCTTTTTGAATGTAAAGAAATAGTGGAGTAATGTCTACCTATGACTGAAGTCGTTCTACCTCTGTGTGTTTTTGTAATCCGAGCTCCTCTGTGCTTTGTTTACATACCCGGGCCGGCCGCGCATTCCTATTAGTGCGAGCGATTCTCTCTGTTGTGCCCCACAGACTAGCTTATTGGCTTCTAGTAGCTGTCAGCACTGTTGCCACCGCTAGCACTGGTAGTTTCAGTCAGCACTGTTTCCTTCGTTAGCACCGTGAGCTGCCGCCAGCACTTTTGCCATAGTTAGCACGGTCAGCAGCTAGCCGTATGGCGCCAGTAGATATGCTCTGAATTCCGTATTGAGCACTTTTAAATCATTACTGGCCACTATGTGGACCGCACCCACAGTTTAGATTATTGTGATATCAAACTCCCAATATTCAGACTATAACAGTTGTTTCACTAAATGTCTTTACGTTCCATAATTGCCTCTCTCTGTATGGTAGGTTTTATTGATGCTGGCAGAGTCCGTCTTTCTGCACAGGATTCAAATTGCACACCAACTCGGTTTGAAGGTCTTTCCAGTGATTTGAAATTATGACTTCTCAGGGATAGAGCCCTCTTTTCCCAGAAGTCCTTGGATTTCTCTCCATGAATGTAGTCGAATGTAGTCTTATGTTATTCTGTCCGATTTTTCATATCTGACAACAATTCTCATGGAACATTTATCATTAGACACGTTATTTCACAAAGTACAGTTAGAGGCTTCATTGAGTTAATGATACTTTTTCTTACAAATGTTTAAGCAGATGCTGTTTGATAAAAACAATTCCAACCTGTTGTTGTAAAAAAATCAAACTGTTACGATTCTTACTTCACGTTCTTAATTTGGCTGTGCCTGAACATTTAATACGGTTTAGGATGCAACGCCATAGCCAGTGGTCTTCCGGGTCAGATTTTGAAGACCGTGTTTTCATCAATTCACATCTTGAAGTTGACCAACAGGCCAACCGTGGGTTGTATTGCTTCAAAGCTGGAGGGGAAACATGGATCGCATGGATCAAACATATGGGAAGATGAAGAGATGAAAGTGAAAAAGAGATGAGAAGTGGTCGGAGGGGTGGGAAGATAAGTCGGGAGTCATCGCTTGATCTTAAGTCTATTACAGAGCGCGTGTGATCCTGTCTGTTTGGTGTTAAATGAGCGATAGATAGCCGCTTGAGTCCTGAGTGGATGTAAAACCGTGGACTTGAATGAGGAATCTCCACTGAGACATTGTTAACCATTGCCAGGCTGATTCTTTGCTCTCTGTAGCATTCTTTGGGAATCTTAATGTTTCCCATATGGTAAAGAGATGAGGGTATGGCAACAATGACACTGTGAAGCTACTTAGGAGGAATAGTGGAGAGACAGAAAAGGAGAAAAGCAAAGATCTGAAGGGACGCACTGCGGAAAAAACACAAAGCCTCCAAATCAAATCACATTCATCTTTTACTGTGGTTTTTACCAAGTCATTTGTCACGTAAGACTCAAGCGCGGATTAAGCCCAACTCTGTTTTGAATGTGAGGTTTTCAATTCCTTGTGATCGAAGCTGTTCCACAAAAATGCAACCCTTGCTTGGGTGGAATACATCATCCTTTCATTCTCCTAAAAACCTTCACCATGTTTTCTCTATTCTCCCTTTTCTTTGTTTCCCCACATGCAAAAGCACACATTACTTTCATCCCACAAACATGAAAGGATGCTGCGCTCACACGCGTCCTCTGCATTTGGTTGTCGCGAATATTGTTTCAGTTTTGTGCATGTATGGAGGAGATGTATACTGTTATATCCTCTCTCATCCTTTCATTAAATCATGAGCAGTGTGCTGGCTTCTGTAAACATCCACTTCCTCGAGCGCTTTTCTCTCTCCATACCTTTGGACCCCGCTCCCTGGATACCCCTCTCTCTTTTTCACCCATCATACCCCCCCCCCCCCCCCCCTTCTTCCCTCCATTTATCTCTATCCTTCTTCCTTCCTCAGGCCCAGATTCAACTCGATTGCGGAGAAGACAACATCTGCGTCCCTGACCTCAAGCTAGCTGTTTACGGGTGAGAGGAAGTCATCCCTCTATTACTTTACCTGATTCAACAAACACAACTTAAACCCTCCAGTCGGGCTTTGCTAAACAGTTTATTTTTCCCCCCTGTACGTGACTGAATTCAAGCTATTCCGAGGCAAGCTCTCTCATTTGTCATGAGAAACACACACCGGCGGGTCTCTCCTCTGCTGCACTTTAAGTGATGCATTTGATGTTTCTGGTTAGTGGGGAATGAACACAAGAAGAAGTGCATAGTTAGCATGAGCAGAAGTTGCAGACTTGGCTGAATAGATAAAACCTGTGTATCTCAGTGTCGGGAATAGACTGACAATGCAACTGGGAGAGTTTCAAGCCGTTCCGTAGAAGTCCTTTGACTGTGTGTCACAATAACATTGTCTACGGGGAAAAAATAATGGGGCTTTAACTTCTGGAACAAGGGACGCCTGAATGGGGCCCCTGTAATTAATGACATGATTGATGCGTTCGACTTTTTTTTGTTATTACATTTTTTTTATAGCCTTTATTTGACAGCCACTGTGTAGAGAGACATGGGGAGAAACAGGGGTACAACAAGATCCAAGGGTGTAGGTTTCATTTCAACATTGTGTGTGTGTGTGTGTGTGTGTGTGTGTGTGTGTGTGTGTGTGTGTGTGTGTGTGTGTGTGTGTGTGTGTGACTTTTTATGTTCCATTTTATGGTGGAAATATCTTTATTTATTTTCAGAAATATATGAAAATCAGGCGAAATGAACTCCTATGTGTTTCAGCAAGACTTCTCATGTTCTGTCAAGACTTCTCATGTTCAAAACTGCACATTCCAAACATATCCCACATATTCGTGTTCTCATAATATTTCAAGAAATAAATCGACTTACCCTAAAGTCTGCTTTGCATTACATTATTGCT
Organism: Myoxocephalus aenaeus; assembly: GCA_038501785.1. Taxonomy (NCBI): domain Eukaryota; kingdom Metazoa; phylum Chordata; class Actinopteri; order Perciformes; family Cottidae; genus Myoxocephalus; species Myoxocephalus aenaeus. The sequence continues at coordinate 611,098 of JBAMJR010000075.1, read as the reverse complement.
CTGCTGATATGGAAGTATCCCCTTCAGACTCTGGTCTTTGAATTGCTTGGGAAAGTTTTGGGAAGCTGCTGTGCGGCGCCGTTCATCCGAGGTGGGAAACCGAAACTAACTGAAAACACTTCTGATCAGGTGTAAATCTCAGTATCGTGTGGCTCATTGTCCAAATGTTAACATCACCACTTCCGATAAAGTTCAGCTCACAGCTGTTTCCGCAAGCTTTTCAGTAAGAAAACATCTGGAGTCTGGAGACTTGGAAGAGACAGCGACACAGCTCTGCCGTTCTCATCATATATTAACATTATGAATTTATTCTCTAAATCTCTGATAATATTTAGTGGCTTTAACACTCCGTCATCATTGTTTTGCTAATTTGTGACCGCATTAGAGCAACTGTTTTGATAAAAAATATTGTGAGGGACAATTCAGGAGTTGCTGGATGTTGCTAGGGACACGTCCCTACGGTCTCTACTAAATTTGAAGCACTTGCGAAGCTCCCCCGGCCAAAGTCCAACCATGGATCTTGCAGTTATATACCGCGTGCCTCGCCCAAAAGGCGACCAGGTCCTCCCAGTTGTCCATGGTTTTAAAAGGTATCAGAAGTAAATGACACTGCGCAATGTGCACTATAAAAAAACATCACAACCCAATTCAGCTTCACATTGTGGTGTTTATTATCTTTCTATATTAGGACACCGCTGAGTGCATTATCACACTTATACCATGGCCCTTCATTCACCAAGCTGTCAGGAAGCTGAACTCTCTACCTCACCACTCCCACATCTAGACTCTGCTGCTAAACTGTCTGACCGCTGCTATTAACGCACACTTAAATAGTTTCCTAATCTGTTTTTGCACTATATGTTATATGTTTTTGCACTATGTTTATATGTTATATGTTGTCTATTTTTTACTTTTTTTTCTTTTCTTTTTTTTTAAATGTGCACTATTCACTTTATGTTTCTGCACTATGTTTATATGTTTATATGTTGTTTATATGTTTATATGTTGTTTATATGTTATATGTTGTCTAGTTTAGATGTTGTTTATATGTTTATATGTTATATGTTGTCTATTTTTTACTTTTTTAAATGTTGCACTATTCACTTTTTTTCAGACAGTAGAGAAACATAATTTCAGGTCCTCTGTATGTTTGCACAATATGGAAGAAGTGACAAATAAAACTGACTTTGACTTTTGACTTTGAAAAGGATAACAGAAGGCTGGATAATTAAATTGTTTGTTGCTAGTCAGTTAAAGTCAGTTTTTGATTTGTAGATAAATGTCTCTGCTGATGGTTCCATGTTATCCCACTGAGAAATAATATGCAGGCTTAAGAATATTGCAAAGTCAACTTTTCAAAAGTTTTATGAGGAAGTGAATGCTTTCAAATCAGTTTTTTTAAAACCTCAAGAATACATATAATACGATTTGATGGGGAAAAGGCTGTGGTTGTGTTCCTTATGCAGAGAGAGAGTTTGGTGAAAGACGATCAAAGACAAAGAGCGTGTCAATGACATGCAGACGAACAAACAGGATTCTGTGACTTGCAGCAGTTTAAGACACAGATGATAGGACGGTGTTTACAGCTCATAACATGCCAACACTGGAGCAAAGATGTAGGAAAGATTTAACATGTCATGATAAATCATTTATCCTCGTTTGTTGGTGTACGCCAGCCAAATATCTGTCTGTGTCCATTCACAAATCGAACAAACACACACACACACACACACACACACACACACACACACACACACACACACACACACACACACACACACACACACACACACACACACACACACACACACTCTCTCTCCTCCCAGCCAGCTTTGCTGCGAGGAGTGTTTTGCATTACGTGGCCATGTGATTTCTCTCAGCTACAGAAATACAATCGGTGCGAATTGTTTCTCATGAAAAGATCGGCATTTGGTCGCCACGGGACCAAACCGCCAATGTTTCAGCATTTTTCACGAAACAGAACGGCACTTTTTTTGTCTTGCTAGTCGGGAATTCTCAAAGTTTAACATTCACAACCCTGTCACTGGTGCTTTGAGATGTTGACCCCCTGGCGTCAATTATGCGTTCATGAGCTTCATGATCCACTGTTATATATTTTTAAAGTCTGCGTTGTTAACATCCTCAACCGTGCGCTGTCTGTCCTCAGCATCTGCTGAGTGTTGTTGTTTGGGTCGCTTCCCCTGCATTCGCTAAACTTGCCCGGGCATAATTAAAATCATCTGGTGGTTGTCTTACCTAGCGAGGGGGTCACTGCGTCCAGACGGGTGGGGGTGGGGAAGCAGGGAATGAAAGAGGAACCCTGATTCTGACCCTCAACCAGACTCCCTTCTGCTCAACAGAAACATTTCGCCACCACAAAGCGTTTGGCGGCTGGGGGGGAGGGCTGGAGTCGGGAGAGTGTCGAGAGGATTTATCACTCTCACTGAAAGTGTGTTTGCACACAGGGGCGTCACTGTGAATGCGGTGGGGGGGGGGGGGGGGGGGGGGGTTTCCTGAGACAAATCACAGTGATCAGATTTGGGTCATTTCCCCGGGTCAGTCACGGACAGATATGCGAGGAGAAAATGGCCTTCGGGGACCGTCTGAAACAGAGGTGCATTGTCTGGAAGGACTTCACGTCCCTGCTTTTCATTAAGTTTTACAATTGCTTCTCTGGCATTTTGGTCATGCCCTGCACAGAGTCACTTCAAATGAGCACAGCAGCAGAGGTAGCACTAACGAAACTCTGCCTGCAAACGGAGGCTGTAAAAGGGGGCCGCTATTTTCAGTCATTTTGATTGCAGTAGATAAAAATGGCGTTTGTGTAATAGATACTCTTGGGAAATACTACTTGAAAAAATAAAACAAGAGTTTACAGCCATGCAGTAGAGGCTCATGCTGATGTTTAGATCATGTTCACCTCCTTCGTTTATCATCCTGGCAAACTTACAATTTCTAATTAGCGATGAAGCTAAAAGTCAAACTGAGGCTGGTGGGAATGTTGTTACTTTTGCAGGTATTAGATTGTTGAGTATTGGAAAATGTTTTACCTGAAGTTCAGGGATCACTTTAGTTATTACAATTCAAGCTACGGGGGACGCATGCTAACGTGTGTATCCAATTTCATGACAGTGCATCTAATAGTTGTTGCGACACCAGCCTTGTGGTGGCTCTCGAGGAGAAGTTAAGGATCATATATCTGTACAAAAGATGTGATGTTTCACAGAATAATTAAAACGTTTGGCTTGCTGATGGCAGATGGTCCTCTGAGGACCGCGAATGTCTGCTCAGAATTTCAGGATGAGCTGTCTAATAGATGTTGAGATGTGGACCAAAGCGGTGGACCGACAGACGAACGTTGCCACTCCGAGAGTCGTGGCTGAAACCTTGATTTATCCTTATATAGTTTTATTTCATTTTAGGGATTTTATTTTAGGAAGTTTGTTAGGAAATATTTAATTGGAGCCCAAAAGTGTGCAGACCTCCATTTTAAAATGAACTTTTCCTCTAGTGTCTGGAACAAAATATCCACACCGGAGTTTCAAGACACGTCGAAACCAATATTTTTATATTATCAATGGATCAAATGATTTAGTGTGACATGCAAGGGGGAACATATTTGGAATTATCCCCTAATTCTGACGTTTTCTTCAGCTCTACGGAGCATTTAGCATCATTGTATGTTTTTATGTAGTGTTTCTCTTTAAAGAAGAAGACTGCCCCTGTACGACCATTAGATGGAACACTCATATACGTACATTTTGGAGTCATTGGCAAATTACCTGTTCTGTCGTTTAGGTATGAGGACGTGTTGTCTGCCACACTTACGTACATATTTTTTAACGTAATTTATGGCTTATAATTACATTCATTGTGCAGATTGTCACTGCAATTTGCACATTTGTATGCATGGACGTGCATACTTCTTTTACTTTTTGTGTGTCATCAACCTTGTTGTGGTTCTCCTCTCCCAGTGACAGAGCAGAAGTTTATCTGGGTGATGAAAACTCCTTGAGCCTGACGTTCAATGCCAGGAACGAGGGAGAGGGAGGGGCGTACGAGGCCGAGCTCTACGTGGCGCTTCCCCCAGAGGCCGACTACAGCGGGATAGCACGCAACAATGTGGTGAGCCAGACATCTGTCACTGTCTCACTATCCAGGGACTTCACCGGTAATACGTTTTAGTTCTTTATTACTTACTGAAGTATTATATTATCCAACATAAGCACAAATAACACATCACAGCATGTTTTGTTCATCATTTTGTTGTCAAACAAAGTAGCACTTTATAACAGTGCAATGTTGAAAACAGCACTTTTAAAAACTGAGCAATGTTGAAAACAGGGCAATGTTAAAAACAGTGCAATGTTGAAAACAGGCCAATGTTAAAAACAGCGCAATGTTAAAAACAGCGCAATGTTAAAAACAGAGCAATGTTGACAACAGCGCAATGTTGAAAACAGCACTTTTAAAAACTGAGCAATGTTGAAAACAGGGCAATGTTAAAAACAGCGCAATGTTGAAAACAGGCCAATGTTAAAAACAGCGCAATGTTTAAAACAGCACTTTTAAAAACTGAGCAATGTTAAAAACAACGCAATGTTGAAAACAGCACAATGTTGAAAACAACGCAATGTTGAAAACAGCGCAATGTTGAAAACAGAGCAACATAAAATCACAGTGTACGAAAATAACACTCTCCTGAAGGCACACTATTTTTAGGCCATGTGTTTAGTTATCCAGTAATCTTGATATCAGTGTTGACAGTATTTGATGTTTTTGTGTCCTCTCCAGAGCTTGACTCAGCTGACGTGCAGCTATGAGGCAGAAAACCAGACCCGCTATCTCCTGTGTGATCTGGGAAACCCCATGAAGTCTGGTACCAGTGTAAGAGCCAACAGTCATTCATGTTATGTTGTCTTTGGCATTTTTCACTTTTTCTGTCTCAGTCAAATTGCTTCGGCATGAAGTAATTCAAACACAAACTCAAAATGTTTTTGTATTGACATGATAAAACATGCAGAGATAGAATATCCCCTGTTTCCAAAAGCAGGGGAATATCTCAGACCAGAAAAAGAGTCCAGCATCAGTTTGATTATTTAAACGGCTTGTCAACTTTTCATCACCACCAATAGAATCAGCTGGACTTCAGTGTGTTAATACGGGGGAGGATCACATTTTTTGCGTGTAGAAAAGTATTGAATTTGGAAGCCAAATATTGTGGAATGTGGAAAAAAAGAAACAAAAACAAATGAACTAAATCAAATGCAAGACATCTCTCTTATGTTTTTTTATATTATTAATGTCTCATGTTCCTTGAAATTAATTGTGTGTGTTTCTTGTGGGTCATTAGTTATGGGCCGGCCTCCGGTTCACGGTGCCCAGACTGAAAGACACTCACAATACTGTACAGTTTGAGCTCCAAATACGAAGGTAGGTCACTTTCTTTCAGACAGTGAGATGGGTTCATGGTCTCTGCGAGTCCTCTGATGTCCAAACACAATGCTATGTGTTATGTGATTTAGTTTCATTTTGAAGCAGTGTAGTAGCACCGATTGATGTCATAATTTCCTGAAAGATGTTATAAAATGTTCTCTTAACCTGAACGAAAATGTAATACAATACAATACTGTGAGAAATTGTGCTGACTAATATTGTAATAACGTTTTTCCTGCGGTTACCCAAATTGAAAGTACCATTCTCAACGGAAATTCATGGTCACTTTCGCAAATGCAATACTACATAGAATACAAGATTGAGATTGGTGGTGTCTAATCTAAAATCCACTCTAATCTAACGGACGTAGGAATCAATATTTGTAAATTTCAGTTTGTTTTTTTTCGATTGGAAAATGTTGCTTCTGAAATAACTTTTTTGTCTTTCTTTCATAGTAAAAATGCAAACAACTCCGAGAGTGAGGTGGTGCTGTTTGAGCTGGAGGTGGCTGCCATGGCTGACGTGATTTTGCAAGGGTGAGGCTTCAATGCCAACTCTTCCACTACATCACTGCCTTACCATTTTTTAATCGTTCTTATCATTGTGGGCCCAAATAAAACAAAAACCTCTGTGCTTTTCCGTTGCAGTGTTTCCCGCCCAGACAAAGTCATCTTTCCTCCTCCAAACTGGAGCATTACTCAGAGTCTGAGGGCGGAGCGGGACATCGGCCCTGAGCTCCAGCAGGTCTATGAGGTACGCCGACACAGTTCTTACTGCTCTCGCATATCTGTTTTAAGTTTAAAATGTAAACATCTACGTTGAATGTTTATTCGGGCACTGCATGGAAATTATAATCATTATTAATGTTATTTTCATTTTTGCTGAAGGGAGGGAACAGTAACGGGTCTTTTGTTTATTTTTTTCTAACCGCATGTTTAGATTTTATTTTTGTCTTTCCCTTGTGAGATTTATGTTGAAAAAAAGACATCAAATAGTTACATAAACAAAATGGATTGCATGTATTTTGCCATGTGCAGAGGTCAACACACCTGTCTCTGTAAAAGGGATTTATGTTTCCTCACCAATCAAACAAGTATGTTCCAGGACTGAAATGTCCACACTGAGAAACACAATCCATGTTGAGCTAATTAGTGACTACTGATTGAACATTATCTCGGACAAAGAAAAAGCAGTGACAACACCACAGTCGTAAAAAGTGAAATCATGAAATGTGACATTTTGAAATAAAAAGTAACATGAATTCCTAATATTTAAATTAAATAATAATGTGTATTATTATTATTATGTATATAAAATATATTTACTTTATTATTTAAGAAAATAAAACAAAAAATATTTCATAATGGTATGAGTTTGTTTAAATAAAAATATTTGACTAATTAATGGTTTATGGTATTTGTTTTTTAATCACTTATTTATTCATGTATATTCATAATATGTAACACCTTGGGGCTCCATGATAAATATAATGTTTTGGGATATTGGGGGGATGTTGCCAAGTCAAGGGTCGGGTCTTAATAATTATAATAATGATAATAATAAAATAATCTTGCTTTTTTTATAAACCAGGATTGGTTTATAAAAAAAAGCAAGACCCCAATCATTTTTGCACCGTCATTAAGGCAAACGCGAATCAATTATATTGCAAGAAAATGCGTCTATCTTTATACAACCTGCATCGTGCAACGCGGCCGTCCTTCGTGAGGATTAATTTCGACCCCAAAAAGCCCTTTGTGTCTCTTCGCCGGGTGCTTGCAAAAACCGCAAACAAAGCAAAAGTCCCAACCCAACCTGTCTCTTTCAGTTGGTGAATAACGGTCCCAGCGTGGTCAGCCAGTCCACTTTAGAGGTGCGGTGTCCTCTGAGGGCTCACGGCCACGAGCTGCTCTACCCCGTGGAGGTGGTCACCGAGGGCCCGCTCAGCTGCTCCTCCAAACACACATTCAATGCACTGAAACTCAAGGTGAGGACACACACACGAAAGAAGAAGTAAAAACACACATCTCGGGTGGCGTGGTGAAACCATTACCCTTGACCTATTCTTGGCCTTGAACGTTTGCTAATGACTGCGTCGATGTGTTTATCGTGCAGCTCCAGCCTCCAGCAGCAGAGCTGAAATCCAGCACTGAGCACCACATCCGGAGGAGGGAGGTGTACCGAGATCTTCTGGCTGAACAAGGAAACCTGGTGAGACTTCATGGAAAAGAAACAGAACTCCAGCTGTAAAACTGAACGGGAATATGTGTTCTGCCGAGCTGCTGTCATACCGGTCTGTGTGTGTCCATGGACACGGTTCATTTACAGGCGCACACACACATGTGCATTATATATTCCTATTGACTACACTAAAGGAGTACTTTACTGATTTCGCATTGCATACTTGTGATGGACTTTTTATTGAATTTCCACACGGCTTTACTCATGCGATACTTCCAAATTTGCATAAAAAAATGAAGTGTTGATGGTAACACAGCCGATGTGTTTTTCAGCAAAGTAAAAACTGCAGTATCTTTATTGGGAATTATTTAAATGTTTTGACTTGCTGGCAGACCAAGCTAATTTAGAAGGGTCAACTGACGAACCGTCCTGAGAACAGGTGTTCCTCATCAGGATAGACGAGTTGACTCCGCGTGTCCCATGAAGAAACCCAGGAGGTGTTTGTTTTCCTCCTCCACTCAGCATGTGGAGGGAATCATGGTGACGCTGTTCTCTCCAAACAAAACCACAACAGAGGCTCTTTAAATTGAGTCAATGGCTCTTGCGTTGCGGTGTTCGTTCAGTCCCACATGGGAGTGTGAGGATCTTTGCTGAGGTGTTATGCGACTTTCTTTTTTAATTTATTATTATTCCCGTGCGGGCTCTGCACATTCATGTAGTTTATTTAGACCAAAATAGTCCAGTCAGATTGTAGGAAGAGGTAGCACCGGCCTCTGAACTGGAATTATAATGAGATTATTTCTTTCAACAGAGGAAATGGGGATAGCTATAATGAGCTCTGGTCAACATCTGCTGCTTGCTGGGATCATTTGCGAGATGAAGTTAATTGGGTTCCTTTTCATACGGCTTGCGTCACTGACTGTAATGTTGGACAGCTCATGTCTTATGGCATTCAAATCCATCTTTAAGATGCTTCCAAGCAGCCATGCTCCACTTACTCCACTTGAAATTACTTTTGAAACTGTTTACCGCCCTAAAAATAGCCAGAGACACATGTCCCTTGTCATTGCTTGCGCAACAACAACTATGAAGAGAACAAATGAACAAAAGCCCCGCTAGACGTTGCCAGCGATTTAAAAACTGTGATGACACTAATCGAGTGAAAAGCATCTCCGGAAGGAGACGATGAGAGGGACATGAGATTAGATAACTACGTTACAGGGGTGTGGGGGAAGTGTTGATCACTTTCTTGGAAGTATTCAGAGCCCCAAAGTAACAACACCGCAATATGAAAACTACAGATAAAAGTTATGCATTGAAAATGTCAGCAAAATGTCCTAATTGAATGTATAAGTAGACCTCTCATAATTAGGTTGGAGCCACAGTTCACCCCTACCACCTATCTACTTTCTACCCTTGTACTTTTTAACAAATGAGCAGTACACCCACCAGGCTCTGTATTTAGGATGCATTTTGCTCATCATTTTTTTAAAGGATCAGCATGCGAAGTAGAATAGATGTCTATTTTACTCGTACAAAAATGCTGATATATATTTGATGTTATATATTTGTGTTTGACGGTGGCTTCGTCCCTCTATGCAGACGTGCTCGGCGGTGGAGTGCTGGCTGCTGCAGTGTCAGGTTGGGCTGCTGGAGAGAGGCGCCAACGTCATCCTGACTTTACGCTCCAGACTGTGGGCCGAGACCTTCATCGAGGTGAGGCGACGGGACACATGTAATCCGTTAGTGCAGGAAACTCTGGTCAAGAGGGAAACACAGGCCAAGCTGTGGTCTTGTACTGCCCTCTGTCGGCCAGGTCATCGAACTACAATTACAGATGTGCGTCCTATCTCCACACTCCATGCTAATTCTATACAGTATTTACCACACTATTCATAAGATAAGATAATCCTTTATTAGTCCTGCAGTGGGGACATTTACAGGATATAAACAGTTATAATAGCAGCAAACAACACATTATTTAGTAAACGGTATGTTGCAGGATGATGGACGGTGATTCTGTTTGATGTCTTTTGAAGAAATTCTTCACGTTTGTGGCAGTTCGCCCCGAATTTAAAAATACATATTTGAAAGTGCTGTTTACTAATCGAGATCGATTCTCAGACCTTGTTGAGAGTAGTTTCATGTCGGAACCTTTTTTTTTTTTTCAACCATAGTTGAAACACAACCGTTCGCAAACAAGGTCTGTTGGTTGTGTTGAGTAATTGTTTTGATCTTTGGGCACCACACACAATGCCATCTAGTCCCATTATATTGGAGAGAAGACCGACATCTCTACGGCCTGATGAATAGCACGAGAGGAAAAATACGTCTTTTTTAATTTTGGAGTGAACTGCCGCTTTAAGATACTGCCAGCGTTCAAGCCTTTTTTTAAAAGCCCTTATTAAAATGTGTTTGCTTGTCCACAGAGGGCCTATAAGCAGTATGTTCTAGAGTGCTCTGTCCAGTACAAGGTGGACAGGATGCCTTATTCTATTCCTCCAAAATTCAAGCCATCAGGATCCAAAAAGGTAACTTCCTCTGATTTAAAACATAATTTTTTTGTACTTTTAAATGTCAGTGAAAGATGTTACAAATCTGCAGAGGCTCATCTGATCGCTGTGGTTTCCTGTCGTTCAGGTGGTGACGACTGTGCTGTGGAATAAGCCAGACGGTCCGTTCCCCGTTCCAGTGTGGATTATCATCCTGGCTATTCTAGCTGGGTTGTTATTACTCGCCCTGCTCATATATCTGCTTTACAAGGTAACACGGCGATAACGATACGTTTATGACTGGCTGGCATTTGTGAAAGTATAAAATCACGACACTTTAGGTACAGTTAAAAAGGAGGTTAGTTGGTGTTTCTACAGGGACCAAGTGCCAGAGTACAGGTCTACAGAGCGTAATCTTTTTGAGGAAAGTCAAAAGACACAACCACCACATGGTGGCGCAAAACCACTAAAGACATGCAAACCCCAACTAAGAAGAAACGGACGACTGTAGATGACAATGAAAATGACCACAGAGACAAAACCACAATTGAGAGTCACCAAAACGACCACAAATAGACACAAAACAACTACAAAAAGACAAAGCTACAACAAAAAGAGATGCAAAATGATTGCAAAGACACACAAAACACAGATAGATGCAACACCACTGCAAAGACACAAATACTGGCCACAAAGAGACGTATAATCACTACAAAGAGACAACTACTGTCCACAAAGAGACATATAACCACTACGAATAGACAAATACTCTCCACAAAGAGACACCACTACAAAGAGACAACTACTGTCCACAAAGAGATGCAAAGAAAATCCACACAAAGAGCAGAAAAGAGAAGAACAAACTACAATAACATTCAAGTGGCCTTGTTCCAAGAGTCTCGCTCCAGCATGGGTGGGGACCTTTTACATTGTCTCATACTCTGTCCATGCGATTTGGGATGATGTACATATTTAACAATTTCTCGTTAAAATAGGTGTTAGCTCAAAAAGAGTTGAATTTGATAGAAACAAACTTATTACCAGGCCACGGTGGACCAACATCAGAAATGCTTTTTTCTATGAAGTACAGTTTTTTGCAAAATGGTATTCTGTACAATGTGTTACGTAAACAAGAGTGTAAAACCTGTGAAAGAGATTGGGGATAGTCATTTCTACACATAGCTCCTCACAATGGGTCCGATTGAGTCGAATCTGATCTTCCTCTCTCCATGTTTCCCTCCAGATGGGCTTCTTTAAAAGGTCCGATCCTTACGGCACCACCATGGAGAAGGCCCAGCTCAAACCCCAGGCGTCCTCTGAAGCCTAGATCCGAGCCAGAGCCTCCCCTGCAGCTGCTCCAGAGAACTGGAATCATCGTCTCTCTTTTCCCAAACAAATAAGGAATAAGGCCAATGAAAAACAGCAGGCAGGCAACCCATTTATGAAGGGACAGCTAAGGGTGCTGCATCACTGGACCGGTGCTAAAACACCAAAGCAGGAAAAGTCCACAAGGGTACGGTTGAATATGCACTGCTGTTTCGGACACGACGGCAACGAGGGTTCGCCCCGTAAGAAGCTCATCTCTGCTTCGTTTGGAATTTACTCCTCGAATTGTGTTGACCCGGAAAGGATTAGAACTTCATGGTCCATATCAGTACAGGAAAAGAAATGCACCTCCAACAAAAGGCACTAACGCTACAGTATTTCTTCATTCCTAAAAGGTGCATTCAAGCCATGTTTGCAATCCTGGCGTTCAATATGTCTTTGTATGATTTATCCACCACTCTTTATTTATGGCACAGTGTTTTTCCTATTTGTTGTTGAATGTTGTACTCTGCCATTTGCAGGACAATCCTGATGAAACTGCAACGCTTAACTTGAACTAACCCTCTCCCATATTGGGAGGTTTGTTGTGTATGTCGTGTTGTATGTAATGTGTTAATTGCGTTGTGACCCATTGGTGTTGTGGCCCAGAATAAAAGCATCATTTTGTATACTCACCGACAAAGTTATCTATGTGCTACTTGTGAAAACAGCAGTGGCAGGCCGTGGATTTTCGACCTGGGCCTTCTGTGCCGTCTGATATAGTTTACATAAATTACATAAAATTATAATACATGTAGTGTATTTGTGAAAAACAATTAAATTATTAAATAGCTATAACATTAGTCATTGTAGTCTGGAATGCACAACCCAGATCTTTTTTTTTTTATCTCAGGTTTTCAGATGACAGATACTGTTTTTTTTGCACTGTGTTCATATGTTTTCCTTTGGTAATCCCAAAACACTGCATTACTTTACTGAGTACTACATTTCCTCCCTCTGCAGTTGATATATGTTACTACAACTGTACAGAGCTTGTCCTCTGATGCCTAAGTGCTATCACAAAAATGTGTATCTTTCATTCTCGTTCACTCATAAAGGTCCACTTAATCAGGTGATACAAAAGATGGGCATGAATGGAAAAAACAAGAGCGATGGGAATATATGATGAGGAGTTTTGTCCAACTGTGGTGTGGCCTGATGGACCTGTACGGGTCTGCAATAAGCATGTTTAGTCCCTGGGGCACGATGACCTTTCTTCTTGTAGAGTGCAGCTGAAACCCCGTATCATCACAGTTGTATATCTGACGAGGGTTTCTCCCTCAACCCGTGCTCCTCCAGGCTGGTGGTGGGGAGCCTAGAATACTGCTCAATTGGCCCCACGCTGAGGATGGCCTCCCACGGTCAATGAGGTCTGAGGTCCGGACAGTAAGGCGATGGCTGCCGGAGGTTCATCCACCACGTCTGGCCAAGCACGGAGTTAGAAATTATGAAGTGTGTAGAAGTCATTAAGTGAAAACAGGGATGATGTGAGTAATATAAACTCTTTTTTTATGAAAGCATGTATCGCGCAGCGAACGTGGCACAGGCCTGGGGGCCCAAAGTATCGCCCCCCACCTCGCTTTGACCTACATGGAGTCACTCAAAGAGACGCCTGACATCCAGGAAGAGAATCAAAAGGATCACAAGAAACACAACATGACTACAGAGACACAAAACAACTACTAAGAGACCCCAAATAGATACTGTGACATTTTCTAAGTCTTTTCAATAATTTTTTATAAATACTGTAAAGTAAAAAATGTTTCATGACTTTTTTACATAATATAATATGACTTTTTCATGACAAAGTATACTTACGTTTTTCTTTAACTTTTTTGAACCATTATGCTATTCGTTTTCAAGACATACTATACTCTTTTTTTTATTGGATTTTTTTAAAGTACTACATATACTCGTATTTTCCAACATATTATTTGATTACTTTTTCTCGATTTCCTTTGACATACTATGACATTTTTAATACTTTTTAAGACATACTATACACGTTTTTAACTTACTACTACATTTCATTGTACAGCTCTGTTAACATGTGCAACATAAACGTCAAACTTTAAAGAAGAGCATGTTTCCTTCCACTGTTGGTGCTGATGCGTTTGCTCTCACTGACATTTGTGCTGAGTGTGTGCATGTGTGGTTCTGCTGAGTTCCGCTGGATGGATGCTTTCCCCGACCGACATATCGGGTGTTTTGTGTCTCTCCTCGTCCTCTGCCTCCCTCTCTCCCACCCTCTCTCTCCCTCACTGCATGTGTGTGTGTGTGTGTGTGTGTGCTCCCCGGCTATAAAAGCCACATCGTCACGAGGCCGCTATCCTGCAGAGGAGCTCTAGTGTAACAGAGAAGGAGACGGACGAAACAGAAGACTGCACTCGGCTTCCCCTCGGCTGTGAGTAATATGTTTGCCCCCTTTTGTATTTAGACGGAGCGGAGTGTGTCATTTAAAGCAGGGCGTGACATTAACATGCATGCACTGCCCCTTTTATGCCTCGGACTTTGAGTCTGCAGGGGTAGATGACTCAGCTGTTTGTGTGCAGAGCCTCGGTGAGACTTGAAACGCAGGACAAATATGCAACTAAGTCGTTTTTGAAGCGGTCCAGAATCCTATCTGTTCCCTGGGACTCATATAAACATCTTTATGGACACGTCGTTTGTGTTTGACTTATTTAAATATACTAAAACTATTCAGTATGCAAAAGTTGGGCACAAAGGCACAAAAGTAGGAAAATTAAGAAAAGATTTGGAACATTTTGGGGTTTCGGATTTGCTATACACAAGAAAAAGTTCAAAGAAAAAATGTATTATAGTCATATCTTTTTCATTTCCGATGTTGAATACTTTCAAGGCAATTGCATTGCAGTGTCACTGAGGACAACCCCAAAATGGGCCCTTGACCCATTTTGGGGTTTCCACGGCAACGTGCTATCCCGAGTTGTTTTCCTGCTGATTGATGACAGGTTGATCCCCCTGTGATGCCTCCTATTCAGCATGTTCCTCTGTTGTGCTGTGAGTCAGCAGACGGGGTATTAGTGTTGTGGTGTGGGACTCGGGGTCCGCCTTCCCACAGGCTGCTTTTATTTCTAACCTTTTTTCAATCCTGCTGGACCCAAAGCCACGTCCGTCAGTACCTCCGCAGTTTGTGGCTCCAGGGATTTCATTTAAATTTAACTGAAGGCCTCAAACATTTGAAACTCGGCCTTCATTTGGATCTCGACGACACACACCTGCAAAAGTTCCGTCACTGCATCTTGCACGATTGTGATGCAACTCTATCCATTGACAGAAATACAAGACCCTCGCAAAGTCCTCTGACACACACACACCGACTCGCAAGGTGAAAACAATGCCACTGGTGCGGCTGGTGATGAACCGATGCCCGACTAGAGCTGGGTGGATGGGATCCAGACCGCACAATAAAAACTGCAGCACAGGCAATTTATCGATCTGACTTGCTGTTTCTTCTTTCTGCAGGCTCGGCCTAAACAAGTGATCATGGGCAAAAACCTGCTGAAGAATCCCAGTGGGGAAGGTAAGAGGCCGTTTTCTTAATAGAGGATCTGCGACTATATAACTGGATCAGAGGTGGATCATCCTGGGGCCTGCCACATGGGAGGAAAAGGAATTTATGTGACTGAAAATATTATATATATATATAGCTATATGTGTGTGTGACTAAGCTTCCAAAGTATGAAATAGGCAAGAAACGGGGGGGAAATCCAATCAGATGGTTCAACAAAATCTAAGTTTCTTGGTGTGGCGTCTTCTTCGCCTCATTGTGGGGTCCCAAGCCGCCATGTGCTTATTACTGAGGCCGGGAAACACCCACTGGTACATGGCGGTACTGGGCTTTTACAAGTGGCAACAATGAGCCCATTCCAAACCCCCAAGGCGAGATTTATGATTTATTTATCTGAATTGAACATTATTTTTCACAGATAAAGACTTACACGATGAAGACTCACTGGTTGGTTTAAAAAAAAGGTGCGTCAGACCTATTAACCCCCCCCCCCCCCCCTCGATATAGAGCTGTTCAATGGGGAGCTTAGCAGGTGGCCAAACATCCATCTGCTAATTGGAGCACTTGAGTGTCCACACAAACAGGCTGCATCCAAGACTGTAAATAGCTTCACTTTGATCTAGGCTACCACCTTCATGTCTGTACGGTAAACATTATTACAAAAAAGAACTAGAGCAGAAGATGGCTGCAAATAACCTCAGCTCAGCTTGGTCCAGCATGAAAACTATAGCAGGCCTTGGGAATCCAAAGCACAGTCATATCACTCTGGTTGGCTTCAATTCAGATTCTGAGTTTGCCAATGCCCGCAATCGTTTTTATATTCATTTCGATACCTTTGATTTTAGTAATGAAATTCAGGAATTGAATCACAAACTGGAAGACAATCAGCACTTTGACATAGACCAGGGGTCTCAAACTCAATTTGGCTTGGGGCCACCGCTGGTATTGTGATCTCATCGGAGGGCCACATAGAAAGCGCAATTTTTTTTTTACATTCATAACATATTTTTGTCATAAAAAAGGCAACCAGCAGTTTCTGTACATTTTTATAATAGTTTTTAACAGTGCAAATATATTAGATTTTTTTAAATAACTTATTGAAACTGCACCGAACCAACAAATGCAATTCCTGACTACATTTGTACTTTATTCTATTTCTTGCCAGACACCTGGCAGCGCTTTTGTACACACAGCTGAGCCACATTGGCCCTGATCCAGGTTACCGTGGAAACCCTGATCCAGGTTACCGTGGAAACCCTGATCCAGGTCACAGTAGAAACCCTGATCCAGGTCACAGTGGAGTACAGCTCCACGATAGGCATCACTAAGCCTGGACCTGTACTTGCATTTATTAAAGTTCATAGTCGAGAAAGGTTTCTCACAGATATATGCTTCCAAAAAGGCACATTACCCGACTGATCACTTTTGTCAGCTCAGGGAAGGATGGAGGCAGTTCTCTCATAAATGGTCCGTCATGTCTGCTTTTCCTTGTGCCTCTGAATTTAGCTTTTAGATCACTGTTGCAAGTCAATAAGTTCCATTTGCAACAGACTCGGGACTGAGAAATGACTTCACACTACAGGTCAAGCTTCATGGGGTGTGTGCACATGAAACATTAATATTACAACAGTTTTTGTTTTCAAACAAAATATTTACTATATATTTGAGTCAAAATATGTTCTATAGAAAAACTAACTATTTACAATGTTTACACAATGTGCATGTTTCAGTTTTGTTTTTTCAAGAGCAGTTTTCAGAACAAGAACAACATATGTACTCTGTATCTATGTGTGTACTATGTACTCTGTATGTATGTATGTATGTATGTATGTATGTGTGTACTGTGTACTCTTTACCAGCGCATGGTCGTGTGTCGAGTAGCGCAGAGTAAAACTGAACAGCTGAGCGGAGCAGAGCTGCCATCTCTCTGTGGCCAGTGTTTTAGTACACTGCAAGTTTTTCTTCTTTTTCTCAGGTGGTAGTGTGTTGTCTGTCTGAATAAAAAACAGTGTATCTTTGCAGCGTATGTGGGTGGGTAGGTCCTTGATCTCCTGAGTGTTCATTGGGTAGTTTCACAAAAAATGTCGACTGACACCTGAATCAACAAATCACGGTGAAAGGTGGAGCTCGACACGGACGCCTCAGGCTGTGTCCTACGAGACGCACGTATGATCACACAGAGAAGTGGGGCGGAACCTCCGGATTTTGGCGCATCTAGCAGCGTCTGAATCTTTTTTTCTACTCCGTTTTTTCACGGAGCTATTAATAGAAACGTCCAGTAAACGTTATCTTACGGGGCCGCACTAACACTGAACTTTGATGTCAAGTAGGGGGACACAAAATATCGGCTCGCAGGCCGCGAGTTTGAGACCCCTGACATAGACCAAAAGGATGAGTCATGGACCTGACAACATCTGTGGTCGTTTACTTAAAACGTGTGCAAAAGAACTGAGTCCTGTATTCCACAACATTTTTTATAAATCAGCACGTACCCAACGTCTGGAAGGATGCTGTGGTAGTCCCTGTTCCCAAATCCAGTTGCCCCAAAAGCCTAAATGATTTTAGACCAGTTGCTCTTACATCAATTTTAATGAAAACTTTTGAAAAACTGGTAGTCAGAAATTTTAAGAAAAACTGAGCAAGCACTTGATCTACTGCAGTTTGCGTATAGGCCACACCGAGGAGTAGAAGATGCCGCAGTCACTTTGTTTAATTTAATTTTTAAATATCTGGAGGGAAATGGATCTCATGTTAGACTTTTATTTGTTGATTTCTCCTCTGCTATTAACACAATTCAACCCCATATTTTAACCAGTAGGCTTTTAGAACAATTTGACTTAAGTCACAATCTTGTGGGTTGGATTCTTGACTTTTTAACTAACAGGACACAAAGAGTGAGGGTAAATGGAATTCTGTCGGACCAAGTGTCCTCCACTGGCTCCCCACAAAGATGTGTGCTTTCGCCCCTTTTATTCATCCTCTACACAAATATGTGTCAGAGTAGGTATGATAATAGGACCATTTTAAAGTATGCAGATGATTCTGTTATTGTTAGTCAGCTCCAGGACAATGAAACCAGCCACGGTCCGGTCATCCATGACTTTGTGAAATGGTGTGAGGAGTCATATCGAAAACCAAAGACATGATCATTGATTTTAGAAGACATGCCCACACACATGAAGTCATATCCATTAAGGGTCAGACTGTGGAATGTGTAAAATCTTACAGATATCTTGGGACAATTATCGACTTAAAACTGAACTTTGAAGCAAACTGTGAAGCCGTGTGCAAAAAGGGGCACCAGCGTTCGTTTTGTTTAAGGAAACTGTCCTACTTCCACATCCACAATACCATGATGACCTTATTTTATCGTGCTTTTATTGAATCAATTTGATCTTTTTCTTTGGTGTCATTGTTTGGAAACCTGTCCTTAAAGAACAGAAACTCTCTGCATCAGATTGTGAAATGGTCTAGCAGGCTGATTGGTGAGTCACAACTCAGCCCAGAGTCCCTGTACACCAGACTATTACAATGAATAACTGGCTCCATTTTAAAGGACAACTCTCACCCTTTGCACAGGGAATTTCCGCTTCTCCCCTCTAGACGGAGGTATTTAGTACCACGGTGCAGAACAAAGCGTTATAAAAACAGCTTTGTTCCAGCAGCCATCACGCAGGTGAACAAATTATAATTATAACAGCACTGATCTGGAGCTTTGAGTACTTTTATCATGTTTGTCTGGTTGTCTGTGTTTTTTATAATGTATGTCGAGACGGATGCCTCGTTTTTCTACTGTTTTCTACTGCAAACCAAGTCTACCTACGGGTACTAATAAAGTAACCAAACCAAAACAAACCAAAAAACACAAAGCTACCGTCGGGAGACAGTTAGCTTAGCTTAGCACAAAGACTTGAAACAATGGGAAACAGCGTCCAAACGTAGCATGATGTGCCTACCAGCACCTGTAAAGCTTGCTGTAGCCTAACTTTAGTGGATTTGAACTCAACTCAGTAAAACCGTGATACTGTACATGGTAGAAAGCACACAATACTGTCATTGGCAGCCTCAGACGGTGCATTTCCCTCCCAGAGCAGCTGGAATTCTGGGACCTGACGGAGAACGGTGGGAGCCAGTGGAAGGTGGAGGACATGCCGGGAGACTGCGGCCATGACTCCTGCATAGACGGAGTGACCACATACTTTGCAACCTCCTTCGAGTGAGTGTGTCTTACCGCATGTGTCTCGGCACAGGACTATTTTTGAATGAAAGAAATACAATGCGCTTCCTGATTCTCCCGGGTACACACTGCTTTAAAAGATAGGTATAAATTGAAAAGGAATCTAGAAAAAATGAATTAAATTGGAACTATAATCCCAAAGAATTTGAATCTCTCATATTTATGAAAAATAATTGAAGAAGATCGTAGATATTATTATGCAGCTTAAATTCAAATGATGGTGGCATGGATCAATAAGCAGTCCCTCACACGATGGGGATGAGTGAAGCGAGAAGAAAACAGCTTGATGAAGACAGGGATATATTTCACTCAGATTAATAAACTATTGAAAAATAGATAATCAACGATTCAAATAGTAGAGTAATTTTTGGAGAATTAAGTAAAGACTCACTTTATACTCCAAAGTTAGCCAACAGACACTGTGTTTAAGAATTAAATATGTTGATTTATAAAAAAAATTAAATCAACTTTGAATGTTAAAACTTAATTGTGGTAGCAGAAATCATGCCCAAAATAGGTCAAACCATGACTTATTAATGATAAGAACAAGAAGAAGAAGAAGAAGAATTATCATTAATGTTTTAATAAAAGCTAGCTTTTAATGTTTTAATTAAAAGCTAGCTTTGAGTTTGCTTAAACAGTATTATCACAAATATTGTCTTATTGGTTTTTTTCAAGATGACAATAATATAAATATATATATCTCAATATGTATAATTATTTCTCATCTATTTGGGACTTCAATATTTTCTTAACTGTAAGAATGATATATGTTGATTTATAATTTTTTTTAAATCAGCTTTGAATGTTAAAACTTAATTATGGTTACAGAAATCATGCCCAAAATAAGTAAAACCATGAGTTAATTATGATCATTATTATTAATGTTTTAATCAAAGGCTATCTTTGAGTTTGCTTGTACAGTATTATCACAAATATGGTCTTATTGTTTTTTTCTCAAGATGATAATAATATACATATATATAATTTCCCCAAATTATCCATCCATCCATCTATATATACATATATCTCAATATGTATAATTATTTCTCATCTATTTGGGACTTCAATATTTTCTTTTCAAAGTGAGTTGGCATATTTTATCAATGCCATGCATTATCCTCCTGCTTTCTTAAAATAACCCAATGTGTTTTCCTAGGCTGTGTCTGAAGAGACAGGTGATCGACCTGTTAGCAGAGGATTACTCCAGTGAACAGCTGGACGCTCAGCCGGCCGTCACAGTGGAAGACTGGTGAGACGGAGGGACTCACGTGCACGAGCGCACCTTCTGTAAGCGGCACCCGTCACTGTTAACGCACGTCTTGTTACGTAGGTACTGCGGCAGGACGGATTCTGGCTGCACCTACCAAATGACCGTGAGTCTGCTGGATGAGAACCAAGAGATCATGCAGGAGTTCAAACCTGAGCCGGTGACCCTCGACCCCGACTCTGATGATTGCTCGTGGAAGCAGGTATGGAGGGAGAGGGGGGGGGTCACATCAAAAGGTCACGGAAGTCCATTGCTTCCTTTTTTGATGAGCAAACTCACGGTGAATGATAATGTCCGTTCTATGCATTTGAATTCAGTGTGTATACAAGTGGTTTGCTGCTATATTAATGCTCTGAATAAAAAGAGAGATCCTTTCAGGCTTTTGGACGTCAGGACACCCGGACACGCTCGGGCCCGCGTGAACAAATCCTTCAAATTAAGCAACAAAATATGTTGTTGGTCCAGGCTGATCTGATGCCGCTGAACAGCTGGACATAATTTCTCTGTTCCAAAACCGTGACAAAATATGAATCCGCTTTATGACGTGACAACACTAGGTAAAGGCACAAAGACTACTTGATTAGGTTCAGGGAAAGATCATGGTTTGGGTTGAGACCAAAAACAGCCTGAGGTATACAACAGTGCTGGGACTTGTGTTGGTGGTGACGTGTTGTTTGAGACAACTAAATCCAATACAGGAAGTAAACAGATTCATGCGTTTATAGGTTCATAAGACACCACAACGCAAACGATTTTACAACCCTGGATAGTTATCACGGCAGAGATTTATTTGATCTTTCCTGGCGACGGCCACAAAGTTAACAGCAGACCTATGGCGCCCTCGTCACAAAGTAATCCCCACAGGAATCCCTGCAGGTGAGCTCGCCGCAACTCCCCCTGCACCCAGGCTCGCTCTCCTCAAACCGTACTTTAGCCCTGATTTTCTACCAAAACTGTTTTCGTAGCTCCCCAACGAAAACCCCACATCGGAGGCCAATCGGCGTCGGCTCCGGCGTTGGCTCGGCGTCGGCGTCGGCTGGGTGCTCAAGCGCTATGTGTGAACTATGCAAAGACACGAACCAGGATGCTGCTTGGTTACGGTCTCTCATTTGACCCGGGCTTGGACGTAACGGACTATATTTATACGTAAAAGTCCCACATTGCAGCCTTAGAATCAGAGAAACATCGTGGTCTGGGTTAGAAGGACGACTACGTTAAGGTTCAGGAAGGTCATGGTTGACGCCGTCGTTCTTCTAAACCCACAATAACATCCGACTGTACAGATCACAGTGGTTTTGTCTCTCTCTCTCTCTGTGTGAACTCCAGGTCAGCCATACATTTACCGACTACGGCCCCGGAATGCGTTTCATCGCCTTTGAACACGGAGGACAAGACACCAAGTTCTGGGACGGATGGTTCGGCGTCCGAGTCACCGGGAGCTCCGTTACGCTCGAGGTTTGAACGAGAGGAAAACGGGGGCCAAAAGGAGACGGGACACCACGTAGTTCTGAATACTGAAAGGCAGATCTGAGGGTGTTTCGTAGGCCTGCGGGTTTCAAGAGGACCAGCTTCGCCTTGCGCGCATAGCGCACACCTGCGTATATCGTGCATAATGCTGTTCATGCTGTGGAAGCTTACTAGCTGCTGCTATGAAGACTGTACTGACAAAAGAATAAATAAAAAATGGCGGCACAGCGGCTTTACTAACTTTAAAATACTAAAATTACTGCTTGCAACGCAGTCATTAATGGTCGGTGGTCGGGTGGAGGTGTTGTAACACTTGAATTGAAATTAAAATTATGAAATAAATGTTCAACGACATCGTTGCCCGTTTTGTCAAGTTGGAGCTTTCGTTTGAAGATGTGACCGTTATTGTTTGGTTACTTCCTTGCGAGCAGTGGTCGGAAAGTGTCCAAGTACATGTACTCAAGGTTCGAGGTACTTGTAGTTCACTTGAGTATTACCCATTTTTGCCACTTTATACTTCCACTTATATAAAGTTCAGTACAGTGCTCGAGTAAATATACGTAGCTTATTATCACTGACTAAAATAACTGGTTAATAACAACTAAGCATGCTTTTACCAGCAGACTACACTCAAGCAAAGCGTCTTCATCACATGCCTGTTTTTGATGCTAGCCTGAATTAGTTAAACCACATTTGAAGAACAGGGCCCAGAAGTTACGAAAGAAGTTAAGATTGGACACGTCGTTTTACTTCAGTATGTGGATAGGATGCAGAAACTGTCAAACAAAAACACATATTTCTTAAAAAAAAACTTTTTTTATTTCATTAAATACAAATTGGATAGCTTAAGTGCAAGTGGATGACATACTTACGTTTATATAAATATCTTACAGTGAAGATAGGGTTCAAGGTGAGCACTGGAATATTAAAGGGAAACGTCTACTTTAAAGCTACATTAAGCAATATTCATGACAACAACCTACAACAGCGTGTTCCTCCAGGACACTTACAGTACATCAGACTTAAGAAAACCTACGAGTGATGGACGGATGACAGCGGAGCTTGTTTTCAAGTGTGCTTTTTAAAAACTGGTAGGTATTTCATAACTGTTGCTCCCCTTCTAACATCGCTGCTTCTTATGAATGTTAACCTGATCAACTTCAACATGTCAATCAGAATCTTGGGGGGAATAGCATACACACTCAGTTAAACCTTGATATAATTGTTACAAAGGCTATGTCGCTGACCTGATGTGTCTGTAGGTAACACAAGACTCTGCTCCCAGTTGTTCTCGTTTAAAAATCGGGTCGGTTATTAAAACAATACTCTCTGGTATATTTGGGGCCGTGTTTCAGAAAGTGGGATTAGTGAAAACTCCGAGTTAGTTAACCCGGAGATGAGGAAAACTCTGGTTTAAGTTCCAGAAATAGAGGTTACTGGCAGGTTTTCTGAAAGAAACCATGAGATTATAAATCCTGTTTGGATATTAGTTTGTTACTCAGGACTTTCTTAAATAACCCCTCGTATGCCCTGTCTTCTCATTTCTTTGAAAAGCTTTACATTTGGTACATCAGTTGAAGTGTCTGAAATAAATCTACTGAACGCTGATGAGCCAAGATCCTAATAGATTTCTCAGAATTTAAAATATACACATTACTACTGGATCAGATTGTGAGCTGAGCAGATTGTCTCTCCGTCTTCGATCTATACACTTTTTTTTTTAAATCAATACTTTTCATCTTCACTTTTCCATGTCAGGATTAACCAACTCAAAGAGTTCGGGGCTCAGGCTCAGAGTTGGTTGAAGCTGCTATCTGAAACAGGCCCCCCGGTTGGAGTCAGGAACTTGAGACGTTAAACCACCAAGAGCAACGATTGTCTTGCTGAACGTCAGCGCAAGTAGAAGTGTCTGACTGCATGGAGGCGATAGTGTGCGTACATGGGCCTTCTGCAGGGTCCTGGTCCAGATGGAAAAGGAAAGCAGGTCTCATCATTCTCCTTGTGACTGCATCTGTTTACAAAAGGACTCAAACTGCTGCTGCTCCAACTCCGTCATCACCTTGTTCAGGGCATAAATCTGTAAATCAAGAAGGGAAGACAAGCGGACACAGTTGATCACATCGGAGTGAGAAGTAATGTGGCATACGTTAAATGTATTACTAGAAGAGAACCTGTGTCAGCTGTATAAAGCGGTGGCGTCGGCTCACCTCTGCTCTCTGTCGCTGTTTGTGCTCTTGCTGTGCAGACTTCTGCCTGGCTCTGTCTCCTCTGGTCGGGGTGGAGTTCAGCTTTGGCTTGTCTTTACGGCAGGCTGGCTCCATGGCAACAGTCCTCTAATCAACCTGGGAAGATTAAACAAATCAATACACTTATTACACGTATTACATTTCACACTTAAAGAGTCGTGGTTATCTGTAAATATACAAACAACCCAAAGCCACATTAGTTCTGAAGTGAACTCGACACACTAGTCGTCGTCCAAGCCTTTTCATTATTTTTATTTTTTTTAATAACATAACTTGCATATCGCTAGCATACAGAAACGGTAAACCATGGCAGAATGTGTAGATTATTAAAGGTATTATTTATTTGTTTTACTTGCAGAACATTTTGGCTGACGTACAACAATGTTAAGCTTTAGCTAAATTAAGAAATTCGCATAACGTTAGCCATTTAGCCAGTTAGCTAGATAGCTAACGCTGATATTATTTCCCAAAGCCGAACCTACAGAACCGGGTTTATTCAAGTTACGGGTGCACCTACCCGTGAAATATAAAACGGCAGGAATAAGTAATATAATTTAATCCAAGTTTAGTTAGCCAGAAGGGAGGCTGTAATGTAAATAGTCCCTAGCCGACAGCTGTTCCCACAGTGTCACCAATAAACAAATCCGACTTTCACAGCAGTTTACTTCAAAGGTTCCGGCCGGTTGTTTCCGCCTTATCGCCATCCAGCGCCGTTGTCTTCTTCTTTTTCTATGGAGTTTAACGGCAGCTTGCATTGTTTTTGTTGCATTACTGACACCTTCTGGTTTCAGTCAGTTTCTACGTTCCTCACGACTAAACATTCCCCATCAGTCCTGTTGCTCGCAGGAAGTTTGTAAAGCACCTTTTTCTCCAGTATATTATTCATCTCTCTTCCTCTCATCCCTAGTATTTGCATTTCTTCCACTGGCGAGTGCAGTCACTGCAAATACAGTAAGGACTTTGCCTGGTCTGTGTCGTTCAACCCACAGTCGGGCCAAAACCAAAAAGAAATTCAACGTGCGTTTAACTATTTCAATTTAGTGACTAGGAACTGCAGCAGCAGAGCCTGTCCTGTCTGCGGTCTTTTGATCCATCGGTAAAAACATGGACATGTATTTTTCACCTGTATACCCAAATAACTCACTTACTAAATCAATATTTGTAAATCTTACCTTCATTTGCATCAACTCCATGTCCATCTCTGGATCTTTAAGCAACCACGCAGGAGTTACTGGCCAAATGATAGTAGGGCAAAGCTCTCGGTCAGAAGCTCCTAGTTCTTGCTGTTGCTTCTCCTATCCAGCCAAAATGTGTCTTTGGTACTTTATGTCTTTCCCAACATGAACTGTAATACTTTTTTGGTTGGGTGATTGTATTCATGACCTCTCTGATTTATCCAACAGTTGTTTCCTGCATGGACACAATGACACTTCTCCTGTCTCTACTGGAGTATGTTCTTACTGTACCATCCAAACTCTCAGGGCCCTGGTCTGGATAACATCCAGCTGTTTAAGGGTTGTTTCTGATGCTGAACCATATGCTATACTACCATAATCCATTTATGATTTAATTAGAGCTATATAAATGTGTATGCACCAGTCCAACCCTACCAGGCATCTCATTACATTTATAACTTTTGTATACACTTATCCCGAACATGTTGGATGTTCCATGTTAATCCTCTGTCAAAGTGCACTCTTAAAAAACGTGATAACTCTACTATTTCTAATTTGTTTTCATACAGATTCAGCTGAAAGTTTCCCCTAGTTCTCCTTCTCGTAAAGAACACTACTTTTCATTTTTTCCGATGATAATTTAAATCCCCATTTCTTCCGCCACATTTCAACTTGTTTGATCCCTTCTTGCAGTTTTTGGACTATATGATCAGCATTTCTTATTTTTTATTTATTTTTATTTACAATTTATCAGTACAAATGTGCTTTACGGACCACAAAGAGCAGACAATAAACACTTTTTAAAAATGGATCCATTTTGTGTTAAAGTAGTCAGGAGAGAAATCCCAGTAGAGCCTGCATGTTCTTAACTTCCCCCCAAAAAGGTAAAAGAGCAAACACTACTGGATAAATTAGTTTAAATAGTGCATGCAATTGCAAGACAATGTTCATGTTCCACTAATCTGAAATGACCAAAGAATCTATCTCAGAAGATATTATGAAACGCTCGGTCACTGAGGCGTTGTCTTTGGGAAGAAATGTTGCTGCTTTGTTACACTTAGTTACTACTCTCCTTCATTGTATTAAGGAGGTGGCAAACATCTCTGAGGTGGATTTCTCAAATCCTTATCAATTCAAACTACAGTGCCATTTGCACAGCTAAATACTGCAAGTGTTTTTGTGTGTTGGGTGAACTGAACCTTTGGAACAAATGTAGCCAGTTTGACATTCTATCAAAAATAACCGATTCATCTTTCAGGATAAATAATCTACTGTCTGACTGTAAACCCACCAAGGTGGAGGGAGGCTCCCAGATGTTTTCCCAACAAAAGCAGCAGCAGGAAATAGTGACATTGTATTGTTCATCTACGACTATGTTCTGACTGGGTCTGACCACAAGGTGTCGCTCTTGTCTAATAGTCCAGCTATACTCATTGGAGTGCGCTGGGTTTGCCTTAGCACAGATATTTCAGGCATCGTGACATCATTCAACATTTACCTGACTGAGATGGCCCATTTGGAAAGAAGAGTTTGATATGAGAATGCTTAGATAATTAAACTGTTTTCTCAGTGTTTTCCCCCTATTTCCACTTTTGATTTAGACTCAGATCATAAACACACGCACGCACGCACACACACACACACACACACACACACGCGCGCAAACACACACACACAAACTGTACAGACTCCCCTCGGGGCACCTCCTCAGTGCATAAATCAGCTGAGTGAGGAGTGAGCCGTACACTGGCTGAGGGGTGGTCCAGAACACATTTATCACCTCAGAACCAAAAACAGTCATTACAAAGGGACAGAATCACTAAACACTCACATATGAAATGAGGTAAATCGTACCTCTCAGACCAAACTCCCTGACAACTCTGATAGTCTGATAGTTGTGAACTCGAGTCTGAATTTCTGCACGTGTGCCCTCTGGCAGTGCTACGCCATAGAGATTTATCGCGCGGCATACCAACGGTTTACCTGGATTTATCCTCCTAACTACAGCAGAGCGCTCTCCCTCGAAATAATATCCTGCCAAGAACAACTTCTGCTGAATGCTGCAGACAACAGCCAGGCCTGCTGCACCATATGCACAGCAGCATAGAGGTAAAACACACTTTTATAAAGCAGCAGAAGTTTAATGTCGTCCATCAACTGCTTTTTGCTAAAATACACTTAAGGAATTTATGTAAATGTGTCTGCTTTTCTGCTCTCTGTCAGCATTTAAAGGGGGCATGTCATGTTCATTTTCAGGTTCATTCTTGTCTTTTGGTTTTCTACTAGACTAAAACATGTTTACATGCTTTAATGTAAAAAAAAAAACACACTCTTTTTCTCATTTTGTCTTTCTGAATATACCTGTGTACTCTGTCTGAAACGCTTTGTTTTAGCGCCTGTCTCTTTAAGTCCCCCTTATGAAAAAAAACTACTGCTCTGATTGGCATGCAAGAAGAATATGGTGCACCTATGCAAAGGTAGTTCCCAAGCCAAGGGTGGAGATACTTGAATCTGATTGGTTTGTTGAATCACATGTTTTCTGATCCAGGCAGCCCACAACTAAACTGACTGAGTTGACTTATTTTATTTGTGGGTTGGTCAACACTACAGATGCCCAAATGTATGTGAGCACGGAGGGAAACAGTCATTTTTTCACGATATGTCCCCTTTAATACAACACACTAGTTATGTCCCCTTAACAAAGTTCATAACATCTGCTGACACAAACCCACACAAACAGAATCTTCAGGATGTAATCCCTCCCATGTACAGAGTTAGGATGTTACCATGCACAGCACACCACCCAGAGAAAGTCCTCCAAGAGGAAAGACGTCACAGTGTTGACCACGCTGTTTGATTGACAAGCTGTTTCTGGGAAAGTCAAAGCACAAACACCCGCCCAGTAATGACTGAACCAAACTTAGCTACAACTCACAGGAAAACAGGTGGTGCAGGTGAAACGAGCGACTGCGTGGCGCCTTAATGAACCTGCTGAGATGCCGTTAATATTGGCCGATGATGTTACACAAGCGTGAAACATGCGTATGAATAATTTCTGCCTAAATAAACAAGTTATATAATTTGTTTCAGACACTTGAGACCATATTGCACCATATCATGCTATATATTACTTTATTATTTTAGTTTATTTTAGGCACTGGTGTTAGTACGACTTCTTATACACTTAATGTTTTTACTCTTGTATTTAATCTGTGTTGTTGTCATTTACTTGTTCTATTAAAGATGAATTTTTACTTTCATTATTTACTTTTAATCTTATTGCTATTCTAGTCTATTAAGTCATTATAAATTATTAATTGTTATTCTTTTGTTCATCTATGTTTATCTTTTTATATTGTTTATTATATTATTATTTTTTATTCTTCTGTTGTAATTGTTTATCAAACTCGGGCACAAGAATATGTTTCGGGATAAATAAAGTTCTATCTTATCAAATATTTTCAATCAGAGTAGACTGGACATTTTCTGGAGGGATTCTTAAAGAGACAGGCGCTTCAGACAGTGGCTGAATACACGTATTCAGACAGACATATACACAAAATAATGTGTTTTTTTCACATTAAAACATGTAAATATGTTTTAGTGGAAACCAAGAATCCAAGTATGAACCTGAAAACGAGCATGTCGTGTCCCCTTTAACTGTTATTCGTTTCTGAGGGAATTAGTGGCAGACAGAGGAGGAGAAGAGATGCAAAGGTTAAGAAGTGAGGGAAGAGTAGATGGAGAGATGGTTAAAGTTTTATAGAGTGGCAGAGAGGGAGGGGAGGGATGAGGTGCGGAGAGACGGGCCAAGGAGACGGCAGCGGCACAAGTGTGTGTTAGGGGCCTTGTTCTTCTAAATTAAACTCTCTCTCCGGGGGGAAGCGTAGCTCTGACTGCTCTTTCACACCAGCGGCCCTGAACACACAAACTCACCACAAGCTCCGAACCCTCGCTCGCCAGTCCACTGCCAAAAAACACACACGCATACGCCAGCGCGCGCACACACACAAGCCTGGTGGCACAAATCCCCATAGGCGTGTATATATGCATACAAACACACACACACACACACACACACACACACACACACACACACACACACACACACACACACACACACACACACACACACACGCAGTCTTTCAGAACTAAAAATAAACAACCACGGTGACTGTGCCTAAAATAACTGGACACGCTCACACACACACACACGCTCTTACTGTACACGCACACACAAAAGCCTTCGCGAATGCGCTCACACACACACTCTGTCGCTCTCTTTGCACCTGAACCCCGATAGACCTGCTGCAGCCAAAGCAAACAGCAAGCAGCAACCAGCAAAAAAAAGTGAAAGATATGGACAGGATATGACCTGACAAGCAGGGGTCAGACACACACACACACACACACACACACACACACACACACACACACACACACACACACACACACACACACACACGACGAAACACACACTCCTGTCAGCTTGTATTTGAGGTTTTCTTTTTTGATGCCGGGAAATGTTTTCAGATTTTATGCCGTTTTAACACCCCTCTGCCACACATTTACAGTTACAGGCAGCTGCTGGTACAACGGAGGACCTGCAGGATCTGCTAAGGTGTGAAAAGAGGATGTTAATGATGTGGTGTCTTGAGGAACGCTCATGGGTGCCCCAGTCAAGGATCATGGACCCCACTTTAGTCCGGGATTTTCGCCGGCTGCATCTTGCCAAGATGGGCAGGTCGCCTGGAGGCGCCCGTTGAGGGGGGGTACTGTCAGGATCCCTGTCTGACCCATTGTGTGCTTACCTCTGTTCCCCCAAGCTCGGCCGCACTCGCCTCTCGTTGCAGGAGAAGGAAAGGCGTCTTGGAGCAGGTGAGTGCCTGTACTGTGGCCAACGGGGACATGCTGTTTCCTCCTGCCCAGTTCGCCCAAACGGGGGTGCTCACCAGTAGCGTTTGGGATACTGAAGAGCAAACCCGAGCCCTCTCCTAACTCCCCACCAAGACTATTGTTGCCTGCTTCCCTCTCGCTGCACTCCCGCTCTCTCTCTCTCTCTCTCCGCTTTGGTGGACTCTGGAGCGGAACAGAGCTTTATGGACACTAAGTTCGTAGCCCAAGCCCAGATTCCCGTAGAGACACTAGAAGACCCACTGGTGGTCAATGCCCTGGATGGTAGCTTCCTAGCCAGAGTCACCCGCCGAATGCTGCCACTTCAGCTTATCCTGTCTGGGAACCACCGGGAGAGAGTTCAGTTTTATGTTTTCCCCTCACCTCAAAGCCCTTTAGTTCTGGGCCACCCTTGGCTCACCACTCATAACCCCCAGATTGACTGGGCGGCAGGGAGGATTGCGGCTTGGAGCCCGTACTGTCATGCTAGCTGCCTAAAGTCTGCGCTACCTCCTGGAGGACGTCCACAGGACAACCTCGTGCCTCCGCCTGATCTCACCTCCGTTCCCACCGCCTACCACGACATCGGGGAGGTATTTAGCAAGACCCGGGCTCTCTCCTTGCCTCCTCACCGTCCCTACGACTGCGCTATTGACCTCCACCCCGGCGCGGCGTTCCCTTCCAGTCGGTTATATAATCTGTCCAGACCAGAAAAGGCCTCCATGGAGGAGTACATCTCACAGTCGTTGAAGGCCGGAATCATTCGCCCGTCCTCGTCACCACTCGGGGCCGGGTTCTTCTTTGTCGCCAAGAAGGACAAGAGTCTCCGGCCTTGCATTGACTATCGTGGTCTGAACAATATCACCACCCGGAATAAATACCCTCTGCCGCTGATCAACTCAGCATTCGAACCTCTGGCTGGGGCCACTATCTTCTCCAAGCTCGACCTCCGCAACGCATACCATCTGGTGCGGATCCGGGCAGGAGACGAGTGGAAGACGGGGTGCAACACCCCCCTCGGTCACTTTGAATATTTGGTCATGCCATTTGGACTCACCAACGCCCCCGCAGTGTTCCAGGCGCTGGTAAATGACGTGCTCCGGGATTTCCTGAATCGCTTTGTTTGTTTATATAGATGACATCCTCATCTATTCCACAGACCTTCGGGAGCACCAGCGGCCTGTCCGGATGGTCCTCCAGCGCCTACTGGAGAACAAGCTGTTCGTGAAGGCAGAAAAGTGTGAATTCCATGTAACTTCTGTTCGATTCCTGGGGTTCATTATTGAGACGGGTTAGGTGAGGGCGGATCCAGAGAAGGTCAAGGCGGTGACTGAGTGGCCGACCCCCTCCTCTCGGAAGCAACTCCAGCAGTTCTTGGGGTTTGCGAACTTCTATCGCCGCTTCATCAGGAACTACAGCAAGCTTGCAGCCCCCCTCACAAGGCTCACCTCCTCCAAGACCATATTCTCATGGACACCAGAAGCTGGCCTGGCGTTCCAGCTCCTCAAGGAGCGGTTTAGTTCTGCCCCCATCCTGGTCCAGCCCGACGACACCCGGCAGTTCGTGATTGAAGTGGATGCCTCGGACACGGGCGTGGGGGCCATCCTGTCTCAACGATCTGACTCAGACTCTAAGCTTCGGCCTTGCGCCTACTATTCCCGCCGGTTGACCCCGGCAGAGGGAAATTACGATGTCGGAAACCGGGAGTTGCTGGCAATTAAGCTGGCACTGGAGGAATGGAGACACTGGCTGGAGGGGGCCGCTCATCCATTCGTGGTCTGGACGGACCACAAGAACTTGGAATACATCTGGACGGCCAAGAGATTGAATTCCCGCCAAGCGCGGTGGTCGTTGTTCTTCGGGCGGTTCAACTTCTCCATCTCCTACCGTCCAGGCCACAAAAATACGAAGCCTGACGCTCTCTCTCGCCAGTTCTCCCCCGAGGGTCATTCCTCTTGTCCTGGCACCATTCTCCCGGCAGCCTGTGTGGCAGGCTCCCTCACCTGGGAGATTGAGTCTGTGGTGCAGGACGCCCTCCGGACCGAGGCAGACCCCGGAGGCGGGCCTCCCGGCCGCCTCTTTGTTCCCCCGCCTGCACGCTCCCAGGTGCTCCAATGGGCTCATACCTCCCGGTTCTCCTGCCACCCGGGCATCAGGCGCACTGTCGACATGCTCCGGCGGACCTTCTGGTGGTCGTTGCTGGAGGCAGACACCAGAGCATATGTCCTTGCCTGTTCCATCTGTTCCCGCAACAAGTCATCACATCGGCCTTCTGCCGGACTGCTGCAGCCACTTCCGGTGCCACATCGCCCCTGGTCCCACATCGCCTTGGACTTCATCACGGGTTTGCCACCCTCACAGGGGAACACGGTCATCGTCACGGTGGTGGACCGCTTCTCCAAGGCGGCCCACTTCCTCGCTCTGCCCAAGCTTCCTTCTGCTCGGGAGACAGCGGACATTATGGTCAACCAGGTATTCCGGCTACATGGGATTCCGGTGGACATTGTGTCAGACCGCGGGCCGCAGTTCATATCCCAGGTCTGGAGAGCCTTCAGTCGGGCTCTCGGTGCAACCATCAGTCTGTCCTCCGGGTTCCACCCCCAGTCTAATGGGCAGACGGAGAGGCTAAACCAGGAGCTCGAGGCCTCCCTCCGCTGTGTGGCCGAGTCGAACCCTTCCAGCTGGAGCACTCATCTGTCCTGGGTAGAATACGTCCACAACTCCCATACTTCCTCGGCCACTGGTCACTCGCCATTCGAGGTCTCCCTGGGGTACCAGCCTCCCCTGTTCCCCACTCAGGAGGTAGAGGTAGCCGTTCCCTCGGTGCAGCTCCACATCCGTCGCTGTAGGAAGGTGTGGAAGGAGGCCCGGGCCGCTCTGCTCCGGATGACGGAACAGAACAAGCGCGTTGCAGATCGCCGCCGCATTCCTGCTCCTTGCTACCAGGTCGGTCAAAGGGTGTGGCTCTCGGCCAAGGACATTCCGCTAAAGACCGCATCCCGGATGTTGTCCCCCCAGTTCATCGGGCCGTATGAGATCCAGGGCATTATCAGTCCGTCCGCGGTTCGGCTGAAACTCCCCTCTGCCTTGAAGGTCCATCCGACGTTCCACGTGTCGCTGATCAAACCGGTGTCCACCAGTGCCCTGTGCCCTCCGGCCAAACCCCCGCCGCCCGCCCGACTCATCGACGGGGGCCCAGTTTACACGGTCAGCAGACTGTTGGATGCGCGCCGTCGGGGGCGGGGCTTCCAATTTCTTGTGGACTGGGAGGGGTATGGTCTTGAGGAACGCTCATGGGTGCCCCAGTCAAGGATCATGGACCCCACTTTAGTCCGGGATTTTCGCCGGCTGCATCCTGCCAAGATGGGCAGGTCGCCTGGAGGCGCCCGTTGAGGGGGGGGGGGGGGTACTGTCAGGATCCCTGTCTGAC
Organism: Myoxocephalus aenaeus; assembly: GCA_038501785.1. Classification (NCBI taxonomy): domain Eukaryota; kingdom Metazoa; phylum Chordata; class Actinopteri; order Perciformes; family Cottidae; genus Myoxocephalus; species Myoxocephalus aenaeus. The sequence continues at coordinate 577,377 of JBAMJR010000075.1, read as the reverse complement.
CCATTGTGTGCTTACCTCTGTTCCCCCAAGTCTCCTTACCTCATGTGTCTGTCATCCCCCTGTTCGTTTTGTTTTTGCCATGTGCTCGTTGTGGGTGTTCTTGGTCCTACCTCTAGACTATGCCCATGGCCACACCCCCGAGCGGTGGACAGCTGCGGCCAATCCGGCTCATCACCGGCTGCATATCAACCCTGGTCCTGCAGACCTGGGTTGTCAGTCTGTTACGTCTTCAACCCCGGTAGCCATCACTGCCGCCCTGTGAGGTTCTCCGTGGTCTGGGTTGTTCTCTAACTCCTTCTCTTATCACTTCCAGAGTTCCTGTTTGTCCGCCCTCTTCCCCGGTGTCAAGCCACGGGACTTACACCGCGATCTACCGTCCCAGCCTCCTGCGTCGTGCCACGGAGCTCACGTTTGTGACTGGTTGCTTTTGTGTCGGACCTCGGGCTCCACACGGTCTGGTGGAGACTCAAATAAACTCCTTTAACTGATACTGTCCACCAGTGGTCTGCATCTGGGATCTGAACATTGTACTCCCGTGACATGTGGTTATTCCTGAGAGCAAACATCCAAGGTATTTAATGGCTGGTCATATGCCTACGTTTAAAGTGTTAATTCTGTTGGAGCAAATCTCAAATCACGTCTTCTTCTTAAGACAGAGTCCAAGTCAAGTCTCAAGATTGTGAGATTCAGCCTCATGTCAAGTCTTACGTCCTTGAGGTCAAGTCCAAGTCAAGTCTAAAGCCCACAAGTTTTTTAAGAAAGATACAAATTGATACAAATTGAGTTGCAAATCTTTCAGACCCAAATAAAAAAGCCTTTTAAATGTATAACAATCAGGTTGTGTGGCTTTGCATGACTTTTGCCTTTGGGCACCCCTTTAAAAAAGATGCCCCAAATGTCCTTAGAGAACAGAAAAGTCAAATGCGTCAAAAAACTCTCATACAATAATTCTTTTACGTTGTTTTTATGAAGAAAAAAGGCCACAAATATATATATATATATATATATATATATATATATATATATAATATAATGCATGATCTTATGCTGTAATGGCAGTGGGCTAAAGAAAATGGTGGTTTCAAAGCGTCCTTAAGGGTCTGAGTGTCTTTATTTTGGCTATTCTTTTTATTATACTTAGTCTAGTCTAGGAGGTTTTTGAGGTTTTAGTTTTGTCTGTGAAGTAGAAATGGGCGTAGTTAGCAACTCTTTGCAAACAACTCGCTAATGGCTTATCCTAAATTCCAAAACATCTGTATTCAACAACTGAATGTGGCCGGCCCCCCTCTCAGCATCAGGATCCTCCTGGAGTCTGAGGGACTTTGGACCTTAATCCCCTGTCTCCTCTTCCAGTCTCTCACATAACAAAACTGACTCACCCCCTTTGTGTTGTTACTGCTCTCATGTACACGTACACGCAGTGTTTTTGTGTAAAAAAACCTCTTGTCTTACTCATTCTGTTCTTAAAGTTGATGTGACGAGACCTATTTATAAAAGTTCAGTCAGTTTCAAAGTACTGGAACAAGTAAAGAAAAACGTTCAGGGAGAGAAAAAAAAAAATTGTAAGCTTAGAGAAAAAACTTGAGTGGGCAGATTTGGCATGACGGTCTTAAATGATAGCCTTATGGTGAGGCTCTGATACCAGGGAGAGGTATAACCAGATACAAAATATAAGACAGAAGAAGAAAGATGGACAAAGAGAAGCAGGGAAATCGCAGCATGCTATTATCAGGGGTTACCTACAAAATGTCTAAGAGACCAGGTAGAGGCTCAAAATGATTACAAAGAAACATAAAACATATACAAAAAGGCACAAAACAACTGCAAAGGGACTTAAAATGACTACAAAGAGACACAAAACTACAAAGAGACTTAAAGTGACTACGAAGAGGCACAATGCAAATACAAAGAGACACAAAACAACTACAAAGAGACACAAAACTACAAAGAGACTTAAAGTGACTACGAAGAGACACAACACAAATACAAAGAGACACACAATAACTACAAAGAGACACAAACCAAATATAAAAAGGCACAAAACAATTGCAAAGAGACTTAAAGTGACTACAAAGAGACAACAAACTACAAAGAGACACAAAGCAAATAAAAAGAGACACAAAACAACTACAAAGAGACAAAAAAACTACAAAGAGACACAGAGCAAATACAAAAATGCACAACAGAACTGCAAAGAGACTTAAAGTGACTACAAAGAGACACAAAACAACCACAAAGACACCCAGAACGACAACAAAAAGAGGCTAAACAACGATGTGTGTCTTGCTCCTTTGGAGGATAGGTGGTGGGGCCTTTTGCATGTCATGTGACCATGGATTCATTGTCTCACAATCCGCCCATGGAGGTGAAACTGGTTACAAAAAGACAAAAACTTCTTTGCACACCAGTCTAAAAGTTAAAATCTATACCTCCCTTGTTTGGCATCAGCTCAGGACGTCGCTTCGTCCCAGCGTCTTGCTGCTCAGCAGGAGCAAGGAGTAAATAGCAGCATAATCAGTTAAACATCCAGTTCTTTACATTTCCAAACATCAAAAGTGAAACTGTTTCTTTTCAAGGCCACGCATATCAATAACAGCCAAGAGTTTAATTTTGAAGTTGGCCAACTCAAATAGACAAAACTGAACATAAAACAAACTCATTGTTGAACGCTTTATTAACTAGACAAGGTTATAACTAACTAAACATTTATCTACGAGGAGGAAAGCCGTGCGGGTCATGGCAGTGAATGGGCCATGGGAACATGTAATGAGACTGTGACACACTGAGCTACTTGATCAGTGGAGTCAGTCAACGGGTTGTATCAAATAGGTTTTCTGCAGTTAATATATTTTCAACCAGAAATGATCTTCCACGAGCTTCTGTAATGTGTGCAACGTGTTCTCACACACAACTCTTCAAATAACAAAGTGTTTCAAACTATGACACTCGAGGTTCTCCTAGTTTTGGACGTGACATTACATGCATTACAAAATGAACTTAAAACGATGCTTTACTTAGTTTTAAGGTTTACTGACGTAACACAACTACTTGGTTAGGTTAAGGCAGTGGTTCTCAAACTTCTTCTGTCACGCCACCACAAAAATGTTCATGCCCCAACAAAATTGTAACAAAATGGTCCAATATGTGAAGTCACGTGTTCCACAGTTTGAGAAAACATTGACTTGGTTTCAAACAGGACAAGAACTTTTTGACATAATAAAGCTCCATTTTACAGGTACTTTGCACTGTTGCTAAACATGAAGTATTTCAGAAAGTAGCCTCTGTGGCTAACTGCACGGCACTGGGTGAAGATGAAGAGCCTTCACTTATGGGAAATAAAAAATACTCAATTACAAGTAATCATCCTTGATGGAGCTGTAGTACTACTACTTCAGAGTTTTCCAATCTTGCGGTCGGGCTCCAGTTGTGAATCGAGAGATAAATCTGAGGGGCCATCAGGCGAAAGAAGGCAAATCAAATTGTATGCATGGAGCATCAACTTCGTCGACCCACACAGAAGTTTGTTTTATCACCAGCCCTTAAATATGAAATATGGGTCCTAAAAAAGGGTGTGAGACAAAGTCACTATCTATTTTAAGTTCCTCATCAGACTTATGTAAATCTCTTTATGGCATTCCCTCCACATCTCTGAACCGGTTCAGCAGAACAACCCCTGTGTTTTCAAACACGGTTATGAATGTACTTCTAATTGCCATCACTCACCTCGTACTCCCCCCCTCCTCCCCTATCGCCTCCCCTCACCCTCACACCCCAGCAGGCAGCGAGTAGAGAGAGGGGTGAGAGTCAGGCGGACAGGAAGGCGTGTGGAGGAGTGAGAGGGCGGGTCGAGGCTGATGAAGGTGATGGTCATGCTATAGGAGGGGGACAGAGGGGAACAGTGTGTCCTTTAAGTCCGCGGGAGAGAGACAGCGGGGTCAGTGTGCTTGGCCTGGCCGGGTCTCCTCCGTCTCTCTCTTTCTCTCTCTCTCTCTTTCTCTCTCTTTCTCTCTCTCTCACCCTCACTTTCTCGCTCTCTGTCCCAAGAGCTGCTTCTCATTAAGCCTGTTTGTGTTGGCCGACACATGACGGCACTTAGCAGCAACACACTCACCCACGCACATGCGTGCGTCCCCCCCCACACACACACACACACACGCACACACACGGTTTTGTTTGTTTTGGCAGTGACCAGGTGCCACTTAGTAAAGCCTCTAAACGCCAGCGATCAGCCGAACACACCACCGTGTTTACTTTTGCCGAGCGTGGACCCCCCCCCCGATCACACGCACGTCTTGCCAGACAGAATATGCGATGATGATTATGAAAGTGTATACCAGGAATGAATATTCTACACAGTTTCACCCCCCCCCTCCATAGGTATAACCTTACTCTCCCAATAACCCCTTTGTTACATAAATATGTAGTGGGGGTTTTCAAGCAGCGAGCTGACTTTCTGTGAACAAGACATTGTTTGTCACCTTCTGTTTTTTATTGCAGCACAATTACACTGTCAGCACGTCTGCTAGCGAACACTGATGCGTTCACTATTCAGACCACGTTATTTACTCTCTGCACACCATTTGTCCATCATCAGGCCTCTAACTAAGATCATTTTCATTACTTTATTATTTTATCGACTCGTGAATAAGTTGTTTAATAAGTCGCATGCTTTTTTTAAAACTGACTTAACGGACCAAATGGTTGGCATGGACATTCATCGCCACGGGTCACTTTAGATCGCTAGCTGAACAGACCACAGTTCACAATCGGCAGGTGGATTTAGTAGTAATTTAGCTTTTTAAAATCACACAGGGACTGACACAAAGTGATTGTAAGTGGTCCGTTTGCTGTCACTCCACAAACCAAGTGAAGTCTGCTTGAAAGCGGACTGAGGCCCTCCTGTTCCAACAGTCTCGTGCAGATGCTCAATCTGCAACCAGTGTGATTAGACGTCTTTCACACTGGCCCGAAAGAGGGATTTAATTGTTGTGATGCTCATCCCTACAGGTTTGTCTCACAAGAGAGCAAATTAAGTTGTTACAGTTACTCGGACATTGAGATCACAAATTTCAATTTTGTAGAGTCGGAGATGTGTCGCTCATCTTTATATACCATCTATGGATATCACACACACACACACACACACACACACACACACACACACACACACACACACACACACACACACACACACACACACACACAGTGGCAGTGTCTCTTGTGTTTATGTTTCGACATCCGGAAAGATAGAATTGATAATGTTGCAGTGAGGCCACTAACACCGGAGAAAAACACATGCCACACAGCCATCGCACTCCACAACACACACTCCCGTCACTGCACACACACACACTCGCTGAACACGCAGAGCAGGAAACAAACACAGTGTTCTCTTCTCTCACCGAGTGTAATTTGGACCCCAACCCTCCCAATTTTCTGTCTGGTACAGCCCAGTGGACGGTCTGCGGAGAGCAGCGAGTGAACAGCCCCCGTTCGGTTTAGGTTTCCCTGCCTGTTTCCCTACACACATCAGGAATGTCATAAACAATACATGCATTCTTAGGATCTGGCGGCACGCACACATACAGACAGGTACATGCGCACGTGGACACACACACACACACACACGCACACGCACACGCACACACAGAGACAGATCTGGTTGTGCCCTCCAGTTATAAAAACTATTGTGCATAGGTTAAAAAACCCACACGGTCTCTTTCGCACACATACACACACACATACACACACACACAGCAGGACTGTGAACACACACTCGATTCAGTGAACATTCTCCAGAGCAGAGTGTTTTCCCAACTGGGTCCAGGCACACTGCAGCCGTGGTGAAAATGTTACAGGATGATGTTGGATTATAACCAACAGTCACTCTTTTCTTTGGAAAATGGGGATCCCTTATGTAACGTTAAAGCCCGGAAAAAATAAAAATACTCCGTTGGCAAAAAAAGGACATTATTGCAAGTCGAGCACAGGGGAACATTTACAACTTGACATTGATATGAATCATGTAACAATATCAGGTGTGTGAAAAAGAATAATTGAACCTTCCCTCTCTGCACAGTTTACTCAGAGACCCTTTGAGTAAAAAGTGATTGGTTTCATGAGATAAAAATATAACACACAGGGGTGTCAAAACGGCCACACAGGTTTATCCTTTCTGTGTTGTGTGTGTGTGTGTGTGTATATATATATATATATATATATATATATATATATATATATATATATATATAATTTAGTTTCCTAAGATTGCACCAATGCATACAAATCTGAAACTAGAATTATCGTTTACATTCATCCTTGAGTGGACATTTTTGCCAAATTGGAAGAAATTCCCTCAAGGCGTGACTGGGACACACTCAATAACACGGACCTTTCGGTGGTCAAAGGTCTAAAAAAGTCTAGGTTGACATTGAAAGAAAGTCAAACTTTATGAATATGAAAAAGGTAGTGAGAAGTCAACATGAGACCCATTGGGAATTTTAAAAAGAAACATTCACAGAGCTTAAAATTTTGTTCCAAGTAAGCACACATTTTGATGCCGTGTTTTATTCTTAACTGCAACGTGCTTGGGCATCGAGACATGAAACAGTCTCTCAGTTTCTCGATTGAAAGAGAATCGAACCAGTGAGCGCCGTGAAGGGGGCTGACTAATAAGCCAATCAGCAGTTGGCGCCACTAGCCCCATTGTCAAGCTGTTGTCGGGCGTTGACACTTCTCGATATCGCCTGACATCGTAGTTTGGTTTTACTTCGCTCCGCAACACCGGTATGTTAGCATGGCTACGCTCAGGCAGATACCCTCCTTATTTCCCTCCTTATGCCGTGTTCACACCGGACGCGGCGCGAATTATCGCGCCGCGTTCACCGCGGAAGTTTAGTCGCGCGAGTGAAACGAGGGTGTTCACACCAAACTCGAAACATCGCGCCGCGAAAGGGGCGTGGCTTATCTCAGTCACTTGTCTCTGTGAAAGGAGCTTTCATTTCCGCTATCGACCATGGAATAAATAACCACTAGTTTTGCTTTATACTTGTTGTGGAAGTCCCAAACATGTCGGAACATGAAACGCCCTCGTGTTTGGGTTCATAACACCATCCGTAGCCGCAACCAGCTCGGTGAATTTCTCCGACTCCTCCAGGAACTGCGTCTGGCTTCTCCGTAAAACGGATACCGATTCTGCCATCCACCATGGAAATAACCACTAGTTCTGCTTTATACTTGTTGTGTAAACTCCACATGTGTCGGAACATCAAACTCCATGGTGTCTGGGTTCATAATATTATCCGTAGTCCCACAACAGCGTCTGAATGACGGCCGCTGCCAGCGCTGGTTCTGGCGGAGCAGCAGCAGTTTCATTCGGGACCGGCAAGACGGCGGTGATGACGGGCGGAGCTTCTCAACGCTGATTCTCAACGCTGATTGGCTGCCGCAACTTTGCGTCACGCGAATTCTCCGCTGGAGTTGGGAGAATTCAACTCACGCGAATTCGCGCCGCGTCCTTCGCTCTGTTCGCCCCTCGTCAAACGCTCTGTTCGCGCCGCGTCCTTCGCTCTGTTCGCGCCGCGTCCTTCGCTCTGTTCGCGCCGCCTCAAACGCGTCTATCGCGCCGCCCCGCGGAAAAAATCGCCGATTCGCGGGGCGGCGCGTCTGTGGATTGACTTTGCATGTAATCTGGTCGCGCCGCAAATTCGCGCCGCGTCCGGTGTGAACACGGCATTAGAGTGGAGGCAACGCCAGACTGAAGATGGAGTCGGAGTGTAGTGAGTTAACATATTCTTTCTGATATCAGGTAAAGTCCAAAGTCCTTGGCACTCTCCTTGCTAGCTACCGCTCCATTAGCTTGTGTTGCTCAATTCAAACTCTCCTTCAAGGTTTCCTTCACATAGCTTTCTAAAATAATTAAGATGAATTAATATGCACTACCCGCACTTGGTATTATAACTATAACCCTTCAAGATAAAAGAAAGGTGAAGATCAATTTTGTGAGCATACAGAAATCTTCAGCTCCCATTAAGTCTTACCAGTATGACAATGTCCAAAATGGTAACTTTGTTTCTCTAGTGACCGCTTTTGCAGCCATTTCCAATATGAAGACTTCTGAGAAACCAAATGTGTTTTTTACTGTTACCCTTTGAATAAACCTATTTGGTGTACTTTAAAACATCCCTGAGATACTTTTTCTTCTACTTAGAGGAACTCATTTAAATAGCTTCTTTCTAGCCAAGTTACAGTTGGAACCTGCAGCTTCTCCCACTTTGCTATTCTGTGATATCTTTATAATATGTGTTACTCAGTAAGTATTGTATTTATGTGTAGCTTCTCTCTCTCATACTATATTATGTCAGTGCGACGTTATAATGGAACAGTTTGAACGTCATAGTGAACTCGTGCAGTGCCCGTTCGGACCTGGCCAATGAATGTTCGGCACACTCCCCTTGAATCCAGCTATTGTTTTCCTGTTATCTTTGAATGACTTGAGTTGCCTCAGCGGGACTCTGGCACACGAGTGAACGCTGACGCAGTTAAATTGAGCTTCAGGTGTGTAGTTGGTGGCGATTGAGGTGGCAGGTCAAAGGGTTAAGGTTTCTGCAGGACGTCTGAGGACACCGTGCAGCCTGGTTAGACCCAGCTGTCAAAACAAACACACACACACACACACACACACACACACACACACACACACACACACACACACACACACACACACACACACACACACACACAGGAACATGCACTCCAAGACAACCAGGTGTCTCTGTATGAATGAGTGTAGTGTATACCACCTGTACACACACACACACACACACACACACACACACACACACACACACACACACACACACACACACACACACACACACACACACACACACACACTAATTCAGCAACCACATCTCAGACTGTTGAGGCTGATGACCTGAGCTGTGTATCGGCACTGTGTGTGTGTGTGTATGTGGAGAAAGGCCTCCAGAGGGGGCGCTGTCTGTGTTGAAATAGCAAACCAGCGGACCGATTACAGTTAGTAGCAAATTGTGTGTGAGATATGTGTGCGTGTGTGTGTGTCTGAGTCATTTCGTGGGGCGGTCCGGGTACTGTATGTACGCACGTGTTGACTCAGGGAGATTGGCGGCTTGGTCTCGAGGGAGCCGTGGCTTAGCCGACGCCGGCGCACTGTTAAAGCTAAACACTCCTAATTGAGGAGGACGCTTACAGGCCCTCCTCTGTGTGTGTCTGGCTGTGTGTGTGTCGAAGAGAGAGGGAGAAAGTGTGAGTTAGACAAGGAGGTATATAACGAGACAAACACAGCAGTCTTGCTGTGGTAAATAACACAGGGGCAAATGCATCAGTGGCCCTTTTCTGCCCTTTTTTGCTGGCAATTTGCTGATGTCTAGATATAAATGAAGTGTGTGTATTCACTGTTCGCTATGCCTCAAGTATTTCATTAATCCATGCGATGCATGTTGCTCTGTAACTCATAATGCAAGCCAAGGATTAACCCATTGTATACTTACTGTATGTGAGTGTGCCCACTGTTGCACACCAGTCAAGTTGCAGTTTTCATCCATGGCTGCCCATCATTTAATCCCATCAGATATTTGTGTGAAATTGTCTAATTAGCATAAAATGCCCTGAGTTTTGGCCAAGAATCCCTTCTGTGATGTCACAGGGGAGTTCACCTTTGACTGCCAAATTGTAATCAGTTCATCCTTGAGTCCAAGTGACCATTTGTACAAATTTGAAGAAATTCCCTGCAGGCGTTCCCGAGATATTTTGTTCACGAGATATTGTGTGAGCGAATGGGACCGCTGGACAAATGGACGGACAGAGAGACGACACAAAAACACAACGTCTCCTGCCACAGCCGTTGCTGGCGCAGAGGAATATAAACATGGTCTAGCGAAAAAGTAAGGTCCACTTACAATACCCTTTCCAGAGCTTTTAATTACATCTCATGGGCTTCAACTCAAAAAAAGCTAGTAAGTAGAACTTTTGATTAAAAATATTTTTTCCCCCAGGGTCAAGAAATAAACGTCCAGGCTCGAGGCATTGACAACGACATTTCAAAACACACATTTCTTGATAAGCCCGGGAATACTTACTGCTGTAAAAATAGTCCCTAAAACTGCTGACAGCTAAGTAACAACGTCTGTTGAAGTGTTTTTCATATTGAAAGTCTTGAAAAGCTAGTTATATGTATGTTAATGGATGAATGCAAAGCAGAGCGTTCTGGTGGGATGGAAGGTCAAATAAATCTTATCACCGGACAAACTGCAAAAGTCAACCAATTAGTGGTTGACAGGGTCTTGTGAGTCCAGTAAACTTTCAAGCCTGCGTGTTTTTAGTGAACCTTGCACTTCTCTGTATGAACGAGAGCTTACTCCACAAATTTCCTTAATCAAGACGCTATCACGATAGTTATTCCCAGACAGCTTTTTCAGATGTTTTTCAGCTTTTTCAGACGAGAAATTAGGTAACTGTGTTGTCGTATAACGAAATAAATACATTTTACATTGTGACTTTGAACAACTAGCTGTCCATCTTCTTGAAACAAATGTCACTTCAGGTCAGACTTTGTAAAATCATAGAGGCCTGGGCCCACTGCCAAACCCAACTTGTTATAGTTACCTCCATCAGAGTTCCTCTGACGTGAACAGCTTCTCCAAGCAGGAATGTCATATCAAATCCCACATGACGTGAATGCCGAGTTGGACGGGGCAGGTGTTGCCGGTGCTGCAGATCCTCCTCGCTCGCTAAGCCTCGTTCAATGCGGGCACTGTTAAGTAAGTGAGTGCGTGATTTCGGCGTTTTAGCAACTCCTCTGGCTGCTTACCTCGGACGATTACGCCAGCAGGGTTTACTTAAGGCTGGGAGCGTGACAGCTGCTGGAATGCCTCTACTCTGCCCACGGAGAACGGGACATGGGTCACACCAACAATACAGTTACACAGGCCCGAGCAGCGCGGTTCCACCAGGCAGCTCAAATGGGCCGTGGATCAGAGGGGGCTGCTTCCCAACTTGGCTACAGATGCTGCCGTGGATTGTATATTGCAAATGTCCAGCAGAATGTTATACATCTGTCTTTGACTTTTACGCATTTCTGTTGGTTTTATAAATATACAGTATTTCTATAATTATTTTCACAACTTTTTTCATGATGAAGAATAAGTAATGCAATGGTGTCATGAACTGGGTTTTATAAGCCCGTTTAGAAACAATCTGCAATATTACTATAGTGTTAAACCATTTCAGTTGTATTTGAGTAGTGGAAGAGTAGTGGATTCATACGGGAAGACATCGAAGCCAATCAAAAAGCTCAAAGGCCCAAAATTTGACCCAAATTTAGTAACCAGTCGCCCCAAATTGATACTGACGTCAAAACAGATTCCTGTGCCGCTAGCGAGTGTGTGTGTGTGTGTGTGTGTGTGTGTGTGTGTGTGTGTGTGTGTGTGTGTGTGTGTGTGTGTGTGCGTGTGCGTGTGCGTGTGTGTGTGTGCATGAGCCACCCATGAAAAGTGTGGCAACAGATCAGTTCTTGGGGGCAAACGGTTTTTAGCTAGCACTGGAACAAAAAATCAAGGAAGCACCTATTTAGCTAATGCCATTTAGAAATATAGAATCTTGGAGGACTCAGTTTTGAATGGCACTATACAAGATAATTACAAATGTATCTATTATTTGCGCATAAAAAACCCTCCATGGAAACGCTGGATTCGAAAAAAAGAAACTTGAAATGTTGCAAAAAAGGTTTTTAGGCTTGGCTCAGGTGTGCAAGCATGCGACTTAGATGTCCACTGAAGCTTCTGCTCCACTAGAGAGACGAAAAAAGGGTGGCAAATGAAAAAAATCAGATGTCAGTGGGTCGATGAGGAGACGGTTACCTTTCCTCAAATTAAAACGTGAATGGAAACAAACACAAAAATCATATTTCCATCACATTTTGTTTTCGTTAGTTTGAGGATCTCTTGTTTCTCTTTTGGTCGAATGGCACCCGACTGGAGAATTACTGTTTACCTCTTTATTTGATTACTTAGCATTTCATTTTTGGGAAATTCCGGAAATTTGAATGGACAAATGTGCAGAAATGTTGGTACATATTGAATAATTGAACAATGACAGTGCAGTGCCTCTTGGGGGCGTGGCCGTTCAAAGAACCCGCTCAGATCGGGAAAATTACTTGACCCCCGGTATTGCTGCTTGCAGCGTTCTCGAGAACTGTCGTTGACTAGACTCTGAAGAACGAGGTTTCTTGCTCTTCTCACATTTGGCTTCAGCAAGAGTTTAATTGAAAGATGGTTCATCCAATCATCTGCCAAGTATTCTTTGAAGGTGCCTTCCTTTTTTCCAACGGTCTCCAATGACGTTTGTTAGACATACGGATTGTCTGTGTCACAAACCATCTGGCGGGTCAGGTGAAGTATATGCAGCATCCAGCAGAAGTGAACTGCAGTTAATGAGCCGCAGCCTGTGAAGGCCCGCTGCAGAGCCCTGAAGCATCGCCCCATTGCCTCCTTCTCCTCAGGTCTTCATCAATACTCTCGCCAATTGGAAGTAGATCGGATGGACGTGAGATCAGCGAAGGACACAAATACAGACAGACATCAATTTTGTATTCTTGTACACAAGAGAAATATTTTTTTTATTGTCATATGTGTTTTTTGTGGAGGCCGAAAAATCCTGATACCTGAAATGGTGGATTCTACAATTTCCATTATGCAACTCAATAGTGCTTCCTTGGACTCTCTAAATGCCAATGTCTTTGAACTCAACACCCCCTTTGTTTATAACAGAGGCATTCTATTAGAAATGTGTCTTCAGGCCGAGGTGACTCCAATGACATCAGGGTTATTTTCTAAAACTCTTCAAAGCTCTTCCAAAGCCACAGAAGACCTGATACAATAGTTCTCATGAGCTGTTGAGTATTCCCCATGATGGTGTAAATTGGACTTGATGAGTCAAATTACTGGTGCGTCTTACGGAACTCCGTTCTGTTGTGTCTGATTACACGTGTCTGCAGTTCCAAGGTTTCATAACAGCATCTAAAAGCCTGTCAGAAGTCCGTGCTGCTGGTCTACTAGTTCCCCGCTGCGCGGAGGTTCACCTGGGACCAAGCATAACTGGAAGGCGTGCTGGTCCACGGTCTCATCCAGCTGTATTTATTTTCTGGCTGGCAGCTCAGTGATAGTGACGGTGGTTCAAGTTAGTCACGGCCCGGCTCCCACCGAGCAGCCGCGGTGAGAGTTGCTCTTGGCCCCGGATTCAGACCGGTCCACAGACCTGATTGGACATCTGGGACACCCTGCCGGATATCAAGTCTTTAGACATGCATTCACAAAGCTGACGGGTTATTTGTCTGTCTATCTGCGTATTCAATTGTTCCAACTATGGAGGAATAGCACGGTATGGGTATAAATTCATGTTGCGCAAAAGGTCTTATTGACATGAGCGACTGCTGATTTCCAGTACCTGGTGGAGAACACGATTGCGAATACAGATGTGATATGGAAGCTCATCTCTTGCAGTGTACCCAGAGCTTTTCTAAGCAATTGAGACGCAGAATTTTCTGCTCACTGTCTGTTTCTCTGGAGCCATGTAAGAACAGAGTTGGCTGGCCGAGGGCCAGATAAACAACTCAACATGAAAGGCGAGGCGGACCATTAAGCAAATTGACTGACAAAGCAAATTGACATTGGAACGGGCTTTGGCGTGAAAACGGGCACTCCGGGGTCCTTCGTGCGAGACAGGCATGCCACTCAGTCAATCCGAAATTCATAAACACACACATACACATGGAGGTGGGAAAAGAGAGAGCAACTTGGCGTGGATCTGTTGCCCTTAGCCCGTAGTGTCGTATAGCCGCGAGCGATAAGAGCTCTCCAAAATAAAAAAACCCACAGGTGACTACAACATAGGAGCGCGGCTGCTCGGCTCGCAGTAGGGGATGCCAGTCCCGTACCCGACAAGCATACAGTACTAAAAAAAACACACAAAAATGTACAGCAGAAAAAGATTTACACAAACCTCCCAAATGAGGACACCACAGCTGGTCTTTAACAGCAATGGTCAGATATTGGGTTTGTTTCATCGGATGATAGTAGCTGTCCAAAAGCACACAAAAAAACCCTGAATAGGTTTTGGAGGACGCTTCTGTCCATCCGGGGAGAGGGATCCTCCTCTGTTGCTCTCCCTCAGGTTTCTTCCCTTTTTTCCCTGTGAAAGGGTTTTTACTATCTTTTTAGGGGAGTTTTTCCTGATCCGATGTGAGGTCCCGGGACAGGGATGTTATGTATACAGATTGTAAAGCCCTCCGAGGCAAACTTGTATTTGTGATGTTGGGCTATATAAAATAAACTGAATTGAATAGAATCATTCCATTCCCTAACGTTTTCTCTAACATCAATGTGATATCCACCAACTTCTGAGAAAAAAAAAAAACTCTTCTCTTTTTTCACTACAGGTGTTTTCACGATACATTGTTATGATGATAATGTTATAATATATCGATTGCAGCCAGGGGTTGAAGGTGGAGGCCTATTATTTTTTGACGTTATTCATAGATAGACAGTTGTTTGAATCACAGAAATATCCCGCTGTATGTGTGTATTATTTGTTAAGTGATTATCTCAGTGGAATCAGATGGAAGGAACGCCAGGCTGTAGCACACACATTATTATGTATAAAACTGGCAATCAGATGAATTAACTTATTAATCGAAAGTTGTCAGGACTCCATTCTGGATCGTTCTGGCCCACTTGAACTCCTGTAGAGACGCATACTTTAATCTTCAAACTGATAAAGGCGAAACCATTGTAGTCAAATGTTTTACTTTGAAACACCAAATTTTAAGCTCACTAAACATACAATAAACAACGTCCCCACGATTTGTACATGCAGTCAGACATTATATCCTCATTCATTCTATGCTGACGATCCGGCACCTGGTCGCTAAAGTTTTTATCGAGACTGGCGGCCAATCTTTAGGATAATCCAACTCATTCTTCCATTATTGAGAGTGACAGTGCAGTGATACGGCTGTTTGTCCTGCAGGGTGCGGTGATCTGCTGGATGGACAGAAAGTTTCTCAAGAGACAGAAAAAAGGCTGACAGACAGTCATGTCGGGTCTCCGGGAGAAAGTGTGTGTGTGTGTGTTGGCGGGAGCACTCTACCACAGCTGCTCGTCATTTGGGCCGTAGCACGCATGGCCACCTGGTCTGAATAAAGTGCCCCTCCCCCTTCCCGTCTGCTCTCCTGTGCATTTATCATGTAGTTTACAGTAAGCTGATATTCAACATGAGGGCCATGTACCCCCGTGTGCTGCCCAACTACAAATCACAGAGCGTCTGATGAGTGCGATAATGCACAGAGCTGCGGGGGCTTTTCACCTCTCCTTTCAGCAGTCATTTCCTCACTGAGCAGGTGAAGAGCTGCCTTTCAGGTGAGACGCTATACAATATGAATCAAAACACCAACACGGCCGACTGTTGGCAGGAGATGGGATCCTTAGCCGACTCTTCTCCATCGAATGTATAAAAAGGGTCAATTCGACCGCCGAGCTGGTCTCGTCGAGCGTTCGCAGCTATACCCGTGGAAAATAATGCGGCTTAATTCGTAGATATTCCGCGAAAATATTTTGTATGTTATCCACGTGATCATTGACAAGTAATTATGAATCCAACAAAGAGCAATCCAGGAGCCCGCTTTTTTTTCTTCCTGTTATCTGGTGAATAGTATCTTTTTCTTTTACTGGCGTTAATGGGCTTCCACAGTGACAGACGGACAGTGGTGGAAAACAATCTGCCACATAACTGAAAACCCTGTGTCGGTGTGCAGAAAATTAAACGTTCAATAAATAAACATATTTTATTACGCTGATCATTCATCATGTTGCATGTGCAATCAAAGTAACTCACACTGCTACAGTAGCTGTACAATAAATGTAAAAAGTATAAAGTACCATCAATTGGAGAAACTCAAGGAAAGAACAAGTAAAACTGTATGATTAATGGACAAACTCCCTCACTCCCTCACTCCTTCTCTCACATACCAGGTTCCTCACCACCTGTGTGTCAGTGCTGGTCCTGCTGCTGGCAGAGAGAAAGCGCATCGCCATCAGATAGTAGAGGTGCTGGAGCGTGCCCGGTTATACACAGGTGAGCTGTGTGTGTGTGTGTGTGTGTGTGCGCAGTAGATAACCCAGATAAAAGGATTATCAGTTTATATTTTTCCAAACACACCTCGCCTACACAGCTGGGACGGGATCAAGAAGAGTGCTCAGCAGCTCATCTGCTCCTGCGGTGTGTTTATCGCCATATCTTCATATCTCCTCTTGTTATACACACACTGCCTCACTGTGCCCGACCGCCACAAAAGTAAATAGCAGTTATAAAATAGAAAACTGATAAGTGGTCTTGTGATCAGCTTGCAGAGGAACATTTTCTGGGAAATAAAAATGCAGCCATTCGCCCCTTGATTACAGAAACTTAAATACAAAATGTATCTCGTCAAATCAAGCAAAGAAAAATTAAGTTTTACACTCTCTAAGAGGCGGAAACACGGGAGCATCGATGACAGCGGAATGCGACGGAGCGACTTCAACATCCACCTGAAGATTGGTAGATGTTACACATTAATGCACAACACAAAACAGAAACGTAATAATTCCATCTGGTTTTTCTACGTTGCTTTTCACCGTTGGTGCTCTTTTTTTCACGTCAACTTGTTGCGCCTTCTTCTTCTTCTCTAACGGCTTGATGATTTTCTACGACTGGAGAATTGCCGCCATCGAACGAATGCCTGGTTGGAATCAAGCATTCTTTCATATTTTCTTTTGCAGAATTTCTCGAAATCCGGTCCGAATTTACGATACATTTTGATGGAAACCTGACTGCTGTGGCCGACAGCAATGCACAACTCTACCATAAATATGTTCATCTTGTTCCTGTCTGTCTGCGTGTTTTTCTTTTCTTTTCATCCCGACCTCATAATAAGTGTTTTTTGTTTGGAAACGTACAATACCACACAAATGAACTGAGGCTCCTTTGCTAAGATGTGTGTAAGTGAATTTGAAGGTGTGTGTCGTATGTCGTTATGTGTGTGTGTGCGGTTCCAGTCGAATTGGATTGTCCATCCGTTCTTGGACCTTCTTGTCAACACTGAGTGCAGCAGAGACCCAAGCTCAATAACAAATCATAGAGGACTGGGATCGTTGTGTGTTTGGGCAGAAACTAGTTCCGGTGAGATTTCGCGAACACCGACGTGCTCATTTCGAAAAAAGAAACAAGGCTGACGACCTTCCTGAGGACTTCCTGGTCTTCGTCCAATCACGCGGCCCCATCCCTGGCGACAGCGGCACACGGACACAGACGAATGAATGGGATGCTGGGACACACACACATGCAGCGCTGTCTGAAAATGCTATCTGAGTGTGTGTGGCTCTTATGAGGTGGCACATTGGTTTTTATGCATGTACACATGCACACGCACACGCACACACAAACACACGCACACGCACACACACACTCACACACACGCACACACACACACACACACACACACACACGCACACACTCCTTCAAGTAACACAAGAGTTATACAACTCCTCAGTTTTAGCTTTGGAGCTGCACAGTAGTTGGTTTTTCAACATCTGGCTCCGTTGCTTCACAGTCCAAACCGAAGCCAGCGTTCGGTCTCCCTGCTGGGGCGAATTCGCCACGCTTTGGGACCGCGACACGCAGCGCCTTTCATGATACTGTCCAACGTCCATCCCTTTTTATATTTATTTTTGACTTTTATTCCATCTCATTTGGTCGAGAGCCTCCCTTCTTTGCATCTGCTTCTCGGTGCCTGGAGCACATACTGACGCAGCGATATGGTTTCTCTTGCACCCTTTTTTCACTCTCATCCGGAAGCTCTAAGCCGAAAATGTCCTGGACCTATTTTGTTTGTCATATTGAGAAAAAATCAGAATGATGGCATTACACGTTTGCTTTCGGTCAGCTGGAACAGCACTGTCTACTGTTCCCGAGTCAAAATGACCCGAATATCTGAAGGATCTCCGCACAGTGCAGTTGACCCTCCGCTAAGACCCGCGCTCCCTGAATAAATATTATCTCATTTTTGGGAAAAGACGTATGTATATCCATGACAGAAACTGTGCGTGCATTTCAATTTGTATTGTAATAATAATTGTAATATTCATTATGTGTTATGCGCCGTGAAGTCGGGGGCACGTGCAGGGTCTCACCACAGCTGCAACATCGCAGAGGTGGTTTGGAGGGGAAATCTGATGTCGGCGCGCTGATTATTCATCGCTGAGCGGATTCTGTTTGCTTTTTTTCTTCTTTTTCTACCAGAATAGCTGAACATTCTTGCATAATCCCATCAGGAGACGTGAGCTACATCTTTATTAGCGTGCAGCCCGATCTCCTGAACCCCTCCTCGCTCCTGCTCTCCGGCCTGGAATGTCTTATCTGCTTCACACGGGGCTAATAAAATGTACTCTGTGTGTGTGTGTGTGTGTGTGTGTGTGTGTGTGTGTGTGTGTGTGTGTGTGTGTGTGTGTGTGTGTGTGTGTGCGCGTGGCGTAGTGCCCATTGCCTCTTTAGGGCAGGATATTAGGAGGTCTGGAACACCTCAGCGACGACTGGAGGCTGCAGTGATGGTGTTTGTTTAAACGGTTTGAGAGTCTCTCCTCGTCCTCCCCCTATTTTCTCTCTTTGTCTCCTCTTTGTCTCCTCTACTCTTATGATCTCCTCTCCTCGCGTCTTTTCTTCTCCTCAACCATCTTCTTTTATTTCTTCTCCTCTCCTTTCCTCTCCTGCTCACCCATCTTATTTGATCTTCTCTTCTCCTCTCTTCTGTCCTCCTCATCATCTTCGTGTATCCTCTTCTCCTCTCTCCTTTCCCCTCCCTTCCTGTCTTTTCTCCTCCTCACCCATCTTATTGAGCTCCTGTCTCCTCACCAATCTTATTTTATGTTGTCTCCTGCTCTCTCATCCTCACCCATCTTCTTTCATCTCCTCCCCTTTCTCATCTCCTCTCTTTTCTCCTCCTCACTCATCTTCTTTCATCTCCCTTCCTCCTATCTTCTCTACTCTTCTCTCCTCTCTCCTCCTCACCAATCTTCTTTTATCTCCTCCCATCTTTGTTTTCTTTCCTTTTCTTTCCTCTCATCTCATCCCTTTCCTTTTTTTCTTCTTCTTTTCCTGCTTCATCCTTTCTAGTTTCTTGTCTTTTTCCTGTCCTCATCTCCTGTCCTATTCTTTTGTCTCCTATCATTCTGTCCTCCCCTCTTCTCTTGTTCATTTTCCTCCTCCACAATTTCCCCCCTTTTCCTCATTTCACATGGTATCCTCATTCTCACGCTCCTGTCTCATTTCCTTCCCAATCCTCTTGTTCTTTTCTTTTATCTTCTCTTTTTTCCCTCACATTATTCCCTTCATTGTCCTCTCCTCTCCCTCTCGGTTTCACTTTATTTTCCTCCCCCTTTCCCAGCTTTCCCCCTCTCTACCTACGGCCGACTGTGGCTCAGTGGTGAAGAGGGTCGTCCTTCAATCAGAGGATCGGCGCCGCTAGTCCATGTCGTTGTGTCCTTGGTCAAGACACTTAACCCAAAATGTCTCCCGTAGCTGCGTCTACGGTGTATGAATGGTTGATAATCCTGATGTGGCACCTTGCATGGTAGCTCCTCTCATCAGTGTGTGAATGGGTGAATGATGTCATGTAGTGTTAAAGCGCTTTGAGTGGTCGGAAGACTAGAAAAGTGCTATACAAGTACGGGTCCAGTTTCCTTCCTTGTCATCTCTCTTCTTTTTAATTTGCTTTCCTCCACATTCCTCTTCTCTCTTTTCTTCTAGCTCCATTTATCTCCTCTACTTTTCTTCTTTTCCTGTTCTCATTTCTTCTCTTATTTCTCCCTCTTCTCCACCTCTGTCTTACTTCTGTTCATGTCTTTCCTCTAAGTTTTTCCCTTCTCTGCTTTTCCCATCTGTTCCTCTCATTTCCTTTTCTCTTTCCTCTAATTTCCTGTCTTCTTCTCTTTTCTCTCATCCCCCATTATTTGGTCTCTGACCTTTTATCTCCTCTTCCTCCCCCTCCCTCCGCTTAACGTCCCCCTCCTTTCCTGTCATCTTCTCTACGTCCCTCTCCTGTTCTGTTTCCTTTTCTTTTCGCTCGTCTCCTCTCTTCCCCGCTCCTTTCCTCTCCCCTAGTCCTGTTGCTTCCTCCCCTCTCCTCTCTTCATTTCCTCCTCCCTTATCCGTTCTCATCTCCTTCTTTACTACCCTCTCTCCCTCTCCTCTGTAATGCAATGTTGTTGTTGTTTGGACCTGTTCATCAGTGTGATGGACGGTCATCAGCCAACTCCCTCAGTCTCCCCTCTTCTCCGGTTGCTTCATCACAGCTTCAACCAAGCCGCTCTCATTTGCTTCAAAACCCCCAAGAGACATTTCATTTTGCAGGATATCCACAGTGCTGAGAGGGCTCATATTTCTTTGCAGACATACTCTATTAATGTAAAGGATAATTCAAACCCTGCAGATACTCAGCCTTTTGTCCGTGGTCCATATATCAGTTCAACGTTTGGCATGTATGTAACATTGAAACCCCTTTCCAGCGCCGTATGAAATGCTGAAACCGTCTTCAGCGGCCAACATTACTTCAGCTTCAGTTCTCAGATGTATAGTGATGTTAATGGAGGGCAGGAGAGTTTGGCTGTAAGTTGTCTTCTTTGTTGGGCATCAGAGTCCAGTAACCCATCAGAGTCGAGAAGAGTGCGTTTTGGACAGAATATTTTTCCAAATAGGACATGAAGTACTGGTAGATTTATGTTGAGACAATCCCACCCAGCGGCTATGACCTACGTGATAGCTTGGCCGTGAGGGTAAAGAAAAGATGCAAAGAAAATAATCGTGGGACGGCAACGGATATATAACTGGTGTTAATCCTCCTGTTCCACAGTAAGAGGCTCTGAGACACTCCAATCAAATAAATGCAAATATTATAGCTCACAAGAGCAGCTGTCTGGTCAACCAAGTGATATTTCTTACATGCTGATGACATGAAGTTAGGGTGACCAGACGTCCTCTTTTTCCCGGACATGTCCTCTTTTCGAGACCTAAAAAAAACGTCCGGCAGGGATTCCAAAAACGTCCGGGATTTTGCTACGTCCGGGAAAATAGTTATTACCCCCTTACAAGTTTTGGAAATGGTACGTCCGGGATTTTGCTACGTCCGTGAAAATAGTTATTACCCCCTTACAAGTTTTGGAAATGGTATCTCCCTCACGTTCCACCTTCTTGCGCAAGCTCTGACTGCAGAGAGAACTGTCATTGGTCGACCGATTTCAACGTAAATGTAAGTTCACGGGATGCTATACACTAATACTACTACCCACCACCCCCCACCCCCCCCGCGACGAAGTGTCCTCTTTTCACAAACTCAAATCTGGTCACCCTAATGAAGTGGATAGCACTACTATATACTGAGACAACAACTTTGTGATTAGTTCAATCAAGCAACATCCTCAGGTCACCATTTTGATTTGGCAAAATGTTTGGGTTCATGGCCAAATACCTACAAACACTACTAAACTAGAGCCGCTAGCATAGCTAGCCTATCTGGCTTTACGTTTCATATCGGACTTGCAGAAACACACAATGCCACATGGTGAATGTTGTGACTCGATTGGTTAGGCAACACAACTTATAAAGATGATGGTTTGTGTTGAAACAGTAACGTAACAACGAGCGTGGATAACGTAACAAGCACATAGTCCCCGTTTGCTTTTGGTTTCACGCGGGACATGAACAGCGGTCTCCTGGGTAAAAGTCCTATGTTTGTTAACCCAATCACCACCCCTTCCACCCACCATTAGTGAACTCGTTACTCGTTATTATATCATGGAATCTCCATATACTATGTGACTTCCTATGACCGAATGCAAAAGAGTCGACAGTCAACGTATCAGTGGTTTACAGAAACGTACGATGTCTACGATGTCCGATTAACGCTTTCCTGGTTTACTGAGCTACACTTTTGGGTTTGAATATGAATTCATGGACACTGCATACATCATAGACAGTTTTACAACCGTACATCATTTTGGTTGTATGCTGATTTGCAGCCGTTTTGTGCATTCAGGATTGTCGCTGAACAAACCCTGGTTGTTCTGGACACGTCACTGCTAACTGTTTTCTGTTTGTTATGGTGGAGTGTTCCATGCGTATGTAGGTTATTGTAAATGCAAGTCATGAATTGTTGAGGAAATCTGTATGAACAATAAGGGTTAGAGTTGTGAGAATAAATGTATTATTGATATTATTGAAGTTACTGCAGGGAACCTTCCTTTTGTGTTGACTTTGGCGGCCTCTGTGGTCAAAGATCTGCAGCTGCCTGAAAACCTCTCGTTTTATTGCAGCACGCTCTCACAGTCTGCCCCGCTCAGTTCCTGGATCTCCTGTGCCTCCCTTCCCTGATGTTGGCGTTGGCTTTGGCTCCCAGGAAGCCAGCGGTGAGCTCCAGGTCCTGCAGCCGCAGACTGAGACCGCCGCCTCGCTGCAGCTTCTCGAAGTCGCTCGGCTGACCGAACACACGGCTGAACATCCCGCTGAAGTCAGAGGCCGCGCTGGAGCTGAACCTACGTGCCCGAAGTCATTCCGTTCGGAATTCAAATTAACTTTATTGAAATAACCAATATTCTCGCTGAAAATACAATGTTGCCTTTTTCACAACTACTAAAAAGTTCCTTGTACTAACTTTAATATTTGCTTAAAAAAGAATGCCCTGCAAGGACCACACATTTTCAAGTATGCAATTTAATTGCATAAATTTAAGGGGTACTTACAACCTTATTCAAAACAAATAATAACGGAAATCCATTTATTAGTCATGTGTGAAACATTCTTGGACGCTGTAGATCTGCGTGCATTGTTAGGTGGCGCTGTGCATGTTTCGCGTGTGAATACATGTGCATTATTACTGTTTGTACAGAGAATGTGCGTGTGTGACAGCGCAGAGGCCATTTGTGTTTAATTTACTTTGGGAGGGAAGGGGACCCAGACTGAGAGGCCTGTCATCACTGGGAGAGGACCGCTCCGCTCTGTTCAGCAACCTCATCTCCATAATGGCTTCCAGTTGCTCGTAAAAACACTAAACCCTGGGAAACCAGGACAGGCCAGCGGCCATCACAACCTCCTCAGATGGCCGGCTGGCAAAAGCTGCAAGAGCTGGTGTGTGTGTGTGTGTGTGTGTCTGTGTGTGTGTGTGCGTCGTGGTCTCCAGACAAGATGATAGGGAGGCGGGTACTCTCCGTGGGGACCACTAGACATGGAGGTACTACTTCCTCTGAAATGGATTGCCATTGTGTTGCAAATATGGCATTGATAATACATAAAGTTCATAGGTTATGGTTAATTTCACAAAGGATTGTATATATTTTCCAATTGACAAACTGACAGTATATTTTACTTGAGATGTTAAATTCAGTAACTAAAGGATGAAGAGTGACGTGAGAACATTTTCAAATAAAGTGTTATTGAGGGGAAATGTTATGATGAAATAAAAAACACATTTTTAAATACAAATTCCGATGATGATATTAAATTGAGCTCCTATAAAAATTATATTCATCATAAAAAGGTTAGTTGTTATCATTTTACATTGTTTTACTTCACAAATCATTGTTTTGTTTATATATGTTTACACTATTTATTTATTTGTGCTATGATTTATTTCACAACAGGTTAATTAACTCATCATATCAAGAAAATCAAAGATTAAACAACACAATAAATGTCACAATAACTAGAAATGCATGTGTTTACTATCAGTGCATCATTGTAGGAGGAATGGTGCAATTAAAGACGGTAACAGGGGCCGGTCTAATGACTGCTACTGGACCATAACCAAATAATAACACACCCAATAACAAAGCACAGCATGATAATCGATTGCTGTGCATTCCTTGGTGTGGCACGTCACTACTTGCAATGAAAGTAATCACAGTGTGTTGCCACACATTGTTTCACCCACCCGCGTATGTGTGCGCTCGTGCAGAAGTGTATCCGGGCAGTATGAAAGGAGAGAAGGTAAAAGAGCCGGAGTCCCGAGCTCGGCCCAGATCGAGCAAACAAACAACAACAACAAACTAAATGAAGCTGTAGCGTAAGTTCAGTCGGAAGACCATACTCTTGCAAGCCCGTCATTTATTTCTCATACATCTGCCATCACGTCTCACGCATGCTCACTCATTATTCACTTGCTGTCATTGTTCTGGGCCGTCAATCGTGACACCAGCTGTTTAGATCAGCTGGTCTCCTCGATCCAATCAGCACAACGAAACAATTGTCAATCATCTTGCTGCTGTGTCTTTTTAAATATGACTGTCGCTCTACCTTCAGTTCATTCATGTTGCTGTTTCGCACCCCTCCACCTCCTCATCTCCACCCAGTCTTCGCAGATCCATCAGCTTCATCATTCTATCAGCCTCATCATCATCATCATCATCATCATCATCATCATCATCATCACCACCACCAAGTCTGGACTTTACGGGGGGATTTATCTTGATGCTGATCGAGGCAGACAGCCCTCAATTACAAATCCTGTAGAGTCCAAGCGCCAAAGACTGAGACTTTATCATCACATATCATCTGTTAACAATAAACAGTTATCCTTTCTTCATTCGACTGGTCTCTCCTGATTGAAATTGTTTATGGAGGGTGGTGGATGAATTAAGGAGTCTCACAGCCAGAGAACTGTTTTGAAGTCTGGTGGTCCGGCAGCTGATACTTCTGTATCTCTTTCCAGACAGATAATTGGATAATTTCCACATGGATAATTGCAATCAGACGCATATAAGCTGCTGCTCAGTGCTGTGGTGTTTCCACACTGCTCCCACAGCTCACCTGTCAATCAAATATTGTGGCATCTCTTTCTTTGGATTTTGAGGATTTTGAGTTCCAGTCGGAAGTAGGCTAACGCTGCCCAAGCTAACTGCTCAAGCTAACTGCTCAAGCTAACTGCTCAAGCTAACTGCTCAAGCTAACTGCCTCCTGTGTTCGAACTAACCAACAACCAACATGGACGACATAAACCTTTATTTTGTGACACAAAGTTTTTTCCATGGAAACACTGACCAAACACCAAAGACTCAAAATGTGTTGAGGATCCATTAGTAGAATAGAATAATGATGAAGAGAAAGAAACTTTAGTAGGCATTAATATGCTACCTATTATTGCTTAAACCACCAACATAATTGTTCCTAACCTTAACCAAGTTATTATTGTAACTTGAAAATATTTCAAGATTTCTTTCCCTAAACATAACCAAGTTATTTTTTGCCTCAGCTGACCCAATGTTGTCAGATCAATATATATAATATATACTGTATATAAATGGTGATGTTCTTTCAATAGTGGCTTCAGATCAACAGCATGTTTTGTTGTTCAACTTGGAGGACTTGTTGCAGCTCACTATATACCACAAATCATTCTACCATTGTTCACTTTGTAGTGTAACTGGCTTTAAAAAAACACTTAACAAGTGTCCCATTAGAGGAATTGTTCACATAAATGCTTAAACAACATAATTATTGAGTGCAATAACATCATCTTCTCAGAATTGTAAAAAGGTCATTTTACTTTGTTTACATGGATGTGCTACTTAGCAATATCATTGTTTTTATATTCTTTTTTTGTTTTGTTTTACAGTTTGGGGATTTTTTGTTTCTTTAGCATTTCATAACTTATTTTTTAAAAGCCGATTCTGGGCTATCTAATCTAATCCAATCGCGTTGCATCAGCAGAGAGAAACACATTACCTTGTTGCACAATCAGACACCGGCACACACTCCAGAACACACACACATCTTTGCACATGCGGGCGTAATCATGCACACACAGATACAAGCATTCAGCCCGAGAAAATTGCTTGTTCACGTCAGAGGTGTTTATGCTGGCATGATTGGTGCCCGCAGAGCCGCAGGCCCTTACTGCTGTTTCTCCACCCAATAAAACACAAATCCGTTGACATGGATCAGGACATAAGCGTGTACAGACATACTACATGCAGTATATATATATATATATATATATATATATATATATATATATATATATATACATACACATGAAGACAATAGTAGTTTCTGGTTAGTTACATTCTACACTGCCTTCCTTACTGTGTACAATTTCAACAAGCCAACAGTCTGGTTGCAATAGCATATTCTATAGCGTTTTGAATGTTAGTTGTTGAAGAGACAGACGTAATACATCTTTACAATGCGTTGTGTCCCTTTAGAAAGATGAAAAAGAGGGAAAAGTCAAAGGATTTCAAATTATAAAAGAAAAAGATTAGCCAGTATGTATTACTTAACTCAAAGACAATGCTTCAAACTGACCCGCAGCCTAACAGGAGGGTTAACCAGTGTTGGTCGCTGGCTACGTGTTTCAGGCCTGAATGTATTTCCCTGGGATATTGTCACATTCCTCCGAGTCTCCGGCCAACAGAATCTGCGGTCAGCCGCACATACAGTTTTATTGTGGGAGAGTATGCTACAGTGTAAGAATGCCAATGAAGTGATTGATATCATCTCTGCTTCGGACTGCGGTATGTCCGTGTGAGAGTGTGAGAGAGAGAGAGAGAGAGAGAGAGAGAGAGGTGCCGTCTTCTCTGCTGTGGACACATGTTTGATACATTACTTAATTTGGACCACAGTCGCTTGCGTGTGGCAGACACAGATCAGAACTCTGTCAAATAACATCATTCAGTACCTACGCCAACAGCACATTTATATGTGTGTGTCTGTGTGTGTGTGTGTGTGTGTGTGTGTGTGTGTGTGTGTGTGTGTGTGGGTGTGGGTGGGTGGAACAGGACAAAAGAGGGTTGATGCGTGACAGAATGATAGTGTGATTTAGCGACAGAGTTATGAGGAATTCCTAATCATGTGCCTTTGTGTGTTTGTATGTGTGTGTGTGTGTGTGTGTGTGCATGCGCACATTCTTCAGGAGTCTCATCATTGATACCAAAAGGACAGAGCTTCTCTGTATCGAAACATCGTGTCTGTGCTGCTTTCAGGTTATCTAATTGGCTCCAGGCGGAACAGCGAACACTGATGCTGGAAATAGATCCGGGGGGCTTCCACCCAGCGGACAGACGGACACATGCGATCACATATGCAAGATCACATGGGTCCACACATCAATCACTTGCACACATGAATGTAGACATCATTATCATTCGGAGAAAGACATTTATCATATCAGTTCTGTACTTTAAATCAGTTACTGGTGTTATAAACACACACCATATACACATATACCAGTGGCTTGTCCCGCGAGGGGAAGTGATGAATTAACAAGCTAAGGAAGAAGAAAGGGTGCAAGGTGGACAAAAACATATATTTTGTTCAAGTCAAACTGAAATTAAATTGCATTTTTGTTTCTGAACGAGCCACAAAACAACTATTCACCAGGGGAAAGTGCCCTGCTAGTTCAGTGCACTTCAGTTTCCAGGCTAGATAGCTATTTAGCTGCTCAGCTTCGGCCCATTAAACGCCATGTAAACATACCTGCAACTGTATACGTGGGCCTGGTTAGCGGCTGGTGTGCTTCTTATTCTTCAATACCACTAACAACACGCCGTCTGCCCATGACATGTAGCTACAGAGCTAGTTTGTTTACTTCCGGCCCTCGTTCCCCTGCCGGTGCTCAGGCTGCCAGCTCCTCCTCCGCTCCAGCGGTGACTTATGACCCTTCATGAGTCCAGCAGAGCGCGGTCCACCAGCCTCAGAGCTGGACGGGAGACAAATAACAACATTCGGGACAACCTGAATTGATGTTACGCAACAGGTGCCAGAACAAAAAAGAAGTGGACAATGTCCAACAGACCTTTGGTCAGCAGTGACAAAGTGTTGGCACAGCAGAGGTGCAGTTTTGAAAGGGAGTAAATCAGGCAGATTACATTACGGGTGGATTTGTCTGGGTCATCAATCGTGTCCAATCAAATCAGCTCCTCTCATTTCTTTTAAAAGCCGTGAACTCACAGCCATGCCACACTGACAGGAGAGGAGAGTCGAGACCGGCTTCTACCCTGAATATTCATGATGTCTTTATTCAAGTGTTTCTGGAGCTTCATGCTGCTCACTGGAACTACGTGCGTCTTCCTGTTCATTTTAGACAGTTAAATAGTAACTGAATAATGGGTTTTTAAGTAGGGAAAAAGTGCTTTTCCAGTCCTATGGAAACATCGATGTACCTGTGGCTCAACGACTGCCCTGTCAGCTACAGTGCAGAGCTGTCAAGTGTATCGTGTATATGTAATACTAGTGTTACACTGTCCATAAATATGCCACTTTTGAATATCGGGATTATTTTTAACCGTGGCTCTAGTTATGGCAATGTAGGTCGACTTTGATTCAAAATCTCAAAAGCTACTGGATGTATCATTTTAGGCAGAGTGACCAAACAGTCTGCGGTCGACTTGTACATTACCTTTTACATTTAAAAAAAAAAATATTTTACTGTTTTAAGATTGCCTTGCATTTTTAAATGTGTATTTCCTCTTGGACTTGCAAAAAATGTGCCACAGATATTCATGGTACCTAGCCAGACAACTATTGGATGGATTGGCAATTTTGTACACACTTACATGTCCTCAATTGGATGAATTGTAATAATTATAGGGACTTTTCCTCCAGCACATGCTGACGTTGATAATGTATAACTAAATGAGAGCTACGCTTTTATTTATTTATTTACAGAAAACAAGGTTTACTTTGAAAGCTACTTTCGTAGAAATTACGCTTTTCACTTAAAAACTAAAACACCGTCCTGGGAGGACCTTCCAAGTTAGGGTTGGTAATCTTGAGTCACTAGCAAGAGTACGCCAGATTTTAAGAATGATCCAGCCAAAAAACCCAGCACAGTGTTGCCATTTATTTTCTAATGAAAGCAGCTCCAAAAATGGCTAAATCTAGTCGGCAAATCTGCAACACTGACAGCCCGTCCATCCAGGCCTCTCTCCAAAGCCACTCCCCCAAAATGATCATTATGAACATGGTTATTGTTAACAATGAGAGCAGGTAGACAGGCAGTCAGACAGACAGGCAGTCAGACAGGTGGGTAGACAGGTAAGAAGCCCGTCCAATCATTCCATTTGGGCGGAATTAAATGATTGGACCAGATTATTACAGTCCTATAACAGCTACAGATACTTTCTTACATTTTTTTTTTGTCAGAGCATTACATTCATTGATTGTTGTCAGGACCTAATGAGAATTTCAAGATTACCAATCCTACTTTAAACAAATACAAATTAAAAAAAATCGTATTTGTAAAAAGATGCATTTGTGATCAGCTTGTTACAAACGTGTCTCAACTGACCAGCAGTTGAACCTTTTGCAAATCATTCAGCCCTGGTGGTTTCTGGGCTCTGATCACAGCGGCTTGTCATATTGATGGAGCCTAATGGACATCTGATCGTAGAGGATCAATTCTTAAGACATACATGCACAGTGGGAGGGGCTCCCAGTCTCTTGATGGGAGGGTTAACCGGTTCCAGCCTTCAAATGACTCCAGTCTCCTCCCTCCAGTGGACAACATTGGGAAACTCCTAATGAGTTTCCAAAGCCAGGGACACTATATCACTTACATAACACACACACACACACACACACACACACACACACACACACACACACACACACACACACACAAACACACACGCCCACACACACACAAACACACACACACACACGGCCACACGCACACAGACACACACACACACGGCAGTCTGTAGAGCCTGAGAGTGAATGGGATTTATTGTTATTGTGATAACCTGGGAGTCCAGCAGTGGTCGAATGTGGCTGAAATGAGGCGGTTTTAGCAAGGCCTGATTTAAAGTGGGACTCCTGGTGGAGTCACACACACACACACACACACACACACACACACACACACACGGCTGTCTCTCTCTCCAGCTCTCTCTGCATTTCTCCCTCACTTTCAATAAGTTTCACCTTGTCGCGCTCTGGGTGTGTGTGTGTGTGTGTGTGTGTGTATGTGTGTGCAGGGACGAGCACGGAGGCAAACCGTGCCACCTCTGCTGAGATACGACTGTGTGCGAGCATGTGTGTGTGCCTGTGTGTTGCTTAACTGCTGCGTCCCAGAGGGGTTCAGGTCTCCGTAAGTCTGAACTAAGCAGGCAGCCATGACAAACATTAGGCTATTGAATTATGAGCTGCCTGCTCGGGTGTGTATCTGCAGTGTGTATGCATGTGAGCGGGTCTGTGTGGTTGTGCTCAAATGTTATTGCAGGTAAAGTCTATCCAGGGGTTTAATAGATGGTGCCTCGTGCAGTGTAATGACACCAGATATAAGTATTGAGTTTCATATCAAGAATCTTAAAGTAATGCTGTTCATGGCAATAGCGGCAGAGAGCTTTACTTTTCTAAAACACTTCCACACGTTCACAAAAACGAGACAGGCCTTCATTGTGTGCATGTTTTTTGTTTAGTTTTTTTCAAATTAATGGAATTAGCGGAAACCAACGAGTCTATCTCTGTTATGAAAGCACACAACCAGGGGTACACTTGTTGGGTATTCAGGGAACTGCACAAAATCGGAATAAGGCTCTGTTCTTACAAAGTAACAATTTGAAACTTTTAGAAACTATCTAGGTGGAAAAAGTGAAGAGAAAAAAATCACACTTTCAACTGTTCACCTACCTGTATCGAACTGTTGATCTTATGCTGCCCCCATCCTTTCTGAGCTGTCAGCTGGGACCTGAGGCCCAGGAAGAGTGACGGTTTTACAGAGTTCGGACAAACACAACTGACTGAAACTAGAAACCAAAGTAATATGTTGGCAGACTGAACAATCTGGCAAAGAATGGAATATAGTGTATATAGTGCAGGAGCTCGATGAGTGGACGGGTCAGAGGTGGGCAGGTGGATCGGGCGGAGCTTCGGGACTCGGCGGGCTCACGCATGTTGTCCACAGCGGTCTTCTTCATCCACTGCAGATCACCTGCTGGACATACTAACGTTACAACCAAACTCTTTTTCACCACAGAGACGGCGTCCATATTTGTATACAGTCTATGGTATAAACAGATTAAGAGAAACATCATGCTACATCGACTGCTAGCCGTTCTTGTACAGACAGACTGTATATAAGAAGTGGACGTTGTGTATCCTTGAGGTCCAACAAACATGTTGAATGCCTTTTGTTTCCCGTTCAAACCAACAGGAAAGAACGTCATTGCCATGTGATGCGAGACAGCATCATCTGACTTGACTTTTAATCTGCACTGGCATCTGTATAAAACCAGCATTAAACTCCTAAACTTGGGTTGATGTGGTTGCTGCATGTGGCAATGGTTAAATGTTGATCTGGACATGCTGAAGACATGGGAGAGGTTCTGACTGATGCACGACTACAGAGAGCCGCAGTAGGATAAATTCAACCACATGATGGCATGACGTCATAGGATGAAAAATGGTTGATGGCAAACTACTTTATTCTGAATTAAATCAGGTATTTTATTTTATTAGATTAAAAATAAAAATGCTTTTGGCGTCAGACTTCTCATTGGACAATGTTTGCAGTAGACCTTTGCTGAATATCTTAAATAATTTCGGATGTCGGTCTGCCATTTGGTCTGTCCGTCCTTCGCTAGGACTGAAAAGTCTCAACTACTAAATGAATTGGCCTGCCATTTTGTACAGGTATTCATGGTTCCCACAGGATGTATCCTTCTGACTTTGCACATTTTCCTGAGCTTTAGAATTGTTACATGGAAAACGACTGCTTTGACAAAACCAAAGTTAATGCACAGAGACACTAATCATGGGCCAGATGTTAAAGGGAGGTGAATCATCTCTACAAACACACATTTTGAAGAGATTTAGATTTATTTATTTAATTTCATTCTCATTCCTCCAATTTTGAATTGTCTTTCGGGAATGAGTCAGTGCGTTTCTCTCAAGCTCCTCCCTCGACTCCCACACCGTAATTTAGAAGCGGCGTAATAGGATTGGTGTCTTACGGCCTTGTAAATGTTGATAAACTGACATATTACAGCGCTGACCTCATCCGGAGTTATAAAAGAGTCACCGTTATCATCTCTAATGGCTGAAGCTATACACAGAGTCTGGTTAGCGAGCTCATCGACCTTCGTGACTCCTGTAGAAGTAATTAAAGTCTGTGTGAGTCAGACGGTAAGTCATTGTGTTTGTGTGATGTGATTGGAGTGATCCAAAGCTGTGCCTGGCAGAGACACAGAGTATAAAATGTAAGTGTGTGTGGAGGGGGTCACACAGAGAGAATGTACTGGAATAGATAAAGGAAAGGTCTTAATGATTGGCACTCATTTTATTACCTCCTTAAATCAAGGCTACTCAGCTAGGGATGGACCGGGCCTGGTAATGAACATGTCATCAGGAAACAGGCCCTCATTCCAAGTTTCCCCATATTTTAATCAAAGCGATAGTGTTGCAATGTAAAAGAAAATACACAGCTTTTTCTAGTCCAGGTCTGAGGCCATCGGACATTACTCTGCCTCAAGACATTGGAATGGCCCCATTGGGTTGGGAGGGATTGGCTTGTCCCAAGTAAAGCTGTTCCTCACGTGTGAGGGCAAGATGCTGCATCAAATCGGCAGTGGGATTGGTGCTGGTAATGCGGGCAGAGTATGGAGAAAAGTGACCCCCACAGAAGATGAACGTCTTGGGTTACCAATTGACCGACATTCCAGCCCTCACCATTTGGTCACAACGTTATAGTGACCATAAGAATGACATTGCGTGTACAAAAGAAAAATAAGATTTCCTCCCAGTGTGTCAGTTTGAAAAGATTTGAAAGGATCTTGGAGTTTGATAGCCAAGGAGAAGAGCTGAAAAAGTTCAAGGGGAACTGTAAACCGAGCGCAGATTACCCTCTGCGGCCCAATAAAAATGTGAACGTGTTGTGAGCCGAGTCGATCGCATGCTGAGGACCAAACAACAGGATCAATGCAGATGAGAGAATCCCTGAGCAGATACAAATATTAATATGCTCATCCAGTGATCGAATTAGAAGTTGTTCTATCATGTCTAATATTTCCGTGACTTGTGACACTGTGTTAGTCATGTTCTAATTGAAAGATCTGCAACAGATTTTTTTAATATTATTATTTCATTTTATTTGCACACACATAATGACCACATAATGGAAAGAAATAAGAAATGTGACAGGAGGAGTCGAGAAGCTTTGGAACAATGGGTCTGGAAAAATAACATGAAAGAAAAAAGAAAAAAACTAAACGGCAAACTAAACGCATACCGATTAATACACATATGATGGTGCGGCGTTGCGACTTCTGGAGGCGGAAAAGAAAACTGCATGTTGGATTTGATGAGACTGGAGGATGCTGGAGGAGTTCTTACTGCTGCTAATGCACGGTGGAAAAATAGGAAACTTATGAGGGCTACCTCTGAAGCCTGAGAGACTACAGACATCATTTATTTTGGCGAGAACAAAAGAAAATAATTTCCATATTTGTATTTACAGTTAATATTCTCGAAAGAAGATGCTAGAATTGAACATCAATCAAAGACGTGGCTGTTAAACAGACAATGTTCTTCTTACTAAAGATAATGCAACATTATACATCATAACATAGATCTTTATTCAGGAAACTTAACCTCAATAACGTTGAACTTAATTGTATGCTGCCACCAATTTTGGACACTCGTTATATATTGACACTATTTACATGTATCAAATATTCTAGTTTTTGGCCCCTTTTCCTAAAAAGTCAATATTCCTACTAAGCTTGTGCCTATGGCCAAAAGTGAAAATAATTCCACTGATATTATTGTATGCATGCAGCCGTGTAAACTGTGATTGACGTCAAAAGCCCAGTTGAGACACATATTTGGAATGCACTGTATTCACGTCCAAAGAATGCTCCTGAAAGCCGAATAACAAGGGCCCACATGTTTTAATTGGACAATGCCACATTTGGAATACTGTCATATTCAGTATAATGGTGGAATATTAGTGTGGATGTAGACGTGACGTGAATTCAAACTGACCAACTGCTAACTTTTTACAGCAATTTTTCACAGCGTTGTGAGATTCTGATACCCGCCCCCCCCAAAAATAAATAAAGTGAGATTCTGATCTGACTTGAATAAAACTAAATCTTAATCACAGGCTGTCCCCCTGCATTGCTTAATTTAAGTGTCTCAGTCTGGTTCAATAACAAGCCAACTCTCTCTCTCTCTCTCTCTTTTTCCCCCTGTGGCGTTATGTTGAGAGCTCTGATGGATGGGTGGTATGTATGAATGACCGTCTCTATTTATTGAAGGCGGAGGACACAGACGCTGTGTTGTTGGGACAGGACTCAGACCGTGACCCCGTGACCCCCTGCATCTCACACACACAATTTCAGGTGGTTCCATAATGAGCGCGTCCCGGTCACAGCAGCCCCTTTCACCTGAGCGCTCACACACCGATGTAGACACAAACGCGCGCTGATCAGTCATCGTGTCTCTGCTTGCTGTAATGAGTCCAACTGACTTTGATAAGTAAGCTGTAATGAGTGCAGACTAGTGTTAAACTCATTTCTCAGTAGAGAACCAAGCACCAAGGATTATATGACACCATTTTATAGGCTTTCTTTGTTTGTCTTTCAGATTTTTTGGGCATATACATTACATTACATGTCATTTAGCTGACGCTTTTATCCAAAGCGACTTACAATAGTGCATTCAATCATGAGTACAAACTCAGAACAACAAGAATCAACAATCAATAATCAATAATCACTAAAGTAGAGTTTCTTCAATAGAGTTAAATTACAAAAATTACAGAAAATTACAAAAGTGCTATCAATAAGAGACATCAAAGTGCTACTAGAGTGCTAGTACAGTGCTACCTTCCTTATTCAAGGTGTAGTCGAAAGAGATGCGTTTTTAGTTTTCGACGGAAGATGTAGAGACTTTCTGCTGTCCTGATGTCAATGGGGAGCTCATTCCACCATTGAGGAGCCAGGACAGCAAACAGTCGTGACTTTGTTGAGTGTTTAGCTCGTAGTGACGGAGCTACAAGTCGATTAGCAGAAGCCGAGCGGAGTGCCCGAGCTGGGGTGTACGGTGTTACCATGTCCTGTATATAGATAGGACCCGATCTGTTCGTGGCACGGTACGCAAGTACCAATGTTTTGAAGCGGATGCGGGCGGCCACCGGTAGCCAGTTGAGTGTGCGGAGGAGGGGGGTAGTGTGGGTGAATTTCGGGAGGTTGAAGACCAGTCTAGCTGCTGCATTCTGGATGAGCTGTAAAGGTCGAATGGCGTTAGCGGGTAGACCTAATGGTCAGTTTTGACACACTGATGAAGATCAGTACGAGCAATGTAGATAGATATTATAGGGCCAACCAGGTGGCAATCATCCGGGTTTGAAAAGTGAAGGCAATTCAGAAGTGCATTAAACTTGCATTATCTCTACTGGCCATCAGGGGGCGAGTCCTCTGGTTGCAAAAAGAAGTCTGATATAGATGTCTATGAGAATATTCTCACTTGATTACCACAGTAAACATTGTAAACATGAGTGTATGGTCTCAATTGCTTGTTTTTGAGTATGAGTATTGTGTTAAAAAACATTTCAAACAATTAAATGATAGACATAATATACATACATTTCTGTTGGTCCCCAATCACATCATTCTAAATATGTATTATCAAAAGGTTTAGAGCATTGAGAACATACGATCTATATTGTTTGTGTTGTTGCTTTTCAGAATATAGGACTCATTACATTGACATGTACGACAAATTAACAGTGCATGCATTACGTAGACTAATTGACTGGGGTCATGAGTCACAATATCAGGCAGCTACAGTGAAAAGGGTTATTACTCATAGTAGAAAGTCATGGCTGAAGAGTTGCAGTTCTCTCTGGATCAATTATAAAAGTTGTTGCAGAACATTTGGCAGGCACGAAGCTGGCAGTAGCAACACAAACAAGAAGTCGGCCCCCTCTACGCAGAGCATTCAATCATGATCAGCATTGCTCACCGGCTAGACAAGACCTCATTGTATCTATGTGTAATGTACTCAGCTTGATGCACTTGCCTAAAATTGTTGAGCTACTTTAATTACTACTTCATATATTGCTTATTTGCTGCAGAGATTTGTCAGAGTTTTGCTTGTTGGAAAACATTCTGTCTGAAAATCGGGTTTAGTCTGTTTGGAGGGAAGGATGCAAAATGTGCAGCAGCTAGTGTGGCATTTGTTATAAATGTATGTTGGTACATTGATGTTCATGTATGTTTAATGGATGTTCACAACACATAGTACATGTAGGGACTTAGGATCCAGGGAGGATTCAGGGGGGAAGCACAACCTGTGACGGGGCTACATCGGGAGTATAGAGCATGGTGGCCCGAGGAATAAAGGAGTTACAATTAAGAGCAGTTTGTTCCCACTTTTCATGTGTATTTAAAAACACGACAGCTAGCTCCCTGACAAGCACCAAAGGTAGCGGGGCCGGCATCGGGGACGCAGAGAGTAGCAGCACGGGTAGCAGTAGCAACAGCGGCTTATAAACCGCTGCGGCTAGTTTATGATTAAATACGACTTTTTCTTAAAATTTTGTAGATGCGGCTTATGAAAGGGTGCGCCTCATAACCCGCATTTTACAGAATGTAAATATAGAGTGAAACATGTTGACACAGGAAAGATAAACTTTTAAAATATTACATATCTTAATCCCTAAAATGTTCTCTCGCGGAAATCCGAACAAATCTATTGTCTCCACACGGCTCTCAACATGACAACGGCTGAGCCGACGACTAGAAGCTAACGGTGCAAGCAACAGCAACAGCGCTGATAGAGCTAACAGTGTTTTCCTGTGGGAGAAGCGAAGGTTGGAGACTAATAATGCTGTCCCGACCTACGGCATTATCGTTCCGTACACGATCTTTGCAGAGTGGCGGCCATTAATTAGCCAGTTTGCACAATGGACAGAGACACAATGCATTTAGCCGTTGTTAGTGCAATATACATTTTCCGACTCCTGTGTATATAACCTTTAAACTAGTATTAAATAGTTCAAATCAAAATGGATAGTTATAGAGAAATGATATAAGATATACAAAATATTTTACAGAGATAGACACAACATGTAAGACATGTGCGGTCAAGGGAGAGTGAGACAGGCTGCAGGTCACTCTATAAACCCTCCTTTATAAGGAAGCAGGGCACAACCTATCTCCCCCAGGACCCCCTCATGAATGAACCACTCAGCTTTCTCCTCAGCCTGTGTGTGTGTGATTTTGTATGAGTGTGTTGAGTGATATCACACTCAGTTCCTGCATATAATCAGAAGATTTCATGTTCGTTATGTTCCAGCAAATATCTAATTTGACATCCTTGATATGACACATTATAATAAGAGTCTCCCTGTTTCTTTGCTTTTAGTGTATATCTCCTATGCACACTATACAAACACTCGTCGCCTTGCCAAACAAACAACCTTGGTCAACTGTGGAATGCCGAGGTATTTACGCTAAACGGTGCGAATGAGATTCCATCGTACGTCCTCATGTTCAGCAACACATTCCACTGAGACCCTCAGACTGACTCAGCTCTCCGTTGGTAAAATGGATCTGGTTCCCGCGTATGAACTGCTCATAGGCAATTGTATTTCTATAGCGCATTTCACAGACAACAGTGTTATGGTAGCCTATGTGTCGACCAGGGCCCTGTTTCTCGTACCTGGCTTACTGAGTTAGCGGGCTAATTGTCAGGATAAGATGACGTAGGTCAGGTTTATTCAGTTTCTCAAAGCAAGCTTAGATAAATCACCATAGCAACACAGCCAAAAATGTAAACCTTGCTCCAGGGCAGGCTTACTGAAATTCACTGGATAAACTGCCCACTCCCACCGGACAAAAAAGGCAGCTCACTTCCTCATTGATGAAGGAGCGGTATTAGTTATATTAGTTTTATTGTGAGAGAATTATTTGAGATCGCCAAGATCCGTCCTCACATCATCATGACTTCCTGTACGTCCTCACATCCTCATGACTTCCTGTACGCGGCGCTATAGATTCTGCCTTCAAGGAATCATTTATTTACGAGAGCTTCTCGAGCCGCAGACACTGATCACCACACGGCGCAGCCGATCGCCCGTCTCACAGACAGAAACTCGCCCTGCATGCCGCGCTGTTCTTAAGATTATTTAGCGCTTATGAAACTTGTGGATGTGTTGAAAGCACTCATAATTATATGACAGTGTTATTAGTACACCATACATATCATTATTGTAGAACATGATTAAGGTGGACTCATGATAAGAATACAGAGAATCACACACAATTTCTTTTCACTGCTTCAATTGATTGAATTTCTGATTATGAATAATACATACATACTGATCCGCCCATACACATATTCAAACTCCTAGTTATATAGAAATATACACATACATGTATATACATATAGTACATGATTCATACGCGCATACAGTACATATATCCTCATAAGTATATATTTATTCGTAAATATAATCTGATTGATCTGGGTGATGAAGCACTTAAAATTTGCTTTTTGAAACACTGACATTTAACTTGTCTGATATATTTGCGGCGCTTATGTCTCGCAGCGGGGGCGATGTTAAGCTGCGTTCACGGCAACAATGTTACAAAAACGTTGGAATATTCACAACGCGTTTGCTGTGAATGATTAAGGTAATGACTTCCTCATATGTCTTCATGATCATCTCCTGCTTCTCATCGGAGAAATAAAAAGAGGTTCCTCTGAGTTTATTTGCCATTGTACTGTTAGAACATCGTGGTGTCAGTGCTCGATTATTATTCCTTCTAAAGAGGAACGGACACGCGCATTTATCCAGAGGATTGACGTCTGGCTAGAATTAACGAGACCGTTTCAGCGCGGATCAGCCGTGAAGAAACCCAGATAGCCTGATGTCAATCATCTCGCTAATTTAAGATGGAGATTAGGACATTTGCCTGACTTTGTTTAGCCAGGTAACGAAAAATAGGGCCCTGGAGTCCTTAAACAGAACACTTCCAGCTTTTTTTTTTTCTTCAGACATTTTTCCAGAGAAGCACTACACTTGACATAGCCAAGCATATATACATATATTTGTTTATTAGCCTCCACATTACCAAGGAAAATCCTTTTTAAAAACACTACAACTGACTTGTATTCACTGTTTCTTGTCAGCTAGAAAAATAGATACCAGTACTTCTAAGAGTCAGTTCGGTCACAGTTAAAACATTGTGCAAAATGATTGTGTTGCATGCAGCCGGGCAGTAGCTATGGAGTGCTGCAGGTACGAGTCCTAAAAGCAGTAAATGAGTCATTTTTGCACTTCCGCTCCCTTGTCAATGTTTTTTTTTATTGGTTTTGGCAAGATGCCTA
Source organism: Myoxocephalus aenaeus (assembly GCA_038501785.1). NCBI lineage: Eukaryota > Metazoa > Chordata > Actinopteri > Perciformes > Cottidae > Myoxocephalus > Myoxocephalus aenaeus. Next base: position 537,930 of record JBAMJR010000075.1, on the reverse strand, counting down.
AAATAAGGTCTGTTGTTAACAGCATCCAAAGATTAATATGTTTTTTATTCTACAGTATAAAATACGTCCGTTAATATTACCCCCTTGCTAAATGAGACCGTGGTGAGAGGCTTGTTAATAGCCTAATGTTACCTTTTTAATTTAGTGAATACATTCACGTTTTAAAAATATTTAAAGCAATTTGGTAAGATTATCTTGCTGAACAGAACTTGTAAATATTATAAATGTTTGTTTGCCGCAGAGTTTACTTCCTGCAATAATCCCCAAAAACGATGGAACCAAATCATGCTTCTGGTTTGGCCTACAATAATATGTCATCCCTGCAGTACTCTATATGGGTAGGCGCTATCTATAGGCTTAGTTTACGTCTTACTAAACCATAATGTCTTTTTTGTCTGTACATGGGTCTAGCACACTAGATACAATGTTGAAATACAAGGCTTTGAATTTGATGGAGCAAGGCTAGCTTTGTATTTTTGGATCTAAGCTCGGCTAAACATGCTAACATTTGCTAATTGACACGAAACTCAAAGTAGAGCAAAGGCTAATCGTCATCATTTCGAATTTGGCCTGAAACCACATTTTTGGACCATTTCGTCGTGTTGACACTAATTAAAAGTAGAGGGATCACCAACAACACCCGACGCCGGCAATGATGAAGAGAGATACCATAGAGGGGCCGACACTAAATGCACAATACTGCCACAGACACAATGAAACACCTGCTAGAAAATGTGTGGCCTCAATTGTTCTCCAGTCAGGAAGAAGAAATTCATGTAGCGGTCAGGTGATGTTTGCGTCCTAGACCTCATATTGATCAAAATTTGCTGTGGTGGCCATCAGTGACATCACAATAAGATGCAAGACCAGCCCAGACACGTTGAGCATTTGTGAGGAAAAGTTTTTTTTAAATACCGAAGGTGCAGCAGGCTCCTTCCCAATCCCGTCAAATCACTTCATTTGAGAAAGACAAGAATATCGCATTTTCTATATTCAACCACATTATACATAACACATAACACAAAACACTGTGAGAAAGAACATTGTCTCAGATAGTGGGGTCTCGATTTTCACCTTGCGGGAGATGAACAAGAACCAGACTAGAAGACAATCCTCAGAGCTCTGGGCTCACGTCAGTGCCTCAAGTGAGTCGGGAAATAAGAAAGCCCGGTTCAAGATGCACGCTCGTACGCAGACAGGGACACAGAGCCAACAGCAATACCGTAATGAGATAAATAAATCACCCCTAACTGTCATTTGTACTAGCAAGGGACCGTCCATTCATCATGAGCCAGGGACAGGAAGTGAGCTGAGCAGCCAACATAATACAATACATCCATAAGGTGATAACGGCTAACAGAATATAACAAAGTGTAATATAGATGCAGCAGTTGGCTGTCTGGGATCTTTGGAATAAATTCATTCCAATTTTCATGGGTCATTTCAAACTGTCTATTCTTTTCTTAAAGCAAACGAAATAAGTACTGTGAATGATAGTATTAATTTAATTTACAACCATATTATAGAAGATTAATCAATCATCATTAATCATTTTGATACAGGATCTAATGGCCAACAATTAAATGTGTTAGAGGGCCAGTGTATAGGTGGCATCAAGCGAATACCTCTCCGCTCACTCTTCCCTTGTTAAGGCTGCGGTAACACGGAGTGTGAAACCTTGGTAACGCCGTTCACCTCAGACGCCGTCTTTACCATGATAACACTATATGAGTCACATGGCGGTGCCATGGTTTTGCACTCTGCACTCACGTTACAGCTTTTTGGTTTGTTCGTTCTGTTCTACTGTATTTTGCAGAAACCGGAAACGCAAATATTGAAGTCGTCAGTCTCGCAGGCTTCAATGGACATCAACAAGAGGGTCGTCGCGATGATTGGATTCGTTGCTGAGCCCTTGGGAAACTACCAGACAGGATGTTCCACTCGCCGCAAATCCTGATGTAAAAGTGATTTGCTTTCCTAACGAACACGAAGGGCTGACGTCAGATGTCTTCAGAGCAAGAGCTCTGACCAAGAGTGTCTTGACTTTGTCAAAGTCACTTACACCCCACTAACTGAACTTAGCGGGGCATAATTAAAGGAACAATTAATGTATGTTTGTTTTCGCTGAAACTTCTGTTCAACTCTAACCAGGGCCATTTCCATTGTTACCCCCAACCTTGCCCAGCTGAAGGCCTTAAACTGGCCATAATTTGAAACTTTTTTTTTTTACCCTATTGGGATCCATAAGTTCACTTTCAATTAACAAATATCTTGAAGGTAGCATTGCATGTATCGTGAGAGGGATGTTTTTCAAAGAAGTTCACATAAATAAGCTGGGACAGAATTTGAGGTTCTAGTTTCCCTTCAAAGATCCACACAGGTGCCACTCAATTAGCTGATTAGGCCAAAAAAACACGTGGCATGAATTACCATCTTCTTCTTGACAGTTTGCAGAAGCCTTTATTGGTCTGTTTTGGGTAGTTTCCATAATTGTGAGGCATTGCTTTAAAGGGCATCAGACGTTTCTGAATAAATTTTAAAAGCAGAGGCATACAGTAGACTAAAGGCATCAGTGAGCTTACCACGTGGAAGCACAATCACAGTTAGTCCGCCCTAAAGCATACTCTGCTTTATGCTCTATTTGGCTCTAAATGGACCATCATTTACTAAATGAACATCATGCTGTATCGAAGAATGGAAACTAGTGGCTGAGACCATAAACTCATGTTTACAATGTTTACTGAGCTAGTAATTAATCAAAGAGAGAAGTAGAGTTATTTTCTCGTGGACTTCTATACAACCAGAGGAGTCGCCCTCTGATGGCCAATAGAAATAATGCAAATAGAAGACACTTCTGCGTTGGCTTCATTGTTTAGTTTTTATCTTTCCAAAATTGGAAGCAAAACAAACTATTGCCATTTAAAATGTGTCATTACATTACGAGATATCAAGGTTTAGCTCGAGATGTTTATATGGTCAAGAATCATAGGAGATTTTAGCATAGCACTGATTAAATAATGACCAAATGCCTTGGGCAATTATAATGCACTGAGTCTAGGTTTTACGTGATGGACGTTGGTGGTCAACCAGAAATCCATCGCAGACACAAGGTCACTGAAATCTTTTACTGCTTTGAGAAATGGTGCTGTTTATTACCTCATGCACACACGGACACACACCGAGATGGTGATTACTGACTGAGCTATGTGCTGACTTTATGTGTTTCCAGTCAAAATTATTCAGGAATGAAGATTGACACCCCAGGATTAAAACCGACATGAAATTACAGTTAACCAGCGGTAGAGCACATATGGTTACACACACACACACACACACACACACACACACACACACACACACACACACACACACACAGACACACACACACGCTCGTAGGTACTTTGAAACTAGAGGGCCAGATTCTGACAGCGACAGCACATTAACAGGATACTGGGCGAAACCGACGTTTGGTGTGTGTTTGTGTGTGAAAGTCAGTGCGTATGTACGTGACGGTGTCTGTTATTTCAGCATCACTCACAAACCCAAATGATGATTTAAGTGCATGTAAGTAGATTTCCAAAGAGTTGTTTTTTTGCATCTGGGAGTAAGGATATCCACCACAATCAACACACTTTACACACACTCACACACACACACGGACCACAAGTACCACATTGTCAGAGAGATCAGTTAAATTAACGCTGAGCTGCTGAAAACCAATCCATGTTTTTTACACAGTTTTTTAAGCTTTCTCTCTCTTACGCACACAGACACTGCACAGCTTGCGTATGATTCACACATCTTTGGTTTGGACCCGGGAAGAAGACAGACTCATGGTGGACCTTCTACTTTCCTCTAGTCACAGAACACGTCAGCAGAGGTCCGTCTCAACTCGTCGCAGGAGATCTGGTAAAGATCCTCCAGGAGCCAACCCGTATGCCTGTTACATTACACAGTTATCAATTCTCCCCTGTTTTTACTGTCTGTCGACAGCAGAGACGGCTAAAGAGGTTAGCGTTGGCTTGGTGGACACTACACGAGGCCAACAAAAATACTCAATGTGATTTGTTTTGCAGATGATCGACAAATATGCGGTTTGAATGGGACTCTATGAGAAGCATAACCTGCTGACTCAGGTTTCCCCACTTAATCGCACCTCGCTCATTGTATGGAGAGAGAAAAATATGTGTTTGATTGATTGATCAATTAAAGCTGTCAAAAGTCACTCTCAGGCGCCACATGCTGCACAGGAGAGAACCGACACTCACCAGAAGAACACGCTTGTGTTGGACTGTTTAATTGACATATTGAATGTATTCCAGGACTTCATTTTCTACACTTCCCAAAATGAAGACCACACCTTGCTGGGACTCGTTGCACCTTGCTAAAATAAACGGTATTGCTGGAATGGGGTTGTAGTCCTAGTCTCCCAAGGCAGATTGGCCCTTTCTCAATCGTTCTGGGGAAAGAGTTGTGGCACCATGCATGAAAGCTGCCCCCCCCCCCCTTCTGGACCCAGACCTGTAGGAGGGGAGGTCTGGTGGCCAGTGCCCTGGCCCATGGGGCTCAGCCTGGCATAGACCGTTTTGGTGGCTGTCAATGCAGGTCCTGCGGCCGGTACTTGTCATGGGATTTGCCATTGAGAATAATGTTGAGTATAATTATTTATGTTTTTACTAACTTAAAGTATCGGTATTGTGTCAATTTTTTTTAAATTAGGTATCGTCCTTCCCTACAACAGATGCCAGCGTTAAATTGTTTTAGTGTGGATATTTCCTTTAACTGGAGGCTAAATCACCCTCAGCTAACCAACAAGGAGCTGAACGACACAGCTGTGTTGTGTGTGTGTGTGTGTGTGTGAGTGTGTGTGTGTCCAGAGGTTAACAGCCTGTGGTCTCACTTGCATGCAGGGCCAAATCTTTCTGGGTTTGGCTCTAATATTGTTAAACTGAGGATATGCAGTGCAGAGTTGCCGTGTAATGTGTGTGTGTGTGTGTGTGTGTGTGTGTGTGTGTGTGTGTGTGTGGTTGGCTCCATAGCAGTGTAGAGTAAACAGCAGCTATGCTAATATCGTCCATACGAGCATCCTACCGAGCAACGTATGAGCAGTGTTTTCTCAGCTGCTGTGGGCTGTCGTGGTTCTGGACGCTTCCCGCAACGCCGCCACTGAGCGTGGGCCTGTTGCTGCACAACACAGGGCAGCTTGAACGAAGGTCAGGGCCTAGTTCTCGACTCTGATTAATCTTTGACTACAAATATTCACTATATTTTGTGTTTGATCAACTCGGGAAGTACAAATATATTTTGTATCTGCATTATCAATCCACTATCGTTAGTCCTGAATGCTTTTTAAGACCAACTGGTTTTACAGTTTACCAGCTAGCCCAACAAGTAGTTCCATATGTCAGTAGGTCACTACATTGCATGTTAACACCTTGTTTATTTTCCATCTTAAAGTGATTTATTCTGTGCGCGTAGACATAATTTGGTGAGATTGTATTTACAGTCACTCCTAATGCCTATTGTCCTCATTTGTGACAAAGTTTGACTGTCTCTGATAACTTTATGAACCTAATGTCTGAATTTGACACTAAACAGTTACTCATGCAGCCCAAAAAAACAAGCCGTTGGCAAGTGTCTGGATATACAAACGTAATGAGCCCAAGTGCCTGCATTGCAGCTGCCCCCACACCCTTGAAGTTTTGCCCAGGCATGAGTCTAATCATTTGAAATTTTTTCAGATCACTGTTCAGATACTATTCCACTAACTCAGGTCTAAATACTGCCTCAAAGCAGGCCATTCTCCACACTAAAATAAATAAAACTATAGTAATGGAATACATTACAATTTTGTTTAAAAGCTGGAGCTAGTGATAAATGAATCAAAACTTTGAGACACCCTTTTGTCTTAAATTTTTTCTAACAGTCAGTTTTCTTAATTTTTTTCCGCTGCAAATGCAGAAAGTCTTTAAGTCCTAAAATCAGTCAATACGACTGTCACCACAACTGTGAGCTGAGTCTTTTCTTTTTAAATGCTATTCTTTTCAGAGGCCGTACAGTGCTGCTCTCTCACTGGTTTGCTGTTTTTTTTTGTGACCCAATTTAGATTTAGTCTTTTGACTAAAATGTATTAGTTTAAATTGACAAAAACTATAAGTAGTTCAGCCTCATTTAGATTTTCTTGAGATATATCTTCATGTCATACTGTAAATTTTTGCTGTTTCTAATGAGGATCCGTTTTTTTTCAATCATCCTTAGTGACACAGTAAAATCCAAACTGGTTGAAACAATCCACCATCGAGGCACATTAGGACATACCATACATCTGTTGCTATATGAAAAGAATCACTGTCTTTAAATAATGTCCCCCAGTCTTCTCAGAGTTTGGTGATCTGGGTCTGTAAGACCCATTGAAACACCTTCAGTTACACAAATAAAAGAAAATAGCTAAAAAGAATTAACTACGATAAAAATAATGTACTCTTTGTTGGTCGGCGCAGAACTCCGGTGGGAGGAGAGGAGGTGGACTCTGTGTTTACATCAGTGATGCTTGCTGCTCTCTCATAGTCAAAGTTGATGGGCAATGTTGTCGGCCATGTTATCTGCCCAGAGAATTGTTTTGCTGCTGCTGTTTACGTTCCCCCTGATGCAAATTTAGAAAATACACGACTTTTGCTTTGCTATGCGTTTCTTGTGCAGCATTAATGGACTAGGCTATAACTGCATTGTGCAACTCTGTGTTGCAGAATACATTAGTTCTTATAGACTGAAAATATAAGCTTGCTAAGTTGGCAATTAAAAACACCAACATTTCTTCCAGTGGCATTTTGCAGGTTTATTTAGTGTAACAGCTTTCAAATACAGCCACAATTAAATTGTATAGAGCAAAGACATGCATCAGAGTATTTGAAAACACAAAGAACAAGAATTCATGAAGCGCGATAGCACTACACTACATTACTAAGTACAACTCAGATTTGTTCGTTAAAACAAAGTATTGGAATTCTGAACTGGTGATGAAAAGTCAGGGAAACCAATGTGAATTCACACTGACTGGGATGTGACTGTGTGGGCCGGTGTTTACAAATGGGTGTAATTTCATGGCAGTCCATCAAATTACACTCGAAACCACGCATGTAAACCTCATGGTAGCTCTTTTGGAAAAATCAGGGACATCATTGGTATCCGACCACATTTCATGACGAGTCGTCTGACAGTGGTTGAGATATTTCTGTCTAGCCAAACTGGTGGACGGGCAGACATTGACATCCCTAAGGGGTAGAGCAGGGGTGCCCACACTTTTTTGGCTCGCAAGCTACTTTTAAAATGACCAAGTCAAAAGGATCTACCTACATTAATAATGCTAAATATCTATATATATATACACACATATATATATATTCATGTTTAGCATTGTAGCGCATAATGCTTGTTGGTGTATTATGCAGTGGTAATTAAGGAAGTCGGGGAAAACATCTTCCTGTACTTGGCAATAAATCCATTCAAGCGGCCGACCATTGCAGGCGCACCATCCGTGGTGATTGACATTAATTTGCACACTGGGAGCTGGGTTTTGTCGATAAAGTTTTATATATTTTTTTAAACATAAAAACACTTGCAATGGCTTTGCAATGATGTGGGCTGTTGAATGTTGTGTACAGCATGATCATTGTATGACCATGTATCCTTCGAAAAGTTACTCATCTTGTCGTGACATTAACGTGTCAATTTCCGCTCGTTACATGCATGCAGTCTTTTCAAAATAAGCATCAGTCTTCACAGGAAACGCAGCCAGGCGTAGGCCCTGTGTGTGCTTTACTGGTCTTTATACTTCCTCACTCATGATTTCGTGGGTAGCATATGTGGGATATCTAGAAATCAGGGTGCATTGTTTTTTCCGGAGCTTTTGATATGAATGCCGGGTGATGCTGGCCTGTTGGGCAACGTCACTTGCACCCAAAGGGTTTTTGTGCCATTGTTGCAACTAGGAAAACGTACACATGCATTCTCAAGTATGCTGCAGGACAATATGCAATACAACTGACTGAATGATTGATCTTGGCCTTCTAATAGAGGATGAAGACTTCTCACAGGGACGGTTGCGTGTGCATTTATTGTTCATGTCCGTTTAACGGCCTTTTCAGAGCAACGTCTTTGCCACAGATTTGTCTGTTTCCAAATTTTCCTGCAAGCGGAGTCTTTTTCCTGCCTGTTCAGTAACTGCCGGTCAGTTCTCTTGAACTGTCAAGTTCTTTCCCGGTCTTTCCAACATAAACAAGTGAAGCAGAACAAATCAAGTCCTATCTACCGGATGGGTATTGCTTGGAGAGGCCGACCATACACCAGGTGCACGGAGGAGCGAACAAACAACCCTTCACGAATCAGATAAAGATTGAATCACTTATTCGGTTAATTTATGAACTTAAAACATCCAAAGTTGAGCTCTCAAAGACACCCATGCCAAACCTTCCCATCGCAGACTGTCATGACTCCCGTACAACGGCACTGCAACTTGAGTCAGTAGGACGGGGGAAATTCCACATCAGTGTTTCTCAAAGATATAGCCTTGTCCACAGCTTGCCTCGGTAATTGAATTAGGAAGTGGTGGGAATCTAAAGAGCTGCAGAGAGGGTTGTAAGTAAACAGACGTGGCCTTTTAATCTCCGCCTCTGTTTGAAGTGGATAACCCCCCCACCCCACCAAGTCCTTTTATGAGGTGTACTTCTCTCGGTGTTGTGCTGTGGAGGATTGGGTTTCACAAGGGGGGTTAGTTGGTTTATTTTAGAACGAGGCAATGAAGGTGGAAGCTGATGTGAAGAGGAGAAAAAAACAGTTTGGGGCAATGGAAGCGGGAGGTGAAAGCTGAGAAGAACGTGGTGTTCCAGAGAGAAGAGGAGAGATAGGGAGAAGTCAGATGGGGTTTAAGTCAAAGTGGGTTGTAACAGTTTGTTTAGGTGGTCAAAGGCTCCCCTGGGTCAGGGTCAGAGCTGATGCTGGGAATCTGGGATGTAATGCTGGGAAAACACTCCAAAAACCAATATATAATACACACTGCTTGTGTCACACAAAAACAAACTACCCCGGTATTTTAGGCATCTTTAGCTAATACTGTTATCTGTTCAATTGTCCAATGTGTGTAATTTAGGCAGAAATTAAATGAAATATTAATTACGTTTTCATGAGTAATGAAACCAATAATTGCTGTGTTTTCGTTAGCTTCAAATGAGCCCTTTAAATCTACATAGGTGCGCGTCATCTTGTTGCGCCGCCATGTTTCATGTTTCTACAGTAGCCCAGAACGGACAAACCAAACACTGGCACGGGAGAGAGCCCTTTGCGTTTTTGAAAGACCTGAAGGCCACGGTATGTTCTTCAACACGCTTGGAAAGGAAGAGGGTGAGCAGAAGGGTATTCAAAACTCACGGTTCGGATTGTATCAGGGTTTCTGAGTAATTGATCGGATCAGCATTATTTAAAAAAATAGGGGGCGGGAGGGGCAAGTATAACTTTAAGAGATGCCCCGAACATTTAATACTTACGGTCCAGATTGCCAGACGTATATGAGCCATATCAATATAATTTTAGTCGTCTTCTTTTATTATAGCAGGCTATTTTTTTTTAAACCACTGACCTGAAAATGTATTTCAACCGCACTTAAGTCAGTACCAAATGTCAAAAGATTTAGATGTTATCCCTTTATTTTGTTATAGTTATCTATATGGTTATTTGCATAAAAATACAACTGAATTTGTATTATTAAAAAGTAAAATATAAATAAAAAAACCTTGGCGTTAGTAGTTTTTATTATTATTAGTATTATCTACTTAGTGCTTGTGTCAAAGTAGTATCTGTTGCGGTGAAAACAACTGTATTTATTCACATTTTCGCCTAAAACAAAATTTGTACAAGATTACATTTGCACACATCATGCTAACATTATAATTAACCTGTGCTCAATACTAAAAATACCTTTTACTGGGTGTGCACAAACACACCATAATGTCACTCAACGGAACCTCCGTACATTAGCTGTTTGCTCCGGTTCTGCCAACGTTACTATCACCTGCTGATTTCAACATGGTTTTGTCACAGTCTAGCTTCATCATGGATCGGCAACTACAAGCTGGAAGTTGTAATTCCACAGTTTGACCACTATGAGAAATTTGCCAACGTTAAGCTAACGAGATTTAAGCGCTACGGTTAACAGCGTATTTACCAATGAGACGAGCTGGCTTCCAAGCCATGTCATTGTCCGTAAACCAATTGTAAGGATTTCACAAACAAAGGAGAGGCCATGTTTACTGCGGCCGCAGCTTGAAGTAGCGTATTTAATAGCGAAAGGATTGTTAGAGACGGTCGATATATGTGTCAGCATGTTCCGAGGGATGTTGCAGTCGCGCCACCCTGTGGTGTTCAGAGGATGACGCTCTGAAGGGCTACACTCAAATTTGCTTAGTAGGTCTCCGTTATCAGGAATTAATGGACGCCGTGAAACCAATATAGAATCGCGCAACCAATACCATGGTATAATATCCGATAACAGACAGAACACAGTACAAACAAACAGACGGGGGTGAAAACAAAACCTCATTGGCAGTGCAGGTACTTATTAAGGGGACATCGGGCTGAGGGAACACCTTTTTTAAACGGAACAGATGAGGGACACGGGTTAGAAGATGAGTAGCTGCTGAGTCTGCAGCTACTGGAGATAGGATGGAGATTCCCAGTTTGGCAAGATTTGTGAGTTTCTTATCTCCAATGGCACTGACAAGGTAGATATTTTTCCACAAATAAGAACCAAACAGTCGAATAAGCTCATGATCAATGTAACAAGAAGCTGCATTCTTTTTTTTACGCCTGTTCACTTTTCTTTGGAACGAAAGAGAGACGAATGACTTGATCGCTTTTGTTATCCTGAATCTGATATAAACATGTATATCTTGAAAAATGGGTTGAGACTCACTTTGATTTGTGGCGCTGACACTCATTGGGGTTCCAATCGTGGAAAGCATGACTGTGTTGGGTTAATATCAACAATTACTCTGCACCAATAGACATTCTCTCACTCCCCGACGCAAACCCCAAACTGTTTCCATTTTGTTCAAATAATCTGTCTCGAGATTATGGCTTGGCAAAATACATGACATCTATTTCAGGGATATCCAGGTCTCTCTCTCTCTCTTTCACTGCTTTTACACCCTCCTTAGTGTGAGGTCCTGAGGCTCACCGAGCCACATGGAGAATTTATGACAGAGGACTCGAGCTGCATACCTTAGATTTCTCTTCAAACAGATCCATCTCTACGTGCTCTATAAATCAACCTGATGAGGGGATGAAGAAAAAAATTAGGAAAAAAAATGAGCAATACGGTGCTTTGAGGATTTCAGTTGCCACCGCGGCCTTGCTCAAACACACACACACACACACACACATATACGTACTGTGCCCGGTAACCAGGGGCGATGCATTGACTCCGAGTTGCAGCTCACGGGCACGAGGCTAGATGGCGCAGTCGTGCATTTCAAAAGCCAATCTGAACAACAATAGGGCATTGTGCCAAGCAAGCCACTGACAACAGCAGTGAGGCTTCTCAGGTAGCGACGCTGCTTTTCATCCCCACTGCACGGAAAAATAGTCGTGAAATAATAATTAAAAAAAGAGCGAAGCAGCAGATTGACAAAGCCAGTGCCACCAGGTAAGTGTTTCTGACGAGAGGGTGGAGATTATGCAAGAGAATAAAAAGGCCCCCCTCCCTGAGTGCAGGGTGAGCCGGGGTCACTGCTTCAGCTCCGGGGGTTCAGGGCTGCTCAGCAGCAGCCATGCAGAGTCCGCCGCTGCACATTCAGCCTGTGTGGCTTGTGAGGTCGGCCTCGACCGTTCCTGCTCGGTTGCCATGCTGGCGAAGCCAAGCTAAACAGCCCAAAGCTCCACTGTCACACACGCATTGCTCCGAGTCTTAATTTAGACTTTATTTTGATTTTCTCCTCAATCTGTGGGTGTTGGATCCCACTGCAGCTCTTTGACGCAGCCCGGCTCAGCTGTTCCCTCCACCTTGTTCTTTCACATTACTCTACTTGTCCGTCTGTGTGTGTGTGTGTGTGTATGTGTGTGTGTGTGTGTGTCTAGCTCCACCGGCCGAACACTGATTTTTTGTTGATGCTGAAATTTTGGTTTGCGTCAGTCATTCTGATGCCGGTAAGGACGCAATTTAGATTACTCAAAACGGGACACTTTGCCCCATCAAATTGTCTTGTTTTGTGTGTGTGTGTGTGTGTGTGTGTGTGTGTGTGTGTGTGTGTGTGTGTGTGTGTGTGTGTGTGTGTGTGTGTGTGTGTGTGCTGCAGCCACACCACCTGCACTTTCACCCTCCGATGGAATGCCAGAAGACATTTCTTTTTTCTGTCGAATTAAACAAAAACTAAAATGAAGTATACGAGTGTGTGTGTGTGTGTGTGTGTGTGTGTGTGTGTGTGTGTGTGTGTGTTCATTGAAAAAAAAAACAGCCACCTACTGTAGGTGGCGTGGGGCTTAAAGTGAATCGGTCCCTCAAGTGTTACTGCGAGTGTCAGCCAAAGGAGAGAGGTGAAACTCAAGGAGGTGCTTGAGCGAAATCGCATATATGCTCGGTGATAAGCTAACACACACACACAGGGGAGAGAGACTCATTAAGGAGGTCATAAATCACGGGGAGCAGTGCCAAAGAGCGATCACTCTCCCACTGTCTAAACACTGCTCTCACTCAGCCTTATTAGCAGGAGTCCAGCTCTCACCCAGACTGGAGATATTAGCCTCCTCGCTAAAGATAATCACAAGAGATTACATTACGGTTGCCAGAGGTACCAGGACAACTCCGGGGAGATGTCGAGGTTCATGGGAGGTACAGGGTAGCGATTTTACCATTTGCTCTTTGTGGCAATGTTCTGCATATTACATGGGAATATAAACGCTTAATGATTTTCGTGTCACGGCACCTTAACACCAGAAATCTGTAAATCCACTACTACCTGTGTATTAAGTTATTCGTAACCACGAGCTTGTTTGAAACTCAGGTTGTCATATTATATTAGATATTCCTGTATATATCAATTTCATATCAAAACGGTCATAGATAGTAAAACTCCATAGTGATGTGTATACAGACGGCAACCTCTGATTCTGCCGATTAAAGCAGATGTTGAAGTGTCTTACAACTTGCATTCTCTCCGCTGACCAGCAGGGGGCGACGACTCCAGTTGTAAAGAAAAGTCAGATGGTATAGAAGTCTATGAGAAAATGACTCTACTTCTCTCTTGATTTATTCCCTCAGTATACATTGTAAACATGAGTTTATGGTTTAAATCTCTAGTTTCAAGTCTTCTTCAATGCAGCATGATGTTCATTTAGTACATTATGGTCCATTTAGAGTAAAATAGACCATAACACTGAGTATGCTTGAAGGCGGGCTTACTGTGATTGACACACCGATGAGCGTATCCCAAGATGACAACAACAAAATCGTCGAACTTGAGGTTTCATAACAGCAGTCCACAAACCAGTGGATGATGTTATGACGACTACTTCCACTTCTGATATGCAGTCTACACTCACCTAAAGGATTATTAGGAACATCATACTAATACTGTGTTTGACCCCCTTTCGCCTTCAGAACTGCCTTAATTCTACGTGGCATTGATTCAACAAGGTGCTGAAAGCATTCTTTAGAAATGTTGGCCCATATTGATAGGATAGCATCTTGCAGTTGATGGAGATTTGTGGGATGCACATCCAGGGCACAAAGCTCCCGTTCCACCACATCCCAAAGATGCTCTATTGGGTTGAGATCTGGTGACTGTGGGGGCCATTTTAGTACAGTGAACTCATTGTCATGTTCAAGAAACCAATTTGAAATGATTCGAGCTTTGTGACATGGTGCATTATCCTGCTGGAAGTAGCCATCAGAGGATGGGTACATGGTGGCCATAAAGGGATGGACATGGTCAGAAACAATGCTCAGGTAGGCCGTGGCATTTAAACGATGCCCAATTGGCACTAAGGGGCCTAAAGTGTGCCAAGAAAACATCCTCCACACCATTACACCACCACCACCAGCCTGCACAGTGGTAACAAGGCATGATGGATCCATGTTCTCATTCTGTTTACGCCAAATTCTGACTCTACCATCTGAATGTCTCAACAGAAATCGAGACTCATCAGACCAGGCAACATTTTTCCAGTCTTCAACTGTCCAATTTTGATGAGCTCTTGCAAATTGTAGCCTCTTTTTCCTATTTGTAGTGGAAATGAGTGGTACCCGGTGGGGTCTTCTGCTGTTGTAGCCCATCCGCCTCAAGGTTGTGCGTGTTGTGGCTTCACAAATGCTTTGCTGCATACCTCGGTTGTAACGAGTGGTTATTTCAGTCAAAGTGGCTCTTCTATCAGCTTGAATCAGTCGGCCCATTCTCCTCTGACCTCTAGCATCAACAAGGCATTTTCGCCCACAGGACTGCCGCATACTGGATGTTTTTCCCTTTTCACACCATTCTTTGTAAACCCTAGAAATGGTTGTGCGTGAAAATCCCAGTAACTGAGCAGATTGTGAAATACTCAGACCGGCCCGTCTGGCACCAACAACCATGCCACGCTCAAAATTGCTTAAATCACCTTTCTTTCCCATTCTGACATTCAGTTTGGAGTTCAGGAGATTGTCTTGACCAGGACCACACCCCTAAATGCATTGAAGCAACTGCCATGTGATTGGTTGATTAGATAATTGCATTAATGAGAAATTGAACAGGTGTTCCTAATAATCCTTTAGGTGAGTGTATATGTGTATAACAGCGATGCTTCATCCAATCAAAAGCAAGCAACAGTGTAAACTGAAAGTCACTGCAGCATCATCAAGATGTGCTTCCGAAATAGAACTGACATGTAATAAACTTAAAGGAATGCTTTGCCCTTAAAAAACAACCTCATTATTCATTAGTATTTATCGCATGCCTCCGCAGTGATGGGAGAGTCCAAAAAACGGAGAAGTCTTGAATTAATGGATTTAAGTAAATGCGGGCTGAGTTTGACAACAGCGAAACTACATCCAAACATCTGTTGATGAACTCTTACCCAACTTGTGCGGTATGAACTAATAATAAGTCTTATTCATTCAGTAGTGTGCTCCCAAGGCCGACGCAGTTTATGCGGAAGTGTTTCTAACTTGGAAGTTAGAGCAAGTAAATATTCATTGCTCTTCTTTCCTCTCCATGTTTGTGTCATGTGAGGAAAATAATCCGTCAAAATCTCAACTCAAAAGGTAGAGAGAGAGATTTTTAAACCATTAAATGGCCATAATGTATCTGTAGGCGATCGATCAGGTTCAAGGTTAATACCACTGACTTCTTTTCTAGATGTTAAGATTTCTGGCTTTTACAACTAACTTCCCAGCCCCGTAATCTGTTAACAAAAGCCTCACTGTTCAATTTTGACTTAATTATGTCAGTGACCTTTCTCGAAGTAGGTGAGGCCACCGCTGTTAAAGAAATCATTTTCTCAAGAGAGTTCCAGGCAAAGCTGACGCAATACAAACAAACATAAAGTTGCAGACAAACAACCCACTATAAACTACATAGAGGTGTGAGTACCGCTTGGCCCGCTTAATGGAGTGTGTAATATGTTGGTAAACCATTAGTGTGGGATCACTGCTACTGTACAACCCAGTGACTGTTAAATCACCCCGTTTCCTCTTCTTTATCACCCGCTGTTGTTGGCCCTCAGTCACCATGGATACCCTGGCATCACTTTTTAATCTTGACATCATCGGGGTAATAGGTCAGTGGGGTGTAGCTCAACGACTTTCCTTGAATTTTCCCATGAGCAGACATGCGCTTATTTGAGAATTTACACATTGCAATGTATAAAACTAATACTCAATATAAATCAATGGGTTTGTCTTTAACTCAATAAAATGTACAGAATATAATCTCCTGCAAATTTCTCGTTATTCCTTTGGATTCACAATGTTCAAAATTAAAATGTTCTAATCTCCTGCGGAAAAAATTACTTTGACTTTGAAATTCTTGAAACTCTACAGTGTTACAAAAGTTATCGTTTTGAGTTTACCTACATTATTAATGGAAAGAAATGATATTGCGGTAAAGTCCTGAGTAGAGCTGAAAGAATAAATCGATTAATCAATTAATCGGTAGAGTCAACACAAACACATCCCCGAACAAGGGGACATTGATTCCCAAAGTGTGGTGCATGTACCATCAATGGAGCTCCAGTCTGGTGTTACATAAGAGCCATGCTAAAAGAACGAACAACTCCAACTGGCCCAAGTCCTTAACTTAACACCCTCAAACATTTTTTTTTACAAATTAACTGTTATTTAGTACATATAAAAATTACATTACAATGATGTCGAAAAAAGTTGTTAATCTGAAAGGACATTTGGTAGAAATACAATTTGGTTGGACGTGGCGTGATGCCGGACATAGGACTCCTCAAGTAGTTGGTTAAAGCAGAAGGAGTGGAATTGTGAAATGCTAGACGGTCCGAAAGACAGAGAGTTCAGGGTCAGACAAAGCCTTTCAATGCTGAAGAGGAGTCGACGGTTCTGGTGCCAGCAGGCGGCGACCTCCGGTTCTGCCGAGTGAAAGTGTGTTGAAAAGAAAAGATCTCTACTCCTCAAACATGAGTTTATGGTCTCAATCTCTATTTTCAAGTCTTCTTCAATACTGCATGATGTTCATTTAGTAAATTATTGTCCATTTTCTGGGATGCTTTAAGTCGGGCTTACTGTGATTGACAGGTCGCTGCCTCTACCAGAGCCGTATACGGCGTCTCTACGTCACTCCTCCGCATTCCCAATATAATAACTTCTGTTAATTGGTTGCTAATAAAAACACCATGGCTATGGCTGTAATCCAAGATGCCGACAGCGAAATCGTCAAACTCAAGGCTTCAAAACGTCAGTCCACAAACCAATGGGTGACGTCAGCATGACTACGTCCACTTCTGATATTAAGTCTATGATTACAAGGCTAGCTACAGAACAGCGAAGGCCGGGTACAGGCGAGGTGGCTCTAATGTTGTTTCTGCATTGGGAAACTTGGTTTGGTACATACTGGTACATGGTCTGAAACGTTTGTGAAGCTCTGCCCTAAATTATTGAGGCCCTAACACTGACGGATTGAAATGCACTTATAACAATGTTAGTTACTTCTGGGTTTTGGACAGTTGGTTGGACCGAACATTTCGACTCTTATGATGGGCCTTCAGCAGAACAATTGATAAATTGCGAGAGAAATCGTCAGATTAGCCCGTTGTATTACATCAGTTTAGAGCACGAGAAACACCTCCGTGAAGTTGTTAAAGGTACATGCATGGATGGCACCAAGCAAAGCCGGCCACGGCCTCTGTCCTCATTGACACACAAGCAACCAGCCTGTGCTCAGAGCCTGGGAATGGCACTGACAGAGAGGCTGTATAAATAGCCTCACAGTGGCTCAGAAGCAACACCCGGTGCAGCCCGACGCACTGATAACACGCACGCATACACAGCGGCTCCGATGGGAAACTATCACAATTTAGTGCAAACTGTAAAACAGTCAACGCTATCAGGGTGGAAATCAGTCTCAGTCTGTATCTGTCAGAGGGGGGTTCTGGACGTTTTCGGAAAGTGTGTGTGTGTGTGTGTGTGTGAGTGTATGGAAGCATTGGATACAGTGTGAGTCTGCAGTGCACGTCAAACACACAAACACTGCCGTTATCTCTGCTGTGCGGGAGCTCCTCCTGGTCGTTTCCGTGTGGTCGACCAGGATATTAATCACTGCATCGAGAGTGTGTGTTTTCTGGTGGAGTACCTGCTGGAGTGGCTTCCCTGGAAGGAAGTGACGTGTTATACGGAAAGTGTGTGTGTGTGTAAACTCAGAGGGAATTTGTGACGTGTGCTTGTGCGTGTTTTTCTCCTGCATGGAGTCAGTTACTTGGAACCAAACCTCTGTTATCTGAAGATTAGAGTGAAAGTTATAGCATACAGAACAAGACATTGTCACCCCCAACAAGGGAGAGATTCAACAGTTTTGGGGCAATAGAGTGCTGCGGAGATGAGGTATGTTCGTAGGCCAAGTTATTGTAGTAAGGAAGTTCGCATTGCACTGGACAAATAAGCTCTGTGGAAAACACAGTTTTTGTTGAGCAACAAATGCACACCACTGGAATTACACCACAGCCACATGACTTCACGTCACTGCCCTTAAGCTAAAGACAGACTCAAGTTCAGCATGATGAAGTTTTGAAGTCTCATTTAGCCACTTGTTAGCAACCGCCTTTTGAGACGCGTAAAACCATCAAAAATTCACGAGTGGGATATTTACTGCCGTATTTTATGTCGCAGAAAGAAACGTTTAAATATTATTATTATTTAAGGCATCTAACCAAGAAGCCATTTAATTTTAGACGAGGGAATAGGGTTTATGGGTTTTAAGACAAATTCTTCCAGCCTGCTATGCAGATGTTTTTTTTGTTTTCTTTGGGGTTCTAAAAACGAAAACTCAAACAGGCAAAATAATTCAAGAGCAAAGTGAAAATGTCACTCCCTTTCATCTTAAAGCAGAAGAAGGATATAAAGAGTTAAGGAAGACAGAGAATCGGGTCGCAATGGAAAAATGCAGGTAGGAGGAACTCAGTCCAAGATTCCTCAAATGCTGTCAATAGTTTGGAGCGTGTAGAAACTAGAAGACTGAGGCAAGACTCCATTCCATCACAGATTACAATACTCATCGAGAGACGGATTCTTTAACAGTGTCAAATGGTCGTTGCTGCAGGTGAAAGAGTCAGGCAGGATTTTACAGTGACATGTTAAACCCTAAATGACTGCTTGCCCTCAGCCATGGGAGGGTAAACTGCAGTGTATTGGGTAACACACAGACACACACACACACACACACAGTCTGAATTCCATCACCAGGGACGACCACGTCGTCAGGTAAAAGCATTGTGTGCTATCCTATAATTCATGAATTGTGACTTGTTTCTACAAACACACTAAGGCTTGACCTTTGTGACAACAGGACAAACATCTAAAAGGAAAAGATGGCATGTTGAGAATTGTGTGTGTGTGTGTGTGTGTGCGTGTGCGTGTGCGTGTGTGTATTTATTCCTGACGTTGTGGGGACATAAATGTGTGTACACAATGACATTGTGGGGACTCACCATTCTTTTGGGGACATCCTCACAACGAAAGTGATGACATTTTAGGGAGAACACTTGGTTTAGATGAGGGTGAAGTTAGCGTTACATTAAGGTTAGTTAAGGATTAGGATTACACTAGTAGAGGTTATGGTTCGGCATTTAAAAAGAATGTCGTTACAATGTCCCCAAAAAGTTATGGAAATATTTAAATCCATCCATTATCATACACTTTGGAGCTAAACTCAGGTACATTCACCTAAATTAGCCATCTGATATACGCCCAGTTAAATCTGACATAAAGATGTATGCCATATAGTGATTGTGTTAAAAACAATCTGTATTATAAGACATTATTGTTCACATTTCCTTTGGACAGAGTAAAATCCAATATAAATTATGCCAAATCAGTTTTTACAGCAGCATGAAACAGATTGTTTATTTAGAAAACTACTTATAAGCATGAGACCAGGACCAAACGACACAATTGTCTTTTAAAACGGTCTTGATGCCAGATTAGGTTATTGTGGTCTAAACACATCTGGGACTTTTCTGGGTCATATCTTGTGTTCTTTTATTGCTTGCAGATGTACAAAAGGGATACAAAAACTAAAAAGACTTCATAATGAGGTCATGCTTACAAATAACATCTAGATACTTTAGGCTGTGTTGCGATATACAATTTATATCTCAATATTTTTTCTGAAATAACTATTTGATTGAACCCTTGGATGTGCATGATCATTCCAGCAAACAGGAACATTTTGAAGTTTGAAATGTATTCTTCTAAAGTTTGACTAATTATTCACATGATTACAAATCTTCACAATATAGTAATTTACTGTATCCCACATAGAAAAAGCAATACATCGTACATCATATTCAACGTGTTTCCCACCTCAAGGATGGGGCAGGCCTTAAGACGGACTTCTGGGTTTAGGAATGTCAATCGCAGTCCTTTGAATATTAACAGAAATTAACTCTCTCGGTTCTCTGTAGGCAAATTGTCAAATTTAAACGAGATTTCTAGTTCCTTTTCACACATTCCAGCAGCATGTAGGAAGATACTTTACCTTCAAGGCATTGATTTGGCATAGAGCGTGTCCTTCAGTGTCCTGTCTGCAACTCACTGACATCACGTTGCAGGATATCTGCAAAATCGGTTTTGTAGCCACGAACATTCAAAAGTTGCCACGTGCTGCTTTAAACGGGGAAATCAAACTGAGAGCAAACAGATGTTTTTTGCTAGAATTAAACAATAAAATATCTGTTACTCATAACGGGTCGACATATGTGTGAAATTCCACACATAATTCAGCATCAGCAACGGGATCAGCGTGAAAGCAGCCTGGTATGTGTTGCCCCGGTGCGGTCGGGAGTGCAGGGTTGAGGAGGATACTGAGGAGCTTTAGGTGCTTTTACTCTTCCTTTCTCTGCTCTTGCCTCCTCCGTCTCTGTCCGACCGCCTTTCTTCTCTCCAGTGACTGTTTTTGAGACAATAGGATCCAGCTGTGAGGTTGTAAAACCCTCTGGAATGTCACTAAGGGGGCAGCGCGGCCTGCAAATGGCTTCAATTAGCCTGTCACATGCTAATAAAGCTAGTCAAAAAAAAAGAGAGACAGCTAGCCAAGTGCACACACACTTGCTTGTAAATGCAGAGAAAAGGCATTACGTCTCGATGAGCGGTCCAGTCGGAGGATACAGCCTCTTATGTGTGTGTGTGTGTGTGTTCATGTCGTGTCTGTGTACAGATCGCACAAAAACACACTTACAGACAGAAACTTAATATACACAAACAAAACCTGTAGAAAGTTTGCCCGAAAACCTGTACATTATGTAGATTTACCTGCACATACGCGCACACTAGCGCTGCGGCTATATTACTGCAGCTATAGGCACTGTGGGTAATCAGTGGATCGGGTCATACAAATTAACATTCTGATTCATAGAGCGTGGGTTAGATATTACATAATTAATGAGTTAAAAAATATGCAGTTGGCCAATCCCAGACAACAAGTGTAAAATAAGTATTACTTAATTACTTAATTACTAAAACCTGGACATTTGAGTGTTTCACAGTTATTTGCCCGGACCATGGACACTGCAGGAGAATTGCGGACCAACATGAGACATCTGGTCACTGTAACATACACACATATGCAGACAATTAGTATGAAAATACAGTGACAGTGCCAAAGTGTGTCGTGTCAGTGGGACGTCCCGGTTCCTGTTTTCACTCCTGTAACACTCGACATCCACGTCCATGTTGTCTGCAGTCTGCAACACACGACGCTGACAGCTCTCACTGACAAAACACCCTGAGCTCAAAATCCATCTTCATCATCCCCCAGACACAAGCTACACACACACATATCCTGATCTTCCACATCTGGGACGTCTGTGCGTGTGCACGCCTCAACTTATGAAAAAGAGGGTCAGTTTAGTTTCAGCGCCTTTTAAAGTCTGAGCTATAAATCAGTTAAAGAGCCTTCCCCAGATGTATATTATGATTACACATTGTTACTTTTAAAAGAGATTCATCAGAATTGTATTTGATGTTTTCCTTTGCTCCAAAATCGACTTTCTTTAATGAAAATAACACTTTTGTTTGATTGCTGCTAGACCGCCCCGTTAATACAAACTGTCCTTATGGGTGCGGGAGAGCAAACAGTTTTCTGAACCGCAGGAAACTTAGTTTTTGAAAGGTTTAAACACCAAAAAATATTGATTGAAGCAGAATATTTTGTTGCATAAAATAATGTTGTGAATAGTGTACATGATTAGGCGTATGTGTTATTTTTTTACCATGAATGTTGACTTTTGGACTGCATTTCTGTGAATAATACTGCTCAGCCAACGTGCGCAATACATTCTGGGTCAGCCTTGCAAACTCACAGTTTGAGCAATACCAGAGAGAAAGGTCAGGTGACGCTCCAACTTTTTTTTTTTTTTATCTGCATTGACAGGGTTCTTACAGTCATGGAAAACCTGGAAAAGTCATGGAATTTTAAAATGGTTATTTCCAGGCCTGGAAAAGTCCTTGAAAAAAATAAAATCCCAAAAGTTTTGGAAAAGTCATGGAAATGTGTTGTATTCATGTGTTCATTTACGCTGAGTTTGAAATAATTAATATGCTTTTAAAAGAAAGACGCACAAAATATAAGCAGGCATACATACAGGCATCTATATACATGTTTATTCTTTTAATCAAACTATTGTCTCATTCATTTGTGTCATTTAAGGTTTACTGTATGCTTTGGAATTCTCTTTGTTAGTTTAAATACTACATTTTCTCACTTTTTCATGTTTACACAGAGATTTCACAAAATGTTTGGTCATGGAAATTTGGTTTAAAGTCATGAAAAAGTCATGGAAAAGTCATAGAAATCCATTGGTCAAAATGTGTATGAACCCTGATTGACGTTTACCTTCATGAAGCAGTCTCCATATAGAGCAGTAATATCATGTGAGCTCTTTAAGAACAAAAGATAAATGGCTGTAAAATATTCTCCATTGAATAAGTTTGGGGAGGCAGAGATAAAGGAATAATCTTGCTTTTTTTTCTCTCCTTTGTTTTGCCCTGCCTTGTCTGGTAGGAAACAGGAAGGAGGGAGTAGCCTGCTGTCTTCCCGCAACCGATTGGTTCCCATTGTCATGACTGATGACATCACTGGGAGTTTCACCGACGCCGTCCGCTGCGTTACAGTTGGTAGAGCATTCATGAAGAAGGCACACAATTACCTCTGCTCAGGACAACCAGACAGGGCCATGTGGGCGTGACCTCCAGTACATTACATTCAGTATCGACAAAATGTAGTAAAAATACCACAGTTGTTGTATTCTTTCCTGCAGACCTTGTAAAATACTATCTTGGGTATTACCCTCCCCACTCCGATCTGCAAGTCAGGCCTTTTTGGTTGGTTCGTGACATCTGGTCAGCGTAGTACTAATACTGCTGCTTCTACCTAGGTCTTTGGTTTTGGAGTACTGTCATATTTAAATCTGTATTCAAATACACTACTCTAGAGATATTGTAGTATTGTTCAGTCACCTATGGATGTAGATTGTTTTGTTGATTTTGTTCTTACATGTAAATTCCAGTTTGTTTCAACACGTTTGTATTTCCCATAAATGTGGCAACTGTGACTCTACGGGTCATGACATTTTCCACTCATCAAAACGAGGAGATGACAAAACAACTCAAATCGGGGCAAGCTGTGCAAGTTTCCAAATAAACTTTGCTTGTCTCTGATTGGACTGAAAACAAACAAAAGTGCCTGTAATAGCTGTGTTGGCTAACTGATCCGATCATAGTGAATAAAGGAAAATCTATTACCAGTTTCTAGTCCAAAGTGCATGACCCATACACACAATGGCCACATGAATGGGAAATGGAGCAGGTTACTTCATTGATGAAATTTCCTTTAAACTCTTAATCATCACGTTACACAAAAATAGTTTTTGATGCCATATTGAGTTGAGTCTATTAGATTGAATTTGTGAAAATCTCTCATGGCTATAATTCATTTTGCACATTGTGCATAAAACAGGCATTACTTTTACTAAATATGAGCCTATAATGTTACACTCTTGCACTCAATGTGCAGGGCGACTGAACAAACTGCACACTGTAACAGGAGGATGTGTGGAAGGTGAGTGGAATGTTTCTGCAAATAACTTTTATTATTTGTTCCCTGTCAGATGCAATAAGATACATACAGGCACTTTGGATTCCGTACACGGATTGACACATCCTGCAGGATTGACCATGCACATGTGCAGATGGAGGATGTGCAATATTTTTCCGGATCAGGGAGTACGACACACGTCCCCCTGGAAGCAATACGATAATTATGAGCGGACGGACATTTGTACTCGTCACTGAGATAGAGGCGTCGTGATATTTTAGCGCCCCTTCTCTCTCGCTCAAGCTCGCGCTCTTCCTCTCTCAGGCCCCGACTTGTCCTTCGATGTGTTGCTTGGCGAGTGCCGGTGCGCAGATAGACTGATTGCAGAATCGAGCTATGATAAACAACGCTAATGAACTGAGAGGTTACAGAGTGCACACAACCTGGGGAAAGCAGAGGAGACGGGACGCGAGGACAGGGTGACATTCATTCTATCGTCGGGTCTCACGGACGGTCTGCAGCTTTTCATAAATACATCTCCGCTGCTCTAACGCTGATGGATATGAGCTGATTAGTGATTCAGTAAAGCGAGGAAACATTTTCTGGGACACAGAGAGGCGTTTTATGCTTCCGAGTTGGACTAAATGTAGGGATGGTATAGTTTGCGTTTGCTCAGCAATAAGAAGGACCTGTTTGTGTGAATTTGCCGCTGCATGTGCACTACTCTCTCTGAGTTAGTCTTTCTGTCAGTTCACTTACAACAACGTTTGTTCAACCAAACGCTAATTAGAACACTTTAATCAATTCGCCTGCGCTCAAACCCGTTTACTGAGGTAATACATTAAGGGTGAAGTAGATTCATTTTCTCACAGACTTCTATACAATTATTTTTGCAACCGGAGGAGTCGCCCCCTGCTGGTCAGGAGAGAGACTGCGAGTTTTAAGACACTTCAACATCGGCTTCAATCGGCAGAATCGGAGGTTGCCGAGACTCATCTATGTGAGTATTATATAAACGTATGTAGGCTTATAACATCATACTATTTATACTATTACATCTAAATATGATATATATATATGATATATTACAGCACTTTTAATCTAAGCAAGTGTTACGCGCATAGCCTTGACGTCATACCTGGGGAATAATGTCAATAACTTTGAGTAACACCAATGGTGATTGACCCCATGACCCACTGAAAATTATAATTGTTATATATTTGCAGTATTACAAGCTGTGTTTCTGTGGCAACATTTCTAGAAAGAAATTATGTATATTTTTCTCCATTGTATAGCCCTCCCAAAAAAATTAAAACAAGGCACTCAATTCTGAAAAATAGCTTGTTAGTATGGAATTTCAGACACAACCCAAGACTCCAGACTGCTAAATTCGATGCACAAGTCCTTTCTTTTTTTCACAGAAATAGAAATTCTAAATCAACCATAACTAAAATCTTAAAGATTGCCACTTTAAGTGTGTTTTCTAGTAGCTTCTATACAGAGAGCTACTGTATATAGAACAAATGCCTCAACATAGTTGATGTGCCACAGCACGTTTTGCTTCTTCTATTTCTTCTTCTTTTTTGCCATCTGTGGACTCTGTTGAGTCACGGCAACGCTAAAAGAGGAAATGATGGATTTCTTTATAAGTCCTTATAATTTGCTTTAGTTGGTTCATCAGTGACAGTAGCATATGTGCCCAACACAGTAACTGGACATACGACTGACACCTATGGCTTGGAGATGCACATTTCTTACACAAATGCTTAGCCCTGGGAGTCCGGGGAGATTTGGGAACCATTCAGAGTTGTGCTCACAATGCGGCAGAAGCCTTTATTCTCCAGTGTTTGTCAAAGTCCTTTTAAACAAATCCATTAGGACCGGGCGCCACAGGGTTTGTCTGCCCCAGCGTCAGCACACAGATGGCTTGGCCCGGTTTACAGACATGCAAACACACACATTATGATTGGCTTGTACAGGTACTGATGATCCAGACCCAGCAGGGGTCTCAGGCTGTTTGGACAGGGAGACTGCTTGGAGTGGACGAAGCAGGTCATAGGGGGAAGATCAATGGAGAGGAACTGCCAGGAGAGGAGAATTTCTCATGGGGGGAGAAGGCCGTAAGACTGACTGACTCATTTAACCAACAGAAACCCCAAATACCACCAAGTCAGGAAATAAAGCCCAGCTTATGTTTTTCATAAAAGTGACTTGTCTCATCATAAATCCATCAGACCTGATGTAGAGCAGTTGGGTTTTATTAAAGATTCTGGGAAAATACTACTGTAGATCTTCACTACCTGAGACATGTCAATGTTTTAAATAGTAAAAAGTAAGATCTTTTTTCCGTGTAATGATGCCTTCTGGGATCTGTATAAAAAGGTTGCAAGATTAATCTCAGGGGTTGCCAATAGATGAAAAATACTGGGAATGAGAAAATAAACATGTTCTTCTCTTTCTTTTCAGAGTTTTCTGTCTTTCCCTTTTTTTACCCTCAGTCCCTCTCACCTGACAACTTCCTCTAAATTATGTTAAACCCCACCGACTATCGTTCCACTGGGGCTTTAAGAGCGACTTTACACGTGGACTTGTAGTTACAGTACAAAAAATGTGTGCAACTATGTCCCGAAAGAAAAGATTATTATGTATCAGAATAACTTGGGTTTTCCTATTAGGACTAGCTACCTGAATCACTTAGTTGCTGAGCTTAAACATTCCCACTCACACTCTCTATCCGTTCTCCCGCCGCTACTAGGGTATATATTGGGGAGATACACAATCTACAGGTTAATAAACGCATCTTTCCAGAACCACTCCCCCACTCTGTCCTCTCTGCAGCTGAGCCTAACCACGCCTCACCACCACAAATTGTATTTAGCGAAGGTCATTTATAGCACTATCATGATGTGTTCAAATATAATTTGTAAAATGTTTTTGGCGGGAAACTTGAGGCCGGATCATCAAGATTTTTTATAATACTTTTGCAGAAGCCAGTATGCAAATGGTAATAAAGGAGTGTATGTTCCAGTTCATTGGATTTATTGTTTGCTTTTTACCTTGCTATCCTATTGAGAATTGGATAATTTCTCTGGTTCTGGTATTGACTACTACATTTCTGGTTTCATGATAACCCTAGCAGGGACCATATAGAAAAAGAAAAAAACCTCTGGGAAGCTTCTGGTAAAATGAGCCCTTAAAATGAATTGAGGGAGGAAACATTTAAACTGGTTTTAATTATAATCATTCTGACAAATTGTTCGCTAAAAATACAAACACCTAATGTCAAATGTATGCATATAACAATCTGCGATGATGTACAGTTTGTAAAATATACTAACGTATTTCTATAAGCTGATGATTTTACAGTGCATCATGCATGAGTAATGTAAGCTTAAATTTTACAATATGCTTCCTTTAATCTCCAAACTGTTGATGGAAAGTTTGCAAAGCAGTGGTCACCATCCAAAGGACGATATATTGTTTGAAAGAGAAAAGAGTAAAAGCTTTACTCATATCTCATAAAACACATCTGTCCTAATGGCTGCTAAAGTGGGTTACCTGGCTACAGCGGCAGGAATTCTCCGGGACAATGGCAGTATACCGAGTTCTGTTTGCAACCATTGGTTGGTTTTGTGAGGGCAAGGCTTTTCTCAATGGTCTTTAGTGTCCACTTTACGCCAGACTTTTATGACCTTGTCGTGTGGGCTTCGGCATCGTTGCCCTTTATGTTCACATACAATATATAGGTCTAACATAAATGGACAGCTGGGATTCCCACTGCGGTCAAACACGGCCAAAAAGACGACCCAGGCCCATTCACAAAAATACCATTCAGGATTTCACTATCATGCCATTTGTGGAGAACTGGGCGAACATGATCC
Organism: Myoxocephalus aenaeus; assembly: GCA_038501785.1. Classification (NCBI taxonomy): domain Eukaryota; kingdom Metazoa; phylum Chordata; class Actinopteri; order Perciformes; family Cottidae; genus Myoxocephalus; species Myoxocephalus aenaeus. The sequence continues at coordinate 510,260 of JBAMJR010000075.1, read as the reverse complement.
AACCATACAAGACTAAAGCAGTCCAGGTCAGACTGCATTGAAGCAAACCAGTCCAAACCAAAACCCGCCAATACAGGCATTATGCTCCATCAGTCAGCTCCGTCCTTACAAAACTGAGTACCACCTAAATACATGTTTGTACATCCCTCATGGATACATTGGATGTGGTTTATTGACAATTTCTTCTTAGTGGTTACAAGTAAAGATAATGTACCCAGGTTTCATGGTATGGGACTATTCATCCATCGCTGAAAGCACAACAGTCTACATGCACATGCTCCAAAGAAAGAGCGGGCAGCATTTCACCTCTACTACTGGGTCCATACAATCTAAATGTAGAGTCATCACCGTTATTTACAAAAACTACTAACTAGCAACCAACTAAGAATACGAAACCAAACTGCTGAAACTCTTAGAGCAAAATAACACTGCTATCTTATGACCTTAATCGACCATATGATGACCAAAATATGTTCGATAGTCAATGGCGAAAGACACATTTTTTTTTATTCCATTTGAATTGTGCCATGAATTACACATATGATGTTTTATCATTTAAAAAAATAATTTTGTCATCAACATGGTCATTACCTTGGCTTGCTAGCTTTCAGACTGGTCTCAGCTAAAGCTACACAAATATAATGATATAGTGTTATCCACTTAATCATTAATGAGGAAGTAAAAAAAACACACTCAGGGTCAAACCGCAATCTTTTAGCCAGGAGACCGCTGTTTGTTCCCTGTGTGAAACGAGGAGTCAATGTTGAATTCCTGTGAAGACGAAGTTGTGTGCGTCAGGGATTTTCTTTCAGCGGCGATTTTTTATTTTTTTTACAATGACTTAGTAGTACCTCATGCGAACATCATAAAAACTATAATAATGATGTGACGTGTAACTAACCAACAGACGTACAGTTGTTAATAAAACAACATGAACTCTTACTTAATCAGGTGGAGACTCCTGCATGCTAAAGGACACTACAGGCTTATGGTCAGCGAGTTTAATATGACTCCATGGACGTGGACGGTAGAGAAAAGGCTGTATTGTGCCCTCGTCTTGAACAGGCACACTTTTCCCACAGAGCTAAAAACACACCAACACACACACTCACACACACACACACACACACACACTCACACACACACACACACACACACACACACACACACACACACAGACGCGCACATGGACACACTCTTGCTTACGGTTTTCCCACAGTGCTCGGCACTCCTGGGGGAGTAAATTGCAGTAATCCAGGGCAGCGAATTCAGACGCTGCAATTACACAACAGTGAGCAGCTTGGGAACCCACATACACACGCGCACACACAAACACACACCACTATTGTTGTGACTTACTGTATGCACAGGTTCACGTGCACAGCTTGGAGCGTTGACACATGCCTAAATACTCACGTTTGCTACCCTGTCCGTCTGCCTTTACTCTCTCACATTCATACTTAAATGCACATACAAGAACGCACATGAAAAAACATACATAAACACACACACACACACGCTGTGCTGAGCAGCCATCCGCCTGTCAACACTGCAGCAAATTAACTGACATCAAACACCGGTGAGCACAGGCTTAGACATGTAGAGGACACAGTCTCACTGGGAGAAAAGGAGGAGGAGGACACGGGGGTGGAAAATAGGTAGAGAAGGAGATGAGGAAATTAGAGAAAAGAGAGGGAGGGCGGGTAGAGAAGCAGGGATGCTAAAGGAGATGAGAAATGCAAGAAACACGCCAAACCTAGGAGAGACTCGTCAGTGGAGTAACAAGTAGGAACATACATTAGACAGCAAAGTCGTCATTATGTCCCTGATGGATTAAAAACTGTTTAAAAGACACGTTTGTGTGTCGTCACTGGGACATGATCCGTTTAAAATGGCACCTACAATGCAGTTGCAGTAATGTAGTTTCAACACGAGTTGGCAGTTTCAACATGAGTTGGTAGTGATAGTTGCTGTCTACCACAAAGTTTCAATTTTGGCTGCGAGTAACTGTTATAAACATATTTATTTAATTAATTCAAAAGCAAAGGCAGCATTGTGTAGATATTCAGTATACCTTCAGCAGATAGTGTATTACAGAAGTATTACCACCAGTAAAGGATGTGCTGATGTACATTGCTATTGTCAGCTCTACAGGTTTTTATGTAAAAACTTAATATCTTAGAAATATCACTACTATCCCATGTTTAACCACGACTAGCTCCAAATTCACTTAACATGCCATGAACACGAAGGAAAAATTGAATACACAGCTTGAGAGTCTTTGGAGAAGAGGCAGATAGTCGTGGCACCCTGGTCGGAGCTGCCCGATGCTACGCTATGATTGGCTGGTCTGCCTTCAAAGGTGGGACTTAGCGAAGGATCAATTGGAACCACAGCCTTCAGTTCTCCTCCATGGTGAATGGAGGCAAACACTCTTACTTAAACAAGTATTTTTTAACCATAGAGATCACAGATGAAGAAATTGTCAAATTAATCACTTTTTTGCGATGGTAAAATAATTAACGGTTTCTGACAAGCGAGGTCGTCCTGTCGGAAGGCGAATTACATCGGAAACCCAACCGTTTGTTCTACAAAATTAAGTTACCATACATCTCAATTGCAGCACAGTTTTAAACATATCTTTAATCTCAATAATGTTGTAAATTGAAACAAAATGCAACCAAACTACTTATGTTTAGTCAAAACAACATGGTTTGGCATAAAGTAAGTACGTAATACTAATTTTGCTGTATGGGAACCCTGCTGCTGAAAACACACACATGGGGTCATGTATGTATCAATATTAGCTGGCTTTTGAGCTCACGGGCAAGCAGTGAGGCTATCACATCTCACTGTCACTTTCAGGTATATAATTAGTGCAGAATAGATATTGCAATATGTTCTCATAGCCCATGGTTGGGAAAGCTCGTCCTGACTGTAAAAATGTTTCCTTCCTACCAGGTGGCCCCTCTGCTATTCATGTCTGCTGTACAGTATGTATGCACGTTGGTGTGTGTTACAGTACACAACGCTGGGGATTCGATCCTCTGGGTGAAAACCAACACACACCCACACGGTTCAGCCTCATTAACTGTAATGACATCAGGTAATGGGGCTGGGGTGTACCGACAAACTCATGAACATGAGATGGAGTGTGCGGGAGAGACAACGAAGGGAGGGCCCGGCTGTTAGCGGTCCCAGCTGCTGCTTCTTATTCAGCTGCTTACCAGCGCACACGTGCAGCCGCCACCCTGCACCTGCCTTCCAACAGCAGCCAAGGTTATTACTGATATAAAAACTAAACTTAACCTATAGCTACGTCTGCAACATGGTGTGATAAAGTGCTCTGCTAAACCAGAATGAAAACGTGGCCTCGGGGGAAAAGCTGAACAAACAGTTGGCCTGTAGAGGCCCAATGTTGATACTAAGCCTCATTCACGAATATGTACGTAAGAATGTTCCTATTTTGGCCGGTGCACACACGTGCGCCAACAGCGACAAACAACGTAAATAGTTCTTCACAATGTGGTCTTGTGATTGCGGTTATTTTTTCTTGTTGCAGTTATTTCCTTTTTTGATTTTGGTACTCACCTTAGCCTCTCGAGACTTCACTTCCTGCCCTCGTGTTTCCCGCCAGTGTGATTACCTAACCCACCCTGATCAGTTTCACCTGTCCCTAATTACCCTTCCTCCCTTGTGTAATTAGTCTGTGTGCGCCCCTTTCTGTTGTGCCAGTTCGTCTTTACTGTTTGAGAGAGCGTTACAGCAATTGTTTCTGAATGTTTTTTGGGGTTGTTTCTTTTACCTTGTTTCTGGATTTACTTTTTTGGCGCATGTCGTCCGTCTTCATTGGAAAGTCTCCTGTGAACCTGTCTGTGTTTCTGACAAGACTTTCTTTCTGGTTTGACAGAGTTCTGTTTGCAAGATAAGTCAAGGCCAATGTCGTTATCAATAACGCCACTCAGACTCTTCTCGTTGCCGTCCTGCCTGGTATCCAAGAAGAGGAGAGACGATGTCCCGCTTTAATCCAGGATTCTCACGAACGGCACTGGATCAAATTGTCCAAAGGGGGTTCGTTTAGGTCCACATAGACTACTGAAGACAGGCTCTCTTCGCACAACCTTTTAACGGTGGAAAATCATCTCTCGCACTCACTCTGTTAATGATTTAGAATGAATCATTTACAATTTGAATAATAAATACATGGACATAGAAAGCTTGTAAAATACATTTTAAATGAGAATTGTAATTGTGATCTTTTATTTAAGATTTTAGAGACCCCCGAAATTCAGCTGTTGAGGCTCTCAGTAAGCCAGCCACATTACAAATGCGACGCAAATATCCAATTAGTAAACTAATAAGTCAAATGTAAAAAAGTGTGTTACGACTTTTTCTCTCGCGCCACCATGAAGTTGACATTTGTATCTTGAAGTGAAATATCTCTACTACTGTTAAATGGATTGCCTTGAAAAGTGGAACACACATGCCCTCAAGATTGAATTGTAATACAATTGGTGATCTTCTGACTTTTCATCTAGCGCCACCATCAGGTCAAAATTTCAATTGGTTTCTGACAAATACCTGCAAAACAAAGGGCATTCTCTCAACTATACTCTGCTTTGCATGCTATCAACTCAGATGGTGAACATGGTAAACATCTTATTTTGAAGTGAAACTGTTCAGTGTGTAGGAGTGAATGTTATCATCTTTCTCAACGGTTTCCACATGCTGGTACTGTGTTGTGCAGCATCAGCAGTTTACCCCCCATGGACACAACTTGACAGATCACAAAACACTCCCCATACTTCTGTGTCTTGGACGGGTCAGTTGTGTTGTGAAAGTGGATTTCCAGCATTGCTCTGTTAGAGAAAAAGAAGGTGCAAGTTGTATCGTGGTACAATACTATCATCAACTGGTAGATGTTATTTTAAGGCATAAACCTCAATAGGCCTCTCTGTCAAAACACACAATTTTTGTGTTTTACAATTGTGGAGTATTGAAAGTACTTACAACCGCATGGAGGCTTGTTATGCAGAAGCCTCCACCTGACAGATTATACCATCAGTAACTGTTAGAAGATGAAGAACATTTGACAATTAAATTACAACTTTACCCAGAAAGTTGACCCACCGAATTTGATTTGTTTTACATGCGTTTGCAGGCAACATCAGGATTTCACATAATTCATAACCCTGAGTCACCTTGACATAGATTATGAACTCTGAAGAACAACTAAGAACCAAAAAGTAGTAGTAGTAGTGATGAAAATCAAATTGGAACATTACTAGTAATCACACATTTGGAGATTTTAAAGGCATTTAGGTGTTGCTGTAAAACAGACAATATTAAATACTGACCGTGTTAACATTGCAGAAAATTCTACTTTTTGTTGCTTAGAAAATACGACTTCAATATATCACACATCGAATGTAGTCACTGAATGCTGTTAAATTACGTAGTAATGTCTTCTTTTCAGTCACTAGTAAACAATAAAAAGAAATCACTATTTCAGATTGTTGCCTTTTTATTGATTGCACTGGTGTCTTATTATCTTTTGTTGTGTTTATCATAATATTTTAACTATTTTTATGAAGGCACTCTTATTATTGTGATTGGACGCAATGAGTCAGTTTGGTAACATTACAGCTAAGTAAGCAAGAGACTTTGTCTTTGTTAGAGACAGAAAGTGAGGCTGTGGCTTTATTCTGAAAGTAGTACATAGTGTATTCGGAGAAGTCAAAGTTGAAAGTTATTGTATTTGTGTAAAGTCTTCAGTCTTACAGTTGTAAATATCTTTGCCAAGGACAGCATGCTATTTTATCACAGGGCTCCCCCACAGAGACAAACACATTCACACCTACGCGCAGGTGTTCCCTTGCAAATCCCTTAGTCACTGTGCTGCACTGCTCTTACTTCCCGGTGGGTTGATTTATGAAATAATGTTACTTTTAAAGCTTTCTCACCAAGCTAGGGCTGCTAACATAAGAAAAAAGATGCCAAGAGTAATTGTTTCCAGCCAAAATAATTATTGTTCCTCGAAATATATCACATTGCTTTTTATAAGAGTTTGAGGAAGGATTTTGACCAAACACAATAAATAGCAGACATTCAAAATAGCATAATTGATACATCTACCAAAGGTGATTGTAACTGGCATTTACTGAAAACTAAAACCTTTTGAAATTACAAATGGTCCCAAGTTGACACTAATGCAGGTGGTTAAAATGTGCTTTATGTTTCTTAGTGCTAGCCCAAACAGAGGCAATGCTAGCCCTGCTGTAATATGAATACAAGTCTGAGTCACATTTAATCTCCGGTGTTTGGAGGCTGAAAGAGCGAAGACACTCGTCTTGACCCAGCCGACTCCGATCCCAGCCTGGTCACTAACTGGGTCAAAGACGAGCCCAACGCCGGTCCGATGGCTGCATCACTGCAGGCCAAGGCTGCTGCTACCAGTTAGCAACAGTCCCTGGACACCGCTAGCCGTACAGATTTGTTGGGGTAACTGGAATCACTGACGGCTGTAAGTGTGTGTGTGTGTGTGTGTGTGTGTGTGTGTGTGTGTGTGTGTGTGTGCGTGTGCATGTTCGTGTGCATGTAATTAGGACCCTTGACAGGTACATATTAGCTCTGTAACTGATCTCAGGGGGTGTTTTCCCGTCCGTCAGGGTTGGCTGCTCGGAGAAAGCTCAGTCGCGCACAGCCGTAGCATGCACTCTTCAGGGGTGGCATACAAGAGCGGTGGGGCTTAATATGGAGTTTTTCATTACAAATATACAGTTTTTGTCTATGGGGTTTGAGGAAAAAAAACAAATTCCAATAAATGTCATACATCCAACAACAAACACTACAGACACAAACGTTTTGTAACTCAGAATGATATTGCACTGACTGAAGCTGTTTTTTTTTAACTCTTGAAAATGAATGGCTATATTCAACGTGGGCTCACATAGACATCACACAGACTTTGTTTAATGTGCGGTCCAACTGATTCGGACCTTCTCACATAGAGCTTCCCAGGGTAAGTGCAGGGTTGCAGTGTTCGTGTGGAAGGGACTTTACATTCATATGCCTTTATCACTGAAGGGCTTTTTACATGTCAGTGGGATAAGTAATCCCAATGACTATAGTACATTTAAGAATACATTTTCCCTGTTCGGTCAGACAGTAACCTTCATCTAGACCAGTTAGCTTGACCGCTAGTTACATATTTCATTTTAGTGGAGTGACGGGCGAAAAAAAAGTCCCCCCTTTCTTTTTAGTCAGTAGAAAAATTATTTTGAATTGAGACCAAATAGCCAGTTTGTTGCACATTAGAACGGTTATTTTAGCGTTTCCAAAAGCAAATTTGTGGACGGAACCAATGGAAGCCCTCAATTCTTGGTACCACTTTGGTCAAGGTTACAAGCGAGCTGACTCAATGGAGTAAAAACGCTGCAGACCACTGACTGGTCGGAGAAAAATCGTCACACAGGACAGCGCAAACCTACCATTTTCACATTTGAAATAGCAGCTGCAATTCTTTACGTACACTACGCCGTACAATTGACAACGTGCAAATGTTCCTCTAGTTGCTTGCCGTTGAAATGATTGAGCGTCCCCGATGATGTTGCTACGGCGGTTGGCGGAGAACCCCGCCCACACTGAGGGGGTACTTTCTGCCGTGGGAACACGGCATAGAGAAAAAGGACCTGGTACTAAAAGTGAGTTGAGTTGAGCCGAGTCATTCCATGCACACAAATCAGAATCAAACTAAACTCGATCCTGAAATCGAACCCTGAACTTAGCTCAACATCTTCGCCCTAAAATGATATACCCTGAGGGGTCCGAGGATTTTTGCGGCCCCACCATGTGACTGCGTGTAGTTACGTGCCCCACAATTTTATAAATACAACAACCGTGACACGGACGCACACGACCTTACTCCCCTCTCTGCTGGGAGCACTGCAGCCTTGCATTGTGCTGACACATTACCTCGGTCAGACCTTACGCAGAGCGCTGAGCTCCAGCTGTGTCGTGTCTCCTCCCCTGTTCTGTCCTTCACTGCACAGCTGGATCCCTTCACTGTCTGTGCATGCCGAGGTGTGTGCATATATCGGTGTCGGATTTTGTGTACGTGCGAGGGAGCGTACGCGCTGCACGGCCTGTGCTTAGAATTACGGCTGTGTATGGGTGGGATGTGTAGCTGTGAGTTTGAGTGGATGTTTGTGCGTGCAGGTGGTTTGACTTGGTGATTGTACGTCTGTGGGCACACATAAATGATGCCACAACAAGTATGAAGCATAACTAGTGGTTATTTCAATGGCGGAAATAGGAACTGTTTTTACGGAGATAAACCATGCCCCCTTTCCGCCGCAAAAAAACAAATGAAGCGAATGACGTGAATTAACCACATAAAGTCGAGCAAGTAAACTCACTCGTTGGTGTGAACGTAGCATAAGTAAGGAACACACACCAGGGCTTTTTTTTTTCTCGCACTATTCATTTACATGTCGATATATGTTTTTAAACTGTTGTTTTTTGTCATTAATGCTTTCACATAGAATGTGAATATAATGCAGCAAAAATCCATCATAATCTTTTGGGGAGCGAGGTCGATTTGTTGGAGCTTTCGCGCCGAGAATAAAGACATCAACCAATCGCGTCGTGTGGAACGGACTTACTAAAAATGTGCATTATATCGTAAAACATCACGTAGGCTTCGTAGTTCGAACCAAAACTTTATTACTCCTTTCAACCTCAACACAGACCACAGATCCACTTCCGTTCTTACCTTTCACAATAAAAGCCCTAGACATATACACAGCGTAACTGTTTAGTAGAGGGAACTTTAATACAGTCAGAGCACTTTGCTGAAAGGGAACTCATTAAAATAGCTTACAGGAGGCTATGCCAGACCCTGCTTTGACCCAATAGGATCCTGGTTTTCGTGTCTTTTATTCGTCTCTTCTCCTGCTTTGTAATAAAGGCTTTAAGAAACAAACCAACAGAACTATCCACCCGACTTTCAGCTTTATTTTTGCCTCTTTTTGCCAATCGTTTTGGTTTGACGGTCTGCAAACCCATTACTTAATTGCCTTACAGTGGTAGTTTACACACACTTTAGGGCAGCAGAACTTTTACAAAAATTCACTGGAAATGTTTCTAGTGAAAATGTCTTCCTTTTTAATTCAATTACATTTTAAAATGATTTTCAGATGTTGCCTTTTTAACGGGCACAACTGTAGTGGAAACTAGACTAAATGATGGAAACTGGACCAAATCAAGTCAGAGAACATCATTGAAAAGTCATTACACGTCCCAGAGTGAATGATTAAAGACTATTATGTGTTCGTTTGCAGCACAGCACAATCTTTCATTATTAATTTTCTGCTGAAAGAAAGAGTGAAAAGAGTTTTTTAAGCTTCTCGGTATGTCAGTGGAGATAAAGCATATGGGCCCATCGCCATGGCGCTTATAAAAAAAATACACACACACACAGCAGACTAGACGCACACACTTACTCGCAGACTCCGGTCCAACATCAACACCATGATATGCCTCAGCGATCGCGGATGAGTGGGGGGGGAATTGCTCGGTTGGGGTCACAACGACACGCTTCCAACCCACTGAGCGTTTTTAGTTGAAGAAAATTTGTGTCAGGGCTACCGGTTGTTCAAACACACACACACATACACACACACACACACACACTTTCTCGGAATAGAACGTTTTTTTAATCGCGGTTTTGGAGCATCGTCAGGTCTGTTATTAAAGTAAATTACCTCCCGGATTGGTTGGAAATGAAGCACTTACACACTCAGATGCACACACTTTCACACAGATACTGTAGCCTACTACTTACCGGCACTTGCACACACACTTTTCACATCTACACACACAAACACACACACATAGGAGTAAATCTTGCTGGATCAGTGTGGGGACATGGCCACCTGTGAGTGGGTGCTCTGCAGAAGCAGCCTGTTTACTCTGTAATGGAAGCCAAACAGCCACAGATGATGGATTACAAGCGTACAATACTCTCCCCTGTGTCTTACTTTCTCTTTCTCCTTCTGTATGTCTTATGCAATTTAATAAGGACTCAAGAATCACTATTATGGATGCTGATGATAGTCCCAACAATATGTCAAACTGCTGCGTATCGTAATTAAGGATTACGGTTCGAGATGTAGCATTTAAGAGCTGTAGTTGGAATATGTGCAAAAAAACCTACTTTGACTGCCAAGACAATATTGAATGTATGATTTCTAAAATCACACAAAGAGCAGGGGTGGAAGAGGCAATGGGATCCTGAAGGAAAAAGTCGGCACTCTATGCACTTTATAACTATATTTGTTCATATACAGTTTGTTGTATTATGTGTATATTATGACTGTCTTAAAATATAACAACCCCATAGGTTGTATTATATATTATCATATACATGTTGACATTTATTGTAAGGCGGCAAACCCTAGTGGCCATAATAGTTTTTACGGTAGCAAAGAAAAGGTTGCCGTGGATGGATGGATGGATCAAGCAAATATAGGACTTTCAGCCAGGACAACGCTTTTTGTCTCCATTGTAAAACCAAAAGTAAACGTTGAGTTGTTTAACTATAAGCATTAACTATGTTAAATACGTGACATAAGGTAATTTACAATCGTTACAATATTGTCACCCATATTGGGATATTTTCTAAACGTTTTACTACGTTAACAACATGAATAAAACAGAGACCGCTACCTTGAGGTATGAGGACGCGTTGATCTCCTGCCACCGGTAGGGTCACTCATTTAGGGGACCACCAGTGGGTTGTATTAAGAGGATTAGAACAACCTACAGTGTGTGGTAGTATAGATCAGAGGACTTGTTGTTGTATTATTGGATTGGAACTATCCATTCAACTGAATTCAACTTTAAAATGGATGTCATGGAGATTTTACTGAGCATGTCTTAAGACTGCTTTAACTGTTAACAGAAGGGGTGAGTGTTTCTGCCTGCTAGACGATTCTCACGCAGATTAACCCCATGTTCCTGCTCCGGGCAGCGCCATCAACAAGCCGCTGGAGGTCCATTCATAGCAGAGCTGAAAGTCAGACAGCCGGTCGGATGAGGAACGTTTTCCCTAATCAACAGCCGACAAAAGGACCAATTTAATTTCTGCGCTGTCTTGATTTCCTACAGATGTGATTTTGTTTACTGAATGGCGACACAAGAAGTTGATTACAGCCTCCCAAAAGCTTCCCTGTTCTCTGTAACTTTCAAATGAAACGCTGGAGAAACAAACGCCTCAAGAACAATTGATGGTTGCCGAACAGCCATCAACAACTCTTGATTGTTGAGCTCTCAAGTGTTATTATTCACTTTTGTTTATTGTTGATTAATGCGACCTACATTGTTAAAAATAGAAATTCAATGACAAACATTGCAGACTAACCTACTAAAGAAAACATAATTATGAAGTCTAAATTGAATCAAATTGATGAAAAAGCAAGAGGAAGATTAATGGGTGCATGTAATCAAAACAGAGCCACAATCCCATTATAGAGACAGCAAAGTGCATTAATCCACATAATTGCTCCTGAAAGCAACAGTATCACATTCCAAGCCAATTTTAATCTTGACTAAACAAACCCTTACTCAATCGGCACAACATCTTTCCCCAGGACAGACGGTTTGCAGCTCTAAATCATTTCATAATGAGTTCCTTGAAAAGAGGGCAGACAAGAGGGCACATTTTCATAATTCCACTCTGACATGAAACGGTTGTTTCCATTAACGTTTGAGGAGAGATAAGCCAGAAATGCAGTAATTAAAGCAACCATTAACTTTATGAGTTGACAGGTCAGGAAAGTAATCACTACTCATCCACCCCCACCACAAAAACAACAACAGGTGTATCAATAGCAACTCAAACACCCTAAAAGGTTAACTGGTATCTAGGCTGCTTCTTTTTTTTAACACATTAGTCAATTTTATGAACGCCAAAAGATGTCCTTCCAATACAATCACTCCCAATTAGTCAAATACCGACGCTTGATCAATGGCCCTACGCTGCAAGAGCATCAGTTTTGTACATGTCGGGATGGCCGGTCTTCTCAAAAAAGAGAATTGCCAAGTAATTTAATTTTGTTTAAAAACTACACTTTAATATTAAATTAACTTTAACAGATCCAACCATGCAGATGCTATAAAGTTAAATACTTAGTTAGAGAATAAAATATATTATTCAATAAAAAACAAAAGGCACGGCAGTAGTTTAGTACAGAGGTTAAATAACAAAAGTAAGGTAAATCATGTCAATGTTGACAATCACAAGGGACACTAACAGCGGTCTCCTCTGTGAAAGTTCACAGATGATGCCGAAGGACTTACATTGGAGTTAGTTGAGACCCCTGTGCATCTCATACAGACTAAAGCATGAGGTTTCCTCTTAGTTTGGTCTCTTTTCACACGGAAGAAATGTAAGCGAACCAAAACGGTCTCACGGTAACTATACTTCCACCTCGCAACTTTGCTCCCACGAGTGAGTCCACTGATTGTTGAAAGGAATTGATTTCATTCTAAAAGTAACACATGCTGTGTGACCAAGCCCCAACGATCACTGATATTCATCCATCACATTTAATGACAAAGTGCATGCACACCAGACAAAGCTCTTATATAAATAGTCAATGTCCCTAAAAAAAAAGCAAAGTGCTTGGTAATGTTTGAACCAAGGCTGCTTGAGCTCCGTCACTCTCTGTCAACCTGGAAACACTCCCATCATTGAACAAGCTCCACTAATCCCTAACCACTGCATGAGGGTGAGAGACACTCAATCTGTGTGTGTGTGTGTGTGTGTGTGTGTGTGTGTGTGAGAGAGAGAGAGAGACAGAAAAAGAGTGTGTGTGTGTGTGTCTCTGCCTGAGGACCATTGGGATTTCCCTTTTTAATTAATTCAGGATTTGTTTGGGGCACAGGGTCAGAAATGGAGAGAGAGACCTTTCTCATGTAAAACCACGAAGCTGATCAGTGTGTGTCTGTTGGCACAGGGAGAGGACAGCTAAAGAGAAGAAAAGCACGGTTAGAAAAAAAGAGGCAAAGAACTCAGAGAAAGACAGAGAAACTGTATTGGTTGATACAGGAGGGATTATAAGATGCTTTTCAGTGGGACGATTGAGCATTCGCTAAACCCCAAACCCATAGTTCATATTGCCACGCCTGCCTTTGATATTGATTTAATTTACAATTTTGCCATTTCATCCGCTGTAACTGGCTAGCTAATGAAGTTCACATTAGCGACATGAATTGGCTGAAAACGGCGTCGCTAATTTGTTCTAAAATGAGAATCTTGTGAAAGGTTCTTTAATATGCACTTTATGGCTACTTACATGATATTGGGCTAAAAGACAACAAAAGCAACAAAATGACCTAGCGTGGCCAGCAACATTGTCATATGGAGTCACCGTTGAAGTGTTGCCCCAGCGCTTATTGACATATGTAGTTAAATAGCACTGGAAACTGGCTAATGTTTTTTTAGATAGATCCGGACAGAGTTAAACAAAAACATGTGAGTGGTGGATGCTTTACCACATCATGTGAGCGCTGAAATGTGTTGATAAGAAGTGGACCTAGCCATTATGACATCATTCATTGGTTTGTGGACTGCGGTTTTGAAGTGTCGAGCCCTGCATTTTGGCTGTCGCCATCTTGGATCTTTTACAACAAGTTAACGAAACTGGCCATATTTGAACTGCGGAGGAGAGAAGCCGTGTATGGCCTTGCTACCAATTTGGCAATCCCAGTAGCCATGCCTTAGAGCATACCCTTTTTTATGATCAATTGTACTCTAAATGGACCATCATTTACTAAATTAACATCATGCTGTATTGAAGAAGACTTGAAACTAGAGATTGAGACCATAAACTCATGTTTATAATGTTTACTAAGGGAATAAATCAAGTGAGAAGTAGATTGGCTGTTCGATCCCAAGCTCCTCCAGTCCATGTCAATGTGGCCTTGGGCAAGACACTTAAGCCAACCCCAACTTTTATGAATGGGTGTGAATGGTTAGTTCGTCCTGATGGGCAGGTGTTACCTTGCATGGTAGCCCCTGCCATCAGTGTGTGAATGGGTGTGAACGGGTGAAGGATGTGTTGTGTTAAAGCGCTTTGTTTGCGTGTTTGGAAGACTAGAAAGGCATTTACCATCCATTTACCTTTTTTTTCTTCACTTTTGGAGTCGCCCCATGATGGCCATTGGAAAAAATGCAAGTTTAAGCCACTTCTGCTTTGGCTTCTTTTGAGGTTGCCGCATGGTTGGCGGTCAAATTGTAGATTCATGTCACCGGGTTCCTTTGAAAATGACTTGTAGACTGTCCCAGACTGTGTCGATGGTAGCGTGAGCACGAAGGTAAAGCTTCATTCCCATTGCAAAAAGTCAGTATCCTGACCATTTGATGACTTAAAAACATGATTTAATAAACAACCTTGTTCGTGTGAGCGAGTTAGTCACAGCATTTTTAGTACGATAAGAAGGGTAAGAGGCTCTTATTCGATCATGTTAAATTATTTTAAAGTTAGAAGAAAAAATACTCATTATATGGAAAGACTAAAGTGTACATGTTTGTGACACGTGTGGACCGACTGTGTTTTTGTAAACGTGTACTTCTACAAATTGTGGAAGTATGTTTTTGTATGCGGTGATCACCTATTAACACTCTGGGGTCTGGGGGTCAATTTCTTGATTTCTCGATTTTACATACTTTTTAAATTCCCCTTTTTAAAATCACTAGCATATGATACATACTCATGTGTTGTATATCAAAAATTACAGGACAATCTCAGCCATCTATATAATGAGGCACCATTGTCCCAAAGGCACAAGTGTAAAGAGAAAATATGACTAAAGCTGAAAAATGGAATCTTGATTTTGTAAATGTTTCATATTTGTTGTGAAAACATAACTTTACTCAGGTGGGATAGCGGTTTTGGTGATGGAAATTGGTTTACCAAAGGTCTTAGGTTCACAAAAGCAGTGGAATATATGAATAAAATGGTAGACACATGTAATGTAATGTCTAAAACCAAATGTATTATTATATGGTGGGGATGATGAGCTGTGGCTGGCTTTGCGGCCTGCTAGGTGATGTGTTGGCAGGCAGACGGACAGGGAGACTGCTGCAGTGATGCTGCATGTTGTCCTCTGGACCCTCACAGCTCTGAATCCACTCTGTAAAATACATTAATACAGTCAGTATGAGTTCACTGAAAGAAAGTTAACGGTGATAGGGACAACAGTTGATTACCACCGTTCATAGCTGTAGTCAGCTATCTCCGTTAGCTCTCGTTAGCTCGCGCCGTGTTAGCAGCACCTAACGTGACATAAACACTACAGTAGTAACGATTAACGGAGATCCAGCGCTACTAGGCTGACTAAGTTCACTGTAAGAAAGTTAACGGTGATAGGGACAACAGTTGATTATGCAGCGTTCAGTCATAGACACGGAAGAGAACAGCCAACACGGCACTGTGTAGTGACGTGCTAACGCTAAGCTATCGTCAACACACAAATGTTATTTACGGTCTTACAAACACATAATGGAGGTCCAACACTACTGGTCGTACTATGTTCACTGTAATAGGGACAACAATTGATTACTCACCTTTCAGTCTCACAGAAACGCTGTGGCCAGCTATCTGGCCCGTTAGCTCCGGCTAGCTCCTTGTTAGTGAATCCTTCAGCTCTGAAGCTGCGTCGTCTGTCCCCTCCAATATAGCTTTGCTCAGGACTCTTTGCTTGGCACCTTCTGACTCACAGTGAAGCTTTGCACGCCTCATACATGTCCATGTTTAGATGCTCAGACGCGGAAGTGGAAACCATATCCGCCAGATTTGAAACCATATCTCTGTGACGTATTATTGTGATGATATAATTTTATAAAAAAATTGAAACACCTGTTTTAACGCTTCGAAGCGGGCCCTGCCCCCAAAGGGTTAAGGGATACTCGGACCGAGAGGAACTGCAATAAAATTCAGCAATACAAATATAGATGGTAAGAAGGGAACAGGACATGTGCTGTCATTTGTCCTGTTCTGAAAATAACAACTGAGGAACTGAGCTTGCATCCTGAGCTGCATGGGATGAGCGGGAAATAATCCCATCACTGTTCATCAATGTACTACTTTCACTATATCATTTTTCGTGTCCTCACCTAAAACGATTTTTTTTTGCAGATAAAAGACTTCACTCATCTTATAACTTGTACTCGTAATTGTAAGAAGTTTTCAGCACAAATTATCATCGTCAAATGACTACACATTTCGGTTATCGATAGCTTTTGGCTGATCAGGGATCAGTTCAGTGCGCCTTGTATTTGATTGTATCAAACTATACAGCAAGGAATGTGTGTGTCTGTGTGTTCTCTGCGTATCTCTGGAACTGCCCATCCGATCTACTTCACACTTGCCGGGAATACGGCAAGGGACCCCATGGGGGGTTTTGTCAAATTTGGTACAATAGCAATGAACTTGGATTAAACAATCCATCAGTACTCTGTGGGGGGCGGGGCTTCAGGTCTCTTGGGACTTGAGCATGTAGTCTTCAGCGGGCCTTTACTTTACATTGACTTCAGATCACTTTTTAATGCATACAACCAAACTCTTCTTCACTTCCCTGCAGCACGGGCCCGACCGGGAGCCAAACAATCGCCCGACTCCGGAGACTCCCAAGACAGCAATCCGTGAAGACAATCAATAGGCCCGAATATAGTCAATAGACTGAATTCATCCAATACTTTGGTTTATGACCAAATACCTGTAAAAAAAATTATATTCCCATCAGCCTCGGCTGTACTTTGCGTGTTGTGCGAATTAGGAACTGCTAGAATGCTAAAATGCTAAACTAAGACGGTGAATCCGTATAGCTTGCTTAACAGCATGTGAGCACAACAGTCACGGTTAGAATTGTGACCCAAGCACCTGCGCCTCAGTTCAAGCAATTTTCTTATTTAGGAAAAACAGAAATTTGTGTTCGTGGTATGTGTTCTTGTGTGTGCATGAGACATTGGAAACCTGCTTTAACCTCCCCATAATGATGTAGGAACTGTGGGTGGTATGGACAGTGGGACTTAGACTGCAACTCATCAACCAGCGCAGATCACGTCAGATCTGTCTTTTTATTAATATTTGTTGGTTCCTTTTTATTGCAGCAGAAGGTGTCCACCCTGCTTTTTCAATTCCCACGAAATCCCTGTCAGCCCCTTTTATGATTGATACACACTGTGTGGCATGCTCAGGGCTCACGGCACACACTGCAGGCACGCACACACACACACACACACACACACTGTCTGTTTCTGGATACTCTTAATGATTCATAGGGAGTAGCTGAGTGTTATTACAGTTTGGAGGGCTCTCACTCGTCAAAATGGCCCCTGGGTGCACACATGTGTTTTTGAGTTTTGTGTGTGTGTGTGTGTGTGTGTGTGTGTGTGTGTGTGTGTGTGTGTGTGTGTGTGGACCTCATGCTCTGTGACATTTCCTAGACCAACATGAGTCAGCCAGTAAGAATTCTAAAACTCTTTTATTAGTGCTCGAGATTCATTTGTTAAGGCGAGAGCTCGGCGAATGAGCGTGCAGAGATTTTTCGGTGAGTGGGAATCGAGTGTGAGAATGTGACGGGGTGTGTGTGTCGCAAAGGTTTAAATGATTTAAATGAAACGTATATGAAATATGGAACGCGGCAAATGCCCATTCCTCATCATCTGACAAAGTTGTTCAGGCCGCAAAGTGTTTCGGCACTTGTGTGATTTTACTCTTGAGTAAAACTTAAATGTTATTTGGGTTATTTCAGCATGAAAAATGTGAACCATTAAGTTGTGAGTTATGGAAGAGTAGTTGTGAGACCCGGCTTGCAGCGCTTTGTATTGAGATGTTTTTGCATTTAACGCGCAGGTGCGTGTGTGCATGCATGCATGCATGTGTGTGGTTCCCAGGAATGTGCTGGGTGCAGCGATTGAGAGATAAGATCGCAGCAGAAGGCTCTGGTGCTGACAGACACACGGGGAGGTGATGAGACAGAGAGACGATCCTCATATTCCTTCATTTCCAGTAGCTGCATCTGTCAGGTGTGCTCCCACTTACCCACTTCCAGTTGCCTGAAAGCTTTCGGAGTCGTGCAATCTCCGTACCGTTTCCCACTGGCTTGACTTCGTCGTGAAATCGGACGTATACAACTTCATGTACCGTACTTTTCGGGTTACAAGCCGCTCCTACGGCTGATCAGTGTCCCCGCTGTAGCAAGCTAGTAGCGCTGCTAGATAGCGCTGCTAGCTAGCGCTGCTAACTAGCGCTTCTGCTGCTACCGCCCGCTGCTGCTGCTACTGCCCGCGTCCCCTCTGCCCAAGTCGGGTGTCGAGCCTGGTCCCGCTACCTTCGGTGGTTTTCAGGGAGCTAGCGGAAGTTAGCGGGGAAGTGACGGAGCGCTAGCAGGAGCCCCAGCTGGCTACAGCGGGGAGCTGTCGGGGACACTGACCGAAGGTAGTAGCGGCTTGTAACCCGAAAAGTACGGTAACTCAAAGGATACGGTCATATTCTATATTCATCACAAGCCATAGTCTGTTTGGTTAGTCCAAGTCAGAGTGAAATTAATACTTTGTTTTTTCTATTAAATGAGCTGCAACTTCTATGCAGGGAATCGCATTCTTTGAAATATTACAGTTGAAGTTGAAATTTAATTCCCTACATCTCCAGTTTATCTCAAATTACTTTATAAACGTCACAATTTGTACGGACTTCATTCAGCCTGTTGTCTGATGTCTCTTTGACCCAGATGTCAAGCAAACATCATCGGACTTCTGAGTCCAAGTTAGTCCTCTCCCACTCTTGTTAACTTATCATTTACCTGTGTCGTGTTACGACCATAGACTGTATATAAGAAGTGGACGTAGTCACCTTGATGTCATCCGTTGGTTTGTGGACTGTCGTTATGAAGCCTTGAGTTCGTCGTTTTTGGCCGTCACCATCTTGTATTACGACTGTCAAAATGGGTTTTCTTTTGCCACCAATGAACGGCAGGAAGTTACCATATTTGGAATGTGGAGGAGTGACGTAGTGACCCTGTATATGTCTCTGGTAGAGACCTGTCAATCACAGTAAGCCCGCCCAGAAGCATACTCCACTTTGTAGTCTATTTGACTCTAAATGGACCATCATTTACTAAATGAACATCATGCTCTATTGAAGAAGACTTGATTGAGACCACAAACTCATGTTTACAATGTTTACTGAGGGAATAACTCAAGTGAGAAGTAGAGTCGTTTTCTCATAGACTTCTATACAACCAGACTTCTTTTTGCAACCAGAGGAGTCGCCCCCTGTTGGTTAGCAAGTAACTTCTGCATTGGCTTCACTCAGCAGAACCGGAGGTTGCTGCCTGGTTACGACTCTCCCACTGTCTTGAAGGCTGCTCCTGGCCAGCCTCGTCAGGTCGGCGGCTTGATTCAGCTCACTGCTATAAAGCTGGTCCACATGCTCGTTGTCTCTCTCCCTTCCTACAGCTGACATCCACCCTGCATTACCTCCTTTTGGTGTTGCACCTTCAACACCTCCACAGCACACATGCAACACATACATGCACTGCCTTCATCACAGACTTTGAT
Source organism: Myoxocephalus aenaeus (assembly GCA_038501785.1). Classification (NCBI taxonomy): domain Eukaryota; kingdom Metazoa; phylum Chordata; class Actinopteri; order Perciformes; family Cottidae; genus Myoxocephalus; species Myoxocephalus aenaeus. Next base: position 490,633 of record JBAMJR010000075.1, on the reverse strand, counting down.
AATTAGCACAAGCCGCTGTTTGTTTTGTGTTAAGTCTGTTAAGTATAACCTTGCGTGGTCTCCCTCCATGTCACATTCCCTTAGCCAGTTTGTGACATCCTGCTGATTGGCGAAGAATTCTGCACTTGTAAATATATTTTTGTTCACACACTCATTTCACTCAAACAATCCCAGCCAAGACGTTTGTGTGCAGATGGGAAAAGTGGATATGTGAATTGGTGTAATGATTTTCCAAACGGCCAGAGATATAACTTGTTATAGGACACACAGGGGAAGGCTTAAGGTGGGTTTGCTCTTGAGCTGCATCCAAGCACACTTCCCTCTCTTATTGGACCCGCAAGAGTGTAAGTGGATGCTTGCATGTGTCGTGTGTGTGTGTGTGTGTGTTCGAAATGTCCAGCGGGGCTGTTGTAGTTAATAGGACCAGGGTCACGGATATGTTGGGTTATGAAACTTAACTCTCCTCGTAAACCGACTCATTTCCATCACAACATGTAGCGCACACAAGGAGAATGGTGGGAGTGAGTGAATAGCAACGGAGGTAGGAAAGGAAGGAGGGAGGGAGGCTGCAGGAAATTAAGCAATGAGAATATTTAGAAAAGGGGAAAGGAAGGGAAGAAGAAATGAGAGTAAGGGTTAAGAAAGGAGGTGATGGGAGGAAAAGGGGGAGGGTTTGGGAATGAAAGGGAGGGGAAGAGAGACAGCAAAAATGGAAGGAAAGGGAAGTAAGCAACTGATCAAGGGAATGAAGGGCAGACTAAAGTAAAAGATAAAGGGATAAACTGTTTATTTTGAATTGCTCCTACATTACCATCCTGGAGGATCAATTGTGTATTCATCCACAGCTGAAAATAATCCCCAACAAATGAACTGTTTAATCCAGTTTAGTTAACGTTTGCTATCCATTACAGTACTCAGATGTTTTAAACTCAACCTTTTTAGATTTTTTTTTTTAGAAGGAATAACGGGCCAGGGGCAGAGTGCCACAGACAGTGTAAGGAAATTGGGAAGTAGATTAAAACTAAGAAAGGGGGGGGGGGGGGAGGAAATTAGAGAAGAACTAGGGAAAGAAAGAAGAAAGGAAAATATTGCTAATGAGGGTGCAGGAGGGCAAATCACAAAAATATTAAGGATTAAAACTTAAAAGTTTAAGTACCAATAACAAAATGGAGAAGAAAACATACTGTACACATTAGATATAAACATTTCGCACACAAGGAGGATGAGTTGGGAGAAAGGGTTAAAAGGGAGATAACGGGGGACAGGTGATAGCAGACAATACCAAGCAGGAAGATACCAAGTAAAACAGGACAAGACACAAGATGCGTTTCAAACTAAAGCAGGAGGGTCAGTGTTCATATCAAATAAATCAAAAGGAGGAAAATTGAAACTTTTTTCATGACAGTGGTATCACCTTTTTAGCATCACCTATTCCCTCTCTTTGTTGAACTAGCAAGCCCAAAAACCTGCTACTTTATACATTGTGCCAGTTAGCTTCTCTTAGCAAGTGTAACAACTTAGCTTAACAATGCTGCTAACGCTACCTAACTAGCTGGCGAACTAACTCCCCCCAAAAAGTATATTGGCTCATCGTTATTTATTGAAGTTATCAATCACAAGTAGCTTATTTTGCTGACCATATAAGGAAACTAGCAAGTATTAACAAGCTATCACATGTGTTTGTTCGCCATTTTCTTCGTGATGTGAGAGCGGTGTCACATGTCCTCTCTATGTTTAGCTAGCAAGCCCACAAACCAGTTAGCTCCTGTTAGCAAGTAGCTTGTTTTGTTGACCAGTTGTCGATGTTGAGTTTACCATCATATAAAACTAGGGAAACTAACAAAAAACTAAAAAACATTTAAGAAGGTAGTCATAACATGATTTTATTAGTGTCATTTTTGCTTAAAAAAATGCCTCACAATTTTTTTTATCTGGGGCCCCAAGGTTAATGGGAAAGCCGTGGGAAAGGAGACCAGAAATGGAAAGTAAGGAGAGAAGATTAAGGGAAAATGAATTGGAAAGCCAGGGGAAAGAAAGCAAAGGAAGAGACAGGGAAACTGATAAAGGCAGGGGAAGGGCAAAGGAAGGAGGAAAGGGAACAAGGATGGGAAAGACAGCAAATAAACGGAATGATGAATGATGCACAGGAGGATGTGATGAATGATGAAAAGGGTAGAATAACAAACAATATATTGAAAGAAATAATGCGAATGAAAGATTGATGATGAAGGTGGAGAGGGAGGTATTAATAAATAGGAAGCAGTACAGGAAAGGACACAAGGAAAAACCAAACCAAGGAATTGAGTACGAGAATAATGAGAAGAACAAGAAAAGGACAAACAGAAAAATAGAGGGCGAAAGACGGGCATTTGGTAAGAAAGAGGAAGGTAGGAAAGGTGGGGAACGGGGTGAAGGAGGAGGGACGAATCACATGTGGAGGGATGGCGGGATGGATGGATGGAGGAATGCCAGTGTTAATCCGTGTGTGAGAGCAGCGGCTCAGTGTCAGATGTCTGCCTGTGAATGGGCCTGTGTCACCCCGGTATCACCGAGCAACCGGGCCGGGACGCTGGGACCTGGGAGAGAGAGAGCCCGGACCAAAACCCCCGAGAACAGGAACGTGATTATGAGTATGACGAATGAAAGCGAGAAACAGGTGAAAAAAAAAAGAAAAGAGGAAGGTGTGGAGAAAGCGACATAAAAAAAAAAAAAGTCGGCCTCTTTACCTGTTGCCCCCCCACCTGATGAAACGTCTGTCATCGCCGGGTTTCTGTGTCCTGAACGGGAGCCAATTTGTAGAGAATTTGTAACCCTCCATCCTCCTCTTTGGACTGTTGTCGCAATACCACAGTGCAACATGAACCACCACCACCCACACACACACACACACACACACACACACACACAAGACTGCACACAAACTGTGAGTAAACGGTGGTGGAGGGAGTATTCAGATGCGTTACTTCAAGTTGAGACGATGGATTTCCAGGTCAGTTTGTGCAAGACGGTCATGGTCCTCTGTGGACGTGACCTTGGTGATCCATCAGACTTTTCATTTAGCACCAACCATCAAGTCACAAAAAAAACCTGCAAACCCATAATATCATTCCTGTCAGCCTCAGCTGTACTTTGTGTGTTTTGTTCGAATTGTGGAATGTTGGCATGCCGATGTTAGCGTTTAGCTCAAAGCAAGTGCAGCTTCACAGCTAGCATGTCTGTGGGCTCTTGAGCTTGATTTAATGCTTGACACATCCGTGAAGCATAACTGAGGATTTCATCTTATTATTATTATTATTATTATTATTATTATTATTATTATTATTATTATTATTATTATCTTCATTACTCTAATGCTCAAAACAATATATATTTCAGCATTCAACAGATGTATCTCTTAAAATTGCAAATTCAAATTGTATACGCGCACACCAGGGGTCAACAGGAAGTTTAGCATGCAAATATTGGACATGATTAGGAAGCCAGAGTGCACCACACACAAATCAATTAGGGCTAGACCTGAATATTCGGTTATTTGTTGGTTCGGTAGGTATTTGGTTTTCAATTTCCGCATTTGGATATTTGTTGTTTTATTCTTTTACCCTACAGGTTTAAAAACATGCATGAGACACACCACATTTTTGGGGAATTATTCTCATTTAATGCAAACGACAATACTGTTACAATCCTTAAAAATGTAATTTAATGAAAATTTAATGAAATGAGTTTGTGTTGCGTACTTTGGAGAGGTTAAGGCGCTCCTCCCAGTCTCAGCTGCACACACTGCACTCTACTTCAAGTTATTAGTTTTAAGAAAAAGTATTTCAAAATGTTATTGCAGTATATTGGCAAAATGTACTTAAAGTATGAAATGTGCATTAGCATGCAGGCAGCATTTTGATGTTGTAGTTAAAGTAGAGCTCATTTGAACTAACTTCTATACTGTTGTAGTTTAATCTAATCTAGTTTATTAGAATGTTGTTAAATTGATAATTTGTTATTTGTCTTAAATAAAAAAAAGTAACTTTTTGTTCAGTGAAATGTAGAATATTTTCCCCTAAAATATATATATAGTATAAAGTAACCTTACACGCTAATACTCAACTACAAATACCTCAAACTTGTACAAGATGCAATAATTGCCTGTTAATTGTTTGGCAGGTTTGTGTGTTCATGCGTACATATGCACGGCCCTCTCATAAGGTGTGTGTGTGGGGGGTAATAATTACACTCACTCTGTCTACAAAACAGCTTCCTCATTTTTCACCTGCCCAACACACACATTCCAACTTGACACGCTCATCCAACCCTCTCTCTCTCTCTCTCTCTCTCTCTCTCTCTCTCTCTCTCTCTCGATCGCTGCCTTGTCTCATCTCATTGCTTCCTGTGCTTCTCCCCAATATGTGTGTGTGTGTGTGTGTGTGTGTGTGTGTGTGGGTGAGAGACTCACTGACACTTCACTGATGGAGTGATGTCCATCCGATCCGCCTGCTGTCTCAGGTGTCCCTCAGCACCGCGCACAACCCATCAGTCATTCTAAAGCTGCCCCGCAGCCCCAAAACACACACACATATATACAAACCAACCACCAGTCATACACAACTGCACAGATAAAATCGCACATCTTAACACCATAGAAACATCACAACCCTGACCCACCCACACACACACACACACACACACCAGTGCAACTCCACATCTGTATAGTGGGGGATGAGAGGGTGGTTAACAAAGAGAGATAGGATGCTGGGACCAGGACCCTAAACATACACACACACACACACACACACACACACACACACACACACACACACACACACACACACTGGCCTGAGGCAGATTCTTTAGACTAAAGTCTCCATCCTGGGTGGCAAGATTCCCACACACACACACACACACACACTCAGTGCCGGACAGGTGATGGAAGTGCAGTGTCAGTGATAGATTAAAGAACATACCAGAAGCATTGGAGTGGTAATAACACTGAACTGAAACCAGTCAAAGAATATCAAGTCCATTGTTGCATGTGTATGTTCAAACATATATATATATATATATATATATATATATATATATATATATATATATATACATACACGTTTATGCATACGATATATACACTACCGTTCAAAAGTTTGGGGTCACCCAGACAAATTTTCAGTTTCTTCGCAATTTCTCTCATGGAATAGCCTTCATTTCTAAGAACAAGAACAGACTGGCGAGTTTCACATGAAAGTTCTCTTTTTCTGGCCATTTTGAGAGTATAATGAACCCACAAATGTGATGCTCCAGATACTCAACTAGTTCAAAGGAAGGCCAGTTTTATAGCTTCTCTAACCAGCATAACTGTTTAAGCTGTGCTAACATAATTGCACAAGGGTTTTCAAGGGTTTTCTAATCATCCGTCTTCTATGCGATGAGCAAACATAATGCACCATTAGAACACTGGAGTGATAGTTGCTGGAAATGGGCCTCTATACACCTATGTAGATATTTCATTAAAAACCTAGAATAATCATTTACCACATTAACAATGTATAGTGTATTTCTGATTAATTTAATGTTATCTTCATTGAAAAAAACTGCTTTTCTTTGAAAAATAAGGAGATTTCTAAGTGACCCCAAACTTTTGAACG